>OY720635.1:105948536-108348536 GCA_963169105.1 Ceriagrion tenellum | reverse complement strand
TTTGAACGGGTGCGGTTCCGTAAGGCTCCCCTCGCACGAGGCCAACGGCCCAGAACCACCCCGCCTGCCCCCCCCCCCCTCCACCCGCTCACCCACCCCTGAAACGTCCCAGAATATCAGAATATCCCCCCTCCCCGGTCGCGGAAACCGCCTCACAGTGGTCTAGAAATCCCGATCTACCGGACAAACGTCGATTTTCCGAACCTGTTCAAATGACTCCAAAATCATGTGTAAAGGGAAAATAAAAAATCATTTCACAACGCACGACACTAATTTCTCCGATAAAATATTTATTTTTTGAATTACAGAGCTGAATTAAGGGAAATTTATTGTGATTCAATTTCTGAAATTTTGAGTGCTTTTTTGCTCCGTCCATAAAGTGAGTCTGCCCTTTATTTAAAGTGTTGAATAAGCTTTGATGGAATCTTTGCCTTGTATTCATTGAGTTTCTTTCGTTCATTTGGTAATAAAGTCTTTAAGTCCCTTTAGACAGTGTTTCAATTTGTCTCAGACGGAAAATTTGTTCGTGTGTGCAAAGTAGGCAAAACAAAAACACCATCCACTACCTCCCTGTTAAGCAATGGCATGACGGAAAGACAAAAAATCTCTATTTCGTTACTGTGTAAAAATCTTTTGCCTTTAACTGTCCTTTTGCTTCTTTTACTTTTTGCTTAAAAGACAATCGACATTTGTCCGGAAAAACAAGTTCCCCAGATCACTGTGCGCCAGCGTCAGCGGGAATTGCAGTTGCATTTTGCCGGAAGCTACGGCGACTCATCGGAATCAACGAACAGCAAATATATTTAACTGCGGAATTTCATCTTTAAAATAGAACACATTTAAATTACCACAGATTGATTGTGAAGGCTGAAATAGTACGCGGTATAATTCTTAAAAATTTGTTGTTTTCTCTACCATTACTCTCTGGCAGAATATGGCCTCACTGGTACCCCTGTTCTTCCTAATTCCGAACTGGTTTTCCGAGAGGTTGTCTTCGATTTTTCTTTCCAATCTTCGGCTTATTATTCGGATGTTGTTGATGCATACGGCACTAGACTCACGGTTCGGTGATCCTCGGCGGCCGGTCAGAAGAAAAATTGGAAATAATTTTTATGTTCCTTCAGCCTTGTATGAAATCTCTCTAAATATTGCTTCCTGGAAAAAATAGAATATTGATTGAGATGGCCGAGCGTTCATCGTGGGTTATTGAGCACATATTTTAATACTGTATTAAGGTAGTCGAAAAACAATCGACGACCATGTATCATTATTATTCAAGCGCTTAAAAATTATTCAAAAACCATAAATGATTCTACTTCATCGACTTTTGCGGTGGAACTCACCATACATGCCGTGATAAAGGTGATTCAAGAATAATGATGCACATTTTTTTACTTTCATTAAAGCAGGTTATCACTTCAGTTTTCGGCACGGGGTTTGAAATTTAGGCGTTAAGTAACTATGTAAGTATGTTTTTTCGTATCGGCGCGACATCTTGGTATTTGTTATAAACCATTATAATTGCATTACATGCGTACATCTACTAAATAGCGTTCAAGCTACCAATAGGGTGTGTGGCGCTTGTTGATTCCATACCAGGCATGCAGCACTCATCCCAGCTGAAATCCGAACCGCGCACGTTCCCCCGGAATGCCAGGCGCAGGCCAAAAGCAGTCAGGATGACAGTGCGCGGTCAGACCAGAAACAAGGCGAGTGATACGCAGAAGAACATGCTACCATGCAGCACACTACTTATGATACGACTACTGGTTGTAATTACTGCGACAGATAAATAGTACTACAAGGTACTAAATCATGCAAGAGCTACATTATGCCGAAAATTGCATGTGCAGTTAGCAATTAATAATGAATGAAGATATTTAGCACAAGTGCAAAAACATATTTTACCTAGTCAGGGTCAGGGAGAGTAGCACATTGATGAACATGCCTCCATGCATTCATAAATGCTTCTCAGGTTTGACACCGGGTAAGATTATTGAAATTCATCAACGTTGCGATGGTTGACTCATCCATCGTCATGTCAGGATAATGAGTCGAGCGAGGATGCTGGCGGTTATGTATAGCCGTAGATGCCCGTTCTTAGAAATTATATTTAGCAAATTATTATCCGACGGCAAGGTGCCCCAAAACTGGAAAATAGCCAATGTCACACCGATGTTTAAAAAAGGAAATAGAAGTGACCTAGGAAATTATAGGTCTATATCGTTTACATCACTTTTATGCAAGATACTCGAACACATTGTCGTTAGCAATATCATGGCATTCCTGGACCTCTTACACAGCAGTCAGCATGGCTTCCGTAAGGAAAGGTCCTGCGAAACACAGCTTGCGCTCTTCTTTCATGATATCCTAAAATCAGGTGAATCGATTAAGCAAGTCGACGCAAAATTCCTTGATTTCAAGAAGGCGTTCGACAAGGTTCCTCACAAAAAACTCATTCATAAATGGTCGACAAGGTTCCTCACAATAAACTCATTTATAAAATGTACTCATGCGGAGTTAATAAAGAATAGTGAACTGGATAAGGGACTTTCTCAGTGATCGAAAACACAAAGTAGTTATTGACGGTTTTAGCTCTGATATGAAATATTTGTAAAAATATACCAGCCCTTTTACATGGGAAATGGTACGTGTATGCACTCTAGAGAGACCTTATTTATAAATTAAGAAATTTCTAACACCTAAATCTTGCCAAAAAATTAACTGTGTATTGTTTTTATATCCTCTCAATAATATTTGAAAATAAATCATATTGCCACTGCCGAAATTTTTTCAGATTCACAAAATAATACCGTTGCAAAGGAGTTTTAAACGTACCGCGTGAAAAAATGAGTCAAGTTAAAGACTTTATAGATATTTTTATTTAATTGCTGAAAATTTTAGTCTTATAAAAGTACATTATTGCACCATTAATATTGCAATATTTAATTCATGCTTCCAAGTGTTGCTGAAAATAAAACGTATAGTTCGAATATGGTATCCATTATGACTAGGGAACTATCTCGCTCAAACTACCTAACGTGGTAATTGACCGTGAGAGTAAATATTTTATTCCGACGTCGATTTTCCACCATTCCTCACCCCATGTACCCCACTCTCCCTCTCACACACACACTTCTACTCATGCGAAACCCTCTCAATCCCTTATTTTCTACCTCCCGTCCCCAGCCTTTTTTTTCTGGCGGAGAAATTTCCCGTGCCCTAATCATCCCACCCTTTTCATCATGGTTGACACCTTTTTTTTAAAAAAAAAACCTCTTTGCCGCACCCCTTCTGTCTCTCTTCCCTTCTCTCTCTCTCTCTCACATCTCAAACACCTCCGACGCCCACTCGCCGAAAGAGTTTACGCCCCCGCACGCTTTTCCTCGCTCAACTGTTTCTTTTATTCCGGAAACATCTCGCCGTCCGCTAGCGCACACACATATGTGTTGGTGTCCTTTTCGAGGCGACCGGGCGACAAATAAAGGTGTATTTACCGTCGCGAAAACGTATTCGATTATCTTATGTTACCGAACCTCCTGCACTCGAAAGTCGTTATATTGGCTGCTGAAACGTCTCCCAACATTTGTGTAAAAGGTAAAGTTTCAAGCTCATGGAAGTCAATGCGGGTTTTCCACCGGGTCAGGTTGTCCATGTCTGCCGACGTTTCGATGACCGAGTTGCTCATCGTCTTCAGGGCATCTCGCCTTCGATCTTTCAAGCTCATATTTTTGGAAATGCAATACATGACATAAAATAACATTCTGTACAACCCACCCTGGTTTATTGATTCCGAACAATGAGGTAAATGGAGAGTGCATTACGTCGTCAAACTTCACCTAGACATCAATGAATTTGGTCTCATTTTAAAGACAAACATCTCACCCTTCCATAGATACCAAACTATTATCCCCTGACTGCACTCCTTTACGAGATGTTTGACGAAAAGCACAAGCCCTTTTACTCGGGAAATGGTATGTGTATGCACTTGGTATGTGTATGTCTGAGAGTCATAATTTACAAAATGAGGTGTGTCTAACACCCTGTTGTGAAGGAGTTTTATTTATTTATATATTTATTAAATGTAACGTTCGCGGAGCGAAATCATCACAGGGCAAACAAAAAGGTACAAAACACAATGAAATCAATTGCATTATATAGAAATTTCGGAACACATCAAGGTACTATGATATTTATCAATTTACAAAAGAGACTTCTTTGTTGACATAAATCAATTATATCCCAGTAGTTGTTAAAAATTCGGCACATTCTGTTCAGTGGTGATTTTTCGCAGTAGTTTGATTTTACCATGCTCAACTTGAATTTTCTTTTTAACCTTCAACTGTTACTAGACACTACGAAATAAATGTTGCTAATTAATTCTCTATTTTCTCCAGTATTAGTAAGTAAGATAGATAACGTATGGCTCATCTTTTTTGTAGACATTGAAAAATCAAACATTTCTATCAAATTTTCATAGCTAACATAGTTATCATACATCGAATAAACGTTAATTTGAGTCGAAGAAATCAATTTACCCCCTTTACTACCATACCAAAGTTGGAATAGGTTGTGAGGTTACGTATATTGCGGGTGACTCCGTAAAAGTGGAACTCCGCGGCTAGTCCCGGATAGCTTAAAATTTGACTTTTATAATTCTTTTGAAAATATTGGTTATTGGGTTACAGAAAAAAATCAATAAAAAGTTGGCCTACATTTTTTAGATTGTTACGATCTTTTTCCGAGTTACAATGCATAGATCGACCGGGACCGATAAAACGATATAATCACATCATACGTTAAATAACGTAAAAACATTTTTTTGTATCCTCTCCAATATTTGATCATGTTTCTTACAATACGGATTCCATACTACAGAAGCATACTACAATTTACATCTTAAAAAAAAGGAGTAGTACAACATTTTGAGTGATTTCTCTGACTTGAAGTACCTTGACATTCGGTTTACAAAACCCAATAATCTTGAGATGAAAGAGCTATGTCAAAGATGTGTGGAGCAAAGGACTATGAAAAATCAAATATAACACCTAAGTCTTTAATGTATTTTATTTATTTAGAGTTTTAAATGTACCGCGTGAAAAAATCAGTCAAATTAACACTAGAACCGCGGACGGGACATTTTTGTCCCCTTACAAATTTTAATGAGCTGTATCTCTCCTAATATTTTTCGTAAAACTTTCTGGGTACTTGAATTTTAATTTTTTATAGAGTTGTTCACTGTGGAAAATTATATTCATCCTTCGACTCATAGTTTCCGAGAAAAAACTAGAAACACTTAATACCGTGGATGAGACATTTTTTCCCCGTAAAGGAATATAGATCTGTTTGTCATATTACATAGTTAGTGGTTGTGGAATTCTTGTATAATTCTGCGAAATTCCACAGAGAAAAATCATCCGCCTTGACCGGGACTAGCTTCATACAGCTATCCCGATCAAGGCGGATGATGGCGAATGAGACCATAATGGCTGCGTTAAGACTTTGAAGTAGGTCAGTTGACAGTTTGTGTAGCTGATTAATTTATTAGCACCCTATGTTTATAAATCGGGTGATTAGTGCAAACACCATGTTTTGCATGTTCCCTGCATAACTATTGTGTCACGTTTTCATGGTTACATAATAGATTATTTGAGTAGTTTATGTAACATTTGTAGTATACCCATAGTGTGGCGCATGTTGTTGGAAGAAAATATCTTCACTCCAGTTCATGTTGGTCACCCCCTGTCATTCACCCTACTGGTGGCTTGCAGGGTAATAATTAGATGTAGAAGAGAAGTAGGTCTGGCTCCGATGTGCGCGGACCTACCCATTTCCGTCCAGTTCGCGCAGGTCCGATTCCAAAAGAGGAGCCTCCTATCACTTCGCTGACACCTATCCCGCCAAGAGCATTTGCCTGACAACTACGTTGCTATCCAGCCAGTCCTGCAACATCCGCTTATGACTTAAAGGTCTAGCATGGTGCGCCAGATGAAGAACCCTGATTTCATCCCCTCTTCCACTGTTGCCGATCCCACACTCCTACCGCCAATTGATCCTTCATTTCCTGAAAAAAAAAAACGCTCTTCAATATCCTCAACTCGCGTCCCAATTTCGGAGACCAGAAAAAATTTCCGCCTTTTTTTAAAGTTCCAATTCGTTTACAAAAAATCCACGCTTACACGGTACCCTAGAAGCTCCCTCATTGGCACGTGGCAGGGGTCTGTCCACTCTGGGCATGCATTCAGCGCTGAAAACATTTCATGCACCAAGAGGATGAAATTCTTCATAGGAAAATCGTTTGAGTTGTCCGATATTCGCGCCCCGATGACTCTAATGAAGAACAGGTTTGTTAGCCGTTTACACCCTCTAGTCATCTTAGTTCTGGACGAGTTTCTACGGGGCTTTCATGCGAACCACCCTGTCCACATAGCGTTAGTGGTTCTTAACCTTGCCTCTGTCATGGAGAACAGAGTAAACACCGTCATCAATCAAAGACTAATTTTTTAATACTACGTCGCAAGGGCAAATACATAACTGATAAAGTATGAATTTGAGTGTGAATCGCGATGAAGTTAAAATATATTTTCTTGACGAATTACATCTCTGGGTCTATGTATCTTTGCTCTCGTGCTCGTGACTGCACACCAAGTTTTTTCTGCATTTTTCACCGGGAATTTAAGTTTATAGTTTACTTAATATTGCAACCTTTATTGTATTCTGAGTTGATAACATATTGGTATGGAACGATTAAAGACTTGATATTCCTTTAGGCATGGTGGGTATTTATCATCCAGCCCAGAGGTACATACAAAGTGATTGGAACAGGTCTTAGAACAAGGAAATACATGGTTGAACACACCCATTCCCTCTCTCCCTCTATAAAGGTTGCGTCGGAGCTTAGAGATGTTTCTTCTAGGCCTTTCGAGGTTTCATCCCTGAAGGAAAGTAAACTCACCAGGTGTTTATTGTGTCACTCTGGGATCTCTTAGTTCCGTTGCACTCCGAGTCGAAACCGAATCGTTGTATCATGTTACCATCCCACTCTATATCCTGGATAATTCTTTCCCTTATCCCTCTATGGTCAACTTGGGGGGTCGCAAAGAGAGGTGCCTAAAATTTGCCCTCCTGTCCTCGCTATTGATCTAGTATTATCGTTTCCTCGAATATTTGAGTGTCGTCTTGTTGAATTAATTGACTTTTCCTTTTTCAATTTAACTTTTTATTTCGATGTTCAGAGGTTTATGTCAATTTCCATGATTTTCATGCCACGACATTATTTGAATGTAACTCTACGTCATATCCTATAAATATTTATACTATTTAATGACTCTTCAACTGTTTCTTTTCTTGCAAATAAATCTGCATCGAAATGAAGATAGTGTTACTCGCTCTAAACAACCGCCTATATTGACTCCATTGGTGGCTGAAATCCTGGCGGTGTATGAGATTATTCATTGGAGTCTCAATCCTTTCTCGGGGACTTTTTTGAGAGAGCACCTTAAGTTCAGAGCTCTATCCGTCGGATGAGACGTAGACTTGCGGTCTCCTTGGTGTCTCTCGCTGAAAGTTTAGTTCTGACGCTGGGTTTATTTTCATCCTTCGTCCATTCCCGAGGTAATATTCTCTGAAATTACCTCTCAATCTGACCTCGACGACAGAAATACCGCAGTTGTCGGTCTGCCTCTTCCAAATTAATTAGCCTAACAACTCCTCGGATTGGAAACGGGCGATTATTTCGCATAGGACGTACTTGAACGAACGTTATAGTCTTTATTTAATGGTCGGACTCGCTGACCAGCTAAACAGAGGTCGTAGCTGCTCTTGTTGCTCTAGGTTCTGAGTCTCCTTCTCTGGAGTGGAACCTGCGCCGACTGGACGAAACGCAGTTAGTTTGTGTGTGCCAATCGGATTCAGTTGATTGTAGGCCGTCACATTGGTAACGAGTGAGCTTCTTTTTGAGAAACGCGGGCTTGCCTACCGCGCATTATGCCCGCGCAGGTCCAACTGGCTAGCACGTGACCACTTCATCAATCGAGCGGTGTTTAAGCGGGCGGACTGAGGAGTATCACAACGAAGATAGGCGGTATTCGGAGCGTATTCACAGCGTATTTGAGGCGTATTCACAGCGAAGATAGAGAAGGTAGTCGGACTTACTCGCAGCTTTCCAGCCTCGTTCGATGCAGGATCCTGCTCCACTTATATGATAGCCTAAAGTGAATGAAACCTGAAATCCAGGAACATTCCTCCTCAATTGAGTTCTACACAACTTCATCTTCCCTAGTTTCTCGTCCACTTCTCCGAAAATTTTCCCGACTCCGCATCTCCTCTTCAACCCTCCATCACTCTCCCTCTTCCTTTCAACTTCCTCCGCGCACTTCGCTCCCTCGAAAAACGCTAAGAGTATTGCCTCCCTTATTCCCTGGACGACCCCGACGGGCGCGCGAAGCGTCTTCATTTGTTCTTTTCTTTCTTTTCAGTGAGAGAGGAGCCAGCCCAACTCCCTGAAGTACTTCCTCGATCCCACGCGCACTCCGCTCTCGAACAATTGTGCGCTCCATAAGCCACGCCTCCCTCTCTCCCTCTGTCTGCCATTATCTCTTCTCTCCCTCCCTTTTCCGGACAACACTGATGGCTCCTTTTTCTCTCTCTCCCTGCTTTCCATTCACACGACTCAGACACAATCCTTACAGATTTAAATCTCATTAGTCCGACACTCCTAGCATTTTGGCTGTTTGGGCCGAATGCACCTCACTAAGCTCATATTAAATGGAGTCGAACCATTTTGTAGATCATTCTCCCGGCGTTTCGCACGTCGAAAGGATTCAGTTATTCATACGGTTTAAGGTGGCTAAGGACTCTCAGTGTTTCTTATTCCAGATGTTCTGAATACAATAATACAGCCTATTTGTATGGCGTTTTATAAAAGTAGGCAAAAAAATTTGATTTTCTGGTTATTTTCCCAGTAATTCAGCTTTGAAAGTGGAGATTTTAACATGAGCTCCATTGGATACTGCTCAAATTATAGCAGAAACACGTAAATTTAAACGAGAAAGCATACATGAGCTTCCGATAAAAACTATTTATAAGAAGCGTTAAGTTCAGGGAAATTGATTGAAAATTAAATATAGGAATCTCACCAGATGTTTCCATAAGTTTTTGGCGAATGGTTGCCGTTGATAGAACCGAAATGCGGCAATCTCAGAATGCCTCAGTTTAGGTCCACTGTCCACTACACAGTGGAATTCTCAGAGACAAACTTATGGAGAGAAAGTGAATTCATAGAAAACATTGGATCAAATTGTGTCACATTCATAAAGCCTCTTCACTGATTTTTAGTAAAATACATTTCGTTAATGGGAAGAACCCTTGTGATAGAAAGTGAAGTGAAACTGGTGAAACTTTATTAGCTTTTCCTGGGTGGAGCTGAGAATTTATTGAAGAGGGGCCAAGAAGATTTCAGCCTACCCACTAGTAACGAGACTCGAGCACCGTAAATTGCTTTTTGGTGCTAAAAAAAATAGTAACCTCAGTTATTGAGGTGCTATTTTTCATTTGCAATCAAAGAAATTCATAAAAATACGCCATTTGCTTATCTTGAAAAAACAGCGTCCCAATTTAATTCTCTTTAAGACTAGGTATGTCTCCGTTTTGGAACATCGAAGAATTGTGACCCTATAATTACAGCTATAATGTGAACTTGAGCTGGATCAAATATCGTGTGAAACAGGTTTTTTGAATGAGAATTTGCGACAAGTTTAAATCTTATAAGGGAACCCATCCTTCGCTAACTCGCACGTGTCTCTAATTTGCAAGATAGACCATCCGCGCGCACCTCAGTAGTCTCCCCATTGCTATTGCTTAATAAGGATCATATTCCGCTCATTAAAACATCCCCTTTGCAATCCTCGCCCTCGCGAAGTTGAAAGGGGAACAAAAAATATTTCTCGAATGAAGAGGTTTGTCGGCGTCTCCACCCAATTAAGGAGGCTGGACAGGAGGAGGAGGGAAGAGAGAGGGAGATAGGGATAGGGAGGGGACCGTTAGTCAAAAGGAAAAAAATGAAGGCGACCGGTCGCATAGCACGAGATCCATATCTGTGATAACGAGGGTCGCGTGCGGAGCCTTTTGCGTTTTTGTCCCTGCCCGAACCAGCGCCGCGGCTATATTTAGCAGGATTCGGTCCGTTCCCTAAAATTATCCCGAGAGAAAATTTCTGAATAATTTTAGAAGCATGGATACATACATATATGTATATATATTCCAGCGTAGGACTACGTGCTAGATCTTATCGCGGAGGTCGCCGGGGACCCGGGACTTCAGTTGTGTGGACGGATGCTGGCGTAGTCGCTTTATAAGCTGCCAAATGTGAGAACTGCGGCATGGCGTGTTTTCCCTCTCAGAAAGAGAAAAAAAGAGAATCGAAAAGTGCACAAATTTTTATCTCATCTCGCTCATTCGTATCCGGAATGGTGCAATATTAAGGGAAAGGTTACTTGACTACCAGCGCTCTAATTGGATGGAAATAAGATGGGGGAGGTAACTAAATGATCGCAGGTTTGGAATCTGATTTCTAGACTCATCGGGGAGAATGCAGGAAAGACAAACAGCGTCACTAGTTAATAGAACATTGAGATAACTAGATAGTGTCTCAAGATATTTTTTGGGGTAAATACAATGCGTCTAATGGCCAGTTGCGGGAACGACACACTGTATTAAATATAGTTTTGGCCATAATAAGCCATTGCAACCAATCAACAATTGTTTCTGAAATATTCGAAAAATTTATTGGTTTCATAACTTATGGCGTGGAGCAATGAGTTTCATAAGTTGCCAAGATGGCGGATGCGCGATGAACCGCTTGGAGACATAATTACTTGATAAAAAGCTTAATTTTAAGACTGATGACTAGTTTGCTTTCTCTTTCTGAAATATTATTATGTGCATTCTTTATGAAGATGAATGAACTTTCATGCATTTTATCCGGCGATAGAATATTAGATCAAACATTTGAAGCAATTTACTGTTGGTAGATAAGTTATGTAACTGGTTGTTGTGTTCCTGCAACGCGAATATTTATATGTAGTACATAACTTCATGGATTTCATAAATATTGATTCCACAACGAAATGTTCTTGCAACCGGCCATAAGGTTCTAAATTGATAATTGATATTGGTTGACGATACAATTTTTGCTTGTAAGTTTTGTTTCACCCAATTGTTCATGTATCGCCCTTGTATATTCTTCCCGACTACACCCATTATCATAATTTCCATTGTTAATAATATTTTTATTTCCCAGCTTTCCTCGCATTCTGGTTTTCATAATGATTTCATATACAAGATGTAAGTATGCGAGATTTATATATCCGAACATCGATCTCGAAAGCGTTAAATTTATCATAAAGATGATCGTGTTCACTGGGAGAGTAACTATACTGAGCGAAATCGTAGGAAAATTGTCAACTTCGAATTTTACTTAAGTATTTTCCAAGAAAAAGATGCTCAATTTGCTGGCTTGGAGAAATATTCACAAATCCTCAATAAAATAACTAAATTTTTCCCAAGCCCATACGCTCGCGCCCATTGTTCACAAAGATATTTACTGACTGTCAACTGTCATCTCGAAAATATCGGATAATTGATCGAAACCCTCACCAAAAGAGAGTTTAATTCGTAAAATAAATTAGATTATAAATGAGGCTTATACAATTATTGCCTTTGTATAGCCTTCCCGATGGCATCCTTTATTATTATTTCAATTGTTAAGTATTTTCTTTTTATTTATTACCCAGCTTTTGTCCTTCTGATTTTCATAATAATTCGTCGTTTAGTTTTTGAACAGAGACGAGACGTGGGTAAGCCATGAATTAGAATCCGTGCCTCGGTCATCACGAAACTGCGGTAGTGGCCTGCGACTCGACCATTGGATACAATTCAAGTTGAAATACGCGCATAACAAGGTTTTCTAAAAGCAGCAGCTAATAATGGGTCGCATATCACTTTATCACGCTCCGCAGTACTCGTTTCTGGGAAGATTGGAACGAAACACGAGGCAATTGATGAAAACTGTTTTGAGGTCGTATCGGTGGGAACACGCCAATGTTAAAGAAGGTTGGATCGTGACTAATGAAGTCCTGTAATGTTTCGCGGAGTCTGTTATCCCAAATGTCAAAAGGACAACGTCCTCCCGTCGACGGCCTTTTGTATAACGCCCAAATGTTTTCCACATCTCTCTTTTTCTCGAAAAACTAGCCCATTCATCTTTCTAGCAGGGTCAGGTATGGACAGAACGGTATGAAAATCCAAATTTACATCCTCATATATCTATATATATATAAACGAATGTATGTCTGTATGTCTGTCCTGTATGCATTACTACACTGTTGATCCGATCGCCAAGATACTTCAAGAAGTTGTTGAGCACACTCTTGCAAAGGTTTCGAAGGTTTTAGGTATAAAATTGTTTTAAATTTTGCATTGATACCTATTCGTTACGAGTTGCGAGCAATGATTTTGAAGGTGAATGCCCCATTATGTGATTGATTGGTAGAATGTTTACTTTGAGTCATCATCATCTGGTGTTCTGTCTGCTGACAGGTCCCGTACACCACTGTCGTCTCCATCCGCTTCTGTCCCGAGCTTCCTTCTTTGCTTCATCAAAGCTGATGTTCTTCACCTGATCCACCAATTTAATTCTTCTCCTTCCTCTCTTTTTCTTTCCTTCAATCGAGCCCTCAAGTGCCACAGTTATTATACTTTTCCCTCTCATCACATGGCCCAACCAGTTTCCTTTCCTTTTCCTAATTTCCTTTAGGAGCGATCTTCCTTCTTTTACTTTGCTCATAACCTCTTCATTTCTCATCTTATCTACCCATCTTACTTTTTCCATCCTTCTCCACACCCACATTTCATAAGCTTCTATACTATTCCTTTCCCTCTTACCTAATGTCCACGCTTCACATCCATACATGAAAACGCTCCATGAATAACATTTAGCTAGTCTCTTTCTCAGCTCCAGATCCAGACTTTTATTGCAGAGCAAGTTTTTCTTCTGACTGAAGGCCTCTTTTGCCATTTACTTTGAGTGTGACTGTTTTATTTTCCTAATATCATCAGCTTTATCTGAGTTGCTATTGTTATTGTACACCCCTGCTCAAAAGGAAAATATTCCTGGAGCAAATAAAGAATTATCTTATCTACCGGTACAAACTAGTGCGTCAGCGTTTCCGAGACAGCAGTTTCTACATAGTTACAGCAGGAGTCTCAGGTCAAAGATTGTTGAAAAACTGTCGCTGGAGTTCAGAAACTCCTTTCGCTGAAACGCTGAGACTCGCAGCTCTTACCGATAATGAGATCCAACGTAGTGATTAATTTTTGCGCATTCTGCGAAGAGTAAAAAAAAACGCTGATGTGGTTAGAGCTATAAACTAATCCTCAACGCTGTTCAACATTGCCTACTGGTCCATCTTTTAAGTGGCGGATGACGAAATGTTTACGACAACTTTTTCTTTTTGCTCTACTGGCATGTAGCCGCGGCGATGAAAACCCCCGCGGTCTGGAAAGCCATTTTCTGGCCTAGTATCCGCCCATTCTCACTTTTAACACACACGTTCCGAGCGAAACGAAGCTTCTCGCGGATATTTTTAGAGTTCTCTCTTTCCTCTCTCTCTGTCTCCCTTCCCCCGCCTCCACTCCCCTCTCCAGCGCTCGATTCTTTGAGTCTTGCTCACAAAGCGGAGGCCACTTTTTTAGTTGGAGCACTCTTAATTATGGTACTGATAAACAAACTAAAATTATATTATTTATGGCCAGTTGCAGGAACGACACTTATGTGTTCTATAAAGTTATAGGGTCCATAAGCCATGGCAACCATGCAATAAGTGTTGCAGAAACATTCGATTAATTTATTAGATTTCTAACTTACGGCATGTTGTAATGAGTTCAATAAATAGCCAAGACAGCGGATGCGCATTGAACCGCTTAGAGACTTAGTTACCAGAAAAAAGAGTCGTTTTGAGTTAATTTACTCTTGCAGACTAATTATTGTGTGCATTAACAATTACTCGTAGGCTAAATATTCGTATATGTTCTCCGGCGATGGAAGATTAGATCGAATATTCAAAGCTATTGACTATTGGATAAAAATTTAAGTAACTAGTAAATGTGTTCCTTTAACCCGAAAATTTCTATGAGATCAATTACTTCATAGGTCTCATAACTATTGATTCCATGACTAAATGTTCTTGCAACCGGCCATTAGATGTAGAAAATTCTCCGTATATTTTATAGTCAAATGCATGCAATTTTAGCCACGAAGATTTATCCATGTATGTATTCTTTCTCATGGAAGTACGACAGGATCTTTAATGAGATCTCACTATTCCTTCACCTTATCATTCGATGTCAGTCATTTCTTACCCTTGATTACGAATTTTTAAGCATGCAGAACTTCCTCACTCTACAGGAACCGAATAAAATTTTCTTTAGAATTTTAGAATTCTCAGGAAAGTCTCTGCATAAAATCAGTTTTCCATTTCCTCGAGCACCAATTTCAATTATGATGACTGCCTTTCGTCGAAGGCATTAAAAAACCTTATTTATCCAATATTTTCAGTGTAGACAGAACGTATTTCGAGCAATTTTAAGTCAAAGTTCAATTCCTTCGAGAAATGAAAACGTTCGCTCAAAGGTTGAAGTAATCGTGACATCACGGTTCTATTTTTGGTGTTGGCGGAAATCAAATCCACGCCAATGGATATGCAGTTAAACATTTAGATACGGAAACGAGAAACACAGTTGAGGGACGAGAAAGTAAACTAGAAAAATTAAGTAAGCGATAATTTTTTATCGAAATTATGCGAAGGGCAGGAATGGCTTCCACTTTCTGAATAATACCCGATTCCTCCCCGCCGCTTGAGTCTCCACCCAGCATCTTCCCTCCTACCTCCGAATCTTCTCTTTCACTCCGCTCTTTCCTTCATATATAAAAGAGTTTTCGAAAATTGTGCGGCCCCAACATTTTTCTCGCTTGACTCCCGTCTCGCTCTCCGGGCCCCTAATTTCTCATTCCTTTCCCGAGCTCCCGCTTTCCAGGATCAGGGTTCTCCTGTCAAACCGCCCTCCCAATCCTCTCCCCTTTCCCCAGGTCTCAAGCCATTATAGTAATTACGAATCGATGCCCACATCAATAGAGTATATCGTTCGCCGTGTTTCAATTGGACGCTAGTGGGACCACCAGTCAAATTATTCGTGGAAGTTGCTCAGTAGTTTTCTTGAAGTGAAGCTATTGCTGGCTCGCTTTGACCGATCAGACATTTTTTTATGCTCCAACCTCTGAAAGATAATTTTTTATATTATAATAATAATTTTTATTTTCCAGTCGACATTCAAATACATTGAATGTATAGGATTCGTCAAAGTGAAAATACAATTTAAACCCTTTTAGTGCGGCGGGCCGATATATCGGCTTTGGCATCTCAGGCGTAAAGTGCGGCGGGCCGATATATCGGCTCACAGGCAAAATATTGTTTAACTTTTGCACACAAATATAATTACAATTATTTTTTGTACGAAGTATAAGCGTTTTTTATTATTACCTAATTCAATGCATACGCAATAAGAAAAACTGCATATGGATATTTTAAACAATAACGTTATAATGTTTATTTTCCTAGAGTGACACATTTCCTTCTAGTTACCCTCCGCATTTCTCACTAGAACCGCTGGCAGGGGTCAGCACTAAGAGGGTTAATGTACATTGTCAACACTGGAATACGAAAGAGATACACATAATTGAATATATAAAACTCAGTTTTTGCTATGCATTAGTTCTTCAACATTGTGGTACTGCTTGCATAACAAGTATGTTTTTTTATTCAGTCTTGAATTATTCCACCGATGGAGCTTTTTTTAAGAAAGGAGGGAGGTCATTGTAAATATTTGTGCCCATTGAGATAGGACTTCTTGCTGAAAGTTTTCTCCCATGAAACACAACAATACATGCATTCAAGGAAAAGGTTTATGTTCTCAAAAGGCTTTTTTTTCTTGTGCTATCGCATTTCAGTTCTATAATTGGTATCCGCGGCTGCCTAATACTAAACATACTCATGTTGGTAAATACTTTCATTTTAGTCCATTGGTTATTTTCAGCACGGTGCATATGAAGCTGACTCCTCCTCGATACCATGACCCAAGTTGCCGTACGTTTTTGCGACGAAAGTTAAGTAATAAGTACCTATGTTTTAAACGCCTTGAATTGACAAAGTAATTCACTATAATTTGCTGGGGAGCCACAACAAGACTTTTTTTGGAAATTAACTCAATGTGAAAGACATGTTACGTTAGTAAGTTTCCTCTGAAGTAATTTTTAAGCTAGACGAAAAGAAGAGAGACCTATGAAATTTTCAAATACAGTAAACTCCCGTTTATCCGAAATGATAGGGACGGCGGCCGGTTCGGATAATGAAAATTTCGGATAAACCGAAGTCCCACGTGAAACACCCCGAATTGCATCAATACTGCTAAATATTATCGTAAAACGTGCGTGCATAAAATTCTATTAATATGGTTGTGAACAAGCCTACATGTTTTTGATTGAAAAATTGCATTCCGTGCGATCCGTCCGTCCGTCCGGTCCGTCCGTCCGACCGTCGGAATGAGCGGGTGCATGTGCAAGATTGGTACGCGTTACGGTCGGACGGACGGATGGATCGTGCGGAGCGTGAACATGCGAACGATCGTTGACTTGAATAGCGCCACTGCGTAATTTGCGTGGTTGATAGAGTATGTAAATATATGGAAAGGTGTTACCACCAAATGATTAACGGGTCGCCATGGTATTCATTGGATGAAGATCGGGTGGGGGCAGTTGGAAAACTTTGTTCGGATAAAGCGGATTTCGAATAAACGCGATTCGGATAAGCGGGAGTTTACTGTAGTTATTTCTGAGACCGAAGAAGTAATAGCTGCAGATTCGGTGACTTAATTGTGTGTCGGAAGAAATTGGGAATTCAAGCATCAAAATATGGCGTTAAGTCTCTGCTATTATGGATTTCAATTGGGAAATTATAAATGTAAAGAAACCTATTACGAAGTCCTCGAGCAGAAAATGAGCTTGGTTATTGTATGTATTTGGTATTATGTTATTTTATATCTGGTATATACAACATTTCTCAGTAAATTTCGGTTCGTTACTCGCTTTGTCCTGCTTATGTTACACATTTTTCTGTAACATCCTCCTCTAAAAAGCTTCTAGATATTTCTTTTCCCTTGCCGGTAGATAACCTTAGCTTGGTCGGTGCAATTTCCGTTTTTGTACAGATCCGCGTGAAATTATGCATACATGTACTTAAAAGCAATAAGTTGAAATAAAAGCGAAAAAAATGCATGTTACCGATTTTGTTTCTTAGCATGTAATGCTATTTTAACACGTAGCCTTGTGGCACATATTTTGAAATAATTCGATGACATATGGACAGCTTTTCTCTTAGACGCGAAAAAATGCCTATCATATTATTAAAATGGTTCCTATTGATTACCAACATATAACGCCGAATAAAAAGACACATATTTACAAACAATTTTCACTTCAATTTCAAATTCTGTGCCGTAAATCCAAGTCATGGCTGTGTCTTCATCGAGACGAAAATTTTAATATATAATTCTTGCATCTTTTACAATACAACATGTATGGTTATTTTCAAAATATAAACAAATGCATGGGGATTGGATTGATGTGGTGGCTAGAGTACTGGCTAACCATACGGACGGCCAGGGTTCAAATCCCTGCAGAGGCAGATGATTTTCAGAGGAAACCCGCTCCCTACTTGAGTGTCTTGTGGAGGGCACTTCAGGTACAGTACTCCGTCTGTCGGATGGGACGTTAAACCGTGGTCCCCTTGATGCCTTCTGTTAAGAGCAGGCTAATGCCGACGCCGGGTTTCTATCCACCCTTCCTCCCCTCCCCTACGGCGCAAATGACCTTATGTGTCGGTCGCCTCCCCAAATATCCAATCCCATCCAAATAAATGCATAATGCAAATTGTGGTAAAAGAGTATTTTCGACTTACTTGAAAACTTATTAAAATGTGCCCTTAATGACTCACGATTCGCGTACCGACCACCTTAATCATGAATGATGTTTTACTTTTACGGCTCCTCTCCACTTGATGTCCGCTGAGCTTCTTCCATGTCACGCCATGCAGCTTCCGAGATCGGGGAAGGAAGCTGTGTACGTACTGCGGGCTGGGTATTGGATGGGTATGTTATCAATGCGAGGGCGTATTGTTTGTCTCCCGACCCCAGTCCTCAGACCCGCACCCTTTCATTCCGCTAAGAACTTCACTTCTTGAGCCCCCTCTCTCCACTCCTCCTCCTCCTCCAAGCTACACCGCCCACTTTTACGACCTTATTTCAATTTCCCCTCTCTCTTACTGCTCGACAATTTCTCATCCAGGACGTCCCAACTCCGGCCCGTACCACACTAATCTTAAAACCCTCCTTCCTTCCTTCCTCTCTCCCTCTTGTGGAACCCCACTCGACTGCTCGTCCCTCCTCTCCCGCTCGTCCTTTATCTCGTTGCGCATTATCTCTCCCCCTTTGTTTTACATCTCATCCGTTTCCTCAGCTCTTTCACAGTATTTCTTTCCCCAAGCCCTCCCTTCCGTTGCCGGGCGTGGGGAGAGAGGAGAGCCTTTGGCTGAAGAAGGAGAGGGGTGCCTTTTACAACGACCAGAGTCTTAATTTTTTAAATCCATTTAACGTCTTCTCAGCGAGTAGAATACTCCGCAGAGGGAGACAATAAAAGCCGGAGTAGACTGCGAGTGCCTTGGTTTCTCCAGCAGATCTGTAACTGCCGTGGGAGCAGTGGCCTTGAGCTCGTAAATCGCTTGATGAAGCTAATTTCTCGGTGCATGAGCGATGGAGGACGTCTCAGAGGGAATGAGAACTCTCGTAAGTAGCTGAAGAAGGCATAGGAGTTCAGCTAAAGATGTTCCTGTTGTTCATTAAGTTTTGCTACGCTGGTATAAACTTTTGTCCGAACACTCCGACGCGGTTCAAGCATTGTATGTACTAAGGGAAAAATGCAATTAACTAGTTGATTGAAATTCATCGAATTAAATAATAATTGAAACGATATTCATAATCATCGCTTGGCAGGATTGCGCGTCCCTCTTGAATGATGTCAGCCATTCAAAGAATATTTAAGAGTCTTATGCCAGTGAAAATAAGTGAAGAAATTTTTCAGATAAATATAGAGCATTTTCACAGGTGCTATCAAAAATTACTTTCAATTTCGATTGTTCTAGAGGTAATGCGATAATAGATAGATAGATAGATAAATTTATTGCTTCACATAAAAAACATTACAGAAACAAGTTTAGTAATACAACTGTGGGGCTGTAGGCAGATGCAGTGGTTTACACCAGTGTAGAACCTACCAGCACTTATTAATGCGTTCAAAATATATCATTTAAAAATATAGCAATAGCTTTTTTGACAAGACATGAGCAAAAAAAGAAGAATAAACCAATAAACGAGAGCATACAAGGATAAAAATTAGCGGTTTACAATATTTTAAGAATGTTATAAATTTAACAGTGGTAAAACAAATTACATTACAATTTTTTGTACAATACACAACCCTGAAATCATAATAAAACTTCTATATCATTATGAGATAATAGCCGATCTCTGACCTTTTTACAAAAATACTCTTTACTTCCTAAAAGTCACTCGGTAAATTATTAAAAGTATTTGGCCCGATGAACAAAAACGACCTTTTAAATAATGAGAGATTTTGGCTTTGGAATATGAAATTCAATGCTTCTGCGTAAGTTATAACATTTTACTATACAAGGCCTTTCTGGCAAATTACCACTTCTTACAAAGAATAGCTTTTAAGGCCTTAAGAAACAAACATATGTCTCAATGGCAATAACTCCAGGCTAACAAACAAGGGGTAGAAATGCCCAAAGCCCTTTTTATTAGTAATTATTCTCACTATATGTTTTTGGAGAACAATTTCAATGTGCAATGCCGTCTTTTGGGCTCCACCCCAACATGTTAAACCTTAATTTAATTTAGCGCCCACTAACGCGTTGTACAAAATTCTTTGAAAATAGAGGGGGAACTTATGTCGTATGAAATACAGCTTAAATACATCGTAACGTAAGACCTTAACTAAATCTTTGAATATGATTATTCCATTTCAGAAATTTATCAATTATTACTCCCAAGTATTTTATGGAATGGATTTGCCAAAGTCATCACGTATAGGAAAGGAAAACCGATCGTACCAGTTTGACCGCCGTTATATAAAGCTGGCCAAGTTGGCCTGAGTGCTGTTACCTCTTTGTCCACATAAGAGCTAGTAAGATTCAAAAAAAGATTTCAGCTGAAGATATATGTTAAGATAGTGCGAGCGAGATAGATCCCTAATCTTAATAGAGACAATATTCGAATTATATGTTTTAATTTTACCAGCTGTTCAGACCGCCAAATTAATATTGCATTATTAATGGTGAAATAATTTATTATTATACGACTGAAATTTTGAGCAATCAAATGAAAATATCTAAATAAGTCTTTAACTTGACTAATTTTTTTCACGCGGTACGTAAGAAACTCGATCAAAACTGAAGATTTATTTTCATCCCGAAGAATTTACTGCGGTGAAAATATGAATAATTTTCAAAAAAAATTAAGAAAACACACAAACTGCACTCTGTTGATTTGTTTACGATATCTAAGTGTTAGTAATGCCTCATGTGTTAAATAAGGTCTCTTTGGAGTGAATAGACGTACCATTTCCCATATAAAAGGGTTGATATTTTCTGGCAAATACCTCGGAAAGTAGTTTGGTAAGGGGTTGAAATTTTGGTGTCAATGGAAGGGTGATATATTTCTCTCTCTAAAAATGAGTCAAAATTCATTGATTTCTAGGTTTAACGATATTTCGATAAAACTACCTTACGCAGAAATAAGTCTTTGTAAAATATTTAGCCTGTGAAAACATAATCGACAAAGTCAGCTAAGAAAAACATCGTTAGTTGTTGGCTGCTACCTCGTGGAAGTTTTTAAAATAAGGTAAATGGATGCATTGGATGGATAACCTTCGGATTTATTACTGTTCATAATGATGATAATGATGACAATGTGTATGCCGTTGAGTTGCCTACCATGAGTTGTGAAAATTATTACTTCATACGCAAAATATTTCAATATAATGATTTTCCTAACTCAAAGGAATTAATTTTTTATAAGATATTCATCAGAGACATCTTGAGTTCGTTCTCTGAAACTGCATTTTTGGCAGCTGTATTTAATGCCTGAATCACACGTTCATTTTTTTCCGTCCCTTTTAAGGGATAGCTCAAATGATAGCTCAAATGATCGCTCGAAAATGATCGTGTGACTCGAACAAAGTCAGGGGTGGCTCCAGCGATAGGGATCCCTATAGCTTTTTCCATCCCTGGGCACGTCCCTTTTTCCGTCCCTGGAGGCATCGCTGACTCCACCATTTAGCCAATCAGAGTGCTCGGCCGCGAAGAGCGACTCTAACTTCGGCTTTCAATGGAATGAGAGTAGTTAACGTAGAAATGATGCGAAAAGGGACGGCCAACATGACCGTGTGATTCATAAAATGATAGCTCGAGCTATCATTGTCACGGTCCCTGAAAAACTATCATTGGAGCTGTCCCTTAAAAGGGACGGAAAAAAGGATCGTGTGATTCAGGCTTAAGATATCCAACTAAGTAAACATTAGGTGTTCTCTTCTATGTATTTCCATGCATTTTAAGTGTAGAAAATGAATGGTAGTCGTTAGGAACCGAGATATGGATATACTCTATGAATTTGAACGTTAGTTTTTTAAAGTTTCCCTTTCCAATGGATAATGATCATGAGTTAAACATACACAATCAGTAGCAGCTGGAAACATTTGTCCGCTTGTTTAAATATCTTTCTCGGGCTTCGCACCGGGTAATGTTTTTAAAATCCGCCGACGTTTCGGAAAACGACTTGTTTTCCATTTTCAAGGCACGTGTTATTTCCGCCGTGACCACTATAGTGGTTTTGAAAACATTACCCGGTGCGAAGCCCGAGAAAGATATTTTAAAATAATACACCGGGAAAATCTTGAATCATTTATCCGCTTTCTGGACTGTCACCGTTTTCTGTTTTCACTTATTGTAAATTTTCTCCGGTTTGAAATTAGAATATCAATCACCCTCTGTGTTGAAAAACCTGTGGTAGATATTTACCTCATTTATTCAAGAAAGTTAATGAATGGAATTAAAACCTTAAGTTTTCTTGCAGGCTGCCTCTAATTCATGCAATCCTCCCCGAGTTTTGATTCGGCAAGAATTTAGCGCCATTTCGTCATCAACCTCCTTTCTCCCCGGATGCTTTTCAGTGACTCTTGGCTTCAACGCCGTCATCTTCATCATCTCTCAGTTGTTGTCCTTAATATTTTCCGCCATATTAACGTCCTTTGAAAGCATCATTTTCTCCCCTCGACCTACCTCATTTACTTTTCCCACAAATGAATCTTCTTCTCGTTCATTTTTCTATTTCTTTGTCCCTTTCATCACCGCTTCCTCCCGGCCTAGTCGACGGTTGCGCTGCTCCAGTGGACACAGTGGGAACTAACGCGACTTCAGAAGGGAAAGTGAGGAGAAAGGAGAGAGAGAGAGAGAGAGAGGATGGGGAATGAGGGCGGAGGAGTTGGCCCAAGGAGGATTTCTTATTATAACATCATCAACTTTTATTTCACGTCTGGGAGCGTCCGTGAAAATCTTTTTTTTTTTAATTCCCCGCGTCCATTGCCCCAAACGGAGGCTTTTAGCGCGGCCTTCCTTATCTCCACTAAGCCTCTTCCTTGACACATTGGCCTCCCTTCGTGCACATTCTTGCAACTCGCCCTCACACTGCTTCTTCCAACGTTGCCAACTCGACGACAAGCTCGTCTGCGAGTCTTGAGGCGCTCTAAAAGTATCTCGAGCGAGCTGTCACATCGCAGAGAACACTGTGAATTTGGCCTCATAGTAAGGAAAAATATCTCACCTTTCGAACTATACCGACATTTCAGGCACTTACAGTACTAATTTCCGAGATATTTTCCTAAAAAAAACTGTATTTCCGTTGTGCCGAAAAGAATTTTTTTAATGAGAAAAATTTGACGGATGCATCGCGTCAATTTTCCATTATAATATCCACAGCGTCGCAATAAAACCCTCGAGAGAGGCTATTTCAACATTCGGCATTTTAGCAAAGTCAAACACGCATATATTTGAGAAACTTGACTTGAGAAGCATCTCGCTCCATCAACCCAATTATCTAAAGTAAGAGGTATAATGTTGGTAAATGGCGTCAGATTTACATTTCGAAAGTCAAGACATATACTAATGTTTAATCTCTGATACATATCACTCACTTTTTCACACACATCGTTAAAAACAGAGTGCCTCATCTCCGCAACTAACCCTCTGATGCTGTCTTGCCTTGACTCTCCGTTGATAATTTTCATAATATCTTCTTAAAACCTGATCTTAAACATATCCATAGCACACTGCCATTGATTGCCCCGATCTTATTTCCTTGATACATTTCAGAAAACCCACCCGACACACCAGGACTCATTCATTGCTAAATATCCCTACTCCCAGATTATCACTCACCAAGCACTCCCTCATTTTACGCCTATCTTATCTTGTGAATGCTCTTCCTGAGAACATCGACCCTCTCACATTATCTCCCAACGTCTTCGCTATCCTAGCCATACGTCATTCCCAAAAAAAAGAAGTTTTTACTATCTTCCCATGCTGGAGAATTATTTGTTACCCTCTTCTCGTTGTGTTTTTACGTTTCTGTCCTTTTTAATTTGTTATGCGTTCAGCACAAAATGGCTTCATGCTGTATGTGATCTTTTTCTCAAATAAAAATAATATAAAAATAATATAAAAATAATAAAAAAATCAGAAAAGGAGCATATCAGGGCGACACAGAGAATATCATTTTGACGATACAGTGCACCTCTAGGTCTGATAGATACATTAAAATAGAAGAGATACATTGTTGAGCAGATAGGTACAAAAATTCGTTCTTTCCATGCACAATAAGTGACTGTAATAACAGCGGAGCTCCACTTAAACACAATTACGTTACACTTCGCCATTTTACCTCAGGAAAACTCTTATTTTACACTTTTAAGCAGCCGGTGACCTTAAACCCCCTGCCACACGCCATTGCGGCGGCTCGTAGGGTTATACGTAGATGTAAATATAGATACATACCTTGTTACAGAGAAATAGTCATTTTAAGCGCAGTATATTCGCCATTTATCTAACAATGCTTACTTCATGCTTCGTTGAACTTTTAATTTAAATATTATAGTCAAATATGGTCTGTATTATGGCTCCAGATACATCTCTCTCAATCTACCCATATCTAACATAAGTGGTATAATGGGGTAAATACCGTCAGATTTACACTTAGAAATTCAAGACACTAACCCCGTTTTTTCACCACTGATTGTTTCCTCAGCCATCACTCGAAATTATTAAGGATTTACTTTCAAAACCGGATTTATAATTGGAAAACATTGCTCTGCCATTATTAGTTGCTTTGGAAAAATGGAGAATTAGAGTATCCTTCCGAACATATGTAAGTTGGATCTCTTCATTTTTTTCGTCCGCCCTCCAGAGTCCATGTTGTACGGCGACTATTTACGAATGTCGCCCAAAAAGTAATGCCCCACGTTAAAAAAAATCTCCCTTATAACAGAAATTAATGAGTTGAAACGGTCATCGAGAGACGCATCTCTATTGGTCGATAAGCATTATCAGATTATCAGCACTACCGTATCTTATATCTAAGAGCTCCGACCAATTTTGTGGACTCTGAAGAGGACATACTGCAAATACCAGAGGCTCACAGTTACCAATCTGGCAGAAACTAAAGATGTGAAAGAATGTGAATTGCTCCATAATTACTCTTCTTTTCTAAGGCAATTGGGATAGTTACACCAAGTACTTCTCCTCACGACTACTTTGGACGACGAAGAGGTGCTACTTCGCTCTGGTTAGCCCACACCTCGAAGACGCCGCAAGCATTTGGGACCCTGGCCATAAATTTTTAACGAAAAATATTAATAAAATAAAAATAAAAGCTGCACGCTTCGTTAAAAACTACTACGAGCGAACATATAGTGTCTCACAATTTATAGAGGGATCAAGGTGGGAGCCCCTAGAGACTCGGAGGCTACACGTTCGGACTTAGGTTGCATGAGAAATTCGGAACTGATATTTTTCAGAGCGACACAGAGAATATAATCATGACGCTTCACTACATCTCTAGGTCTGACAAAAGCGATAAAATAAGTGAGATACATTGTCAAACTGGCACACAAACTCGTTCTTTCCGCGCACAATGAAATACCACAGTAAAAACTGAGCTCCACCAAATACACTCCCATAATACACGTCACCATTTCACCTCACAAAACCGGACATCTTTTCACGGGTGGTGACCTAACACCCCCTGCCACACGTCCATGCGGCGGCTTGCAGGGTTATATGTAGATGTAGATAGCGCAGTGAAAACCTATCTCCATAAGCAGAGAGAGGACTGGTACCGACAGGGCATGCACATTCTAGTGAACCACTGGAGGAAGGCAACAGAACTTAAAGGAGATTATGTATAAAAATAGAGCGATTAGATAAAACATCGTTCTTTCGTATGACTTAATTTCATATTTGTGAAATAGATAATTTTATGAGAAAAAATATGGGACATCCCCTCTTACTTTCATACGTGAACTCCACTTTCTCAGGCGAGATATCGTAGAACAGCATAATGAGTAATGAAGCTCAAATGATTTCGTACTGTCTACTAATTTTTATTTCAGCTCTTGCTGCACGTGTTTCGACTGACTAGCAGTCATCATCAGGCAAGACTAATACAACATAAACAGATATGAGCTTATATAATACGTGAAACACCATATTTACGTCACACTGGGAAAGGACACAAGGACACACTTGTCCTCAAGCTCATATCTGTTTATGTTGTATTAGTCTTGCCTGATAATGACTGCTAGTCAGTCGAAACACGTGTAGCAAGAGGTGAAATAAAAATTAGTAGACAGTACGAAATCATTTGAGCTTCATTTCCCCTCTCATACGTGAGTTTACGCCCGATGGCCTCATTCCGATTCCTTCAACTCATCGGTTCCACGACTTCTCCCTTCTATCCATTTTCGTCATCACAAGCCGTAAACTTTCCTTGTATTTGGTGGTTGGTAGCAGGTAAAGCGGGAAAAGCACTCGTGAAAATATAAAAAAACGCGCTAAAGATAGCCCCGTGGTGCCAACTTCCTCTCGCAGAATGAGTTCTTGCGGCGAAATTAAAACTCAGAGAACGCTAAAATAGCACAGCCGGAACCGCTTTCTCTTATTTCTCATATTCCGGCGCTGTTTGGCGCTAAAATTGTCGCAAATAAAGCGGAAAAGGAGTGTTTGTATAAAAATAGACGGGGGAAGTTGATGTAAATAAAATAAATATTACTAGTTTATAAAAAAGGGGCGATAAATATAGCTTCATGATGCTAACTTCCTCTCAATGGATGTTTTATTGCGGCGATGTAAAAGCACGGATAGCGCTAAAATAGCAACTCCGGAACCGCTTTCTTTTACCGACGCTGTTTAGCGCTTAAATTATCAAATAGAAGTAGAAATGTAGTTTGGGAATAAGAATAGACTGAGCAAATGAAAGGAAATTAGCAAAATCTTTACTCACTTAATTATGAAAAAAGGGGCGCTAAATTTAGCTCCATGGTGCTTACTTCCTCTCCCTGGATGGTCAATCATGGTGAACTTAAAGTTCGGAGAGCGCTAAAATAGCAACTTAGGAACCGTTTTCTCTAATTTTTCTTTTATAATTATTACTTTCTGCATAGTGTGGCCCTTGAAGAGTTGGTGATGAAGGAGAACTGGGAATAAGAATAGACAGAGGAAGTGGAAGAAATAAAAAAATCTTTACTCACATAATTATGAAAAAGGGGCGCTAAATATAGCGCCATGGTGCTAACTTCCTCTCAATTGATGGTATATCGCGGCGAAATTAAATCACGGAAAAATAAATAGCAGCGTCGAAACCACCTTTTCTTCAATTTTTCTTTCACCCACGTGTTCCTCAATACCGCTTCCAGTATCTCTTCCCATTTATTCCTCCACCTTCTTTTTCCTCTTCCCCAACATTCGCCCACTCAATTCGCTCCCCGTCCAAACCTTTCCGCTCCTCATCAAATATATTCCGAAATCACATTCGCTCTGCGGGAGAGTGCCGCCGCGCCGCCGCCTTTTCCGCTCAACCCGTGCCGCACTCCTCCTCTCCAATCTCTGTAACCAACCGCCTCTCCCCTTCCCCTCTTCCCCCTCCTCTCCCGCTCAGGAAACCACAAAACGCACCGCGGGAACAGCGCGTGCTCATCTGACTGCTGCCTCTCCCTCCGCCTCCGTCCCCTCAACCCCGTATTTATTTATTCATACGACCCCTGTTTTCGTCGGTTATCTTTCAGGCTCCAGCAACACCTTCTCCTTCCCAGGTCTCCTCTTGACGTGGTAGGAGTGATTTTTGTCTACGAACGAATTTCTGTGAAACTTTACACATGTGCAACTATGAGATTACACATGGGTTTTTTGCCGGACGTTCAAGATATTCTGCCAGAGCCAAACTATTATGGTATAAACGATCACAGGAATAAGATAAAGGAAATGGACTGCAGAACCGATAGGTTTTAAATGTCATTTTTTCCACGTACAATGAGGGACCATAATAGTTGCGATAGATCAGTTTTAGGACACTTTTGACCCTGATAAGGTAAAATATGTTATTCACTTGCGCTAAATATCCTAATATCAATATTAGTTACAAAACTCGCATGCAATTTCCGGCATGATTTGGCATCCCAGATTAAAGAAATGGACTCTTTCAGGTTCCACCAATACCTTCTCCTTCCCAGGTCTCCCCTTGACGTGGTAGCAGTGATTTTTGTCTACGAGCGAATTTCTGTGTAACTGTAAATTGTACAACAATGAGATTATATATGAGGACCCCAGAAGTCAAGGGGTCTAAGTAAAAAAACCATTGTTTAGAGAAAACTTAAGTCAAAGTTGAAAATGTTTGGTACAACCCACTAAGTAGTTAAGAGGCATTACCCTAGATAGCAGCACCTGTCAAGAAAATCACTTGGATTCCTTTACCGCCTAAAAGATTTATATCTTCACATCCCATTCCTGTGCCTAACTTATTTTTTTCAAAAATGTCACTTAGACCCCTTGACTTCTGGGGTCCACATATGGGATTTTGCAGGTCGTTCAACATATTCTGCAAAAGCCAAACTATCATGAGAGAAACGATCAAAGGCATTAGATTAAGGAAATGGACTGCAGAACCTATAGATTTCGAATGTCATTTTTTCCGCGATTAATAAGGCACCATAATACTTGCGACAAGTTCTATGATACTTTGACCATGACTAGGTAAAGTAGGTTTTGCCCTTGTGTTAACAATATTAACATCATTATTAACAACTGAGCCCCCATTAAATTTCCGGCATGATTTGGCACCTAGTAGCACTGTGTCATTTAGAGGTGGGAATTTCGGTTCATTTTGTGGATTCGGTTCATGGGATTTGATTCGTGGCAATGATTCGGTTCTTTAAATCGTTCATAATGAACCGAATGAACCAAATCCACGAGTGAATCTCGAATCCATGTGAATCTCGAATCCGTGTGAATCTCGAATCCAAGTGAACCTCGAATCCAACTGAATCTCGAATCCAACTGAATCTCGAATCCATGTGAATCTGTCGACTTACTGCATTTCAAATATTAGTGTGCGAAATAACAAACAAAAAGGTGAAACGTGATGCTCCAATTCGGAAACACAAGACATTTGACAAGGTGTTTAAAGGGTATTTACAGGGTTCTTATTGAACGATTTGGATTTGGCGGATTCGGAGATTTGCTAGCAGAATCTTCCACACAAATCGTTCATATTGAACGATTTGGATTCGGCGGATTTGAATCTTCCATCAAATCGTTCATTTTGAACGATTCGAGTGGAAAGCGTAGATTCAATTCATTCGGTTCATGCCATTGAATCGTTCATTCTGAACAATTCATTCATGAACGACACACCTCTAGTGTCATTCATTGGTCATTCATTCCTAGGATTGGTTGACTAAAGTCCTCCACCCTTTCCTATCTAATGCTAGTCCATTTACCTCCAGGTGTCTCTTCCTACGTACTCTCCTCTTTATTTGGTCCATAAACTCATCCTGGGTCTACCCCTAGGGACTTTTCCCTATATTTCGCCTTCAACTATGTTCATATTGAGATGAAATAAGAACACTTTGTCAAAATCCACACAAAACTTTATTATTGTCTTCATTATTGTCCCTTGAGAATGACACGAAAGTTTTGAAACCGGTCGGGCTTATAACATTAAAGTTTTGTGTGGATTTTTTACAAAGTGTTCTTATTTCATCTCAATATGAACTCAATATTCCTCAAAGTTAACTCGCGAACCATCGAAGATATTTAATTATATTCTTTACAAATCCATTGTGTCTCAGGGTGTGTCCAATCCATCTTGTTCTTCTTTTGTGTGTGGTGTTCCATATGGACCTTTCCTCTTCTAGGCTTCTGCACACTTCATCATTTCATATTTTGTCCGTCAATTTTGTCTTCAGCATCCTCCTCCCGCACCATGTTTCGAAGGCTTCTAGTCTATTCTTGTCAGCTTTTAGTCGATGTATACCTAGGAAATTATTCCATGATTATGGTTGCATAAGCAATTGTGGCCTCGTATCTAGCAACTTGATGGGGGAAACTATTTTAATCAATCCTCCCAAAACTTGTCCAATCATTTGAAATGAAAAACGTCATTTTACTTGACCAAGATTCGAACACGGGCCTCCCAACTGCCGGTCAGGTGTGTTATCCAGTTACATCACCAAGCCATCTTCCTTCAATGCGAATTTTGAGGGGGGTTAAAACGAACAAGATTTTCAGGCCTCAAGTCTACATTGTAGCACCTGACACGAAGCCGTACTTACAAAGCCACTGTCACGGTGGATAAACCCATCCAACATAAACCTAACACAAATTTTTTCATGGCGAATTTCAACCCTGACGTACTTATAAAGTGAAAAATATTGCATTCCACCGATTCGATTTCTTGTCAATTTAATGCTACTTTCATTAGCAGCCTCGCGGCACTTGACACATGTTTCGTAATAATTTTAATTCAACCTGTACAGATTTTCTACTGAATGCGAAGATTTACTCTACGTCGTCAAATGACGTCAAAACAACATGTGGGCTACATTTAATAAGATAAATCCTGAGAAAAATTACAACTGAATGTACTTGATGAACAAGATGAGCCTCCCCTTCATCTCACAGCCTGTAAACTTCTATTCCGTCTACATTACCTGCATCTACATAATACCCTGCGAGCCGCCGCATGGGCGTGTGGTAGGCAGTGATGGGTCATCAGCCGTGTAAAGATGTAAGTTTTTGGGAGATGAAATGGTGACATGTATTATAGGAGAGCATTTAGTGGAGCTCAGTTTTTATTGTGGTCGCTTATTGTGCGCGGAAAGAAAGAGTTTTTCTACCCATCTGTTCGGCAGTGTATTTCTCTTATTTTATCGCATCTGTGAGACGTAGAGATGCAAATAAGGGTCATGATGATATTCTCAGTGTTCTTATGAAGCGCACAATTTCTGCAATTCTCAATCAAACTGAGCCTAGTGTGTAGCTTCCGAGACTCAAGGTGCTCCCACCTTAATCCCTCTAAAAGTGGTGTGACTCTTTGTGTCCGCTCGTAACAGTTTATAACGAAGCGTCCTGCTTTCCTTGGTATTTTATTATTTTTTTTGGTTAAGTCTTTTTGACCAGGGTCCCATCATCATGATACTAGTAAGACCCATTCAACTACTTTCAACGCTTAATTTCGTCTAATGGTAACCTAGAGATGTCATTGAATGTCTAAAGCCTGGGATCGGTTAGAATAAAATCAATATATTTCAATAAGTTATACCAACTTCCTTCGACATACTTGTAGACTAGAAGTTCAAATCCCTGATATCATGTTTATTTGTGAAATCCCAATTGTTCAAATTGGTGTGTGTCGTAGCAGTGTTTATAGTTTTTGATCGAGTAATTAGATGAGTGTTTAATGTGCTCGCTTTTCCCAAACGTGTGCATTTTTTCATTCCCTCTCCAATTTTTTTACTTCTTTGCGCTCCATCTCATTCAGTCTCGGGAGAGTGAACCGCGGAGCAAACAGTAGCACTACCGACTTTACACGATGCCTGGAGCAATCTGGTGATGCCTTTTTTAATATTTCAAATACAATCACTTTAGCCCGCCCCTACTCCAAGTTGTAGGAATTTTAATTAACACCGCATAAGTGAGAGTAGGAATTTACGCGCGAAATTAAATTTATGAGAATCCTGATGGCAAACATTCGCCATCTACCGAGTCCCCGAGCTCCATATAAACAACTCTCAAAGGAAATCAAACATAATTTAACGCGTTATGAAACGATTAAATTAACAGAGGTGATGATTTTCTTCGCTCCACTGGGTTGACCGATTCAATATTTGGCAAATCACGCGGGTTTTCGAGGAATCATTTCTGCAGGAAATTTTAAGTCTTGCATTTACATTGCCATTTAAACTCTTTTGGCTATCGGGATACTTTCTCTGCATAGTGCAGAGGAGGATTTGTATTTTTTCTAGTAATATATTTTAATGGTGAGCCATATAAGAGCTTTTGAAACACTGCTTGTCGGTCAAATAAGCTGCTAGGTTGAAAAAATTCACCAATGGAAGCCCAAATACGTGAATGATTGAAGGGAAATACAAGCCACATATTTCAAAACTTTGACTTGTACTGGTCAATTGCTGTTTAAAAGATTTTTACACTTTCCATTAGAGAAAAGAGGAAAAATAAAAATTATGGCTATATTTTTTTAAGGGGCGATGGGTTGCTCAAAAGTGTAGAAGAGGGAAGGATGTGTGGCCAGCGGGGAAGAGGAAGAAAGAGAAGAGGTTTTATGAACAGAATGAAAAAGGATAGATAGTATGCTGAGGCAAAAAAGGATATACTAGAGCGAGATAGGCACCTGTAAGTGTAGAAAACCGGGAGGAGATTCTCTGACATTCAACAAAACCTACCTTCACCGGTACAATACTAAAAAAATTTACCTCTTTCGTCGGTGGTACTTGGCCCCCCCGGCATGAGTTTAGTAAAACCTAAATTACTCTTAACAAACATAACTAACCCATAAATTGCGAATCCAAATTCAAGATCTATCCGAATATTATCTTAGTCGAGGTGGAATTTCTTACCCAAGTACAAATCAGTAGAGAAAATCCATTCTTGTATTAACGAGTGCGAGATACACGCAACTTAATTTCTTTGGCATTTGAGATCTGGAACCAAAGTATATTTGAATGCTTGGGGATGTTTAGCCTTAATGAAATATTAATTTTGTTCGCAAGTTTATGTTCTCAGCTTAAAATGGATATGGCTTTTATACCTCTCCCTCCGGCACACTTGTTTACTTGAGTTAATAACAAAGAGCGCTGTAATCTAAAATATAGCCAAGGGCAAAATTAGAGAAAAGGGATGATTTTCACACGTCAAGTCATGGTTTCAGACTCATATTTTCTCTCCAGGCCGTTGCTCAAGGAACAAGAGCACGCCTTTTGTCATTAGCCAAATGCATATTGCGAATTAGTGTAATTGAATGAGGAAATATCTAACTCAATACTTTTAGGAAAAAATCTTCCTCAAGGTGGATTGAGCAGTTACTTTTTACTATTTGCCCAAGGTCTCCCTCGTCTTTTGATGATCAAGTGTCGCATAGCTGTCTTTCTAAATGTGTTTCAGTCAATATAACTATCGCAGATGACACTTCCCACCGCCTTATGGTCAGGGATGTAGAATGAAACTTAAGTCATGGTTCCGGAACGGTTCAGAGTGGGTTCAGATACATTTTCGGTTCACGGAACTTAACCGAATGTAGGAACAAAAGTGGAACGAAACTATTTTGAACGAAAACCCAAAGGAACGAAAATGGAACCGTTCCGATTTGAAATAAAACTATTTAAAAGAAGGACGGGTTTCGTAACTTTACATTTTGTTCAAAATTCTACTTTCGTTCCGAAACTAAAGTGAGTACATACAGTTTCATTCTGAACCGAAACGATACTCAAAAAGAAAGGCCAAAGCTTCGTTCGGAGAACGAAACTATAAGCTTGGTTCCGGTTTTGTTGAACATCTTTCTGGTTTCGGTACCGATGACTCAAAAATGGGTCGTGAAAATGACTCACTTGGAGAAATTACAAAGTTTCAATCGTTCCTCCTTTCCACAGGAAAAGTGGAAGTTAAAAAACGTGACCGATAAAGTGTATGTCGACATATGAATTCATGGTCATGTGTGAAATGCACTGCACAGAATAATTCATTAATCCCATTGGCATTTGCGACACGATTGACTTCTGCATTAACCTTTAATTCCGTCCCGTTATGTACACCACACACAGATTATAATTCGTACCACAACACACAAGTAGACAGTGAAATCTGCCTCCGCGGTCACATCCCTTGAACCTTTCACCTTTCTAACCGTCCGATTTTTTCGGGTGCAAAATGAATTCCCCATACATATGAGCAATTTAAAGTTTCCCTCCCTTCAGCGGTCACCTCCTCAAGGTGGTCTACTCAGTTGTCTCAGGCGTGACTTCGTGGAATTAACTCAACATTGTAAATGAAAGTAATATTGTTATTCCACATCAATTTTATTTAAAACGACCCGGATGGCAGGTCATCATCAGGATATTAGGTTCGCCTTAAGTAAAGTTTATGTGGATTGACAAAGTTACTATCATTTGCAATCCTTAAGGTGGGGCTGGCTCAACTATGTGAGTCAGGTCGACTACTAAACTACACATTTTTATTTACCGGTTTTTAAACTCCTACTTTCGCAAATGAAATGGGTTTGATATTGAAAACCAGAAAATAATAAGCGAAATAAAAAGATCAATCCATGGATATATTTCTTAATTAACCACAATTATTAATCCATATGACCCGACTACAGCGCCGTTTGCATGAGTTAAATGTCAGAGGGTACATGTAAACCACAGTTGCGCGCTGATAAAGATTTATTTTCTTTTTAATTGCCCCAACTCTGGAACTAAGGTCTGCACACATCGGCGCAGGGCGCGAAAGCGGGACGCGGGAGCGACATTCACACGGAAGTCCGCCCAGGAGAGCGAAATGTTTTCGCTTACACCGTAGCGAACCCTTCGCGGTAGTTGCGGCGCGCAGGCATAACTACTTCCGGAGTCGCAGCCCCAATCCTTTACACTCGCGAGTGGTCCTGATTCCGAGAGTAAAGACGTTTCTCTATTCCCTTTCTTCTCAATCCGCGACTTCTACCGATTAAGCTTCGGCAAATATTATGTACCAGCCGAAGCACTCGGAAAGGGTAAAGTTCTGCATTATTGGAATTTTGGGTCCGTTCAATAAGGCCTATGCTTTCCATGGTTTCAGGCTTAACTAAGTGAATTTTATTTTCGCAAATGGAAAAGTTACTTGGTTTTCTTCCACTGATTTATTTTCTTGGTAAAAAATGTTTCGATACAACAGTGTCGTCGACAGGCACCCCCATCATGTCCCCACTGGGCAACTTCATCAAGAACTTACATCGCCACTTCTCACTGCTAATTTGATTTCGACTAGAGTCGCGGGACTCGGGAAAATCTGCATGTTGCGAACTAAAATTTATTCCCGGCGGTCCCGCGTTACAGTGGGCGGGATCCGCGCCGGTTGGCGTGCAATGGTATCCCACCACGTGTTTTCCTCCCGCGCAAATTCCGCTCCCGCGTCCCACGCCCGTTTGGGAAGACTTATTCAAGCGATTGAGCGAAGAGTCCACAGATTTTCGCAAAACATCTCTCCCTTTCTGTTCACTTAACCATTCCGGGGTAGGATCAGTTGAGGCGTTTACTGGAATCAAAAAGAAGTTTAGATGCGTTTAGCCCCTCCGTGAGCCGCACGATTCTTCCACGTTAAATATTTCATCGCGGTGAATCATTGATGCGCAGGGAACGCGGCTTTTGGAGAATCGTTTCCGGGAAAAGTCCTTCATCCGACTGTGGGGTTTGTCGGCTCGGCGCGTTCGACAAGATGTGTGCGGCACCAAAAACCCTACATCCGTCAATCCGATGAATTCCTCAAGAGCCTGAGAGAAGAGGCGGTTTTTTTTTAAGGGGAAGATAATTTATTCACAGTCTCACCGATACGAATATTACAATACCCATGACAACCGTAGCGTGGATTTTAGGGTACTCGATACTACGGACGAATGCACTTCCGCAGATGTATAGACGGTTATGTGCGAATTTCCACAGAGGAAAAATCATCCTCCTTGACCGGGATCCCGGTCAATTCGGATGACTTTTCCTCTGTGGAAATTCGCACATTTGTGCATTGCGGGTGACTCCGTAAAAGTGGAACTCCGTGGCTAGTCCCGGATAGCTTAAAATTTATAGACGGTTATATTTTACGACACTACTTTGCTACTTAAAGCAAATCTGTTTGCTCAGACCGCTGGAATAAGGATTATTATTTACTATGGGTGTCGCAGATTTTCTCTTTTTGCTTTCAATACAACTATTTCGACCGCGGAAGAAACGTGGGTTTACCCAAAAAGAGGTGATCGTACCACTTATATTTCTCAAAATTGTTGCATTTATTTCAAATAAGAATCCTTCAACTCTAAGAAGAATTATCAAAATTTTGAAATTGCTCATAAAAAACGTCACGGTGAGCATTCTCGTGAACCCACGCGACGCATTTTTCACGTGCCGTCAGTGGCGATGTTGTTCGGAGCGGTTAATGAGGGGGGCGGTGAGGGGGGAAGGCGAAGATCTCTCTTGGGCTGCGGCAGAAGCCAGAACTAAAAGGGCCTTTTCAGCCGAGGTATACAGCCCCCCCTTAAGGTAGTCCGAGCGAGATAGTTCCCTAGTCTTAATGGAAACTAGAGGTGTGCGAATGCTTCGAAATCGAGTCGAATCGACTCGAATCAGGCTTAATTCGATTCGATTTGCCTGCGAATCGGGATGTTTCGAAAGCGAATGATTCGTAATATTCGAATCCGATAGATTCGTCTTTGAATCGTTACATGCATTCAAACATGGCACTCGTCCCCGAACTGCGCGCCGTCCGTTTAGAAGATGTTTTCCTCACGCGAAACGAAAATTTAAACGACAACACGATATTCTGTGCTATTCTTCGTGCCACTATATTGATGTATGAGCTAATATGTAAGGCCATGAAATATAGTGAAAATCTATATTAGTTCGCAGGTTTCCGCGGCGTTGATCAAATGATTTCAACATTTCTCGGGTTGCCTCCGCGTCAGTTGTCATTCAGCACAACAGTTTCGCCAGCCATCCTGCTGGCGTCCTCAGGTGAAGGAGACCGGAGGAGACCTGAGACATCCTTCACCTGAGGACGCCAGCAGGATAGCTGGCGAAACTGTTGTGCTGAATGACAACTGACGCGGATGCAACCCGAGAAATGTTGAAATCAATATCTATATTACATCTACATCTACGTCATACCCTGCAAGCCACCCAAAGGGTGTGTGGCAGGGGGTGATTTCGCACCAGGAATGCATGAATGATATGGTAGAACACCGACATTACATTAAAACCCGCGTACCACACATGCAAAGCGCCAATTAAAAATCTAATACCCAAGAAACATTCTATCTTCAATCGTTCCATCATGCAAGGGATACAAAGACTACTACTACAGATTCAAAATATCATGCATAAATAAGAACATCAATATTTACATCATGCATAAATAAGTGAGTAGAGAACATAATGAGAAACATTTACTGCCTGCCTATTGTCAATACTCGAACTATTCATGACGACGATCACAGCTGTTACGGTCCCGAATGGTACGCGGAAAAAATGACATTTTATACCTATCGGTTCTACAATCTAGCTCTCTAATTTTATTGGCGCGATCTAATCTGCCGTAGTACGAAGGGGTTAATAGCATGTTTTTTACGTCGTCAGTAAAATGATTTTCCTGAAATTTATTTAGGAGGTTAAGCCTATAATTTAATCTACAATCTATTACTTTAACTCTGCATAAACTTTTGCATTTCATTTAGAATTCGAATTCGATTCGCAAACGAATATTTTTAGTATGATTTGATTCGCTAACGAATATTTTTTTAAAAATTGTTTCGATTCGATTCGAAATTTATGCGAGAGATTCGATTAGGTTCGCTTCGAAATGAAAATCCCTGATTCGCACAGCACTAATAGAGACCATATTCGAATTATACATTTTAATTTCACCAGCTGTAGAACACATGAATTAAATATTGCATTATTAATGGTGCAATATTATCGTTTTATATGACAGAAATGGTAAGTAATAAAATGAAAATATTTAAATAAGTCTTTAACTTGACTCATTTTTTTCGTGCGGTGCGTTTGAAACTCCGTCAAAACGGAAAGTTTTACTGTGATATCCAAGAACCTATTGCGGTGACAATATGATTAATCTTCAAAAATAGTTGGGAAAACATACAAACTACACGCTGTTAGTTTTTTACGACATCGAAGTGTTACAAATTCCTCATCTTGTAAATTATGTCTCTCTGGAGTGTATACACGTACCATTTCCCATGTAAAAGGGCTGGTATTTTTTGGCAAATAACTCCGAAAGCAATGTGATAAGGGGTTGAATTGTTGGTGTCATTAGAGGGTGAGATATGTTTCTTTAAAATAAGACCAAATTCTTTGATTTCTAGGTAAAATGATATTTCGCTCAAACTACCTGAAAATGTCAATTTATGCCTGAAGCCTCTATGACTTTTAACTTCAATGCTCAAAACGGGAATAATATTGAGACTTGAGTTGGGGTATTTTTTTACGCTATCATCTCCGTGAAGAAAGATCTAAGACCTTCCCGGCGTATGATGTTGTTAAAGGTTATTCGGGCTTACCGCCGGGCCAAACTCTCCATCTTGGCCGACGTTTCGATCGTCCATCGTCGTGATGCCCTGATGACGATGGAGGACTCGTTCATCGAAGCGTCGGCCAAGGTTGAGAGTTTTACCCGGAGGAAATCCCGAGTAATCTTTAACAATATCCTCTCCATGTGTGGTTATTGAATGGAATATAGTGCTGAGGATAGGGACTTTGCACGTCACATCATGAATATAATTCTGATCAAATTATGCTGTTTCTTATTCCAATGTTTTCTTCTTTCTGTTCGATTTAAGGTGATTTCTGTCACGAGTGCGATAGTCCAAACAAATACTTAATTCTAACTTTCTGTTTAATTCGTTCAAAAATCCTGTTTTCACTCATGACTTTTTCTTCTTCTTTTCCTCAACCCTAAGGTTGGTGGGTATTCAAATCGTTCTTCCCAGAGCAAGTCTCTTTATTTCTACATATACCCTCCCTCCTTCAATCCCAATCGGGAATTCCTGCCAAGGTCTTCCTCTTCCTGCACGTCCCTCTTCCATTCCTTCCATCAAGGCAGTCATCCAGTTAGATTGCCGCAACACATGTCCAATCCATCCTTTACTCCTTGAGATTGAACGTAGCAATGTTTGCCCCTCCCCACTCACTCATAACATGCGTTAGCTATAGTATATTTAATTAAAGGCGCAATGGAGATTATTCCACATATTAGGTACTTCGTTGTACAATCGTCACGCTTTAAGTCTGTACACTCCGCTTTTTTTTTGGAAATGCAGTATTTTTCTTTAGAGTTGGAAAAAATATTATGCTTATTGTTGTTGTGTTGTAAGATGATTCCTGCTTTATTCATTTGAGTTTATTATACGAATTTTAAAAGAGGTATTACAATTTATGGGTAGCTTGCGAGAGTGGTTTGTCCTTGTTTACTTGAGCGGAGGTTATCATGTTGATAGCTTGTATTTGAACGTTCTAGAAGCCTGTCCATTGTTTAGGATCAAATTCGTATCGTTGTGCAATGTATTTTATAGTATTCAACTCTTGATTGAAATTATCTACTGACATTGTAATACTGAATGGTCAGTCTGTTCACCATCGATTTAAATATAATCATGAAATGTAATATCGTTCAAACCAGCTGAAGGAGGTTCAGGCCTCAGGGTCACTTATTCCAGATATTCAGAAAACTTGAAAATAGTATCTTTGAAATGCGTTTTATAAACTGAGATGTAAATAAAATAAGATTCCCTTGCTAGTTCTATTCTAATTCAGCCTTAAAAGAGGACATTTTAACGTGGGCTCTTATGGAGATTGCTCTAATTAGAGGAAAAAAATGTAAATTTTCACGAGAAAGGATATTCCAGTTTTTGATTGAAAATGTTGCTAAGAAGCAATACGTTCTGAGGAATAGAATCAAAATAAAATATAGGCATTTTTTCACTTATTTTTAAATGTTATTAGGAAATTACTGCCGACATTAAATTCAAAATGTGGTATTGCCATACAAATATCGCTGCAGTTGGCCGGACAAACGTGACCGCCAAAAATATATTCGAGGAATGATCTGTGTAGTTGTTACCGTAAATTTGGTTTTCAATTTAGGAGCTCATTTCATCTGCTAAAATGGGATTTTTTTATAACTAAACACATTTAAACGTGTAACTTAGTGCCTGTATTGACTCACGCAGTCAAGCCAGAGCCACCTTAACGTTAGAGGATGAGAGAGAGAAAGGCAGAGAGAGGGAGATAGAGGGAGTGAGGAAACGATAATAAAAGAGAAGGCGAGCACGAGGGATCAAGGAAGCGGTGGGATTAATAAAGTAGACGGTTGGGTCGGGAGGCGAGGGCGAATCACTCGGGGTGGGTTGAGCTTAAAGTATTTTCGCCGTGGGAAAAGGGGTGGAAGTTGGGACGGGAGGAGAGAGGGAGGGGATTTTCCGAGAGTCTCACCCCAAAAAAGCGAGCAGAGCGAAGCGCACACTCTCTCTCACAACCGCACACACACGCGCGCGCCCACTCCCAGAGACTTACGCACATGTATAATTGAGGAGACGCGAGCGCCGCCCACCGCCGTGTGCTCGAAACCTCCTCCCACCCCCACCCCCTCCCAGTTTCCCTTCCCACCGCGCTCCCTCCCCTGTCGCCCCCGTCGGAGAGGGCGCGAGAAGGCATAGAATTTGCTCACCTCGCGTCATCCACCGTCAAACTCATCTGTGCCGTGAGGAGGAGAGCCGCTTGCCTCTTTGACGCCCTGCTCACGCAAGAACATTTTATGTGCGTACGATGATAGCGTTGTGAACCAGCGATTAATTTGCTGTAAATCAAGTCTCTTATGGCCGGTTGCAAGAAAATATAGTTATGGAATCGATAGTTATGAGATCCATAAAGTTATAGAACTCATAAATATATTCGGGTTTCATGAATACATCTATGAGTTACTTAACTTATTTACCAATAGTTACTAGCCTCGAATATTTTATCTAATCTTCCACCGCCGGGTAAACGTTATGAAAGTTTAGCCTATGAATAATTGATAATGCACATTATAATTAGTCAGTAAGAGTAAACAAACTGGTCACTTGTCTCAAAACAACTCTTTAATCAAGTAATTAAGACTCCAAGCGGTTAATTACGCATCCGCCATCTTGGCTACTTATGGAACTCATAACTCCATGCCATAAGTTATGAAACCAATAAATTTATCGAATGTTTGTGCAACACTTATTGAATGGTTGCCATGGCTTATGGGTCCCATAATTTTATGGAATATATATGTTACGTTCCTGCAACTGGCCATTAGTAAATTAATTTTCATTTGAAAATTGACGTATGATCATTCTATGATGGAGGCGGAAAACAGACAGTTTCTGCTTACAATGATTTAATTTGATCAGTTTCGATAATGGACACAACATCATCTTCAAGTTTGAAGGTCCATTTTCTCCAAGATTTCAGCATGAACATATATTAGGAAGCTGGAAAAACTCGAAATGGATGATGACGACAGAAGAATAGTCTACCAAATATACAGGAAGCAAGTCGTTACAATGCGAATGAGAGACAGAAGTCAGATAGAAGGAAAAATTAATAAAAAAGGAGTACGACATGGAAACAACCTCTCACCCGCACCGTTCGACATGTACTGTAAGGAGGCCATAGGACAAGCACAATAAATTGGACTGAGCGGAATACAAATTAACGGAGAAGAAATAAACATGCTCCGCTTCGCTGGTGATATCGCGGTCATAACTGGAAACTGCGATGATCTTCAAAAGTCACTAAACGTAATGGACCAATTTCTCCAAGAATACAACATGAAAATAAATTAGGCGAAGACTAAATTCCTAGTATGCGGAATAGAGAAGTTGTATGTAGAAGTCGCCCAGAGAGGAGAGAAATTAGAGAGAATGGATTCTTTCACCTATCTCGGAAGTACCATCACGTGGGACGGATGAGTAAAACCGACATCAAGCGAAATATGCTCAAAGTTAAGAAAATGTTCATAGAGAAAACGCAACGTCTGTGTTCAAAGGAGATAGAACTACGAACGAGGGGTACATGAGAACGTTCATGTGGAGCGTGAAGAAAGAAAGACCAATAAATTTGAAGAAGATAATGATACTCATCGCTACAGTATCCGTTCCATTCGCAATCTTACACTGCAATCACAGTATTCTAGGGACTCTCGAGAGATCCGATACGGATTCACCTGAATTAAGTTCGTTGCGCCTCCTCTGTTGAACTATATACCATCTCCAAAAATCCGTCACCGCGCGATTGTTTACAGTGATTTTTTTTAACATCACGCCGCGCCGAAAGTTTACGCGTCAGGAAGAGGAAACCTCAACCATACCAAAATAAAGTCGCCGTCCTATATATACATCTGTCCAATCTTTTCGCTGGGGAGCCGGCTCACCGCGAAGCGGATTGCGATAAATATTCACTCATGGGCTCCGCGTCTGTATGTGTGTGTGTGTATATATATATATATATATATATATATATATATATATATATATATATATATATATATATATATATATATATATATATATATATATATATATGCACTTAGGATCACTTAGGTGACGAATATATAAAAGTTTGCCAGAGGAAGGCAGACGACAAACACAGAAAACAAAAAAATGATGAACACACTTACAAAGTTTCTTGATATTTCGGTGCCACTAGCACCTTGGTCGCAAGAGCGAAGACTGAGAAGGAAGGGAGGACTGAGGTGGTAGGAAGGGAGGACTGAGGCGGAAGGAAGGGAGGGAGGGGAGGGACAGGGGAAGGGGAGGAGGGGGAGGGAGAGGAAAGGTGGGGGCGGGAGGCGGGAAGTGGAAGAAATTCGAAAGGAAGAAGTAGTATGGGCAGAGGTGATAGAAGAAGTTAGTGGGATTTATTGAGTCCTGGCGGAGAGAAAGCCTGGAATAAGTAAATGCAAGAGGACTCAAGATCTTTGATTTGGAGTGGGGAGGAGGAAGGGGGAAGGGAGGCGAGAATGCCAACCTTAAAAATATTATTAAAGGTGGAGTTGTGGGAAGAAACATGGGTGGCAACAGGGAGGGAAACAGAAATAGAAGGTGGTTCATTACAACTGGAGCGGTGGCCATTCATGCGGATGTTAAGGGGAGTGGTCGTCAAACCGATGTAAAAACTAGGGCATAATTGGCAAAGAAGGATATAGAAAACATTATGGGAAACGCAGGAGAGTGAGGGGACGGAAGGAAGATGAGCGGAAAGGAATTTATCAGGCAGAGGCTGGGTGAGAAGGATGCCACAAGTTTTGCAACGTGGGCGATTGCACGGCGTCGGAAGGGACTTAGTAGGTCGGGAGATTGATTTGGAAAGAGGTTTAGTGATTTTAAAGAGGGTATATATATATGTATACGTTTCCCTCTGCCAAACGCCTCTATATTCCTCAGCATTTCTCTCCATCCGCAAGCCCTGCCCCCTTCTTGTTCAGCTTTCGGTTATTCGGGGAGGCGATGGACGAAGTTTGCGGCTAACGTATGGGACCTTTACGAAGTGGGATTAGTTCCAGACATAAACCGAATATAGTGGAGAGCAGCTAGATTTGTTAAAAATTGTTACGATAAACTTGTTGATAAACAGCAGTGTTGCTGAATAGTTGAAGGAACTAGGGTGGGGACCTCTATCTGATCGAAGGGAAAAATATAAATTAAATATTTTACAAAAGTTTGAAGCAGATTAGTTTTTGCCGAACGCAAACATATGTTGCTAGAGCCAATTTATTATGGTAGCAACAATCACAGGCACAGGATTAAACTAGATTCATTTAAAATTGTTACCATAAACTTAGCGGTTTTGCTGAGTAGTTGAAGGAACTAGGGTGGGGAGTCCCACTGGGGGCCTCTATCTGATCGAAGGGAAACATATAGATTACATCTTTTACGAAAGTTTTATGCAGACAATTTTTTGCTGAACGCCAAAATATGTTGCTAGAGCCAATCTACTATGGTAGAAACAATCACAGGCACAGGATTAAGCTAGAGTTGTTTAAAATTGTTACGATGAACTTTGTGGGGTTTTCTGAATAGTTGAAGGAACTATAGTGGGGGCCTCTATCTGATCGAAGGGAAGAATATAGATTCAATCTATGACGAAAGTTTTATGCAGACTATTTTTTGCCGAACGCCAACATATGATACTAGAGCCAATCTATTATGGTAGAAACAATCACAGGCACAGGATGTAGGAAAAAGACCGCAGAACCAATTGGTTCAGAATGTCATGTTTCCACGTACAATAAGGGACCATAATAGTTGCACTAGATCAGTTCTATGAAACTATGATCCTCAAGTAGATGGAGTAGACTTTGTACTAGTTTTTAATAACATACCTTCATAATTAACAACTCATCCCGCATGAAACTTCAGCTTGATTTAGTTTTTAACATTTTTAGTACCTTTTTGGACTATTGATCAATCGCAATAATTATTCTAACCATTAGTTGTATCATAACTAGTGTTTCATGATAGCATTTTCATCTGCGTATCACTCTCCTATTTTCTGGTCCGACCGCCCATTATTATTCTAACTGCTTTTGTCCTGCGCCTAGCGGCTGGGAAGGTGCGCGGTTCTGATTTAAAGTGGGATGAATGTTGGAAGATGGTCATACAGGATATGAAAGGAGGAAATGGGTCAGAGGGGTTGAGATAGACTCTTTTGTTAAAGGGAGAATTATGATTAAATCTGCCATTTTCCCTATCATTGAAAAGCTATACCCAATATGGTCCCTGGAATTGTACGTGGAAAATGACCGTGTGATTCATGATTAACATTTTTAGTACCTTGTTGGACAATTGATCAATCAACTGGTCAATCACATTACATGCATGTATCCTACAACTTTTCGAGATATCCAGGGCTTACCGTACGCGCATGTGAGAACAAGCAGGTCCAAACGGTGAGAAGGAGACAACTTCTCGGACTTAATAGCGGAATAGCAGGGCGAGACTCGGGACTTACGGTCGGCTCTGCTCTCGGCTTTCCAGCCTCGTTGAGACCACCTGATAGGAGGAGTTCTGCGGTAGGAACGCCACGCCAGTGGTTGAAACACTTTCTCCTTAAGGTAGGTTAGGCGAGATACTTCCCTAGTCATAATGGAAACCATATTCGAATTTCACGCTTGAATTTTAGCAGCCTTTGGAAGCATGAAGTAAATTTTGTATTATTGATGCAGCAATAATACACTTTTATATGATTTAAATTCTCAGCAAATAAATATGCCTATGTAAATCTTTAACTTGGCTCATTTTTTCTCGCAGTACCTTAATGATTTATATGAAGCGCGGTTGATAACGGAATTAGATCGCGTGCAGCGAAGAGAAGCTAGGTTTGTAAAACGATGCTATGATAAATTTACTAGTGTGTGTGGATAGAAGAATTGGGATGGGAATCTCTATCACAGCGTAGATTAAATTATAGGCTTAATCTCTCAGCTAAATTTCAGGAAAAACATTTCTCTGGCGACGTAAAAAACATACTATTGACCCCCTAGTACTACGGCAGATTAGATCGTGCCAATAAAATTAGAGAGATAGATTGTAGAACCGATAGGTATAAAATGTCATTTTTTCCGCGTACCATTCGGGACCATAACAGCTGTGATCGTCGTCATGAATAGTGCAAATAGTGACATTTGCTAGACTGGAGATCTTTTTCTTTATATTCTTCTTTATAAGTTCTTATTTATGTATGATGTAAATATTGATATTCTTATTTATGCATGATTTTGAATCTGTAGTAGTAGAACCCCTTGCATGTTGGAACGATTGACGATAGAATGTTTCTTGGTAAGTAGATTGTTAATTGGCGCGTTGCATGTGTGGTACGCTGGTTTCAACGTAGTTTCGGTGTCCTGCCGTATAATTCATGCATGCCTGGTGTGGAAGCACCCCCTGCCACACACCCTTTGGGTGGCTTTCAGGGTATGATGTAGATGTATAACTCCTTTACAACGAAAGGCTCTTAGTGATTCTGAAAAAAATGACTGCGGTGAGTACTGGGAAACCTGCCATCGCTGCCACCTTATTTGAGCGGCCGATCTTTTTTTTGGAACGGAATTTCCCATACATACAATAAATGCAAATTTTTTCTCCCTAGAGCGGTCACCTTTCTAAGCGGCCATCAATTAATGCTGGCGGCCGTTTAATACAGGTTCCACTGTATAAGATTTGTTTATAAAAATAGTTGATAAAATATTCTAGCTACTCAATGTTAATTTTTTTACCTATTCAGGTGTTAGAAATTCATCACTTTTTACGTAATGTCTCTCTAGAGTGAGACACACGTACCATTTTCCCTGTAAATTGGCGGGTATTTTTTGTCCAATACATATCCCAGAAATTGGCGCGGTAAGGGCTTGGTATTATGGTATGCTCGGAAGGTATGTATTTATCTTTGGATTGAAACCAAATTCATTGATTTCTAGATGAAATATCTCGCTCAAACGACCTTGAACCCACTACCCTCCACTCCACAGACGTAATCCCTCCATTTCCCCCATTTTCCTTCTCCCTATTCATATCTCCTTTGCATCTCTCTCTATCTTCTTGCTGCCGCTCGTGCCTGCTTGCTCCTCTCGTTTCCCTGTCTCTCCACATGTTCCCTTCGACCCTCTGAAGCATCTCGCCCTGAATCTTCATTTTTATTTCCACCCTAACGTCGTAATGCAAAAGCTCGGTTGTTACTTCTTCTCCGTTGTTCTCCTTACCCCTCGTGAATATCGCCATCTCGCGCCTTCCTTACCCTGGCTCTGTCTCACGCCGAGTTAGTTGTATTTTATATTTAATCTGTCGGTGATAGGAAGGTTATCTTGATTAATTGAAATCATTAAATTCAGAGTATCTTAGTAACTTAAACAAAACTTTGTATACTCCACTATACGTCCGCCTATAGTGGAGTATACAAATTTTTATTTAAGTTACTATGAATTACTTCCACAAAGTCAAGTCTGGAACCAGCTCCTTTGCGATAGAGTATCTTATTCCAATTTTCTACACAATCATGGTCCTATCTATCTCATCATCATTGGCCGTTCAATCCTAAGATTGGTGGACTGCAGCCCTCCACCCTTCCCTATATACTGCTAGATCCCTTACCTCCTAATATCTCTTCCTATGTATATATGTATCCATGTGTATACTTTTCTCTTAATTTGGTCCATGAACTTATTCCTGTGTATTCTTCTGGGGACTTTTCCCTCTATCTTACATTCAATTATGATCCTCACAAACCCATTGCGTCTCAGGGTGTGTCCAATCCATTCCTACCTCAATCATTTCCTTTTTCGCCTCAGCGTACGATCTACCCTTCTTCATCCCGTTCAATAAGCCTATTCTCCTTCTTCCCCTCTCCAGCCACCAACCCTGCCTATCCCGGATTTCATTCAGAAGTTTCCTTTCCTCGCCCACCATGCCAAGCACTTCCTTATTAGTCTTCCTTTCCGTCCAACTCACCTCCTCACCTCAAATGCCTTCTCCCTCTTCCCGCGCTCCTTCTTGAGGGTCCACGTTTCTGCCCTATGCAACGCTTATCTCCGTATCAAGATCTTTGCCAGCTTCTTCTTCACAAACTTACCCAAGGTCCCCGTCACCAGCTCCCATCTTTTACCAAACGCCTCCTTAGCTAACGTTATTCCATTCTTTGTCTTTGCTATCTATCTTTGCTATCGTGTCTATTTTCTTTCTACTTTCGCAAAGAGAAAAAGTAATTTTTTGTTTGCTAATTCTTATAAACTTACTAATGGGAAAATTTATTCAAAACTTTCAAGTAGTTTACGTGACAGAAAAGTTTCCCGTAAGCTCAAATATGTATGTCATATTCACCTATCTATCGTAGACATTTATATAACCTTTTTAAAGTAGGGTGAACCAAAAATCATAATGGTCTGACGTAACTTCGCGTATCACATCTCTGCTTCGCGATAATTTGGACAGGAACGATCAAATCATACCAGTTCGAGATATTCCACATAAAAATAATATAACGATTTTTTTTCCATTCAGGAAAAAAATTGAACTAGCTGAGCTTCACATGAGAACGCGTCGAATTACTGCCTGTAAAACTATTCTTTGATGCCAAATTCTTGATGGCGTAGTTTTTCTACGTGGCAGAGCACGCGTAATTTTAATCACGAAATGACACTGTCGTAATGCTCAGCTATTTGTCCGCGAACATCTGGTGATTTATATTCAAGAATAAAAACTTGGCCTTCAGATAATTTTAAAAATGCACGTTCCGTATTACTTAATGCTTTACACCAGCATGAGTGAAAGATTGTGAGGAAATAGTAAGTTTGCTATACGATATATATGCCTTTTCTGCGTACCACTATTGCCTTTGTTCTGTTTATTTAATATTACGCCATTTACACTTCGCATTGGCTAAAATGTAATGCTAACTAACGCATATGAACAGTTTTTGAGGGCGCAACGCGACCCTCTGCCAACCACGGCTCTGAAGTTGTTATAATTGAGATAATGTTTGTTTTTAAGGTCTTAAAGCTATTCTATTTAAGAAGTGGTAATTTGCCAGCAAAGCCTTGTAGAGTAAAATGTTATAACTTACACAGAAGCATTGAATTTCACATTCCAAAGCCAAATCTCTCATTATTTAAAAAGTCGTTTTGTTCATTGGCCTAAAGACTTTTTATAATTTACCGAGTGACATTAAGAAAGTAAGTATATTTTTTGTAAAAAGGTCAGAGATCGGCTATTATCTCATAATGTTATAGAAGTTTTATTATGATTTCAGGGTTGTGTATTGTATAAAAAAATTGTAATGTAATTTGTTTTGCCACTGCTAAATTTATAACATTCTTAAATATTGTAAACAGCTAATTTTTATCCTTGTATGCTCTCGTTTATTGGTATATTCTTCATTTTTTGCTCATGTCTTGTCAAACAAGCTATTGCTATATTTTTCAATGATATATTTTGAACGCATAAATGAGTGCTGGTAGGTTCTACACTGATGTAAACCACTGCATCTACCTAAAGCCCCATAGTTGTATTACTAAACTTGTTTCTGTAATGTTTTTTATGTGGAGCAATAAATTTATCTATCTATCTATTGATGTGTCCCCGGGGCCAAAACAATTTCCCACTCCTGTCGTTGACAAAAATCGCTCCAAACGCCTTGAGAATTTGTTTTGACACTCTCAGTCGAAGTGAATCTTCCTTTAAACCCTTTCTCTCCCTTTCACCCTCCTCTATTGCGAGCAATGTCTTCAGTCTCTCTCTCTCCAACATGTATAATGTATTCTCTCACGCCTACCGCTCGCGGATTGATAGCGGGGAAATCTTGAAAAGACCATATCTCCCGCCGTACCGTCGGACGCAGATGCGAGCAGTGGCCATCCATTTTAACAAGGGCGCTTATATATGTTTCTTTGAGCCCCGATATAGTTATTTTCACGACAGAAACGCTTGCGGAGCTGCGTCTATAAAATCTCCTGTGTTTTGTGAGCGCACATTGAATTTCCCCCATTTAGCGGCTCCAAAGCGGGAACTGTTCTGTATCCGTGAGGCCTCAGGAGAAAGTAGAAGCGACCTCTGCAAATGCGAACGGCCTATCTAATTAAGGTAGTTTGGGCGAAATATCATTTTACCTTGAAATCAATGAATTTGGTCTCATTTTAAATAAAAATATATCACCCTTCCATTGACACCAAAAATTCAACCCCTTACCACATTACATTCGGAGATATTTTCCCAGAAAATACCAGACCTTTTAAATGGGAAATAGTGGTTTATGCACTCCTGAGAGACCTTATATTAAAAATGAGGCATTCCATACACTTAGATCTCGTCAAAAAAATCAAGTGTGTAGTTTGTGTTTTCTCGACTGTTTTTTAATATTAATCATATTGTCACCGCAGTAAATTCGTCGGGATCACAATAAACCTTCCGTTTTGATGGAGTTATATACTTAAGTTCAATAAAAATTCAACGATATCCACAAAATGTGTTGCCACTTCAATTTCTCATACCACCCAAAAATAAACAAACATCCAATCTGTAAATCACCAATTAAAGACTATCCTAAATAATTAGAGATTCATGAGTCACTGATTCATGAATTGGAGATTATTTACTGCCTGTGAATATATGAATCAAATCATTAATGTTTGACGAATAATCGTAGATTTACCAATCATTGTTTATTTATCCCATCTAGGAATACCGGCCTAAGATATTTCTTCATCATGTCTAGAGGACTCTATGTATAGTCTCAAGCACGCGTCTCATGATGAAATCCTTTATCATCAATCCAGCCATTCCTCTACTCCTTGGATTCCTCATCTCCCGCATCAAATGACCCAAAGGGGGAAAACATTTCACCCTTAAACCGATTTGACTCGCGCCGAAAGCCGCCCTCGGCCATCCGCGCAACGCACAACCTTTGCGAGTCTCCGTGACGTAATCTCCGCTCTCCTCCCGTTTCACTCTCCCGCGAGGCTTTCACTCCGGCCCCGAGATGCAAGTCCAAGGCGGATTCGGGAGGGGGGGAGGGGAGGGGTGCTGGGATTGGGGGAAGAGACTTGGCAGGAGCACAGACGAGGAGAGTGGAGGAGAAAAATAGAAGTGGAATTTATTCCCCAGAGAACCAGAGGAGGAAGGTCCACATAGTCTTTCCGCGCGGGCGGCAAAGAGACCTTTTTTTACGGATGGACGAACTCGATGTAGTCTTCTTTTTTTTTTTCGTGAGCGACCCTGTCCCGCGGACGGCGGACGGGGGGATACCCTTCCAAACCCCTCGCCAAACGAGGGAGGGTGTGGGGGCAAGGGTACATAGGGTCGTCGTCGTTGTGTTCCCGGAAAAATGAAATGTCGGGCGCATTGGATTCAGGGTTTGCACTCTCCATCCCCATTTTTCCCCCCCGTTTCCCTTTTTCTTTCATTTATTTTTTTCTAGGAGTTACCGTGTCTCGTCTCTCCATGAGCCGGATATCATTTCAGTTCTCTTTCTCTCTTACTCGCTCTCTCTCTCTACCGGATGCGAATTCCTTTCCTCCTCGCCTGAATGCCTAGACCTTTTCAAACAGTTCCAGAAGTCCCTTTGTTTGAATAAGAGAGAGCGAGAAGGAACGCTGCTGTTGGCTAAGGATCTCTTATCAAAAATTTGCCCCTCGTTGCAAGGGGCCCGTGCGTTTAGAGTTTGGTGTTCAGCCAGAAGCGAGCTTGGATGTATTGAATGTGTTCAGATCAGTGTCTCATTTGCATATTTCATGCATTTGCCAAAGAATTACTTATTCATTTAAGTGTTTTCATTTTTTGTTCGGTCTTCACACCTTCGACTAAGCAAAATTTTAAGTAAAACGTTCCGACTGAGAAAATCATGCGTATGCAATGATGTACCATTGTTTAATCAGTCGTTCTGTTTTTGGTGTTGACATTTCGCAAGTTATGCTGACTGTTATTCATTAATGGAGGATGTTGGCTAAGGATCTCTCATCAAAAATTTGCATATTTCCTTCGTTGCAAGTAGCCCGTGCATTTAGAGTTTGGTGTTCAGTCAGAAGCGAGCTTTAATGTATTGAATTTGTTCAGATCAGTGTCTCATTTGCATATTTCATGCATTTGCCAAAGAATTACTTATTCTTTTAAAGGTTTTCATTTTTTGTTAGGTCTTCACACCTTCGACTGAGCAAAATGTTAAGTAAAACGTTCCGACTGAGAAGATCATGCGTATGCAATGATGTACCATTGTTTAATCAGTCGTTCAGTTTTTGGTGCTGACATTTCGCAAGTTATGCTGACTGTTGTTCGTTAATGGAGGATGTTGGCTGAGGATCTCTCATCAAAAATTTGCCCGTCGTTGCAAGTGGCCCGGGCGTTTAGAGTTTGGTGTTCAGTCAGAAGCGAGCTTTAATGTATTGAATTTGTTCAGATCAGAGTCTCATTTGCATATTCCATGTATTTGCCGAAGAATTACTTATTTATTACGGGGTTGTCATTCTTTAGGCTACGTCTTCACACCTCAGATTAAGCAACCAATTACATCAAAGTGCCAAGTAAGCAGATCGTGCGCATAAAATTATGTAACATTATAATTCACCATTTTCGCAAGTTTAGGGACCTTTATGCGTAAGGTTTGAAAATTATGAGGAGCTACTGGAGAAAAAGTTTTCATGAAGTAAAACATGCTTTCCTTGCTTGGATAGTTGAAATTTGTAGCTTAGTATTAAAGCTTTTTTGTATTAGCTGATACTATCGTACAAAATAATTATTCTTCGGCGCCACTAAGACATTTGCCGAAATGCGTTTTTCAATATTGACTCCCTGTGTGACAATGGTGCATCCTGTTAATATTGGAGGCCATAAATAAAGGGTATTTCGAGATTTAAGCATCCTTTTCTGCCTAAACTTGAGAGCGGTATCAAATCAATTGGATTAGATCGAAATATCCATATGGTTTCGTGAGATTTAGAAAAGAATCAAGTAAAGGAAGTGGGAAACTGTTTATTGGGAAGCGATTCACGATGTGGGTACACTGTAAAATATTTTTCCCCAAATTTGCTGATTTGCAAGGTTTCCACAACTGAAGTTTTACCAACTTTTAACCTCTTCAGTCCCGAGAAATATGCAGCATTATTTTTGGAAAATTCTTCATACTTAACGTTTTGCGTTGTAAGCCATGTTTGCAGAGTTAATATCTCTGCCACGCGACGGGCGATCTGTGAATCAAGCTTTTTAATGATGCTGCTACTTATCAGCAAGTGGCGTTGCCAATATTTTGCGTTGCTGAGCGGGAAAAAATTCAAACGTCTGTGTTTTGTGAACCATACGCCAGGACCGAGGAGGTTAAGCAAATCTGGAAAGTTTTGAATTTTAATCGTGGAAAACTTGCGGATATTCACTAAATTTTCCTGAAAATTTTACGACTGAAAATATTATCTAAAAATTATAAGCCTAAATTTCGGATCGGGTCTTGCTCGCAATGAAAAGGCTACAACATAGCTTCCAAAAATATTTATTGAAAAGTTAAAAATAGATGGAATTCAGCTTTAATTATAAATTCAAAAACAAATGAAAAAGCGTTGGAAAAATTACATATCAAGACAAAAAAAATTCTCTTGTTCTTGGGTTTGAGAGTAGTTTAATGAACATTGTCCAAGTACACAATTACTCAAAGACTTTTAATTTTTAAATATGGAGGCTTGAATAAACTGACAAAAATATTTATTAAATTAAGGTAACTGTATCCAGCTAGACGTCGTGGAAGGGTATCATAATGATAAAATTAACTAGTTAGCACTGTTCCACAGATTTCATTAAGGGAATTCAAAAATGCGTAATGGTTGGAAAGCATCTTGAAAAATTCTAAAGCGAATGAGAAAACGTAACATGTTTATATGCATGCACATGTAGTGCCCACTTCAATCACCATGCTGAAAATATTAAAGAATATTGAATAAATTATCAATATAGCAATGATCTATAGTTTTATGAATTTCAGGCCTAAGTGGGTCCGCAGAGAAAATATAAAATTGGTAAATATCCGCTTCTGTCACACACCTTTCAAACACCTATTCCCGGAAATTGGTGATATTAAGGATAATAACTGTGACATAGTTTAGTTCTTGAATAATCACATTACAAAACAAAAGTTACAGCAAAGTTGTTAAGCCGTAGGTTTTTGAGATATTCACGTTAGAAAAAGACCAATTTTCGTCATTTTTCCCACTTTTTCGACGCCATTTTTTCAGTTTCGCGAAAGCTCCGACAGAGGGATATTTGTAACTTCACCTCTACAATATACGTAATTTACGTCTCTACATGCCTACACCTCCTATTTCCACCCTTCTAATCACCAACCGTCTCGAGGGAGATTTTTTTTTCTAGAATGTGTGTCTCAATAACATGGAACGGTAGATGTTAGTGGGTAAACGAAACTCAGCGACTGTCGCGCCACGCTGCGGTCACAAGTGGAAACAGTGCAGTGGCGGCCGGGAAAAACGTCACCTCAAGCTTTGAAAATTTCCTATTTATCGTACATTACTTATTCCCCCAAAATAAAATTATCACTAGATACCGGCATCTTTCTAGTTTTTGTCACATAAATTTCGCGGCGATACGCTATGTGAAAAGGGTCGAAAACAATTTTTGAAAGGTGTGTGACGGAAGCGGACATTTACCATAAAATTAAATAACCCTTCATTCCTCTTTCCTCTTCATTCATAATTACCCTTCATTCTATTTGGCCGGATTGTGTTTATGGAAACTAAATAAGTTATATCCAGAGTTTTAGAGACAAATAATGTTTAAGTTTCCCGATGTCTAAGACAAACTTCCGGTATTCCACAAGGAAGCGTGATCGGCCCTCTTTTATTCATTATTTATGTTAATGACCTAAGTTCTCGAGTTAGCAGTAAATTAAGATTATTTGCAGACGATACAATTATCTACCGAGAAATAAGCGAAGACACGGACCTTGAAATTCTATCATCTGACCTTAACAACGTTCATTCGTGGTGCCAGGAGTGGGAGTTAGAATTAAATATCAGCAAATGCGCCACAATTCACTTCCTGCGAAAGTCATCACACAACTGCTATACCTATACTGTGGGTGGAGTAAACATAAAATATTCAGGTACAGTAAAGTATCTTGGAATTACCTTTACTGATATATCGTGGGGAACATACAAAACATATTCGGCACAGCATTAAAGAAACGAGGTTTTGTTAAGCGTGTACTAGAAAGTGCCTCGGATGAAAAAGTCAGAGAGAAATGCTACTACGCTATGGTTAGGCCACACCTCGAATACGCCGTGAGCATTTGGGACCCTGGCCATAAAGATTTAACCAAAATAATTAATAAAATACATTGAAAAGCAGCACGCTTCGTTAAAAACTGCTACGATCGAAAATATAGTCCCAAATCTTTTAGAGGCATTAAAGTGGGAGCCCCTAGAGACTCGGAGGCTACAAGCTAGGCTTAGCTTGCTTGAGAAATTCAGAACTGATGTGTTTCAGAGCGACACAGAGAATATTATCCTGACGCCTCACAACATCTCTACATACAGTGTCTCACAACTTTTAGAAGAATTAAGGTGGGAGCCCCAAGGGACTCGGAGGCCACACGCTAGGCTTAGGCTGCTGGGGAAATTCAGAACTGGTGTGTTTCAGAACAACACAGGGAATATTATCATTACGCCTCACTATATTTCTAGGTCTGACAGATGCGATCAAATAAGAGAGATACATTGCCGAACACATCTGTACAAAAATTCGTTCATTCCGCGCACAATAAGCGACCACAATAAAAACTGAGCTCCACTAAATACACTCCCATAATACATATCACCATTTCGCCTCCCAAAACCTTATCACTTACATCTTTACACGGCTGGTGACCTAACACCCCTTGCCACATGCCCTTGCAGAGGCTTGCAGGGTAGTATGTAGGTGTAGATAGCGACGTGGGGTGAGCGGGCACTTCGCTTCGCGGAGCCTCATCTGCGGCTTTATTCCGCGGACTCCTTCTTCAGTCTGCCCGCTAGTTTCTCCGTCGCATTTTTCCCTCCTTTCGCGTAACATTTAAACCTTAAAACATTAATCTTCGTCCCGTATAGTCCTCCCCAGTCCCCTTAATCCTCCCGTTGGTCTCGGTCTTGCCCTCCTGCTCGACCCCGTCTTAAGACTTCACTTCGTCGCCCCCTATTCTTTACCCCGGTTTCGCTTTGTTGCCGCGCCCGTTGCCCCGGGCGCACATTCGGGTGCCCCATTGTTTCGCCCCTTCCTCAACTCCCCCTCCCCCCCCCGTTTCCCTTCCCATACTGCCCCGCTCGACTTTCTTGTCCATTCATCTTCCTTCCCACTCTACCCTTGGCTTACCAGGGTTCTCGCGGCGATTTCTCCCGCCCCCACCCCCGCCCCCTTTGTTTCGTATTTGCCCCCCCCTCCCGCCGACCCACGCTCTCCTCCCAGGCCGTTCCTTCAGGGTACTTGGACGTGGCGAGCTCCCATGGGGGAGAAAAGAGGGCAAGGCTTTAAGGGTCTTTTACACGCTTGGATTAGGAATATTTAAATGTTGGCCCAGAGTTCCAGACAAAAGCGAGACGTCGTACATTCATGCTGTTTCTAGTGGACACCACGAGACCGATTTCATGTTATGTTAAGTTTAGGCACTCAAAATCTTTTGGAAGGAAATTTGTCACGGGATGTTAAATTAAGCCGTTTATAAAAAAAATCGTTTCTTTTAGATCCTAGTATTATGGTCACTGAGGAACTATTATTGATATAATCCGTAACGTAGGGAAAGGATAAATAGTTTTTTGCCGACATTTTTGCGGAATAGCAACCCACAGGCATCACCTGTAAATAATCGTGTAGGCAGACTGAATAGTGAATGGGTATTTCCAGGCCTCAACTCCGCCATCAAGGACATCGGTTATGATACAAAATATATGCGGCCCAGTATTGAGATACTAGGTTTTGTTAAGCGTATAATAGGAAGGTCCTCGGATGAAAAAGTAAAATAGTGATGCTACTTCGCTCTAGTTAGGCCACACATCGAATAAGCCGCGAGCATTTGGGACCCTGGTTATGAAGATTTATCCAAAATAATTAATAAAATACAAGGAAAAGAAGCCCTCTTCATTGAAAACTGTTACGAATGAACATGTAGTGTCTCACGAATTTTAGAGAGATTAAGGTGGGAGCCCCTAGAGACTCGGAGGCTGCGCCCTAGGGTTCGATTTTTTGAGAAATTCAGAACTGGTGAGTTTCAGAGCGACACGAAGAGTATTATCATGACGCCTCACTACTTCTCTAGGACCGACAGAAGCGACAAAATACGAGGGATACACTGCCGAACAGATAGTTACAAAAACTCGTTCTTTCCGCGCATAATAAGCGACCACAATAAAAACTGAGCTCCACTGAATACACTCCCATAATACACGTCACCATTTCACCTCCCAAAATTATATATTTATACGGCTGGTGACCTAACACCCACTGCCATACGCCCATGCGGCGGCTCGTAGGGTAGTATGTAGATGTTGACGTTGATGATAAGTATTTATAATGAGGGTTGGGGAAATGTACATACAATAAAATTACTTACAGTGCATGGACAATGGTTGACTAGGGCTGATTTTGAATAAACGTAGTTTACTGGGTGACTGAAGAATGAAAGAAGAAGAATGCCAATCCCGCAGCAATACCCTCCGAGAAAATATTGGCGAGTCCGTTGACGCCCCTTTCAGTATTGTGTTTTTTTTATCTTTGCAGAAGTCGAGGGCTGTGGCCGGTGGCTAGTTGAAGGCGGTAACCCGTCAACTGTTGCATGGGTTGCAGTTTTGATCGGTTCGTTTAGTAGCCTATTTTTTCGCAAGCTCATTTGCTACACCTTGATTCATAGCTACGATGCCTAGGACAGTTAACAGTTCTGGTGAAAATATTTTTATAATTCGACATCGCACGGTCCAGATCCTGACTGCCGCAGTTAACCAATGTATTGATGAACGAGTGATTTAGAACGTTCCACATTTAGTTGACATTATGGGGCATGAGGGAAACACTGTTGCCACACTTACGCTCACTGCTAAGCCGTCTAGACAACCATTTCCAACGCCGCATTAAATTGAAGGTGGCTCTGGCTTGACTATGTGAGTCAAGACAAATACTGAATAACACACTTTTATTTATTCAGTTTAAAAAATCTAGCATTCGCTGAAGAAAAGGGTAACTCATTGAAAACCAAGAGTAAGGAACAAATTATGCCGATTATTTCATGATTATATTTTAAATGACCACATTTGTCTCACCTTAGGAGTCGATTGCAGCGCCATTAGCATGAAACGATCGTATTTTGACTTATTTCATCGCGATTATGACAGTAATTTGCTAATAAGCTTTGTAAATCGACGGTAAGATACCTAAAATTTGTAGAAAGGATTCTCGGGATTCCATCCGGGTTGGAAGGTCCATGACCGACGTTTCGCCTGCTTACTCTGCAGCCGTCCTCAGGGAAGTGAGATGCCGGTGGTTAGAAGTGTCCCTTTATATATAGTGTTAGGGAAGGGCAGGTGCGAAGCTATTTTCCCGCGCTTTCCTCTGATTGCTCCGCGTTGCCTCTATCGACTTCAATACTGGTTTCCAAGTGTTGCTGAGGTGGAAACCGCTGTCTCTGTTGAGTTTTTTCTTCTCTAGTCGGATTTCGACGGCTTCTTTCACCAAACGGTCCCAAAAACCGTTTGCCCGGCAAGGTATAGTTGTCTTGTCGAAGTCAACTTTGTGGGCGTGAATGACGCTGTGTTCAGCTATGGCCGACTTGTCGGGTTGTTTCAGACGAATGCATCGTTCATGTTCTTTCAGCCTCGTCTCCACAGTTCGAAATTCACAGTTCGCAGTTGCAATTGCAGAGTTCGAAAAGAATCCCGAGAATCCTTTCTACATACTATTCACCGGGAAAACCTGAAATTTTTCATCACTTACCTAAAATTTATTTTTATTAAACTTCCTTGATACACTTTACCATTTCACCTCACAAAACCGTATCTCTCCATTCCTTTTCACGGCTGGTGTTCTAATACCCCCTGCCTCATGCCCATGGGCAATTTAGGGTGCGGCTTATTTTTCGAAAATCGGAAAAGCTAAAAGTTCCACCCGTCAAAACGTTCAGTTTGACGAGAAAACACATGCGTGAAATTTTTGTTGAGTTACGATATCGTTAACACGTGCCGCATGGGGTCTGAAATACCCCACTCAGAAAATGGAAATATCGCATCACAATAACTGCTTTTAAAGTATATCTATGATTTTACGGTCCTTTAGGACTAAAATTTTATTAGTTTTTACCTATCTTTAGCCGTTTAGGAGATGCAGGAGGGCGAAGCGAGCTCGAAATGCTAATTAGGGGGCGCCGCGCGGACGAGTTCGCCTGTTCGTAGACCCCCCCCCCCCCCCCCCCCCCCCCCCCCGTAAGCGGCCCACCGCGGCACACCGCGACTGCTACGTTGTCTCGTGGTAATTGCACAGTTCTGTACCACTCATTCACTGGTTGTGGCGAAGAGCATGGTGTTTTAGTAATTATTTCAATTTATTACTAACTCGGTCATAAAAATTTGCCAAATCTGTCATCTTCATTTAAAAGAAATCTGTATACCTTACAAAATTAAAGAGGAAAATTGAAGGACAATGCACTAATAAAAAAGAAAAATACAAGGAGTTTCAGATACCAATACTTATCTATAAGTTTTTATTAAAGTTGTCTTCCTTACTACCGATGTTGATGCCAAGGGCTATTTGATGTTTGCATATTTATTGTAAAAGTTTCAATGGGGTATTTCAGACCCCATGCGGCACGTGTCAACGATATCGTAACTCAACAAAAATTTCACGTATGTGTTTTCTCATCAAACTGAATGTTTTGACGGGTGGAACTTTTAGCTTTTCCGATTTTCGAAAAATAAGCCGCACCCTAATGGGCATTCCCACTCGCAGGGTAGTATGTAAATGTAGATCATAGATTTCCCTGCGGCTAGTGGCAACATCGCTCTACCCAATCCATAAGTGCCCGTACTGCGAACTAATGTGGATCTCCCTTAGATTTTTGGGCCAACAACAAGGAGCTCTCATCGCAAATCCCATTTCCTTGATCTGAAAGGGATCCAATATGGCTGGGAACAGATGAGGATGTTGGACCCCGCCCTCCCCATCTTATTCACCCCCCCCAATACCCCACCAACTCAACCATTCGACTCGGAACCGGGTGGCGCTGCCTTCGTCCCGTCGTCACATCTCTCCAGCTCAACTAGAGCCGTGCGTGGTCCCACAGAGGACTCGCCACCTCTTTCTCCCCTCCCCCCTCCTTTTCTCCTCCTCCTTCTCCGTCCTTATCTCTCTCCTCCCTAAAGGCACCATCCTCCCCTCATTTTCCATTTCCTCCCACCCCTAGGCACCGTGCCAACTTGCATCTCTCACGTTTTCATTAAAGGGGATGAATCCAGTGGGGATGAGTGGAGGTGGCCGCGGGGGTATTACGTACAGTCACTTTATTAAGTATCGCGACACACTACGCTAGCGGTTCGTATAGGTCGGATGTCGAAGCTCGAAATAAGTTGGCTATCCTGAACTATCTCTGGTGGCTATGTCCCTTTTGACTTTAAATAAATGTCATACTGTACCTGGAAATGCTCATAGTCAACAGAGATGCCTCGGGATAGCCAACGTGCTTCCAGCTTCGAAAGTCGACCTATACAAAGCGCTAGCATAGTGTGTCGAGATACTTTATGAAGTGACTGTACACGCACTAGAGATGGATAATCCCGTTCATTTTTGGGACCTCGGTCACTCTGGAACGGTTCTCTTTGAGACCCGTTCTTTTTCACTCGTTCACCGTTCTTTTTTAATCTGTGGCCATGTATTTTCATCAATAACTAGCTGTGCCCGGCATGCGTTGCAATGCCTATTCTTCTTTCTAAGTAGGCACACGCATCCAAAGCAGATACATTTACATGTACAAAATAAATGAAAGACGATGATTTATATGTGTATTAAATTAAATTTGAAAATTTTTATTCAACTGCTTTGGCAAAAACAATATTTGTGGTCTTACCGCCCACTGCAAAAACAAATAACTTTAGTTCAATAAATTCCTCGTACCAGCACAGGAATTCGTAACGCACAAATGATAGCATGAGTTCCAAATCCATGCCTATGCTGCGGTTACGAAGTAAATAATATATTCTATTGTTGACAGGTTCATAAATTCAAGATTTTCAATCTGAAATATCTAATTTAAGGAAAAAGCAATGCGTATACGAAAATCGAATGCAAGAATTAAAAAAAGCAAAAAAAAAGAGACTCGTGCACCAAATCTTATTCTGCGTACAAATAAATTACGTACCTTTTAACACAAATTATGTATTACTGACATGATTCAGATCCACGTGATTGAACAACTCGTGAACGATCAGCTTCGTTGCTTGCTTGTCGTTCCTCGGTTGTTTGAGGTCGCGTGCCAACACTCATTTGTTGAAACGACTCGCGCTTCACCTATTCTACAATGGATCCAATGATTCAGAAACCTTCGCGGGCTCTCGCTCAAGAACTCACCAAAGTTTCTTCGTAATCTGACAAATGGTACTGGAACGCATAGAAGATGAACAAACAAGCATTCATTTTTTAATGTATTAGATATGTTCTTGGTGTTTAAAGTATGGAGCACAAATAAAGAGAATAAGAAAAAAAATTGTGGAACAAAACATCTCCAGATAACTCGACACAAATATCTGCATATACATGAAGAAATGTTTCTTTCTTTCCGTCAGTCCCTTCGGTCCTTCGTTCTTTTTGGCCCATCATTCCTTTCGGTCCATCGTTCTTTTCGGTCTATCGTTCTTTTCGGTCTATCCTTCTTTTCGGTATATCGTTCTTTTCGGTTTATCGTTCTTTTCGGTCTATCGTTCTTTTCGGTCTATCGTTCTTTTGGTCCGTAATTACTTTCACTTCTTCGCCTCTAACTTTGAAGAGATTGCAATATTCTCTATAGCACCCCAAAAATTCAACTGGCGATGCTATCGGTCTAATTAGCAGTACTAATTTTTCTTTACATGAATGAATCCTTTTGAAGAAACAATGTAAAAAGTTGGAAACATCACCTTTCATCTATCATGTCATCCAACATTCTTAAACGCCATCATTTCGGCATACCAAGTATTCCTATTTCTTATTACGGCGTTTAAGAATATTGGATGAATTTAAAGTCGGAAGGTGATATTACCTAATTTTTACGTGGTTTCATGAAAAGGTTCCTTTTATATAAAGAAGAATAAGTACTGGTTATGAGACCGCCGACATCAGCAGATGAACTTTTAGGGTGTAACAAAGAAGATCCCATCTCTAAAAAGATAGGATCGAATCTAATGACGGTCCGATAGGAACGAAGGACCAAATAAACTGACGGAACGAAAGGATCATCATCATTGGTTGTTCTATGCTAATATTGGTTTGCTGCAGCCCTCAATTCCTTCCCTATCTAATTTTAGTTCCCTTACCTCCTGGTATCTCTTCCTATGTACTTTCCCCTTTATTTGGTCCATGAATTTATTCCTGGGTCTTCCTCTGGTGACTTATGCCTCTATTTTTCCTTCAATTATGTTCATCACAAACCCATTTCGTCCCAGGGTGTGTCCAATCAATCCTGCTCTTCTTTTCTCTATCGTTTTCCATATGGCCCTTTCCTCTTCTATTTTTTGTAAACTTCAAAATTTAACGAAAGGAATTCTTCTTCATACGAGCAGATATTTCTGTCGAGTTATCTGTATATGTTTTGCTCCACAATTTTATTCTCTCATGACTAAGGTATGTCATCAGCTACGGAAGTATTCTTGAGCAATGATTAAATGGAATCCAGTTTTTCCGTTGACTCACGTAGGCGCAGTGGATCTTTTTAATGGAGGAAAAATGGAGGAATGAAAAGACCTCGTTGAGGGAGGAAATTGTTGTATCGCGTTTCAAACGTGTTTTTTCTCCACCTCGTTCTCTATCTCTTTCGCCCTCTTTCGCACTCTTTCTTTCCTTTCCAATGTTTCAGGCTCGGAGAACGTTTTGAAATTCATTTTTCTCCTTCCTCCTTTTCCTCGTTTGCCTTCCGCGCTCCTCCTCTCCAGGAATCCGTCGAAATTTGGGTCATTAAGGAGGTTCCAGAACGACCGCGTGGGTCATTACAAATACAGAATTCCACCCTTTCATTCGTGTAGCTTAAAAATAAAATCCTATCGTTATAAATGACGTAACTTAGCAACTAGAAAACAAAATTAAAACACGAAGGATGCAGGTTTATCTATGAGTACATTTTAAGCGTATCTACATTTTTGTCAGCCATTAGGGCCGATTACAAATCCATCTCTGTTGAAATGACGTAACTATGCCGTCTTTTTGAAACTATTATAAACAATTTTGACACTAATAACTTTATTAATAAAGGCTGGGACACAATCAACGTGTAACGTGAGCCGTTACAGGGAATACGCGAAAAGATGGCTGACGGGAAATTATAGCGAGAGGACACAATCAACGTAGTAGGGATCAAGGGGAGTACGTGTACGCGAGACATGGACAACATTCATCTCTTCCCGTGTCCCGTACACGAAAAACCAATCAGAATAGTCCGGAGAATCCGGGAATGGGAGCCATCTGTCGGCAGATACATCCAACTGTTGAAGATTGCTCTTGGCTAAGACAACTTATTTACTTCCACACTTGTTTACACCCGATCTCTTAGCTGCGCCTGCGTTAGTCAATTGTTACTCCGGGCCGCGTTAACGTCGATTGTGACCGCTGACTTGGGTGCCGGGGAGTATCCCGTTGTCCCGTTTACGTCTCGCGTCACACGTACACGTTGATTGTGTCCCCAGCCTTAAGATGGGCAGTTGCCTACAATTAATTATCCTTCAGATTTCATTCAAAACTATCCCAGACTTTGCCTCGTAAAAACGGGTATTTGCGAAAATAGCATTTGCAATAGACGGAACTCTGGTATTTAAATTTAAAATTTTATGCTGATACTATGTGTCGAACTGGAAGTTGCATGGCCAAAGTTAACACTGAGTGTTAAATAATCCTTGAGATTTTAATAAGCAATATTTTTATTTTGTCCACATTATCAAATTCATGTCCTAGTGGTCGAGTTTTAAGGCGTTAATAGCTTATTGAACGTCAAATTTTAGCTTGCAATATGGCATACGAAAGGGAGCAAATACGAATATTGCAACGCAACGTGAAGTTACGGAGGAATTGGAGATAATTATTGGTAATATATTTGGTATGGGTGACATGGATAACCTGCTAAAAATTGACCACCGTAAGAGCATCATATATTAGTATGAAATGTATTAAAATATTTAAAAATTATATCATACACTTCGTTTATCACACTTTATGAAATTAGTTAATTAGCAATACACATCTGAAAATTTCAATTGCATCTCACTTTATAAAAAACGAGTGAAAAAAACATGGTTCTTGCAATTTGCAAGCAGGGGGGGAAGTGTTATATGATGAGACTCTTTAAATTAGGAAAAAAAAACAGAGAAAGCTCTCAAGTCTGCGTGCTACATGCTAGCAAAGAAATATATTATTCTGGAAAATGAAATACGCGCCCCATGAGATATGGATACCAGACAGTTCTAGTACAAACTTATATTGTATGTCATCCGGTTATTAACGACTTTTCAAAATACTATAATCAGTATACCGAAAGGAATGTGGAACCACTGGAAGATTATCATAACCTCATTTGAAGGCATATAAGACGCTCTTCTACGTTAGATATTTCATTTCAGTACAGCATACTTAGAGCTCATATGAGCTCATATGAAGAATTTTACTATATGAATTCGATCGGAATCGAGATTTTTTAATATAAGTACTAATTTTCATATTCAATTTTTCTCTTCCAATCTTCTACATGAACTGCATGTTTTTATAATGAAAACGATAATACCATGAAGCTTGGTTGGTTGAAATTGGTCATCAAAGCTACAGTAGAGGCCAGGAAATAATTGAAGAAATTATACCCAGTACTTATTATTATAGAAAAATAGTATAAAGAAGACTAAATAACATGCACTTAGTGTACTTAACTCACATATGTAAAGCTATCGATTACACTAACTCGAAGCCTAAACGATTTTTTTTTAACTTTTACACAATATCGACACATAAATCTAACCCTCCCCTGAAACAGGCCCGCCTCGCTGAGTTCCAAACCTCGAATCGACACTCGGCCCGGCGACAATGGAGAAATATATCCACAGCAACGAAAGTGAAAAAATTTTTAAACTCCCCGATAAAAGTTTAAAAATATCAGTTTAACGGTTGGTAGGAAAGAATCGATTGCAAGAACAAGATTTTTCAAAAATTCAGCCTTATTTTGGGTATCCGAAATCCACCGATTTGTATCTCGTACGTGAATTAGGAGACCGTACTGAAGGGTTACATTATTCCGCGAAGACATAACCCACCGCCTCAAGGGCCAATGACATCGAACTTGTAATGTTGCGGCAGTTAAGCGATAAGTTAAAAACTAATATGTACTGTTGACAATAGTCATTTCCCTATCGCGTTTGACATTGATAATGGCAAGTTGTGCCGAGACAGAGGTCGATGTTGTGTGAAATAAAGTATGGAATATAACGTGGTGCGTTATTTTACAAAGTTTGACGTCTCCTATCACGATATGCTCATTTTAAAAAGCTTCTATCTTTTTGCGGCAATTGCATTTAAATTTAATAACAACATCCCCTTCCCCCCCATGTTTATCCCATTTTTTTGCTTATAACTCGGTATAATTTCAATGGTTACTTGCGAAACCAAGTGGTGTGGAAATGCAATATTTTGTCGTTAATACTAAAAACAAATGACAGATTATTCTGATGGACTACGTTTAAGATAATAGCGCTCTTGATGGCGAGAAATAGCAGCCAATGCGTAAATATGTTCGAAGCCGTTTGAGGAATCGCGACCTAAGAATTCCTGACGATGGCCTCTCTCGAAATCATATGATCATGTAAAACTGTTTTATTTTAATTTTTATCAAGCCAAATCAAAAATTTCAACTACCCTTCAATTTCGGGTGGACTCTTTTACCGAGAATATGAACAAAATTACAAATGATTCATTTGTGGTGAAACTTCTGAGGTAGATGGAGAGGTCAATTAGTATTGTGGTCAAGGAGTTGAATTGTTACATCATTTACGATCCCTAATATTAAAGGGTATCATCATCATCATTACTCGTCTGCTTTCGCAGGTCCTTGGTGCCTCCATCTCTCTCTCTGTCCTCTGCTCCCCTCTTCAACTCTCTGTAACTCCCTCCATCCTTCAGGTCATCAATCATCTTTCTTTCCTTTCTTCCTCTTTTGCGGTTTCCATCCGCCATTCCTTCCATTACATCTCGTAACAAACATTTCCCCCTCAGAACATGTCCCATCCAGTTCTTCTTCCTATCTTCAATGGTTTTTAAGAGCTTTCTTCCTTCTTTGATTCTCTCCAACACCTCTTCATTCCTAACCCTATCAGACCACTTGATGTTAAGCACTTTCCTCCAAATCCACATTTCTAAACTCTCCATCCTTTTTCTATCCTTTTCTGTCATCGTCCACGTTTCCCCACCACACAAAAACACACTCCAAACAAAACACTTAAACAGGGTATACAGCAAGTTGATCTACGCAAATTATATACACATATGATCTTGTTTGTAATTGAAATTACGGCCAGCTGACCCTCTGTAGATTCTGCTGTTTATTATTGCAGGTATTCTGTATTTTCGACACTTTTATTGCGAATATTATTCAAGTAATGAAAATAAGTAAATTTGCTGTTTAGTTTTGCTATTGCATTCTGACGTTTCTATTGCGAGTATTATTCATGTAATGGAATTATATTAACGGTTAGACTTCCTGAAACATGATGATGCCCCAAAAACAGGCATGTCCTTAAGGGACAGATGTTTAACATTGTTATTTTTGTATTCATTTTGTATTTACTTACTTGTTTAATATAAGTTCATTCGTTCATTCAATGCTGGACGGTATAACGTGAGCGTGACGAATCCGCCATGTTTCCTCACCCGGATTTTCCTTCAGAACTTACGGGCTGTTCCGCTAATTTTGCAATTTTTCGATGTTTTACATCGGTGACTTAAAAGAAATCAGTTTGAACTTACTTCTTTAACATGACTTGCTTGCACATACTTCTATATTTATTGTTTAATTACTTAAATTAATTATAATCCGCATTACCAGTAAAAACATTGGTGAAGTCGAGTAGAATCCATCGCACTAAGTAGCCAATAGATGATTCAAGAGTTGCTTGCCTTTCATTTCAAGCAGATGCTATTTAAATGAATGGTATCCTAAAATCATTTAGATCGGTTTTAAACATTGAGGTGTATGGAGGGGGCGCCTGCAATGCTGGCCAAAATTAGAAGCTGAAGCCGGTCCGCCATCTTCGTTACCCGTCGTTTTCCTATAACGCTTGCGGGCTAACGCACTAATTTTGCTATTTTACTTTTTTTTTCCAACAATATCTCATTCAATCAGCGCCCCCTACATTTTTAATAAGCTTTCTCCTCTCATATTTTGTTTATTTATTTTAATTTACAGTAACCTCCATTTCCGATGAAAACTGTTGTGAAATCGTGTAGAACCCATGAAACTGAGTCGCTAATATGTATTTCATGAGTTATTTGCCTTGAATTTCAACAGATGGTTGACATTCTTACCATACATCCGCTAATTCGCCCATTCTAATTGTTTATCATGCATATGTACACTCTGGAATTAAATATGGAATAATATTCTGGGAGACATCATGTCACAGTGATCGAATAATTAAACTTCAGAAAAGGGCAATTAGATCAACGGCCGGAATCTCAAATACAACTTCGTGTAAACCTTACTTTATAAAATTAAATGTATTGACTCTCCCATGCGTACTGAGCCTAGAATCCGTGATATATGCTAAATAATATCCCAACTTATTCCCACTTAACAATCAGGAACATCAGCACCATACACGCCAACATGCCAGGGTACACTACAGAAGAAATAATCTCTGTCTTACTGACCATAGCCCATTCCAACCAATAATGGTTATCTATAATAAACTGCCATCTCATCTTAGGAACATCAATGAACTAAACATTTTCAAAGCAAGAGTAAACAATTATCTATTACAGTACCCCTATTGTTCTCTTGGTGATTATTTATTGTAAGTACAACTGGATTTTAACAGCTATTAGTTATCCTAAAATATGTTTGTCTGAGTTGCTCTATGTCGATCTTATATTCTAATGACATTTTGTTACTCTTGCAAGTGTATTAACACTTTGAGCGACAACCATGGCGTGATATCACGTCATGCCGCAATCAAAGGGTAAAATTATGAATTTTATTTTACTTCTCATATTTGCATTCCACTTTTGTATTTTATCAGGGTTTTCTTCAACGACTTAATTCTTTGTCTTGACTTGCCTTATGTTTGCATCACAAACCTACTGGGCCAATAAAATCATTATTATTATTATTACTCCGTCGCGTTATCCACAGGAAAGTAAGGACGGAGGAGGAATAAGCAATATAAAATGAATAAAACTGAATAAAACTTAGCAATTTCCACTGGATTTTCATTGGTACAACGCTTTTCGACGCTAATGTGCCAACATCAGGTACAATGTTCCTAATGGTACGCGCCATCATCAGGTACGAAAAGGATTGTACTTGATGATGGCGCATTAGCGTCAAAACGCGTTGTACCAATAAAAATCCAGTGGAAATTGCTATGTTTTATTCAGTTTTACTCATTTTATTAATAATTTTCCACACATCTCGCCGGACTTCGTTGAGTTTATCAATAATATAATAATAATAATTTATTTCTTCCAAAAAAACAAATTTATTCATACATTCCGTTTATATAATAGGAAGTTAGGTGCCCTACTAGGCATCAGGCCTGTTTTTAGGGTACCGTCAGCATATTTTCACATGCATTGCCCAGATAAACATAAAAATATGAGATGCACATTACAAATCATGGCATAAGCGTATATAATAAAAATTATTTTTTTTACCACAAAAGCAAACTGTCTTTAACAAACATCTTGACTCTGGTAGCAAAAAAAAACAGCAATCTTATCGAACAACTTAATAACCAATATGGTTGTTATTATAATAATTTATTTCTTCCAAAAAAACAAATGGATTCATACATTCCGTTTATATAATAGGAAGTTAGGTGCCCTACTAGGCATCAGGCCTGTTTTTAGGGTACCGTCAGCATTTTTTCACATGCATTACCCAGATAAACATAAAAATATGAGATGCACATTACAAATCATGGCATAAGCGTATATAATAAAAATTATTTTTTCTTACCACAAAAGCAAACTTTCTTTAACAAACATCTTGATTTTGGTAGCAAAAAAAACAGCAATCTTAAAGAACAACTTAATAACCAATACGGTTGTTATTTCGGTTGTCAGGCTATAGTTTGATGACGCAATGCCCCCATTATCCACCTCAATGGGGGAGACCGTCTTCATGAAAGATCCAAGTGATAACTCCACCCCGTTCCCTCAGAGGACCATATTGTAACGCCGCGCTCCTTTCCGCCGCGCTACCTTTCTGTAAATTATTGTTTGTTTTGTGGGCTTTAAATATTTAATAAGTTTATTGTTTATTTTGTGTGCTTTGATTTGCCTTATTTCTTGTTTTTGTGTTTTAATGATTAATTTGTTTATTCTGCATGGTCATTGTTGGTTGGGAGGGAGTTGTTTAATTTTGGAGAGGGGGATTGTTGTAGTGGAGAGAGGAGCAGAAAGAGGTGTATGAAAAGTTCGGAAATAAAGCGCTGCCAAAGAAAACTCGAAGGCGTTACACTACTCCCTAGTTGGCCTTCCTCGATCCTTTGCCTACCAACTCCGACCTAACATCCATTCCCCTCCCCGCATCTCCCACGTCAGCGATTCCGTCCGCTCTCTCTCTCTCTCTCTCCCCCTCGGATGTTTTGGTGTCTGACGCTCGTTAACCGAATTGATTTTTTTTAAACCCTGAGAAGAGGAAGCAAGAAGGAAGATTCGGGGCCGACGTGAGGGCACACGCCGGGAGGATGCGGGAGTCAAGGCAACTCGAGGATGTTCGGTCGTTTTTTTTTGTACGGGGGCGTTTCCCTGCGCAGTCTGATGCTCGTATTCATGTGCGATCACGATTACGTCGTGTAATGCAGTGAATTGTGAGAATTCTTTGCACTGTAATTTACGAATTCCTTCTCTGTGAATTATGTAGGTGAACGCTTCTCGAGTAACACACTTGATTACTGATAAACTCCACTTCCTCCGGCGAGATGTTGTAGAACAGCATATTGAACAATGATACTCAGACGATGTCGTACTGTCTAGCAAATTTATTTCAAACTCTTACAACACGTGTTTCAACTGTCTAGCAGTCATCATCAGGTAAGACTTTATTCACCTCTTCAGTCCCTCCCTCTTCATGCAGTTCGTAAAACTATCCGATTTCTTCCACCTCCCCGCTTAAACAACATCCTTCACTGTATGAATTGTCTTAGATTTTCTCGGCGTATCTGCTGAATAAATGTCTTTGGTCTTACCTGATGATGACTGCCAGACAGTCGAAACACGTGTTGTAAGAGTTTGAAATAAACTTGGTTACTGGTTCCATTTTCTCCAACGTTACGACAAGTGTCTCGCTCATCATCATTTACACTTAAGCCCAGGTTACACGATGCAATAACCCGTACGAGTTAATGTGATAACGCAGGAACGCGTGATTGAATGCGAAAATTCACCATGTACCCACGCCAACTTGTACGAATGCATGAACGCATGAACAGGAAAACAGAACTTGTTCTGTTTGGTTCATACATTCGTACATAAACATGTACATGAACACGTACGGGTTAATGTATCGTGTATCCAGGCCTTTACAGGACGATAAGCGAGATGATAAGAGAGAGGTCGTAAAGATTTAACCAAAAAATTAATAAAATGCAAAGGAAATCAGCACGCTTCGTTGGAAATTACTACGAGCGATCATATGGTGTTTAACAACTTTTAGAGGGATTGAGGTGGGAGCCCCTAGAGACTCGGAGACCGCACGCTAGATGTAGGTTGCTTTAGAAATTCAGAACTGGTATGTTTCGGAGCGACACAGAGAATATTTCATGACGCCTCAATACATCTCTAGGTGTGACTGAAGCGATACAATAGGAGAGATACATTGCCAAACAGACAAGTACAAAAACTCGTTTTTTCCGCGCACAATTTGAGACCACAATAAAAAACTGAGCTCCACTAAATACACTCCCATAATACACGTCACCATTTCACCTCCCAAAACCTTACATCTTTACAACGCCGATGACCTAACACCCCCTGCCACACGCTCATGCGGCGGCTAGCAGGTTATTTTGTAAATGTAGATGATTAGACTTAGTCCTGATGATGATAATCAAGACGTCTATCGAAACGTTGGAAAAAAAAGTAAATTAATAAATAAAAATCATTTAAAAAGGCCTAATCACGTTGTGCGTAGCGCAAATCGGGGTGAAGACGGTACAAACACGAATATTTCGAATCTGCAAAGAAATGGGCGGGGCAACGGAAGGGGAATGTAGTCAAAGGCGGTTGGTCCATGCACTAGACACGAGTTAGCGAAACCAGACAGTGCTAATACTACGATCCCGAGTTTCACCTTCAATTGTTAGAGAGCTTCCAATCTTAAGTGGTCTGTTCCACTTAAGATTGGAAGTTATGGTCCTCCATAATTCTCCCGTTTCCATGGTCGTCCACAATGCTTTCTCCCAGATGGGGTGTAATTTAGAAGTATCTGGCGTGATCTGTTGATTGAACACTGGAAATATTCTAATTGGTAACGTTTTTTGGAATTTTTCATTAGTTTCGGCTATTTCCGAGGTATTTAGCTCAGAGCAGATTACTTAATTTTTTTGGTCATAGAGAGAAAACCCTGGAAAAGAGCCCTATGGTCAGTAGCGCAACTTGGGGTGAAAACAGTACAAACACGAATATTTCGAATCTGCCAAGAAATGGGCGGGGCAACGGAAGGGGAATGTAGTCAAAGGCGGTTGGTCCATGCACTAGATACGAGTTAGCAAAACCAGACAGTGCTAATACTACAACCCCGAGTTTCACCTTCAATTGGTTACATTACCGTTGCCTGCAGTGTTATCACGTTATCACTACAGCAAATTCAAACCTCACTCGTAGTGCCTTCTTGGTTTATTATACCGCTGAGTATGTTTCTTTGCCCAAGAAACTATTTGAGACGAATAATCCGTCGAGAAAACGTAAATATTAGTTGTACAATTTTTTTATTGTATAAAAGGTTTAAAAAGAGCAGTATGCTTGATGAATACGGCATATAAAAGTTTATGTTTATTTCACATTTCCTTCGTTCTATTTACTGTTTTGCTGGATGCCTAGGACTTACCAAGAAAACCTGGTGGCCGTGGGCATGGCCGCACGTAATTTGGGGTGGAAAGGCATGGCACTTGCCCCTCCACTAATATTTTAAAAGGAAAAAAAGTCGTACTTTAACGAATGGATGGCAGGTTTTTAGCTGTGTTGCGAAGCAATTAGCGCACTAGAGTGAATGGAAAGAGCTAGAGCCAAACTATTATGGTAGAAACGATCACATACATAAGATTAAGAAAAAAGACTGCAGAACCGATAGATTTAGAAGATCATTTTTCCACGCACAATAAGGGACCATAGTAGTTGCGATCAGTTCTATGATAATTTGACCCTCACTAGATCAAATAGGTTTTTGCACTTGTGCTCAATATATTCGATCATTATTAATTACTAACTTCGCATGCAATTTCCGGCATGAATTAGCTCTTGAATGATTTAGTACCTTATAGATATTTATCTGTCGCATTAATAATACCAAACAGTAGTCGTATCTTAAGTAGTGTACTGCATGGTAGCATGTTTGCCCATGTAGCACTCTCCTAGTTTCTGGTCTGACAGCGCACTGTTGTCCTGACTGCTTTTGGCCTGCGCCTGGAATTCCAGGAAAATGTGCGCGGTTCTGATTTCAGTTGGGATGAGGGCTTCAAGCCTGGTGTGGAATCACCCCGTGCCACAAACCCTTGTGGTAGCTTGTCCGGTAATTCGTAGATGTGATGAAACTCTGCATATTTCTTACATTGATGCAGGACATATTGGACAATGAATATGTATTGCAGTGCGCCACACGTGATGCTACCCTCTCACTTCGCCCGCGACGAGCAAAGTTCACATCGCCACGGAAGGCAGCGAGCCCATATGCTCGCCGTTTATTCTTTCTTACCCTTGGGGCAGGTTACGACACATATATATACTCAGGCGAGCCACAATAAAGGATGAAGAAAAAAAAGAAATAATGGCATGCAGTCGGCCGAGATTCATGCTCGATTCGCGTCACTCGTCGCTCTCCATCGCGGAAGGTATGACACCCACATGAGAGTCGGACGACGCGGGGACGCAGGAACAACTGGGGACGACACGTACATAACATACGCGAGTAAAATTACGAAAGAAACATGTGAGGGAGACGTCGCGGCGTCAGAGAGAAAGAGGTGTCAGACCACCTTCCGGTGGCGCTCCATCTCCCACAGCAACAGATCCCCCCATCTCCTTGAATTCTGTGAATTGATCTCTCCTGCTAGTCATATGGTCACTAGCAGCACAGTCCAAAACCCAAACACCACCATCTTCCTCAGTTACCTTCTTCATGCATAGGGAAATGTGCTCCCTCTTTACCACTGACTCCCCACTCCGAACAAGAGACTGCTGATATATTTGCTCACAGTACGAATTGTCTCAGGAGACAGAGAATGCGGGCATATTTTAAGCTCATGAGATAAGGGTAAAAATAAAACAAGATAGGCAAGACAGATATTGTGCATGGAGAAGGCTATTAAGAAGTTTCTGGAGGTTGCAATCAAGAGGCATTCAAAGTTAATTAGGTGTATGCTGATTTTTATGGGGCTTCTGAAGGCCATACTAAAGGGAATGTATTCTTGAGCATATGAAAAGAAGGCGGAAACAAAGATTGGAGAGGAATGGAGGGAGATTCATTTTTCATTCAAGTATTCTACCCGCATGTTGGTAGATATTTGGACAGTACTTATTCTGACGTCCTAATTTGTGGCATATCGTTGACAGAAAGTATAATTAACCCTAGAGTGGTGGAACTCAGTCTCTCAGACCGATAATATAATCTTTCTGGCTACGTCGCTGAAGCATGGAATTATGAAGTCCTTGCCCTTTCGAAGTCTCCCATTTTCTATTGTTCTTCCGATATCCGAGCTAAAAACTCACATCGTGGATAAACAAAGCGAGCTTTTATTGCTCCATCACAAATTACTGGGTTTCGTAGACTGTGCCATTCCCGGCAAGGAATAATTTTAACATTAAGTGTGCAACTTGGTGACTGTTTTTGCATTTTAGGGGTGACCATTTCATTGATTCTTCGATGTGTTTCAGACTTATGTGTGCCCTCATGAAGGGTTCTGATAATAGAAGGTCTCTATTTATCAGTATATTTCAAATATTGAGCTACTTTATATTGTGACGATTCCCATACTTTGAACTTTCCTTTCGACTCATTTCACATGCAATGTTTCGCTGAATTATCGATGAACTCTGGATCAAGAGTAATTTTAATAGCCACTTTGATGTAAATTTTATATTTCTTTAACACATAAAAACATTCAAGTTAAAAAAAACGCCAGTTAAAAAAAATATCCCTAGTTCAAAATAAGGACTCTCGGGGGGATCAATACCCTTCGCCACGGAGATTGATGTAGGCAAATGACATCATGGAAAATTGGAAGAATTTCTGCGTGAAATTCAGCTGGTTTCTCCAAATCTGGCAAAAAAGATTTCCTCAATCAAAGGCAACGATCCAGTATGGTATTACCCTACTTTCTGGGACACTTGAAGAGGAATTAATGGTGTGGTGACGTAAAACCACTGAGATACCGTTTTGGATCACGTGACTTTCGGCATTTCTTTGCATGTATAAACACAATAATGAATAATAGCTACGATTGCCTCGTGGATTTGAGTCAATTTTGAACGTTGTTTTGATGAAATATGTAACAAAACAATTTTAGTTAAATAAAATTCATTTATTGTACTTCACGGGAAGCCATATTGGATGGAGTGCGCCCATGTGCTCGGGGAAGTCCCAACAATTAGTCTTGGGGGAATATTGGTGATAATGACGGTTGGGCGGAAGTTATGATAATTAGTGAGACGTCAGGAGGAGGAGAGGGAGCTGAAAGCACCAATGAGAGGGTCGATTGAGGTGATGGAAGGGGAAAGTTTGGGTGGAAATCAAGCGTCGGGACGGGGAGTCGAGCAGGAGAGTTGGGAACGTGCGACCACCAAAGTAACGAACGGCCTAACACTGAGGGTCAAGCTAAAAGTATTCAAAGAATAAGTGTATTCAAAGAAGCCTAGGGGAGCCCATCTGCTATAAAAGGATCACTGGAGAGCCAGGGGTCCGTCCTATCGAGAGAGAATTGGAAATTAGCCGTGCAGAAGGCTGCAGGAACGTTTACGGGAAAGTTGGCGTCCGACCCATCAGTGCAAGTGTTAAATCAACACTGGTGATGTAATATGTTTGTTTTCATGAGCTAGTGTCAAAGATCCTGGAAGGAATAATAGTTATTTCATTTTGTTATGAGAATATGAATGCAGTAGTCAAGCTGTATGTTTGTATCGAGTTTTGACCCAATTTTATTTTATTTATTTATTTATCTTCACTATCCCGAATACAGCCCAATGTGCCAATTTACGTCGGGTGAATAACGGTAACAACGGACGCGACACAAACACTCGTGTCCTGGGCAGATAATATTCTACCCAGGCGGGACTCGAACCCGCGACCCTCGGGTTAGCAGGCGAGGACTTTACCCCGCTGTCACCGAACCTTTCTTTGGTGAATCAATCAATCTAAAACTTTCAGTGTTGAAGAGTTGGTGTAATTTTATATACGTTAATTTGTCATATACACATTTATATGCACAACGGAAGCACAGTATGATTTACTAGTGACTTTCATTATCTAAGTTCCATTATTTTGTGCAGAGTCATTACCTTTTATTTGTGGACTGAACTATCATCTATTCATGAACGCTTTGCATTTATTGCTCTTTACTCAGCCAAAAGGGTCCGTGATTTGTATTACAGTGATATTTTGGTGTGTTTTATGGTAATAAATTGTTTTTAAATGAAGGATTATAGCACTTTCCATCTCAATGTGAAAGTGGAGTGGAAGGGGCGAATAAGAACTGATAGGTCGCGAAGAAGTAGGTTCGAGATAGAATAGGAAGGTAACAAGGAAAGATGATCGTTACAGGTATTACCTCCTTAATATGAGGAATGATTTTCGTGCACGTAAGGGTGGGCCAAAATTTCAGTGTTGAAAAGTTAAAGTCTTGAAGCTTAATTTATCACTTTACATACAAATGTTACTTGTGCAGAGTTCCCTCGGTAACCCGTGTCTTAGGGGTGTCAAAAATTTAATCATCAAGGGTGAGTATTGGTATTTTTCTCTTTTATCCGATATAAAATGTTAATGCTGACTTATTTTCTTTGTGTGAACTTTTGTTAATAGTTTAATTAGTAGAGAATATTATTAACATTGAGGATATTTTGGCAATATGCATTTTTACATTTTATTTAGTTTTATTTGGTTACTTACTTGTCGAAAAACCCGAAGTATAATGTGTAAGTACGGGAATAAGCGCGTAAGATTAAGAACACATAATAGTTCCCTGCGTGTTGCGCATCCACGAGGGGCCATCCAATATTTACATGACCATTATATATGTATTCTATACGGCAATAAATAAGTGTTTCAGTTTCGCAAAATGTAAATATAGGAAGCATTTATCTATCATAGAGAAAATAAGTCGGCATTTACCATTTGTATCGGATGGAGAAGTAAAATACCAATTCTCAGCCTTAAATATTTGAAAGTTTGGCACCACAACCACCATTGGCACCACCACTACCATTTTAACCGCGAATGTTGCTGGATCTGATCGACTAAAAACTTTTTATACGTCACATTTGCATAAAATGGAAAAATCCAAGCTCGAAGACTTATTTAACTCGAAAAAAAATGAAAAATCTGGAAAACTTGGGCCATCCTAATGCACGTTCAACATTGTGCCGCTCTCTTTTGTTTCATCGCTGTACCTTTCAGTGAGCGGCACGGTCTTTTGGGCCCAAGAGAAACATTTGGGGCATGGAACTTCTCCATTGGCATCCCCCAAACGGGAAAGGGTGAAGAACGGTGCTAGAATGTATGCGGAGGCGTACCAATGGCCACCAGAGAACTCTTTTCGTCACTGCACCTTGCCGTAAAAGTTCCTATTTCCCCAATCACTTACGCGGTGACACCCATCCCACGCGACACCCATCGCTACGGTCCAAGCAAAGGCCGCATCCTGCCAGGGCAACCTCGCCCCGTTCGTCCTCTTCCGTCGAGAAAACCCTTTTTACGAAGGAACTGTGTCTCGCGCGACGGTTCTGGGTTCCTTTTCGCACAACTCCTGCGAATGGATCCCTTCCAGAGTTTTACGACCGCCCAAAAAAGAAACGCGTCTTTCAGCCCGCCCAATCCAAAATGTACGTCACCCTTTTGACGTGTTCCGTTACTCCGATATTCCCGCATGAATAGTGTAGGCATGCTGAAGACGGGGGAGAGTCTCGCAGCCCCCTCCCAACCCCCGCTATCCGGGCTTTACGGCAGTCGACGGTGAGGACGGATATTCCCGGAAACCCGTGCATCGGAGCCCACGGCCCGCCCGCGCGATTTAGGGTTTTTGTCGTGCAATCACCGACTCGAGTGCTTCCCAAACTGTTTTGCCGCGGCGGTTTACTTCGCGGGAGGCGCTGGGTTGCGCCCAGGTAGGAGGAGGGGAAGTAGGAAAGATTGGGAAAGAATTTATAAAATCAGGAGCCCAGAAGTTTTCTTTTAGTTTGGCCGAGCAAATAGAGAAGTATCAGGCATGAAGTGATGGTGTGTATATACACAATGAAGACGGAAATGTATTCTATTTTACCAGTGAAATAATGCAATGGCTCTCTTCATTAGTACGATCGCTTTTTTCAGATCATTTTTATCAATCTCGACGACGTATTTCCTAAAATATTTTGACTCTGAGAATTTTCTCATAGTTTTTTTCATGTTCTTCCCTATCCTCAACTGTGGTGGTTCTTTCAAGGGCGCTATAAATTTTGATTTTCAAGCCACCCATTTTCATAACTCTCGATTCTTCTTGTTCTGTCAACCAACCATGTTGCTGTAATTTATACTTTGGCGTGATATAATGATTATCTCTTTAGTTCAGGAAGAATTTTCAAAATTCCTTAGTAACTAATGTCACTCTGAGGTCTGGCTGCTTTGGGGTTCTCCGTTCGATTTCTGTATCCCACCCATTGTCTCAGCCCGAACTGACTCTGATAGTTCCCTCGCTCCTTTCTCAGCATCTATCTTCTTGTGCAAATTTTAAACATTTTTTAAAAATATTCACTAAAATATGATGCGTTTTTAAGGAAACTATCCCACTAAATTGTATATTAGCGGAAAACTGGAAGTGCTTTGCTTTTGTCTCCATAAATGACTGCGTAAAAAGATAATTGAACACTTGGGCATTCCTTTATCATACTTTCGTCCTTTTCCACTTTCAACACTTTATCTCTCCCTTCGCCATGGCTGGTGACTTAGAAACCCGTCAAAGGCCCTTGCAGCAACGAGACAGGCAATATGCAAATTTATTTCGAAGCTTCCTCACTCTGTCGCGACTAAATGCTCCCCTGTTCATCGCTTCATTTTCGTAGAATCTTCTCGCGATTGCTTTATATGCCCTATTTCCCTTATTCATCCCAATCAATAATTTGCGGTACATGGTGTGATTGACCCCACTACTGAGAGGCAGAAATCTCGGTAGTGGGGTCACTGATGGTGCAGATCATGAAGATCGGACCGGTATCATCAGCCACAGCTTAGGGCGAGAGTGAGGTTCACGGAATAGGGGTACTGTAATGAGGAAGACAAGAGGGAAACCACCACATTAATCTCCCTAGGAGATGCAGCCCTGCATATTATCTCTCTCTCTCTCTCTCTCTCTCTCTCTCTCTCTCTATATATATATATATATATATATATATATATATATATATATATATATATATATATATATATATATATATATATATATATAAAAGTTTGCCAGAGGAAGGCAGACGACAAACACAGAAAACAAAAAAATGATGAACACACTTACAAAGTTTCTTGATATTTCGGTGCCACTAGCACATTGGTCGCAAGAGCGAAGACTCAGTCTTCGCTCTTGCTTTGTCGTCTGCCTTCCTCTGGCAAACTTTTATATATTCGTCACTTAAGTGATCCTAAGTGCAGTTATATATATATATATATATATATATATATATATGTATATATATATATATATATATATATATAAATACGTTGATGGATTGGAGTCAGCCATGCGGCGATGAACACACGATGTGGATAGGATGGAGGAGATAGACACACAAAAAAAAGAGACGATCACACTTACATAGCTAGCTTTCGGAACTAGTCCGTCTAGAGAAAATCACAACTGGTTGTTAGTTGTGATTTTCTCCCGCTGAGGAAGGGTTCTAACCCGAAACCTTCCGAGAGCAGTGGACACCGGTGTCGCCATGGATCGCCTTTCTGTGAGTGTCCACTGATATACCTATCTATCCATCCCCAACCTCAACGCCTTGTTGCTAGCTTATATTTCTAAATTTATTTCCTTCTTCTGTAATATATTTATATATATATATATATATATATATATATATATATATATATATATATATATATATATACAATTAAAGAGGAAACTTACAGGGGGTAAAAAGACGAAAGTCTCCTCTGATTCTCTGTGTGACTGAAGAAGGGATAACACCCGAAACGTCTCTAAGTAAGACTCTCTCTTTACTTTCGTCTTTTTACCCCCTGTAAGTTTCCTCTTTAATTGTGTTTGTGGCCATTTGGCGAAGTTTTCCATTGTGTATATATATATATATATATATATATATATATATATATATATATATATATATTTTGGTCTTCTACGCTCTTGTGAACAAGGTGCTAGTGTCACCGAAATATTAAGAAACTCTGTAAGTGTGTTCATTTTTTTTTTTCTGTGTTTAGCGTCTGCCTTTCTCTGGCAAACTTTTTATATATTCGTCACGTGAGTGATCCTAAGTGTAGTTATATATATATATGACATGATGGCACTCTTCCCAGTGAAATATTCCGGATTTAAAGAAGTCCCCCCTGTCAGATCTCCGCGTGGGGAGTACTGGGAGGGATATGATTAGCGCTCCCAACAGAAAGCTCCCAATGATGAGCCAGTCGGCCAGCTTCAACATTTCTCCCCGCCTTGATTCAGCATCACCGCCTTAAAAATTACAAACCCTTTCCACGAAGTGTTACGTTGAAAACGAAACAATTGCCCCGTTCACTCACTTAAACCACTCACTCCAAACGTCCAATTAGCTCCGGGCGCACTTCAAGGATGTTAGAAAGGATGGGAGGGGGGGGCGGGGTGGTGAGAAGGAGGGACTAGATCGATTACGAGCGAAGAAGTATACAATTTATCGGCCGCCGGGGAAAGGATGGACCTCTGTTCGCGTTCGGGGAGGAGGAGAGGCTGAGGAGGCGAAGAAAGCGGAGGGTGTCAGTAGTCGGGGAGGGGATTTAAGGCAGCGTGAAAAGGGATGGAACGGGAGCAGAGTTTCGCAGCGCATTGTTCAAGAGAGACGCCCTAAGCGAGGGAACTCCATCCTGGCGGGAAGGAGGAGGGGCGGTAGTACCGCCGGCGGCTGGCCGGCGAGGGCGCGCGCGAAAAGAAAAAAAGAAGCGAGAATCGGGCAGCGTGAAGGAGTGAAAGAATGGCGGCGGAGTGGGAGGGAACTTTTTCGGACCCCGGTTGTAAATCGAGAGAGACGCGAGGAGGAGGAGGAGGGAATAAGAGTGGAGCTGTTGCAAGAAGGGGTTATTTTTTTTTTCGTGGGAGTTTTATCGTCGGAGACGGGGGCTCGGGCGAGAGAAAAGGAACATTTTTGGATCGGAAGAAAGAGATAGAGGGAGAGAGTGTGGCGATATGTCGACGCCATCTTCATCACCACGGTCGGGCCGAAACGAGAGGACCCCTCCGCACCCGCGTTCTCTTCCACTCCCCTATCTTGTGTTCCTCCGGTTGGAGGTGTGGGCAAAACAGATGCAGCGAAGGCGTTTTTGTGTGACAGCAATCAGTCTGAACGGTTTTGTCTCGCTTCCCTAAGATAGGAGTCAATCATCGAGTGCTTCAAAGTATTACCTAACGCAGAATTTATAATCATTTGTAAAGTAGTCTAATAGGCATCTCGTTTCCTTCTGTCTTAAGATTTTCCTTTGATTTTGCGACAGAGGAGTCAATTTACAAACATTTCCGTAATTGTTTTAACATTGTCAATAGGAAAATTGACATAAAAAAACATAATTAGTAAAGTAAATAAGTCAATGTCGTCAGTTCTCTCATGTCGCTGAGCGTTTATTTTGCAAACGCAATTCTGTTCTAGATGTCTTTAATGCTATATCTATTTCCCTTCAGCGCGCTACCCAAGTAATAAAATTAATCTTCTTCGTCCAGTTAATTCCTTCCTACCTTTATCAACAATGTCATACAATTTTTTTATTTATCACTTGGCTCAACACACCAGACTAAATTATGTATTTAATGGATAACAATTTAGACATAATAATAATAAACTCGTTTATTGTTCTAGGAGTGAACTCCTTTGGAACATAGAAATGAAATACAGTGGTGTGCAAGACAATTAATATGGGAATAAGCCAATCAGGAAACAAAAAAGGGAAGTTATCATATGAATTGCTAACAATAGACATATACAACACTATAATTTAGCAATGTGGAAAAAGAACTGAATTTCTTCCTCTAACAGAAAAATGAACATTAAATATATCAATAAACAAATAACACAACTTTTAAAAAGGAAATTTAGCTTAACAAATGAAAAGAAAAAAAGGAACTGAATTGCTTCTTCTTACGCAACAATGGACATTAATCACATCAATGAACTGATAAGTGAGTTACATGGTCAGCATTCCGGAAAGTAAGTGCGTGATAATCTTTCTCTTAAATATTACCAGTGATGCACTGTCTTTACATGTAGCATGAGCACTTGAACGAGTGTGTAGAATTATCTAGAATAACAAAATAGCCCTTAACGGCGTCAGTAGCCATCAGAAAATCGTAGAAATTCTGATCATCGTGTCTCGCAGATTATCTTATACTATAAAAAACGACCAATTCTAGTATATAGATATGTTGATATATATCCACGAAATCAGATGGTCCGTGGTTCGATTCTTAGTCCAGTCGATGTTTTTCCATTTGGAATCAGCCATCTTTACATCTTCACACCACCATTGTCATCGTCCTTTTATGTGTTCCAATCCATTTTCTTTCTCTCTCTCTATTTCAATTATTTATATATGTATTTACCGTTGAGGGGCCTGAGTGAATGAACGAACGATCAGGGCTTCGAAGGCTTCAGGGACCCCAAATACGGACCCCGATTTTACTAGGAATCAATGCAGAGGTTTCTTTTTTTGCTTTTTAAATTACTCGCAATCAAGATGAAGGGTTTTAATTCTCACTATCAGATGACATAAAACATTATTAAATTATAGTCATTATCATTAAATTGGCCGCTATAACTATGGAATCGACGCGACTATTATTTTAACAAATATTCACAACTAAATTATCATTCTATTACTCTTATTTTCGAGTAAACCTATTTCGGCGATTATTAATTATTTCTTGTTATTTTTTTAAACGTATGATAAATTACATAAAAATTATATTTCAAAATGTAAATGTTCATATTATTCAAAAGTAAATTATACATATTGCCTGCCGAGCAAAGCTCGGTCCCCCAGTACCTACTGTGTTTTTAAAGATGAAAATGTGGGATTTTGATCAAGTTGACTGCAGTGGCGCGTTACTTCTCAATAATTATTTCATAAGCCGTTGGGCTTGTGTGTTCCTCTTCCACTCGAATGATCTCAGCACCGCCGACTAAAGCACTTGTTCATGGTTTTTGTCGGATAATTTGACGTCGGATTAAGAGCCCCTAAGCCGTAGCAATCGGCGGATCAAAAGCGAGAATGAAACACGATCGGGCGGGCGGGCGGGCTGGGGACGCTCCCGTCTACGGGATCCAGTCAGTTTTAAACGAGCGGGAGAGAGAAAATCCGCGATTAAAATGGCATCCTCCCGGGCCATTCAAATCGTCCGTCCGTAATGATGATAAGTAGCATTTTGTCTCCCATGCGGCGGTGGCGCTGTCGGCGGCGGCGGCCGCTCGGCATTTGTCCACCTTCCACAGCGGCAAACCTTTTCCAAAATGAGTCACGGCGTCGCGTCGTTGTGAGGTACGGGGAGAACAATGGGTGCCTTTCGTGTTTCCCTAATTCGAGGGAGGGTGTGTTTGAAATGAGAGGGAAATAATGGAGTCGATTTAGCCGAATGTCGCCGTTTTTACCCCTCATCGCAGGTTTCATGAAGTGCTATTGAAAAGATGGGGGTAATTGTTTGAATGGTAGAACTATGATGACAAATGGCGACAAAACCGCGCAAATTTGGATGAAATCTTCGCCATGACTGAATGCTTTCGGTAATTCTTTAGGTGGATTTTGGTAGATGAATGACGCTGGATAGCTGAAAAGATTTCGGAGAGTTGCAAAAGTTTTACAGCACTGTGCGAATTGAATTCGCACTTAAGCCGCGCATTTCCGTGACATAAGTAGCCCATTATTACACTGTGTGGACGACAGTTTCATTGTTACACGAGACTTCATTTAATTCACGCACGAGTAATTGACAACTAATGAATACCGAAAGCACAATTAATTAAAATCACAGTTAAGTGCACAGTGCAAGTTGTAATTATGCACTTAAATATAAATTATATCTTAACGAACTTGAATTATTGTAAGTTACTATTACTGAATCTGTAACTTTATAATCTTACACTCATTACTTATCTCCAGTCTACAAAGCTTTATTTGTAATATTTGAATAATTAAATATTAACTTATGTGGACCACCATCTATTGTAGCAATATAATTGTTATTGAAAGCTAAGTGGAAATGATGATGTGAAAATGATTGACTAAATGAAAAGTAAACAACGGATACTATGCATGGTTGGGTATTTTTTTATTATAATAATATATATTAAGCAACAAACTGACTGACTGACTCATCAAAACTCCTGGGGCATTTCTAAACGAGCTAGATGTTTGAAATTTTCAGGGTGGAGTTGGAATCGTGTGTCGAGTTGAGAAAAAATCGAAAAAGTTAAAAAAAAAGTCGATTAGGCTTCGATTTATCGCAATCGATAGCTTTACACGGGATTTAAATGGGAAAAATGAAAAATTTTAGTGTGGACCTTTTTTTCTTTCGTTCACTAAAATATGAAATAATTGAGCTACAAGATTTATTCTTTCACAAATATGAGGCTGAATGTTTGAAAAATCTTGTTTTTGCAATCGATTATTTCCTACCTACCGTAAAACTGATATTTTTAAACTTTTATTTGGGATTTTAGAAATTTTTTCACTTTCGTTGCTATGCATTTATTTCTCCATTGTCGCCGGGCCGAGTGTCGTTTCGAAGTTTGGAACTCAGCGAGGCGGGCCAGTGTCAGGAGAAGGTTAGATTTATGTGTCGATATTGTATAAAAGTCAAAAAATCGATAAGGATTCGAGTTATTGCAATCGATAGCTTTACATATATGAGTTAGGTACACTAAGTGCATGTTATTTAGTCTTCTTTTTACCATTTCAAACAACCAAGTTTCGTGATATTGCAGTTATCATTAAAATAACATGCAGTCCATGTAGAAGATTAGATGAGAAAAATTGAATATGAAAATTAGTATGTTAAAAATCTCGATTCCGATCTAATTTATATAGCAAAATTCTTCATGTTTGCTCTTATTGAGTATGCTGTACTGAAATGAAATATCTAACGTAGAAGAGCGTCTTATATGCCGTCAAATGAGGTAATGATGATCTTCCGGTGGTTCCACGTTCGTTTCGGTATACTGATTATAGTATTTTGAAAAGTTTTCAATAATCGGATGACATACAATATAAGTTTGTACTAGAGCTGTCTGGTATCCATACCTCATGTGGCGCGTATTTCAATTTCCAGAATTATACTTTTCTTTGCTTGCATGTAGCACGCAGACTTTGGTGCTTCCATAGTTTTTTTTCCTTACTTAAAGAGTGTCATCATATAACACTTGCCCCTCCCTGCTTGCAAATTGCTAGCACCCATTTACTCGTTTACTATACACGCCCATAACATTGTTTTACAGCAGAGGACGGCGAATTTAAGTCACACCAGCTATGAATTAGTAATAGATACTTGTGACCTTAAGTGGCTCTCATCATACTCGCTTCGCTGGGGCGATAACTTCACGCCGTGTAATGATGAGCCACTTCAACCACTAGTATCTTAATCTTCTAATATATAAAAATGAATATTTGTTTGTTCGTCTTCTATGCATTTCAAAACCATTCATCAGCACACATCACTCGCATCAGAAGAAACTGGTGAGTTCTTGTGTGCGCGCTCAAAAACGATTCTGAATTATTAAATCCTTTGTACAATAGGCGGAGCTCGAGTCGTTTCAGCAAATGAGTGTTGGCTCGCGAGCTTCTCAAACAAGCAAGGAACGACAAGCGATCAACGAAGCAGGTCGTTCACGAGTTGCTCAATCACGTGCGTCAGAATCATATCAGTGAGACAAAATTTGTGCTGAAATGCACGTAATTTATTATTACGCAGAATGAGATGTGGTGCACAAGTCTCTCAAACTAACGGCCGTACTCCAGAAACACCCCTGAATTTTTATTTAAGAATACTCACCATATTTCCCGGGTTGCAAGACTCATTTTCCTTCTTTATCAAGCGCTTAAAAATTGGTAAAAATTGAAATTCGATGTTTTATTGATGAAGTTGGGTAAATGAATGACGCTCGATAGTTGAGAATATTTCAGATTTGCGAAAGTTTTAAAGGAAGATTTTGGTTGCTTGTATGCATAATCTGGAAATGGATTTTACCGGCTTTCGAAACACTACTTTATAATTTTCTTCTTAAACACCTTTCGCTCAGGCAGTTGGCATGTCATCCCATAAATCATTTGAATCTAGCTAGCTTACAAAAATATTGTTCGCGGATGCTGGCGTGTGTACGAAAACTAACGGCCTTACTCCTGAAATACCCCTGACTTTTTATAAAAGAGTACACACCATATTTCCCGGCCTGCAAGACTCATTTTTTCCCCTAGAAAGCATTTGAAAATCGGCCCGCATTTTAGGGGCCGAGGCTAAAGCCTTGATTTTATGGGCCAATTTTGCGTTGCCGTCAGAGGTTTCCATTTCTTTACTTTCACCACAGACTGCGTTGCTCCAGCGAGCAGAATGTGCGATTTCCTTCAACTATTTATTTTTTTATTCTAAGAGGTAATTTTTTTAAAATTTGATATCCCTGGAAATCAATAATACTATTTTCTTCGCATAAATTGCTTAAAATTTGCTGATGTTGATTGCCATATTCTTTTCAGGCGCATATCCAATAGTTGTACGGATCCATACTCTATGTATCAGAAGCATGGACAATATGAAAAGCTGGCCAGTGATGACAAGAAACCTTCGAAACCTGGTGCTGGAGGAGGATGCTGAAGAAAAAATGGACGGACAAAATAATATATGATGAACTGTACAGAAGAGCAGAAGGGGACAGGACCATATGGAGCACCATTCAGATATGAAGAGCCAGATGGATTGGACACACCCTGAGACACAATGGGTTCGTGAAGAACATGATTGAAGGCAAAACAGAGGTGAAATCTCCGGAGGAAGACCCAAGAATGAGGTCATGGATCAAATAAAGAGGAAAGTACACAGGAAGAGACACAAGGAGGTAAGGAAACTAGCATTAGACAAGGAAGGGTGGATGGCTGCATCCATCAACCTTTGGGATTGGACGAACAATGATGATTATTTTCAATTACAATCCAAAAATCACGGGATATCTTATGAATCGATATGTCCTAGGGTCCAGTTACTTCGTTCCCTCTTCGTATTTTTTGCCTGCCCACATTTTTGCCCTACCCTATTCGGAAGCATATAAATCCGTCCTTTCACTTTTCACATCTGAATACGGCAACCGTCCATAATATATTGCAAAGCAAAGCTCGCCATGACTATTAATCAGATGGCTCTAGTGATTTTTCATTCATCAAACGCAATAACCCAAAGAGGAGGGATGGTGTATCTTCCGTCTCGGAATGTATTTGAGGGCATATTTTTCTTTGAGCTTCTCGGAAATAATACGAGGAGGCTCCCCCCAACTTTCGCCTTTCCCCGCATTTATTTCTCATTACGTAGGCGTTTCCGTATTTTTCCGTTCGCTTCTCAGTCGATGTCGGCGATATTTTTTCTCTCGCCGAGAACCGGTATTGGAATTCTCTTTCTCCAGCCACTCTATATTTGGATAACCTTTCCATTCAATTCTCCTCATATCCTTTTAACTCCTTGGCTTTCGCTTTTTTTTGCCTTGCTTCGTGTCCTCGTGACCTTTTACAACCTACCCCCCTCCTCCTCCCTCACCCACGCAGTCACCCACCGATCAACCCTCACGTTTCAAGTCCTACTGGACGCCGAACTCCTTCCTTTTACCCAGAATTCCCGTCTCCGCTCACCCCAACCTCCCCATCTCGTTCTAGCCAGCCGCTAGATATCCCTGTGCGCGAGGCAATGAGTTATACGTCCATCGGCAATCCTTCAAATTTAATTAAGATCCTAAATCATGGACGCTCGCGGACACACGTCTTTGGCCGTTCATTTTTTTTTCCAGCCTCTCCCATTTCACAATTCACCCGCTAGGGTGGGCTGCTTTCTCTGATGAGCCCCCTCCTTTTTCATCCCGTATATTGTTCGCGCTCCAAATAGTGGGACAGTCGCAATTCCGATCACGTTCCATCGATCTCACAGTCTCGATCGATTTGAGCATGGCGTACTATCGGTATGCGCACAGAAGGACTTAAATTAATACTGAATACGAAGCAACGAGTGACCACACAGTGTCGACAATGCCTCCAAACGTTTAGTTTTCAATACTCTTTACTTTCTTGATGAGTTATTAAATCATTCGTTGGGCATACATTTTTGATGCTAACTAGTTACCCTTATTGGCAGTCTTTAATCTGAAGATTTATATGCTACATTCTTCAACTCCTCTCGTAAAATTATACTAACCGCAATAAATGCATGCGATCGACGCATATACGTATGGTTAGATATTTAGGATCGTCAGAAAATTTGCTGTCAGGTTCACAACCCTTACATATAAAAATGTAATGGTGTCTGTCTATCAGAGTCTGTTTCTCCATCACACAAAAACTACTGGATCGATTGAGCTAAAATTTGGCATTTAGATAGAAAATATATCCGATTGTGCTGCATTTAAAAGCCCCCAGGGCCCCCGGAAGGCCCTCCTAGTGGTCCATGCTAAGCATTGGGTTTGGTGCGGTGTTTTGATGTTTTGCTTTTAAGAAGTACTTTCACTCAAGTTAGAGGGCTGGGATTTTTTTATTGAATGGCTGAATAAATGAAGTTTATCATTAATTCAATCGATTTTCTTTTATGCTCTGTATTTGTGTGCAAATCATATTTAAAACTGAAAAATCTCACATTTTTCTGTGAAACCAACTATAGCATATTTTCTTGACAGCCAGAGATTTGATTTTCAAAGGATATTCACTCCTATTCTAACATTTAAATATCACGTTTTCATGCAGGCCCATGATGGCACATAGAAAGAAAATCTGTATTAGAAGGGCCAAGAGTCTCAAGATGTATTCAAGTAGTAGTAGATGATAGATTGCTTCGGTGGGTACTAGATAAATTCAATGCATATTTACAACAAGTATAATATTCAATGTCAACGGTCAGCGTGTCTCCTAAAACGAACACAACGCACAAGATCGGTTACGAACTCCTCAAATGACCATGCTGACAGTATTCTTCAACCTTTGTGGTTTTCTTTATAAAACAAGTTCAATGATTTTCACATCCTTTGAACTTCAACGGGTACCTTCCGCTGGTGAGTAATAAATTCTATGCATGTAGTAACTCATTACCCACCTGTCTTCAATGGCGCAAACGACCTCAGTTGTCGGTCTCTTTCCAAAATAACCAAATGAACAAGCCCATCTGTTAAGAGTTGGCACGAACGAGTCTAGGAGTCCTACCATCTCCATTCGCAGGACGTTGGTGTTTTCCTGGCGAATGATTCGGGTAAAGTCTGCTCGGCGTTTCCCACCGGGTGAGTGATTAAGTTGCCAGGGTACCCTCCCAGGTAGGAAACCCAAGAAGACTTCACTCACCTTCATTCGTTTCTTGGGCGTTCCCTCAATTTATTGACCGTTAAGGCTATATTGGAAATGGGATTCCGAAGCACCTACTTTCCTCCCGGACAAATGGAATCGAAGCAGGAAAAAATAGATCTCACATAAACGTCAGGCAAGGCAAAGTCAGGCATGACAGGTTAATTGGAACAACTCGTCAAATAGAATGGCCTACTCACGTTTGTCCTTATCTCGATCGGTGGATATTGCGCCGTGATCCGTTAAGTTAATCCCTGATCTTACACGCCGGAGCATAATCCCCTTATCGCCTCAACTTGGCGAATGTTTTTATATATTTATATCCTTTGTCTAAAACCAGAATGCTGCGTCGTAATGCATTTAGTACAGTGATAGCAGGAAGTTGTGATGATCTATAAAAATCTCCGAACACAGCGGACCAAGTTACATACGCGAATACAACATGAAAATGAATATCAAGTAGACTAAAATTGTATTACGCGGAAGAGATAAACTGTATACAGAAGTCACGGTAAGAGGAGAAAAATAAGAGACGTGGATTCCCTCACCTATCTAAGAAGTACCATCACGTGGGATGAAAGAAGCACAACGGGCATCGAGTTTAGAACAGCCCGAGATACGAAAGCGTTCTAGGTGAAGCGGCGACTTATGTGCTCAAGGACCATAGAAATGCAAACTAATATGTATCATGTGAAATCATTTGGGTGGAGTACGTCTCTTTATGGATCTATGGATCTCTATGGAATGGAAATATGGGTCATTTTATAAGATCAGGAAAGATTACTAGTATTCAAAACTTGCAGCTGGAATAGGATGCTGATTACCATTTGAACATATAAAATAAGAAATGAAGCGTAAAGAAGAATAGAATAGTTAAGGACCATATGGAAGAAGAAATCATAGAAGACCACCAAGCGGGGTTCATGAAGGAGAGGTCAACAATAGACAAAGTATTTAACTTAAAAGGGCTCTCCTCTAAATACGGACAGTACCACAAAGATCTCTTTATCATAATTATTGATTTTTAGCAACAATAAAACAATTTATTTTATTGCCCACAATATGTATATCGCCCAAAATACAATTTTATGAAATAATATTTATAAAACAATAGTCCAAGCTGTGATACTATATGGTTCTCAGACATGGTCTTTTACAAAAAAGTCACAAAAAATACATTACTTTTGAGAATAAAGTTCTTAGAAGAATTTTCGGACCAGTCAAAGAAGGAGACACATGAAGAGCAAGAAGAAACAGAAAATTGAGAGAATTATACAAAGATCCAGATAATGTGTGTGTAATCAAGAGCAGGATAATGGGGTGGCTGGGTCATGCCCAACGCTGAAGCGAAGATACCATGATAAAACAAGTTGCAAAAGGAACACTTGAAGGTAAAAGACCCGTGGGGAGACCGAGAATGCGCTGGGCAGATGAAGTTAAGAAGGACCTAGGGAAGATGGGAGCAGAGATCGAGCTGGCAGAAGATAGAAAATCATGGAGGCGCTTGGTTGGCGAGGCCAAAGACCACTTAGGTTTTCAATGACCACAGGAGTAAGAGTAAGTAAGGACCATTTGGAACACTTAACAGAGAAAAGAACCACTTGGATTGAGCACATATTGGGATACAATGGGCTTTTGAAGAATGCAGTTGAAGGCTAAATTGAAGAAATGATTCCAAGAGGAAGGCCAAGGGTTACAGGCATGGACCAAATAAAGAGGAAAGTACAGAAAAAGAAATATTTATGGAGAAAATGAACTTGTATGAGATAGGGAAGGTTGCAGACAACGAATGTTACGATTTAAGAACTAATTATGATACATGTAGCTAAGCTTTGATAGAATAAACCAAAGCCCTGCTAGGCTTACCTATAAGCAAATCAGCGTTTATTATCAACATCTGCGAATTACCGTGCTTTCTACCACTAGGGTGCGTGATGATTCAATGCCAGCCATACAGCACTCGTCTCCATTCAAAGTAGAATTTTGCAAGTTCCCCGGCCGCTTGGCGTTGACCAAAAGCCGATCACATGTCCATATAATATTTTTAGTGCAATTGAGTCTTTACATTGAGGGACATTTAGAGTTAACTTTCACTCTTCGTATATCAGACGTTACGAAAGAATTCTGAATGTTATGGGCATGTGGGAACAAAGATGGCATCATCAAATCACAGTTAGAGACCAAGGAAGACGCTGGAGGGAATGGACTGGGTACAATGCGCCGAATTAGTGAGACACGGCAAAGGAGTAATGGCTGATTTCAACTCAACGCGTGTAAAGATAGGCACGAAATAAAATGGTAGTTAGAGCGAGATAGTTTCCTAGTCGTAATGGAGACCATATTCCAAATTACATTTTAATTTCATCAGCTGTGGCAAGCATGAATTAAATATTGCATCATTAATGGTGCAATAATACAATTTTACACGACTGAAATTCTAAGGAATTAATTGAAAATATCTAAGTATATTAGTCTTTAAACGGACTCCTCTTTTTCACGCGGTACGTTTAAAACTCCTTCATAACGGAAATTTTTCTGCCACCCTGAAAAAGTTTCTGAGGTGAAATTATGATTTCTTGTACAAAAATTGCCGATAAAATATTAAAAAATACACACTGCTCTTTTTTTGACGAGATCTAGGGCTAAGAAAGTCATCATTGTTTTAAATAAGGTCTCTCTGGAGTGCATAAGCGTTTCTTTTTCATGAAAAAGGGTTGGTATTTTTCCTCAAAAATCTCGGATAGTAGCTTCGGCAAGGCGTTGATATTTGGTACCTCTGGAACGGTAGGATATTATTCTTTAAAGTGAGACCAAATTCATTGATTTCTAGTTGAAATGATATTTTGTGAGAACGAGGTATTTGAGAGTGAGATAGAAACCTAGTCACAGTGGAGACCATATTCAAATACTATGTTTTAATGTCAGCAGATGTAATATGCATTGATTAATTATTGAATTATGAATAGTGCACTAATACCGATTTTTCAAGATATGTCAAGGGATGAATTAAGGAAGTCCGAGCGAGATAGTTGGGTAGGTAGCCAGAGATACCAAATATCAACGCCCTAGTCATAATAGAGGCTATATTCGAATTATACGTTTCATTTCACCAGCTGTAGAACACACCAATTTAATATTGCATTATTAATGGTGCAATAATATAGTTTTATATGACAGAAGCTGTAATCAATTAAATGAAAATATCTAAATAAGTCTTTTACTTGACTCATTTTTTATTGGCGCGGTGCGTTTGAAACTCCTTCAAAACGGAAGGCTTTTAGTGCTACCCAAGAACCTACTGTGGTTAAAATAACATTTATTTTAAAATATAGTTGACGAAACATACAAGCTACACGCTCTTAGTTGTTTTTACGACATCAAAGTATTATAAATACCTCATTTTGCAAATTATGTCTCTCTGGAGTGCATACACGTACCGTTTCCCATGTAAAAGGGCTGGTATTTTTTTTGGCAAATATCTCATAAAGTAATGTGGTAAGTGGTTGAAGTTTTTGCATCGTTATAAGGGTGAGATATTTTTCTTTAAAATGCGAAAAAAATTCATTGATTTCTAAGTAAATTGATATTTGACTCTAACTACCTTAAGTGAAGAGTAAAGTAGAACTAAGAACTGAGGAAAATAAAAACGTAATTTGGAATCATTTAAACGGTCTTTTCAAGGTAGACTTTTTTCGCCGCTTTGAACAACATCTTTGACTCCTTCAAAATAAAGCGGGATCAGTAATTGATTGGAAAAATCACCTTCCGTCGAGATGTGATGAAGTGGGGAAAGAGGCGGAGGATTAGGATGAGGGTGGGGAAGGGATTACATGACTCCCAGGCCGTCACTGTAAATTGCTCACATCCCAGGGTAATTGGGTGGGCTATTTAAACGCTGGAAAGGTGTGTGGTTTTATTTATGCAAGCGGCCAGTGAGGGGAGGGGTGGTCTCCTTTTAGGATTAGCGAGAGGGAAAGGATGAGAGGGTGAGAGAGAGAGATGGCGGTGTGTTGAGGGAAATGTAATAACGTGGGGCCACTTAACTTCCGCCGCCGCCTTAATTCACTTCCTCTGTCCTGTCCCCTTATTCTGCCTATATTGAGACAAAATTATGTATATTGCCTGTGTTTTTGCTTATTATATCATCAACGTTTCTTGCCAAATATATCTGAAGTAATACTTTAACTGTCAAATCAGTCGTTAAACGCTTTTCTCCATAACTAGGTTTGGTGATCTATCATTTATAGTAGATTTAGATGAAAGTAGGAATACCCGTCCACATCTTTCACCGGAAATGTCTCTGGGGTGGTGGGATTACGGTTCCTTATTTTGCGCTATCTTAATTATTACCTCAAATACACCAAGGATTGAAATTCGCCATGAACAAATCATTTGACTTGACCGGGATTCGAACCCGGATCTCCAAATTGCCCGTCAGGAGTGTTAGGCAGTTGTACATGTACCCTTGCAAGTGACTCCGTACCACATCATTCGTAAATGCAATGACTGGAAATATTACCTCAAGCGAAAACCACTTTTTAAAGGGGTAATGCCATCAGGTTATATCCAAATGACTCACTCCATGTATTAAGGTTAGTGATTAAAAGCACCTAAAAAAAATTGGAGCAAAGCGATGCCGTTTTCACTCTCATGAGCGCATTTGAAATATAGCGATTGCGCATTATGGAGGGAGAATCTTGATCGCGCCGCTGGTCTCCAAAAACTATTCCAATTTTCACCAAGGCGTGCATCTAATCCATAAAAGTCTACTCTTTCTTCACTTTCCACGCTTACCCGGATTCCTCCCCACCATAGCAACCTTCAGACTCTCCCTGCCCCTCACTACCTCGTCCAATTACCTACTCTGCCACGAAGAGGAGAAAGAATGGAGCAAGCGAGTAGGATTAAATAAAGAAGTACGCAGTGGAGTAATAGAGGAAAGGGCAAAGTGGAGCATAATGCAGAAATGAAAAACCAGATGAACTGGGCATACGCTGGGGAACAAAATAGGTTTTTGAGGAATATTGCTGAAGGAAAACTAGAGAAAGAAATTTCAAAATCGTATGATAAAGTCTCAAATGTGAAGAATATTTCCATAGTTGAAATAAGAACGCAACTTTTAAGTTTTCCATTGATTAAAGATTGAACAATACTGGTTTTGGCTACGAAGCCATCTTTTTCAAAGAACCACAGCACTAGCCGCGCAGTTACTTCAACGGAGTCACCCCCCTAGTGATCACACAGTTGTGTGAAATTCACAGTGGAAAAATCATTTGCCTGGATTGGGAATCGAACCCAGATCCCTCGATTTCGCGCCCAGTGCTCCAACCAAATAAGTTACCCAGGAGTCCTCTTCCACTGTGCATCTCATGGGGACTTTAAGGAGCAAGTTATCCTCACAGGTACCGTGCATATGATGCCAGAGGTTCCCGTAATTGTGCGCTAAGCGCCACAGTACACGGGGTAAAGGCCAACTTTAAACACAAAGGTGTTTACTTGGGACATTTGAAATCGAGGGATCTGGGTTCAATTCCCAGTCCATGCGAATGATTTTTCCACTGTGAATTTCACACAAATATTATGCCATCATCAGGGGTGCATTAAACAACTTGTTAATTGAATTTTACGAGGAAGTATATCTAGGAAGTAAGTTACGTTTGTGTTTCTTGCCACCGCAGCGCTGCGATCGAAGTTTCGCACATTCGGGGTGCTTATCCTACCCTTGAGTTGGAGTTTACGCTATTATGAGTTTGCTGTTTGTTGTGTTCGCTTCGTGGTATTTGTTTGAAATGGCGAATAAATTTGAAATTTCCGCTGCTGAAGTGTTCTCAACAGCGCTATTGTTTTGATTCGTGACCATGCCCGCCCTCACACTACGCATGTGGCACAAAAACTTTCAAAGAACTTTGATTTGAAGCATTTCAACGACCTTCCATACAGCCCGGACTTCGCTCGTAATGATTTCTATCTTTTTTTGTACCTGAAAACGAGCATTGGTGGCAAGATGTCCAACAATGACGACGAGATCAAAGAACATGTTGTCACTTGGCTGACATTACTGGCGGCAGCTTTTTATAAAGAGGGAATAAAAAGGCTAGTACCGCGCTGTGAAAAGTGCCTAAAAAACAGTGGGAGTTGAGCAGGAAAGTGGTTTAAGCTCTTAAGCCTTTTTTACAATAATTGTGGACGCCAGAAGTCAAGGGGTCTAAGTGACATTATTGAAAAAAATAAGTTAGGTACAGGAATGGGATGTGAAAATATTAATCTTTAAGGTGGTAATGGGATCCAAGTGATTTTCTTGACAGTTGCTGCTATCTAGGGTAATGCCTCGTAACTACTTAGTGGGTTTTACCATACATTTTCAACTTTGACTTAAGTTTTCTCCAAACAATGGTTTTGTTACATAGACCCCTTGACTTCTGGGGTCCTCAATTATTTTTTTCTGAATATGTACTGTTTCCTTAGACCTACAAGTGGATCTTACTTTCTGGATGTAAATCGTATACTATACATCTGATGATGGCATCCAAGTCCAAGCCAATTTTGTTCAGCCTAATAATTAAATGAAAACCTCTAATTTGTATTCTAATTTCAACTTGAGGACCAAGTACCAAGAGGATACATCATGGGATGACTAAAATATAGGATAAAGTAGAATTAAGAACTACCAGGATGTAAGTAAAGTAGTAATAAGGATGGAAGGCTTCAGTTAATCATTCTTAGGATAGAACCGAATGACGAATGAATGAGACGATCCAAATTCTATTACAGTGTCGAGAAGAATCATGAAATTGGGAGGAAAGCAAGGGAAGGAATTATGTTACGTGATAATACGTAGAGAAAGAGACGGAGAAGGACCAAATAACCGGGATAAACCTTGCGCGCGAAGTAAATTTGGGAATTAAAAGCGAGTTTTAGTGATTTTTTTACCCTCTCTCCCCTCCCCCCGCATGTCCTCCGCCCGTGAATTACCGAGTAGCAGATTATTCGCCCTCCAGTTCCCCTGCCGCGAATACGACTGTTTTGTCACGATGGGAAACAAACTGTTTTTGGTGGAATGTACTCTCCGTGGTCTCACTCCAAATCTCCCTCTCCATACCTACGCCTCTCTCCCTCCCTCCCTCTCTCCCTCATTCCCCCTTCCATCGCCCCCGCCCCTCACCTCTTAATCCGCGAGAACGTGCCGGAGTTCCAACCGGTGTGTAGGGGAGCCGGTCGTGAGATAAATATGACGTCAGGGCGGTAATTAAAACGTGAATTTAGGAAGACCCGAGCGAGTAACGGGTGTGTGTGGGTGCGCGGCTGGGGTTTTTGGATTTCGCAAATCCAGAATTTACGTCCACAAATACGGTCGCATCCAGGCCTCTGCGTTACTCCATATGAGAGTCAGGTGCACGATATATATACATATAATCCATATATACATATAATCATTAGTTCATTCACTCAGACCGCTCAGATGCAAATACATACGTATAAAATTTCAAACAGAAAGGTTGAAAGGTTCAGAAAAAAGAAACTGAGCAACTGGCGCGAAATCGGGAGGTCCGGGTTCGATTCCCGGTCCAGTTAAATTTTTACCATTTTGAATCGGTCATCTTTACACCTTCGCACCACCATTGTGTTTGTTGATTTTATGTGTTCCTATCCACTTTCTACCTTTCTGTTTGAACATTGACGTGTGTATTTGCCGCTGAGCGGTCTGAGTGAATGAACGAACGATTGTATGGACTGAACGGCTCATTTTCCTACTTGGGTTAGCGTACCCCGAAACGACTGTTCTCTTTCATCTTTCACCACTGTCTGTGTGCTTTAGTTATTCTTTCATTTCGCCTTCTGTGTGTCATTCTCTCTCTGCCGGTGGGTGAAACGCAGCCCTGGCGCCATCTATTGGCCGCTCTCGTGGGTCATGCCTTGGGGAGTGTTTGTTCCTATAAAAACCCCCCGCCGATTCCAGAGGTCTGAGTGAATGAACGAACGATTATATATATATATATATATATATATATATATATATATATATATATATATATATATATATATATTGGTATATATATTGGTGGGAGGGCGCGAATGATTTTTACTTGGAAGCAGTCGTTTAAGGGGAGGTTATGAAAATTAACGTGCTCCGCAACAGGCAGCTTCAATTGTTGCGTCACGCTGCTCCTGTGGTCATTAATTCGTAAATTGAGAGGTGTACTAGTTAGGCCAACGCAGAAGGCTTGGCAGTGTTGACTGGTGAGGAGATAAATTACATTACTTCAAGAACAGGTTCCCCGAGTAAGTATCTGATACGTTATATTTGTGACGGGGTCGTGAAAGTTCGGGAAAATGGGCTGAATGGGCAGGTGAGACAACGGGGCTTGCTGCAAGGATTTGATCCAACGAGAGGGGGATTGGCCACACTTCTTTCAAGTGGAGTTAGTCGAATCTCGCTGATCCAGAGACTATTTTGGAGATTTCAACCCTCTTTTTCCAAACCACTCCCTCATAATACATGTTTTCGTGACGAAATCTCCTTCTGTACCACCTATTTCCCAGGATTTCACTCCCTCCGACGCATTATCAAAAACCTCTACCCTATCCTCTCCGGCAACCTCATAACCTCCAAAACTTTCCCTCGCTATCCCTCTCTCACCTTTAGACGTACACACCAACCTTTTCGTCCTCTTGAAATTCACCAAACCCCTTTCCAAATGAATTATCACCACTGAATCCCTTCCGACCTCATACAATCGCCCGCGTTACAAAACCTGTAGCATCTTTATCACCTAACCACTACCCGACAACTTTCGTGTTTTTCCTCTTCCTCCCGTCCCCTCATCCTCCTGTATCACAAATAATATTGTCTGCATTCTCCTATGCCAACTATGCCCTAGTTTTTAGATCTGCCTCAGTTCCTGTCCTCTGAATATACGGATGAATGGCTACCGCTCCAGGTGCAACGATCCGCCCTCACTCTCCGTGTCCCTACCAGTCGCCACCCACGTTTCTTTACACAATGCTACATTCAATAATACTTAAAAGGTCGGTATTCTCGCTTCCCTTCCCCTTTCTTATATCCCCTTCAACTGAAAGATCCTGAGTCCTCTTGCATTTACTTTTTTCAAGCTTTCTCTCCGCCAGGACTCAATAAATCTCACTAATCTCCTCCATCTCTTCCGATCAGACCAACCCATTCCATTTGAATTTTCTTTTCTTCCCGCCTTCCTGCCCACCCCCCTACCTTCCTCACTCCCTCTCTTCTACTTTCCCCTTCCCCTCTGTCTCTCTCCTAGTTCCCTTCCATCCGCCTCAGTCCTCCCTTCTTATTCCTCTACTTCCTTGTGAACAAGGCGTACGCCGCGCCGAAATATTAAGGAGGTTCCTTGTAAGTGTTTTTCACGTTCTATATTTTTAGTCTGCCTCCCTGTGGCTCTTTTTGTCTATACGTCACCCAAGTGACCCTCAGCGATGTTTCTTTTTGTGTGTTTGTATCCACTTTCTTTCTACCTACTTGTCTGAATATTTATATATGTATATATAGAAAATTCAATTTTTCCACTTTTAAACTGTTCGCTCCGCTACATATCAACGATTTCAGTCCAATTACAGAAACTATAACTGAGCGTTTTTGGGGAATGAAATGCGAGACCTATTTTAAATGCACGAATTTCTCGTTTCCGTTCGTAATTAAATTGGCCCAACAAGTCATTTTCATTGACGGTGAACGCGTCCCTCGAAGCTCATCCACGTCCGCGAATTATTGACGATAAATCTCGTCATATTCACCAATTTATGTTGGGATAACATAAATAGGCTTCTCACTTTAGAGGACCACGCAGATTTAAAACTGCCGCAGACGCTAAGTGCTGCCCTCTATCGGCACCAATGTATCTATTTTCCTACTGTCAACTTTTATGGTTTTGGCGCTCAGTATTGATTCCAGATAATTATACGCTATCATTACCTAATGTACATTGTATTATTTTTTTTTCAATTATTATCAGTAGCATATAGTGCAGTTTGAACTATTATTAAGCCAGCCATAGTACCTACATGTATGAAATTACGTCAAATGGTAGCTTATTTCATTTTGTGTTCAACCATTGTTACCGATTATTTTCTTAATAGTTCTCCGAATTCGATCCCGGCCTTGGTTACGATCAATTGACACTAAAGTGTACCGGTCAATGTGAAATGTTTTCATAAATCTATGGGATGAACCACCAGTTATGTAGGCATCTGGGAATGCAGAAAATTCAGATATCAATCCTTCCTTGCGTTACCGAATGAGCTCATTCCATATTCGGCAACCCTGAGTCACAAAGACGATCGAGTCCCTCGTGATGACATTTTCATCCGGAGTAGGATGGAACTCAATTAGCCCGGGAGCCTTCTCCTCTACACTAGCCCCAGCCCAGGCATGCACCGTGCCCAGAACAACAGTGGAGCCGTCGCCCCGACCCGGGTGCCCCGTCCCGCCTCTGTGACCGGCAAAAATCCGACCCGGGCGAGATTTATCGGAGTCGGCGGTTTCAGGGCCTTAATCATTCTTCGCCCTCGCAGTCTCGACCGCACATGGCCCCCTGAAATCACCGGAAAAGCTTTCGGACCCGTTGGGCGGCCAAGGAGGAGGATTGGGTCGAAGTAATGGTGAGGAGGCGAAGTGTGTGCGGGGGTCAAATCCCATTCCGTGACCCTATCCGACCGGATTGAGGGACGAACCTGCTCACTCCTCTCCTGTTGTCACCCTAGAGTCGACCAACATGCCCCCTGGGGACTGAGGGACTCAGTAGGGTGGTACGGTAAGACGATCTAACGATGTCGTGATGAATATAATCAATGCATTCATATAAACCCATAGATTCTCGAATTAGGATTTGTTTCAAGAGGTAGGGGATAATCAGCGGACTTTGCTTGAGGCGAAAATATGTTTCAGCCTGATAAAACCCGTATATCATGTTAAAACACGCTCAGACTTGCTAGAACAGTAGACGTATAACATGGTGTATAGAATATATGATATTCTTTCCATTTCTTCTTTCGAAATTCGGCCGCGTCGTTGCTTTCCGACAACGTTCCTCCTCCCCACCTGGAGGCGTCTTCAGGTCGAAGATGCAGGATGATGCTGGAAACTGAAATGTTTTGATATTAACTGTCTAAAAACATACCAATCGGCCGGTAGATAACTTAAATTTTAGCACAAAAGACGAAAACTGTGCTTAAAAATACCTGGAGGCGTCTTTAGGTCGAAGATGCAGCGCTTAATCTTCAACCTGAAGACGCCTCCAGGAGAGGAGGAGAAACGTCGGGAAAACAACGCGGCCAAATCCCAAAAAAGAAATGGAAAGAATACCTGCTCACCGCAGAAACTTTAAACAGAATATATGATGTTCCCAGTATAACGTTTGGTGGTTTTGATAATGCGATCTGCCCTTTTATGTAGTTTTCCAATGTTACTTTTGATATAATTACGAATTAATCCGATTGCAGTTTCTATAATGGGATTGTATCACTCTTTAAGTTTTATTCAAATAAAATGCGTGATATTATATTTTTGTACTATCATTATTTTTTTACCATTTTCGACAATATTTCTATATCGATCTAATCTCTTCAAACACGTGGAAGGAACAGATATATTGGCTATCGATAATTACCGTGGCAATGTGGACGATTGTTCTCGGTGCCTTAATACCGACCAAAGTCATTAATACCTCGGTTTAGGGTGTTTTTTGTCCCCCTGATGAAAATTTAGCTACCATATATATAATATGAATAAATTTATTGTTTTTCATCGGAATCCATGCGGCCGACTCTCTTAATTGTGTTGATATTTATGGAATAGTCTACGCATTGTCATCTTATCGAGCGAAACTTTGCATTTTAAGTCTATGTTGAAAACTGAGCCCTGTTTAAGATGCCGGGTGATACCTTTCGTCCTGTAAGACAGCGAAACGCCGCGTGCAACGTGTTTAAGGTGGCCATTTGGCTGGATCAACACATCGATCATAGGACGTAATGCCCGTGAAGATACATAAATAAACAGACCATTACTTCACGTAAGGCGAGTTCCCCCGCATAAATAGATGACTTAAGTTAGTTTTAGCGAAATAGTACCCGAGTCATGATAGAGATCATATTCGAATTGAACGTTTTAATTTCAGCAGTTGTAGCAAGCATGAGTGTTTTGCATTATTAACCCATTTCCGCCCACCGTAGCCATAGGGCTACAGCCTCAAGCGTCGAGTGTATGGCGTTCTGTAGGAGGAACCGCGAACTTTATAGCAACTTGTCAACTTTTTTCAACTTTTCAACACTCTGTCGTTCAAGGTCACGATCATCAAATTATTTTTATAAGTATTTTCTGAGACTATAGTTAAACACCAAAAATTCGTCAAAATCGCAAACAAATATTTTTCTGGGAAAGATGAGGATAGGAATTCAGGACAAAATAAGGTGAGGAAGACAATATGAGGAATTAGAGAAGGATTGAATGGCGAGGCATCTATTGGGGGGGGGGGTGGTTAACGGAGCAAAAAACTGGGCCGTTTGGGTATAAACTGTCCAAAAACATACCAATCGGCCTGTAGATTACTTAAAGTTTAGCACAAGAGGTGAAAGTCGCGCTTACAAAGTCACTGCGGCAGTGGATAAACCCAACATTGTCGTTATGTAACGACGAAATTGACGAATTTCCAATTAATGCATTACCTACTGATGTGGAGAAAAGTCACAAGCAGGGGTGCATATACACCAAGGACTGAAATTCGCCATGAAAAACCCACGCGACACCATTTAGTTGACCGGGATTCGAACCCGGATCTCCCAATTGCCGGTCAGGTGTGTTAGTCAGTCACACCACCAAGCAATCTTCCTTTAATGCGATTTTTGAGGGGTGTTTATGCGAACTAGATGTTCACTCCTCGAGTCTACACAGTAGCACATGAGACCAATGATTTTTTCAGGGCAAATTTCAACTCTTGGTATATATGCACCCTCGCGAGCGGCTTCGTACCACATCATTTGTCAATGCAATGATTAGAAAATTTTCAATTTCGTCGTTATTTAACGACAAAGTTGGGTTTATCCACTGATTACTTAACGTAAGAAAATTTTCTTATAAATATGCCCTCAACGACCCACGATTACCCCTTTTGCCACCTTCAAATCTCTCAGGTGTCCATTCGTCTCTCTCTCGGTCATTCTTCGTCGGAGAATCACGGTGATGTCCTAGGCGGGAGAGTGAATTGGGGAAGGGTTGACGCAGAGGTGGGTGGGTTGGGTTTGGCGGTGACATGGTCTCCCCCGGCTGCCGTCCACGACGGCAAGGGTGCGTTAAGACCGCTCCACCCTGAAATTCCACGCCCTCCCTCCTCGTCGTGGAGTCGCAAAACCTTCTCTATCATTCCTCTGCCGTCCTGGTTGTGTGCGTTCCCCACTTTCATGCCCGCGCGCGGAGGTAGCGCCCAGCAGCCTCTCCTGATAAACTCGCGGGTCGAGGTGCGTGAAGGTGGGGAGAGGGTTTCCCTGCGGAGCTCAGCAACGGCCCTAAAATTGACGACGGCCTCTGTGACGAACGAATGGGAACCTTCCTCCCACCCTCCCGCCCTCCGCGGCGTAAAAGCCCCCCCCCCCCCTACTTCCTCCTCCGTGCTGTAAAAGAGGAGAATCCGGGGTAAGATGCGAGCAGAGGGTTAGCGACGCAACGGAATAGCCACGCGTGATTTGTTAAGACCCCGGCCCGAGAATCACAAAACTCCGCTTCGCGTTCGCTCTTAAGTCGGATTAATTTATGTGGGGTAATCCGGCGCGTTTCTGTACCAGCTGAGACTTAACAGTAGCAGGTATTTTTCACCTTCAATTCAGAATTGTCACCTTCGGAGGACTACCATCATTTGTTTTCGTATAAGTTTTTTGAAGGAACTTAGCTACTGTGGTGTTTTTGCAGCCATTTAGGATAGGTACGTACCGAGATTAGTAAAGATGGGATCATTTAAGGACTGGGTGAAGTTGTAATCGTCAGAGTTAGTTCTGTTCTTAACGTAAGGCAATAAGGGTCCACGGATTTACGCCGTATTCTTCGGACTGAGCAATGCCTTCCCGTGAAGTGCTCTCCACTCGAGTAAGGAGCATTATTCCACCGAAATTTATCAGTCGATTTAGGAACAAATCTACTTTTAAGAAAATATTTGTCCGAGACAAGTTTCATCAATTGCACTACATCGCGTATCTAATCAATATTAAATCCGTCGAAAGGATTTGCAGTGGTATAATTCCTTATTACAACAATAACATTAAAATTTGCCAAAATATATCGCTTCATATGTTCTCGTAATTTTTTTGGGAAGTATCGCGTGGAGTTCCGACGACACAGACCACTTCCGCCGACTCGATTGACATCTACCCAAAGTATTCATTTCACTTTTTTATTGGCTTCAGTGAGGAACGACCATAGAGACGATACAAAAAAGCTAGGGGTATTTTAAGTCAAAATTAAATTACTTAAAAACCGAAAACATTATTGAAGAGTCGAGTGGAAACTTAATTTGTCCCCATTCTTTCAAAAAAAATACTGGAAATTCAATTCGTCTTATATTGCTCGTTTGTAGATAAATTTTGGCCTATCGCAAATTTAGCCCGGTGCATCCCAAAGTACGTCTTGCGAAAAGATTGCCTGATGAAAAGAATATTAGAAAGAAAGATCGAGGGAAGAGAGAAAGAAGAAGACGAAGAACTGATATGCTGACTGATATCATGAATAATAATAATAACAACAACGTTTATTATCGTGGGCTACTCTTAGCCCCTGAGATAATGAAGTACAATTTTTCAAATTAATACAATTTTGAAATACAAAAATTAGATTAATAATACAGTGATGAAACTCAATATACAAAATCGAATTAATTATACAATGATGACAGGCAAAACAAAAAATTAAAAAACTCATTGTAAGCTTGAAATTCGTAATGCAGCCGTACATATTACTGCAGACAGCACTACTAGGATAACATTTAAATACATGATTAAGCATATGAACCGTGAGGAAAAAGGCAATTAATGATAACAGTAATAATTACAAGTATAAAGTTGAATAAATTCATGTTCAATAGATTAATTCTTCTTCAATATGTATAAGGCATCCAATTTAACATTTGTTTAATTTTACTTCGTTTCAATTTTAGACAGACAACATTTGAGGATTATTTATTAGGATATCATACGCCTTGTACTTGAAAGCATGGATGGATTTAATATTTCTAACTTTAGATGGTAGAGAGTTCCATACTCTAGAAGCGGTTACGGTGAAGGATTTAGTGACTTGAAGTGTGCTATGTTGAGGGATGTGAAGGTCGAAGGGCGATGAATGGAAGGAGTTACGATGAACTGAGGGAGGCAGCACAGGATAGACGAGCATGGAGCGAGCAGTTCAATTAAAACCTGTCCGAGGATAGATTCACCTTAGAAGAAGAACGCACCACAGCCTATGGACTCTATATTCGATTTGTAAGATGCAGCATGAAAAAACAAGTACACACATACCCTGCACTTCTCTTTGAGTATACGTGTTCCATACATTTTTATATGTCTACATTTCAGCAAAGCAGGTTATCGAGACAGGTATCCTTCTGCCGTCTCCGTATTGCCTTCCCTCGAAGATATTTGACGCACTCAACGCGAAATACAATAGGGTGTAGCTGAGACGGTCAATAGGCAACAGTGGTATATCAAACCGGGACATTATAACCAGAAGACAAGACAATCTACCCACCAATCCATCGCTCCTCCCACAATTTATCGTAAGCGATACTAACGTCTATAAAAAGAAAAACACGGAAACAGTGAATGGGAGTGGCCGACTGGAATGTAGTGTACACAAATGAAATTTGTTTAGCGAAGGTGAATGTTTTTCTTCCCACTCTGCGATTGCATCATTAATAATAAAAACTCATTTCTGAGGATGGCATTTTCCTCGGTGTATTTTATAAATGTCACCTTTCACTTTTTTAAGGAATATAGCCTTGGACTGAGGGCGCAGCCGTCGTTTTGATATCAAATTTAAGAAGGCCCAATTTCGGCGAAAGAAAGTTTAACATTCTCCTGTCAGCAAAATATTAGTCTCTGTGGTTCTTTTTCTTTGATTCGTGAAGTCAGTAATCAGGAGTTGAGTTTTGTGAGAGCTTGAAATAATGATGAGTTACCCATGGCAACATATATAAGAGAAATTGAATTAAGAAAACAGAAAGAGGCTTTGAGTCGTAAAAAAAATTTCTGATAAGGACGAAAAAAGTGTATTTCTGCAATTACATGTAGCGCAAAAGGATACAGAAAAAGATGTTTTTATAGAAATTTCGTAATGTAAATGCTAAGGAGAAAAGTCAAGATCAGATGGTAAGATTGAGATTCGAAAGAAGCCATTCCAGTATGATGTGAAGAAAGTGAGTCTCCAAAAACTTCTCCGCTTTATATAAAAAAAATGAATCCGTTCATTTTGCCGGGTGGATGAATTTTGAGAAAAACTACTTATTGAAGGCACGTTTAATCCTTTAAGCAATATGAGCGTTCATTTGCGTCCTCGTGCCTCCTTGCCATCCAGAATATGACCGCACATGTACGTCTTTCAAAATTTTGCGTTGGAGCAGTAAAGGCGTACGCTCACGCCTCTCATTCAGATGCATTGTAGCATGTTGTTCCATATCCCTCCAGGTGGCCGGTGAGCCCAATTATCACCATAAAATGTCCCTGATGAGTCATGCCACCTACTCCATTATTCTGCTAACTACGTTCAGCCTTGTGCACGTGCATATCACAAGTAGTTAGTTCCGTTGATGGAAGTTATTGCATTCAAAGCTGGTTTTATTCCTGTTCTAAGTTAATGATTTTCTTCTTTACCACAATATTTAGGATCTTACTTAGTAAAATTCTTCTATTTATTTTGATTAGCTCGTGTAATATATGATCTTCTTGCCTTCATTGATTGTTCATCAAACAAACTTGAGTTCAAGGTAGTTATGTTGTAATCGGAAATAATTTAATTTTTTACGAAGAATAACTCACTCCTGGGTCCAGGAAAACGAAAAAACTCACTACTCTAAGGGTTAAACGTTAAAAACGACAAATTAACTTGAGCGAAGGCTTGGGAATAAAGGAACACGAGAAAAGCTAGACTGGCAGATGTTTGAACCGATGAGAGATGCGGAGCCAAGTATAACTGCAAAGTACACGAATGAGAGACAATGCTCCCCCTCTCTCGGAAAAAAACGAGTTAAAAACCCTTTTAAAAATGACGTTTTCTCTTTTATAGATATCTTGGGAAAGACCTCCATATATCTTGGAAAAGATGATAAATTCTTGTTGGGTACACTATAAAAATCTATACGAAAGGTTTTGCGTTAAAAACTAGGCGGCTTGAATGTAAATAACTACAGGATACCTTACGTAAAAGTTTCTCCTTTCAAATGGAATTGCTCTTCACTCGTGTTAAGGGTACACTTTCCACTAAAACTGTTAAAAATTTGGAAGAAACATATGTTCCACAGAAATAGACCAGAATATGCGCGGAATACTTGATGAGTCGAGGTAGATACTGAAATTATGGGGGAAATCACGGTGTTCTTTCGTTCGTTCGTTTCATTGGTTTGGCCATGTTGAGAGAATGGAATAACAAAACATATATATAAGAGTGAAATGAATGGTACGAGAGGTAGAGGTAGGTCGAGAAAGTTGTGGTTGATGAAATTCTTAGGAGGAGGAATATTAAGGGTCTTAAAAACATGAGGGCGAGTATGAAGCAATGTATGGGGGTAAATGAAGCAAAAGAGGTTTGCAAGGATAGGTCAAAACGGAGGAAATTATTGAAGCAGAGTTAGGTGCACAAATATGTATTTATGAGTGAAACTTTGTGACTGTGCCTACCCCGTAAGGGAACGGCGTGATTGGTATGTATGTATTTACGGTGTTGAAGGAACTGCTTGTGTAATGTGAGTACAATAGCGTTCATTTTACAAACAGATTGTAAAGGAAGGAAGATACTTACTTCCCCAAATGTCACCAAATAGTTACGCACAGGGAGTTCCCTAACTTTGTCTGCGATTGGTGGAATATCGAAGATACTTATTTAAATCAATTTTTTTCCGCTTTCATGTTGCTGATACTTTTCATTGCAAGTTAGCTTAAGGTAGCTATGTCGATTATGTCAGATCCAAGATTGTCATTAAGGCACAGAAGGGTCATTTAACTCTCTTGTCATGAAACTCTGAGCAGCTTTGTGAGAATGGTAAAATAATTTACCGAATGGTTCATACTAAATATCAAGGTACATAGAAGAGTTAAGAACACGTATTTTTATATGGGGTTCGCTTAAATTACGAATTCCATGCTGTACATCCAAGTCATAACGGCACTTCAAAATTTATGAAAATATTTTAATATGATGATTGTATTATTTATATGACAACATGTATGGTTATTTCCACCGTATAAATTGATATATTCAAGAGAAATTTGATCCAAGAATTTTTTTCGACTTACTTGTAAAGTTACTAAAAATGCACTCAACGACTTTCAATTCGCGCTCCAAACACCTTAATAACCTTGAGGGATACCGGCTGGTTAACCCTTTCTGTACTAGAGGTACATTTGCGTACCTCTCGATCTTTTTTCTGTGTACCCAAGCCCTTCTTTTGTGCACGAAATAAAAAACCAGAGGTACTTTTCTGGCACATATTACTGTCTGTCTAGTTAAAAGTCTCTTCAAAAGAGTACGCTGGACGCAAAAATTTCCATTTCATATTCCGAAGCTACTTTGAAAATTTTGGCCGACAAGCAACCTGTTTTTAAAAAAATGCTGTCGACTTAGTATTTGAAAATCTGTGTTCTCCTTTTCACATATAAATTTTTATGTATTAATATCTATCATAAATAACAAATGCATACATTACTGTAATTAAAATAGCATAAAATGCATTTCTGTCCAGTATTTAAACAAATGTGTAAATGTGTATGTGAGAATAGAAAATGATTTCCTTGAATATTAATCGGTGTTGCGAGACGTAAGTACTTACGGGAAACGCATTTCAGAGAAATATCTTGTAATTAAAATAGGGTTGGGACTGAAAGAGTTAACGAACGCTGCACCTGCGCATATCGCTCCATTCATTGCCGTTCGCGTGTGCTGATGAGTTCCGATCAGCGCTAACGCCTTGCTTGGAAATCTTCCAATATGCCGTTCTTCACGGGATTGAGTGGATGTAATTTAGTTTATGCTTAAACCCTTTCGCGGATAACGCACGGGTGTCATTCCAGTTTTCATATCATCCGGATTGGCCGCCGCGTACATAATGATTCGCATATAATCGAACGGCTGTAACGTGGCGGGATCGGAAGAGGAGATCTCATTCGACTTGCGCGCGCGTGGGGAATTAAAGGGGATGGAGGGAGCAGGGATCGCCGCTTTCAGGCGGACGCACAATGGTCCGCCTCGGCCCATGTATTTCTGGGACATGAAAAGATTTTCTCAGATCGAGATGAAATTTGGTGTATATAGGTTTTCGGGGTCGCTGAATACGAATATGATGCCAAGACAATTGAATTGTTCCATAAAATGTGAAAACTTCCGGATTTCATTTTTTTGCAATATTTGGGCGAATAGATTTTATTTAGTGCAAATAGGACCAAATTAACTAATAAAATTAATGTCGGCAGACACTTGTGAGTTTGTTGTATACTTAGTGATGTTAGTTACACTTTCCAATAGACTTTTTAATGGAATCTCATGGAATGAGTGAACTTTACACTAATTTTAATTACCTATATTTCGCGGATTAAAGTTCTCTAATTTTCATGATTTTCAATTATAAGAATATATATATTGGGATATAATGACAACAACAATAAATTTTTACTTAAATATATAAATAGTACATACTTTCCGGAGATGAATCTAGTTCTTTGAATTACAATCGATGCAACAGTCTTCTATGTAAGCGACTTCGAAGTTAACGCGCATTTGACTTTCGATTATTAATAGAATGCATACCTTACCTGAGCGTTCTCTTATATTGCCCCTAACAGTAAAGGTGCGTGATACCGGTTGAGGATCTTCGAATTTTGATACGTCATCACTTACTCTATCCAAACGTACTGCACAAAATATTTACCCGAATACTTTATTTTTCTTACCATGTCCCATTTTTCCATATACACGGACCACTGTGGGCCCGAAAAGCTCCGGCGGACGCAGATTCGGGGGGTGGGTTTAGCATATTATGCCCCTCGAACCACCGCTGAGGGACCAGCCGTGAAAGAGGGGGACAAAACGGAGGGAAGAAGTGGAATTGGGAAGGAAATGGGACGGGGAACAAGGTGTGTGTGCGAGCATATTTGTGTTTCGCTCAGTTCCCGCTGGCTTGCTTATTTGGGGAGGCGTGCGGCGTATGAGGCCGTTCGAGTCGTCGAGAATTGGCGGGTAGGTTGGTGAGGGAAGGGTCATTTAAGAAGAGGAAAGGTGGAGAGAAACCCGGCTTCGACATTTCCATGCACTTGACGAAAGGCGTTTCAGAGTCAATTTACAACAGGGCGTTTCGTCGTAGTTGACGGCACGAACTCTCAATATTCCATTCCTGTGAATATTTCTATAAGGTTGGAGATGCGAGGTTCCCAAGAGATACAGAAAATAACTTCGCGCCGCCCAGAAAACTAACTGAACATCTACATCTACTTATTGCCCTGAAAGCCACCTCAAGGGTGTTTGGCAGGGGACACAATTGGTGCCATTAGGTTTTTATTTTGGATTGGATTGGATTTTGGGGAGGAGATCAACAGCTGAGGTCATTTGGGCCATAGGAGACAGGTAAGGGAGGAAGGGTGGGTAGAAACTTGGCGTCGGCATTAGCTGCTTAACGGAAGGCGCCAAGGTGACCACGGTTGAATGTCTCATCCGACAGATGGAGTACTGTACTTTAAATGCCCTCCTTATGACACCCATGTGTCATAAGGAGGGCACTGGATCTGGTTTCCCCTGATAAATATACTCTTCTGCAGGGATTTGAACCCTGGCCGTGCGTATGGTTAGCCAGTACTCCAGCCACCAGACCAACCCGATCCCCTAGGATTAACGTCGAGAAACATCTGGGAGTCTTCCAGCATTCAAATAGCATACTTTAAATTAACTCTCATGATGTAGGGAAATGGTTTCTTACATCGCCTATGGCTGAACACAGCGTAAGTTTGGCAACCTCTATAGGATCCATTCATTCAACTTTATGCTTTAAAGCTCCCCATCCGTTGGACAAAGTTTTGCCCTTGAATGCTTTGATAACACATGCACAGATTTTCTCCTAAATGCGAAATTATGCAGTCTATATTATTATAACGGTTCCTACTAAATATCAAGGTATTATTCCGGATGAAAAACATGTATTTGTATACGATTATTGCTTGAATTTCTAATCCATCACCGTAAATATAAGTTATAACTATCATTCGATTGATACGAAAATATTATAATGTAGCGTCGGAAGAAATTACAACATGGCTGTTTCCACATGAGGTTTTATTTTTACCGACCATGGTTTAGTTACAGAGTAACATTATCAAGGTCTCTGTAACGAAACCATGGTCGGAAAAAATAAAACCTCATGTGGAAACAGCCATGTTGTAATTTCTTCAGACGCTCCTACTATGAAGGATTTACACGAAGTCACGCCCGCTACCATTACTTATATTATAATGTAATTCTAGCATCGTTTATATTACAGCATGAATGGCTAATAAAAATTCAACATTTTTACGAAAAAAAGAGAATATACTTAATCATTTGTTCTAATTAAGCTATACTGAAAATTATGCAAAATTTGAGCATTGCTTTTCTTTATTAGAGTAAGATACCCGTCGCAGCGTATTGGTATATGAAAAAGGATTCATTTTTATTATGTGTGTCAGAAATTACTAATGAAACTCCACTCCACTTTGAACCCTAAAAGTCGGGATTCTCCTGAAAATATTCGCACCTTCCAGGACTCGAATCCTGACCATCCTTATGAGAAGCCAGGTTTGTGAACAAAAACTCAACAACTCGATCTCTTCTTTCCGTATTGTGGTCAAGAATAGGGAGGGAAATTAGCGCATTCTTGAACACCTTGAACACTTTGCCGAAGAATTTCCATCATTTGGCCACCTATGTTGTAGGTGCAGTCAGTTCATCATAACATCCGTTTCATCCCTAAACAAGAAACATTAGTATTTTTTTACCATTTCGATACCAACATTCAACCTTTTTCGAACATTCTTAAATAAAAACATCGTTAAATTCCACATTTTTTATTCAACTCATTACTGACCATGGTTGCAGCACATATGTACCAAAATCAAGGACCTTGATACTAGCTGGCGTGGAGGGAGGACCTTGATACTGGTGCATACGAGCTGAAACCTTGGTCGGTAATGAGTTGAATCCAAAATGTGGAATTTAACGATGTTTTCATTAAAGAGTGGTTGACGTAAAAGTGTTCCATCAAGTTGCGTCTTTTTCTAACGAAGATAACCTTTGGGTTTATACTTCTTCACCATTCCCTGTTCCAGGGTCCGGTTTTGTAATCTCTAGTTAAATATTTTCTCTGCATGGAAACTTAAGATAATAGGTTATGCCATCGGTAGTAAGCACATCAACTATCCTGCGCTATGTCTCAATACACACCAATCGATATCTGGTTTTAAAATAAGTTTTACGAGTAAATGACTTCATCTTGCGGCCTTACCAAACCAGGGCTGATGGACATTTTGCTTCTGCCACTTGCCAACTCTAATTTTCTTTGCTCTTCCCTCGATTCTCCTGAAAATTCAGCCTCTCTAACTCTGAGCCGCAAATTTTTCGAAATTGCTTTCCCCACATAAGCTTCGAAGTTAATTCCAGCGTGATTTCATTCACCCGCTTCGCGTTAATTTTTCCGGCAAATTAAGTCTTGCGTGAAACCATTTTCCCCGCGAAGGCTTTCATCTCAGTCCTTTCTATAGTTTGGTCACTCGTCTCACTGCTCCCCACATGTTTTTATGGATGCGCTCGGCTTTTATCTCCATCTTGCTCTGCCCAAGAAATAACTTAATATTGTAGTCCAAAATATTAAGCCGAAGGTTGCTAATGTTGAAGGTCTTGTTGAAGAGTTAATGAAAGACGGGGTGCCAATAGGAAGGGAAGCTCGCTCTTGAAAGGGTTTTGGCATTGGATGGCAGAGCAGGAGTTGGGACGAAACAGTACGCGCAGTTTTTTAAAAAGATGACTCGGCCGAATAATGAAATTTATAGGTACCGTTTCTTTCCCATTTCCTGCCTTATGGAAACAAGTTCTCTGCGACGATGTACGCCGACGTTAGTATGCTTTTACACTCTCCCTTATCCACGCGTAAATCTCAAACTTCATAAGTCCAGACGAGAGGACAGGCGTCTCATAGGATCTTTTGCGAAGGATAAAATAAAATTTACGAGAAAAATATAACGCCAAGTGATTAAGTTCCAAAATAAAAAAAATATGATGACTCTAAATGACCCGCACAGTTTATTTTCCACATGGTTTGGAAACTTACAGCTGGGCGAATCTGGAATTTAGGAAAACTTTCTCCGCAAATCCCGTTCCCCATTAAATTTTTTGTTAAAAACGTATAGGGGAAGGAATTCTTAAACTCTATACGAGCAGTAAATTTCATATGTCCGTATTACAAAATACTTATAAACCCTCAGGCTTGAATCACAATGCTCACATTTCCTGTTTTAAGTTCCGTGTAAAATTCAAAATTAGATATTTCTCTAGAAACAAAATAAAAGATACGAATTTGAGTAAATTCTATTGTTATAATTCCAACACACATAGTTCATTTCTATAAACTTAACGTTCACGAAAGATATCGCCGAAAAAAATATGCTAAACATGAGTTGTGCTAAATTTTGTGTGTTGATACTATTATACATACCAATACGTGGTAGCCAAAGTTACGAGGACATGGTTTGAAGTTGGTATGTTTATTTGATAAAATTCTCCCACGGGGGATGTGTCATTAATTTGTCGTTTCCACCCGAATCGGGTGACTAAAAATATTGAATTAAGATTCCTTTCTCGCCACATTCCTCGTGAAATCATTAAAACGCAGTCATCAATTCCTTAGAATAAAAAAAAACTTTCCGCCATGTACACCTAAAAAGACTTCACAGAGGATAAAAAATTCGGTGGAGCCCAGTCTAAAAATATTCTCGATCGAAAAAATTCGTAGGGCGGCCAGGGTTTTGATGACAACGGGAGGTTAAGAGAGAGAGGTCGCGAAGGGATAAGGGCTTAGGGGCAATTTCTGCCTGGGGGCGCCTTCCGTCCTGCACATGCGGACGACCCTTCCCGTCTTTATACGGTCCACAACCTATCCGACCCCGTCTCCCTCCACAACCCTCTCACCTCCCTCCATTTCTCCCTCCGCCTCCCCCCCCCAACCTCACAACGCGCCTGGGAACTCGGCAGCAAAGGGAGGAGGACGGGGGAGGAGAGATAAGGGAGGGATTTGAGGGGAATTCACCCCTCCCTTCCTCTCCTCCCGTGCCTCTCCCTCCCTCTCTGCCTCGCTCTCGACGTCAATACGGCAGCGGTAGGGGCGGGGCGGGGGCGGAGAAGGATCCGGAGGAGGAGGCGGGATGGCTCGCCACGCAGAAGGGAGCGGGAGGGGGGAGGGGCAACGAGATCCCCTTTCTACCCCCACCCCCGTTCTTACCCATCCTCACTCCTCCCCCCCTCGCCAACACCGCACCCGCCCCTTTCTCCCCCCCCCCCGGTCCATCGCCCTCTGGTACACAGCTCGCCCGCAATCCCTCCCGCGAGGTCTCTTTCTCCGCAAGGCATCTCGCCGAAAATTTTCTCTCATCTCTCTCTCCTCATAAGGCGACTTCACACACAGAAATACACTTCCGAACCGCGTGCTGGTTTCAGAGTTTCGGTAGTTACGGAAAAAATTCGCTTGTGTATAAAATAGAGTATCCATATTATTAAAATGACAGCCCTGTTTCTGTCTGTTAAGCTCTCTGTCCGCTTGTCACTGGTACGACGGTTGACGAATTGTGCTGAGAAATTTCTCTCGAGTATGCAAACTCACTGGGACAGCCATAAGCTATATAAAAAGGCCTCATGGGCCCCAAGAGCTCTGAAGTGAGCCCCTTGGTTGGTCAATCATTCTTTTTTACGCAGGCAACCCACACATTAAGGTACGTAATTATTGCTGCCTAACTTGAAGGATACGACTATTTGGATATCCCATTGACTTCGGCATGCTTTCAGAACTTTCATAACATCACACTGCTATTTGAGAAGTTTATTTTAGGAAAATGTGGGCTAAACGAACAAAAAAAATATCCCTTACAGACGCAACAATGATATTTTGAACTCTTTGACTAGTGCATCAATAGTTAAGGAATTTACTCATTTCTAAATATTCATAACGTTTCTCAAATTACATACGCGAAATTGCGCGGGTTCTTCTTATTATATAATAAAATAATAGGCACTTATACGAAATTTAAATAAAAGGCCACTAACAATGGCCAATTAAAGCAAAAGAGATATTACTCCCGCGCATACGTTTCGGCTAACCAGTTTGAAACCGACATGCAGCTTTAAAAGATTTAAAAGACCTCGATTTCGAGATTCTAACGATTCTTTTTGATGGTCACCTGATGACCTCTGCACATGAGTCATATTCTCTTTGCTTTTTTGACTATTTTGATTGGTCTTTAATATAAATTTACTTTAATTTATCTTTTCATGAATTTCGTTTGCAAAAGTATATTGACCAGGGGTTAAGAAAAAAATGGATGATGGTTAAGTAAACATAAAGGATTGCGTCGGCGATACCTTGCCCAGGAGCAGCGTGGAATCGTCTCCCGAAAGCAACATACTCTTGACTGTCCTAACAGAGAGGCGTCTAGTGCCAGAATGGTTTCCATTAGCGGATTTTGGCCTATTTTTTGTACTCGAGGCCCGTTTAGCCCGTGTCAGCGCTCCGCTCTTGCTAGATGCCGGACTACAGATGTGCGGAGAATTTCACCGCCCGCACTCCGCTTTCTTTCCTCGCCTTTAAGAATGGGATAAATTGGACACCCCATCAGACCTAATTGGTTTTCCAAGAACGTAATTGAAGGTAAAGTAGGGGGAAAAGTCCCCATAAAAAGACCCAGGAACAAGTTCATGGACCAAATAAAGAGGAGAGTACATAAGAAGAGATATCAGGAGGTAAGAGAACTAGCATTAGATAGGGAAGGGTGGTAGGCTGCAGTCACCCAATCTTAGGATTTAACGACCAATGAAATAAGCCGCCTGTAGGGAATAGATACCTAATATTGAGGAAGTTTCGACAATCGATCTTCTTTTCCGAAGTGAAAAACTAATTAAATGAATGGGCTCCTTCGATACAATTTCAGTGGAGTCTCCCCTCTTTTTGGCCAATCACGTCCCCACAGCCTAATCCTCCCCTCCTCGCCAGATATGAAGTCTCTGAAGAACTGAAGGGCATTATGGAGGGAAAAATAGTAAAAATAGGTGTGAGCGGAAAGGGACTGAAAGACCCTGCTGACTAAAACACTGCCTATCACAGGAGGCCGGGAGGTGAATGAATTTATGTGTGCTCCAGCAAGGGTCGATAAAGGTCATTCTGAGGCGATCTCTTACTTTTCCTCATTAATTGCGACCATAAAGAAACTGGGCTTTTCGTCATACTTGTGGAAATTATTCTAATTAACCGTACAAGACCCTACTAGGGCGAATGGGCGTATTTGGAAACGCGGGAAAGGAGGAGGCGTAATAAAGACTTATAAGGATATGTAATTAAGAGCGAGGAGATGCATTTTGGAGCGTTTGCGTACATTTCAGTCCACTTGTATGGAGGTCACACTGAAGTCAGGGAAAATAACCTTGAACATTCCTTTTCAACGGTATCTCTTATATTGCCGCCATACATTTGGATACCAGAAATGTAAAGGAGAGAAAATGATTGTCATAAGAGAATCCCAAATGTGATTTTATCTTTAACATGCAATTTATGTCTTCTCTCATTTTTAAACTGAAAATTGTGATAATTAGCGCTTAATTGTTTATCATGAAAGAAATTAAAAATATAAAAATTTAATATTGTATAGAACATTTATTTATATAATCCAACAGTGTAAAACAATTGTATCAATGAATAACATCTCCGGGCGTTGTGTTCTATAGGAAAGAGTCAAAGAACCACAACTTGATATTTACTTAGAGTGTTTCGGTCCTGATCTTTCTTTGAACAAGAAATATGGCGGAATCGATGTTTCAAAAATGAGTCAGCAGTTTGTAAGTCTGAAACTCATCTCATTCGAATCAAGCGGTTGAGGATTGTTTTTATTCAACAGAAAGTGGAGTTCTTTAGCCCATCAGATATCGAGAGGATATTTTATCCGCATGATTATATTTCGTCATTTTCCTTTGATGTTGATTCATATTCTTGAGGGATAATTCTTAAATTAATTGCCCTGTAGATAAAATTGTGAATTCCCTGTCGTAACTAGCTAAAAGCTCTTGAATTCTACTGGTAATTGATTGCTTTATTCCTTCTAATAATCACTGGTTTTACCCGAGAGAGGGAAGAAGTGAAAACGAGCTGTAAATTCACCACATGGAGCATCATGGAGAGTGGCACTCTATGGATAAGAAGCATCGCTTCGTGGAGCGTGAAAATCCATGGATCACAGGACCATTGGAAAAGTTGACCAGGAAAGACTAGAAGACATCGAAACCTGGTGCTTGAGGAGGATGCTAAAGATAATATGGACGGAAAAAATAACAAAAGACGAAGTGAAGAGTAGAAGAGGATAGGACCATATGGATCACAATAAAAGAAAGAAGAACCAGAAAGAATGGACACACCCTGAGACACAATGGGTTTGTGAATAACGTAATTGATGGCAAAATAGAGGGAAAATTCCTCAGAGGAAGACCTAGGGATAAGTTCATGGACCAAATAAAGAGGAAAGTACATAGTAATAGATACCAGGAGGTAAGGGAGCTACTATTAAATAGGGAAGGGTGGAGGGCTGCAGTCAACCAATCTTAGGATTGAACAACCAATGATGATTACCCGCATACCTAAGTGCCTCAGTTTGTCAACTTTATGGTGCGTGGAAAGGTAGTGGGTTCGAAGCGATCAGTGTGGCAGTGTATTCGAGTTATTTTGTTCCTAAAGATATAGTTAAAGTGTCGTTTAATCTACGGTTTAACATTGCGCTACAACATCATTGGTGATATGTTTCTCACCGCTATGTCGGTCGCGGATCACCACAACCTTCCAACATCGCCTCTGTCACATGGAGGAGTCCCGATAGAGGAGCTTCATCGTGTTCCCCAAGGTGAATTGCGTCATTTATTGGAGCCAGATCAAGGAAGAGAGAAAGTGGCGACAAAGTTGAGGGTATATATAAATTTTTTTCTTCAGCGCCATCTGCTCGCGATCTTTAGAAGTCTTTTAGACGACGTCACGAGATCAGCGGAGAGAGAGTGTCCCCTTCTCCATGCAGTGTGTCGCCGCTGCGCATGACACCTGTGGACTGTTAGGGCTGTGGTGACGCCTCCTGGTGACGTCCCATTGGAATGGCTCGAGGAATACTCAATTGGATCTTATCTCGGATTAATGAATGGACCGTACCTCTAGCTGTACAAGGATTGAAATAAAAAATCGGCCGAAAAAATTCACGGTAAAGGTACCTTTATGAAAAATTAATACTCTGAACTGGAAACAAAGGAAGTGTATGCCTTTATGACAAAAAGAACCTTGTTTGACTTAATTTGAAAAAATACATGATGCAAAGATAAGCAGCACGCTTCGTTAAAAGCTGCTACGTCTCTCACAACTTTTATATGGATTAAGCTGGTAGACCCTAGAGACTCGGAAGCTACACGCTAGACTTAGCTTGCTTGAGAAATTCTGAACTGGTGTGTTTCAGAGCGACACAGAATATTATCATGACGCCACACTGCATCTCTACGTCTGACAGAAGCTATAAAATAAGAGGTATACGTTGCCGAACATTAGGTTTCTACAAAAACTTTCTTTCCGCGCACAATAAATGACCAAAATAAAAATTGATGCTCCACTAAATACACTCCCATAATACTCGCCGCCATTTCTCCTCCCAAAACCTTATCCCTTATATCTTTACACATCTGGTGTCCTAACACCCCCTGCCACACGCCTACGTGGCATTTCGCAGGGTAGTATGTAGATGTAATTTAGGCGTAATTTAATTGTCTTTGAAGAAACGGACATTTTGCTTTCCTTACGAACGTTTGCTAAACTGTTCCTTAGATCCATGAATGCTTCCTGAAGTCCATGCGTTTTTCTTTATGGCAATGAATCAAACGCCTTAAAAGGCGAATCTTGGATTTGGAACTTAAATTATTTTTGCCTTCCCTGAATATCTTAACTATGATCTTAACTATAATTTACCTTCAAGCTGTAAAAAGGTGAGCGGAATTAAAATAATATCTTTCGAAGAAAAGAATTTAACCGTATCGCTAATAAGAGACACCATATTGGGAATAATTCAAAACCATACTGTTACGGGTTTGGGTAACACGAAAGAAATTATTACGACTCTTAATTCTTCGACAAACACAATCCACTCCAACTATTATTTCCTGTTGTTTTCTAACCAATCAACAATCTCCCTAACAACCACATTATTATTCCGGTATAAGTGGGACCATTCATCATTTACTCTTTCATTATCGATGATTCGTTACAATACATTCAAGGAAGCGCAAATTTAAGCGATAGAAAGAACACTTGGAGAGACAGATTAGCGAAAAGGGTTAAGTGTATTTTATTGTCAGTTTTAAACAGTATTCCGTAATTTTCGATTGATGTATGGTCATGATTTTAGTTCAGTGCTTTACATATAGTCCGAGGTACTTTCTCCAGAATGGAACATTATATATTTTCATTGGAATTATGCACATAAAAAAAGCAATCAACCGTAATAAGCTATGTAAATAAACAATAATTAAACAAGTAAATTATTAGTTATTACGTAAAAAACATTAAATAGGTTGTGTATAAGTAAGAAAAGGTATACAAACGTATGAATGAAAAACTAGTATTTGACTAAATCTCTTTTCAATTATCACCACCAAGAACAGATTAGGAATTAGGACAATTAGGAATACCACCAAGTGACTGAAGACGAAGTTTTACTCTTTTCAATGTATAAGCCCTCTGCAAGAAAACATACGTAGAAGTTATCGGAATAATCATTATAAATATAAAAATTTGCAATACCTACTCACAACAAAATTCAAGTTTTTCTCTACAAAATGATACTAAGTGACCGTTATATGCTTCTTTCCAAATCTAAGCAGGAGGGCTGGTGACAGTTCAGAGTTTTTAAGGGGGGGGGGGGTGAAGACTAGGCTAGGATCAGAGGAGAAAACCGGTGTCACCTGGTCGAGGAGGCGAACCAAGTCATAGGAGAGCTGCGGTGGCGGGTCGCCGCACAATCAATGGCTGGGCGAGTATCGGCGCTCTTTTGGGGGCGGAATCGAGTCGCCCACTCCATTACGATCCACGACCGACGCATGTCCTGCGTGGACACACTCGGCTACCGACAATTGGCCCAGCTCGCACTCATGATCGCTACACTTGTCGTAGACGTAATGGTACGTGGATATTTTTCCTATTTAAAAAAAATTACTGCAAGGTTTGACTAGAAGGGTCTTATAATTGACCATAAATGGTCCGAATGGACCATCCATTGGTCCGGTAGGGCCCCGATCCGATGACGAACTCCGACAGACCGCACTACGTCCACCGTTAAAGGGAGTCGGTGGATACCCTATCCCAAGAATTTGGGAAATGGGCTTCGCCGGTTCTCATCAGATGTGCGGTAAGTTTTCGCACAAGCGAGACTGGCGGTGTCTCGTCCAACGTCGTTGGGGTATCCCAACTGCTACAAGAACTGGGGGAAGGCGGGGGCCCATTGTCGTTCTTTTGACGTCAATCCGCCTCATTTTGTCAGCCTCCCAGGGGTTGTGTTTCGCTAGCACTTCCCTTTCCTTTACCCTTTTCCCACTACTATCTTCCCTGGTGATAAGCGAAAGCTTCCAGACCGGGAGGAGAGTTTTTAGCCCGCGGGGAAACCCGAATCACCTGCAAGGTTTGACTGATAGGTAGTTTCCTTAGTTCCGTCCTCGGTGAGCATCTTACAATATATCAGCAATTAAAGTGCGTGTGCTACTTTGATCACAAACATTGCCTCATTGACATGTAGAGCTGATTACTCTCTAAAAGGATTCGCTATCGGTTGAGTGAATTTTTCGGGCGGTTGGTTTCTAGCGAGAAAGTATGCGTTTCATAGACAAATACAAATAGTCACCGTGTTTTGAAAGAGTACTTGATATTGGTATGTTTGCTAATATGGGTTACTTTTTTACTTATTCTCGCGTTTATATCCCTGAAGCTTGCAAAAATCATCACTAATCAACAGGCAATTTTTCTCGTGTGGTGTAGCAATTAAGCCAGGATAAGAGCCGGCCCCTGTCGCGACGGGGTAAAGTCCTCGCCTGCTAACCTAATGGTCGCGGGTTCGAGTCCCGCCTGGGTGGAGTTATCACCACTTAGGGCATGGGTGTTTATGTTCGTCTGATGTTACAGTTATTCCCAGTTATCGTCTGATGTTACAGTTATCCCCAGATGATACAGTTATTATGATATAAATTGGCCCCAGAGCTGTATTCAGGGTAGTTAAGATCAATAAGAAAATTAAAATGAAGTACGACCATTTTCGTAGTTTTCACCTAATTCATACTCTTGGGGCCATTTAGCTCAAGTTGCTCGATTAACTTCAGTCATGGGATAGAAGAGAAATGAGGGCGAAAATTTTTCCAAGCAAAGTATCGTGAAACATATTTTATCAAAACACGCTAAGTTAATATAAGATTAATGGCTCCGCACATTCATAAATTTTACTTCTGAGCAAATTTTTTGAGTTCCAAGCGTTTCCTAGCGTTTCCAAGGTGAACTCCTTTTCAGATCTTTGGTACTTCTTCTTCAAATATTATACATTGATAGAATAATTAAATGGAATCCCTTCCATTAGGCTATTTGCGTATGCCTCAGTTGCTCTGTTGCAAAATTTTTGAAGGCGCTTAAATAACATTGAATCATTCATCCACCCTTATAAATTAAACAACTTACTTTTAGCCTGCTATGCATGATTCCTGCAGATGTATATAAGTGCAGAGATAATTCCTGGTTTTCTACTTTTTCTCCTTAATATGTTGCAAGAAGTGAGAATTGTTTCCCTCACAGCCTTATTGATGAATCTATGCTGTATTATTTAACTCTGGGCAAGAATCATTGACTACAACATTGTTGCTGCACCTACTTCTATGGATACATCTGCAATCGAATAAGTTGATAGATCAAATACAATACAACTAGCTGACCCGTGCGAATACTTCGCACAGTATGCAGCTTCTTCCTGTTTCTTCCTTCCTTCTTCCTGTTCTTCTATCTGTTTCTTCCCATGGGCAATTATATGTTATTTATATTTGTGTTAAAGATACATAACGTAAACTTAAACGGTCACCCTGATTGCACGTAAAATGTAAATAATCTAACTAAACGTGTGTGTTGATATATGGCGCCTCCTACAGTCTTTTAAGCACGTAACCATAGCCAACATATTAGTTGATTATCGCCAACCCTTCGTCTGTGTTCAGTGACAGGTTCAAGAGGTATGCCCCGTCCTCTTGGTCTGCCTCGAGGCCTGCCTCGTGAAGTTGTGCCTCTTTCCATTGTATAGTTCTATAACATTGAATGCATTGTATGCATGAGCAAGTTATGTTCATAAATGTTTAAAAACTATTTTTGTAAGCGAATATATCATATAAATATGAAATCAAAAAGTTTTAATTGCATTGACTTAACAGATGACCATTCTTTCATGTACAATCACTATGTGCATTTCGTACTATTTTCATTTTAAACCTTTTTTTGAAGTTTAGAATAAAAAAATGCGTGGAGTCGATATACCTCCAGCGAGTAATCGACATGGAAAAATCGAAACTTTTAAGTAAAATTAATGGGTAAATAGTGAAATTTGAGATTGAGATTGTATTTTTCGTCAGAAGCCGGTGATTCAACGTTTAAAATGATACCTCATTTATCACTGTAGGTGCAGTATTAACGGAGCATATACGGAATGACAGAAAAAGACCTTTCTGTAATAATATATATGATGATTAGTTACCATAACATCATACCCAAATGTAGGAGAAGAGTGAACTAACTTATCACAAACAAACATTTTTGTCACAACAAAATATTGACTGACCACAAAACGGACAAAACTAAGGCAGAAAATTAATGAAGATCCACCAATCAGTTGTGGGAATTCTTAATTGAGAAGACAAATCGACGGGGTATTCATTATCGGGCTTCCTTCCTTCTGCTTTTATCAAAATATGAGATACGTAAAATTCGCATGGCTTCCATTCCATCAAAATTTTCCCTTGGTGGTGCACCTTTAAATAACAGAAATTAAAAATTGAATTTTGAAATTATATCATAAAATCCACCATGATTTGGAAGGTAGCCAGGGAGCATTAAGTACCTTAATTCAGGCAATATTTCTTAAGCCCGTTTTCCACGGGGTAAAAAATTGCACAATTTAAAACAGCATGCTTTCTCGATCAGGCGTGCATTAATTATTGAATTAAGGCAGGGGCTAATTTGCCATATCGCGTTCATGCATTCGCGCATGCATTCTTGCAATTCACCGAATAGTTTCGCAATCTGGCGTGCAGTAATTATTGAATTAGATAAAGGGCAATTTTGCCATCTCGCGTTCACGCAGTCGCATATGCATTCTTGCAATTCGCCGAATAGTTTCGCCATCTGGCTCGCAGTAATCATTGAATTAGAGAAAGTGCTATATTTCCATCTCGCGTTCATGCACTGGCGCATGCATTCTTGCGATTCACCGCATAGTTTTTCAATCTGATGTGTAGTTATCATCGAACACATTGCAGTGAAGGAGCTATTTTGCCATCCAGCGTTCATGCATTCGAACCTGCATTCTTGAAATTCACCGCTTCACACGGTACAATTTTGAATGCACGTTTGTACATACATCACACTGCACTATTGCTTTTTCTTATTATATTAGAAATAGACCAATATTTTCTGACGAATTTCTCATGAATACTGAAGATAGCAAAGGAATTGATGTGGATATTTTAGTATCAATTCGTGAAGTTGCACAATTTTCTCATTCGTAGCCTTCTACAATTTGGATATCTATATAAGAGGCCTCACGCTTTAAAATAATGTCACTACAAGTGAGTTAAAGAGTGTGATTTTTTTAGCTGCAGGTGTACATTTTTTATAGTGAGTATTAAGACTGTTGTATTTAAGAGAGCACTTGAGACATTTAAGTATAGACTGTGATTAACGCTGCGTGATTTGAGAGATATTGCGCTGCGTAAGCATATATTCAGCGGAAAGTTTGAGCTCAGCAATATTCAGGATCGAAGTTCCCCAGAATCAAAGGAATCCGGTTTGTGCGCGCTCACTTGGCGCCTATATTTACAAGAAGTTGTGGGCGAGAATTACATTCGCTGGTTTCTAGTAACTTGTCCGTAGGCCTTGCTGGTAATGTAATGAATATGATTCAAGGGTTTGGAATTACAACCAAATTAACAGTTGATCTATTCAGTCTGCGAACAGAATATACGTATTAAGATGTTTTTGGAAATTTCCTGTCACACAAGATGTACTAATGGTAGTTCTCATTACAATCTCGAGGAAGTAGTTCGGTTTTAACAATTCAATACCAAAAAAGTTTTGAAATTGCAATTTAGACATTTCTTGAAAAGTAATGAATAGGATGGAAGAGGTTGGAATTACAACCAAAATGACAGTTTTGACAAAATGACAAAAAAACGATCAGAATACACATACTAAGATTTCTGAAATACAGGAAGTACTGGTGGTAGTCCTCAGTACAATCTCAGGAATATCCTCATGTTTTAACAAAAAAATTTAAATCGTGACGTCGTGTATTTTGCTTTGAAAATTGCGTTCACATCAAAGAAATAGATATCCAGTAGCCTAGCACGAGTATTACCGGTAATGTTTGGTTTGGATGGACCTGAAAAGAGCTAAACATTAATGATTTGTAAGCATGTAACAACTGGCGTTACACACTAAGGAGAAAAGGTTGTAATTCACGGCAAACAGATAGCTGGGCTATGCCAGTGCTGGCGAATGATTTTAGCGGTGAATTTCACTAATGATAAATTATACGCTTGCACTTAAAAGTATCATCCAAAAATCAAATTTTTGTTCTCCAACGGTACCAATTTAAGTCTATGAGCTAGAAATAAGCACATGTCATTGGTCGTTCAAAACTAAAATTACGAGGTCGTCAAGAAAGTAACCTCCGTTCTCGCCCACCTCAAGAAGTATTTAGGGGAGTGCCGCCATTCTTACATCAGCGTACGCAGTGGCTCAGTACGCTTATAATTGTGCCAGTACAAGCATCGTAATGCCGTGCGTCAGCGAATTATAACCTCAAAACATGAGCGCCGCAATAGAAAATCCCGCCAAGTGTGAAGTGCGTGGCGTTTTAAGATTTCTTTGGGTGAAAAGTCACTCTGTCGCCGAAATTCATCGTGAATCGTGTGCGGTTTATGGTCCAGACATTATAAGTGAAGGTTTTTGTGTGTTAGTGGATACGTTCTTTTAACAATGGACGAACAAACAATCACAATGAGGACAGGAGTGGTATCCCTTCTCATGTCAGTGATGACCTCGTCGAGGCAGTGGATCAAAAAGTTCGTGAAAACCGTCGATTTACAATCTCGGAACATTCCGATCACTTTCATGAAGTTTCTCGGAGTCTTTTACACAAGTCAACCAATCTCAGGATTGGATAACTAGTGAGTGAATTAATTTAAAAAATACTCAGTATTTTTTCATAGATTTTTATTCTTGGTCGACTGGTTTCGTCATATAGGCGACATCATCAGCCTATTCAACTAAACGGGTCGACCAAGAATAAAAACCTATGAAAAAGTACCGAGTAATTTTGAAAAATTTTCAAAGGGATTTTCACACAATGAAGCCCATCACCATCGAATTTATTATCAATGAATGAATTGCCTCTTCGTAATGAACACTATTTCCAATGGTGCATGTTTCCTTTCCAAGGATTGCCACCCTCCACAAGTACGTTTTCACAATTTGTATCCTCGTTTGAACACAGTGCTTAGCACCCTTTTCACACATACTCCGTGGTTTCAGGCTTGACGGAGTGGAATCGGAACATAACTAAGTATGAAAAAATAGGAAAAAAATAGGGTTTCGCTTTTTACAGCATCTTCAGGTGAGCCATTTTATCACAGTGGAAGTTGCCTATTTTTTCATACTTAGTCACCCTTTTCACCATGAACGCTAGCGTCACTTTCATCACATATGCGTGTATGAGGGAGAAAACCTCTCCATATTTCTCCTCATCCTATCCTCCTTTATATTCTCTCCCCTGCGAAACTGCCTCTTACCTCCCTCCTACTCACGCAAAGAAACCTTTTAAAAAGAGTTCATTTTTATGCACTCCTCCTATGGTTCCCGGTCTGAGCCTCCCGCGTATCTTTCAAACGAAGCCCCCCCCATCTTCCCATCCCCTCCCGACAAACGTATCTCTGATTCCCTTTCGCCCTTCCATTTTCTTTTATCTTTCCCTCTGCACGCTCGTTTCTTCATCCTTTCTTCGCCCTCTTCCCTTTTGCCCTCTCGTACTTTCATTTCCACGCACAGGCACGGCGCTATCAATCATCCGAGGAGGGGAACAGCGGGTCGGCCCTGGAGGGAGGAAGGGGGTTATAAGGGATCGTGTAGGCGAGGGAAGGAAAAAGGGGCGGTCGGAAGGGTTGCCAACTTCTAAATAGTTGATTCCGGGGGAAGGCATTCAAAGTTTGATGGGTGGTAAAGATGTCGATGGCTCCTGGGGATATCTTGTTGAACGAGAGATCATCAATAAAACGAGCGGCAGTCCTTTCATATATTTTTTTTTTCAAAATTGTCCTTAATGGTGCAAATCGACCACGTAATACATTTTTTTAGAGTAAGCATCTTGATGTGGTGCAATCAAATAATATTTAAGTGAAGTTTGTTTTTTCAAGATTTCATCGCTAAAAACAGAGGCATCTGTGCTCCATTTCAGTTCCGACCAGTCATTGCGATTTAAGATGAGACTGGAAGAATGACGTGTAATTTTTCTTTCGGAAATTGGTCGCAATACTGGCGATTCCTTTGGCCAAAAATTTGGTAACTTTGATCGTTGAACAAATCTTTCCTTCGATTTACATGATCAGTATCGACTTCCTGAGGTGAATGGACTAAAAGCACCCCTTCTTGATTTATTACGGCATGTTGGCTATACTAATAACTCAGGGATACATCAGGGTATGTGCGGAACGTTTACAGATTTCTAATGGGGGATGAAATTGTAACGTGTGAAAAATATAATATCTTGCCATGAGCATCATTCTAGCAAACAGCAACAGAATTTAAATTCAAAGGATCAATGTTAAGCTTGAACTATTATTTTTATTTTTGGACAAATGGTAATGAAAAAAGATATTTAGAAATCTAAATTTGGTATATTTTGATAGCGTTTGGATGAAGTTAATTTCTATTGCGTTTCATCGTCTCTCATTTTCATGAAATTCATCATTTTAGCTATTACAATGCAGTGAGTCCCTTCTTTCGGACTCAAGGATGAACAGTATGCAGTACATGTCGCGCGTGACGTACTGTTATTCTCCAGCTTGTTTAGAGATCTCCAACTGTCTGACTTTTAACCCGTAACCGCAGATAAGCGATCTCATGACCCGCTTTAATTTTATATATATCTAACTTTTTTTCATCATTACCTCAATGGTAAATTAAACAAAATTTAGTACCTTTAAATAGGGTAGTATTTAAGGAATCTATCGCCAAAAATGATGCTCACTGTGGCTGATTTCCGAGGAAATTAAATTTAAAGTTTTGCCCCGGTCTTTCAAAGCGCTGTCTGTGATTATGCTAAGTACTTTTGACCCATTCCATATACTAAAAAGAATATTATAATATATTCCCGCTTATTTATATTTAATTGGATCTTCACATATGTTTGAACAGCAATATTTTATGAGAATATTCTCTGTAATCATGATATTTCTTTCAAATTCTTAGATATGTAAGTCCAAGTTTGGAAAGCTGCACATCATGTTTTGAAAAAAACAAACAATGCATCGCAATTTCATATGAATTTTGAAGTGTGGCAAAAGTGACCTAAATTTAAACAAATATGTCAATTAAATTATAAAAACATATTTATTTAATAAAATATTATAAAATATAGACTGAGACCGTGTGTCTGTCTTAAAGTTAGAAAAAAGGATATCTGTGGTTGGGGTTTATCTATAACTATTTACTTGAATGACATCTTTTAAACACACCATGTCGTTCCGTTGAAGTGAAAGTCATGAAAACCCCGCGTGTGGTCATTTATGTTTATTCCAGTTAATAACGACGTCCTTTGCCGCGCGTTTAAGCGTGCCAGCGTGTTTTCGCACCATTTTTAGCTATTTCACGTCGTTCAAAAATCTCCTACTTATAAATTGTACATTTCCATGAATGACTGCTCGACACCGACATCTCATAGTCCGAGAGATTCACATTGGCTCCGTATGTGCAGATGAACTATTTGGCTGAATTCTGTTCCTGAATTCAAAATTGATAAAGACTGACATGACTAAAAAGAGAGAACTCTTAGTATTTTCCGCACTTAAAACTTTAATTCCCGACCCAGGTTTCGACTGCCTTGCAATCATTTTCAAGGTCCCTGCCTTGCAATCATTTCAAAGACCTTGAAAATGATTGCAAGGCAGTCGAAACCTGGGTTGGGAATTAAAGTTTTAAGTGTGGAAAATACTAGGAGTTCTCTCTTTTTAGTCATGTCGGTAGAGTCATTCCACAAAGTTACGCCTTCAGCAATTAAGTTTATTGATAAAGACTCTTTCTCATGTTGAAGGAAACCACCACGAAAGAGGTTTTTTGTGTCTAAAAACTCTCATTAGGTCGGCTCCTTACATACGCATGGCAAGAAAGGCGGTTTATTTTTTTCGTAAATAATATTTGCGCTTGCGTAACATTTGGTAAGGATGGCTCATGAATGCGATAGGGGTTTTAGACAGCCATGGTGGACATTTAATGATATGTAAATATTAGTATTATTTTCTATATATATTATCTACATATAATATTTCATTTTTTCATTTACCCTAGGTAAATGTCCAGATAACACGCAAATGTGAAGAATATTCCGGATGTTCAAGTACGAATTGAAAGACCAGGGATTTGCGCAGTTGAAGTTGAAGTTGGTATGTGCCTTATGATATTTTTTGCACAGTATCCATCAGTTGTACGATTGACTCAACAATTTCGCAGTCGTGCTCGCACCTTTGAATACACAGTCGGCCACAAACAATTTCATTAGAAAACTAAAGTTTCCTGAGTCAAAAAGGTCAAAGAACTCCGTATTCACGCGTTACAAAGCGATTTTGTTTAAAACAGAGCCACCATAAGTTGATCCGCGCATTATTCTTTATGCCTAATAAGAAGGGATCAGACTGCGCACTTATGATGCGGGTTTTCATATGCTTGGTCAATTCCAAACATTAATCGACTCATTGAGCCGTGAATTTTATAAGGCTCGAATCGTCATACTGCACTGAGTGAAGGATGCTTCACTTAATGGAAAATAAGGTTGAATTTTGGGGAGACGATCGACAGCTAAGATTCTTTTCGCCATAGGGAATAGGTAAGGGAGGAAGGGTGGATAGAAATCCGGCGCCGGCATTAGCCTGCTCTTAACGAAAGGCGTCAAGAGGACCACGGTTTAGCGTCTCATCCGATAGTCCCTCTATAGTACTGTACTTGAATTTCCCCCAGGAGATACTTAAGTAGAGATCGGGTTTCCTCTGAAAAACAGAACGGGATTTGGAAGGAAAGGGATTTGTATAAGATAGGGAAACAGAAACCCTCCTCAAAGGGATTTGAACCCTGTCCGCCCGTATGGTTAGCCAGTACTCTAGCCACCACACCAACCCGATCCCCAAAAGGATAACAACGAAGGTAATAGTTACAGATAGGTGAAGCGGTCTACACCTGATATCAGTTACACCATCAAGGTGAGTGGGGTTGGTGAGTAACACGTAAGAAAATACGCCAACTGGAGGAAGAAGGGGTGAGTGAGATGGTTCGCCGCCAGATGTTCTGGGTGTACTCTCCTTACTTGGCACACAAATTAGGACTCTAATCCCTCTGAAACTAATATTCAACACAGTCACTATTCGGACCCAAGCTCCCAACACAGGAAACCTAAACGTGCCCAATCAGCCACTCCAGCCAAATCTTCACACTGCAAGGTTTATCATTGGATCCGAGCGCGGACAACGCAGGCGTGTTTTAGCGAAATCTTTCACGCTGGGAAACTATGATTCCAGATATGATGACTCCTTGCCATGTTGATGCTATTATTACGAAATTAGGCAAATCAAATCATTCCACATTATGATCGTTAATATGGTATAACGCAGTAATATATGTGGACCCCAGAAGTCAAGGCGTCTAAGTGACATATAAAAAAAAATAAGTTAGGTACAGGAATGGGATGTGAAAATATAAATCTTTTAGGTGGTAAAGGGATCCAAGTGATTTTCTTGACAGTTGATGCTATCTAGGGTAATGCCGCTTAACTACATTGTGGGTTTTACCGAACATTTTCAACTTTCACTCAAGTTTTCTCAAAACAACGATTTTGTTACTTAGACCCCTTGACTTCTGGGGTCCTCATATGATATGGTGCAGCCACGGATTCGTCCAGCTGGAGAGCCTCCATAAATTACCCTAAGCATGTCATGACGATGCAAAAAAGTTCATGATCCCAAGCCTCAATATACAGAGCCCCCTAAAAAATATACTCGCTCTTTAAGGTAGTTTGAGCGAGATAGTCCCCTAGTCATAATGAACACCATATTCGAATCACACGTTTTAATTTTAGCAGCCACGGAAAGCATGAATAAATACTACATTATTAATATTGCAATAATATACCTACTTGTATATGACTTAAAATTCTAGGTAATAAAATAAAAATATCCACATAAGTCTTTGATTTGACAATTTTTTTCACGCGGTACGTTCAACACTCCTTCACAACGGAAGGTTTTGTGCGAATCTGAGATAAATTACTGCGGTGACAATATGATTTATTTTCAAAAATAGTTGAGAAAACATACAGACCACACACTATTAAATTTTTATGACATCTAGGTGTTAGAAATTCCTCATTTTTTTAAATTAAGGTCTTTCCTAAGAGCCTAACCTACCATCTCCCATGGAAAAGGGCAGTCGTTTTCCGTCAAAATTCTCGGAAAGTAGTTCGATGAGAAGCTAATATTTTGGTATCTTTGGAAAAGTAAGGTATTTTTCCTTAAAATGAGACCAAATTCAATTATTTCTAAGCGAAAAGATATTTCGCTCAAACTACCTTTAGTGACGAAAAATTTTATTGAATGGGAACCAATATTGAAAACTAACAGAAAAAATATTTAATGAACTCAAATGCATCAATCCAAAAATTTGAAGCTTAAGTATTACTGATTCTCATAATTAGTCAATAAAGACTGTCATGATATTCATTTGAAAATTACGTAAACTAATCAATGGGATGACCAGTACTTCGGAGACGGAAGGGGCGTGGTCGTGATGCGTCTCCGTGACTTTAACTCCATGCGTGTGTATACGTATATACTCGCCTATATGCGACTCGCTTCGCTCTGTAGGGGGCTCTGCCCCCTATACCCCCGGAGCGGCTTCGCCATTTAAATTGGGGTATTAAAAAAATTCCCTGAAAAAAATGATTTACTTACAAGGGTTACAGCGTCGAAATCCATTTTGAAGAGTTTTACGTTGGTGTTACGTTTGAGCATCCGCCATTTTGAAAAACGCAGGCGTTGTGGTTATTGAGTTTTGCGTACGGACTGTGAAAACGCACTTTCCGAATTGGACCATTTGTAACTTCGAAACTACGGGGCGTAGAAAGCACCATTGTCAATCCCAGAGCAAGTGTGATTCCTAGCTTGATATCATCGGTGGTTCTAGGATTTATTTTCGTTTTTTTTTTTACGAATCAAAACTACCCGTGTTAATAATCTATTTACGAAATGTTTATACCGATATGTACCCCATTTAAAATTGAGCGTAAGAATGTCGATCCAATCGACCGTTCAGTAGCTAGAGCTGGCAAACCGCCGAAAAGTCCGAATGTTTCACCAAAATTTCGATTTTTGGAGCTCGTATCGAAGCAAACATAAACGGTAACGACACTGATCATCGACGTAATAAAGAACATTCATTCGCCAGCTTAGCTTGAGAGATAAAGTCGTTCCAGAAGTTAAACCCAGGAGTCAGAATGAAAAAACCACGGAAAATGGGGAAATTCGCCATTTTTATTTTTTGGGGGGAAAAATCTTTTAAAGCGTATTACAATCATGAAAACAAAATTTTTTAAATGCACCAGTGAAAAAAACTAGGGTGAAGTTAGTCGACAGCGAAGGGTATGCAACTCTGAGAAATGGTGTACGCTTGTTGATATGTGGTCGCGAAATGGACAGAAATGGCTAGAAATGGACAGAAATGGTAAGAATATGACAGAAATGGCTAACAATGGACAGAAATGGATGGAAATGGCTAGAAATGGCTAGAAATTGATAGAAATAGATAGAAATGGACAGAAATGGTTAGAAATGGACAGACATGAACAGAAATGGTTAGAAATGTATAGAAATGGACAGAAATGGATAAAATGGTCGGAAATGGACAGAAATGGATGGAAATGGTTAGAAATGAATAGAAATGGCTGAAATGGAAATGCGGTGTACACTTGTTTTTGCGGTGTACACTTGACCCCTCGGTCGACGGTTATGAAGCGAGTGCCGGCTATAGTGAGTCGCGGAGGCCCTTCTCAATCCGTCTCGGGAAATGGAGAGTACATGACCTCACTCACTCCATCTCCCTCAACCGGGGGATTATTTTCAAATTCCGGCCGTCCATTCTCCCCCCCCCCCCACCACAGAATTAGATGCCGGCAATGTTGGCAGCACTGGTGGGTGGTGGAGGTGGGCGGGGCGGTCGGGAGGGAGGAGTCCTCTGTGTGATATGAAAAGGAGAGAGGTTAATGTGAGCGGGAGGAAGGACAGGGGGAGGAGTGAGGCGGGACCTCCTTTCTCCTCCTCCACAACCCTCTCATTTCTCATTTCTCTCTACGCGTCTACATCCACCTCCTCCCCCTCCTTTGCCCCCCCATCACCATGGAAAAGGGGAAGGACGGCGGAGTAGGATGAAATTAGGGGGGGGGGGAACACTGCCCGGGAGGAGAAGTGGGAAAGGATTTACGGGATTAACCTTTAACTTCCATTAGTCTAGGAAATATTACGCTGGTGAAACGTAACGAAGGGCAAAAGTATTATCGGCCAAATTACTTTTGCTCTGCGCATTTTTATTTTTCCATTAAAAAAAAAAGATCGGATAAAAGCTTCGGATTAGGGCAATAAGTAAGAGCAGTTACTTATGCATTCATTAATTTCCGCGTGGCTTGAGTTATTATAATTGCGTATGATCTACTTATAACCCACATAAGGGTTATTTGGATAATAATTTCCAACGAATGAATTCTCACCTGCTCACTATGATAAAGTACTCTCACTTCGACTATCATCTTTCATTAGCATCCCTCACCCATAAAAGGTGATTTGAACTTTATTCTAAAATGTTTACAAATGTTTCGAAAATATTTTAAGGTAGTTTGAGCGAGATAGTTCCCGTGATATGATGGAAGCCACATCCGTATAATAATTCGAAGCAACTGCAAGTGGAATGAAATAATTAATCAGTGTATTAGAATAATCAGTGCGCTATCAATTTTGCGATTATATATTTTTACTTGACTAAAATTCTAATAAATAAAATATAGATATGTCTATAAGTCTTTAACTTGACTCATTTTTTCACGCGGTTCGTTTACAACTCCTTAAGAACGAAAGGGTTTTTGTATGATTCTCAAAACATTACAGCGGTGACAATATGATTTATTTTCAAACATAGTTGAAGAAGCATACTAACTACACATTATTCGTTTATTGACGAGCTCTAGGTGTTAGAAATTCCTTATTTTTATATAATGTCTCTATGGAGTGCATACACATACCATTTCCCAAGTAAAATGACCGGTAAATTTTGGCAAATATCTCGGAAAGTAGTGTAGTAAGGGGCTGGTATCTTGATATCTTTGGAAGGGTGAGATTTTTGTCATTGAAATGAGACTAATTTCATCAATTTCCAGGTGAAAAGATATTTTTGTCAAACTACCTTAATGTGCCAGGAATTCCCACTTTTCGCCTTTTTCTTCATAAGCATTTTATACCAATCGTTTTTGCTAGCAGAACAGAACGCTTTTTTGCCGTCATGATAATTTTTAAACGATATTAAAAGGGAAATGGGTATACGTGTACTCAGCCGCATTAATTTTTCTCGATACTTGACTATATTTCCTTCTAAATGTTTGTTCTACCTCTCTAAATCCCGACTACGAAGCCTATTTTTTTCATTCCCTCCCACGCATACTCAAATCCTATCCTCCCCTCTATCTCGCCCTGTATGAGCCCCACACCCCTCATCAATTTCCCACGGCCACCGACTCTGGCTTTTTCTAATCTGCTTTAGCATTTTCCTTTCCCCACCCACATTAGGCGAACACATTCTCCTTCGACAAAAAAATAAAACACCCTACGTAAATTTCACGTGAACTTTGTTCTCACGAAAGTATTTCTTTGCAAAGTATATTTTTTTATCTGTGTTGCAAAGGGAAAATTCCATTAAAAAGAGCCAGAGGTGTCTTACTTCGTCATTCGTTTTCCTGTATGTCCTTTCTCTTTACCAAATTGTGCAAACGTACGTCTCGAACGCCGACCGAATATTCTCATCCTTTTTTCTTATCGTCTGTTTCTGCGCTATTGAGCGCTGAACTCAGTATTTGACTGTTTACCATATTTTTCTATGGGTATCTAAAGTGAGAACTACGTAATTAATTATCTCCTACGAGAGATTGCCTCCTTATCTAAAGCAATTTCACTTTTAACATTTGTATTCCTGTGCTCATGGAGCTAAGTACTCCGGCCACATGAAGAGGAGAGTGTGAGAAGAACCACAAAAAATGGGCCAATGCCCTTTGTATGAAGCAGCTAGCTTGAGTGGCTTCAGACGTGGCAGATAATAACTATGATGACTAGAATACCAATGTTAAGAGGCACATTGCGTCCAGAATAAGCTTTTTCTTAATGCTCCTTCTATTGACCAGAATTTACATTGAAAGCACCAATTGCTTATCCTATTTTGTGTCTCATATTTTTTTAATTTTACTATAGAGTGAAGCATTCGTAACTAAAATAGGAAATATGTGATGATGTATAAAAAATATCAGAGATGGATACTTATTGTTTGCTAGAAAAATGGCAAAGAAAGGTGAAAAATTGTTGTTCGTATCTAACAGACGGTATTTTTTTCTCAAGTATCCAGAATTTGAATGAATTGACATTGATGCCTTTTCACGGCCGAATCACCTAAAAACGAGTGATACATACTATATGTGGTGACATGTAGTTTTCATAACTATCAGATATGAAATAACCAATATAAATAACATGCCATTCTTATACTTATACAACCTGAAAATAGAATGAAATATTAAAAAAAAACTATTTCGATTATCACAGTCATTTAGAATGCCCATGAGGTCACAATATGGTCAATTTATAGTGAAGGAATAACTCATTTAGAAACGATGTACAGCTCCACTATATTTTAACTCTGTATGTCGGTTTTGACGTATATAACGTCGATGTCGAGACACGACATAAACACGAAGTGTTTATCTTGAAAATGACACTATAGGCATCTACATCTACATCTACGTGATACCCTGCGAGCCACCACGAGGGTGTGTGGCAGGGGGTGAAGATCACCAAACATGCACTATTGACATGCGACTAGGATATTTAATTGAGACATGCTAGATGATAGGGTTGCATACAGCTAGATGTTTAGTATCTACATTATAAAAGAGGGAGTATTGGTTGTTATTACATGAATCATGCACTACAGACTACTCTAACTATATTTCACCTACCTATCCCTTTGCTACGCTGCCTATTGTTCTCTCTTGTAGTACGAGGGAAAAATGAAATTTTAAATCTATCGGTACGAAAATCTATCTCTCTAATCTTGTTAATATGATCAAACCTAGAATAATACGCAGGGGTTCTCAATATATATCTAACGTCATCTGTGAACAAATTGGTTTCTAATTTACTTAAAAGGTTTAACCTAAATTTTAACCTGCGTTCTGATAGTAATGCCCATCCTAGTTATTCTATTAAGCTCGTAACACTAATACAATTATCATAACGCCCTTTAACAAACCTAGCGGATCTCCTTTGCACGCGCTCTAATTCTTTTATCATACCTTCCTCGTACGGATCCCATATACTAGCGGCATATTCTAAATGAGGCCTGACAAGTGTAAAATAGCTTCTTTCTCGTACTCTCTCATCGCATTTGCTTAGAACCCTTTTTACGAATCCTAATCTACGGTGTGCTACACTAGTTATTTCCCTGATGTGTTTCCCCCAAGACATGTCTTCAGTGATGGTGACGCCTAAGTATTTAAATGAATCTACGTTACATATTTTGTTTTCTTTGATGCAATAATTATTCCGGGGAAAGCCATTCTTTTTCCAAAAATTCATTATCGCGCATTTCTTCAAATTTAATTCTAGCTGCCATCTATCACACCAATCTTCAATCGCATCTAAATCCTTAGCTAAAAACTGTCTGTCCTCTTCATTCCTAATTTCCTTACACACTACTGCATCATCGGCAAAAAGACGAAGCTTGCTAGTTTTTAACTACTATATTCAAGTCGTTTACGTACAGAAGAAATAAAATTGGGCCTATCACGCTTCCCTGGGAAACACCCGATGTAACTTTTTCGTCGCCGGAGCTGACACCATCTAATACCACCCTTTGAACGCGTTCATGTAAGAAGTCTCCTATCCAGCCTACTATATTATTGTCTATTCCGTATGATGCTAACTTCGATAGAAACCGATAGATAGCATTAAAACATAGAGGAACTCTACTTCGTTTTCACTATAAATTTTCCTTTTTGGTCGTTCCACAGTGTAACGCCACAATCAATTGATTTGATTTATAATTTTGGATGCGATATGAAGCACACAGCAAATAAAGGGTCCCACCTCCAGAAAACTGGGCAATGAAATGACATTTAATTATTAGAGTACTATTGGTCAAGGGTCGTGAGGAATCGAAAGGCATAATTGCAGCATGAATATTGAGTCGAAATACTCATGGATGCATCGGTCCACCAAGATGGTGTTTGCTTCCACGTTGACCATCGTGTTTTCAGTATTTAAAAAAAATTTCGTGACACTCATCTCGCGTTTCAAATTTTGTGTAGTTTTATTTGAACTCTCGTCCATCTACTTCCTAATTAACGATACCCATCACTGATTTCACCCATGTAGATTCTAATCGCAACGAAAGACGAAATATTGCCACTTGTCACGCGATATATTAATCGCACGATTGATATGTCCCGTGTTATTAATTAACAGATAATATCCTTCAAATTACTCTTTCCCCTCGTTATCTGAGTCATAAGAAGGCATTTTTTACCGTTAATTTTTTGCTAGAAAAAACCAATTGCAGATGATTTGGGTTGTTTAAAACATATTTCCTTCTCTATCGTGGTCACCAAGCTGGTAAGATAGGAACTTGATGGAGATTTTTAATTGATCTATTTATGTAATTTGGCACATTAAAGAATCGTATAAAAATAATTATCCGTTTAAAAACTGAAAATGGAAAACATTTAATCTTAAACATACTTATTTAGTCTTTTTTCACCTTTGGAAGCAGAATTGTCAATAAAAATAATTTCAATAAAAAGATTAATTCCGTATCACTCAATTCTCACAAAACCCAAATTAGATTACTTTCTATACTCGTAATTCAGTCCGAGTCCTACTTCAGCAGTTTTCATGTGTACTTCTTCGCCACTGGTCGGTGATTTTTACAAGTTTATTCTGTACTCAACGGAAACGATAGGTGTCAACGAGTCAACTCACAAAGGCTTAGTCTTGGACAAGCGATCGTTTTCCGCATAGAGAAATCTTTTCTCTAATATTAATCGCTCAAAACCCTGATTGCACTCAAGCAAGATTTAAAATCTGTGGCAGGTAGTAGGAGGAGCGCAGGCTATCTTGGGGTGAGGAATTATGATTGGCCCTCTCCGTTGACAGCGATAACGATCCACCAAATCCGGCGGGACAAACTGGCGACAAAATGGCAAAATGACACTTTCTCAAAAGGGGGCATGCAAAACCGTCCTGAGAAATCTCCGGCCTACTCTATACACAATGATATTTCATATTTTTTTGCCACATTGGCCAATCTTTAGGAAGCTCGTGCAACGGTGAAAGAAAGTTTCCCCTTAATATATATTTTTTTTCCTTTTCATTTATTAAAAAAAAATTACGCCCTTTTTTTCTGCTCCTGCTCTCCTCACTCCTTCAAGCATACACACCTCAACCCTCCCCCCTTATCAAAAAGCCTACTATCGCCTCCGGATGAAAAAATACATGTGTAAAAAAAATATGAAAACGGGAGCGCGTGGATGGAGGAGGGAAAGGTGAAGGAGGAGGAGGAGAGGGGTATTCAAAAGATCCTTTTTCGTCAACCACCCCCGACGATAATCCCCAGAACACACACACATCCCACAGCCACACACCCCCTGACCCGCTCCCACCCCCAGGACGCCCCTGAATAGGACCGGCGCGCCGGTCGGGGGTGATGAAGGGCCGAAGGGGTGGGTTTTGTGGAGCGAGGGAGGATGATAAAGAAAACGGCCGCTGTCCTTCCATTCACGGCAGAAATCTCCCTCACACACCCCTTTTATATACACCCCCCTCACACTCTCGTATGCAAGGATTATTTTTTTTCATATTCAAGGTCGCGATGCTCAATTTGTCTCGCCCGGCCTCCAAAATGGTGTCGTGGTCGTCCACACACCTCCTCTCCTTTTCTCTGTCTCTTTTTTCCTGATTAATCTGATGTCAACCGTAGGCAAGAGAGAGAGAGGGAGAGAGTAGGTGGTACAAAGAGCGAAAATTTCGTTCCCTTTAACCAACACCAACCACCATCACTGTAAGCAACCCAACCCCTTCAGGCATCTCTCCAGGTCCCTCCCCTCTTTTTTTCTCGGAAAAAAATAATCCTGGAGAGCGTCCTCCAATTATCTGAAAAATTGCCCCTTTGAAATTCATGATCACACACTTTTGAGCTGAGGAGCGAGAGAGAAAGGTGGGGTTGTGTATGGAGGTGGATTTCTTGATTTTTATAATTTATTTTTTTTATCTCTACCAGGCTGAATGCATGGAAACCTTGAGAGAGACATCCACCTTGTTAAGAGAGGGGTAAGGGATTACATTATTTTTTTTGGCGAGTGAAAGTGTTTCTTGGGAGAAAATATTGAGCGGTAGAAGATGAAGCAGGGGGACGGTTGAATGACCGCGAGATAACGTCCTGTTCCCGTAATCACACTCTCACTCACCTTGAAATATTTTGGAAGAGACATTTCTCTTTATATATATATATATATATATATATATATATATATATATAAAACTTCGTCACAGGGTGACACTAAACATAAAACATATAAAATGGAAACTCGTGAGTTTCCATTTTATATGTTTTATGTTTAGTGTCACCCTGTGACGAAGTTTTATATTGTTTGCCACGTTCGTGGAATCTTCGCAAGAACTTTATATATATATATATATATATATATATATATATATATATAGTTCTTGCGAAGATTCCACGAACGTGGCAAACAATATAAAACTTCGTCACAGGGTGACACTAAACATAAAACATATAAAATGGAAACTCACGAGTTTCCATTTTATATGTTTTGTTTAGTGTCACCCTGTGACGAAGTTTTATATTATATATATATATATATATATATATGTTTATACAGAAAGGTAGAAAGAAAGTGGATAGGAACACAAAATTTACAAACACAATGGTGGTGTGAAGATGTAAAGATGGCCGATTCCAAGCAGAAAAAATTCGACTGGACCGGGAATCGAACCACGGACCTTTGGATCCAAATCCAAAAAATCCAAAGGTCCGTGGTTCGATTCCCGGTCCAGTCGAATTTTTTCTGCTTGGAATCGGCCATCTTTACATCTTCACACCACCATTGTGTTTGTAAATTTTATGTGTTCCTATCCACTTTCTTTCTACCTTTCTGTATAAACATTTATATGAGTATATTTGCCGCTGAGCGGTCTGAGTGAATGGATGAACGATATATATATATATATATATATATATATATATATATATATATATATATATATATATATATATATATATATATATATGTATATATATATATAGATATATATATATATATATAAAAATGATAATGGAGCGAAACCTTATTTATGAAAACTCTTCAAGGCTCTCTATTTATTAGCGTTTTTTCGAACTTTAATGCAAAGAAAGAAAATAAATTCGATTCGATATCGAGACCTGTTGTGAAGGAAACAACTAAAGGTAAAATATAACGAAGAGTCCACAGAGGAATACCCAGGAATAAGTTCAAAGGCCAAATAAAGAGGAAAGTGCAAAGGAAGTGATACCAGGAGTAAGGGAACTAGAATTAGATAGGGAAGGGTGAAGGGCTTCAGTTAAACAATCTTAGGATCGAACGACCAATTAATGACAATTGGTATTACTCATCGGTCTATCATCGATTTTATTTTTTATCATTTTACCGAGAGTTTCATGTGATTTCAAGATTTATTTCGAGAAAAATGGCACGGAAAGATAATATTTATTGTTCATATCTAATAGAGACATGAATTCCAGTACATGGAAGTATAAAATAAGAAATGATGAAGTTTACGGAAGATTAGAAGAGGAAAAGAAACTATGGAACACCATACAGAAGAACTAGATGGATTGGGCACACTCTGAGACCCAATGGATTTGTAAAGAACATAATTGAAGGAAAAATGAGATAAAAGGTCCCCAGAGTATGACCCACGAAGAAGTTCATGGACCGAAAAAAGGGGAAGAGCTATCAGGAAGTTAGAGACCTAGCATTAGATAAGGTATTGTAGAGGGCTGCAGTAAACCAATCTTTGGATGGCAGGACCAGTGATGATGATGATGATAGAAACCTGGTATTTGAACTTCGGGAAATTCACCCCTGATGATCTATGAAACTAGCAGATGAAATAAGGTATTTTTTGTTGTAATACTCTCTAATTCAATGAAAATTTACGTGTACCTTGCTCTCATAACTTAAAGTAAAACTAAATTGTGATTTTTTAACTCGAAATAACAGTAAAATATCGTATCCATGGATAACATAATTTAAATAGGTTTCCCTGAAAATAATTCAGAGAGATCAGGTGTCTGTTTATCCAATGATTGGTATGTTGGTCAAAACTCAAATAAAAAAAGTGCAGCCTCATTAATTGAAGCAGTTGTATTAAAAAAAACCTAATACCCCTGCGGTATGAGGAAAGTTAAGCATCTTTATGCATTTTTAACTGAAAAAACTAGACGTTTGTTATTTTATGTACACTCTCGAGTGATCCATTACCTTCTTTAAAAATGAGGAAAATTAAGTTGACAGTGAATTCATTTTTATTCAATTCCCATAAAAATAACGTCTTTTCCCCTACGATAAAAGATCTTTGCGTTTTCATTCGTGCTTCAAAGTAGGCATTTTTGACGCCTTTTCCCACCACATGCACGGACGAACGCTCGTTAGTTTCGCTCTTAGAAGTATAAACTACTTTACGAGGTACATATACATATTCAAAAAATATAAACTACTTGAAACTTCTACCTTTCATTTATTGCCCGGATTTATACTGAATGTAGTGCATATGCATTATTGAGGTGCGGCCAATATCACTCGCCCAGGAGCGATCAACCATCTTCCATCACGTTATTAATACTTGCTCCTGAACTGAATGAATTCCGCGAGGGGCTGAACCTCGGAATGAGGAAATTTTTGGCTCGAAACTCCTGGGAATGCCAAGCTGCATTTTGCAATTGCCGCGCCAGAAAATGCGTCACTAAGTCACGCTTGCTTTATGACCAGGAATGCAATCCGGAGCAGCTCCAGTATGTCTCTTCGCCGCGTTCCCTTCGCCAGGCATCGATAAGCGGTATAACGTCCGGCGCCCTGCGCGAGCGGAATACGCAGAGAGGGAAAAAACAATATGGTTCAGTTAAGCCCAGGGGGGGGTGGACTTTTCCTCCATATATTAAAAGTGGAAGGGACCACATGGGGTGGCGGGGGAGGCGTGGTCTTGCTTCACGTAGTACGGAAACGCCCCCTCCATCCCCCCCCGTTACCCCCACACCCCGGAGAAACCGTCTCTCTTCCCCATTCGAAGCTCTCCCCCCCCCCGCCCCCTCTACCACCCACCATCAACTCTCCCCATCGTGGTCCACCGCTCTCGGGAATTCCTCCGTCTGCATTTCATTCGCGATTGGTCGGTGGGAATTCTTCGCGTGACTCGTGACCGCAACTGCTATATCCCCTCGGTGTGTGTGCACCCGTGCGAGTGACTTCGTGCCATTCATTTTTACATGCAATGATTGACAATTCGCTATTTTGCTTGCAATCCTAACGATGCGTTGAATCTTGAGGAATTTCATGCTCGCTTCCCTTCGTTCTATGCAGTTCAGTCTCGTGCACGCATGCGGGAGAAAACCAAATATCCCCCCCGATGCGGTATATTCCCTCCTCCAACTTGAAGGGTATGTGTAGAATCATACATCACATGATATTCCCCGGTAGTTGCTAAAGACGCAACCAACAACCATCAAATCCACTTAGGGATAAAATGTCTTTACATCTACGTCTACGAAATACCGTGGAAGCCACCACAAAGGAGTGTGGTACGGGGTGATTCCACACCAGTCACACTCATCCCAGCTGAAATCAGAACCGCGCACGCTCACCCGGATGCCAGGCTTAGGCCAAAAGCAGTTAGGATGAAAATACGCGGTTAGACCATAAGCTAGGATAGTGATACGTAAACGAACATGCTACAATGCAGTATACTATTTATAGCTACTGGTTAGTATTATTCATGCGACAAAAGAATAGTACTACAAGGTACTAAGTAATGCAGGAGCTACATGCAGGGTTAGTATCTAATAATGATGTTCAGACACTTAGCACAAGTGCAAAACTTACTATACCCAGTGAGAGTCGAAGTTTCCCAGAACTGATCTATCGCAACTATAGTCCTTATTGTACGTGGAAAACTTAAATTTTAAATCTATTGGTTCTACAGTTTACGTTCTTGATTTTATGGCAGTGATCACCATTCTACCATAAATGTTTAAGGTTAACTAAATCAGCATTGATGATGAAAATCTAATCGGCATGTTTTGGAAGGCTAAATTACTATCATTAACTTACCTCATCAAGGGAATTATAATAGCTTATAAACAATAATTTCAATGTAAGATGTTAGAGTCTGAAGGCATCAAAGTCAAAGCTAGATCAATGAGTCATGATTCAATATGAAGTACCACAGTGCATGGGCCTAGCACTCATCTTACACTAAAACGAATTGAATATTTTGTTTCAATATACAGATTGGCCAACTTAAATTAAGAGGAAAATAAAGCCAAGCCGTTGTGGAATATGTTGCCATATGTAAGGAATTCCTAAAGCAATTGATGACAACGCTAACTTTTACTTGAGTACATATATTTCTACTTGTTGTACTTTATTTACTTGACATAGGGGGAACAGCTGCCCTCCTCCCCCCACCCTACATCCCCTCGACTATGCCCAGGTCACGACATTTAAACTATAATGAGTTAAGGATACAAGAAATGACATTATTATAACACATTACCAATAAATTTTTTTAAAACTAACAATAAGTGACGTTAAATTACAGTGAAAAAATTGTATCTTGAAATGAAAGCAAAATTTATTCTCATGTTGGAGTACATAGATGATTGGCTTTCAGAAAGTAAACTCATGATGTAAGGGTCTGTTCTTATCCGGCAAGATATTGATCCTGCATGACTTAGTAGCTTGTATTACTATTCTTTAGTCGCATAAATAATACTAACCAGTTGTTATAAATAGTATATTGCATGGTAGCATGTTCGTTTACGTAACACTATCATAGTTTCTGGTCTGACGAAATTAAGACCCACTGACTTTGTGGAACTTGACTTTATTTACGTAATAATTGATGTTACCTTATAATCTCCATATTGGTATGGCCTTTCAAATGAAAAGGTGTAAATACTTGGGTAATTTTTACGGTTTTATCGGAATTAAGTTGCAAATTTGTTTCTTTGCGAAGGTAGTGGCGTCTAATTTGTACTCATGATAGGTCGAATGTCTCAGGGGGATGCGTTACAGGCAAAAGTCAGACTATCTTACCTTCAAAAATATCCTGCGACCGAAAAGTTTTACCGACCATAACCGTTTCTGTTGCCGTAGAAAAAAAAACAAATTCGTGGAATTCTCTTTTCCTCGACCTATAAGAATGCTTAATTCACGCCACGTGATTAATCCAACCGTCGTCACCGCATTTGTTTTCCCTGCGGTTGTTAAGAGTAGAAAATTTTTCTCGTTATCAGGCGTTTAAACGAGAGCACAATGGGAGTCGTTATATTTTCCCCCCTTCGCGGTGATGCCTTTTATCGTTCGCCATAAGTTGAAGACAAAAGGTCCGCTTCCGCGTATCTACGTCAGCGACCTTGACATTTCAAAAAAGTTAACGGCGAATTAAGTCACACGCCCCTCTGCACACAATCTTTAATTTGAGCTCGTTCAAAGCAATGTCGCGCGGCCTCCGAGATCACAACGGAGCGCATAGCCTGGTGAAGTTGTGCCTCGCCGGGCTACGTTCGCAACGCAGAGTAAATATCAATGCATGCGTATCTAACTACACAGTGTTTCACATTGAAATGACGGTATGGGTCTTGCTTATTTTGCGACATATCTGCCTGAGACTTCTGCACAGTTACAGATTGCCTTATGCGTATCCTATACCTCTGTTGCCCTTTTCATTATTGAATAAGCAATGACCAGATAAACCTTCAAATTCCAGCATTACCGTGTCTATCCCAATGGTTTGTGTCTAAATTCTCTCAGAGTTATTGAAATCTACATATTTATTTTTATATTCTTTATGTTTTTCTTTACTTCCCTTCTTTATTTTTAATATTTGTAAGTGCATCATTATGTATTCACCTCGTTGCTCTTTGGGGTGTTGTACTCAGAGAAAATAAAACATTATTAATATAATTATAATTACGTTCGCCCCACATGGTCCCCTTAAGGCCACGCAGGCAACTACTTTCTCCACTGCGCTGAATTTAAATAACTTTGCTTCAGGGAATAAGATTGGATTGGATATTTGGGGAGGCGACCAACGACTTAAGACATTTGAGCCATAGGGGATAGGTAAGGGAGGAAGGGTGGAGAGAAACCCGGCGTCGGCATTAGCCTGCTCTTCACGAAAGGTGCCAAAGGGACAACGGTTTCACCTCTCATCCGACGGACGGAGTACTACACTTAAGCGCCCTCCACAAGACACTTAAGTAGGGATCGGATTTCCTCTGAAAAATATCCTCCTCTTCAGGGATTTGAACCCCAGATGACCGTACGGTTAGTCAGTTCTCTAGCCACTACACCAACCCGATCCCCCGGGAATAATATTTCAAGGGTGTTTGGCAGGGGTTGAGTTATCACCAATATGCAGTATAATATACATGAAACTTTCACCTGCATGTACTTTACTGTAGGTACGCTACCCAGGCTACAAAAACAGTTTGAAATAATATGTGTATTTCAACTACGTAAACGGGGCACCAGAGTCATAGATGGGTCATGCGAAACGTGATGTTAGTACTATGTGGCAGATAAAGCTACAAGCATTAGGGATCAAATCAACCAATCAGCTACAAGACTTCTAGATGTGCAGTCAAATCAGCCAATCAGCTACAAGACTTCTAGATGTGCAGTTAGTATATTGGCTAGTAATGTCCTTATATTCCTGATTCTATTGACAGTATTTCATCTCCCGCCTTATGGGGATTTACGATGGAAATTAGTGCTCATAAGAGCGCATGGTGTAAACTACATTTGAAACTTACTCGGCCTTATTTACCCCGCCACTTCCGGTCAAAAAAACCATTTATCATGCTCTTGTCCATTCCAAAATCTCTTATGGTATAACCCGCTGGGGCAGTGCATACATGAACACATTCAAGTGTGCACTCGTGTTGCAAAAAAAAATAATTCGAGTAATATTATCCAAAAATTCTTATGAACATTCATTTCCGTTGTTCGTGGCCCTCAAATTGTTGCCACTAAGGCATTTGTATTAATTTAAAGTCTTAAAATTGTTTTATGCCAGAAGTGGCAATATGCCGAGTGTATCTGATAATTGTAAATTTAATCTAAGGAATGAGTCAAACATTGTAACAAACAGACCAAGACTAACTTTATATAAATGTTGCTTTCTCTATATGGAGCCAAAGATATTTAATTTATTGCCCGCTGAAATTAAAAAAAATAAATTCTCAACAAAAAAAATGTTAAACCTTGCCAAAGTGGCTTTTTTCTCAAGAAAAAATTGAACATTTATTTTGATGGTATTTCACTGTAACAATACTTATATAACAGCTATTGCGTTTATTTTTATGGCATACATTTTTGTAATTTGCTGGTGGCTCAATTCTGGTCTTATGACCTTGGAGACCACCTAAAGCTCCCTCTTCTTTGCTGTTACCAGTTTGTGTAACAAAAATTTTTTGGGAGTAAATAAATTTTTATTATTATTATATCTTTTATATCTTTAGTTTTTGGTCATTGTTAATATTTTTGGTATTCTATGATGGCTATTTGAATGGTTAAATAAATAATTGGTAAACGTTTTAACTGAGGTGGTGAGGTGGAATTACGTTTTATTGATGATAGTAGAATTACAAATTTATAAATAAGTCTACTCGTTGCTGTCTCACTTTCATCAAAATTGAATTAACGATTTACAAAAAGAAGTTTCTTTTATTCGAAACAATCATTCTAAACTTATAAGTTGGAATTCAGTCGTTATGCACAAAATCTGCTTCGTAGGAAACGCGTGAGAGCATATTTGAGCGCTAAACGTGAAACCTTACACCAATTCTGAGACCTTAGACTCTCAACCACTTTGATCCCCGGAAACGGTTTACAGCAAAACGTTGCTTTTTTCAAAACAATCAGTCTAAATTTGAAAGAAGACATGCAGTCGTTCTACGCAAAATCCTCTTCGTAGGAAACGCGTTCGTGCATATTTGAGCGCAAAACGCCAAATTTTCCACCAATTCTGAGACCTTAGATTCTCCACCACTTCGATCCCCGGTCCCCTCCTAGCGCTGAGTACGTATTTCATGGTCGTGATCTTCCGAAGAAGTGTATAAAAAGGCCTTTTTCTGAGGGAGGAGTACCTCGCTTAGTCCCATGTTCCCGAGACACCTGATGATTTTTCTCATTCGCGGCCAAAATAAAAAAAAACGCCAGAGGGATCTCGCAACCTTTTTTAGCGACGAGATTTGAGGGAAGATAACCGCTCAATTTGCTTGCGGGGATAGACTTCATGCTCGGCCAATTTCAACTATCGGCCGAGGGGGGGAGAGAGAGAATGAGGGAGAGGGAAGGGAACTCCATCAGGGAGTTTTATTTAAGTGCGGAGAACTCTGTGGCGCTTCTTTCTGCGTCATCTTTTTTTACTCTCTCTCTCTCAACCGAACACGACCGCTATCCTGGCCATTCATTCAAATATTCACTGTGGTGACCCTCGCGTGAAATATGACACGAATGGACGCGTGTCCCGAACCGGGGAACATTTCGTAAACGACGGAAACTCCCTTCCTACATAATGTGCAATTGCGCCACCTCGTTCCACTCGTCACGACCTTATTTCGGCCGTAAAAGAGGCCGATCAATTTCGTTTCGTGAAATTCACTCGCGTTAGAAGGAGTGCGGCTTGGTTTGCACAAGAGCTCAAAGTCATCACAAAAATGCTCTATACTGTGGGTGGAGTAAACATAAAATCTCCAGATACAGTAAAATATCTTTAACATCTTATATAGTGAGGATAAAACATCCAAAACATATGTGGCTTAGCATTAAAGAAACCAGGTTTTGTTAAACGTATAATAGGATCCTCGGATGAAAAGGTCAAAGAGAGATGCTACTTTGCTCAGGTTAGGCCTCACCTCGAATACGTCGCGAGCATTTGGGACCCTGATCATAAAGGCGTAAACAAAAAAAATAATAAAATACAAAGAAAAGCAGTATGCTTCGTTAAAAACTACTATGAACGAGCAAAGAGTATATCACAACTTTTAGAGGGATCATGGTGGGAGCCCCTAGAGACTATGAAGCTACACGCTAGGCTTAGTTTGCTTGAGAAATCCAGAACTGATATTTTTCAGAGCAACATAGAGAATATTATCATTACTCCTCACTACATCTCTAGGTCTGACAAATGTGACAAAATAAGAGAGATACACTGCCAAACAGATAGGTACAAAAACTCGTTTTTTTCAGCGAACAATAAGCGACCACAATAGAAACTGAGCTCCACTAAATACACTCATAATACATGTCACCATTTCATCTCCCAAAAACCTTAATCTTTACACGGCTGGTGACCTAATACCCCCTGCCATACTCCCATGCGGCGGCTCGCAGGGTATTATGTAGATGTAGAGTTTACAGAAAAACCTTTGGCGGATGTGCTATGAGGATGATTATGTGATTGAGAAATGGTCTTTTTATCGAAAAACGATCTGTGCAGATTAATAGGTAGTAAATAGATAATTTATTTTGCACTGGGACATTAACCCTTAGGTACAACAGAAACACTGCAAAACAGTTTGTAACGATTCCAATGTAACAAAAGTAGAATATTCAATTTTTTTAGCATATGAACAAAAAACATACAAGCTGACGTAAAATTTGGGTGATACATGTGTGTACATGGAGAGGAGAAAGGAAAACTTATTTGCCAAATTGCATGTTATAAATGCGGGTTTTAAATTGGTTCAGAGATTGCAGTTACTTTAATTCTTTAGTTAGGGAGCTCCGCAGTTTTGCACCGGCAAGTTGGAATGACTTTTGAAGATTTACGGTGCGGTGTCTTGGGTAGTATAGATATCGAGATGAGGATTTTTTTACTATTGTGAGAGTAAATGGTGAGACTGGGAATAAGTTTAGGAGGTATTCAGGTTGATTTTAATGGAAGAGCGAGTAGAGTAGTGTGGAACAGTGGTCCGTTGTCATGCGGACTAAATTCGTTCTTGTGGGTGGTTTCCATATCGAAATGTACATATGTTGAAACTCAGTTCAATATTTAATGTAAAGTAAATCAATTCTTTATCAGATTCGGAAATTACGAAAAAAATATGTCATTGTTGTTGCTTGGAGCGCAAATATTTGTCCAAATTTACACAATATTTTTGCTTGAATAATTTGGTACATGGTATTATCACATTAAATGTAAAGTTCAACAATCCTTCATTAGATACAAAAATTTTGCGAACGAATTTTTTTGTTGCTTGAAGCGGATACCTTGCAAACAAATTGCACTATGTTTTTGCTTGAATTATATGGACCGTGGTACGTTACATTAGAAAAGGATCGCAGTACGTAACAAGAGCATGAGTTTGCATCTAGAAGTCAAATTGAATCTTGAATAAAGTTCGTATTTCGTTTAGATCGTTCTGTGTTGAGTGGTTCGTTAGACGAGGCACCACTGTAGTTATGAGTCTTCGTTTGACACAAAATGCTTATACGCCAGTATAAAAAATGCTTATACGTCAAACAAAAGTTTTATACGCCTACATTTTTCACTCGATGGGAAAAATGGAACTGCAAAGGCAAGTTAACTTCTACTCCTCACCTTCTCCTGCGTCACTGCACAGTAACGCTAGCTACAAAGAGAGAAGCAAATATCGATAATGCCTGTAGTAACTAATTTCCAAACATTGCATTTAACAAATGATGTGGTACGAAGTCACTCGCACGGGTGAATATACACCAGGGTTGAAATTCGCTATGAAAAATGAAATGAAATTTTTCATACCGAATTTCAACCCTGGTGCCTGTAGTAACTGTTGAGCACAATCCGTCTTGTGCTAAGCAAGTTCCATCCTAGCTAACTGATAGTTCAAATTTCAAACAGTAAGAGAAAATCGACTTTTAAGGTAGCTTAAACGAAATATCAATTCACCAAGTTATCAATGAATTTGATCTCATTTTAAAGAAATGCACCTCACCCTTTCAAAGATACGAAAATTATCAGCCCCTTACCGAACTACTTTCCGAGATTTTGACGAATAATACCAAACATTTCACATGGGAAATGGTGCGTGTAGACACTCCTTAGAGACATTATTTTAAAAATTAGGAATTTTTAACAGCTACATCTTGTCAAAAAATTCACATTGCTTAGTTTGCATGTTTTCTCAACTATTTTTCAAAATAAATCATATAGTCACCAGAGGAATTTTTTTCAGGATCGCAAAAGATCTTCTGTTGCGAGGGAATTTTAAACGTACTGTGAGAAAAAAATGAGTCAAATTGAAGACTTATGTTAATATTTTTAATTAATGACTTAGAATTCCAGTCTTAGAGAGGGATGCAATTGCACCATTAATGATGCAATATTTAATTTATAATTCATGCTTCCTACTGCTGCTATAATTAAAACTTAAAATTCGAATATGGACTCCATAATGACTAAGGAACTATCTCAACTAGACTACCTTAAACAGAAAAATATTCGCGGATAGGATGGTCAACGAGATCATCAAGTCTCATTTTCATTTTTTTGAGTTATTTTGCAAATATTAAAGTCAGCAAGTGTTTTGGTTTGATATGATGAAATTGTTTTGCCATGATTTCTTCGTATTTTCCAAATTTGAGCAAAACAATCATTGTTAGCCTACTTATATATATATATATATATATATATATATATATATATATATATATATATATATATATATATATATATAAACAATTAATTACCTATAAATATCTCATGCCTTTGTGATATATTTATAAGAGCAGGTCGGCGCTGAACAATGGCTTATGAGCAGTGGGCCCAAAAAAGATTTCCGTTCCTCAATGGGTTCCGATCATCAGTGGATTCCGCTCCCTGTAACCAAACCCTCTATGAACCGTTCCAAGCCAATGGGCTCGCTTCCGTTGACATCCCTCCTCATACCTTCGACTACGAAATCGAATGTGATACTAATTTAGCTGTTCAAAATCAAATTAAAATGGGAATTTTTTTCCAACCACCCACTACAAACCATTAAGAAATATTTTTTTGGGATCGATTGCCGTGCATTGATGGAGGGTTTAGGCCATAGAGGGGAGATTTCTTTGCTGTGTTACTGTTGATATAGGAAGCCTGAGCAAACGAAAGTGTTTATTGAAGTTCCAATTCAATATTTAAAAAAAAATTGAAAGGTAAATCTTGCCCGGAACCTTTTTTTGATTTTTTTTCTTCACTTTCCTAATGGCTGGACGGGAGTAGAAAGTAAACATTTTAGTGCTATATTTGCATAAAACATGGCAAGGCGCCCAGGAGCCTGACGGCTGGTTCATTAAGAATGTAGACTGAATAAAATCAACCTCACCAAATACCCTGTGTTTCGACCTTCATTTGATGTACCACATATCTCGGTTTGATCGATTGAGGTGAGCATTCGTATTTTTATCGAATGCTTAACGTAGTTCATCATACATTACGAGCACGGCGTGACTTAGATTCGCACTTATGTCACTCTTTTCCGTGGCATAAGTAGCCCGTTGCACTGCGCCGACGGCAGTTTCATTTTTACACGAGACTTCATCTATGTCACGCACGAGGAATTGATAACTGTTGATTACCAGAAGCGCAATTTATTTAAATCACATTAAAATGCATAGTTCAAGTTATATTTATGCATATTAATATAAATTGAATCATAGCGAATTTGAATTAGAGCTGGTTACTATACTTGAATCTTGCACTTCGAAAAAATATCCTCGGTTTAACACTCCAATAGGCTACTCTTCAGTGCGTAGTACATTCAGCCATTGTATAATACAATGCACATATGGTTTCTATGATCAGCAATCAATTAAGCTTTTTTATTGCGTCGTCGCTAATTACATCATAGTCCAAAACTTTGTTTTTTAATGGAATTCGAAGAAATTAGCGCTAATGCTATAAAATATCAGAAAACCATGCCTTATATCATGTACCGGGACCGAAAGAAATAATCGTCGCCCATTGGGTTTCATCTTGTAATAAAGGATTTTCAAGTGATCCTTTATATTTCAATAGTAAGTTGTATTGAATTGAGTAGTTTGTGTACATTTTTTCTTCGTTAACACAACTGCGTCTATCTACGCTGAGCTTCACAGTCGCGAACGACCAATATAATGACTCATTTTCAATGGAGAATATAAAATTTTGCATTTAGTTGATCAAGGGGAGGTTCATTTCGATTTTTTTAAGTCTGTTGACTCCACTCATTATGGATAAGGATCATGGATAGCAACAGCATCCGAACGAAGAAGATTAAAACATACGAAGTTCTGGTGCCACCAAAGGATGAGTTTGAGTGAACTGAGAGAATCACAAAGTAAAGGTCCTATTGTAAACCGGGTTTAAGGTGATAAAGAGACGAAAATGTCGAATCTGGAAGAAATTGGTGGACTTCCGGAAGTGAGTATTAGACAAGGGAGGTTTTTTCATGTACCAAACACTAGTTGGCAAAACCAGACAAAGCTTAAACCAGGATACCGATTTTCATCTCCAGTTGCTACGTTACCTTTATCTTCTGTGTTATCAGATTATCAATACAATATCGCCAAACCTCAGTACTTTTGCTGTCCTGGTTAAAAATGTCGCAAAATAATTATTTCTACTTGCTCAGAAAATTACTTGAGGGTAATAATCCGTTGAGAACATGTAACCATTTTTTTACGAGTTTTTTTTTACTCTTCAACAGGTTTGAATAGTGCAGTAAGTGCTACGATTATGGTACATCAAATTTTTAAGTTTATGTCACGTTTTCGTCGTTCTAGTTATCATTTTTCTGGATGACACGGACTAATCTAAAAAACCTGAAGGCTCGAGGCATAGGCGTACGTAATTGGAGGGTGGCAAGGAGTGGCAGTTGCCCCCCAATATTTTGAAAGGAATAATTTCGGTAAAAATTCGGATAATTTCAGAATGTTAAAAACTCGGAAATACAAAGTTTACAGGACATTTTTCATTACTTTGACTCATATGTTTGAATTAAGTTAATAAATTAAAGTGATTAAATAGAACAGGAAAATAGGCAACATTAGCAATAGTTATGCGGTCGAAAATAGATCTAAAATACTTTACTTTTAAACATACCTGGATAACCCAGCAAACCCTGACTCCATCATAATGTTCTAATTAAATCTATGGCCGGAAAATATGTAATTATCTCCAGAAAACCTTGAGGAGGCAATCAAGGTGATCCGCCACGACAAAATTCAAAGAGAATTGCAATTGGTTTTGAGAAATGGCCAACGCTTTGCTGAGGAAAATTTAATAAGCACAGGGAATTGGTATGGCGTTTACAATTGCCAAGAATGTTTAGGAGGTGTCCGATTCAGAGAAAAATTGCGTGAAATTAAAATAAAAGCCGATATCTACGAGTTTTCAACGAAAAACTTCGGAGTACTATCTTTACCCAACTTCGCGGGATGAAGATGGCAAAAAAATTAACTCTTTTTCTGAGGTAATAGTAGTTGGATTGCTAGTATTAATGTGAAATTATCAGTTGAAAAATGAAGTTTCCTTAGCAAAAATTCCATTGATTTTTTACTGAGACGAGAGAAAGATTAGTTAAAGGTTAGTACAGGAGACCTGTGAAAAACCTCGAGAACTGTAAAGGCTTCACCCCGGTTTACGGCACGAAGTGTTAGGGATGGAAGTTACTTGAGGAAAACATTGCGAAATATGAGAGGCAAATTGATTGGATATGTATTATGTACGGGAAATCATACAACATTTATATCATGAGCCATAAGGTTAAGCGTTGGAATAGCATAAAATTGCCAAAATGTACAAGTCTGAAAAATGCATTTTTTTTTCAATTTCGTCTTTCGATTATCATTTGTTGTTCAATCCTAAGATCGGTGGACTGCAGCCGATTATTAATTTATTATTATTTTATTAATTTTTATTATTTATATTATTACTAACTTATTATTAATTTAAAATTCACGTCTAGGGTACTAGGGAACCCTTTGAGGGCGGCATGACGTGATTCTATTCCCTATCTAATGCTAGTTCCCTTACCTCCTGGTATCTCCTCCTATGTACTTTCCTCTTTATTTGGTTCATGAACTTCTTCCTCGGTCTTCCTCTGGGGACATTTCCCTCTATTATACCTTCAATTATGTTCTTCTCGTCTTTAGATGTCCCTTATATAACACATACCCTAATTTTCACTTATGTCTGTTCGTGGATAAAATTCGCTCCGTCCACCTTAACACTGATACACGCCATTTTCATGAGCAGGAATGAGACGTGGATCATGCCTGAATCTGAGAGTCACAGAGAACGGTAGGTTGTCACACTGGTGTATTCATCTCCCTCTTGTGCTCTAGGTCAGGTTTACAACGCTTCCTCCGAGGCGCCTCTTCGGATCGGACGCAAGACAAAGTGGCCCCGGGGCTCCTCGGGGCGTGCAATTATCCCGAGTGTCCTCCTCTCGCTTCGGCCATTCATAGGCCTCGGACGGTCCGCTCAAGTGACGTGGACCAAGAGGGCCCCCGCTTGGCGCCGGACTTCAAACGATTCCCGCTCTTCAAACAAGACCTAGGGAGTCCCTTTCATCGATCCTAACCAAATTCTGTCGGTAGGCTGGACACACGGCAAACATTTGTGATGGCGTCACGCTCTTAAGTGGTGGAGGGCGGTTGGAAGGGAGGGACACCTTAACAGGGTCGAGGTGAGAACTAATGTAGAGAAGCGTGGGCTATCCGGAAGAAAAAATTATCAGCCCAGATAAATTCAGAGGACTCTTACACTGAAAGTTATTATGATAGCCGTGGTACACGGTAGGAGTGTATTTCAATTTGATTCTAAACGTCCTATCTACTTGCCGCTCATATTCTTATTCACAGAGTGTACCACGCTCCCAGAATACGAGCGACTCGACTTTTCTCGTATCTACGGCTTGTGATTTTAAAAAGGCTAATTTATCCGAAAATTTCACATAAGATTTTGAAATTTCGTCCAAAGTTAATAACTGAATTTTCGAAGACATGGCGTTTGCATACTTTATTCTTTGTGCATCTCCATTATTGACATCTGTGATGCATAAATGGAATATAAAAAAACATAAAAGTGAGCACGTTTGTATGGTTACAGAGGTCAACAACTCTGGGAATACATATTCTAGAAGAGGGTACATATTTACATATTCTGTGCCATTCAACGGTCCTGTCCTCTTCTGCTCTTCTGTACACTTCATCATTTCTTATTTTGTTCTTCCATGTACTGGACATGTACTGGACATGTATCTCTTGAACCGTATGAACTACAAATTTTATCTTTCCGTGCTATTTTTCACGCACTTTGATCTTGAAATCACATGAAATTACCGTTAAAAGGATGAAAAATTCTTTCAGCATCCATAACGCATTCTCTGATTGCACGTGAAATGTTATTAAAGGCGTCTGAATGTAGCTGGTAAATCTATGATTCTAACTATCTTCATTCAAATAAATCTGTAAAGCATTCTTGCTAACTCATTATTGATTTATAACATGACGCATTTTTTCTCTCGGAAGATTTAACGTTCCAGCGCGATTCCACGTTCCAGCCACGTACGATATTTTGTCAAAACATAATCATATCTTCTTCCACTTTTCTTCAAACGTCTGGAATAATTGTATAAAAACTTCTTAATAGCAACACTAATACACTTCACAACATCTTTGTCACTCTCATTTAACTCGAATTTCTTGATCAAGTAGCCCGTTAATGAGTCTTTTGTCTCCCTGTTGTCGTGAAGAAGGCCACAGAGCTCTCCGTACGTCACGACTGCGCTCTGCATGACGCCTAAAAAATCACGATAACTTTAGTTCCGCACGTTTCCGCACCAAATCCTTTCACAGCCTTATTTTACAATAAATTCTGTCGACATTCTAACTTAAATGAGATAGAGATCTCTAGAGCTTTTTTTTATAAGTCTAACCAAACTTGAGATATCAAAAATATTCACGTGTTTTTGCAATGGTTACTTCAAAAAACCATTAAAAATTTAAAAATGGGCCCAATAATAATATAAATCATAATAAATCGTAAATAATACCTTAAAAATTATTATCCAAGTCTCTGAAATATACCTTGTGCACTGGTCACCAAACTGCATGCTCTTCACGTCACTGTCAAAATGCGACTGAGCCCAGTCTGAAATTCGTCTCAGCAGAAAGGGTATCTTCGAATAGCCCTAACGGTGCTATTGTGCTGAGGGTATTGACCTCAGGAGCGAAAAAGGGTGCACTTTCCAAGAATAAGACTGATGCCAAAAATTGTCTCAAATGTAAAGTCAGTTTTTCGACTTTTTTCCTCCTAGATTGGGCATTCCGCCCACTGTGCAGCGATTTGATGCTGGAAAATTAGAACAGTGACCCTGAGAACCGCGGTTGTCTAAGGCGAAGAATTCCTTGCGGAGCTAGTTTGTGGCAAATGGACCCTTCACAAGAGAGGTTTCTTCCGCGCAACCACCACCATGTTTCACTGCCGCCGTAATATGAATGCGCGGATGCGGACTGGTAACCATGATGAAATCATTGGGCCAGCTTCGATTTGAGGAGCAGTACTATAATGCGTAAACGTTGAAGTCGGGAAAGAGGTGGGTATCTTTTATCAAGATTCCTTTCATATTTTTTTTTTCAAGGGGAGGAAGCGGAGTTCCCTGGCGACGAAGAGGACCTGAAATTGAGGAGGAGGAACTTGAAAAGAAACACTTGGCTCATTCCCCGGGATATTCGACGATATTAAAACCGGCTTTTTATCCTCCGGAACCCTTCCCATTCTTTCCCATCCAAAGTGGAGAAGATGAGGACATTCATCACGTGAGATTATACCCTGTCAAACTCCTTATATTGACGCCCAGTTCCCTCAGAATTCACCCAACGATCCACCCCCTCAGCCAACCCACGCCAATCCCCTCTCATCGCTGTCTTTTCCTCATAACCCTCTGAGAGTGGCATGACGTGATATCACGCCATGGTTGTCTTTACGATGGTGCTGATGACGTTATATCACGTCAAGGGTACTAGAGTGTTCCAGCTTTCACTAGGGAACTTTCACTAGGGCCCCTAGTGAAAGCTGGAACACTCACGGTACCCGTGACGTGATATCACGTCATCCGTACCAGCGTAAAGACAACCATGACGTGATATCACGTCATGCCGCACTCAAAGGGTTACTCCTGCACCCACGGCCACGACTCATTTCCTGCTCAAGCGCTGGATTCGCTGGCTGCCATCCCCTCCCACCCTCCATTGAGACTTATACTGACATTTCCCGAGGAAACTCAAAGTATACAGGGTTATAATATGTATGATTTAACACTTTCCCAGCGAATAATATTAGTGTAATTCTCTCGGACTCGCCACCGGGTAAGAAATTTATAGTCAGCCGACGTTTCGGGTTCCGACTCTTTACCCATTCTCAAAGCTGGCAGCCTTGAAAATGGGTAACGAGTCCTGAGCCCGAGAGAATCACACTTATAAGGTTAAAGTAGTTATAATGAAAAATTATCTATTGTGTTTAGGCGAGTTTTTGTTGGGAAATTTGGCCATTTCTTCGTTATATAAACAGCAACGTTGGGTCCTGTCCACCGCGACAGTGGCTTTGAAAACACAACTGTGCTACGATGTACACTTGAGGAGTGAACATCTGGTTCGATTAAACCTCCCTCGAAATTCGACTTGTTGGAAAGTTTGATTGGAAGGATTCGGAAGTTGGCTTGGTAGCGTAACTGGTAGTGTAACTTGGTAGTGTAATTCGGAAAGATTCGAGAGTTGGCTTGGTAGTGTAACTGGTAGTGTAACTTGGTAGTGTAATTCGGAAGGAATCGAAAGTTTTCTTGGTGGTGTGAGTGGCTAAAAACAAAACCTGAACGGCAATTGGGAAATTCGGATTCGAATCCCGGTCAAGTCAAATCATTTTTTATTTTTTTTCATGGCGAATTCCAACCCCTGGTGTACCCATGCACCCTTGCGAGTGAGTTTTTGTTGATCGAAACCGGCGGATTTTAATAGCATTCGCCGATTTATTTTGTTTAAACGATAAAAACGATTTTTTTATTCGGAGCTTTAGCCAGTTCGCTTAGCGATATGATCTAGTCAATAGGTTCAGTGAGTCCTCACTATGCGTCGTTTCGATTTACGTCTGATTCGATGATACACCCATGCTGACAAGGGCCGCACTATGGGGTACAGAGGTAGCACTCACTTTCAAAATCGTAGAACCTTTGAATGAATTGAGATATTAACGCAAAATTTTTTTTATTTGAAAGCTAAAACCCTAAAAAATAGAGGAAAAATATGCATCAAATGAAAAATAGCAACATAAGTCTGAAAAAAGTGTGCGAAACCCGTTATTTTTTTCCAGTTATTTTTATAGACCAAAAAAAATCAGCAAAAAATAAATATTTACAAACAAAAATACACATGTTATTGTATTTTCTCATACTAAAAAATTATTAACTATTTCGACTTTGTTTAATCTTATTATCAATGAGTATGAGAAAATATAATAATATGTAAGACTGAATTGTATGTTGTATATACTTTTGTTTATGACAATTTATATATTTAAGTGCGTTGCTATGTATCTGTGTATCTAGGTATGTGCGTTGCGAGGAGTCGTTCGATAAACGTCTTGGTGAACAAAGCTTGCTGCGATTGAGTGCTTTTTAATGTGTATATTTTTGTTTTTAAATATTTATTTTTCGCTGATTGGTTTTGGTCTATAAAAATAATTGGAAATAAATGACGGGTTTTGCACACTTTTTGCAGACTTATATTGATATTTTTCATTTGATGCATATTTTTCCTATATTTCTTAGGGTTTAAGCTTTCAAATTTAAAAAAATATGCTAATATCTCAATTCATTCAAAAGTTCTACGATTTTGAAAGTGAGTGCTACCTCTGTACCCCATAGTGGGCCGTCGGAAAATTTTTCCCTGTTCAATGCTAATAAAATTAAGCGTACATGCATATGCTCGCGTATTTTGATGATAGAGATAAAATCATCCTTTCTGAAATAGCACTTTTTTTCCTAGATAAAAGCCAAAAAACGAATTTTGAAATTAACGCCTTGTATTTATCGCGGGATTAAAGTAGTCGCGGATATCTGGATCCGTTTTACGTCGTTTCGACTTACGTCTCTCTTCTTCAACACGCATCTCCGACGCAAATCGAAGACATACTGTATAAAAATACCAATTTTAGAATTCAAGATGCTTAACAGTGTTGAAAAGGCTATAATTTAATGTAAGAGGGAATAATTATAGTACATCATGGACAGATTCCCCGAATATGGCTGGTTAAGACAAACAAGACAATTTTTATATAAAAAATGTTTGCGTCGTGATTTATTTTTAAAATATTCCTTAGTTTCATTTCGAAGATTGTTTGGTGGATAAGCGTAGTTTGGGTACAAATTTGTCTCTTTGCTGGAGAAAAGTAAGATAGCAAATGTTGCTCTTTGCTGAAGAGTAAAATTTATACCCACACTATGCGCACCCGAGCCCAAGAGCGAACTGGGTTTCGACACTAAGTGCCATCCTTAGGTCATCAAGATGCCCAAAAGTGCGCAAACTTGGGTCGTTTCAATAAATTCTTGAAAAGAGTGCACAAAGTTTTTTTTTCTACTTTCTCGTGAACGCCTTCCTCCGTACTGACCTATTCTTGTTTCTTTTGGGTCAGTTGCCCTCTTGCTTAATATATACCCTCCTGTTCATTTAAAGTGAACTATTTTGTGCCTTAAAATAGTTATACATACACACCAATCACGCCAATTCCTTCCGAAGTAAGCACAGTCAAAAAGTTTCACTCATAAATACATATTTTTACACCTAACTCTGCTTCAATAATTTCCTCCATACTGACCTATCCTTTCAAACCTCTTTTTCCTCACTTACCCCCATACACTGCTTCATACACGCCCTCCTGTTTTTAAGACTCCTAATATTCCTCCTCCTAAGAATTTCCTCAACCACAACTTTCTCGACCTACCTCTACCTCTGGCACCATTCATTTCACTCTTATATATCGGGTTCGTTATTGGACTCTCATCCATTCTCTCAACATGGCCAAACCAAAAACGAACAAAAATGTGACATGGTTCTATGAATGCATTAGAAGATCAATCATTGCACAAAATGACGGTCTCAAGACTCAAAATTAGGGCTAAATGCAGATCTCACGAATTGAACCTTGAAACCAGGGGAATTCCTGATCCTCCATTGGAAAATGGGGGACTGCGACGAGTAGATATTTGAGAATCGCACGAATTTATAATACAAAATCGTTTTTCGTTGTACGGTTTGTGATTATGCGAGACCAAAGAGATGAGTGAATAATTCGAGCGAGCCATATATTGAATGACCTGTATCCTTGCGCCCATTCGGCAACATTTAGATGTTGGCATTGATGGAATTCCAGCTGGATCGCATCCTTAAGGGACCATTCCCCTCTGCTTCTTGGAACGTCGTCGCTTGGTGACTGGATCTGGGACTAGGTTTGACGGCCGCAACCCACGAGGCGGTTCCCTGGCTCGCCAGGAATCTCCAAGTTCATGTCTTTGTGTCAGGATTGATAGGGGAGCAGGCAGGAGACGGCTTCCTCTGGTAATATCCTGGTTTCAGGATCAGGGGTCGGGGAACGTTGAAACTTGGGAGTAGTCAGCACTATTTGCTCGCATTTGGAGGTCCCCTTGGGGGGCGTTGGCGTTTTATTATGGGTAAAATTATCTTTTTAATGTTTACTGATAGCACCTCAAGCGGTTTTCACATAATTATCGCATAGGGAGTAGTCATTTAGAATACGAAACTGTGCGAATACGTCATCATCGATAAGAACGCTGCCCCACCGGAAGCTGCTAATTTTTGTTAACGACCCAAAATTATGTCCTATGAAAGCACGGGCCTTCAGACTTAATTGAGTGCTTTCTGTTCCACTTATGGACTGAGTGGTTGTAAGCATTCTTCTTGCCATCTATTAGGCATCAAAGTATTAATTTTTTTAGCCTGCTATGGTAGCCGTAGCCTGACGGACATCTTTCGCAGAAGGTTGAGACAGCGTCTCTCGTACTGCTATTGACGACCTCGTCTCCCAACTCATCCCGTTCATGTTACACGTATTTTTCCCGGCAAAGGTTATTACTGAAGGTAATTTGAGCGAATTATCATATTACACAAATCAATAAATTTGGTCTCATCTGACACCTGACACCATAATGACACCAAAAATTCTACTCCTTACCACATTACTTTCGGAGATATTTGCCAAACAAATACCAGCCCTTTGATATGGAAAATGGTACGCGTATGCACTTCAGAGAGATTTTATTTACAAAATGAGGTATTTCCTACACTTAGATCGCGTTAAAAAATCAACAGTGTGAAGTTTGTGTGTTTTCTCAACTATTTTTAAAAATTAATCATATTGTCACCACAGTAAATTCTTCGGGATCACAATAAGCCTTCCGTTTTGATGGAGTTTCAAACGTACTATGTGAAAAAATAAGTCAAGTTAAAGACTTTAGATATTTTCATTGAATTACGTACAATTTCTGTCATGTAAAACTATATCACTGCACCATTACTAATGCAATATTTAATTCGTGTGTCTCACCCCTGGTGAAATTAAAACGTATAATTCGAATATGGTCTCTATTATGATTAGGAAACTATCTCACTTGCACTACCTTAAGGAGGAATCTTTACTTTAGCCATGCCGAATAATCTACCATGATTTTAATATATATTTTAATAATTTTTCTACTGTTGGATGGTGTAAAAATATTACTAGTCATTTGGCCATTTTAAGAAGATATGTTGGTTTAAATTAGATAAGTTTTAACTGAAATGAATACTTATATATAATTATATTTGAATAACTGAAATTCAACATTGACCTCAGGCAGTCCGAGCGAGATAGTTCCCTAGTCATAATAGAGACCATATTTGAATTATACATTTAAATTTCACCAGCTGTAAGGCAAATCATTTAAATATTGCATTATTAATGGTGCAATAATATAGTTGTATAGGCAGAAATTGTAAGTAATTAAATTACAATATCTAAATAAGTCTTTAACTTGACTCATTTTTTTCTCGCGGTGCGTTTGGAACTCCTTCAAAATGGCAGGTTTTTTTGTGATACCCAAGATCCTATTACGGTGACAATATAATTAATTTTCAAAAATAGTTGAGGAAACATACAAAATACACGCTGTTAGTTTTTTACGACATCTATGAGTTATAAATTCCTCATTTTTAAATAATATCTCTCAGGAGTGCATACGCGTACCATTTCCCATGTAAAAGGGCTGGTATATTTTTGCAAAATCTCCGAAAGTAATGTGGTAAGGGGTTGAAATTTTGGTGTCATTAGAAGGGTGAGATATTTTTCTTTAAAATGAGACTAAATTTATTGATTTCTAGGGAAAATGATATTTCTCTCAAACTACCTTAAAGGCAGTGCGACGGCATCTCTTCACATAATTTTTAATGTGAAATTCCGTCAGAATAAACTTGTTCAAAAACTTCTACAAAATGCACTAAATATTCATGCGCCTCATATATTTTTTGAATCTTAGGTCATCGATAATATAACACGTGTGTTAAGGTTAAAATAACAGGCTTGCAGTTATCGTCGGAGCACGTAGCCAATATGCTGTGACAAATATTACAACGTTACCAAGGGGAACCTCAGCTCTTTACCTTGTTTATCAAATCCCTTACTTTACTACTTTAAATTACACATTTAATACATATTGCTGAATGTTTTAACCCTAATAATAACTATACCTTTACGATGAAAGATGACACATGCCGCAGACGGAGGAATGGGGGTGTTATTAATTTGCAAAAACGTGGTTTTCAACGACATTCATAAGTCTATTAACTTAGTACTCCTGATTTCTTCCTGAATTCACCTGAGTATATAGTTCAATCCGATTGAGGGTCGGCCTCCGGATGTCGTGCATTAATCTGTACGTGTAGGATCAGGTATCTCTTTTATGGCTTTGAGGGCTTTGAATCAAACTGGTTCTATCTCAACTGGGTGAAACTGATAATTGGAGACTTAAATCGAACGAACTGAGGACAAAATGCACAGATTTGCACAAAAACGAGCTTGATCAGACTGACGTTTAGAAAATTTGATGTATGGTATTTTATATGTTTGGAAAAATAAAACAAAAGGTGATGGAATAACAAGGTATTCAAAACCACATCCACCAAACCTTCGAAATTTCACCATTTTACAGTGCACTGACACTCATAATTTACCTAGCGTGCTGAATTAGGTAAAAACAAAAGCTATTAATACTTTTAAAATGCTTCTTAAGTCATTTTATTGTTTCCTTAACATTTTGTGACCTACACGATCAACAAAAATCATAAGTTTTCCTCTCCATGATCGCGATCGTGATGACAAAGAAGCACTAACCTTGAGCACGCAAAATCTATCGCACGACCGTAGTTTCAGCTCCGGGTGGATAACATCAGTGACGAAGTCCCGCGATAATTCTCTCCCAACGATGTCGCGCAGAAATCGAATCGGTGATCCGGAGATCTTAACATTGTTTTCGGAACGAACGGGTACTCTCGCGAGGGCGGGGGACACTTGGAGAAATGGTTCAGAAATAATTTCTCCTGAGATAAATTCTCTTTCCCTTCCTCCGACTCCGCATCCCCTATTGACGATCCCCACACCAGCTCCTACTCTCAACATCCATCCTTTCACCCTTAATGCCTTCACCCCCACCCTACTCGTCTTTTCAACTCACAGCAGCCCCTCCCCCCCGTCCCGCCCAACCTCCTACCTCTCTGCCCCTCCCCCTACAGGCGCGCGCAGTGATGAGGGGAGGGGGCCATTCCTCGTAATTTTAAGGGGTCGCGGACGGGAGAAGGGTGGAAGGGTTGATACCTTGGGCCTAATCACTCCCGACCCGCATCATCCTCCTCTCAAACCTACCCTTTCCTTCCATTTCTCTCGCTCCATATCTTCCCCGTATCCGCTCCATATCTTTCTCGTCTCCTCCTTCTCCTCTCTCTCTCTGACTCCCCATCTCGGGAAATCAGTTTCAACTCGGTGCCTGCCTGCCTGCCTACCTGCCCCTTTTCTTCCCTTCACAACCTTCACCCTTCCTCCACCTTTCTCTCACCCCTTCATCAACCCACCCTCTCTCTCTCCAAAACCACCCCATGCGAAGACTCTCCTTTAATTGCCTTCGGGCGTCGTCACTCCCGTATCGATTTCTTAGCCGATCTCATTATACATTCGGGAACAAGAGGAATTGGGGGGGTAGAGACTAGTGTGGTGGATGAGTCTTGAGGAGCGAATGTGTGAGGGAAGCAGGTGGGAGGCGGATGGGTGGATAGGCGGGTGAGAGGATTGGGTAGGTGCGTAGTGGCAGGGCTGATTACCGTCCAGAGGGTTCGATTCCCGGCTCAGGTGGATAATTTTACGGTAAAGTCTTTATCTATATTTGAGTGCCACCTGGAGAACACTTTTTACCGCAAAATCTTGATCCATGTCCACCTGAAGATCACTCAAGAGTTTTTCTCAGTCCGTCGGATGGGACCTTAAACTGTTGACTCCATGACACCATTCTGTAACTATTTATGGACCAAAATAATTAATATCGCAAAATTATGGATGATACCATCCTAGCATTTGAACATCTCCAACCATTGCATAAACAAATGATGTGGTACGAAGTCACTCGCACGGGTGCATATACCCCAGGGTTGTAATTCGCCATGAAAAAATCATTGACTTGACCGGGATTGGAACCCGGATCTCCCAGTTGCCAGTCAGGTGTGTTATTGATCGGTAATTAGGATATCGGCAATTAGGAGATCAAGTTATCGGCAATTTTGAGATTCGGGTTCGAATCCTGGTCAAGTCAAATGATTTTTTCATGGCGAATTTCAACCCTGATTTGAACATCTCCACCACGAAATGACTCCGATGTCATTGTGTTCATAGTCCAGTTAAAGATAGAACACGTTTCTTTTGCTTGATATGGACAACAAAGTCGTTACTTTGCATGCCATATTTTTGCCAATTCGGCTTCAAAGTATATGGTTTTAAATTCGAGGATAAGCGAGATTTGGGGTATAAAGTATTTTCTCACCTGATGTGTGTGCCGTTTTCGCTTAAAGCTATTCACAAGCGAAGTTTCCCACCGGATGGTGATAAAATTTAGGCTCTTGCCCATTAAATTCTACGTAGCTTTTGGCAAATGACTGCAAGAATTCGCATCAAAATACGCTAAAATAGAAGGCAAGGCGATAGTTGCAGTGGATTCAAATTATCTGCCTGCATTGCACCTTTTGTCGATCAAAATCTCTCTGTGTTATCAATACCTAAATAGAGCCGCATTTTAAACAATGGAAACAGGAATACTGGGTGTCAGTGCTTGTTTTGACCTGCAGTTGCATCGGAACCTCTTAAAACAACCAGATAGTGATAAAAACTCCGATAGCATATGTAGGAGAACAAGAAGCTCAAAGCTGACAAAGACTGGAGTTTGCGGATATGAAGATTACGAGGAAAACCACAAATTACGTACTCTTAGCTAGAGAAAGGAATGTGAGTATTAGTGAATATTGCCAGATGGGACCAATCACCGAATGTATTGATTCATGATGGAGAGAATGGAAAGAGCACATCAGTAGAATACCAGTGAGAATTGTGAGGATCGCGATTACTGCAAGAGTCAAAAGAGTGGAAGGAAAGAAAATAACTTGAACACTGAGGGTAACATAGAGGGATATCCAATATGAATGGAGGGAAGTTCTACTCAAAGTAAAGAAAACGTCACAGGCTTGTAAGAAATAAAGAAGATGAATCTGTCCTGAATGCAAAAACTCAGATAGCTCCTAATAATAATTCGTTGATAAACTAAAAATCAAGGGTGAATTATCCATCGTGGCAGAAGAAAAAAATGATATTTACTGGAGCATCCAACTACCCAAAGATTTAGTCAGTGGTCCAGGAAGGAGCTGAGATCCCGCTGAGCCAAATGCGAGGGAAATTCACGCATTGAAGTAAGGGAGGCCAATTCCCTTGCATATACCTCCAGCGGTTCCAGCAAAGCTTGGTTAACCAGAAATTCGCATGAAATGGATTAGTTTGGGGCGACCAGAGAGGTCTCACGCGGCAGTACACCCGTTTCGTGGCTGAGCGCTCTCACGGACAATCTCGCCACTTCACATGACCATGTACTTTTTTCCCCCTAAGCTCTAAAATTTTAAATGGACCAGTGATCTTCCTGCGTCTGGATACCGCTTTATAATTCCCTTCTTCTGTGAGGGATAATCCGTAGGCGTGAGGTTTTGTTTAGGGTCATTGTGTGTCAGCGATGGATAGCTTTTCTAAGGGCTCGCAATAGTCAATCATCCGCAAAATAAGTCCCTGATTTCAACGCTTTCTTCCGGATTTTTTATTGCACCTCCTTGGATTCTTGAACCTCAAAATGCACGGCACCTACAAAAGCTCTGCGATTTAGTTGTGGTGCTGAATAAATCATGCCTAATTCAATAAAATTTTAATGTAACGAGTAATCAGTTTTTCTCGACCAGTACACATGCATCAAGACAGCTTTTCGAGTTGGATCAACTGGTTTTATCGTTCAATGCCTACGTTTCACCAATTTTTTTGGCATCTTTAGGGCTTTCGATTTCTTTAGCGCCCGTTTTATCTAGCCTCTTGCAACACTTACGTGCTCGCGGGTTGAAATCGTTCTGCCAGCCAATTAGTTACCTGGATGATCAAAATGAATAAATTGAAGGATATTTTCCTTTCTTTCAATTGATATTTTGGGTTTCATGTTAATATTCTGATCCATATATAACGATAGTTAAGATCTAGGGCACTATTTTGCATCTAATATGGTATTTTTATCGTCATTTTCAAGATTAACCGGTCATGGCCATTAGTGTACTCCAGATTTTCTTATGACGGGTTTGATTATTTACAAAACATTTTGGCACGTGTCGTAGTAACCCGTTGTCGTTGAGCCCAGAAAGTTTTTCCAGGATAACACATAAACGGAGTGGGAATCAAAGGGGCTATCCAAGTAGATTTTATATGAATACGTACACGCCCATTATGCGGCTACCTTTCGGTGTTGACCGAGTCATAGAACCTATTTACTACTTTTAGTCCTGGAAAACTCCATCACTTTAATAACTTTCTTCATATTTCCCTAGAATCACATACATCTTTTACTTCACACACGCCCTCCTGTCCTAAAGTCTTCTAATCACCATTGGTCGATCAATCTTAAGATTGGTTGGCTGCACCTTTCTTCCTTCGAGATCCTTCTTTATGATTAATTGAAGAGTAAACAAAATATGCACTCAACGTCTCACGATTACCGCTCCAACCACCTTAATTTACTTCAAACATTCAGATCGGGCATAAGAAATTCAGAGTTTCAGTGTGGCACGGAAGGTATTATTTTATCCTTGCACCGAATTTATTTATACGACGTCAACCACAAATTGAGCCAGACACGCTGCCGAACGGATGTGTGCAAAACTTCCTTTTCTCCAAGCACTTCCAACTGCTACAGTAAAACAGCGAGACAGTAATTGTTGAATGTGTTGCATATAGTAATTCATTTTTATGAAGATTTAATGAAGATTTAATTTTGTGCAAAATGCTGTTTGTTTGGTTGTTATTGATTTTTAGTTGTAATGTTAACGAAATGGTAGAATTAAAATGCTGTACGTGACCAGAGACTAGAAGCATTGGCTCGGAAAGTTGTTACAAGATTCTCTCGCGGAAGAAGTAATTGTAAGGCGCTCGAGAAAATTTACCTATGTTCTCTCCCTCTTCCTGTTCACTTTATTCTACTCCGCTCTCTTGGCTGGTGTCCCTAAACCCCCTGCCTCAAGTACATGCGGTAGTATATTTGGTAGTACGTAGATGTTTTTGGCAGTCACTGGAAGGAAACGTAGGAAAACTGTCATTGCTGACCTAATTGTTATTATCGTTAGTAAACTTGTCCTCCACCTCCATCTGGCTCCAGCTGATTCTCTACCACTATTTTCAGTGAGGCATGCTCATTACAACAATCGAATCTGTAAACAAAAATAATGGAAGGAAGATGGTTCAAGTGAGTAAACAAGAAGTAGAAAGAAACAAATTTTATGTCGAGTTAACATTAACTGAGGCTGAGGGAGATAGAGACTGTTCTGGAGAGGACTAAGTGGGAAAATTATATCTGGAGGGTTGCGGGGAATCTTACTGAAAGAAAGTTTGATAAGAAAGAAGGAGGGGAGAAAACTTATATCGAACTAAGTGAAGTCCTCTGCGAGAAACAGCAATAAGAGACTTGGTTTTATAAAAATTAATTTCAAAGTCCACGACGGCACAAAGTAAGTTTTCCGGGACCGATCAAGAGCTATCACTTCTACATGGACTATCTGCGACGAGAAAATTAAATTGAGTTCATTTTATTCAACCTTTTATATGCAAAGTTCGGCTATCGTTTTATCGTTTTTTTGATAGCCTATTCTATAAACAAGCCAGCGTTAGAGGGTATATTTTGAATCAAACTATCCGAAGAGCATGCTTTTACATGAAGAAGAGTTGTTCATGCAAATATCGATCACTTCCTTCGTTGATTCACGGCAAAAATCCTATTTGCGCTGTAACTTAACCGTAGAAATGAAGGTATTTGATTATTTTTTAGTAGCGCTTAACCCGTTGTTGATATATTGTAGATGATATGGAGTGCCAGAAAATTAGTGACGAAGGTGAATGAAATCATTAATCAATCGTCTAAATTTAATCAGGGGTGGTTATTTTTCTTGCTAGTTTTAAGCTATGATGTTATCCATATTGTTCAGCTTTCCTCAAATCACTTGAAACACTTGAATAATCCAAGTCCCTGCGTCTGACCACGAGTCCAAACGCTTTATTTTCCACTTTTTATGTTTGATTATAAAAACTTTAGTTTTCAATAATTTTTCTCAACACCACTAATATAGTTAAGCAACATTTCAATTTTCCTCCGTAAATTTTCAAAACTACGCGACAAAAATGTATTTAACATTTTGTATGTATATTGTGCGTTTTCTCCTATCAGTACTAGTTATTTATTCGCGAAGTTACATTCATTTCTCTCAAATTTATTTCCATTTGGCTTGGAAAAGTAACAGTGAGCATGCTCTCTTGCTAAACAGAAAATGTTTACACTACCAGGTGAGGTGACAGGAAGATAAATTTGACCAGTTAATGAATATGAGAGGACTGAGTTCAGATATGGTTTTCTCTGGAGCATAAAGCAAGATCGTGTCTCAGCATTAATAAGCGTTTATGGGGGTTCGGTTTTGAGAATATTTCTAGAGAGGAAACGATGAAATTAAATTCAAGATCTTGAGTGTTTCTTGAATTATATTAATAGAACCTACTGTTCAACTAATGAGAACATGTGGATCTATGTTTAAATCTGCATTCATTATCATAATTTGAAACAAAACCCTTGAGTACATGGCAATTTTTGATTTCCACTGACGAAAATATGTTCGTCATTTTCATTTTATTGAGTAAGTACATAATCCAACAGGCACATCAACCACTTTTCTAAAATGTAGCATTTTAGACATATTTTCTGTCAGTTCAAATGAAGATTCTGCGATGTTTATTAACTTCGAGGTTCAATCGTATAAGAACTTGGGACTTAAAAAATGTAGTGAATGCATAACGTACGACTAGTTTAAGAATCTCGTCAGTGCCTATTAGTTGTTTTCAATTTCTAAGGTTTCTAACCTTAAACACATCAAAACAAGCGAATATTGTCATTCTTTTGAACGATAAGGCAATGGGGGATCCTTGCTTCAACTGCTAGGTATCCAACTAAATGGGCATACGTGACCAAAAATCCCAAATAAACTTCGCCTTTATCCTCGGGTGCTAACACATATCTCTTTTAACACTTCAGATCCAAGTGGATAGAATAAGTGAACACATAAAAACTCCAATTACAAGGTCATGACGGGATGGGTACGTGGCGTTCAGTCATGGCGACAACCTTAAACGTTCACTGACCAATGACTGCTTACAATTGTATCAGATTTGCTAAGTCTTAACTTCGAGATCTCATCACGATGCCATTGCATATTCAATGAATTTCTTTTTAGCTGAACAAACAGTTTGGATTCGTATCTTTCTGAGTGAATTGAAAAGTAAAATCTCTTGCTCTCCAAACTCTTTCCTCCGATATTTTTTCCTGCGAGCTGGACACCTATCATTGAAACCTAGCGTATGGCTGATCCAAGTCCCAATGGTATGCGCGGAATCGCATTCGGTGGGCGAGTAGTGCTTAACTGCTTATTAGTTCAGGCTAGCTTGATAGATCTTTCATTTTTCCGTCATAGAACATGCGGTTTTTTGCGCCCATTTCATTTTGTGACTTTTTTTTATATTAAGTAACGGTTTAAATATTTAGGCACTTTCGTTACTCGAAATTCCAGGCGAAAATTGTTACACAAATATGCTATAAAAAAATACATGTTGAAAAATATTGTTGCACAAAAATGCTATCTAACTCCATTTGAAGGTCTTCCCTTTAAATTTTTCCCGGGAGCTCACATTAGTGCAAGACATATTTTTACCTTTGGTTTTAGCTTAATGACGTATAATGTTCACGTCAACTTCATGGCAGTATTTTAAGTGTTTTTCTACTAAAAAGAGATGCTTTAGATCGACATGTTTTAGCACTCGTCACAAAATAATCATGAGGAAATCCTCAAGACGTTAATGCGCATCGAAAAATGTCTGTCCAATAAACCATTGCTTTGTCAAAATACTAAATTTTCAGTTCTTCCCCGTTGTTCGCAACAAAATTCCATAAAGTATCGTCGTCCAATACATTTCAAATTTTCTCCATTGCAAATACAAGTATTTTGCACTTGACCGAGAACACCTAGCTCATAGGAAAAAACATGAATGATATCTTCTTGCGTGATCGCGGAGAAGTACCACAGTAATCCTTGACACTTACCTCGTAAATTGAAAGGACAGTCACTTTCCTTCTCCGCGACTTCCCAGCCTCCCGAGAGAAAAACCTTCCGAGAACCAGCCAAAGATTGATTATGTCCCGCGGGTCCTTCAGCGCTGCACGAAAAATGTTCCTCCTACCCGCTCTCCTATCCCGCGGGTGGTAGGGAGAACACCGCCGTCCGGGCCGCGGGAATACCCTGGTCTCTCGTCGGACCGAGGCCCAGGGGAAGGACGTATTAAAGTGTCCCTCGGAGGGTGGATGGGCACTATATTACTTTCTTACCCACCACAACGTCAACCCTCAGTAGGACACCATACTTGAACCACCCGGCGCGAACCATCACTTGACCACTCATTCGGTCTTCACGACCATCCGTGGTATGTCGGAGACCTGGGGTTTCCGGGGACATTGACATGGGTCACTTCATCAGGGGGAGGGCGCAGCACCCTTCACTCGGATCGCACGACTGGACCCGCTTACCACCCCTCCAAGCGAGGGAGATCGTCTTGGACCGACCCGTCACGATGGAGGAAAATGGGGGGGGACGATGGAGAAGGGGAGCGGGGTAAAATATCGCGAAGGGGTGAAGAGTTGAGAGAGAGATGGGGAGGACGAGGTGGTAAGCGCGGAGAGTTTAAGGGGAGGGTCTCGTGGGGCGGGTGGTGATGGGCCGAGAGAATGGGCCGGGAAGATGTGGCGGTTACACTCCTCCCCCGTACCGGGGTGCCGGGGGACACCACACCCGTGGATGGCCGCGAGAGATCCCCTGCCCTGCCGACCACCAGAACAGAGCCCGTCCAGGGTATGGGAAGGAAGTTCCGGGTTGTTCCTTCCAGGGACTACCCCTGCCGACTACCGGGAGGGTGCCCGACCTGCGTATGCGTTTGAAGTTCGGTGGGTTGATTCCTCCGAGAGCATTTTAGTGACACTTCTGAGTGGGCGTGTGCAGAGGCTGATGAGACTGTCGGAGTTGTTGATGCCGCCTCTTCACACAACAGATGTCAAGACGTCACAGAGGTTGGCTAGGGCCTGTGAATATGATGGGGGAAGCTGCACGACACTGCCTAGAGGGAGTAAGAGGACAGACGTGTGTAGCCTGTCGGCGGGTGAACGATGGGATACGGCGGTTAAGACGTTGCCACTTCCGAAGGTTTCATGCGAGGTCTATAAATGATGGCCCGGACTCATTCATATCCGATCATTTCCCCCAAGAGTTCTCGAGCCCGGCACGACCATCGCAGTGCTGGACGATCGCGGGGAAAAATTATGCCTTCATCACCTTCAACATTGCGTTCTGCAAGCTTGCCGGGCGCTATCCCCACAGATCTCAGTCAGTCGCGGAGATAAGGATTCCAGACTGGAGCTAACAACCTCTTCCAGACTTCCCGATCCGGACCCCGTCGTCGTCGTCGGCGGCGGCGGCGGAACAAAAGCGAAGCGCCGAAGCGATCCCGCACACGCAATAAGGAGAAAAGGGGAGAGGGTTATTCTAAAAATAAAACCGATTCACAAATCAATCCGTCCCAAGTCGAACCCGCCCACCCACCTGCCCCGTCTCCTCTTCATCTGGACGTCCACGAGTCATTCGCATGCCCACCTCTGCTCTCGCGCGCGCCGTGTCCGTTCCCAGTCTCACCACTCCGTTGTCGAGTTTTTGTCTCCTCACTCTCTCATGAATACATTTCCCTTCACAAGTCGCGCACGCACAGTCCCACACCGTTCGATACGGCACTCGAACGCGGGGAGTGGAAGAGGGAGCGGGTGAGGGGGGTTGCCCGGAGCATCCAGTTTTCCTCCTCTTTCCCCCTTACACCCTCACTTCTCTCCCTCACTTTCTAACGTTTCGCTCACGGGGATGCTGGCTATTCCAGTATGTATTCAGTTGTTCATCGCTCGCTGCGTTCGATTGCCTTTGCGTCGATGACTCGGCAGGGTTTGGTTGCGACGACCCTGGTGATGCCACCACCACCACTTCGTTCTGGCGCAACACCTCAGTTCCATCCGAACTGTTAAAAAAAACGGGTTTCCTCACCGCCAACCCTCCTCTCTTCCTCACTACTTCTCACACACGGTCAGACAATATTCACCCCACGGTTTTTCGGAGGAAAGTGTGTATCCTATCAGTGGTCCCCACTGATCTATCCACTCGCTACATCCCGTACTTCCTCCGGAGATCCCTCAGCCAGAAATGCACACGACACTACATGCTCCACTTCGCCCGATCGGAGGAGATAAATCTAGGGGCGAGGGCTGACCCCCGCCCGCGGGCGATGGCGACGTGTATCCCCGATGAGGGCCAAACGGAAAACTTCGCGGTGTGTGTGGCAGGGGGTGTGAGAGGACGCTTGGGGGTCTAATGTGAGTGTGGTAATATTCTTCGGTATCCGGGATGGGTTTGTTTTGAAGGGGGCGTTGTTGCCCCCCCGAATGACGGTGCGAGCGAGACGTAGTGGGTTTTCGAGAGCCCCCCTTTCAGCACTGCCGTGCCGTTCCTTTCCCCCTGCTCGCCGGGTGCGGGACTGGCAGGGATGCCGCCTGCCGCCAACACTGCCTCCTGCCCCCCTCCTCACCTCCCCTCCGCTGGTTCCACGGCGCACTCTCCCCACGCGGGGGCAGCGGTGGGGGCGGTGTAGAAGGGGCGGGATTCGGAGGGCCAGGGGGAGGTTGAAGAAGTGGTGTGGGTTCGGAGGGGAAGTGGGTGACGGAGGCGCGGGGGCATGCTTGAGGTTTGGTGGGGCGGTCGGGGGCGGGTGGCTTTCGGAGGGGTAAAAGGCTTTTAGGTGAGGGAAGACACAGGGGTGGGTGTGGGATGAGGGGTGGGTAGGGCGCCAGGGGGGCTGGTATGGATGGTGGGAGGGTGGGACGCGATGGGGGCGGAGGGGCAGGCGCCATCGCCGCCTCTGGTCCTGAGTGGGAATGGCCCGATACTTGTTCGGCGAGGGCAACTCATTCTAATCCCAGAGGGACCTTGCAGGGGCGCGAGTTCCTCTGGGAGGGCTCAGGGGAAGAGTTCGGAGGACAGTCATCGTACGCCTTTCATCCCTCTCTTCAGTATTTCCATCTACATTTTCCAACTTTTCACCACCATCAATGTATGATTAATCGTGGACGAGCTAGCTGTGTGGAAACGACCCATAATTAAAGTTACCGTAGACTTTCCGTAGAGGGACCGTCCCAACACCGGTACATTTCTAGTTTTGGGTGAATTTAATCGATACAGAATCTGAGCACTTTTTATTTAAGTTTTCCTAGTCAATGACGTACAGTTTTTTTACAGTTATTTTAATCTATGGGATATATTTTGAGTGAATCTAATCTGTACAGAGCCTGAACACTTTTTTATTTAAGTATTCTTAGCTTAAGATGTCCACGTATTTTAATCTACGATGACAGTTGGAGAAAGAAAATATATTCCCATCAGCTTCAGCAGCTTTTTTTAATATCAAACTCTTTTAGTACCGAGTTTTAATTTTGTTCCAAATCGGGTAGCTGAACCACTATGCCTCCCTTCTGAGGGACTCCTATGGGCTCCCCTGATTAAGTAGGAAAAAAAGTTGATCACTTCGGCCTTAATCTCATGAGGTTTTTGTTAAACCAAGCGATAAAAATTTGAAAGTTAATCAAGAGCCTTCGATGATACGTGATTAAAATTTTATGCATTGTTTTCGACGTTAACATTTTTCGCCATTAGTTTACAGCCATCGCTGCAAATTTCTCCGTGCAGTGGACATTGGACCTATTGGGAGACATTCCGGAATTTTTCGGGGTGAAAATTGATAAATTTGTCAAAAAGGCGGGACACTGGGACAGACCCCTCATACCACAATTTTTCCAACCAAATTGGGAGGTGCAGTATTAAAATTACACTCCATTTTCAAGAGAACTCAAAATCAAGGAGCAGTCACTCTCTCGTTTCTATGATGACTGGTAAGAGGGGGTTTGGCGCACAGGTAAAGTTCAAGTTAGAAGAAATACCCTTAAGGTTGTTCAAGCAAAATATCATGTCACCTAGAAATCAATGAATTTGGTCTCATTTTAAAGAGATTTATCTTGCTTTTCCAAAGATACCAGAATATCAGTCTCTTACCGGCTTACTTTCTGAGATTTTTTGAAGGAAAATACCAGCCATTTTACATGAGAAATTGTACATGCATGCATCCCAGAGAGACCTTATTCAATGAATGAGGAATTTTTAACACCCAGATCTCTTCAAAACATAATAAGAGTGGGGTTAGTATACTTTCTCGACTATTCTTTTTTAATCAATCACATGGTTTCCACTGAAATTATTTCAGAATCGCAATAAATCTTCCGTTTTGGAGTTTTAAACGTACCGTGTGAAAATATGAGTCAAATTGAAGTTTAATCTAGCAATTTTGATTTAATTACTTATAATTTCAGTCAGATAAAATTAAATTTTCGCACCAATAGTAATTCAATATTTAATTCATGCTTTCTACACGATATGACTAGGGAAGTATCTTGCTTAAACTACCTTAAGTTAGGACTGCCTTTTTCCTTCATAGTGCTTGGTCTTTGAATTTTTCTACTTCCTTCGCCTTACTCAGACATTTCTCAAAGTGTTCATGACGCCGAAGTTACCTGGCGGAATATTTAATTTTCATGAAAGAGTATAGTGGTTTCAAATAAAATTTACAATGCAAAGTTTTTTTTATTGTTGCCATCATCAAGTTAGAGTAAATATTTAAAATTGTATCGCGTTTTTCCTTCAAAGTGCTTGGTCTCAGAATTTTCCTGCTTCCGTCGCCTTACTCGAATTATAATTGCTATATATTACGCAGTATCCATGTTGATGAGGTTACCTGGCGGGATATTAAATTTTTAGAAATGTGGAGAAGGTTTCAAATAATAATTTTCATTGTAAAATTTTATTGACAACAGCTATCAGAAGTCATTGAAAGTCATATATATTTTAAACTTTTAGCCAATGTGATTCAACTCAGCGAAGTCTAGTTCTACTTTTTTAAATTTTTCCACTGCGACACAAGGAAAAAATATGCATTGAAAATTACCCAAGATAAGATTTATTCTCACGACCGGTTGAAGTGTGAACCTCACCTCACCTGAAGACTTAACTCAGTTGCGAAATAGGTCGTGAGATTATTTTTGCAAAAGTATATTTTTTCCCTTGTTTCTTCCGTGAAGTAGATTGAATCGCCACCTAATTTTTCTGTTGCAACAAAAAGAAAAAATATCCTTTGCAAATTCCTAATAAGATATATTCTCACGACCAGTTGAAGTGTGAACCACACCTCTCCTGATAATGTAACTCAGTTACGGAACGAGTTGTAAAAATATTTTTTTAAAGTTAATTTTTTTCTTTGAGCCCGTCCGTGATGTAAATTGAATCACAAGTGGCGAATACCACATCCTAAAAAACATCTTGTTATATATTCCCGTGTATATTTTTTTTCTTTTATTTCTTCTGCATCATGCTATATATTAAGGGTGACCCCTGGCAGTAAGAGTCATCGACTAAGGATCATATGACTAAAGGTTTGAATCCAAGTAATGCCAGGATCGAATGGGAGAGATTTTAGGTTTCATATCCTTCCTTGAAAACGCTTGTGGCATTAAGATGAGAAATCGGGCCCCTACTTTGAAAGTTAAAGTGTAATGCGCTTTATGTATAAAGTGATATGAGCTTCAAGGAAACTTATATAAAATTAACTCTTGGATGACAACCACATATCCATTAAATTGGCCTCCGGAGTGATATCTGTACACACAGTCACCTTTTCTACGTTGTTACTTTTTTACGACTCTTTACGAAAGGCGCCAAGGGGACAACAGTTTTACGTCTCATCCGACAGAAGGAGCATTAAACTTGAAAAGCCCTCCACAAGACACTCAAGTAGCGATCGGGTTTCCTCTGAAAAACATCCTCCTCTGCAGAGATTTGAACCCTGACCGTCCGCATGGTAAGCCAATACTCTAGCCACCACACCAACCCGATCCCCTACAATGTCATCTTGAGAGGGTATTTTAATAAATGATAGTGAAATACCATACCCTTTTCATGATTAATGTAGCTGATGCCGTTACTCGGAGAAGTGCACGCTCGCCAGTTTTGTTGCCCATATTCATCAAATTAGGTTTTTACATTTTAATGGATTCAAGTATTTATATATGAGTTTTCTTCCTTAGATCTTCATCTCATATATTTTTTTTCGGTGACAACATACAATTTAATTTCAGTCATTCTTAATCTTTGCAATTACTTCTCTACGTTATTTTTTATTTTTTCCGAACTCAACTTCCGTTTTGTATCTTTACGTTGGCTTCATTTCCGGTACAAAGTGGGAAACGTTTGGCCTTGGCGACTTCACAGTTAGGTACTTTATGGTAATTTGACAATTTTTTCGCCAGTATATGTTTTTTTCCATTGACTATTATTTTGTTTGACGTGGCTTTGATTTCCGGAATGTAATAAAACATAATGAGCTTCCAGCGGGAAGTTATTCTGTCTTACAGATACGATTTATTGCTTTTTCGTTTGAGTTTCGCATTCAAGGTATGATGGGTATCTTTCGTATGGAATTCCTCGTCTTGAAATATTGCCAGTAAGTAACAGGTTGCTTCTCGTTCTCCAGATTCGATTCCAAGCGACACCGGCTTGTCACGATCGCTTCGCTCATGCCCATAAAGCCGCGAAACAGCTTATTCATGAATGCAGATTTTGACATTTTCGAGGACTCAACTACATGCATTCGTCGCTCATCTCGTGCTCTCCATTTTGAATTCCATTCCGTCGCCAGTATGTAGATCCATCATTGTTATTTATTACGCTACCTTCGTGTTTTACCGGGGAATTGCGCTTTCGTGTGCCCTATAAATGCTTCAGTTCGCAGTTTTAGTTCGCTAACATGTGTGTGCGTTATGCTTGTTCTGTTCGATATTTCAGTTGCCGGTAGCAACCATTTGCACTGGAAGGAAGAAAAAAATCCAATTCTGCCCTATTAAGATAGTTTGAGTGAAATATCATTTCTCGTATAAATCAATGAATTTGGTCTCATTTTAAATAAAAATATCTCACCCTTCCAAATATACCAAAATGTCAGCCCCTCAGCGCACTACTTTCCGAGATTTTTTCCGAATAACACCAGCCATTTTACATGTGAAATGGTATGCGTATGTAGTCCAAAGAGATTTCATTATAAAAAAATAAGGAATATTTAACACTTAGATCTCGTCAACAAATTCAAGGTATATAAATCATACGTTTTCTCAACTATTTTTGAAAATAAATCATTTGGTCACCAGGGTAATTTTTTCGAAATCGCAAAAAATCTTCCATTTGTGAAAGAGTTTTAATGTGCCGCGTGAAAATGAGTCAAATTAAAGGCTAATACAAGTATTTTAATTTTATTGCTTAGAATTTCATTTTTATTAATGAATTTTTTTGCAATATTTATAATGCAATATTTCATTCATGTATCCTGCGGCTGGTGAAATAAGAAAGTAAAATTTGAATATGGTCTCCATTATGACAGGGGAACTATTTCGCTCAAACTACCTTACGCTAAAAGACAGCGACTGAAAAATTACACAACTTGAGATAGTAGTTCCATTTGTTGTTTTCAACCTTGAGGGTTTCAAAAACCTAAGCAAAAAAAGTCGTATCTGTAGTGGTTTTTCAGATATCACGCACAGCTTTCACCGTATCTACAGTGTAAATGTCAGTTTCCTATGCCAGATAACAGTAACTACACGTATTTCCCCCCACCACCAAGAATCTTATGTTCCCTAATGATTTATCTTCCCGTACTAACAATCTAAGCATCAAACAAAGCTTGTGATCTCTTCGAGGATGGACTATATGAAGAATCGAAGACTCGAAGATTAATTAACTTTAGTGTAAAAAAAACTTTAGCATGCAATAACTCAGAACGAACAATGACGCAGGTGCTAATTTTTATTTTGGTCGGGCAGAGTTGTACCAGTGCAGCTTTGTGATAATTTGTCCTCCTTCAGCCTAGAAACTTATCTTACATGATCGGCTCGGATGACATCATTGGCCGTCAGCCTCACCAAACACCCAGCAAACTGTATATTGTGAAAACCTTCACTCCGAAACACGCACTCATTGGGCGTGTGGCAGGGGGTGGTAGGTCACCAGCCGTGTAAAGTTGTAAGTTTTTGGGAGGTGAAATGGTGACATGTATTATGGAAGCGAATTTATAGGAGCTCAGCTTTAGTTTTTATTGTGGTCGCTTATTGTGCGCGGAAAAAAACGAGTTTTTGTACCTATCTGTTCGGTAGTGTATCTCTCTTATTTTATCGCATCTGTCAGACCTAGAAATATAGTGAGGCGTAACTGTGTCGTTCTGAAACACACCAGTTCTGAATTTCCCCAGCAGCCTAAGCCTAACGTGTGGCCTCCGAGTCTCTAGGGGCTCCCACCTTAATTCTTCTAAAAGTTTTGAGACACTGTATGTACGCTCGTAGTAGTTTTTAACAAACCGCGCTGCTTTCCTTTGAATTTAATTAATTTTTTTGCTATATTTTTATGACCAGAATCCCAAATACACGCGGAGTATTCGAGATGTGGCCTATCCAGAGCGAAGTAACTTTTACTCTTTTACTTTTTCATCCGAGGACCTTCCTATTATACGTTTAACGAAACCTAGTTTCTTAATGCTGTGCCGCATATGTTTTGTATTTGTTTTTCCCACGATACTTGAGAAGCTAAGGTAATTCCAAGCCTGGTGGATGAAGAATCGAAGAGTCGAAGATTAAAACTTTAGCATGCAATAACTCAGAACCAACAATACATTACTTGAACTATTTTGTTCAAACTAGATACTACGTACAACTTTCACCGTATCTACAGTATAAATGTCAGTTTTCTAGGTCAGATAACAGCTACAAGTAATCCCCCCCCAAGAATCCCATTATTTTTTTTCCCTAATGATTTATCTTCCCGCACTGACCATCTAAGTATTAACCAAAGCTTGTAATCTCTTCAAAGATGGACTAGATGAAGAATTAAAAATTGTGTTCACGTGTAGTAAGGGCAAAATGAAGTAGACGGAACATAGTGTGTATTTTTTCTTTTACAGTTGATGAACTCCCAACGCACAATACAATATCATGGTGCGATTAGAGGATTAGCCACTGAGAGAAGCCTTGGGTTTATTAGTCGATGGAGCCCACCAGGAGCTTCCTTGAAGTCAGGTTAGATGTCGAAGATTTCGGTCGCTAATGGTTTGGACGACGCAAAGATGGGGAATGCCTGAGGTTTAAGGGCCAGAACATTTCCACTTTTTTGTTGTCCACGTTTTTTTGCTCCAACGACCCTCTTCCACTCGTCCATCGATTCCTTCCCTTCTCAATGCAGTTCCTTACCCTAGCCTCTCTGTTCTTAGCTGCCCGGTTTAACAATGTTAATCCTCTCAATGACTGACGGCGTTCCGAGGGTTAGGTAGCTGGAACGATGCTTCTCTGAATACAGATTGGTGTGAAACTTAGGGATCGCGTTCTTATTAGAGATTTCTCAAAACAGAAGAGACTTTGACGACATTTTAGTGGTATGGTTTATTAAACAATTCAATCGTACTTTAACTCGTAAATTGATGACAAATGAACATTTTTCGTGATAATCCTCTAACTGTGTTTATATATTTCCCATATAAGCGTCAACAAATAAATTTCATTTTGTAGCAAATGTCGCTAACAATCATGATAATTTCACATCGATTCAATGGTTCTTTAAAACGCTCTGAATTGTCAATTCTGCCCATCTTTTGAATTTATAGATATTATATTTATTTAATGTTTTACGACGCTATCTGATGCCCACCCGCCATTGCTCTCTTTTCGTTCACAGACCTTCTAGCAACTGTTTTTCTCTAACTGCCTTTTCTATGCCTTCTCTCCAACTAGTTCTGGACCCTCCTGTTTTGTTCTACCTTGTAGATTCCACATTAAAATGATATTAGGTAATCTCTTACTCGTCAAACGTTGTATGCAACCATATCACACTAGTGGTTTTTTAATGTCATTGACTAATATGTGGGTGACTCCCATTATCTTTCTTATTTTCTCACTCTTGATTGTTTCCCATCTGGATGTATCAGCAGATCGTCTCTTTAGTAATCCAACCCCGTATCATTTACCATTTGTTTTATTTTCTCCATTTTTTTAATACTAGCCCAAAAAAATTATTAGTTGACCAAGCCACAACAAGCTTTATCTTAGGGAATACTGTATAATATGCATTGCATTTAATACATTATGAAAAATAGCATCTAATTCTAAAACTCGCGAAAAAACGGTAAGCTCCACCGCATGAACACATGTAGGGGGGTCCCAGTAATTTTTTCCACTTACTTGAAAAACTTATAAAGAAGTAACCTACGATTACCATTCCAGCCACCATCAACGGCGTCAATTCGTACTTGAAAAAAGTAAATTTACACATTAATCAAAGAGAGTTAAAAAATGGCCTACAACTTGCTTCCTTTCAAGATGACTAACTGATCTGTGTTTACAGATTTCCTTTATAAACGCGAAACAAAGCATTTCATTTCGCTGTATTGGTCGCTAACAATTATAAAATTTCTCATCGATTGAAAGATTCAGTGTTATTTTATATGAGACAGCGAACATGTATAAGCAACTTGCTTATAAAAATAAGCAAATATTTTTTTTATATATTTCCTTATAAGCAAGTTGCATATTTTGACTGCTGGACCGGACCATTAGCTGTGGTACTTTCGTAATACTTTATTCGAAATATCTCTCGTTAAAAACTCATAAAAACGGCGGTTGACGTAGGGAACAGGCGAATAAGATCATAGACGAATTCCACATAAATACCACTGAAGAATGACTGAGACCCTAAGCACTTAAATTATTTTCTTCGTTCGAATAATTTCTTGTTATGTTAATCGAAGTAAATGAGTCCTCCCGTTGATGACACTCTCTTCAACTAATGAAAGGTTTCATAAATTATGCCAATCGCGAACTCTCAGTTGACATCAGGTTAATGAAAAGGGACGACTGGTTGCAGTTAACGTTAACCTAGCATTATAAAATCAGGTCCATGTTTTCCATCGGCTTTATCGAATGCATCACTTGTTCAAACCTAAATAGAAGTTTTCTTTTATTAATTGTCGTAATACCGTGAACAGTTCAACAGTCATTTGTGGGCTGCGATACCTTGGCCAATCATAACACCGCAGCGCTTGAAGAATATGCATGTTAACTTCAGTAAAAATCATACGAAAACTAAAAATAATTGACGAAGCATAACTTTTCATAAAGAGCTAATGAATACGTTTTGCGTGGCGGGAATGTTTAATGGATGATTTTTCGCTCATGAATCTGGCTTCATTTCCGAGCTCCTTTTTAACGTCTATTCATATAGTTGGAGCGATAATTTTCCCCAGTCGTAATATGGGCAAAATTTTATTTCTATTTTAAACTGTGAGCTGCTATAATGAGAATATATGGTAATCCTTACGACGGAAATTCTTTATTTTATATGAATGAGTTTGTCATTTCTTAGCGATATACCTACATATTATAAATATTCGAATCCATAGCTTCCAAAAATGTTGTCTGTTTTTTAATCTGACTAAAAAATAAGGTTAACTATCTCCCTGTGGATGCCGTCAATTGATGTCATTTAGAAACTCCCATAAGAACGGGGGTGACGTAATTTAAGATTTCAGTGTTCAAAATTTACCAGGAATTAACATCAAAATGTCAATTTTTTAAAAAATATATAACATTTTTATCAAGAAAATGATTTTATTATTATATAGAAACGTTAAATTGGGAACTTAATCTACTCAAGCATGCAGGAATAAATTTTGTAGGAATCATCGTATTCCTTCTTTTAAAAAAATCATGAAAAACACCTATAACATCATAATTTTACTAAAGTAATGGAGTATAAGGTTCAGCAGCAAAAGTGTCAACCATCTACAGCTGATTTTCGGTTATTCATTATCCATTGGATGAATGCGTTTATGGTTTATCCATGTATCAGCTGTACAAGTCAACTACGATGCATCTCTTATCATTCCTTCCTATTTTTTTCTATTTCCGCACATTCTTAACTCCATTGATTTTGTCTTCTTCACTTAAGGTTAGGCGTTTGAGTGAAGAACGGCGAAAGAAATTCCTCAACCAATAAATTCTGCCGTTCGCCCGTCCTATTCACTTGCCCTCAATCGCTGTCCGAGCTCCCCCCGCTGTCGTCTTTCTCTGTCGTCGCCTCTTTCCCCAATACCCCCCCGCCCCGGTGTCCTTTTCTTCTTGAAGAACTCTCTGCCACAATGAATACGGGAAAGTCTTTTTATACCATTCCAAAAAATATGCTGATATTCTTCCCCTTCTTTTGGAGCATTGTTTATCACCTCATTCAAATGTTTATTCAGGATCAATGTTGAAAATAAGCATTCTTATTTTTCCACAGTTATTAATTAACAGTTAAACGTACTACGCGTTTCGCAGCTTGCTGCAACTTCAGGTACAATCGTTTATATTTAATTTATTGATTGTTACGATAGTAACACCGGCTAAAAATAGAGGTTTGGAGAACAAATTAATTTTTTGGGTGGAAAGGCAGGGGAACACTGGTTAGGGGCTTGTGAGATGGGAAATGTTTTCGGAAAGGAGTGGGGAGAGGTGCGGAAAAAGTAGCTCGTTGCAGAGGTTGTTTGACTCTCTGATAATTTAAATTTGCTCCAAAGCATCCATATTTAAACCTTTTAGTAGGACATGTAAACTTTCTGGAATAAAATAAATAACGCGATTACTATCTAGAAGATGCTTGGCAAATTGGTAAAGTACAAAGATTATTTTCAATGTGGATTCGAATATAAAGGAATTCCACAAAGTGACGCCTGAAAGTGTTATGTTTATTGTATTCCAAACTTTTTGGGGGTTTGGTCTTCAATAAGAAAGTTACATGCCCATTGCCAACGTTTCGAAAATGCAATTTTTGATCATCATAGCACCTGAACCCTGATCATACAAAAATATATTTTGGAAACGTAGGAAAGAGGCATATACCCTTGTTTTATCGAAGATCTACCCTCAAAAAACAGTTTTTCGATGAAATTTAAAAGAGGTATCAAGACCTAGCTCTCGTCAATTTTATAATTCCATCTACTTGGGTAATCAACCGTATAAGGCAGAGTATCCCAAGCATTTTCGAGCTAAAAACTCCGTGTAACACAAACCTCTACCCAACGCACCCCAGTCATTAGCTTTAAAATCATATACTACAAGAATAATTCAGGATTTTTATAGAAATGAAGCGAAAACGATTATTACTGGACTAATTTTTATTTAAAATCAATAGTAAGGTAGTTAAATCATCCCAGGATATGCTTGTGTAATACCGTTCGGTAAGAACCCTGCCTTTAACGTCCCTATACCCCTCAGCTTTTCTCCAAGCGCTCCTTGTTTCATTTTGTTCCTATGGATAAAAGAAACGTCCCTCCCTCCAGGGGAAATGGTTCCCACTTTTGGAACCACAGGGTTAAGGTACGGATAAGAGCAACCATTTTTAAATTTTTACTGCCACACCCCTAAACGGTTTTCATCTTCATCTCAGCATGTCTCCCTTCTCTCTCCTTCCAATTCATGAAGTCTCTCATTTTCCATCCCTCTCCCCTCTCACACAATATCTTCACATCCCCCGCGGCCTTCAGCTTCCCTTCGCCCATCACTACCTGTTCCAACTCTCCTCTCTGCCTTAATTTCCCTCCCCAAGTGTCCTCTCCTCGCTCATCTGTGAAGAAGCCAGTGATTGAATTATGACTATGACACGACAAATTTTTATTCGAATTTGACTCATGATGAAAACACGACGAATTGACCTTGACTTACAAGAATCTTTGAAAACCGTGAGCGAAGTAAAATGAAAACACGACAGGAAATTTTCGTCAACTACGCTTTAAAAGTAAAGCAAATAAGTATGCTTTTAAAAGGTCGTAGAGAACCCACAAAAAACAATTCGGCCATAAGTTTTGTAAGGAATTTAGCCCTCAGAATTTTTTGTAGCAGCACCAGCATTAGCTTCATGCCATCGTGAGTTATTTTCATCGCACTACAATTAAAAATTAGCTGAACTTCGGGAAATTCTTCTTTCCAGGTGAATCTGTCCTCAAGAAGGTTTCAACGGAACTGATCCCTCCATGTTTCTCTGATCTGTGCTGCCTCCCTCAGCTCTTCGTAACTCCTTCCATTCATAATATCCGTCAACATTTTATTTCTTCGTCTTCCTCTCCCTCTCTTTCCCTCGATCTTTTCTTCTAATATTCTTTTAATCAGGAAATCTTTCCTCAGGACGCCTCCCATCCATTTTGCCTTCCTCTTTCTTATAATTCTCCAAGCGCTCCTTTTATCTTTTATCCTGGCCAACACTTCCTCATTTTACACTTTATCACTACATTTTATCCTTTTCATTTTCCTACATAGCTACATTTCAGGTCCATCTAAACATCAATGCAATTTCTTCCTGGCTGTCCATGTTTCTGCTTCATAGGATACTACACTTAAAATAAAACATTTTGCAAATATTGACTAGGTAAAGGGAATAAAAGTACTATTAATTATTAATGGAGGAGGGAGGATTATATGTGATAAATATGTTGAGGAGTAAAATTCTAGAATAGTTAAAACTAGTGAACCCTCATTTAAAAAGTAATTTGAAGTGTTGTGACTAAGAATGGACATGGAGTGGTCGAAGTGCTCACTAGGAAATGAGGAAGTGGAATTGGGATGGTTTTGGATTGGGGATTGAGTTAGAGAGCACCAGAATATTATTGATGGAAATATAGGCCAATAAAAAAAATCTTTTCATCATCTATGAATGTAAATATATATTCCTACACACTAGGAAGAGATAAAAGTTTCTTCAACTCCTCCACAGCTCCAAAATTGTTCTTTTGTTCCTTTCGTCACTTTGGAAATATAAAATCTATGAATGCTCATTAAGAAAGAGGTTCCATATTGTATTATTTAGACATTTTTCATTATATTTTGAGTCTAAAACTAAGTAAAAGATTAATTGAACCTATTGTCATGTATGTCATCTGAACAACGTTCATTGTCGTGCATGTCATCTCAACAACGTCAATTATCTCGTACAAAGCGTACTTAGTGCTAACAGAATTACGTCGAATCGCACAGTACTGAATAATGTAGGCAGAAAAATGTCTTGACACATTCCGTTTATCACGGAAAAATTACCCGGCGTAGACCCTGAAACTATTTCATTTCTAAAAATAGATTATGAATCGTCTTGCATCAAGGGATACCTACATTCCCTCCGTTTCAGGGCGTGGCCAATGGCCTTGATCGAGTCAAGTGGGGAGAGGCCATTTTGTAGGTCAAACCGTCCTGGGGAACGTGTTTGGAGAGCAATGGTCAAACCTAGGTCTCCGTGAACCCCTCGTAAGACTTTAGTTTTCGACTCGGCCGTCTCAGTGTCTGGCCAGGTGTTCCCGGGTCCCGCGTCGATCAACGGCTGCCATGGTAACGGGCGTGCGGAAACTCAATCTCCGCCCGAGGGCAGGTCAAGATGAAGGAGCGAAAAAGCAAAAATCGCATTTGAAACCATAACGTGCGTGGTGGCAAAACATCTGGCTTATGAGTGTCATGGAGTTTTTCACATTTTCCCGAGGAAAAGTGTCTGATATCAAGTTTTTTGCGTGAATATCCCAAAAATATTTTTCATTGTTTTCATTTGCTGTCAATCCAGAATATCAATTATAATCATAGTCATTAATCTATTCCGGCGCAAACCATCTAAAGACAAACCGTGAGTAAATAGTTGATCACATCGCAGTCGACTGTGAGACAAAATAAAAATTAACGATTTAGAGACTGAATATCAAGTTAGATTTTGTAGAGGTTATCCGGTGTTGACAGTAACAGTTACGTTTACTACAATACAATAAATTAACAATGAAAGGTTTACTGGTTGATTCCACCAGTTTACGTAAATAAATTAAAATTGAATCAGAGAAGAACAATTCAAAAGGCTTTAGTGTTATTCAAAGTACTGAACTCGAAAACCCCTTCTTATTTATATGAAAACTTGATTTTTAATGCCCAAACTAACAAGAGATCGACCCGTATAACAAAAACATTTTACATCCCCAAATACCGCACAACAAAATATGAAAATACTTTCCACATCTCATCCTGTAAATTATGGAACTCGTTGCCTGATAGTATTAAATTTTCTAGGAATGTCTCACAATTTAAAAGGAGTAGGGCTGACTTTTTGTCTCCCAAATGTTCTCTCGCCTCTATATGAAAAGACAAAATGATATGAGATGATATTGTTACATGTTACTTGTTCACTATAATCATTTGCTGTTTTTCTGTCTTATAAAATATTCGTTTGTTTGCTTTTCATTTTTTCTTATTAATAGATATTACTGATTGTACATTTTTGTTTTAACATACTATTTTGATTATTGATATTGAGACTATTTTTTTCATTATCATTTACCTCGTTCATTTTATATCTCTCTGCTGAGTTGAAAGTTGTTTGTTTGTTTTCCTTTTTTTGTAAGGCTTTGTATTTTGTCTTTGTATTCCACTCCTCATTAAGACATGTAAACTTATTCAATGTCCTAAGGGACTTTGTCCCAGGACAATAAAATTGTTTTCTATTCTATTCTAAATATATTTAAATCAACACGTATAAAAATACACGTTTCGATGGACGAGTCGTCCATCATCCTCAGGGCATCCCCATTCTGCTGTACTGCCTTTCCCTGAGGATGATGGACGACTCATCCATCGAAACGTCGGCAGAAATGGAGAACCTGACCCGGTGGAAATCCCGAATAATCTTCACCGACATAGTTCACCGAGAAAACCTTCGATCATTCTTCACTATTTACTTCTCTTCCCTCTCCTAACACTGCGTTATAGTCTCCCATGCTGATGAGGTTGTCTTGCCCCATCACTACCCCGAGATCTTCTTCAATTTACTCGCACACTTCTGTTTGTTCTCCCGTATGACTAGACGTCGGTATGTACACTCAAAAAAGAGGTTGGGTGAAGCATCCAATTTTAGTTGGATAAGAAAAAGTTGGATTGAATATCAACTGCTATCGATACGATGGTCAAGATGATTGGACATACCAACCAATTTAATTGGACAGTCGCTACTTGGTCGGCGTACCACCATGTTGGTTCGTACAACTCACTCGAGAAGCCTCTTTATCAATAGTTGGATCGGACAACCAATGCGATTGTCAGCCGGACTAAGCTTCTACTTCAGAGCGCTCTATTGATAAATTCTCAAACTCGTTCGTTCCTGGCAACCTGGGCTACTTCGCCATTTTCACTTCCGGCGTATCCCGTGTTCGTGCGAGTAGCTGTTATTGTGGTGCGTGTGTGAGTGTGGAATATTGTATCGGCCTTCATCGAATACTGAAGAGGTTTTTTCAAATATTGAATCTTTGTTGGAGGGCTACATGGATGACCAGACAAGAGAATTACTTAGCGTATTGGGCCTGAACTGTCTCATGGATAAATTTAAACGTAAGCATGGCAATCAAGAACAGATATTTAGTTGTAATATTCATGATTCTGTCTTATGGTTTAATTTTTTGTTAAAATATTGATTATGTTATGATTGTTAATGTTAAGATTGCACCTGATATTCAATACTAGTCAAGCAAGACCTGTAGAGAGTGCATAGTCTTGACAGCATAACGATCACTTGCTACTTCCACTACAGTTGGATGTGAGACCCAACTACGAAGGCAGCGGAACCAAGAGAGTTGGTCGGTGAAGCCATTTCCGACGTGTCTATTTAAAATGGCTGCGTGAGCGAACTAATTGGATGGCGCCCCAGTATCCAACGAAGTTGGTTACGACAACCAATTCTCGGGTTCCTGCAGCCGATCTTTTCTTTCAGTGTAGACCGGCACGATCAGTGTGTCCGTCGGCTCTCCTTCCAGTTTCACCATCGGAATTCTTTCGCTTTACTGCCTGACTGACTTCACTCTACTGCACCATTCTTCCTTCAGTATGATGCCTACACCTACAATACTATGTGATAAATTCAATAAATATATCACTCGGTATCCTTCGCTCCAGTAGTCGTGTGCCCCGCCCACTTGATCTCGCTTACTCCCAATATATCTACCATATTACAAATAAGTACATGCAGGCAATCCATGTTAAATTTCCATAAAAATGTAGATGTTTACATTCTGTAAAAATAATTATTTAATGGCATTTAACATTCAGACTCATCGTCATTGGTCGTGTAATTTTAAGATTGGTTGACTGCAGCCCTAAATCCTTCCCAATCTAATGCTAATTCGTTTAATTCCTAGTAGCTAAGACTATCAACAGTAAAATAACCCATTCGAAAATGAAATTAAATCTCCTGATGCGATTGGAGTGCCTGGTCATTTTTTCATGTATTAACGGGTTATATTCATTGGTCGTTTAATCCTAAGATTGTTTGACTGCAGTCCTCTATCCTTCCCTATCAAATGCTATTTTTCTCACCTTCTGATATCTCTTTCTATTAACTTTCCTCTTCATTTGGTTCATGAACTTATTCCTGGGTCTTCCTCTGAGGACTTTTCCCTCGATTTTACCTTCAATTATGTTCTTCACAAACACATTGTATCTCAGGGAATGTCAGGGTTATATTATAACTACCAATTTGTGTTTGACGGATTGAATGCGTTTAGCTGGACAGATTGCGAAGAAAGTCCCGAAGTTTGATAGCGAACGATTGAATTTAAAAATGAACCCCGAATTTAAACCGTTCATTTTCTACGCGTGTGTGTTCGTCCACTACGTTTGATATGTTGATGCAAACAACTGCGAACGTATAACTATTGTTTGGCTTCCCAAAGGATGTGGTTACGGGCGGTGTTTATAGCAGTACGCGCGCGCAAGGCTGAGCTGTGCCCGGCAATACTTAAGGGATTCGATTTGCAGCCAGCGACGGAAAATATGCGTCCCTTGGGGGTCATGAATAAACTATGTTACCGTTTTCGGTGATTTTTTAAAATCCCTTCCCCCCTCTTCGTTGACAACCGTAGTATTTTTCCCAACCCTCCTTTTCCCCCCCGACATGTAACGTTGTCTCTCTACAAATGAAACTTTCAATTCAAAATATTTTCTCTATTATTGAGTGAGTTTATTTTTTGCAAAAGGTTGAAATTTGACAAATAAATTACCCGACCTAGATATAATAGAGCTATCTAATCTCAGTTGGAACAAGTACTATTCAATTTTAAATTCTAAAAATCAACCATGAATCACATGAAGTTAAAAAAAACTAGAATTCCTAACTATCCTGGGGGATCAGACTGGTGTGGTGGCTAGAGTACATGCTTACCATACGGGCGGGCAGAGTTCAAAAATCCCTGCGGAGGAGGATGTTTTTCAGAGGAAATCCGATCCCTAATTGAGTGTCTTGTGGAGGGCACTTCAAGTACAGTACTCCGTCTGTCGGATGAGACGTTAAACCGTGGTCCCCTTGGTGCCTTTAGTTAAGAGCAGGCTAATGCCGACGCCGGGTTTCTATCCACACTTCCTCCCTTACCTGTCCCCTATGGCACAAATGACCTTAGCTGTCGGTCGCCCTCCCCAAACATCCAGTCCAATCTAACAATTCTCAACAAACAATGCTCCCTTATTCTTTCATGAGCCAATATCGTGGATTATAATTATTTGATTGGAAGACTCTTGAGAGGACTGCATTGTAACAGCTATGCTACTTTGAGTGAACATCCCCTTGCCCTCGTTACCTGCCGTAGGTATCTAGGCGACCCCTTACGGCCCTAAGTTGGTAACGTAGTTCATGCACGACCCCTTGGATGGGGGGAGAACTGGTAGTTTTTCAATATTCAAAGCGATAACGGATAACGCGCACGCGCAATTTACTTCCACAACGATTTCAAGCGATCCGGCAAAGATTAACTGCCCCAATTCACACTGCGTGTGGCTCGCGTAATCAGATGTAAATTTCCGGCCGAAGTGACCGAGATATTTATTTATAGAATTCGGTTTATTTGTCACGGACTCTGACAATAACCAACAGAGATATATATAAAAAATTTCAAAATAAAATTATTTTCACATTCTCATAAGAAAAGATTTGAAAGCTCGTAGGCTTCCGCGGATGCGGTGTTGACTGTTACTTTTTACGGGATTCATTCCGCGATGTATGTTTTTTTAAACAACAATATTTCGCTGGTCCTCCTGCCAGCTTCATCAGGTTAACTGAACTGCTTTATTTGTCTCGCTCGTCTTTATATATAAGTCTGGACTCCCATTGTTGCCGGAATATGAATTTGAAAAAATTCGTTTTAGACTGCTACTCAACTTGTAACCGTCTTCTCGGTTGACGTTCTCTTCGCAATTTCTACAGCCTCCCTTATTAATCTTGGGTAATAGCGTATTTCCCTAGATATTAATCTTGTCTCCTCAAAGTTGAAATTATGAGTGGGGCCGCTGAGATGGTGTTCGGCTATTGCAGAAATGCGGTAATTATTATTTTTAATTGCCCGTTGATGTTCTTGGAGGCGTATTTTTAGGGCTCTGCATGTCTGGCCTACATATGATTGTCCACAGCTACACAAAACTTCATATATTCCTCCGTAGAGGTTCCGTGGAAGCGGGTCTTTGGCTTTCCGAAGTACGTCCCCTGTCTTCGTTGTGCATGTGAATCTGCTAGCCACGTTATACCTCGACAGAACTCTAGAGATTTTCTCCGTCGTTCCAGACACATAAGGGAGAGTGGCATATGCCTTAGGTTTCTCTCTGTTTTCTGTCGGGTCCGTGGGATTTTTATTTCGGACCCCGAGAGAATTTAGTTCTTCTTTCCGTGCCGTTTTTAAGATATAGTCACGTCGGAAACCATTTTTCTCAAATGCCCTTATTAAGTGCTGCTTTTCGCCGGCGATGGAATCGGCGTCAGAGATCATAAAAGCTCGATGGTACAGCGTTCTCATGACTAAGGCTTTCTGTTGAGGGTGGTGGTGCGATGTGGCATGTAGGTAACGATCAGTGTGGGTACTTTTTCGGTACACAGAATGACCTAAAGTTCCATCTTCTTTTTTCTGGACCATAACGTCTAAGAATGGAAGGCGGTTGTCCTTTTCTATTTCCATTGTGAATTTAATAGAGTTGCTTTGTTCATTTAGATGTTGCAGGAACTTTTTCAGCTCTTCTCTTCCATGAGGCCAGATAGCGAAAGTATCATCCACGTATCTTACGAATAGTTTTGGTTTTTTATCGTAAGATTGCAGTGCTTTTTGTTCTAAAACCTCCATGAATAGGTTAACTATCACGGTAGAAAGAGGTGAACCCATTGTAGCTCCAAATTTCTGTTTGTAGAAGATTTTATTCCACAGGAAATATGAGTTGTTTAGGCAAAATTCGACCATTTTTGGGACGTCTTCTGGGAGGCCGTTGGATGTGAGGGACTTGACGATTTCTACTGCTTCATCCGTTGGTATATTGGTAAAAAGGGAAACCACATCAAAGCTTACAAGAATATCTTCCTTGGTCATCTTAGCTCTTTTGATGATTTCAGTGAAATGCGTGGAGTTTTGAACGTAAGTTTCCGTTCTTCCCGAAAATGGAAAGAGTTCATCAGCAAGATATTTTGCTAACTTATGAGTAGGGGAATCAATGGCACTTACGAGGGGTCGCAGTGGAATGGCGTTTTTGTGTACTTTGGGTAAGCCGTATAACCTTGGAGGTTTAGGTGCAGTTTGAAGAATCCAACGTCTTTTTTCTTCCAGAATGGATGACTGGGTGATTATGCGCTTAGTTTCTCGCTGTATATTAGCTGTCGGGTCACCTTGCAGTTCTTCATAAGCTTCATCGTTGAGAATGCTTCGAATTTTATCGTTGTAATCCTCTCTCTTCATCACAACAGTCGCGTTTCCCTTGTCTGCCCGAGTAATTAGTAGATCTGCATTTTCCCGGAGTTCCTTCATCGCCTTTCTCTCTTCTCTAGAGAGGTTGTTTTTCGGCGGTTTTGCTCTGACTAAGATGCGGGCAATTTCATCTCGAATTTCGTCTGCTTGTTGTTTAGGGAGATTTCGGACTGCGTCCTCTACACCTGTCACCAGCTTTTCATTGGGAATAACTGTAGGGGCTATAGCATAATTTAACCCTTTAGAGAGTACACTAATAGCTGATTCACTTAAGGTAGAGTCGGTCAAGTTAATAACCGTGTTGCGCATCTGTGTAGACTGCATCTCTTCTTTCCGATTTTGACGTTCCTCTACGGAGGAATATATGAAGTTTTGTGTAGCTGTGGACAATCATATGTAGGCCAGACATGCAGAGCCCTAAAAATACGCCTCCAAGAACATCAACGGGCAATTAAAAATAATAATTACCGCATTTCTGCAATAGCCGAACACCATCTCAGCGGCCCCACTCATAATTTCAACTTTGAGGAGACAAGATTAATATCTAGGGAAATACGCTATTACCCAAGATTAATAAGGGAGGCTGTAGAAATTGCGAAGAGAACGTCAACCGAGAAGACGGTTACAAGTTGAGTAGCAGTCTAAAACGAATTTTTTCAAATTCATATTCCGGCAACAATGGGAGTCCAGACTTATATATAAAGACGAGCGAGACAAATAAAGCAGTTCAGTTAACCTGATGAAGCTGGCAGGAGGACCAGCGAAATATTGTTGTTTAAAAAAACACATCGCGGAATGAATCCCGTAAAAAGTAACAGTCAAAGATTTAAAAGTATTCTCGTCGTTCAAAAGTCGTGAGTTTAAGTGTTATTTTAGTCCTGATAAGAATTAGTTTAATAAATAATTAATTAATTAGTCTAGTAAATGAAAAACATTCGTTAAATTATAATCAATTGAAACATTGTCCTTTCACACTGATGTACCTCTCCCAGTAATCCCCACCCGGACATCCGATGGAGGGGACTATTCTGCCTATGAAGGGGAGGAATGCCGAGTTGATTTTCTTATTCAGATTTCATAGTTTTTATCAATAATAATCTCTTGATTTTCAACATTCCTACCCGCAATGCAGTAAAAATGATTAATTGTGGCATATTTTTATATAAATCATTACAACATTCGAATTCCCCATTGTTGAAATACTAAAAGATCCATCCCACTAATGTCAACACTAACCTCAATTTTTGAATGAAAGTTCATGATTGTGCATAACCTTCAAAGTCGATTAAAAACTCAGGCATTAAACAATTATCTGTCCACAACTCTCTGAAAATGTGTTAAAATTTAAGCCTAAACGAATACTGGCTTCCTTTCTTCTGAGCTGATTTTCTGATTCAGATTTCATAGTTTTTATCAATAATTATCTCTCGTATTTCAACATTCCTGTCCGCGATGCTGTAAAAAAATGATTGATTGTGGCTAATTTTTGTAAAATCATTACAGATTCGAATACCCCATTGTCGAAATGCTAAAATATTAATCCCGCTAATTCACCTCCTCAATTATTGCTAGAAAGTTCATAGTAGTCAATTCTCATAATAGGTTATGTATTGTGTTTGTAAGGTACTTGATCTGGCAGGCGTTCTAAGATTGCTCGCTAGAATTATAGTTTTCATGTACCGTGAGATACAATACCAGTATTATACCTAACAAGCTTGATCATTATCTTTATTTAACGTTTAAATGCTGGCGCTCGGGTGCGCCCACTGCTTCATTTCTTTTTCTGTTAATCTGGATTCACATGGAGGGAATGGAGACGGAAAAGCGGACGATGGAAAAAACGGACGACGGAAAAAGCGGAAACCAATCACAGGCCGGCGGAACGGGCGGATAGAATTTTTTGATATTTTCCGCTTCCCGCGGGCGGAATGTGACGTCATAAACAATTACAAATCTAAACAATACAGCAGCAACATCCGCCGTGGTAGCGGGGAATACAATTAAAAATCGCTGAACATAGAAATCTATAACGCCTATAAAATACATTCTCCCAGTATGTTTTACGCAGCTTTAATTATGCAATTTATTTAACTTTATTATAAATAAATATAATAAATTATGCAATTTATTTATATAACATTAATTCATTAAGTAAGGACCTTCATTATTTATTACAATTTACTTCTACTCAGTAAATTTTTTATCCCCTCGTAGAGGAAATCCACATCGACTTAAATAATTATTCAAGTGTGTTCCATTATATGATGCATTGGTATAATAAAAGTTTATCCATATCCAGATCGTTTCAATGATTTGGAGAAAAATGCCACATTTTATCGTCAAAGATAAAGTAAGTATACAAAAGATACGATAATGCCAACGAAATAGTATATGCATAGTGGTAAATGAAAGTACATACATCTACGCGTATAAATTGACTGCAATAATAATTTGCGTATTTAATGGATCTTTATTTTATGTATCGGCTGTATTTTCGTAACAATAACGCTCCGAATAAAATTTTAGGCCTCCTTATAAATTCTCTCGTATGGTTGTCTGTCACGACTTCATTCTTGGTATGAGCGAATGACATCTTGTGATAAATTTTATTTCAGAGAAAGATATATATAATCGGATAACTTTTCTATTAATTTTTAGCGCCAATAATTCATAATTGGGTGTTGTTCTTCTGTGAGTTATTCCAGGTAAGGATGCGCACACCACTATGTTTCCTTTCCGTCACCTTTCCACTTTTCCGCCCGTCCGCTTTCCGCCTGCTGTCATTCGCTTTTCCGTCTCGATTCCGTCCATGTGAATCCAGCTTTAGCGTAAACAGCCGCGGAGACCGCTGTTGATGGAGAGGGGAGGAAGCCACCCATCAGTGGATTGGGGGGGGGGGGCAGGTGAGGACAGGGGGCACGGGCTCGCGTTCTGAGGGGCAGTTGGTCGGTGAGCTCTTTTGGGGCTGTTTCCTTTCGAGTCTCATATGGATTTCGTCTTTTGGGGTTCATTTTATATCAGTCGTTTGAGTTTCGTACGGGTTTCGTTGGAATCGAGAATCGGTGATAGCCTAAGTAGGCTTGTATTTTCCGTTTCTTTTTATTTGTTTTTTTTCCTTCGCTCTATCTTGTTTCCTACCAATTGCTATTCTTGATGATGAACAGGTGCTCGAGTCAACGAGTGGATGACCAACACTACCTAGTCTGAGAGAATCAGTAAATTTTTATTAAAATTAATTTCACCCTCTACCTTTTCCCCCTTCCGAGTGCGGGCGGAATCCTTTAACTTACCCGCACTGGCGCCCAGCATATCGCCGATAGCTTCTGAGATCTCCTGGGAAGGACGTTACAATAAACGCAGAGATTATTTGACTAATATTTCATTATATACTACTATTATTTTATTTTTAATCCAGGGCTCTTTTGCTACTCTCCTCCAGTAGGATCGGTAATCCAGTAGGAAACACTGTTGCAGTACGATCTTCTTCTGTGAAATCAGCTTCTTCCTTACAGTTATTAATAATTTTAGAGCTTTTAATACAGCAATAGGTGAAAATATCGGTTGTTTTGCTGTTGCCTGCTGCCATGGTTTGCGTAAATTAAAATTAGAGCAGATATGCTATCCAATACTTGTTTTAACCAGTTCACATAAGCCCGTTGCCTTAACTCGTTATATCTTGTTCTGCCTTGAGTGTATCGCCAGTGATCATTCTTCGTCTCTCTGAAACAAATAGCTACATTTCTGCCCAGATATTCTCCAGGCTTGAAGTTCCCCACCTCATCTGAATGTAAGATTACCGAACGATGAAGTATGGTGGCGTTGGCCGGGGCTTGCTGTAGTGGCCAATGCTAGAAGCTGTAACGTCGGCGTGACCTATACGCAATCTTCGTTAACCCCGATTTTTCTTTAGCGCTTAGGGGATGACACACTAATTGTGCAATTATACAATGTTTCCCTTCGATAACTGGTAAGAAAATAGTCTACATTTCCTGTAGTGTAGATGATAGTTTCAGATCTTACTTGGCGATACTTTCCTTGATATCAGGGATAGAAGATAGCCGCTCTGCGGCGAAACCGGTCGTGTCATTAAATCTATCACCATGTGGAATTGCAGTGTTAATTCTTCTATCCCTGATACATTTACTTTTTTGATAAGCATTCTCCATAAATACATTGTATATTTATTAATTTATTTACTTAATTTGTCCACATACAGCATACTTGCCAATTTACAGTGGCCTAATATAACAAACACAGAAGATAGACATATACAATCCAAACAAAACTAAGATCAATAACAATTTATTAACTTTTTTTTAAGGGCCCAGCGGAGAGAAGCGATTAAGTATTGCTAGCGAAATGAGAAAGAGCTCGTTGTGTAAAAGTGTTGAATGACAGCAAAAACGGATCAATGTTGTTAGGAAGAGAATTTATGAGGGAGGAGAGGCGGAAGTGGAGGGAGCGTTTGGTCAAGGATAACCTGGGAATGGGCAGGTGGAGTAGAGAGTGCGTGCGGGTGGGTCTAGATGGGATTCAAAAACTGATGCTAGAGATCAGTTCAGGGCAGTCTATAGTTGAGTTGAGAATGCTATGAATGAGCTTAAGGTCAGTATATTTATTTAAATGGGAAATAATCCACATTACCAGAGAGAACTGTGGTAAAATCGAGTAGACTCCTTGGCACTACGTAGACAATATACGTTTCGAGCGTTACTTGCCCTAAATTTCAAACAGGTGGTGGATAATTTCTAAAAACTTTGGGTCTCGAAGCCGAGTCCTTTTCGTGAGAACTTAGTACTCAAGCCGCATCAGTGCGACTCCTAGTCATCACAAAAGGATTATCATTGCAATTGAAGTTTAGTCCACGGAAATTGGCGCTGAAGTATAAGGATAGAACCATAGAGGTGATTCTTTAAAACACACTATCTGTAAAACGGATAGCTACTTTTCCGTTCAGATATATTCTCTAGTGTGCATGGCCTGTTCGGGGGTAGTAAATTTTATCAAAGCCTTCCCCACGGACTCATGAATCCGGAAGGCAAGAGCACTTGCCTTGAATGTCAAAGAGATGGTTGATATTCTGGCTTTACATCCGCTAATTTTTCCATTCGTCCAGCTCGGAGAAAGTGGAGCTTTTGTCCGTCCACTTTATCTTCGGCATCAAGGTAAAATTGTAATAATCGCAATAACGATTCAAGGCCTCAATCCCACATACTTACATAAGAAAGCTGGCTCTGAGCACTTGTTATGCTGGCCAATGCTAGAAGATTAAGCCAGTCCGCCATCTTTGTTGATCCACATTTTGCCATTGTGCTTGCGGGATAACGCACAAAATTTGCAATTTTACTCTGTTTTCCATCGATAACTTACTAGAGACAATCATGCACTACTTCTTGAATGCGGATTCTCCTTACTTATTTTGTCAATTTATTTAAATTTAAAATCATCTACATTCCCGATGAAAACTAGTGTAAAATTGAGAAGAATCCATAGCACTAAGCAGCCAATATATGTTTCCAGAGTTAATTGCCTTGAATTTCAAACATATGTTTGTTATTCTTGCTTTATATCCGCTATTTCGTCCATTCTGTAGTGCTATCCAAAGAAGAGCAAGGAAAGAGTAGGGATGATTTATATTCTTTACACACTCAGGCGACACTTCGTGGATGTATTTTATACTTGAATCCATATAAAAACAATCCTTGTACTTTTACGCTAATAGTTAATAATGTACTACGCGTTTCGCAGCTTGCTACATCCTCAGGTACAATTGCTTACATGTTAATTATTGACAGTTACGATAGTAACCAACGCCAATAAGCTGGGGGTTGGAGAACAAACTAATTTTTGGATGGAAAGGTAGGGAAAAATAGGTAAGGGGCTTGTAAAACCTATGTTCCCCAGCCTTTCCACCCAAAAATAAGTTTGCTGTTCAAATCCATCCTCCCCCAGCTTATTGGCGTTGGTTACCACCGTAACTATCTATAAATAACATGTAAGAAATTGTTCCTGAGGATGTACCAAGCTGCGAAACGCGTAGTGCATTAATAAATATTAATGTAAAAGTGCAAGGAGTGTTCTTATATTCAAGTATGACTAATATTGTTGTTATTTCAGTTGTCAGGCTACAGTTCGATGACGTAATGCCCTCTCCACGTACCCAAATGGTATCGAAGTTGTAAATCCTTAGTGGAAACCTCACTCCCAACTCATTTATGACGTTGAAGACCGTTCCCTCAACGATCGAAGATGGCACGTAAAAAGGGCGCCCGAAGCACGCTCGACGCACCGCAAAATGTATTTATCGCCACCTCTTCTCCTCCTCCTCATCCGAGAACGCTGAGTTTAGTATATCCGAAACGGAAAATACTTATCCCATCGTGCGAAGAAGAGAAGGCAATAAAAAGGCCTCGCCATATAGAGGTAGGAAGTGAGCTTATTGCGGACCACCGCTCGATCGGATGAAGAACCCGAGGAATGCCTTCTATTTATGTACACTTGATGTCGGCGGACAAAAGGAGAGGGGGAAGGAAACACGGTCCGGTGGCCCGGGGATTTTTTTTTCCTTCTTTTTCTTCTCCTCCTCCTCGCCGCCGGAGAAAGCTTTTTTCCTTCCCGCCAGTGTTTCAAAGGAGTGAGAAAAGTGGTAGGAGGAAGTGGAGAACGACAGATCTTCCCCTCCCACAGCGGAAACATCTTACAGGGGGGAAAACGCGAGCGAATTCTTCTTTTGTACGGAGAAAAAGGGATGGGAAACGATGGAGATGAGGTGTTACCGAGGAATCATTCAGTCATTCATTGGTCATTTATATCCTAAAATCGGTCAACTACACCCCTGTATACTCCCTTATCTGATTCTAGTCCCCTTAATCTCTGATAGTTCGCATTGTGTACTTTCCTCTTTATTTGGTCAATGCATTTATCCCCTGTCCTTCCCCTTGGGTATTTCCTCAGTTTCAATTCTATTCTCGACAAACCCATTGTCTCTCAGAGTGTGACCAATCCAATTGGCTCGTCTTATCTGTGAAATGTTTCATATGGTCCTGTCCTCCACTACTCTTCTGTGAACTTCATCATTTCTTACGTTGTCCGTCCATTTTATCTTCAGCGTCCACCTCCAGCACCAGGTTTCGAAGGCTTTTAATCTTTTTGCGTCTGTTTTTCCAATGGTTCATGCTTCCAGTTCATGGAGTGCAATGCTCCACAAGAATAATGAAGATCAAATTATGAAAACTGAAGAATTGTGAGAAGGGAAAAATGACGAAGGATGAAGAATGATGAAGATCAAATGAGGAAGACTGAAGAATGATGAAGAGGAAATAATGATGAAGGCTGATGAATGAAGAAGACTGAAAAACGATGAAGATCAAATGAGGAAGACTGAATAATGATGAAGACTAAAGAATGATGAAGATCAAATTATATAAACTGAAGAATTATGAAAAGGGAAACATAACGAAGGATGAAGAATGGTGAAGACTGAAAAATGATGAAGATCAAATGAGGAAGACTGAAGAGTGATGAAGAGGGAACAGTGATGAAGGCTGAAGAATGAAAAAGACTGTAAAATGATGAATATCAAATGAGAAAGACTGAAGAATGATGAAGACTAAAGAATGATGAAGATCAAATGATGAGTACTGAAGAATGATGAAAATAAAATGAACGGAGAAAATCACTGGCGATGAAGCCATACGAAGAGTTGGAGAGAAAAGAAGTATAATGAACACTCAACAAAGGGGAAGCATACATATTGGCTACATTTTGTAACGCAATAGCCTACTGAATACAATACAGGAAGGAGAGATTGATGGGAAGAAATGCTGAGCAAGATCATAATTGGAATACATTATGCAAATGAAGGAGAACGAAAAAGTGAGGAAGTAGGAAAGATGCCACTGTCGGAGAGGATAGTGAAGTGGAGGGCTGCCGCAAACTAATCTTCGTATTGATGACAGCTTATGACCATGCCTTGGTTTTATTAATTTTCGTCTTGCTCTGTACAGATCGCTATAGTGGTAGTGAAGCATGGCAGAAATTGCGGAAAAATGCCTGTTTTAAGCGGAAACATATATTCCCAACTAATGAAATCGGCCACAAAATCCTCAATCTGTTATTCGCATTGACTTTCTATCTCACTCTGCCTAAAATCATATCGTTTAGAAGGGAGTCTCCAAAGGTTTCGTACACTATCAGTGCTATTTTGATGTATCATACTTTTGATCATAAATGTTGTCGAGCAACGCGATTCTAGCACTTTCCGACCTCTCGAGCGACATGCAGTCATGTTGTCAGCGTTTTTCAGCATGAGCTGTCATCTCCCCTTCACACCTTATTCGACCTCTGCTGCCCAATCCATCCCCTCCATAACTACACGCTTCAACAGACATTTGCCACTGTGTTTCGCTTTCACTATTCCCTCTCCCTTACTTGGCGTATTTTATGGGAATTCTTGCCCAAATACTTGCACCTTTTAGTGCATTCATTTTTCTTATCTTACATTTTGGACGAAGGGATATTAGGGGTAAACTTCATCGTAGGGAACGTAGGGAACAAAGGCGGCACAGCATTTAAGAAACTAGGATTTGTTAAGCGTATAATAGGAAGGTCTTGGAAGAAAAAAAAAGAGAGATGCTACTTCACTCTGGTTAGGCCACACCTTGGATGAAAAAGTAAAATTTAACCCAAAAAATAATAAAATACAAAGGAAAGCAGCGCGCTTCCTTAAACACTGATACGAGCGTACATATAGTGTCTCACAACTTTTAGAGGAATTAAGGTGGGAGCCCTTAGAGACTCGGAGGCTACACACTAGACTCAGTTCAATTGAGAAATTCAGAACTGGTGTGTTTCAGAGCGACACAGAGGATATTATCATGACGCCTCACTTTATCTCTAGGCCTGACAGAAGCGATAAAATAAGAGAGATACATTGTCGGTCAGATAGGTGCAAATACTCGTTCTTTCCGAGCCAATATGCGACCAAAATAAAAAATGAGCTCCACTAAATACACTCCCATGATACACGTCACCATTTCACCTCCCAAAGCCATATCCCTTATATCTTTACACGACTGATGTCCAAACACATCCTGTCACATTCCCATGCTGCGGTTCGCAGGGTAGTATGTAGATGTAAGAGGTTTTCAGGAGGTTTAAAAAAATCCTTCCTTACTCAGTATTTCTGTTTTTTAGAGCTATAATCTTGTTCAATTTTAGTAATTGTCCTCAGTAAATGCATGCTTTGAATTGTTTCAAGTTCGAAATTAAAAGCAGGTTAGGCATGTAATACGTCCTATTAATAGTGGTCAACAAACTAAAAATAGTTTTCTACGGTGAGGAAGTCAACTTATTGCAACCAATTGTAGGGATTGATACGCAAATTCACCCAGGAAATCAAGCAGATACGTAGTCATCGCTGTGGTAGCTATGTATTCGTGTTAGCAGAGCGTTGATCGATTTCCGTTCATGTCCCTCCACACGCGGGTTCACGCGATCGGGATGACGTCGACAAAGCTATCAGGCTTAGCGCTGCGAAATTAGGCGACTCAACGATGCACACGATGGTTGGTTTGATCAGTTGTAAACTCGGTGGTGGAACGCGTCCGGACGGCATCTGATGTCGACTTGCGGCTGTCCATTTTCAGCATTGCTCCACGGACTGACCGCGGTCGCCATCTTCGGAGGAGGATTGACTGCCTAATTAGGAGGCCGAGGAAACTCTGTGAGAGCACAGGGGCGGAATTTTCCGATCTTCGTGCGGTGCTCGGATCGTGCCACGCTCCTCTCTACCGTTCTGGGGTGCATTACTCCTCTCATGCGTCAGGATGGGTGGTTCGTAGGATTTTAGAGCACCATAGGTATTTTTTTTGACCAGAGAGCGTATCACTTGGAGGGATTGACGTTCGAAAACACAGACATGATTCCAGTTTCCGAGTTAATCAGTCTAGCGTCGATCTACATTGCCAAAAAAAAACTATTGGGAGGCTCAAACATATAATTGTAACTCACTTTGCAAAAATAACCCCAAAACGCGCCCTCAACAGGAAGATAACACGCACTAGAATAAAATAAATCAGCCAATAGTCAGGAATCAAGCTAAATGCAAAAATTTTTAAATAGTGAATTTCCGTAGCATGAAGAACAAACGTGCCGAAGGTTAGCACATATTTGAAAATTCGGACATAGTAAATGGAATAGAAACCCGACTTGCGAAGGATATTAGCGACAGCGATGTTTTTCCACCAGGGTATAAAATATATAGATGAGATCGATCGGATAGGACTGGTTGCGGAGTTCCATTCTTCGCAGTTAAATCAAATTTGAATAGTACCGCGCACAAATCAGGCGACAAAAAAATAGAGAGCGTGTGTTTAAGTGAGAGAGCGCGTTTAAGGTAGTTTAAGAGAGAAAGTTCCGTAGTCATAGTGGAGATCATATTCCAATTACACGATTCAGTTTCAGCAGCTGTAGAAAGTATGAATTAAATACCGCGCCATTAAGGTGCAATAATATACTTCTATATGACTGAAATTATAACTAATTCAATAAAATATCTATATAAGTCTTCAACTTATATAAGTCTTTAACTATATAAGTCTTTGAAGCTCTGTCATCAGACTTTAACAACGTTCATTCGTGATGCCAGGAGTGGGGGTTAGATTTAATATCAGCAAATTCACCACAGTTCACTTCCTGCGAACGTCATCACAAAAATGGCATACCTATACTGTAGGTGGAGTAAACATAAAATCTTCAGATACAATAAAATATCTTGGAATTACCTTAACTTCTAATGAATGATGGGAATTACACATACAAAAATATATGTGGCAAAGCATTAAAGAAACTAGGTTTTGTAAAACGTATAATAGGAAGGTCCTCGGATGAAAAAGTAAAAGAGATGCAACTTCGCTCTGGTTGGGCCACACCTCGAATACGCCGCGAGCATTCGGGACCCTGGTCATAAAGATTTAATCAATAAATGTTAATAAAATACAAATGAAAACAGCGCGCTTCGTTAAAAACTGCTGCGAGCGTACATATAGTGTCTCACAACTTTCAGAGGGATTAAGGTGGGAGCCCCTAGAGACTCGGAGGCTACACGCTAGGCTTAGTTGGCTTGAGAAATTCATTAGAAGTATGTTTCAGAGCGACAAAGAGAATATTATCATGTGACGCCTCACTACATCTCTACATCTGACAGATGCAACAAAATAAGCGAGATACACTGCCAAACAGATAGGTACAAAAACTTGTTCTTTCCGCGCACGATAAGCGAGCACAATAAAAACTTAGCTCCACTTAATGCACTCCTATAATTCATGCCACCATTTCCCCTCCCGAAAACTTACATCTTTACACGGCTGGTGACCTAACACCCCGTGCCAAACGCCCGTGCGGCCGGTCGCGGGGCATTGTGTAGATGTAGATGTAGAACTTGACTCAATTTTCCGCACGGCACATTTAAAACTCCATCACAATGGAAGGTTTTTTGTGACCCTGAAATAATTACTGCGGTGACGGTATGAATTATCTTAAAAAATCGTTGAGAAAACTTAAACACCACTCAGTCTTAATTATTTGACAAGTTCTAGTTGCTAGAACTTTCTTATTTTTCAAATAATATCTCTCCGGAGTGCATACACGTACCATTTGTCAAGTAAAAGGGCTGGTATTTTTCGTCAAAAATTTCGAAAAATATTTCGGAAGGGGGTTGACATTTTGGTATTTTAGGATGGGTGAAATGTTTCTCTTTAAAATTAGCCAAATTCATTTTTTTTATGTGAAATGATATTTCACTCGAACTACCGTAACAAAAAAACAAGAGGTATACATATTTGTTCATTTTATCGGCGCCAGATTTCAAAATTGACGTTTTTTATCAATTACAAACTCAAAAGTCATGATTTACCTCGAGTGATAACAAAATTGTGATAATTATCGTCGGAGATATTAACCTCACGGCTATAAATTGGGTAACTTCTAGGGGTGAAGCAAGTTCAAGAAAGCGTGATATAAGCCAGATCTTACTAAATACACTTTCGAACCACACTCTAACTCAAGGAGTCAACGAACCCAGGAGAGGAAATAAAGTTATACGCCTTTTAGCTATCAGTTTCCCTATAATGATTAAACATGTCGATGTCCTCGCAGGAATTTGTGATCAGAACGTAATTTTTACCACCTTGAAAACAACATTAGAGCCCACTGTAATACCTAACCATAAATTCTACTTGATTCTAACGTTTCCGCGGGGTTTGATTCAATGTGGAGCAGCTTTAGAGCGTTCCTCCGAGTGATGTCCATGGTTAACAACTGTGTCTCCAGCCATTCTGCTGGCGTCTTCTGGCTGAATGGATTTGATAACAAAAGGAATAAATTTAAAGATTATTGGCCGCTGATATATGACATGTAACGTTTTCCAAATCTAAATACTACCTCATGAGCCGCCGTATGTGTGTGTTACACAGGTTTAGATAGCAAGAGCCACAAACAACGAGGAAATAGGGAAAGGGAGAGGGAATTGGGATAGTAACAAGGGGAATTTCATAATAATGAAGTGTATTCATATATTTTATCTCTCTGTGTATTTTTTACAGCCAGATGAAGGTATTTTTCACTCCATCCGTATGTCATTCCATGACTACCCTATCTCCAATCCGTCTTCCCTTATCCGACGAATGGGATAGTGATTTGATTTGGAAACTAGATTAAAAGCATCCCATCCCTAATTCCCGATTACGGATTCTACCACAGATCGATTTCTTATCCGAATATATGAGGAACATTTGGAATTCTTATGAGTGGTGGTGCTCATTCGGTCGCATTGCTGGCTTAGCAATGTACCCCTTGGCCCCGTTCTTCATCTTTATCAACATACTACCCCGCAAAGCGAATGGTGGCATGGAGTGTTCGTACACCAGCTATATAAAATGGAAGGAATTGGTACATGGAATAGGAAGGAGAAAAGGACAAAGGTGAACTGCTAGTTAGCGGAGTGTCATTGAGCCATGCTCTTATTCACTTATGGTTCATTAAATGAAGGAGTTTCTGATCCTATCGTATTCGGAATATCATCAGTATTGGCAGGACATCTCTGTTATTTTTTCGCTCCTCTCAGCTCTATATCGCGGAGTTTAAATAATATCCTCTGAGTCATTAAAAAAATGCTGCTTATCGGAGGTTTTTTATCTACATCTACTTATTACTCAGGACGACATCACGCGGGTGTTTGGCAGGGGGTGACTTATCACCAACAAGAACAACAGTGAAGAAATTTACTTTCACCAACAAGTAGAGCACTCTCAGTATACTACAAATGTTACAGAAACTACTAGAATAATCTATAATGTAACTATGTAATCATGACACTAGATTCATGCAGGGCACAGACAAAACATGTTGTTAGCATTACTCGGCAGATTTAGAAACATGCATTAGGGTGCATATGAATAAATCAGCTATGCTTGCTGTCAACTATCCAACTTCAAAGTCTCAACGCAGCCATTAAGGTCTATTATAGATCGCAGGAAAAACATTTTAAACCTTTCTGTTCAACAGTCTATTTCCCTTATTTTATTCTCATAATCTGATCTACCGTAGTATGTTGAAGTTCGTAAGATATTGATAACTTCGTCTGAAAATAAATCGATTTTGATTTACATAAAAGATTGAGTCTAATTGTCAATCGACAGCCTGAAAGCGATTTCCATCCAAGTTGTTGCAAGAGGTCAGTAACACTAACGAGACTATCATGAGGGCCTTTCATGTATCTTACTGATCTTATCTGCATGCGTTCTAATTCTATTTTTAAACCTACATCATGAGGATCCCAAGCACTGGCAGCGTATTCTATGTGGGGTCTAACAAGGGAGAAATATCTGATTTCTCTAACCTTATCGTCGCACTTTCCAGGTACTCTTCAAAACAAATGCAAATTTACGATTAGCTTGACCAGGGGGGGAGACGATATTAATCCGATTTGAACCCCCCTAGCCTCCGTATCAAATCCTTCCAAGGCTCTCCTCACCCTCATACTTCGTCATCATTCCCTTCCCCCACAATTCTCCTAGGAGACACAACTAGGTTTTGTTAAACGTATAATAGTAAGGTCCTCGGATGAAAAAGTGAAGGAGATATGCTACTTCGCCCTGGTTAGGCCACACATTGATGCAACGAGAGCATTTGGGACCCTGGTCATGAAGATTTAAACAAAAAAAATAATAAAATACAAAGGAAAGCAGCGCGCTTCGTTAAAAACTCCTACGAGCGTACATCTAGTGTCTCTCAACTTTTAGAGGGATTAAGGCGGGAGATCCTAGAGACTCGGAGGATGCACGCTAGGCTTAGGTTGCTTGATAAATTCAGAACTGATTTTTTCAGAGCGACCCAAAGAATATTATCATGACTCCTCACAATATCTCTAGGTCTGATAGATGCGATAAAATAAGAGAGATACACTGCCGAAACGATAGGTACAAAAACTCGTTCTTTCCGCGCACGATAAGCGACCACAATAACAACTGAGCTCCACTAAATGAACTCCTATAATACACGTCGCCATTTCACCTCCCAAAAACTTACATCTTTACACGGCAAGTGACCTAACACCCCGTGCGACACGCCCATGCGGCGGCTCGCGGGGTATTATGTAGATGTAGATGTAGAATTCTCGAGCGAGTCTCACTTCCTCATTTTCCTCCCCGGTTTCCGATGTTCCGAGAGGGTGGGACGAGAGACGTAGGTTTCTGTGTGAGGGGTCGGTGCGGGTGGGTGGTCCTTCCTGAGAGAGTCTCCTCACTCCCACTAGCGCGTGTGGACTTTATCTCCATCCAAATCTTTCCACATACACACACATATATCCACCCATCGCCCACTCTATCTCGCTCTCACCAAAAGTTCCACCCTCGGATCGGAGCGTAATACATATGCGGGTGGGAGAACGTGCAGGTCGTGTCAATATCGCCCCGGTCCGGTGGAAGATCCACCCGGAGTGGAAGGGGCCACGTCTCGGGAGGCAAGAGGAGGACCCGTCCTCCTCGCTCCACTGCCTCCCCGCATCGCATCATTCCTCCAATCAACCAACTTGTTCCGTCGAACCTTCCAATCCTAAAATAGTGCAACATTCGGTCCATGAATATATATTATGGATTCGGATCTTTGGCATTGTTGCCTAGGCTACGTGTTGCCTAAATTTCCACTTTTAGTTCACCCGGACCTTGGCGCCACTTCTATTAGAGTCTTTTCTGTTGTTATTGTAAATAGACGTAGTTGATTGTTGCTAACGTGAGACTGTGGTGAATATTCAACAACGATCGAGGAGATATGAATTATCTGATGATTAGAATATATCTTGCTATTTTTGTTATTTAAAATTTACTTTTTGAATGCTAGAGAGGAAATATCTATTACAGGAAATCAGTAAGAGATTATTGAAACGTTCATCGTGTGCCGACAACTTGTTCGCCAGAATTCGATTTTAATTGGAATGCATTAACCCTGTTTTGCCTAAATAAAGAATTCAGAATGCCATGTTTGAACAGAGCGTGCTTCGTACCAGGCTGCAAAACAGGGTATGCGTCTACGAGGACCCAAAATAGGAGACTTGAATTGAAAAAAAATAATCTGTTCGAGGCGGCGGTAAGTGCATTCCTTTTTACCTACACTGCAACGATGGCCATTGGGAATACTCGCATGAAGTCACCTCGCATTGTTATTAAATTTCCGTATAGAGATATTCACGAAGTGCTAAGAAGTTAATTGTGCATTTTTGTAATTAAATTTGGAGAGCAATTAAATATATCTGTAGTCCGGACGGTATTAAAAAAGTGTATAAATACATCCCGCGTGTATTACTACATTTTTATCCGCTACATTATGATTACTCATAAGTAAAAACCAATGTATTGTCGCGAGGGATGGGTGGAGAGCAGTAACGGAACTCCTGTGAGATCATCGCGTCCGCCTGCACTCACATCCCTCCCTTTCGCATCATCTTCGTGGTATCAATTCGTCCTTTGGACTCCCGTATTTCTTATAAATAAGACGCTCTGGAGTTCTCTCGCAGACCTCTCCCTGACATGTTCCTTGCCGGTCTGCGCCCTTGCAAGACCCGCACCATCCGCACATCCTACGCCGGTCTGCGACCTCGCAAGACCCGCGATTCCTTCTCTTACCCACCGGGCTCAGAACTTGTACACTAGAATGTAAGTATGTATAATAAAACTCGGCCAACGAATCTGTTATTGTTCTTTCTATCTTAATGTCAAGACGACATTAATTAAAACCGGTAAAACGTGTTTATTTACAATCTGTCGACTGTATTTACATTTGAACTTCCGTCTTTCATCACTAGGCAGCACCGCTTTCCAAAAAGTTGTTTGTTTACGGAATTCTAGACAACAGTTTTTGGCAACGAGATTCCAATCCATAGTATATATTCATGATTCGGTCATAGCCACTGCGCTTTATGGTATAGTCATGTTTGGTTCATCAACAGCAACATGATGCCCTGAAAGCCGCTTAAAAGGTATGTGGCCGGGGATGAGCTATCACTAACATGCCCTACATGTACCCTAATACATTTCGCGAAACTACGGCTAAGGATGCATTATTAGCAACAGACTTCAAACACTTGTCACGGAAGTGAAAATTAACCAGAAAGCTCTACCTATAGCTTTGCTACATTTAAAAGGAACTGTTTGTATTAACTCATTTTGCAAATACGTAAATGAAAAGAGACACAATTGCTGTACAGAAAACGTACTAGACGTGCTGTGATTATTACGAGTACTGGCAACAAACTAGAAACAAACATTCGACTAATTTGCCACATTACCGATTGACAAACCTAGTAAAAAGCCTCATTGGCGGCTACGTTGGCCTAATATCATTCTCGAGAAAAATGACAATTTAAACGTGCCAATTCTTCAGTCTGTTTCCCTAATTTTATTTATATAATCTACTCTTAAATTATGCATGAGTTGGTCCGGTTTTGCCGGTGTCAGATGGTACCTATGAGGATTAGGCAAAAAATACCGGTAGTCGGTACTAATGAGCTATTGGTTTTTTTCTATTTCGATACTACCGGTAACTATTGGGAATCGGCACTGATGGCACAGTGTAAATTGTATTCTAAAGGTTCACGAGAATGTTCGCTGTGATGATAAAAGCAAAACTTTCAACATTTTGACAATACTCCATCGTGACGAAAGATTTACATTTATAATCAATGCAATTTTTAAAAATAAATATACATCGTACGCGTCACAACAATCACCTGACCTTCGAAAAGTTCACTTTCCCTCCGCAGTCGAAATAGTTTCGTCGAAAGCAAAAAGCGAAGACGTACGACACTTATGTAAATATCATTCCTTATTCCAGATGTCTGAACAGGCAGATATACTTTAAGTGTCAATGCAGAGTCGTAAAAATAAAAGCGCGTAGACGTCTATGGAAGCGTTCTCGGTCGTGGTACATAGTCCCCGTAATGATCTACGTCTACATCTATATCTACATCTACATACTACCCTGCGATACGCCGCATGGGCATGTGGCAGGGGGTGTTAGGTCACCAGCCGTGTGAAGATGTAAGTTTTTGGGAGATGAAATGGTGGCATGTATTATATGAGTGTATTTAGTGGAGCTCAATTGTTATTGTGGTCACTTATTGTGCGCTGAAAGACCGAGTTTTTGTACCTATATGTTCGGCGGTGTATCTCTCTTATTTTGTCACATCTGTCAGACCTAGAGATGTAGTGAGGAGTAATGATAATATTCTCTATGTTGCTCTGAAAAATATCGGTTCTGAATTTCTCGAGCAACCTAAGCCTAGCGTGTAGCCTCCGAGTCTCTAAGCTCTCCCACCTTAATCCTTCTAAAAGTTGTAAGATTGTACTCCATGATGGCGTCAAGACTTTTAAACTTGTTGCACGTACATACTGTATCAATTGCAGTGGAAAATTCTAAGTTTCCCTTCAATTTGAATTCCAAAATATCCTCTCGCCACGTCTCGCTCTCGCGACACCGTTGGGTCCGATGTCTCCTTCCTTTTGCCGATTCACGAATGTGATGAGGGTCCGTCCGTCCTCTGGCCGTCGCATCCCATTCCTATTTCTCTCTTCGTGACGCGTGATGAATAATTCCAGCCGGCGACCGCGCGATCCTTCCCGGACGAAAGTTATCTCTGTGTCCTGGGGGTCCATTCGTCTCGAACTCTCCAACATTCGGGGCTTCACACCCGGACCGACGACGCGTCGAGGAGAACTTTCTTCCTCTCCCCTCCCACCAGTTTCCCTATCCAGTGGTCGTAGATTTTTGGAGAGGTGATAGAGTGCTGAAGTAATTTGTTGAATTGAAGTGTAGCGTATGACTAAAATAATAATTATAATACCGTACACACCCATGTGCCACGCCCACGGATAGGGAAATGACTAACTTTGAAGAAATTCCGAATATGCATCTTCTGTTAAGAAAGAATTCTGGCTCACTTCCACCCTACCAGCCGTCACGTTTTATGACGAGACATATGTCACACTGGCATGGCGTGACGGCATAACTTTCCGAATCCATGGTCGGTTGTCAATCAAGTGTGAAGTGTTCAGGAGCTCTCTCTCTTCAGATGATAATAATGAAATAATGTTTATTGTATTTGAAATATTAAAAGTACAAAAAAAAAGTACAAAAACAATAACAAAATTGCTACTTGCGACAAATAATTATAATAACAATTGACAATGTTGGCAATGATAACAGAAAAAAATACATGTAAAAAAAGTTACAATGTGTTTTTTTTAATTTTTAATAAAATTTTATTTTCAAATCTTGGTCCTGCTAAGCCAGAGGCTTGTCAGCAGGTGTCATCGTTATGGTGATCGGATATTTCAAATATGTGTTTTAATGTTACAAAGAGGCATAGTTATTCATTTTCCAACCAATCCTTTATCCTTATTTTTAATTCTCTTTTTGTACTTAATGTTCTTAACTCTTCTGGTATTTTATTAAAAAGTTTAGGCACAATTACCGCAAAGGTATCATTACCCGATCTAGTATTTTTCAGTGGTACCATATACTTTCTACAAGTTCTTAACCTTTCAGAGTTCTGTATTGGACGGATGTTTTTATATGTATTGCAAAAATAATTATCTTGAATGATAATAAATCTGTATAATTTATCTAGTCTTAATACACCTAAATATTTATACATATCTACCTTGCATATATCTTTTTTATCTATTTTTCCATAAAGGGCTTTAATAAGCTTATTTTGCTTTTATATTAATAATCAATAGTATAAACTATTTGCATTACCCCATATTGTAAGACCACACCTTAGTAAACTCTCGACTAATCCACAATATATTCATTTTAGTACAGAAAAGGGTAATAGACTTTTGAGGTAGTACATTTGGTATACAATCCTTCTTAATCTTGAATTTACTGCAATCATATGGTTTTTAAATCTAAAGGAATCATCAATTATTACACCCAGATATTTATAAGTTGTAACGTGCTCTATTATGGGACATTTACAATTCATTAAGTTTACATGTAGGCATTTATGTGTATGTTTAGCAATCTTTAGTATTTTTTTCCCAGAGCTCTTTAGAACAACATGCATAACCTTAGATTTATTTTCATTGACAACTAAGTTATTGTCATGTGTCCAGTATAAAAAGTTTTTAAAGTCCTTTTCCAGCTTCATTTTTGCTTCCTCAAAATTCATTCATGATAAAATTACTATTCTCCTGCACCACATCCAAAAATACACAAAGTGATAGGAATAAGTGTGAGAGGTGGCCCCACCAAGGTGAATTGGGGCTATATGTTTTCAGGGCTTTTAGATGCATTTAATGATGTATCCATTGAAACAGTATGTGGGAGAGAAAACTGGGCAAGACATGTCTATTGATAGAACGCTATCAAATGACCCAATCTTTGAGTGACTTTAAGATTTTTTTGCGTTAAGTAAGAGAAAGGTAGTATTGACTGAAAATCGACCCCGCACAGTTTTGACATATTTTTGAATGAAAGGTCTTTGTGAGATATCAATCATGAAAATTGCTCCAGAATAATTATTCTAAAAAATAACATAGATTTGGTTGCATCCTGAAAATATGAATTTCGATAATGTTAAGAAAAAACATTTGAATAAAGTGATGAGGTCGGCATAATGGAAAATATTCCGGGCTGATGAAAGCAAAAGTGGGCTCAATTTTGAAAAAAAATCACCCGCAGCATAACGCTCTTGGGTCATCGAACGCCATTGTGATGCGAATTTCTCATCAGTGAGGTTCAAGGAACGATAGCAATACTCACAAATTCTCTAAGTGGTGTTATCCAGGTCACGGAGAGCTCTTTTCTCTGAACGTAGGGCAGAAATGATCTTAGACGTAGGAAAAAAAACTCTCTTCGTACGTTCGTCTCCTCGGAGCTGAGGGTCGATCCGCCAATGTTCGGATGTCATGAGTGGTCTCAACTCCATCTTCATTTATATTCCTTCATAGTCCAAGCTATTTGGTCTGGCATCTATTGTCGCCTATCCCATCCGTTGAATGGAAGTAACATTTTGTCATAATTTGCTGTTTTTTAAAAAAAAAAGGACGAAAAGGTGTTTAAGGCGTTCGGAGCTATTGTTATTGGCAGATTTTTGTGAAAATTTCCATGCGTTTACTCATTTGTGCCATTTAAAGTAATAAGCTAAAACATTTCATCTTACGGATTTGGTTTTTCATTTATTTAATTCTGCTTTGCCACGTGGAATTATGGCAAATGACTTATTTGTGTCAGCTGTTTTAAGTTCAAAATGAACAAAAATGAGTTATCATCGATAGCATGTTAGGGATATGAAAAGTTACTGGATGGTAAAGAATACTGTGTCACATCTAGGAGTTCGTTATGAATTTCGGATATAAAATTTTCCGAACCGAGTCGGAAAAGTCGCGTCGACCTACCGCTCTCTGCGAGTGTGCCACTAAGAGAAGTGAACAGTGGAGACCAATACTCTGTTTTCATTAAAACGATGATGAAATATCGGTGGCGGTTTGGTTTAAAATGGCAGGGGCTGAGTGAGCCACAAATTCTCAGTTTTACATTGCGAATGGAAACGAAGAGGAGGGTCGGGAATGGAAATGCGGAGAGGGAGGCTGGCGCGGTGATGACTACTAGTGCCTTGTGGGCTTATGATAGTAAACCTGGGCCTGGGTTTCAGAATTATCCGCATATCATTGTAGTTTCATTCACTGAAAAGGCAAGAGGGCCTCAGAAGAATCCTTACCACGTCTTTTAATCAAATTTTGCTCCCACTAAACGAGCATTGGATTTGTTGCTGAGGTTATTGTCTTGCTTAGTTATGCGACTTGTGCTCAAGATAAAGATTTTGAATTTTAATTTGGGTGAAAATAAATGGATACGAAATGGCGTTCATTAATAAAAGTATCGGTGGAATAATCTCCATAGTTATTGCCTTGATTCCGCTTTTCAATGGCTAGCGCATTTAACAAGAAAATGCAAGATTTTTTAAATTAAATCTAGATAATACTGGTATTTAGTTTATTTTTTGACTCATACTGTCGCAGTTCGGTTAAATCTTTATGACCATGTTTCAAAATGATTGCGCCGTATTCTAGGTGTGGCCTAACGAGAGCGAAGTAGCATCTCTATTTAATTTTTTCTTCTGAGGACCTTGGAGATGCGTCTCTTGATGACCGCTTGACGCACTAATTACTGTTATTTTACATCTAAATAATACCCTGCGAGCCGTTACATGGGCGTGTGTCACCAGCCGTGTAAATATGTAAGTTTTCGTGTACGCACTCCGGAGAGATATTATTTAAAAAATAAGAAAGTTCTAGCAACTAGATCTTGTCAAATAATTAAGACTGAGTGGTGTATAAGTTTCCTCAACGATTTTTTAAGATAATTCATACCGTCACCGCAGTAATTATTTCAGGATCACAAAAAACCTTCCATTGTGATGGAGTTTTAAATGTGCCGTGCGGAAAAATGAGTCAAATTCTACATCTACATCTACACAATGCCCCGCGACCGGCCGCATGGGCGTTTGGCACGGGGTGATAGGTCACCAGCCGAATAAAGATGTAAGTTTTCGGGAGGGGAAATGGTGGCATGAATTATAGGAGTGTATTAAGTGGAGCTAAGTTTTTATTGTGGTCGCTTATTGTGCGCGGAAAGAACGAATTTTTATACATATCTGTTCGGCAGTGTGTCTCTCTTATTTTATTGCGTCTGTCAGACCTAGAGATGTAGTTTGGAGTCATGATAATATTCTCTGTGTCGCTCTGAAAAATATCAGTTCTGAATTTGTCAAGTAATCTAAGCCAAGCGTGTGGCCTCCGAGTCGCTAGGCGCTCCCACCTTAATCCCTCTAAAAGTTGTGATTTTTCGTCATTCGTATCTATACCTGGGGCCAAAACTATTTCGTACTCTGCCAAAGGATGTGAGAAAGAAAGACACAGACTAGGGATTTGCTTCAGCTGTTAAAAAATGGCTAATGTGTCACGAGGAAGTTGAGTCTTTGTTTCAAATGATTGTATAAAAATGTACTAGGAATGCTGATAACTAAAATGGGATTGTGTTTGATTTGAGATGTTTACTGTCAAGTTAATTCATCTATTATATGTGGCATATGGATTTTTTGGTTCCTCAATATAAGAGTTTTTGTTGAACTGTGTAATTAATTGTCGTTGCTCAAGTTATTGTAAAAACTCAAGTTATAGTGAACGCGTAATAACTTGAGTTTTTCTTTTTTTGTATGATTGCACAATAAGGTATAGAAGCACTAGATAATTTTGAGATAATGTGTTTGATAACTGATCAGCACCAGCTCTGCCACAATAACATTCAGGTGATGGTGACCCCATATCAGGTAGTTCCTCTGGGGTACTTATGTTCATATACTTTGTGTAAATAACCAAATGTACATACATATGAATGGAATTAAGAATTATTATTATTATTAATTTCTCATGCAGCCTAAGCCTAGCGTGTAGCCTCCGAGTCGCTTGTTGCTCCCACCTTAATCCCTCTAAAAGTTGTGAAACACTATATGTACGATAGGAGCGTCCAAATTATTAGGGAGTTTAAAAAAATATGCGGTATTACTTTTTGGGAAACCCTCTTACTAAAGCTGTTGTTTTTTTATTTTGGTATCGCTCATTTTTTTCTTTTGTATAAAATACTGTCGAGGAATTCCACGAAGTTTCCCCTATATCAAGTTTTATTTATTCAAAAGTGGTGGGATTTGTTGGGATCGTGGAGGAGCAAAAGTCGGTGGGGAAAGGTGGCTCCGGAACCAGGGGTCCCGGAACATTCTCCCCATCGCTCGGGATCGGTAGGAGAGTCTATTTCCTGCCGCAGGAAGAAATATCCGAGGCAGCTGAACTACCTGCTGGGGGAGGTGGGCCCTGTCGAAATAAAAAAAATAAACAAGAGACCTTTTTACCCGATGGGAATTTGATGCGAAAATCGAAGCGAAGAGGAGGAGGACGAGATGGATGGCAGAAGGTGAGAGGGAAAGGGCGGCGACACTTGGGGAGCGTCCAAATTAGTCGTTTTCAGACCGATTTTCCACCTCTTCGATCACCTGGGGGAATTGCGAAGAGGAGGAGGAAAAAGATTGCGCGACAAAGGCATTTCTCTTCGCATATTCGCGACACACGACGCGGGACCGTAAACGCTTCTCAGAACTCTCGCCATTCAATCTTTCGGAGGCAAGGATGTGCAATATTGCTACATGTTGACTGTGATTTCCGGGAGACGTCTCTCTTGCCGGGGAAAATTGCCGCCGAACAAAGCGAATACGTGGAATCGAGGAGTTTGGTGGCGCCTCGACTGCGAGTCGGGAAATGCTACGGGGGTCGCCCAAAAAGTAATAAAACTCCCTCATCATTGGTCGCTCAATCCTAAGATTGGTTGACTGCAGCCCTCTACCCTTCCCTATCTAATGCTAGTTCCCATACCCTATGCATGAAGCACTTCGGTTGATAAGAATGAAGGGTTAATGTAAAGAAGCAGGTACAAATTACGTTCATCAAAACAACCCTATGAATACTGTAATACCAATAAATAACTCGGGTGTCACCACATGAATTTTTTCAATAAACATGTTGAGAGATTAGAACTTGTAATTAAAGCTTTCACACGTAATGTTACGATCTCTAACAATGTTTTCAACGTCATCACTAGTCGTTTAATCCTATGATTAATTGACTGCAGCCCTCCACCCTTCCCTATCTAATGCTTGTTCCCATACCTCCTGGTATCTCTCCCTATGTACTTCCCTCTTTATTTGGTGCGTTAACTTAATCCTAGATCTTCCGCTGGGGACATTTCCCTCTATTTTGCATTCGATTATGTTCTTCACAAACCCATTGTGTTCACTTCTTTTCTGTATAGTGTTTCATAGGTTCTTCTCCTCTTTTTCTCATCTGTACACCTCGTCATTTCTTATTTTTACGTCCATTTTATCTTCAGCATTCTCTTCTAGAACCAGATTTCGAAGGCTTCTAGTCTTTCCTGATCAGCTCTACCAATGGTCCATGCTTCCTAACCATAGAGTGCAACGCTCTATGCTAATGATTTCAAATACTGTTTCCTGGTTTGAAGTCCTAACTTCTTTGAGAACTGCAGATGTATTTTTCCCATGAGCGCCTTATTACCGTGGGCTGTTCTCCGCTAACTAAACTAAAGACGAGAAAAAATGTGAATTGCTTCGTGATTTCTCTTCTTTTCTAATCCATTTTGAATAATGACTCTATTGCTTTTCCACACTGCGTCATAGACAGAGCGAGGACTGGTATCGACAGGGCACACACTACCTTGTGAATCGCCGGAGAATGGCAATAGAACTTGAAAATAATTATGTAGAAAATAAGGGTGAGTGGATAAAACATCATTCTTACATATGTGAAAATTTCATATTTGTAGAATATATGGTTTTTGATAAAAAAAATTGGGTCATCGCTCTTTTGGGCAACCTTATATACGTAAAAATCAGCTTCGGATAGGATTGGCATTTTACATTCCCCGGTTTGATATTCGCTGGTATGCTTTAATCAAGCAAGCAGAGAATATACTTATGAAATTCCAGCCTTGAATGCTGGATCGATTAATGATTTTTTTGACCGGTCATCGAGGCGTACTTTCCATTTAATCTAATACAACTCTACGTACAAGTCTAACCTTGCACAGCACAATAACAATCACTGCTGCAAAGGAAGAAAATCCCAGATTGGCGTGCGATAATCTCAGAGAAATTCAATTTAAAGTGCGAGAAATATTTTACCAATTACTCTTTATGGTGGCAGAAATATTATAGCAATGTTAAATTTCCAGGCTATGTAGATATTTTAGAATTACTGATGAAAGATGCTGAAGAAACCGTTGATAAAAATAGTTTTAAAACAGTTATAATCAGTTTTACGCCTTTGCAATTACTGAAAAATATCGTGATAATACCATTACGTAAATAACCTTAGAATCGGCCTTTGGGTTACGCGCCGCTTAACCAGAGGAAGCTACGGACACTAGCATGTTCCCCTGAAGGCAGAAAAGCGAACTACTAGCAGCTGTCGAGAATATTCGGACGTGAGGAGAAAGAGACGCTCTTGTCAAACTTGCCCGAGTATACTCGGGCACGTCAGAATTTGCAAATCGTTGGTGCCCGAGTTTTCTCGGGCGCGTCAGGGAAGCGGTCAATATAATGGGCAACTTATGTATTACAACAATGAAAATGACACAATACGTTGAAAACATTCTTAGAGTTCCTAACATTACGTGTAAAAGCTTTATATTCTAAGTTATAATCTCTCAACATGTTAATTTTTAAAATTCATCTGGCGACACATGGTTATTTATTGGTTTTACAGTATTCATAGGTTTGTTTTGATGAACGGAAGAGTTCAAATCTGCATCTATACTTTTATCCTTCGTCCGTATCAACCGAAGTGCTTCATGCAGTGAAAAAGAGGATGTTTGGGAAAATAGTTATCTTTTATTTAGTCCACAATCATAGGCAAGCGATTGAAGTTTCACTTGACTAGCAAACAATTAATCGGATTGGTTGTTACCGCTCCTATTTTTTTAGGTGAACTGGTCCAGCCTGAGCAGGTGGCTTCTGAATGTTGCCCAAATTAATCGTGAACTGACCGTAACCTCTCCATATCTGTACTCTAAACGTATGGTATCCCAATTATAAGTTTTGGTATCCTGACTTCACAAAATGTACAGTAGAGGAGAAGGTTAAATTCGACATGAAGCTATGCCCGCATGAATCTACGAATTTGAATCTGATTCCCATGGCACTGAAAGAAAGTAACAGAAAAGAATCACCGTGATATCGTTTCTATTGGGATTTGTCTCGATTTTCCCTCGGAAATCGCATGGGACAGCGATATTAGTGAATTTAGATACAATTAAACCCGGTTGAAATTCCATTGGGGATTTGGTCTATTTTTTCTAGAGAATAAACTTGGACAGTTTTTGGAATATAAACTCCTCTTGGACTTCTGGTGTCTTCCGTAGCTTTTATAAAATTGGATGGAATAGTCATTTGCTCTTTTGGCAATGCAACGCTTAATGTGAGCAAAATTTAACCCAGATTCCTATTAATTTGAGCACTCTCGAGGGCTAAACGAGAAAAGCGATGAATTTGGACGTTTGGTCATTAAAATTTCATGGTATTGCCGATTTTGTAATGATGGGTACGAATTTAAATGGATTTTTGAATATTTCACGGCCATATTTATCAATGAATCATTAATGTAATCCAATCAATAATTTATCCTTTAACCATTTTGTGTGTGAAATTAAGTTCAACTCTCATTTACTTGAGCAATTTACGCACTTTTTTCACTCAATTTCTATCTACTGCTCTGCATACCTCATACTGATCTTTCTATCATCCATAACCTTTTTGTTTTCTAGCCCGGCTTACTTGATTTTCTCCCTCGTATAATATTTTTCAAAATTTCAATATCCACTACTACCAGATCGTCATCATTGGTCGTTCAATCTTAAGATTCGTTGACTGCAGCCCTCCAGGCTTCCCTATCTAATGCTAGTTCCCTTACTTCCTGGTAACTTTTCCTATGTACCGGAACTTTTGGCATTGTTCTCTGCTTGATATCCGTTGTACTTCTTCCGTCCCACGTGGTGATACTTCCGAGACAGGAGAAGGTATTCACTTCTTCAACGCTATTTATTTGGTCCATGGGCTTATTCCTGGGACTTATTCTGGGGGAATACATGAACTTATGTATTTATTTATTTACTTGGTCGTTCAATCCTAAGATTGGTTTACTGCAGCCATCCACCCTTCCCTATCTAATGCTATCTCCCTTTCCTACTGGTATTTTTCTCTATGTACTGTCTCGTTTACTTGATCCAGGAACTTATTCCTGTGTCTTCCTCTCGGGGACTCCTCCCTCTATTTCACCTTTAACTATGTTCCTCAAAAACCCATTGTGTCTCAGGACGTGTCCAACCCATCTGATTCTTCTTTTCTTAACGGTGTTTCATACGGTCCTTTCCTCTTCTACTCTCCTGTACACTTCATCATTTCTAACTTTGTCCGTCCATTTTATCTTCAGTAACCTCCTCCAGCACCAGGAGTCGAAGGTTTCTATTCTACTCCGGTCAGCTTTTCCAATGGTCCATGCCCACAGGCTCCACAGTGCCTCTCCCCACACGAATGTTTTCACTGACTGTTTCCAGGTTTGTAGACCTATCTTCTTTGAGTTCAGCAGTTGCGTTTTTCCCATGAACACCTTATTAGCTTGGGCTACTCTCTGCTTGGTACACGTTGCACTCCTTCCGTCCCACGTTATTATGCTTCCGAGATAGGAGAGGGAATTCACTTTATTTAATTTCTCTCCTTCCAGGGTGACTTCTACATTCAGCTTCTCTCTTCCGCATACTAGGGTTTTTGCCTCTATCTTATTTATTTTTATTACCAGCTGCATCCTCAAGTGTAATACTTTTATACGGTCTATTTTTCTTCCTATATCCGTGAATTTGTTTGCCTCTGTACCTTGATGTCCCTCGTTTTTCCTATTTCCGTCTCCAGATTCAACTTCTAACTTTTCCAATGACCTTTCCAAATTCTACCCTGCAGAATTCAAGAAAAAGAGCCTTGTAGAAAAGACTGACAAATCATTAAGTAGCTGAGCCTAACAAAAGTGTCTTTCCTCTGTGACTGAATCACGAACCTGCGTTGCGAAAGTTAATGTACTTTTTTTTCAGGGACTTTTTGTGATCTCAACTGCGTCACCGGTTTGATCAGATTTACAGATAGGTTTTGATGATTTCTTTGCACTATAGAATTTGAATTAATCGTCAGTAAGTTCCGTAAAGTCACTCTTGATGGATGTAATATGTGCGAGGTAAGATTTGTGAGCATGAAAAAATATCACCACCTTTTCGTGCCATGGTTGCGATAATTGGCGGCACTATAAAACTGCTTCACGTGCCATCAGCCTCTCGCCGCTTTTAGATTGTATTGGCCGTCATTAAACCCAGAAGCAAAGAAAGGTTAGCAAAAAAGGACCTTTTACATAAGAGATGCGAAGACCAACTACTGTAAGAACGCACTACTGAATAAAATATGTTCTTCATAAAATATATCTTGTAAAGAGCTAAATATGAACTTGTCAAAAGAAAACTTTCGCATGGATATACTGTCAGTGTTATCAAAATTGTAAAATAGTTCCTAAGAAAAAAAAATTACTTTTTGTTATCAACACTATTGTTATGCAAAATTTTATGTAATATTCAGCCATAATTAGTTATTCGAGCCCTTAATTTAACCAATTTGTAGTATTATTTATTTTTATTATCTATTTTTATTTATTTTACACGTAACTTAATTTTTTACAAAAAATAATGAATTTTACATTCCAAAAATGGAGTACAGGTCGTAAGTTGCGCAATAGTTTCCGTACCTAGATACAAAGAGCGACCAATATTAGATACCGTAATATGGCGGCATACCAGCTGTTTATATATACATTTTTTTTCGATCTTGTGATTACAGAGTTCCTCCAAAATGCGGGGCCCGGGGCAGTTTCCCCGCTTGGCCAGTTCCAAGAGCGGTACTGTTTCGGACTGATACAAAAAACCTAACTCAGTGTCACCCTTTTTATCAGTAAAAAATAGTATAATATGTAACGTAGCCATGGCTTCTGAATTGAAATCAATTTGTAGTAATTTGTTATAATAGTTTAAAAAATACGTGGTACTTCTACCCCACATAGTTCATCGCTTAGAGAATTTTTTATGCTCCAACTTTTCACTTCCCAGGGTCAGGGAGAATTCTACAAGGCCTCTATAAATACATTTCGGCCTCTATAAATAAAACAATTAGTTTAAAGTAAGATGAAGAGAGGACTGTCGGCACGAAAGAGACGCATTGTAACAAGCGATAATGTTTTCTAAAAGGGAATGCAATTCGGAAATGAGAGGAAAGGAATGAGTAACTCGACGTCTCTTCATTTCAGAGATTAATGACAACCATCCTTCAATTCTTCCCCATTTACTCTGAGTCTGTCTTTTTTTATGATACGTTCCCAGGACAAATTCTTACAAGTCTTCGAACATGACGATTTATGGCTTTAAGATAATGCTGACGTATTCTAATGAATTTATGGTTGGCTAAAACGGCATGTGAGGTAGTGGTGAAGAATTGACTATCTCGATGACCTAATCCCTAGTTTTTGTGGATAAAATCAAGGTAGGGATATTGTTCTCGCACGCATTTCAGTAAGGCATGAAATATCTCTTTTCTCTTAATTCTATCTTTATCACGTATTGGTTTATGAGAAAACATAAAAATTGCCTTGCAATATTACTTAATTTTATATTATTTTTATTAAGGTGTCCAATTTTTAAAGTAAATCTCTATCGTACAAAACATATGGTCCATATCATTTCTACCTTCCCCGGCATCAATAGGTAGTCATAGCGGATACGAAAAATTGGAAAACTACAGATTTCTTTTCTGAGATGCCAATCAGCTATAACGTATCCAACCCACGCCATATTGAGTTGGAATACCGGACAGTTGTAATGGGTCAACAATAATATGCGACTTGGGCCGCAGCCGGCGATATCAACCATGTTCTGGGAATATGACCCAAAACAGGTACTTGTAACTAATTTTAAGGACCTTTCATGTTCACCCAAGGGTGATCTAAATAATTCATTAAGTGCATTACAAGCACGATCAAATATATTCAATTCGTGCAGAAGAGGATTCAAAGTAAATTCATTTACATGTTCAAAAATATCTACTATCCTGTTTTGTTAACCTGTTTCACTTAGGTCAATGGTAATGGCATGGGAATTCTCAATAAGAAGTACAAAGAGTAACTGATTGAAGTGTTAAAATTGTAGCCATTGAAATTCTGTGCTAGGGTACTATTTAATATTTCATTAAATTGTGGTACAAGGAAATTTAAATGATATTCTTATGCTTATTAACCGACTAGCCTGAGCAAGGAGAAATAAGGCAAGGAAAGTAATACCAGGGAAGCATGTACGTGGAAGGGACGGAGTAGCACAAAAGAATAAACGAATTTAATGCATAAAACCGTGAAATTAAAGGAAAAATAATATAAATTAGGAAAAGATATGTTGTTGCATTTTGGCGACTAACCATAAATGTTACATGTTGGCGATAACGTGAAGACCACGTTGTTAAATTTCACATAGGCAAAGCAAAAAGTAACCATTTTATGTTAACAGCATTGTGCTCACAATCTTTTGTTGTAAGATGAATAAAGATTTTTTTAATTATTTTGTGTAACTGAGTATCAATAAAAAAAAAGTATTAATAAAAAAAATGCGGTAAGGGTATTGTTCCTGCTTACATTTCATTAAGGCATAAATATTGATGCTCTCCTTATCACATTCTTATTCGCTTGTGAGAATAAAATTAAATTCGTCCATTCAACTATTGCCTCCGCATGGTATTTTGTTGATGTTCCGTATTGTCCTTCGCTACTAAGTCTCTCTCAAAACTAAATGGTATTTTTTAATCATTATGAATCTTTATATGGGTTCTCGACCATGCGGATCGTATTACTGATTACCAATATTGGGACCAAAATTATTTTTAATTTTCGTAATTCTACTTAGAATCGGACATATATGTGATATAAGGGAATGTGGGTATATGACTAGTGTTTGTTCCCAGTTTTCCGGATACTGACTTCCAGATCGCGAGTCTTCCGCCCATCTCTTTATTAACCCATTAAGCTACCATTTAAGCCATGTGCTGTAATCTAAAAATATATCTACTGCTTTATAAGTGGGTAACGCTTATCGCTGTAGGTCCATTAGGCTCGAGTAGTTCGCCAACTTCAGCGATGAAAGTGGAGAGCGTTTTTTATGTCGGTAATAATCCTTTTATAGCACTGCAAAATCGTTTTTAGAATTCATCAGATATATAACTGCATCATGTATGCTCAACACAAACTAATGTAGTTTTTATGATGCATACTAGTGCACTGACTAAAAAATACTAGAAACCTTTAAAACCTGGTGCTGGAGGAGGATGCTGAAGATAAAATGGACGGACAAAATAAGAAATGAAAATCGGTGGAGTGGAAGACAAAAGGACCATAAGGAACACCAAACAGAAAAGAAGAACAAGATGGTTTGGACACACCCTGAGACTTAATGGGTTTGTGAGGAACATAACTGAAGATAAAATAGAGGGAAAAGTCCCCAGAGGAATACCCAGGGAATAAGTTCAGCGACCAAATTAACAGTAAAGTACATTGGATGAGATACCAGGGGGTAAGGGAAGTAGCATTAGATAGGAAAGGGTGGAAGGCTGCAGTCAACCAATCTTTGGACTGAACAACCGATGAATGAACACTAAAGTCATGAATATATATTATGGATTGGGATCTCGTCGCCAAAAACTGTTGCCTAGAATTCCGTAAACAAACAACTTTTTGGAAAGTGGTGCCGCCTAGTGATGAAAGACGGAAGTTCAACGGTAAATACAGTCAATAGTTTGTAAATAAACATGTCGTACTGGTTTTACCATGAATATACATGGCTTTTACTTACAATTAATCATAATGCAGTGGATAAAAATGTAGTAATACACGTAGGACATAATTATACACTTTTTTAATATCATTCGGTACATTACAGATATTTTTAATTCCTATACAAACTTTAATTAAAAAAATGCACAATTAACTTCTTAGCACTTCGTGAATATCACTATCCGGAATTTTAATAACAATGCGAGGTGACTTCATGCGAGTATTCCCAATGGCCATCATTGCAGTGTAGGTAAAAAGGAATGCACTTACCGCCGCCTCGAACAGATTCTTATTTTTCAATCCAAGTCTCCTATTTTGGGTCCTCGTAGACGCATACCCTGTTTTGCAGCCTGGTAGGAAGCACGCTCTGTTCAAACATGGCATTCTGAATTCTTTATGTAGGCAAAACAGGGTTAATGTATTCCAATTATAATCGGATTCTGGCAAACATCGTAGTCGCCACACAATTAATGTTTCATTACCCTCTTACTGATTTCCTGTAATAGATATTTCCTCTGTGGCATTTAAAAAGTAAATTTTAGATAACAAAAATAGCAAGATATTATTCTAAGCAACAATTAATTTATATCTCCTCGATCGTTGTTGAATATTCACCACAGTCTCACGTTAGCAACAATTAACTACGTCTATTTACAATAAGAACAGAAAAGACTCTAATCGAAGTGGCGAAATGGACTGCGTGAACTAAAAGTGGAAATTTAGGCAACACGTAGCCTAGGCAACAATGCCAAACATCCGAATCCATAATATATATTCATGACTAAGCAAACCCAAATTTATTGTAATTGACGTAATCATGTATCTCGCTGGTACCCTTTGCATTTTAGTGATGTACTACGTAATTCAATTGTATTACTATGCTTTTCACTCCATTTATGTATATGTATACTTTTCATAATGCTAATCTTTACACCACGATGAGGTTTATTTTAGAGTAAGAAGTTTTGATGCGAACTCCATAGCCAGGGAACGGATGAAAATGAGAGTGCTGGGAGAGAGAGAAAGATGGACATCATTAGGTTGAGAACATTGAGGTAGATAACATAGAGGGCGTTGGCTATCATGGCCAATTCTATAAGCTGTAAAGTGGGTGTGATCTGTTCGCCATCTTTGTGAATCCCCAATTTTTTCTTTAGCGCTTATACGCTGACGCTCAAAATTTGCAAATATATGAGGATTTCCATCGATAATGAATTATAACAATAAATTTTATTTATTATTCTAGGAGTTTTACTCCTAAAGAACAAAGGTTTTCTTGCACTATATTGAACAACAAAGGTAAGAAATATAAAAATAAATATATATTATACTCACTCAACTCAAGGAACCAAAAAACAGTTAAGAAAATAATCAAGGAAAAACTCATAAAAATATTGCTGATTACATATTTGGGTAGTTACATAATTAAATGGTTGAATTGATTCTTTCTGATGTGAGAATGGGCAGCAGACATAAAATTATCAACATAACCACACGAAAAAAAATATGAAAAAACTAAATTGCATCTTCTGAGACGAAAAAGAACAGCAAAATTATCAATGCGCGAATAAATGAATAACATGCTTACTGATCATGAATCACTGGAAAGTCAATGATTGAAAATTTTTCTCCTAAATATTTCCACCGATACACTGTCTTTCACTTGTTTTGGCAAGTCATTCCACAACTTTTAGGCAACGACTATGAAGGATTTTTGAAATGTGGATGTGCGGAACTGGGGGGCATAAAAAAAACACGAGATCGATAACTTATAAGAAACTAGCGTGCATTCACTTATTTAATATACAATTTCCTTACAAGTACTTTTTATTTATTTAAATTAATAATTATGCAAGTTTCCTTTGGTATGTAATATCGAGTAAAACCCGTAATTCCATTTAGCCGACAAATATTTCAAGAAATACCTGCCTTAAATTTTAACCGCATGGTGGATATTCTTGTTATTCATTTATCTTTATTTCATTTTCTTGAGTTACGTTTATTTTTTATTTATTGATATACATTTTATTTGATCGATGATATTATTTTTATTTTATTTAATTTTTTACTTTCTTATTATATCTTTATTTTTCTTTCTTATTATTTATTCATTTGAAATTTCTACTTATTTATAAATTTATTTTTAAGTTTGCAGTTACGTTAAATTACTCTTTTATTATTATTATTATTTCATGTGTATTTCATGCGTTGTTTTTCGTTGGTGACATTAGTATTATCTGTCTGTTGGTTTTTACAGGTTTTTCGCACTCCCCTTCATGTGTGGGTGTTTTCCTGCTGTTGGTTTTTTTTTGTCAAGGATATCACCTCCTTTATTCATTGCGTTTTCCCTACAAATTTATACATCTTTCTTCACACTAATTTCATGCATTTTCTGACGAGGGGTTTGATGGAAGAAGGGACTGCCACAGTCTCAATCTCGACCCAATAAAGACGCATTATTATTACTTCCGATAAATCATTTATTCCGCCGTGCGATCCCAAGAAAAGTGAGGAAAGAGTAGGAATACCCTATATGGTTGTTTTATTTTGGTTTTCAGGCTATAGTTTGATCACGCAATGCCCTCTTCAACCATCTCAACTGTTGAGAACTTTACAGAAGGTTCAATTGGGGAAAGGGAGAGCAAAGTACGATGGAACGTACGTCAGATAAGTGTTAGAGAGAGCGATCGATAGCGAAATTCTGACGTAAGCGAAAACAAAAGGGTCTGATTTCAATGAGAAAAGAGTAGAGAATGAGGGAAACTTTGGGATAAGTTCTACCGCTCAACTGAGTGGATAAGGAACAAGGAAGCACGGGAGGGTGTGCCTCACAGCTCTCCGGCACTTCGTCATTCCCCGTGCCGGTGGATTCAGTTACCATATCCCCTCCTCCACACGGCAGCAGACGGCTAATCTTTTCCGGGCAGTTCAACAGGTCGGGTTGGCGGGTACAGGGAAATCTGGGAGCGAGCGCTTGCTCAACACTCGCCAGCGGTTTTGCCAGATCGTAAGCGGATAATGATCCGTCGCAGAGCCGTGAGTTATGGCTGACCATTGATGTAAGCAAGGCTTTTTGTTCGTCGAAATTCGAGCGCTCTCTTTCCAAAACAAGACCATTAAAGTGGGCCGTTTCGACGCTCAGACCTGTTATTTCAATCGGGGATCAACAGACGCCTTTTAATTTTGATGCCGGTTGAAACTTGAAACGGCTGGTTCTCTTCAGAATATGGACTCCATAAAGAGATAGACGCTCGGTAAAGGGTTTGTAGAGGTGTCAGTGTAATTTGAATCCACGCAAGCTCTGCAGGATTTAACTCGCTTTCCCGTCAGTTAGTTTCCCATTATCTTCTCCTTCCTTTAAAGACTACAATTTTAGCTTTCCTAGTCTTCTTTTGTAGACTTCTGTGAGGACAGAAGTTCATTACAGATACAGAGGTATAAATGTACGCAGATACATTTCAGGCAGCTGACATTTGTTTGTAAAGGTTGGACAAAAATATAAATTATCAACCAAATATAAGCAACAAAAATTTTTCAATGTACATTTTGTAATAAATGAATTTGAAGACCCCTAATTTTCATTCATCAATTTCGAGATGAGTGTTTCAATCAATTTTGATAAAACAGGAAGTGCAAATTATTTATTGGGCTTTTCAATGTGCGGGAGAGAACGTTAACTTGTAGTCAAAAGATATAGATTAGCTTTTGGAGTCCCTGTTAACGTATGAAAATAATTCTTCGGGTTTTATAATATCTATGAATTACAATTATTTTGTAAAATTTAATTTTAGAAGTAACTTTTTGCGTGAACATTACCTTGAATTTGAAAGAATAATTTTGTGAATTGAGAATAAAGAAAGTAGTGTTTTCCCGTCAAATATTTCTTCCTGAGTGCAAAATGGTATGCAATAAGATTAAAAGTAGGAAGTTTCAAAGCTTCCGGCATGTAAAAAAGAAGTATCAAGAATGAAGAGTACAAAAATAACAAAACTATTGAGTTTTATATTTTTTTATTGGTTATCAAGTCTTTAAATAAATATATATCGCACGAAATAAACAGTTTTAATAATCCCTACATTCTCCGGCATCAACTAAATACCTATAATACTAATAAAATATCATACATTTTCTTTTATAAAATGCCAATCAGCATGGAGTTAACAGTATTCTGTCGTTACTTGCATTAAGATTCGTTACTTTTTATTATTTTATATATCTGAGGGTCTAGTGAAAAACATTTTTGAAAAATAATTGTGATGCCACTGTTTCATTTTTTTATATATCGAATGTCTTTTTAACTAAATTTTTGTTCATTAGAATACTTATTCCAAACAGTTGAATTTTTTGTACAGAAATTGACTAAATTATAAAAATAACTTGAATTTTCATGTCAAACTATTGTTTTTAATAACGCTCAAGAAAATGTCACTACTGTAATGTCTATTGTTTACACAATTAATTCTTTATTTTCCAATGATACAATCTCTTTGACTCTACTTCTTTTGGAGCGACAGACTTTATATCTCCTACCATTGCTCTCAAACCCTCAAGAAGGCCACCACTTCCAATTAAAAACCCCTTGACTACCTTACAAAAAATAAACATTCAAAAATCAAATAAAATAGCAAGAAATTTTTGAATGACAAAAAATTTAGAAAAAAATAACCAATTTTTCATAATATCGTTAAATAAAACACGATGATAAATAAAACAAGAAAGCATCAAACGACTTATGCTTGGTGAAGGGAAATATACCAAAAGTTACACTACGAAATTTCGTTCTCATGCGAAAAATTGTGGCCATTCAAATTTCATTGTCGTTTCTAGGAGAGTGAAATGAATTTGAGAATATTACCGCTGCTTTGATACTATAATTGGAGTTATCTCTTGGCCTCCGTCACTACGTTTACAATCGATCTCAGATCAACCGCACTAGCTCGTACTTCAACTGATAGATTTGATTGTTCAACATCGATACTTTTGTTCAGTGCTGGTAAACCAGGCGATCTTGAGTCGGCTCGCACAGAACTTTCAGATTGGTACGAATTCAGAACAATCTGAGAGCGATTGGTAACCCTGGTGTGTGAGACCAAACAATAGGCCCTGATTTAAGTACATTTAAGTACTGAATAGTTGCAGTGGAGGATTTTTTTTCAGAGGAAACCCGATCTCTACTTAAGTATATCGTGGGGGAACTTCAAGTACAGTACTCCCTCTATCGGATGAGACGCTAAACCGTGGTCCTCTTGACGCCGTTCATCAAGAGCAGGCTAATGCCGACACCGAGTTTCTATCCACCCTTCCTCCCTTACCTATACTCTATGATTCAAATGACCCTAGCTGTCGGTCGCCTCCCCAAATATCCAATCAAATCCTTAATAGTTACAGAACTAGCCGAAATCGCAACGATGTATTGAAAGCGGGAAATTAACCCTCATATGGATTTAGGAATTTAATTACGTCGTAGGATTTACGGCGTCGTAGGAGTTATATTTTGTCATTATCTTTCAAACTTGGCCTTTCTTAGCATATTTCTAAGAATTATTCTCGCAAATAGATAAAGTTTTGCCAATGATCATTATATATAGGCAAAAAATGATTTAAAAAGACGAAGCAAAATTGGCATAGTAAAATTTTTCCTTTGTTAAACAATTTAATTTTGTTTATAAAGTTTTAACATTTAAATATGATGATTATGAATAGAAGATACCATTTAATACGAAACATAATAACTTTTAAATTAGTATCGAGAGTGCAGTCCCCGACATTGCGACGAGGAAACTCTGGGCGCCGCAGCGGCGCCGTAAATCCAACGACGTAACTTTATTCATTAGAGGCCAATAAAATGAAAACTATGCACACTAAAAGAAAAAAATATATTTTTAGCCTAAGAAAGCAGAAAAAATAGACTACTGAAAGTTTCAGAAAAATCCATGGGAATGGAAAATTTTTTAATCATTTTTAAAACCACGAGCGCCGCTAAGGCGCAGAGAATTCATGAGGATTTAATTGCTTAGGAAATGTATGCAACCTGTAGGTCATTTATGCTTGTCTGGTAGGATAAGTGCAAGGAAACGAAGAGGCTAGTCATGAAAAGCATTTTTTTTTAGCTCTCATTGACATGTAAACTATCCAAGGTAAACCAGAAAATTTGAGTATAGGTTGAGACGTGATTTCAGATTTTTCACACCTGGACATCCTGACACGTTTTCATACCATCACTTTCGAGAAAACTAGACGCTAACCGTCCAGAGATCTTTTCATACTTGAAGGAATTCCTTTGTCTCCGACGTGAATACATGGAATTTACTCAGCATATCAAATGAGAAGAGTAAATTTTAACTCCACTTAAATTTATTACGCACACACAACCTAGGTCTCGTGACACGCTATCTGGGAACGTGAATATCCGTTATAATCGTCTTGTTAGTGTTACTGACCTTTTGCAACAACTGGGTTGTGGTTAACCACGCGATGTGAATGTGAATAATTCTTAATATATTGTTTGCCATTCTCCCCCCTTCCCTCACCCCGGTGAGAATCTCGGAATATCTCACGCTGAGTTCGGCATTTATTTCAAATGACCATTCAGTTACTGCGAATAGGCATATCCTCGGTTATCACTGTAAGTTTTCTCAAATCGGATGTTATTTTAAGAATTAATCCAAAACTGCACACATTATCAACGCGCTAATGATATCATTGATGAATGGCCATTAAAATTCCTTAATTATGAGGCCGCTATCTTGGTCACCGAATAAAGGGGCCTATTTCTACAGGAAACTCCACACAAGTACGAAATAGCACGCACGGTTGTAACTATGATATTATTCATAAATAACAATAAACGTTGCAGTAAACAAGTGGTAACCATGGAACAATGCCAGTAAATTACGTAAGCCATATCTAAAACATACCGTGTTCATAAAATAAATACATAAAAAATTCCGTGTCGGCACTTGACCTCATTGTTTTACGTCACTGTTTTACCTCATTGTTTTACATGTGTGACGGCGTTAGCAGCGTAGTTTGTAGGCTTTCTCTTCTGGGATGCTTTGGGTGAGCGGGAAGGGCAAAGAACGGGAAACTCCCCGTGTGTTCGGGACAATGCTGATTGTTCAAGGTGCGAGGAGAAAGGTATGATCAAATATGTGGGGATGCTCCTCCCCCCATGCCTTACGTGTGGATGGAAGAATGGTCTATGTGGGGTGAATGGGAGAAACAAAAAATTGTCAACAATTTTGTCATTGCACCTTACACTGAACAATGAAAAAGAAAACTTTGTTGTATTCCTTCAATTTATGCTAAGGCACTACTAGTTTTGATGCCTGCGGTGTCATCTCCAGGTACTTGGCCCGAAGGTACCTGAAGATGACGCCGCTTCGTCGAAACTGGTAGTACCTTAAAATAAATCGGTGGAACTAAACAAAGGTTACTTTTTCATTATTCATAATGAACTTCCACAAAGTTGAGCTTGAAACTATTGAAAACACCTTACACTTTTCAAAATTTCCTACTATTCCAAAGCAAAGCAAGACACTCTGAGCATTATTTTTCCAGTGGAGGGAGGATCTTCGGTTTGAAGTCACCCTGGTGGTATTTTTCTAAAAAGATGTTTCACGAGGGATGTCGTGTTTTTATATTTGGCGCACGAGTCATGTTCTTTAACTCTTTTCAAAAACTTTCGATCTGTTTTCCCAATATACACTGCCATACGTAAACAATACCGTGACCCCTACACAAGAAGAACCAAAATTATGCAGAGTGTGAAACATGCACTCTGCTCTTTCTTGAATACGCAAGCAGGATAGTCGGAGGAGCCCTTATCAACAATGGACACTATTATGTGGAGGAATGCCTGAAAGCAGTAACTCATCTTTCGAGTGATATATTTCTTCCTATTTTGGGACTCGAACTCGGATAGTGTGAGAGGGAAACTAGTACATTATTATTGACCAGAGTAACATTATTTCCTCATTATCAAATAATTGTTTCCTTAATGAATATTCTGTAGTTCACTTTTTTTTACCTACCATATTTTCCCTTGTTACCTACATCTTTTAGTGAGAGGTCGACATAACACCCGGTTTTCCATTGCGTGACTCATAGTTGCTGTTAACGATTTTTCCGTCTTACTAAATTGCGTCCTCCGACTGCAGTGATGGTGGGTTTGGTGTTCATATCTGGGAGGGTTATGTCAATGTTTGATTGGTCAATACGGCTGAGCTTCAGGATAAATACCATTTTGCACGAACTATGGAGTTAATCTCTTTTGCAGCACGAATCAATCTTCCATGTTGATATTTCTTTTTGAATTTTTCACACTTTACTAGCATGGCTTCAAAAGTTTTTCACTGATAGATTTATGTCATCATCTTGGCGTTCTCCAAGTCAAATATTTCCTTAACTCTTACAATCTCCACTTCCTCACAGTAAAGAGGTAAAGCTGTTTTAATTTCACCCTTTGATGCTATTTGAGGCGGAACTATTGTGGACTTTCCAGGATTTCAAACGTAAGAACTCCCGCAGCTGCATCTAACCTTAAACCTTTTGTCAATAAAAGACGAGTTGCTTAATGGAAACAAAGAAGGGGCGTTTGCGGAATAGAAGATAGAAATACGGTACGCAGCCTTTGTATTCCAAATTCTGTGAAAGCTTTAAAACAACATTTATATGCTATTTTCTCCCTGCCCATCTATTGTTCGCCAATATTGTGTTATTCTACGTGTTACTGATCCCAAATTTATCCTCTCCCAATTCAAGGAATTGGAATTTATATGGTCTTGTGACTAGGGTACAGATATTCCATCCTTAATACTCGTTTTCGTGTACAACTAAGCGAGACTGATCAGTGGATTAAATGGTGATCTTTAATAGTGCTAATAAATTGCAGTGCATCGTCCATCAAATTGGGAGTTAAAGTAAGGACCAACACCCCTTTTTGCATCCACATCAACGCTAAATCTTGCGAGTATCGTGTGGTACTTTTGCATTTGGTGTTAAGACATCACCCATTAAATGAATAGAGAGTATGAGGTAGAGATAGGAGAGGGAAAGAACGTAATAGGTCGACATGAGGTGCAAGTAGAGCATGAATGTTTTTATCTACGCATCACTTTAACGTCGTTTATCTCTTATTTCAATCCTCCTTTCAGAGCTACAAATATAGTGCGAATAAAAGTATAGGTAAAAAATAAACAATCCTCAATCACTACGTTTACCAGTCTATCTCAGATCGATCTGACGGTATCAGCTCAGTATATTAAACGCAACTGGCTAGTGGGATCGATCTGAGATTTCAGATCGATCTGAACCAGCGGGTCCGTGGCGCTCCTCGCTATTCTTTTTGTTGTCATAGGGAAAAAAATATAACCGTTATTATTCAAGGCCTAAGTTGTAACCAGTTGTAACAAGAATGCAGTCATGGCGAGTGAAGTGGCGTTGATGATTTCGTAGCACATCGCAATTATATCTCTGATTGGACAGTTTTGTTCACTCGGAATGAGACTGAAAATTTCCAACTCTGCACTTGTTTACACGCCAGGCAAATCGTGTTTCAGGGAACAGATTCGATTGTTCACTATAGATATGTTCAAGCTGTGTTAGTAAACCAAGCGTTCTTAGTCGGCTCAGTTGGAATTTTCAGATCGATCCGAGCTCATATCGATCTGAGATCGATTGGTAAAACTAGTGAGTGTTATCCCAAAACTCGTGCGATCCTAATTTTTCAGGTTTTCATGAAATCCTAACGTTTTTCCTCTTAGTCACGAGTGCTCTAAACCTAGTTTACTGCAATATGTTACCTTTTTTATACCCGTATCTTGTTTTAACGATGTGCACGTATTTCCTTTTCAGGTTTTACTTCATGAATTTAATTTTTCTGTCCAGGGCTTATAATTCTACAGGAATACTTGATATGTGGCCTGACGAGATCGACATAACGTCTCCTTTTGTCTTTTTTGGACGTGAACCTTCCAAAGATTTGTCTTGATGGATTCCAGGCCCTAAAATACAACGCCGCATATGTTTCTTGTGTGACTTCTTCACGTTACATCATAAGTTTTAATGATTCGACTTTGTCTGATTAGTTTATATATTCTCCCCCCGACTTTATTTTAGATGTAACGTTGAAATGATCCCATCTGAGTAAGGGTTACGCTGTGCATAGTTTGATCCCTAGCTGAAGATACAGCGAGTTAACAAAGTTAAAAGATAATGTGGGAACATATAAGTCCTTTCATTAAGATCCAGTTTATTCCTACTCAGGATTATTTCTAATTATCCATCCTTCATTTCCAAAATGAATCAATTTAACTACACAAGCAAGGTCCTTAAATAATACGGTACTGGTCTTAGTATTCGGCTGCCTCACTTATTGGGATTCCACGCAATTCCAACCTAGGCCGTAGCTCGACCACCTCCGAATTTCACGATTTTTGGCACAAATTCATTGAGGAATGGTGATTTGTATTGTTAAATTTTAGCTTTTAATTGTTATAAATTTCAATGTTATGACACCTCAAATACCACCAATTAGCGTAATTAGTGCTCCGCAGCCCCGAGCTGTATATCCAATAAATGACGATCTAGAGGACAGATTTAAAACATAATGAAATTTTCATAATAAAATGACATTAATATGTGTTTTCTAGGTACCTTTGGCTTTCTAAACATATATTCTGAGCTCCAAGATGACTTTATTCTTCCTATTTTTTTTTTAAATTTTGATCATTATGTTTGGGGCTAAATAACTCCCATAATAATTATTAGATAGGATTAAATCTTATTTTTCTGAGCAGCAGTGTCGCAAGGCTGTACTTAGAGAACGTGAACTTAAATTTGTTGCGCACAAACACGGCACCATGGAGCAACATACACGGAAAGATGAAAATGTTGCTACTTTTGGTGCTTAAAAAAGCGATCTTTGACAGCTAATTTTGGATTGAAAATTATATGTTATAACAGCTTAAACCTTTTTCTTTAAATTACAAAATCCTATTTACTTGTGCTGGTGCTCATTAATATTTGTAACTACTCGTGACGTTCCCTGTTTTAAATTACTCCACGCAAATCCATCGCTGTTCATTGATGTTAAACTCATCCTACGCGGTTGCGTAAAAATTACATTTTTCGTCCCTCCTTCTATAATTTCTGAATTTGCCATTGTCAATCTTGCAGGTGAATTAATTGAAAAGGAAACATGCATACATCCCAATCACGCCGTTCCCTTCCGGGGTAGGCACAGTCACAAAGTTGCTCTCATACATACATATATGTACACCTAACCCTGCTTCAGTAATTTCCTCCATACTGACCTATCCTTGCAAACCTCTTTTGCTCCATTTACCCCCATACACTGCTTCATACACGCCCTCATGTTTTAAGGCTCCTAATATTCCTCCTCCTAAGAATTTCCTCAACCACAACTTTCTCGGCCTACCTCTACCTCTCACACCATTCATTCTACTCTCATATATCAGATTTTTTTATTTTATTTTTTATGCTTTTATATTTTTATACAGATATATAAAAAGGAGGCATTTGGAAAAAAGGATAAAATTTAATGATAGTGATAAAAACTGTTGCTTTTATAACTTAAAATTAAATATATCCCAGAATGAGAATTTTTCACGCCAAAAAAGTTACCAAACTGGATCTTTCAGAGAAGTGCTATGTTTTGAAAAATTCGTGATTGCTGAAAGGCCTTCACATTGAGCGCTTGAAAGCATTATTTTTGTCAGTTCTCACATTTCATACATAGGCATTTTTCACTCTTATATATATATATATATATATATATATATATATATATATATATATATATATATATATATATATATATATATATATATATATATATTTCAACATCTTTTGGTGTTTGACATGCGGTAACAGTGGGGCATGCGTATTTTTCCAGGTCAATAGTAACCCACATGAAGTTTTGACAGAACACTCTCGTCTGCGGAATATGATGTTTGCAACCTTTTCAACAGATCATTTTCATTACTCTCCTTTAATACGTAAAGTTCCGACGCATCACACGTCTTTTAGTGTTTGCTTGCAGGGTGTTGGCAAAACTTGTTCGCTTGTGTTCTCGCACACGCGCGTGAGTTCCTTTCGGCTTGCCCGTTGAAGACCCAACCACGCTTTAACATTTCCTCCCCTCCCCTTCGCCTCCTCTCTCTCTCTCTCTCTCATCGCACTTCACCTTTCATTTGTCTATGCAAATCGCCGCGCCGAGGCGGGAGAGGAGTTACCGCAACAAACAGATTAATTTCGCGCATGAGCACGTGACGCCGCCGCCGACCGGAGCGTGCTCGGATGGAACCCCCAGATTTTCCGCCCGCACACCATAGGGCCTTCCTCTCTCTCCCGCGTGGCCAATCCTCCGAAGAGAGAGATTGGGCGCGGCGCGAGCACTCCGACGGATTATCCGCCATATTTGGCCCCTCGCCGTGCGTCAAAATGGACCCCATAAGCCTCCCTTTCTCTCTCTCCGAATCAAAACAAATGAAATATGGCGCTCGCGGTGATAGGAGAAAGATGCTGATGGAATATTTGATGTGGAATTCTGTGTTATCGCGCCCCATCGCGGGGAGAGTTTCCGAAGGGTCCGTGAGCCGCGTCCCTCCCCGTCGGCACGTACCGTAATCTCCAATTCGCACGGTCCTATCAAAGCTCTCCCATCCGCGTAATAGTGTTAAACATTTTACTTTCGGTATTTCGTCGCTCCCGCCCCTGGATCAACGGGAGATGTTTGTCCGAGTTTGAGCGAGCGGACTTATTTGATTTAGAGGAAGAGGAACCGACCAATCCGGCTGCTTCTGAAATAGACGTTCACATTTCAATTCAAACGCGGCAGAATGCCTCTCCGAGTAATACATGAGAAATTACAAATATAATATTTCAGGTTTCCATCAAAATCAAATCTTGACCTTCATTACATTTTTTCGATGAGGTCAAGAGGCACTAACCAGATCATGTTCTGAATGCTCTATCTTAAAATATAATAAAATGAATGTATATTTGTTCGTTTTCTATACGTTACGATGCCATCCATCAGATTACGATGAAACTTTGGTTAGTTGGTGTGCCCGCGCCCGCGAAGGTTTCTGAAATATTAACCTTCTACGGACAGAATTATATGAAGATCAGTATGAAAGAAATACTGCCACCATATTAGTTTTTTTTAAAGTGCAATTTAAGCATTTAAAAAAATGCATTTTATTAGATAATACCATTTATTTTGAAATGTGTTGTATTTGTATTGTATATATTTAATTGAAAATAATACTTTACATAAAAATATTTGCACTGGGTATACTTCAACATTACCTTCATAACGTACCTTTTTTAAGGTTTCCCGATTTTTTCGTCACATGACAGCTGAAACTATTTATTTCTGAGCTCCACCAGGCACGCCATCGTCATCAAATAGCGTCACACGTTCATCTATTTAAATTGTTTGACAAACCGCCGAAAGAGACGCGACTTTCCTCACTCTTAATCCGAAGCGTCACAATTCTGTCTAGCGCAGCAGATAAATGTAAAAGCCTCTTAGAAAGAAGACATTTCAATGATTTTGAAAAGTAACAAATTTGACTCGCTCGTCCATAGAGGGTTAAATCCTGTGTACAATAGGTGGAGCGCGAGTCGGTTCAACAAATGAGTGTTGGCACGTGAGCTTCTCATACAAGTGAGGAACGACAAACTAGCAACGAAGCAAATTGTCGTAAAATGTTGTTTGCCTTACCGCCCTCTATATAAACAAATAAATTTTTTGGCTGTCCAACTCGTTAGTATGCAACATATAATTGATCATGTGAAAAATCATGGATTTTCCAGATTTAATCCACAAACTTGAGGCGATTGACCTTGTGCCTAGCAAATAAGGCACAAGGTCAATCGCCTCAAGTTTGTGGATTAAATCTGGAAAATCCATGATTTTTCACATGATCTAATATATGTTCCATACTAACGAGTTGGACAGCCGAAAAATTTATTTGTTTATATTTGGTAAGGCCAAAAACATTTTATATCCCAAAGCACTTGAATAAATATATTCAAATTTAATTAAATACACAAAAAATCATTTTCTTTCAATTATTTTGTACATGTAAATGTGTCTGCCCTGTACATGTGTTCCTACTTAGAAAGATGAGGCATTGTGACGCATGCTGGGCACATCAAGTATACAATAAAATTGAACAAAAATACGATCACCAGTCCATAAAATTCGATAGTTGTATTAAATTAGACCAAGGGACAAAATTCGCCAAGAAAACAATAATTTGAATTGGCCTGGATCCAAACCCGAATATTTCTTCAAGGCTACTTTCGATGGGGATAAAAATTCCGCCCCGTCGAAATTCGCCTTGAAGGAAGATGGCTTTGCGGTGTAACCGGCTGACACATCTGACCGGCAAATGGGAGATCCAGGATCGGAGTCGCGTTGGTGTGCGTTGGTGTGTGGTGTGGTACATGCACCTGTACTGGTGACTTTGTACCGTATCATTTACATATACAATGATCGGAAATTTGTCAAGTTTATCGTTATATAAACGACAATATTGGGCTTATCCACTGCGAGAGTGGCTATGTAAGCACGATTGTCGTCTTCTGTTTCATAGTGTAGATTTTAGAATTCAACACACCTAGTTCGCTTAATTCCCGTCAAAATTCGCCTTGAAGGTAGATGGCTTGGCAGTTTACGTCTACAGCTACATAATACTCTGCGAGTCGCCGCATGGGCGTGTGGCAGGGGGTGTTATGTCACCATCCGTGTATAGGTGTAAAGTTTTTGGAGGTAAAATGTTGATATGTATTATAGGATTGAATTTAGTGGAGCTCAATTTTTATTGTGGTCGCTTATTGTTCGCGGAAAGAACGAGTTTTTGTACCCATATGTTTGACAGTGTGACAGGTTGACTCTCTTATTTGATCAAATCTGTCAGATCTAGAGATGTAGTGAGGCATCATGATTATATTCTCTATGTCGCTCTGAAAAACATCAGTTCTGAATTTCTCAAGCAACCTAGCGTGTAGCCTTCGAGTCTCTAGGGGCTCCCACCTTAACTGCCTAAGACACCTGACAGGCAATTTTGCAATCGAGGTTCGAATCCCTATCATATCAAATTAATTTAGTTAGGCTCACTATTGTATACATGTGGCATTTATCTCAAATTTTATGACTTCTCAATTGACATTTCTCTCACGAGACGGAGAAATTGTATCCTCAGATATCATGAACTCATTTTCAGAGATGTTTTTCGAGGTAACCTTCCAGCTCCAGCTCCCGTCAGCTCCATTTTTAGCTCTAAAAATATATACCAGAGTAATTTTTTTGTTAAAAACTTTCCAAATGGAAGCAAGTTGTCACCTTGTTATAATTTCCACGAATTCAGCATAAGTTCTGCCTGATATATTTTCCAGCTCTTGGGTCCGTTTTCAGTTGCAAAGGTTTTTCATACAGTGATTTTCTCGGAGGCTCCCTGAGTAGAGTGATTAGATATCTTCCCTTAAATGGCCCAAGGGTAACAGTGTCCATCCTCTTCAGGTTAGTGCACCCTATGGACTCACATCTGGAAAAATTATGTTTCATGTCATTATGCTCGAAATATGTTTGTGGGACCTGACAAATAGATCTGTTTTTAAGTACAATAGGTGGCGCAGGGCAAAACAGATGTGGTGCAGAGTTTATATATTTTGAACAACAAAAGCAAGTTGGCCATTACATTTGCTATTGCTATTTTTGTGATCTACATCTACATACTACTCTGCGTGCCACCGCATGGGCGTGTGGCAGTAGGTGTTAGGTCACTAGCTGTGTGAAGATGTAAGGTTTATAGAGGTGGAATAGTGACGTGTATTATGGAGGTGTATTTAGTAGAGCTTATTATTTATTGTTGTCGCTTATTGCGCGCGGAAAGAACGAGTTTTTGCACCTATCTTTTCGGTAGTGTATCTCTCTTATTTTATCACTTCTGTCAGACCTAGAGATGTAGTGAGGCATCTTGATAATATTCTCTGTGTCGCTCTGAAACACACCAGTTCTTAATTTCTCCAAGCTAAGTCTAGCCTCCGAGTCTTGAGGGGCTCCCACCTTAATCCCTCTGAAAAGTTTCGAGACACTACATATATGTTTTTCTTCCTCGTAAAGACTTCAAATATGGATATTGTGAAGTTTTTTTTATATAAAACTACTTACTTACCCATTGATTATAGTGAAGTTTGAAAAGCATTGCTTTTAAAACACTTATTTTGAGCTAATTTGAAATGCATTAACAAAACTTGTGGCCATGGCTGTTGTGAATCCGCAGAATTCTGCCCACAGCCAGATCATTAATCATTTTTCAGGTGCAAATTGTTCCATTCGACATCGCTCATTCATTTTACGTGCGATTAAATGCGATGATATATTCCGATCTGTGTTTAGTTCAGCACTTTGAATGGAAAGCTCTCTTTTATTGAAATTATTACTCCCACGGCAAGTGATATCACGTTTCATAGAAGTGATTGGAGTGGAAGGAGGTATAGCGACCAGGATGAGTAAGTTACCGTAACATGTGGAATGGATGTTTCGGTAATGGGCATTTATTAAATGATCATGCTTAGTTTGGCAGATCACGCCGACAAACTGAGTGAGAATTGAATAAAGATGCAGATTTAAGATTGAGAAAGAAGTGATTCGAGAGAAAAGGTGTAGGTCGCAATATTCATCCAAAAAATCCATTTCTCACATTTCGACTTTTAAAAGTTGGAAGCAGAGAGGCAAAAATTTGGTTCCTCAGTTGGTACCAAATATTTTAGACAGAAAAACTTGAAGACTCAGCCAAAAATAAACCATTTAAATAAAAAGGCTTTGGCATTGGAAATTAAAACAAGAAAAAACTAACGCGTGCATCTTACAACGATTTTCCACCATTTTATCTGTCTCTTTTTGAGAATGTAGGTTTTGTCGAACTTCAGTTATCGTGGTAACCACGAAGGGCACTATACGCCTTGGTAGGCGGTATGCACGTCCAAGCAGCGATATTTTCCCGCAGTTACCTGAATTGGCGTCATATTCACGACCTTCATAGCTACTTTGCTGACTACGTTTTCATTTCTGTGGATATCCATTTTCATTTCATCGTAAAGTAACCACTCTCCCCTCGATATTTTTATATTTTTTACCGGTATTAAAAAAATAAAAGATAAGCTAAGTAACATTTAGTGGTAGAGGAATACTGTAGCCGTTGCGCAAATAGACCCTTTACAGCCATGATGAGTCCATCGCTTTTGTGAGAGTAAAACTATAGCTCCAGGTTTGACGACAGATACCTTTACGACAGCCCCTGTGACGTTTGAACGCTTTCGCGGTGGTGCGCCCGCTGTCTATCATTTCTTTCTGGAAACTATAACATCGTAGGTGGTCACTGCTTTCGGGGAAGGGGATTTGGCATCTCAGTGGTTTCAGGCTCAACTTTGTGGATGTTCATTATGAATAATGCAAAAGAAACTTCGATTGACTCCCCCAATTTATTCTCAGGTACTACTAGTTTCGACGCTGCGGCGTCATCTTCAGGTACCCATGTAGGCTAGAATGAAGCCGCTGCGTCGAAGTTAGTAATACCTGAAAATTAATTTGTGGAATCAAAGGAAGTTTCCTTTCTCATTATTAATGGGGATTTTTCCCGAGAGGGAAAATTACGCTGCAGGAGAGGTAACATTTTCGTAGGTCGGCCTAATGGATAGATCAGGCAATCAAGCTGTTGGTGCTCTCGCAGTAGAGGTAACTCTATTTCTACCTCGAAGCACGTAATTTTGTTCGGTGTTGGAGGATTAGACCTCGTTAATTTGTTATCCCGTTCCTTTGTTTTTTTCCTAATCATATTTTTCTCTTTCTTTCTCCTCTTTCTCGATTCCTTCACATCCACTCCTGTTCTCCGTGATGATTCGATATTCGAATCATTAAGTGCACGGTCGACGCGAATTTCTGAGAGAACTGCATTGTCCATTTCTTTAATTTACGAGTGGAGGAAATGCATGTACGCACACTTGGACTGGATGAAGTGCATAAGCAATGTGAGACTCAGACCCGGGGGCCCACTACTCACTAAATCCTCCACACCGCATCAAACCGTGGACTGGGCTGTGCGACGGCGTACTTTCCTGCTGCCGGTTTTCCTGATGTTTGTGTGCAAGTTTCCCTTCCTTCGAACATGTTCTTCTGCGTCAGCCAACCCCTTTCCTTACCTTCACGGTTGGCATCTGGTTCCACATTGCCTAATTCGTGTGACTGCCCCGGAGAACCCTGGTGGTGAATGATGATAAGGCTCCTTCGGTGACTCCCAGGCTCAGCAAGTCCTGAGCCAATCTTGTACTCCAGACGCCCCTCCACAAGACGGTGCACGCAATGATATGAATGTCTTCTTTCTTCGTTCTCTGATCAGCTGCAACCAAGGTCTTTAGGTGGTCTTTGATTTATTTGTTGATCTTCTTTGGCTTGCGTCATCCAGTGGATAGGCTCCGCTTACGACTTGTGAGTTAATCACGCAGACAACTTCTTCCTTCTTGGCTACCGTATCAGGCATGAGAAGTCCACTTGCATTGTTTTATTGTGAGGATCCTCGCGCACTATACAGCCTTTTTTGCTTGAGCTGATTATTTATTTGTTGATCTTCTTTGGCTTGCGTCATCCAGTAGATAGGCTCCGCTTACGACTTGTGAGTTAATCACGCAGACAACTTCTTCCTTCTTGGCTACCGTATCAGGCATGAGAAGTCCACTTTCATTGTTTTATTGTGAGGATCCTCGCGCACTATACAGCCTTTTTTGCTTGAGCTGATTATTTAATATTTGGTAAACAGCATTATGGTGTAAAATTCGCCCCCGTGTGTCCTGAAACAATGCTGAATTACGTGCGCCGAGGTTTCCGTGGCGTTGCATTTCGCTCGACACATTATATTTTTCCGGATCGTATTTATTTTGATTCTTCTTATTGAATTTAGTCTTCTTATTTCTACCAGTACATTTTCTCTGAAATGTGGAGGGAACTATTGTCAATTTAAGACATTCAACGTGGTGGAAGCCTTCCCAGGTATCAGCAGTCACGCTCTGAATTACTTCAGAGAACATCGCCGCAAAAAAATAAATCAAAAATCAGAGTAAAAACAATTAAGTGTGAATTAGAGTTTTCAATTTTAAAAATCTTCCCTGTAGTCTTGAGCACTTCTGAAGTGAGAGAGAAAATAAGTAAGGGAGTTGAAAAGGTTGGGAATCGGAGCCGGGCGAGGAGACTATCCGTACTAATAGGGTCATCCTTCAACACCTGATTTTTCCCCTTCCGTGTGCCAGTGGAACATCCCTCCCCTGAGCTCACACCGGTGCCCAATATTCCGCCTCTCCGACCTCACGACCAGAGGAACCCCCGGTGCGAAAACGACACACCACCATGCTTCGCTATCACTGTTCACGGGGTATGATGATGGTGCGTGCGGAGAGATCCCAAGCACAAGCTCCTCGCCCCCTTTCTATCCGGGAGGCGGGGGGGGGGTCTTCTCCTCCCGTTCTCGTGCCGCACCCTCTACTCGAGTCTTCTTTATCTCTTCCTCTCCCTCCCCCGTCGTACCTCTTAGGCATCCACGTCTTCGGGATGCGATATCTTCCCGCACCGTGATCAGAATTCTCCCGGAAAAGGGTGCGGGCCATGTCCCGCCTCTCTCTTTCCCCATCCGCCCGTCTCAAGCGACACAAACCGCCACGTTTCCACCCCACAACACCTCCATCCCGATACCATCCGCTCCCAATTGCCTCAGACACACACCCTGCACCCCTGAGTTTTCACCCTCGCATGGATTCCTGGGCCGAAGAATGGAGAATCATCTCATTCTTCGGTCCACGCGGTCCCTCTTCCGCCCTGCTGCAAATCGGGTTGACGTGGTGGCTACTGTCCATTTCTAAACTCCGTCATTCGAGTTTTAAGCAAGTAAACATGCTCGGATATTCATCAAATAATTTCGATTCGTGATAGACGAAGTTAAGGGCTTTAGATATTGCCGTTAGCTGTAGAATACCGGCTCCCTTTGAATCATTTTCTCCATAATTTCATGTCCTTGCGAAGCTCTTTTGCTCCTTTTGCACTCATGCATTGCTACAAAAACAAAACAGAAACATTTGTACAAAAACTCGTTCCTTCCGCAAACAATAAGTGACTACAATAAAAACTGAGCTCCACTAAATACACTCCCATAATACACGTCATCATTTCACCTCCCAAGACCTTTTCCCTTACAAATTTACACGGCTGGTGTCTTAACACCCCTTGCCACACGCCCATGCGAAGTCTCGCAGGGTAGCAGGTAGATGTAGATTGCTTCATACACGCTCTCTTATTCTTAAGACTCTCTCCTCTTTATAGAGTCTCCACCACCATATTTATCCGTGACTTTCACGGTCCCCCCATTTTTTTCACACCATTCATTACAGTCTCATACATATCTGTTTCGTCATACGACTCTCTTTTAAAATCTGGACATGGTCAAACAAAAGAGGCATACTTCTTCAAATATATGTCCATTATTGGAGCATCGAGCCCACATTCTATCATTAACCACTCACTGGAAAGTCTATCCATCGTGATCTTTCCGCAAACACTGCTCAGGTTCGCATTCTCACAGAAATGGTACTCCAGAGAGACAATTTTTTAGCTGAGAAACTTCTAGGGCACTAAGGTCGTCGGAAATTTCAGCGTGTAGTTTGTATTATTATTCTAATCTGTGAAAAATAAATGAATTAATCGCCGAAATAATGCCGCTGCCGTAATAAACATATTTGGTAGTGAGGTCGCTTTCCGGCATGATATGAAAAAAACGGGGCAAGTTAATGACCTGTGTATTTATGTTTTGATAATTATTTGGAGTGTCGTGCTTTATGGAGAAGAAACGTGGACATTCCGAAGGAAATAGGAGAAATATCTAGAGGGTATTGAAATGAGGCTATGGAGAAGAATTGGAAGATTAAAATGGAGTGATAAAGTGAGAAACGAGGTAGTGCTAGCAAGGATGAATGAGAAGAGGAATATTTTGAGATCAGTTAGAAAGAGGAAGGCAAACTGGATGGGATATATCCTGAGGAAAGATTACCTGCCGAAAAGGATATTAGAAGGAAAGAGAGGGAGAGGAAGACGAAGATATAATGTGTTGACTGATGTTATGAATGGAAGGAGTTACGAAGAGCTGAGGGAGGCAGCACAGGATAGACGAGCATGGAGGAAACATTTCATTTGAAACCTGTCTGAGGGTAGATTCACCTTAGAAGAAGAATTTCCGTCATTTTAACAATATTTTTTCGCCACTTATGGGATAAAATTCAACTCATGCTTATTGCTCCTTAAATTAAAAAACTACCCTGACCATGGTTTCTATTGTTTTGTTTTTGATATGGGACGGGACTCTGACTTGTTTTCAGCTTTACGGACAGAAGTCCAGTATCGTTGAGTACGACCGATGCCGAACTCTGATTTGCTCTTTTCAACGCTCTTGCTCTTTTACCGTGGGCTTCTTCCTTGTAAGCGACCCCTACCTCCCCCGTTTCGAGCTTCTCCCTTCTTTCATCCCACGCTATCCCATCCCCTCACCCCTGCGCCCTCCAACCTTCCAACACCCTCCCACGTTTTCCCTCGCACCCTCTCCCGCGCCCTCCGATACCTTCGTCTTCCCTTCCATGCACTAGGAGAAGGTCCCGCCCCATTTTCACCCCATAACGTCGCAGTCCCTCCCTTCTAATTTTCTCTCTTCAGAGAGGGTCTTCTCACGTCCATTCCTCTCCCATCTACATATATATCAACATTATACCCTGCAAGCCACCTCAAGGGCGTGTGGAAGGAGGTGAGTTATTACTACCATGATCTACACTGACTATTATGCCTTTAATGTTACAGAAACTATCTCTATTTTATGACTGTTTATGTATCATATTTGAACATAGATGGTGAAAACGGTGGAATTGCCGCGAGAAAAATTCGGCCCAAACCTGGAATCGAACCACGGAACTTTTGGTCTGCCGGACCAATGCGCAGGCCACTGCGCTATCCAGGCTTCCTAATTCTCGTGGCAAATGTGGTGGAGACAGGGGAACTAAATCTAAGACTCTTGCGGTCCATTGGGTTACGCAAGGGTGATTGGCTTTTTATGAAAATTTGAAGCCCTCTCCTCTCTTTCGTTGCTATCTTGGGCGGACCGTAAGGCCCTAAGATCTACTGTCGGCGCAGAAATTATGTGCACTCGAGTTTTGGTACAAGTAAAAAGTTAACGAAAAGACTTACAGAAAACCTAACTACAACATCATTTTTCTCATTCATTTCTATGTTTTTTAATGGCAAATTTTAATTTTTTGATCAATTTTTATATTTTTTACTACAGTTATAACGTAAAAAGTACCGGTTATTTACGGCGCGCGGGAAAAGCTCCGACTTTGACACCTTGTAACTCAAACACAAGTTCTTCAATGACAACTATATTTCTTTAAATGGAGGATAGATATGTTTGTTATAGATTTTGCGAGTTTCAGCTTTGTATGTTTCATAGAAATAAAGTTATTATAAATTATTTAAAATTATTGCATTTCAAAACTGGGGCATCGTAAGATTTCGTTCTTGGTCTCGTTGCAATTGGCATGCCTTGAACGTTTCCAATATGTTATTGTCCAAAACATCTATAAGCGCGTTTAATTTAAATCGAGTGATATTTATAATGGACGAAGTGAGAGGTCCCGTTAGGCGAAACGCCTAGCCGAATCGGTACAGTGTTGCCGCGTACACCCGCTCGGGCCCCCAGCGCTCGGCGCCGGCCCAAACCGGCCTGGAAGGAGTAGTTTCCTTTTTTCCGCCAAACATTGCCACGGGAATTAGGAAATATGAATAGCGTAGCATACACTGCACATTGGTCCGGCAGGACAAAGGTCCGTGGTTCGATTACCGGTCCAGGTCGAATTTTTCTCGTGGTAATATCAACGTTTGTGTATTGCTTAACTAAATAAATGCCATGAGATACAATGAGTCATGCAGGAAGCCTGCAAAACCTGATGTTATTTCTACGGTGCAGAATAGGAAACAAACATTAATCTTCATTCTAACGTACGAGCCGCCGAATGGGCGTGTTGCTGGGGGTGTTAGGACACCAACCGTGAAATGGTTAAAAAAAAAAAGGTTTTCGGAAGTGAAGTGTATTATGGGAGTGTTGTATAAGTGGAGCTCCAGTTTTATTATAGTCACTTATATTTCGTGGAAAGAACGAATTTGTGAACCTATCTGTTCGGTATAGACCTGTGCGCCGCCGCGCCGCGCCGCGCCGCCGATGGTTTTGGCGATGCCGCCGCCGCCGGTGGATTATGTAAGGCGCGCCGCCGATAGCGCCGTCATAGGGGGTCATTTACCGACCATTGTCCCCGATGCGTGGGAACTATCCTTATATTCACTTATTACTGCGGACTCCTCATAATAACGTAAAACTTGATAACTAATGAAGAAAGAGAGCAGCTCTTATGCCCATATTTGATTAGCTGTTGAAAATAGTCTCTCAACAAAATCTGTGCGATAGGAATTAACAATGTTACCATTTTGTTTTGAGCCAGCAACCACACATACACGCCTCCTCGGCATGGATTTTACTCTGCTCAAGCCTTTAGTTCCCCATGAATGCTTTATCCTCAGTTTCCCGCTTGATACCGTCCTAATCAACATTGTGAAATAGGAGATTCGAATAATGATATGACAGGCCGCATAATCGAACAAGGTTACGGATATTAGAGCTCCATTTCTTTATACTATGCGTATTTAGGACATGTGATATCCAGATTTCCCTTCCTCACTCTCCTACCTAAGAAACTTCTCGTTAGTCTTTTCGTCTATTGCGCTTTTTGTGTTCTCTCTCCATAGTTACATCTCAAAGACTTCTATTTCTTCCTTTTTCCCTTCCATGGTTCCATGTCTTCCAGCCAGTCAATGCAATGTAAATGTGTCTGACAACGGGAGTTTAGCCATTTGGTTAAAAATACATGCTGTGGAGGCTCGAATATTAGCTACATTCAATATGAAAACACTAGTCGAGTATTTAAACAATAACCCTTTTGCACTTTAATCATAGGTAATCGAATTTCAAGTAAGTAAATCAATAATGCAATCATAGTGTATATAGGAGGATGGCGAGTGCATTTGCCACTTCGCATTGAGATGGGAGAAGGAATCAGCGTCATGAAATTGCATAAGAGGTTTTTACTTCCTTCGGCAAAGATGATTATCTTCCATGCGTAATCTTCCATGAAATTCCATTTACATAATGCAAATAGTATCTGAATCGATTCCGATTCTTCACGTAAATAAGCACTAAAATAACATGAAGAGAAACCTGATTCGCCTACATTTGGTTAACTTAAAAGCCTGGTTAACGCATAGGTATAGTTTTGTATCGCTGTGCGGTTACTTTACTTATCATCTTAGACCTATACAAGTTCTGAAAAACCATGAAATGGGCAAGCTATTTTAAGTATCTCCGGAGAGGCTGTAATGAATGGTTAAGCTAGGGGGATCCAAGCGGTGACATGAATATTCTCTTCTCTTGCGGAGCTTGAAACAAGAAAAATATGTTCTCTTTCTTTTACCGCTCTTAAACTTTAAGTCTTTCAATATTCACTCAAATTAGTACATTAATTCACGTAATAAATTATATGAAACGTATTTTTGTAGTTTTATATTCCGATTAATAACAGCAGCCTGTTCTTCGGAATTATTTACTGTAGCGTCCCCTCCTCACTTTCTCCCCCCCCCCCTCCCACAGACTGGGATTTCCCGGCTTGAGTTTGGCACGTCTGTCTTGATGGGTAATAAAAGGGGATTCTTATGAATTTTCCTCTGCGGATGAAGCAAGTGTTGAAGTACAGGTAATGGCTCTTAATTAAAAAGATAATAAGCGTGATTGGAGGGACGGTTACAAAATAAACGTCTCTGCGGCAATCTGAGAGGGAGAAAATTTGTCTCGGTCCCGATGCAAAGAGACTGTGGGTACGATTTTTGTTTGAACGATTGGAGGGTTGGAGGTCTCTTTGGAATCACAAAGGGAGAAGGAAGAGGCCCTGGCCATTTCGACTGACAAGTTTATCCGATATGCGGCACCCAAGGAGAAGAACAAATGTGCCCATCAGATTCCACGCATGGCTCTCAAGCACTAATGTCCCCCTTGTTATTTATCTTTTGCTTTACCTAAGGAGCTATAGAAAGATTCTGTCCACATCGTCCTTGAGGTCGATGACCACTGAAAATGCCCCTTTAGGGCGCGATATTGACAGAGGGGGAGCAGTGCAGTGGTTCAAGGTAGGCGCGCCACTTTTCCTCCGGAGTTCCCAGGCACTGGGCATTCCCTAAAAGGAGGGAGCAGGCCCATGTCCGCTCCAAAGATGATTGGGTCGTCGAAAATCTGGTGGGGCTGTTTGCGTGCACTAGAAAGGACAAATATAGACACTTGCGCTACGGTCTTCATTGAGACAAGTCGTTTTTCTGTCGACGGTCTATCATAAGAGTATCATTAATCTATCATAGCTCCCACTCACTTAAATCGAAACTATTCGAGAGAAGGAACAGTTCCGGAGCGTCATAATATTTGGTTCAATTTCTACTATCATTCCGAAACAAAACTAAAACCAAGCCAGACTTAAGGTTACAATCTGAAACAAAGTCACATTGAATAAGACAGCTTATAGTTTTGTTTCGGTACGAAACTACTCATTGGTTCCTGTTTCGTTTGGACTTTTTTTGTTGATTATTGTTTGTTTTATAATCTGTAAATGTTCCAAAAGACAGAATGTCTCAGAACTTAAATAAATATATCCATCTATCTATCTACCTCTTCCATATTCCACCATCTTTTCTTCAACCTCTACCTTCTTGTGACCTCCACCTCCCTCTTTCCCACTATTTTTCAACTCCCGGCACGCTAAAGCGCGAGGGGGGATGTGGTTTAGGCGTTTCCCAATCATACCGGTATGGATTTTAGAGACGGGAGCATGGAGAGAGAGGGAGAGAGAATGCAAGAGGGCGGGCGTGAAGGCGCGTGGGTGACCGAGTGGGTGGGCGGGAGGGAGGAAGGGAGGGGGCGTGGAGGGGCGGAAGAGGTGGTATATGAGTGGGAGGAGTATATGGGAGGAGGTGGGTGACAGTCTTCCCCACTGTAGATTAAAGGAGAGAGTTGAATCGCCTAGACGCAGGAACTGAAGTCAGCAAAAAATATCTGACTTAATTCATTTCAACTTCCTCAATTGAACAGCCATATGCTGCTTATTACGAACAGATCTGTCATAAATTTATTTACTTCCACACTTTATTTTGCTTTATCCTTGCCAAAAGTAATAAACAAACTAATCATTATGGAAAGGAGAACGTGTGTTAATTGGTAATTTATGGCTTTCTGCAGGCCCTGTATGTTTTTACTATCATAGTAGCCGGTGGCGAATATTAACCGCATAAAAGACAATTCTTCAGTTGATCACTGCATCAGTAAAAGCTTCATTTACGCCAGGTCTCTTCGTCGTTTGAATGAAAATTCATCATTGGTTCCACATATGGAGGAAAAAGAAGTTCCAATACCTGAAGGATAAAATGATTCTACACCTACCATGGTCATCGTGCGAAAATTGTCCATAAAAATTATGAATGCAATGGTAGTTTTGCAATTAAATGGTTTAATTTTGCCTCATTTCTAGAGAGAGCAATACGTGCCGTAGAAATTCTTCTTCTAGTATGCTTTATTATATCCTCGAAGTAAAGCTAACAAAGTTTGATTAATGTTAAGGAGTATAGTCAGCACAAGATCCGAAATCCTCATCCTCCGTCTCCAATTTCCAACCTTATCAACTCCATTAGTTATTTTCTCTATCCCTTCAACAAGTACTCAAGGAAATAGGAAAGATTTTTAAAATGAAAACTCTGATTCGCTTTGATTTATTTTAAATATGTGTTGCAGTGTAGTTCTTTAATTCCCGATACAGTACTGCGTTGTCTGCAAATAATCAAAGGTCAAGCAAAAAAAGCAAAGCAAAATCAAATCAACTACTTCACCGATATCGTTAATATACAAGAGGAACGGAAGTGGGCCTATGATACTCCCCTGTGGTACACCCGATGTGACTTCAACTCCATCGTGGAAGGCGCCGTTTAATAACAACCCTTTGAACGCGAATGCATAAGAATTCTCAAATTCAAGAATTTTGGTCGTCGTCCAACCCGTCATTTTTCAGTTCATCCGTATGGCGCATGGCTGCTGATATCTGGGAAATCTTCCGCAGCGTGGAATGTCTTTTATTTTCAACAGTTCCATCCTCGTTCCAGAGATCATCTGCTGGTAGACTTACTTTACGTCACGGTGGATCACCCAGATATCCTTGCCTTCCCAGGTATCAGATAACCTTCCCAGTTATCAGCATGAAACACCGCAGTAGGCTTCAACAGAATGTATTAGCGTGGTCTTCAATACGTTTATCTTTCCTAATCTTTATTTATTCTGATATTATTGTTTTAGCTTAGTTTTATTTATTTACATGTAATTAACATTTGCGATTAAAATTAAAAGATGGATTTAAAGGTAGATAGTTATTTTATCCACGGTATTTAGCAGACGCAGTATGCTAATTTATCTAGTTTTCGGCATATTGACTGATCAGTGAATTAATTTAAAATGGCAAATTGAGCGACTTAATCGCTACAATATTCCTTCTTACGCTACGATTGTGAGACTGGTTAAAAGGCCAAAAAGTAACCGGCCAATGGCGCCTTTTAGCAACTCTCTACACCTGTGCCTAAAACTAAAGGACAAATCCCACGCAATATTTAATGAATAGTTATCATATCAGAGCGTAGCATTCTATAAATGGGAAGCATGGACCATTGGAAAAGCTGACCAGGGAAAAATAGAAGCCCTCTAAACCTGGTGCTGGAGGTGGATGCTGAAGATAAAATGGACGGAAAAAAATAAGAAATGTTGAAGTTTACAGAAGAGCACCAGAGGAAAGGACCATATGGAACGCCATACAGAAAAGAAGAACGAGATGGGTTGGACACACCCTGAGAAACAATGGATTTCTGAAGAACATAATTGAAGGTGAAATAGAGGGGAAGGTCCCCAGAGGAAGACCCAGGAATAAGTTCATGGACCAAATAAAGAGGAAAGTACATACATCTACATAGGGAGAGATACCAGGAGATAAGGGAACTAGTATTAGATAGGGAATAGAGGAGGGCTATCCATCATATCATGTCAGTGTGTCTAAGTGTGCGATGCATATGCATGAGGTTTAGTGTTTAGCAAGACATGGATTTCCGAGGTGAGGTTTGAGGATGAGCCGGTTAAAGTTCCGCATATTCCTCTCTTAAACCTAGTGTGGTGTATGACGACTGGAACTGCTGCTATGTTGAGGCAAACAGTCAAGCCTTCCTCTTTGTTCTCTGCTACAGAAAATATACCTATCTTGCCACCCTGAGGAACTTAGTTTAAAAAAATAGATAAACGAACTAAAACACTTAGCCCTTCATGTCTAGTCATCGAAAATCAAAACCTCATCTGGCATTCTCAATGGAATCCCAAGTAAAACCGAGGTGATAGGAAACTCAGTTGCTTCATTCAAGCCTTCCGCTTTGTTCACTGCTACAAAAAATATACCTCTCTTGCCACCCTAAAGAACTTATTTTTTTAAAATAGATAAACGAACTAAAACACTTAGCCCTTCATGTCTAGTCATCGAAAATCAAAACCCCATCTGACATTCTCAATGGAATCCCACGTAAAAACCGAGGTGATAGGAAACTCAGTTGCTTCATTCATATGACCAGAGGACTTGGCCACTCGTCTACCACCGTTTGGTTCTATCGATTCTCTTCTTTAATCTGTGCTTATCTCTCCCTTCTAAAGCCTCTATTATTGCGGATACCGCTCTTTTCCCGTCTCAGATTGCCAACCTTATCAACTCCCGTACATATTTTCTCTTTTCACTCGGAAACCTTTTACTCCCGTCTCCCATTCCGTTTTCTTCCTTCAATCGCCTTTCTTCTGCTTCGCATTTTGATCCATCCTTCGAATTTAAGAAAACCATGTCCCTGGAAAATCTTTCAGCAGAGCAGGTGCGCGTCTGCAACGCGAAAATCTTTCTGCCGCGCGCCCAGACAATGCGTCTACTTCTCCAGGGTCTGTTGTCCATCACCGTCTTCGTTTACCCCTTTTTACTGGAAAGGCTCGCTTGCTCGATGCGATGCATGAATCCGCGCGGGTTCATGCATGGATTCATGCGCCTGCGAAAATTCATCTGGTAAACATAACAATTTGCGCATATGCATTAATTGAATCCCCAGGAAAAAAACAGCCTTTTCTAATTTCGTGAAAGTGTTCTTGAATGCATTCAGGCCTGAACCAGCGCTTGTTCATGAATCGTGTGATCAGGCCGGAGGAATGGTCTATCGGGTAATATTCTATTATCTGAGGGTGTTTTTATCTTACAAAATCACTTGATTGATTTTCCTAATTTTCTTGCAGTATTACTACCCATTTATAAATATGTGTATTGTCATTTCGCGCTTCTGTATTGATTATTTTATCTTCTTGATTGACTTTAATTTACTCCTAGATACTGAAGCACAACGCCTTAGTGATTCCACCTTTATACTCATTAGGAGTGACGACAGGATGCTCGAGATGGGTTGGTAATCTGGTCAGAGGAAATGGTCTCCCATCTCATGGGTCAAGGATCTAATCCAGTCAGGGGCGAGGTTTTCCCATGAAATCCGAATCCCCACTGCGAAATATGTCGAGAGCGCTTCAGGCTACGTACTCGGTTCATGGGATGTCGCAAATATATGTGCACCATTTTGTGCTCTATTTTTTAAGAGTGAACAGATTCCGAAGCAGCATTTCTCATCACACTTCTTCCAGCCAAATGGTAATCCTACCGCCTAGTATGAAAAATGGAAATTGTTTTTGAAGTTACAAACGTCAGAGTGAATTTTTATCCTAAATGAACCTATTTTTTTGGATCAAAAACTCAACTGATATTCATAACTGTCTTCAACAAAGACAATAAATAAACGACGGACTAACGCTTACCTTATTTAGCATTCTTGTCTCCATCCAATTAAGATGCAGTGGTTACAACTGCATTTCAATTTACGGTTGAAATAAGAAGGAGAAGATGCAATGAAAACAAGTTTACTAAGTACTATTCCTCGTATATCTCAAAGCATAAGACAAGCGTATGGATTACAAATTGTGTTTCTAGGTGGGAAAGGAAACAACAATGTTAAGAGGGTAATTCTGAAACCCAAGAAAATTCTGCGAATTAACACGAGGTTTTTGAAAACACTATCGATGTATACATTCTTTGCTGGAGATGGCCAAAATAACAGTTCGCCCACGGCAGTTCATATTTTGGGTCGGCATTGCATTCAAGTAAACCCGCGTGCAATTGAACTCCGCACCATTTCAGTTATTGCAACTCAAATGAAGCGGCATCGGAATGGTATTTTCACCAGACGAGGGCTTTTCAAAGTCTTTTCGGGCATTAAAAAGATATTGTCAAACAAAATTTAAAAAATGGAGAAATATGAAAATGAAAGAGATGAAAAATTTCATGGAAAATTAATAGGAATACATGCTTCGTTTTTGTCAAATTACTCTCAAATAGCATTCTCAAACATTCAATTTATTCCACCATTATAAACTTGTCCGACGCATTTCTAGCAAAGAGTAACGCAGAACAGCCCAAGTTTCCTCCTCGCTTAGATGGACAAAATAAATAGTGAAAGAGATGAAAAAGCTGTTAATCAAATGTCACTGCTTAAAATTGTTAATAAAAGTTTGAAACGACAAAAAAATCAACTTTTTCTCTAAAAAATTGCACCAAAACTTAAACTTTAAGTATTTTTTTGGTGGTAGGAATTTCTCACCGTATATTCACTTTATAATTATTTTGGGCTGTAGTAAACCAAAGTTATTAAATAAATTAAATATATATAAAGATGGAAACATGTAAATGAAAAATGTGAACCATAATTAAATAGCTGTTGTATTTCTGCTACCAATATTTCATTAGCGTTGTATTTTTCATCCATAAATTTTCAATAAATAGTATAGCTAAATGAAGACACATTTCTTAAAAAATGTGAACGATAATTAATAGGTGTAACATTTTCGCTACCAATATTTCGTCAGCATCGTATTTTACCTTTCAGGACCGGGAGACCGAGCTTTGCTGGGTACACTGACTGTAATAATTATTATTAAAATATAAACAATATCATGTTATTTCATTCAATAGTTTTTTGTTTTTTTTTGCCTTCTTATATTTGCTCGCACTGCTTTTATGGTAGTAAAATTGGCCCAATGGATTCCACGGGCCCCAAAACTCATAAACAGGAGATAAGTTTGTTAGAATAGTTAATCTCAGAAGAATAGTTTAACTATTTTTCGAGAAAATGTTTGCATACTCATACGCCCATATGCTCATTTATAAGATGAGGCGTAAATCGCACGGGCCAAATTTCCCGTTTATAGCCTTTGCTCAGGTTGCCAAGGATATATCCTATAGTTGAAATCGGAGAAAATTTTGCAATTTTGTCGATAAAAATTTTGTAATTTTTAAGCGAAGTCAAATTGTATAACCAAATCGATTGCAATAATTTAAAAATTTTATGTTTTTTCCATCCGATAATTAAAATTTAAACCCTATACCTTGATTGCAAGGAATTTTAAAAAAGCAAAAAAGAAACCTCTGCATTGATTCCGAGTAAAATAGGGGCCCATTTTGGGGGCCTTAGGGTCTTTGGAGCCCTAAGGACTTTAGTCCAATGGATTCCTCGTTTCCGAAAACCTACAAATACCAACTTTCAAGAGAATCGATTCGCTAGTTTTCGAGATAGTATTTACATATATTTATAAATATATATAGACATACATACACAAGAATTACTCGTTTAATAATATGAGACAAATTTTCACTAAACAGTATTTTTAATACTCTTCTGACACACTTCTACAGGAATAATAAGTAGGACGGGCCGAGTTTCCTCTACGCCGAGTTAACGAAAGGAATAGCTCGCAAAAAAAAAATGGAAGAAAAAAGAGTTCAGCGCGACGGCGGCTTAAGGCTTCCGCGGGAATTGATTCGTCCGAAGAACAAACACACAACGAGGAGGAGAGCGCGCTAGCTTTTTCCCGTGATGGAGAAATTATGGATGATAATTTATTTCGTGGGGATCCCCGCCATCGATGTTTACCACCTGTCCAGTTCGTGGGGCGTGGGGAAATATTATTCCAATCGCGAGAGCGAGGAAGAATTTACCGATCCGGAATGGAACCGTTTATTTTTTTCGGAGCATGGGAGGGAGGGAAGGAGGGGGGAAGTGAGAGGGAGGGGGGGATGGCGAGGACGGAGAATGATTCGATTTTAATTTCGCCGGATATTTTTTTTGCGAGAAGTTGATTCGAAATAAACACAAAAGGCGAGTACGAATACGAGAGCCTTTTTGCTGTGCGTTGAAATTCATTCGAAAAGCGGGTCGAACGACATTTTGAGGAGGACAAGTGTAGAGTGATTCTTAATTTCATATTTATTGAATATCCTTTTATGTTTTGTCTTTCGTTTACGAAATTATTGCGTGCGTCTCTGGTTTATTCGAAGTTCAAGTTGAACGACATTTGAGGAGAAAGGTATGGTGAACTTATATTTTTTTATGGAATATGTTTTGTAGTATACGCTATTTCGTACAAACCAAATTCGTATTTGAGCTATCGAGTTAACATTCAGTTGTTCATCTACTCGGGTTATTATCGAATTTTTTGTATTGATTAATTTCCCGAAGTAATGAAAAGTATGAGTTCGAAAGTAATGTTACTGAAGTAAAAATGGCCATTTCTCGCAAATATAATTAGTATATGTTGTAACAAATTTCTATGTTAATCAAAAATTAAACTATGATCCTACCTGATTATTGCTTTAATGATATTAAATAGCATGCATTTATTGTGATCTTTGTGTATCAATGAACATCATGGATATGAGGACCTTACAAAGCCTTCCTTATCTTATATGTGTTAAGATATTTAATTATCAACTATAAAATGTTGGAGTAAAAAAACTAATAAATAGTACGCTGTATTTTGCAGATTTTAATTAAAGCACAATATTACAATGTGTTTACATAAAATTTTTATTCGGAATTTGGAATACCGCATACTTGAAATACATTTCTCCACCATTGTGTCCTTTGAAATGCATTAAATTCAGGCCGTAAATAAATTTAATTACTGCACCCATACAGTAAACTAATTTAGCTTTGGGGAAGAGGAATAATCATGAATGTAGGCATGGACTTATTACGCCAATTACATTCCTTCTCTCTCCCCAACCATCCTCCACCCCGCTAAGCTGAGCAGTCGCTAAAAACCCAACATGGAAACTATTTAGGAAAAAAGAGGATAATTCCGTTATCATTCGTGGGCTGGCGTTAAGAATTTAATCTCAAAAATGCATTCGCTCCACTTGGAGGTGGAGGCTGCACTTTTCTCTGCGATCGCAATTGGCCACAAAGACGTGGAGGGAGGGACAGATAGTTTCTCCACCGACGGGCAACCTCCGAATCGAGGCTGCTTTTAGGGCAAATTGCGCAGGGAATGGATTGTTTTTTTAAGTAAACGGAAAGCTAAAAAAAAGAGGTCATTCTGAATTCACACTTGTAACGTATGGAATGAAATTTCCCACGCCTTCGGGTTACGAGGATGCCAAGGAGCGGCAAATGAAAATATAAGCTAGAAATTACTTTCGTAAGAAAGTAAAGAAAGGCGGTCGACAGACACTGTGACTTGGATATTTGAAATACTGAGTTGAGATCAGCTTCAGGTTTCATTCTCAGGTTACATTAGAATCGTTCAATAACTTCATAACGGTTATGCAGAGATATATATTTAAATTATTGAGAGAGTAAAAAAAAAGGTTTTTGAGGTGTAAGTATAGTATTCGATACCTTGTTTCTTCCATCTTGAGATCAGCTTCAGGTTTCATTCTCAGGTTACATTAGAGTATCGTTCAATAACTTCATAACGGTTATGCAGAGATATATATTGAAATTATTGAGAGAGTAAAAAAAAAGGTTTTTGAGGTGTAAGTATAGTATTCGATACCTTGTTTCTTCCATCTTGAGATCAGCTTCAGGTTTCATTCTCAGGTTACATTAGAGTATCGTTCAATAACTTCATAACGGTTATGCAGAGATATATATTGAAATTATTGAGAGAGTAAAAAAAAAGGTTTTTGAGGTGTAAGTATAGTATTCGATACCTTGTTTCTTCCATCTTGAGATCAGCTTCAGGTTTCATTCTCAGGTTACATTAGAGTATCGTTCAATAACTTCATAACGGTTATGCAGAGATATATATTGAAATTATTGAGAGAGTAAAAAAAAAGGTTTTTGAGGTGTAAGTATAGTATTCGATACCTTGTTTCTTCCATCTTGAGATCAGCTTCAGGTTTCATTCTCAGGTTACATTAGAGTATCGTTCAATAACTTCATAACGGTTATGCAGAGATATATATTGAAATTATTGAGAGAGTAAAAAAAAAGGTTTTTGAGCTGTAAGTATAGTATTCGATACCTTGTTTCTTCCATCTTGAGATCAGCTTCAGGTTTCATTCTCAGGTTACATTAGAGTATCGTTCAATAACTTCATAACGGTCATGCAAAGATATATATTGAAATTATTGAGAGAGTAAAAAAAAGGTTTTTGAGGTGTAAGTATAGTATTCGATACCTTGTTTCTTCCATCTTGAGATCAGCTTCAGGTTTCATTCTCAGGTTACATTAGAGTATCGTTCAATAACTTCATAACGGTCATGCAAAGATATATATTGAAATTATTGAGAGAGTAAAAATAGGTTTTTGAGGTGTAAGTATAGTATTCGATACCTTGTTTCTTCCACCTTTGTCAGTAATTTGGAATATGAAGAACCTTCGAGCTGCTCGAGGTTTGCCACGAGGGAGAGATTATTCATGGTCTAGGAATCAGGCTTCTGCATCAGGGGTACTCAGCCGGACCTCTAAGTCTCTGGCGAGTACTGCTACAGTGGCTGGCTAGAGAAGCAGTACTCACACGGGTGACCTTCGCGCGCTAGTCTACCGCGGAGGGATCGAAGTCTCCTCCTTTGGATTCGGACCTGCGCTGACTGGACGAAGTTGAGATGGGCCGCGCATGCAATAGTCACAAATTAATGGAAGTCCACGCAGGTCCTACCGATAAGTACGAGACCGCGTACTCAGGCGCCGTCAAAGCGGCGGACTCTGACGTACGCTCCGCCTCGAAACTGGCAGTCCAGCTAGGAATTCCACATCGACCAAAAAACATAAATTAGTCGATTTTTCGATGTTTGTAAATTTACTCACCACTCACTTAATTTTCATCGGTTTATTTTACTACTCGAAGTTTTCGATGTCTCGGTCGAAAAACATCGAGTAGTCGGATACATCGATGTCGATGTGGCATCCTTAAGTCCAGCCTGGTTGAATCTGCCAGATAGAAAACTGGTGCAGAGGAGGGAGAGGAAAAGAGCCATTTCCGATGAAATCAAAATGAGTAACAATTACGAGTCATTGTTGAAAGGCATAATTACGTGAGTAAGTCCAGAGCGGTAAAACGATACGTGTGAAAAGGCTTATTTTTATTTAAATCCTAACTTGCCTAGCTGGCATTGCAAACTGAACGAAAATTTATTGGTTAAGCCTTGTGAATGTAATTTCAAAAAAGTGGTCATTCCTTTGGAAATTGACAACCATCTCCCACGTGAGATATATTGCTTGGATAGCATTAATGGCAGCCCTACAACCCATCCTGCGCGGAATAATGCCCAACTGTGCACTCTTTTCGTCCAACCATACGCACTTTTCCCAATTTTTTTTTTAAATAAATATGTTTCGAACGCAGACTTGAGATACTTGACGTCTTCTCGGGAATGGATACAAGAGAATGAACTCGGTGGAACTAATGCGGACAAGGAAGATCGCAGGAGAGGAGAAACTCTCCGTATTTTATTCGTCGAAAAAAATAACGAAGTGCGAGCCTCACTCAAGATAACAGACTTACTACTCCTATCTGAGACTTTCTTTTTTGCCTGCAGGAATCAACTTTCCTCCTTCCTCGTAATTTGCGATAAGGGCATTATGTTCGCGACTTCCTTCAAAGAGGGTGGGAGGGGGGGACAAGGGGAGATTGGGGGAGAAGCCCCGGAGTGGAATAGGGGAAACAAGGTGAAGGACCCCATTAGCAGTGATGCGAGAGTTTCGCAGGAGAAAACAAAAAGAAGAAAAGGAAGGGAGAGAAAGATACGAGAGAGCGGGAGGCGGGAGGTTTCACGTTGGAAGGAGGAACGGGGTCGGAAATTCAGGGTTTGTTGATGGGAAACGTTGTGATTAGTCGCATGCGATGCTTTTTCGTACGCTTTGTCTATCTCTGGGTGTCGTCCTCCATTTCCACCTCCTCATCGCATCGTAATTTACATTACGGGCAGCTTCTAATAAGGGTTTAATTGAAAAGAGGTGGATTTCTTAAATTATCATTTTAGCTCTATTGAAAATTGATTGCAGTTTAATGACAATTCATCTTTCTATGGACGGAATTTCAAGCGAAAGTTTGAAAAAAAAATAGTTACTTAAAGGATTTTTGTTGTTAAAGGGGTTTTTTTGCGCCTGACATCGCATCTCAGCTTTCGTGCTTCTTTTTTTATGGCAATACTAATTAACCACCTGTATTTGTGATTTGTTGATACTTATTGATCTGTAACCTTACCACACAGACGGTTTAATACAGTATAAAAAGATCGTTTAATAATAAAATACAGTCCACTTCATTCGTATTCAATACGATTGCTCTTACGCTATATTTAACATTTCAATCTATATACGCAGGTTCCAAGTTGTGCCTAATAACCGCGGGAACAGGGGTTATTTAATCATTTCTTTTAATAAGCGAAAACTATGTAAATTCTACTTTTCTAATCCAAAGCGTTACAATTCTGTCTATCGCGGCAACTAAATGGAAAAACTTCTCGCGGAGCAGATCATGCAATGATGTCGAAATGTACCAAAGTTGAAGTACTCGTCCATAGAGGGTTATCCTCTGCGTTGATAGAGGGATGGAAATTTAATTACTAATTTCCTGCATTGGTAGAGGGGTGAGGAAAATGGAATGAGACAGACGAAAAGGACATGCAAAGCTTTGTGAATGAAAAAAATAATAACAATGATAATATCTTGGGGCGAGATTATGATGAAATAATAATGACAATCTTGGGGCGAGATTGAGACTAAAGCAGGCCCTTCTTCCATCTAACCCCGCGTCTGATACATTCATGAAATCAGTGTGCAGGAAGATAAACACATTTATGGAAAAAATGTATGGTAATAAGGAGGTGATATCCTTGTCAAAAAAGACCCACTGCAGGAAAATAACCACACATTAAGGGGAGTGAGAAAAACCCGCGGGTCTAAGGTAATTCTAATCAAAACAATGTATAAATTATGTGAAAAAAGAAAAGGGTAATTTATGCATAAATATAAAATTAAACAAAAAAGTAATTTTTAAAATATAAAAATAAAAAATAAATACGATAAATATAAATGAACAAATAATATAAAGATTAATGAATATCGTAAACGCGGGCTACTTGAACCCTGGAGGTTAACTTGAGCCCAAAACAGAAAAATTGTTTTTGGTTCTCTGCGTACTCTCAACATCGGTATAACGACGTAGTTCAGTGCTTCACTGGTAGGTGGCAGTGAACTACGTTCGTTATACCGATGTTGAGAGTACGCAGAGAACCAAACACCATTTTTCTGTTTTGGGCTCAAGTTAACCTCCAGGGCTCAAGTGGCCCGCGTTTACGGTACATAAAATGAAGATAAATGAATCAAAATGTGTATTTTCCGCCAATAAGAAAAGATGAGCAATCATCAACTTCATACCCAGTGATAAAAATTTAGTTTCCCGTCGACGAATTCTTTAACGTCACCATAGATTACCTAGGCAGTAGATTCCGAGACTCATCCAACATGTAATAGTTTTCGTATTTCGATTCTCTCTTTTCATCTTCAGAGGAGTCAACACATTGAAATGTGGAATTTGTATACCTTTTCAAATAACAAATTTTTTGTGCCGGATGTTGCCTCATCCAGCAGCTCAATAATTCAAAAAAGCACGTCTTTTATGTGACTAGGTACTGACTTCAACATTCAACAACCAGTTTGATATATGTGCGGAAATGGCGATGTAGCTTTTGCTGTGTGATCTATTCTGGAACTCTTACTCATTAATGAATGACGTGATGAAAAAAATAGCATGGTCTCTCTCAATCGGGCCAGCATGACATTGACCTGATAAGGGTGGAGATCCGCGGCTACTCTCAGTTAACATTGAGTTAACGTTTAAATGGCTATTGTTAATCAAGTATTACAAAACTGGACCAAAATCACACTTTCGAGGCTTTATATTTAACACATCCGTTTCACACCTTTGCCGCCGAAGGTTACTGTTTTCGCAATCGAATGTTAGCTGAGTTTAAAAATTAATTGCTACTAACAACGACTTAATTATGTAATGGATATTCTTAAGCATAACTTAGAATGACAAATCATGAAGACTGAATCACTATCATAACATTATATTATTTCAAAATAGATTTGAGTTAGTTTTCAACCGGTTTCATCGCAGAGGCGAGACTAATCGAAAATCGGAAGTACCCAATGATGTTGCCTCTGCAATGGCGACGGTCGACAAATTGAAAAAAAATATTGTGAAAAATAAATAGTTATTTTAGGAATTGCTTATTACTTTATCAATGAGAATAATTTAATTAAAAACACCTGAAGGACACATCGTTTAACTTCTTACGCAATGCTAACGTTCAAATGCGTTGTCATTTTTTTTTTTAAACAATGCGTCTCCATAACGCTCGGCCATTAATACGCAGAGGGTGTACAATTAACAAATCCTGTATACTCGAGGATGTGAGCAGATGTTGAAAAATGAGAGCTTGTGCAGGTTAAAGGTGGCTGGAGCGGATATCGTGAGTCATTGAGCTCATTTTGATCTCTTTTCAACTAATTCGAAGATAGTTTTTGGACAGAATTTTACTTAAGTGCGTCCGTTCATACGTTGGAAATCACCATGCATGTCGTAACATAAGGGATGCAAGAGAAATATACATATTAAAATTTTCATCTTAATCAAAGCATTGTTTGGACTAAAGTTTGCGGCGCAGAATTCGAAAGTTATGCGAAAATCGTGGGTAAGAACGTGATTTTTACTCCGCATAAAACCTCGATATTTGTTAGATACCACTTAAATAATAAAAAAGGTATTATTTTGCGTTTAAGGGAAAATTTGCGCATCACTAATCGAATTATTTCGATAAATATTACAAGAGCTGTGGGACTACGTGAAAATTTAGCATTAAAATGCCGATAACTCAAATAGGTAACGAGCATTTTTCTATTTCTATCGATGTATATTGGGGTTTCTGAGTAACGTGCGCTTCTTAAATGGAACCATCGAATTAAGTTAAATGACAGAGTATAAAACCAGCAGATAGAACGCAATATTTTGTTGGTTTAGAGTTAACCATATATCTCATGCAACAACAGAAGGAAGAGGACGAATATCTTATGCAAAAACAGAACACTTGCTGTTGGGTATTTGATTATCACACCTAAATATTAGTTATCAATGAATAACAAGTACGAAAATAATGTTCACTAAAGTCCATCGAAATTATGGATGTAATAAAAAAATCAAAAATGTGTATGTTAAATGGCTTTGATGAATACTGACTTGCAGTTTTGTACTTAATTTAAGTAACAACTCTTGTAAAATCAGAGTACAGTTTTTTCACTAAATGCACTTGGTCTTATAGGGCATACCCTTGTTTAATCTATCTTTCGACCATTAGGAATTACGAACATAATCATAGTAAATTCGGGCCTAGAGGTTTTCGACATACTTACGTGTCACAGAAAATGGGATTTATTGGATTACGTCCGAAAAGGAGACAATTATTATAAGAAGAGACCATGTGTTTTAATTTAGGTTTCTTTTCACGTAAATTTTATAATTTTTCCATGATAATAATATTAATTATTAGCTTATTTTGAGGGATTAGGTCAAATTGAAAACGTTATTCATTCTTTGCCTCGTGTATAGGAAAATACTTTATTCCTTCATCAGATTTAGGAAATTAACATGTAAGACATAAAGGTCATTCGTAATAATATCCATTTATGATCCAATCATCACACACATACAGAATTTATTAAATTGTAATACACTTTCCTTAGCTTTGCTTCGTCAGTTTTACTATAGCGCTTGCTTAGATTCCTAGCCATGTGTAATTTTTTAATTTTCCGCTTTTTTTATTCGATTCATGATCTTCAACGGCGAATATGCTAGAAATTATTATTTTATAACTGAGGTCAAGAAAATAAGCATTGAAATAAAACATTATTTTCTAAAAATCACAAATTTCAAAGCATATGAACTTGACACATCAAAAAATAAGTCGATAGAGAAATGTAATGATTCTTTCTATACATAAAATCAAATTTTTGACGTCCATCGTCGCTTGCTAAGTTCATCATGCTTGACGGGAGGTTACTCTAGTTACTACTAAGTACACGTATTCTACATGTTACTCTAGGTTCTATTGAGTCAAATTTTGCAAAGTTTTACGCGCATATACATATACAAAAACCGCTCCATCCACTTTAAGGTAGTTTGAGCGAGATAGATCCCCAGTCATAACGGACACCTAATTCGAATCATACGTTTAAATAACAGTAGATGTTGAAGCATGGATTATTAAATTGTATTATTAAAATTGGATTATTGTATTATTAAAAGTGAAATAATATACTTTTATATGACATAAATTGTAAATAATTAAATGGAAATATATATACAAGTCTTTAACTTGACTCATTTTCTTCACGCGGTACTTTTAAAACTCGTTCACAGCGGAAGATTTTTCTACGATTCTGAAATAATAACTGCGGTGAATATATGATCTATTTTGTAAAAATATTTAATTAAACATAAAAACTATACACTTAATTTTTTGAAGAGATCAAAGGGCTATAATGTCCTCAGTTTTTGAATAAGACCTCTCTGGAATGGGTACGTACAAAATACGCACCATTTTCCATGTAAAAAAGCCGGTATTTTTCGTAAAAATCTCGGAGAGTAGTTCGGTTAGGTGCTGATAGTTTGGTATCCAGGGCCGGATTTAGACTTGATAAGGCCCTAAGCTATTTGAGATATGCCCTTTATAAGTCCCTTTGTAAGTCCAGATATTCTATGTCAGTGCCAAAATTGATTTTCGGATACCTAGAGGGTTAAACTGAAATATAATTAAGAAGTATATAGATAGTGAAATAATAAATCTTAAACTTAAAATCATTTTTATTCATAACAAACTCAAAAATGCAAACCGTGGTAAAAAGAAAGAAAAGTTCTTTTAAAAGGCACAATTTACAAAGGCTTATTATCTAATCTCTTGAAACATGTTATAAGGATTAAGGAATTACATTAAACTAAATTATTGTCTTTCTTGCCATTGCCAGAGCACAGTCACTGATGACATCATAAAATGATAAACTGCGTAGTTTGTCACTTTCTATGCATATGAGACTGAGGTATATTTAGGTATATATGACAATTGCTCACTCGGACAATTTTTTTGGGGGGCCCCCAAGAAAGTAGGGGCCCTAAGCTATAGCTTGTGTAGCTTATAGATAAATCCTGCACTGTTGGTATCTTTGAATGGGTGGAATATTTTTATCTAAAATGAAACCAAATTCATTGATTTCTAGGTGAAATGATATTTCACTCCAACCACTTTAAAGAGAGGAGAGGAAAGAATGCAGAGAAGTGACCGAAAACGAATCCGCGAAGAAGGCATCCTCGTGGAAATTAGCCCTGTCCCTGGCTCCACATCCCCATGCCACTACCCCTCCCCCTAAGCCTCCCGCACCACTCCGACCCCTTGCGCGAACCCCTTAAATCTCTCCGGCCCTCTCTCTCCCTTTCTCCAGTCCCCTCTCCGCTCTCCACCGAACCCTCGGACGCCCTTGGTGCGGCCAAGGGTATATAAGGGTCGTCGCCGCCCACTCCTTCACCTTGGGTTCTTTCCCGGCCCATTGCTCTTTGCCAGATTATGTGTGTCCCGCTCTCGGTGCGAGGGGGGGGGAGGGAACTCAGAATGCGATTGCTCCCGAAGAAAAGGATTGCCGGGGCCGACCCTGGGAAATAGGGAGTGTGGGTCAACCCCTGGCCATTGGGAGCGGGTCCTTAAGGGAAAGAAGGGAGCCGGGGGAGATTCAGGGGAGTTTGAAATGGAGCGGCGCTTCTCAATTTCTTTCGGTCGATTTCCCCTTTCGAAATATTTCAGAACATCACTGCCCCCTCGCGATACATATTATTAAATAATAATTTGAAAACGCGAATGAAAATGCGTCGCATATTTTAAATTCAGAATAAATCTGCGTCGTACAACATGTGTTATTGAAAGACAAAGAAAAATTGAAAATGCACTTAACCTTCACGTTTCGCGTAATCTACACAACATGAAGATTTTGCTGAACAGTGGTTCATTCATTGGTTGCTCAATCCTAGGATTGGTTGACTGTAGTCCTCCATCCTTCCCCATCTAATGCTAGTTCCCTGACCTCCTGGTATCTCTTCCCCTATGTACCTTCCTCTTTATTTGGTCCATTAATTTATCCCTGGGTCTTCCTCGGGAGACTTTTCCCTCTATTTTGCCTTCAATTATGTTCTTCAGAAACCCATTGTATCTCAGGATGTGTCCAATCCATTTTGTTCTTTTCTCTATGGTGTTCCATATGGTACTTTCCTCTTCTACTCTTCTGTGCGCTACATCATTTCTTATATTGTCCATCCATTTTATCTTCAGCGTGCTCCTCCAGCATCTGGTTTCGAAAGCTTCAAGTCTTTTCTGGTCAGCTTTTCCAATGGTCCATACTTCCAACCCATAGAGTGCTACGCTCCACACGAATGTTTTCACATACTGTTTCCTGGTTTGCAATCCTATCTTCTTCGAGCACAGCAGTTGTCTTTTTCTCATGAACACCTTCTTGACTTGGACGATTCTCCGCTTGATGTCCGTTGTACTTCTTCCGTCCCACTTGATGGTACTACCGAGATTGGTGAATGAATCCACTGGCTCTAATTTTTCTCCTCTCAGGGTGACTTCTGCATTCAGCTTCTCTCTCTCTCTATCTCGCATACTAGGATTTATTTTCATGTTACACTCTTGGAGAACTTGGCCCCTTTACGTTTAGTGACCTTTGAAGATCATCACGATTTCCAGCCGAGATTAGCTTAGTGAATTTCCTTCTTTTCATAAGCACTTCCCAAGCATTTGTGAATCTTACACCCTTGCTGTGTTAATCCCTTTCTTGCCCCCAAATACTACTCTGATACCAGAATTGTTTTACCTTATCCATTCTATGTCCTTTCGAATGCATATTTATTTAAGCAATTCTTCCGTGAAATTTTATGCCTTCTTATGACTGAACTGCATCCATCTTTCACGCTTACTTACAATGGTTTTCTCATCAACTGTGGTTACTAAGCTGACTAGCGTTTGATATTCTGAAAACAACTGACTTCACCTGCACTCCTCCAACCTTGTGGGCCGAATGAGAGACACCGATGCACCGAAAGCAGCTGAATTTGAAATAGAAATAGTTGCACGCAAAGATTACGTATTCGCTATTTAATCAAGAAAACGTTATTTTATTTATAATTTAAATCATAATTTGTACAACCAAATCAAAAAGAAATAATAAATAGTTTCAATACTAAGAAGATCTATCGCATATGGAAGTGAGTTATGGCAGATGAAGGAGAATACAAAACAAATGCTTAATGTTGCCGAAATGGATTGCTGAGGGATTACGATCTGCGGGGATATCAAGACGGGAAAGACTCACGAATGAGAGAATAAGAAATATAATAAGAGTCTCCAACGCAATAGTTGATGACATAAAAAAACCGGCTTGTGTGGTATGGTCACAGATAACGTATGACGAACGTGAGATTACCAAAGCAAACTTTAACATGGAATCCACAGGGTAAAAAAAGAGGAAGGCTCAGAATTGATAGAAGGATCAGACAGAAAGGGAAGGGACAGAAAAGGCAATCAGAGAAAAGGAATTACCAGAAGGCCTGTGGATGAATAGTAGGCAATGGTGGCTGGGCTTCGGATAGCGTCGTAGAACGTTAAAATAACCGATTATATACACATAAAATAGGATTGAAGTGAAATATGAAATACTAATAATTTTCAGAAGCAGAAAGAGGGTGGAAATGAGAGCATGGACCTTAAACTCTGTAAAACTAGTATGTAATAGAGTCTAACCCGTCCCATCCCTCTTGTGGAGAAAGTGTTTTGTACTTATAATTGTGAACCCCAGAAGTCAAAGGGTCTAAGTGGCATTTTTGAAAAAAAATAAGTTAGGTACAGGAATGGGATGTGAAAATATTAATCTTTTATATGGTAAAGGGATCCAAGTGATTTTCTTGACAGGTGCTGCTATCTAGGGTAGTGCCTCTTAACTGCTTAGTGGGTTGTACCAAACATTTTCAACTATGACTTAAGTTTTCTCTAAACAATGGTTTTTTTTCCTTGAAACCCTTGACTTCTGGGGTCCTCAATTATACTGGTGAATGCATTGGAACATCGATGCTGCTCCTGGAGTCATGGGAATGCGCAAGCCCTTTCACAACTTCAAGATTGTAATCCATAGAGAGGGAGAGCCTAAGAATAGTAAGCTAAAATTTTAAAATATCTCCAGGGAAGTGGACTGACTCCAATAACCGGTTCCCTTTAGAGAACTCATATCGAGCATTTCACTCGTAATCAGCAGGTTTCATCCGCATGTTTTTCATTATCCCACGTGATGGTACTCCCTAGGTTGGTGAAGGAATCCACTTGCTCTCATTTCTCTCCTCTCAGTGTGACTTCTGCATTCAGCTTCTCTTTTCCACATACTACGACTTTATTCGTCGTCTCATTTTTTTCATGTTGCATTGATTGGAGAACTTGGTCCATTACGTTTAGTGACCTTTGAATATCATAAATCATGCTCATAATCCCCCCTTAAATTCTCTTCTCCAAAGGGGGAAATTCTTGAGAACCCCTGGAATATAATTATTTGAGTGTATCTTTTGGGGAGATCAGGATTGAGCATAATTTTCGATTATCTACAGACGGTGAAAGTTGGATGTTCAGTACCTAACATTAATAACATCAACTATTTGCTAACGAAGCTAGTGTAGTTCGAGCAAGATTTTTCCCCAAGCCATGATAGAGACGATATTTGAAGGGGTTGTGAATGAAATTCATAATGGGTGCTGATTCACTGCACCTAGTTACGGGGGCAGCCACCGCTTTGCGCTGCGCTCTGGCTTCCTGTGGCGATGTACTGTACGGCACGTGACAGCTCGCACACTTATTCTCGCGCTGTCGTCATGTATACGTTTGCAGCCCATTTGTATCCCAATACACATTTGTAACTGACTGGCGTGTACTTGTCAATCCTTGATCCACATAAACTGCATTGAATTTTAAAATCAGTGGAGATTCATTGAGACTCAGAGGAAACCATTTTGACCGCGCGCTTTATCTCAACTACGGATATAAGCGACAAATAAAGTAGGATTCAGCCCCAAACTTATAGTTTTAACAGTTCCTTCTTCCCATCCACCATAACTGTTTACAAGAAAAACAGTTCATGAAACTAACATGAGGCCTACCGTTGTGACTCCACCAAAATTACTTTGGTGAGTGATTTATTTATTTAGTTCACCTGCACAGTTCACCTCTGTCCTCTTCCTCATGCATATTCTCTCTTCTTCTATGGATGTTGCCTTACACTCTCGGCCATATACCCCAGTGGCGGCTAGCAAGGCAGTATAAAGATGCAGACGTATTTATTCACTATGGAAGAAATATAACCTTAAGCCTTTTTTCCGGTTATGTCCCGTTGGTAATGCGAAGAACATTTTTAACCTAGAAAAATGTTGCTCCATTACCAGAGGGTAAAAACGTTTATTCCTTTATTTGTGGTAAATATTTCTGTAATTAAAAGATCGTTTTAATACTTCAGCACTTAATTAAATTTCATCTACAACCCAGCTCACTAAATTGTTTCGTAAATGTATCAATTAACATTCCCGGGAAAAAAATTAAAAGTTGGAATTTTTTCAATTGTATTTCTATGAATATTCTTAGGGCAATTTATTTTTCATGTGATATCTTTACGCTCATTTCATGTTCTTTGTGATGCATAGCGATAGCATTCATTTCAATGAATTACGTCGTAGATTTAATTTTCCGAATATTTTTTATTATAAATTGTTGGCACTCAAATTATAATGTAACTTCCACCTTGGATTTCATTCGAGGATAATGTAAGCTCACGAAGAAGTTATGTCCATTGCAATGAATATATATAATTTTGCATGAGCAATGAACCATCTGCCCCTCTATTTGTCTGCTACCAGGGACTTTGAATCGATTCTCAGTTGTAGAGGATGCCATACCACAGATTTTTTTCGCCCCCTGAGGTCTTCATCGCCGGTGCGGTTTGGCGTCATTGCATATGACAGCTTCCGTCCACCCTCGTGTTTATTTTGGGGCTTCCCTTTTGTTTGACACGCAAAACGTCCATTTGTTTCGGTTTTCCAGTATTTCTGCCCGCTTTTTGGCGAAATTGAGTTGGTCGGGAAATTGGAATCTTCAAGGTGGAGGTGCTTTGTTTTTGTAACGCGCAAAATTTTGCGACCTTTAGTGAAAGAAAAAGCCTCGAACCGGAAATTACGTTGCGGTTGCTACGTAGAAAAAAGCATGCTACAATGGAATAGATTCATCTAAAAAAAAGTCGACGGAATTTTTGGAAATTCGCTTTAATATTTTAAAACGGTTAGTCATTAAGCATGCTTATGGTGGACCTTCTAACTACATTCAAATTTCAGTACCGATACCAAATTAATTTTACTCTCCCTGAACTGTTTCTTTCTTCAAACCTTCGTGCAATCTACTCCTTTAATGCTTTTCAAATTTTCGTCGTCTATTTCTCTTTTCATATCTTAAATTTACCACCTCATAAAGGGTTCCAAATATTTTTTATTTCATCCCTCTCCCTCTCCACGAAATTTTTCTCTCATCTCCTCATTCCCCGCAGAGACTCAATCTTTTTATTACCCTCTATGCATACCTAGCAGGTCTTCTTTACTACTCTCAGCGACCCACTCATTTTGGCCATCATTTTGTGTCTCTCTACTATCCTATTCCTAACTTTGCCGTCTGCTTTCGTTATCCTCATCCATGACCTACTGGCCGATAATCATAATAAAACGATATGACTTCTACTCCTAATTCTAATTTCCCCTCAGGGTAAACTATGAAACTCAGATTCAGATATGAAATCACTTGGTTGTCTGGATGTATATGTATTTATAATAATAATTATAACCAGACAAATTCTGATCGTAAGTAACCACAGCTGGAGAAAAAATCTAAACCGTTCCTAAATACATTTTTTTTTTAATTTTACCGACTCCGATTTTGATTAAACGGGGTGATTGCAAAGTACCTCGAGGATTCTCTCTAAATTTACTCCCGAATATCAAAGAATTAGTCATTTTATCTTTAAACTGTAACCGTTTCAATGATTTTGTTCGAAGAATTTGATAGATTACTTGGTTTTAGGGAGATGACGAACTGCTGAGATTATTTGAAACGTAAAGGCGAGGTATGTTTTTCTATAAATATATAACCATTTTCAAGAAATATTTAACAATAGCAGAAATAAGTCATTTTAATTTTCCTCCTCGGGATAATAACGAGGTGGGTCGCCATATTATCCCCAGCGTGTCTTCCCAGTCTATTGGAACATTTCAAAAGTTGACATTATCGTACAACAATTTGATAATGATATTAAATTCTCAATTATCATTTTCAGTGATTCGCATGAGAGAGACCACTTATTTTCGCGTTTTACGAAAGGTAAACCACTCAATCGTTGTTGTGCTCATCCTGCTTAAATATTTAAATATTTTTTACGCAAGCACCTCTGTGTCACCATATCTCTCCAGCCTCTAATTCCTAATGAGGCGTTGATTATCAACATGATATGTGATACACATCAGAAAAAAATGCCTTGTTCAAGATCACGCTTTTATTTTAAATGAAAATCACTCTCATCAAATCCGCGTTTCTCGTTTTCGTTGTGGTAGTCCTTGTGCAGCAAAAGGGTTTCAAAAAACAGGAAAGGTGACTTTAAAAGAAAAAGGGTTATGTTTCTGAAACATGTTCTTGTATGCCTGGAGGTTTACATGTTGAAAACGCTAAATTAAATGGTAGTTATGGTAGTAATTGCAAAATAGCTTGAGGTAATGTGTGAATACTCCGAATACTTTGAATAATTTTTGCTATGTGTGCACATTGTCAGACCGCTTCGAAAGCCCGCTCGAGGCGCTATGAGCGCCAAATGAAACGCCACCGAGTGAATCAATGTGATGCAAGCATGAAACGAAGCGCACCCTAAGTTAAACAATTGAGGTGCGATTAGTAATGAGTATTTTATGAGTTAAGGTAGGGTCACAATCAACGTGTACGTGTGACGCGAGACGTTAACCGGACAACGGGAGACGGGGAATGCAAGTCAGCGGACACAATCGACGTTAACGCGGCCGGAGTAACAATTGCCTTACGCAGGCGCAGCTAAGAGATCAGGTGTAAACAAGTGTGAAAGTAAATAAGTTGTCTTCGCCAAGAGCTATCTTCAGCAGTTGGATGTATCTGCCGACAGATGGCTTCCATTCCCGGATTCTCAGGACTATTCTGATTGGTTTTCCGTGTACGGGACACGGGAAGAGATGAAAGTTGCCCATCTCTCGCGTACACGTACTCCCCGTACACGTTGATTGTGTCCGTTCGCTATACTTTCCCGTCAGCCATCTTTTCGCGTATTCCCGTTAACGGCTCACGTTACACGTACTCGTTGATTGTGTCCCAGCCTTTAGCCTCTTTGATTTTATTTTTTTCTGTAATTATTATTTGAGCATGTGACTCATTATTGCAATTATGGGCGACTTTAGCACTAAAAATGCGACAAAATTTCAGCAATCTGCGCCAGTCGCGAAATAATCGTGCGTTTTTTTGGGCGATACTCATTTCGAGAGTGGAAATATAGGGACTGACATCATATTGCGATCATTATGAACAGAGATAAAGTGAACGGTGAGCTTCTATTATCTATATATTACCAGAAAAAATTGCCAAAGTTATGACTGTAAATACTTTTGTGATCAACTGCAAATAATCTCGTTAGGATACGTCCAAAGCCATGAAAGGTATATTAGATTTATCATTAACTCCGGGATTATAAGGAAGAATCTATATTTTAGGCATTGAGGCATTTTTTGAGCACTTTTGTTCAGTTTCCCCTCTTTGGACAGTTCACGGAATGGACAAAGGAGCGGATGTAAAGCTAGAGTATCCAACATCTGAGAGATTTAAGGCAAGTAACTCTTGAATCATATATTCGCTACATAGAGGTTTGAATTCTACCCTATTTTAACCTACTTTACTACTACCGGGAATACGGTTTATTATCAATTTTATTAAATAAACAAATATTTACGGAGAATGACCGTGAAATAAGTAAGTGCATGTTTCTAGTATGTTATCGATGGAAAACATCTAAAAATTGCAAAATTATTGCTTAAGCCCGCAAGCGCTATAGGAAAATGAGAGTCAACCAAGATACCGGGCAGGCATTGGCTTCTAGAATTGGCCAGCATAGCAAGTGATTTCTCCATATACCTTCATAGGTTGGACGCATTACGAAAACTACAGATGTCATCAATGAAATTAGAATTTCATTACTGGTAAAGGCAAACTAAAAAGTAATCTAATGATAAAACTTTTTTCTTTCCAAAGTCTATCCTTACCATATATTGTTATCAAATGAGGACATTGTAACAATAGATATGTAAAAAATAATGACCCACGGTCTTGTCGAAAGTCTTTTGAGATATGGCCTCACTGTGTGGGGAACAGGTGGAGTAACAAATCTAAAAAGGATCAAAGCTAATCAGAAATGGTTATTGAACATAATAAAATCCAATTCATTCCAAGAAACTGGAGAGATTACAGGTGATGGTTATTTAAAAGAGTTCAAAATCCTACCGGTGGAAAAGTTATTGCAGTATATTTTTATCACTGAAAATTATTTCAAATTGTTCCAAATTGTTCCAAAACTGTCCAATAATATGAGTGATGATGTGAAAAATTTTGAATCTATAAGGGAAGTTAAGAGAAGGACAAAGGAATGGTTGTTTTGCACATAAATTATGTTTGCTTATTTCGTAAATTCTTGAGCGTTATTTATATATTTTATTAAGTTCTAAGTGTTAAATGAAAACACGACTGAAAAATTATAAAAAGCACCTGCTGATAAGCCTCGAATAGCTTAGCAGGACCATAAAGTTGTAAATTTGATTAAATAGCGTGCATTTGACAAGATTTATATTATATTGCTTTAATATGAGTGTGCTTATATATTTTAGGTATTGAATTTGTACATTTTTTGTAAATTCCATGTAATTATCCCACTTAATGTAACTAGCATTTGTAATATTAAAAATAAAAAAATAGCTGGCCAAAAAAATAAAATGAAACATTGTTTTAACTGCAAGTATGCGTTTGGAAATTTCATGGCGAGGAACCGGATCAACCTCTATCGAGCTCCGAACGAGATGGTAGGCACGTCGGCCTCATACTCCCTCCTCCCTCTGCGAAAGCACCGCTCTCAATCGAAGTCAAAGAGATTGATGGGGGTAAGAAAGGGGGGTCCGGGGAATTGGGTGGGGGGGATGGGAAGAAAATGATATTCCAGAGACGTGCGCGCGTGTGGTTGAGGGAATCCGTGGGGGAAAGAGGACGGTTGCCCGAGATATGAAAGGGAAAGGGTGGGCGCGAATGGCGAGAAAACGGAGGGACGGATTCCGAGTAGGAGGCGCGACCGAAATCGAAATTTAAAAAGGGATGAGAATAATCCGAGCTCAAACTACATCGACTGGAGATTAAACTTTATCAGAAATCCAAAATGAAGATTAAAAATAAATTATCTCCGATGCACAGTTTTATAATACCTGGGTAAATATTTACCTTAGTACCAATGAGGTATATGGAGAGGGCACTTCTTATGTTGGCCAATGCCAGAAGGTGAAGCCAGTCCGTCATCTGCGGTGTTCCTCATTTTCCTATTGCGCTTGCGGGATAACGCACTAATTTTGCAATTTTACTCTGCTTTCCATCGATAACTTACTAGAAACCGGCATGCACTGACTTATTTCATAGACATTCTCCGTAAATATCTGTTTATTTAATAAAATTGATAATAATCCGTATTCCCGATGAAAAGTAGGGTAAAATAGAGTAGAATCCATACCACTGTGTAGCGAATATATGTTTCAAGAGTGGATATTCTAGCTGTACATCCGCTAATTCGTCCATCCCGTCGGGAAATCCAGAAGAAAGTAAAGAAAGAGCAGGGATGACAAGTATGAATGATATTTCGTTTGTCAGGCTTCAGTTCGATGACTTAGTGCCCTTGACATACCTCAATGCTTGATATCATGCAGCCTTAACGTCAACGTGGCATTAAGGCTGCTCTGGAATCAGGGTCACTTAGTCTAGATTTTCTGAAAACTTGAATACAGCAATATGTTTTATGAAACTGAGATGAAAATTAAATATGATTTACTGGCTAGTTTTACTGAAATGCAGCCTCGAAAGAGGAGATTTTAACGTGGGATCTAATGAGGATTTCTCAGAAAAAGCAGAAAAATATTGATTTGAAGGAGAAAGCATTTAGAGGATTTTAATTTTAACTGTGAGCAAGTAGCGAGAAGTCCAGGGAAAATGAGTAAAAGAAATATTCAAGCATCTCACCATCTATTTTTTAACGCTATTAGCGAATAACTGCCGTAATTGCAATCGAAATTCTGTAGTTTCATGCAAATGGCGATGCAATCGTTTGCTAATGCTGGACAAATGTGGTCATTCAAAAGATATACGTGTAAAAATCGGCATATTTTGCGCCATAATTTTGATTTTCAATAGGTAACCCATTTCATCCACAAAAGTAGGATTTTTGAAGAACTGAAAAATTAAAAAAGTTTGAGGTGTATGAAGGGGGCACTTGCTATTGTGGCCAATGATAGAAACTGAGCGAGTCCGCCGTCTTCGTTAACCCTCATTTTCCTGTAGCCCTAGCGGGCTAACGTACTCTCAATTCTTCTATGTTTTCCATATATAACTTACTAGAAATCAGCATGCCTTTACTTCTTTAATAAGCATTCTCCTAACATACATTGTTTATTTATTTAAATTAATTATCATCCACATTCCTATATGTCGTGGGGATTACACATACAGAACATATGTGGCACAGCACTGAAGAAACTAGGTTTTGTAAAACGCGTAATAGGAAGGTCCTCGGATGAAAAAGTCAAGGAGAGATGCTACTTCGCTCTGGTTAGGCAACACCGCGAATACGCTGCGAGCATTTGGGACCCTGGTCATAAAGATTGAACCAAAAAATTTATAAAATACAAAGGAAATCAGCGCACTTCGTTAAAAACTGCTACGAGCGTACATATAGCGTCTCACAACTTTTAGAGGGATTAATGTGGGAGCCCCTAGAGACTCCGAGGCTACACACTATGCTTAGGCTGCTTGAAAAATTCAGAACTGGTGTATTTAGCGATGTGCGACACAGAGAATATTATCATGACGCTTCACTACATTTACAGGCCCGACAGAAGCGATAAAATAAGAGAGAATATTGCCGAATAGATAGGTAGGTACAAAAACTCGTTCTTTCCGCGCACAATAAGCGACCACAATAAAAACTGAGCTCCTCTAAATACACTCCCGTAATGTACGTCTGGAATAGAAACACCTGAAATGAAGTAATTTATAAAAATACTTGGAAGAACAAGAGGAGATGGAATAGTCAGTCACAATATTAGGGAGAAATACAGACTAACGCCTCTAAACGTATAACCTGTGGTGCGCAGAAAGATGAGGAATGGCCACATAAACAGAATGGAAGAAAATGTTTAAGATTTCCAGAGATCAAAGCCCAGAAGGAAATTGAAATGCCGGACGACCTAGGAGGAGACGAAAATGGTCTATATGATTGAGGTGAATGCATTGGTAAAATAAGAGGCTAGAAGCCTACAAAAAGAGGGAGAGAAAGTGGAAAGTCTAAACGGCCACACAGTGCTTCTCATACGCCTTCCTTTCCCCAGGATGAGCCGATAGCATTAAAGGGACTACCTCTGGACTCCCCCGTATAGATATTCCATTTCACCAGAGTATCGGTAAAACGACCGAAACTCTCCGCAGACACCTGCTTCCGACATGGATGTTAGGAAATTTTCCGAAAAGAATGGTACCTTGGGCTTGAATGAATTTTTGAACGGTAAAAAGTATCAGAGTTAGGAGGTTAGCAGTATTTTGCAGGACCCAGTTTCGTCATTTCTGTTACACATTTAATATTTGGGTTTTTGTCAAAATGTGCGGCTTCTTATGTCTTTGAATCCCTCAGTGGCTGAAGTGTGAATAAAAGTTAGTTATTAAGGAATATGTCGGTATTAAGGGTGGCGATATCACTTATGAAGAGGAAAAAGACATTATCAATAATACTACCAAGTACCGAAGGATGGGTGGAGCACTGAAAGGAAATACGTCTGAAGAGAACAAAATAAAATTTTACTAAATAATAGCTGTCCCCACATTGCTACATATACGGATCAGAAGATTGGACACCTAGAAAAAGAGACTACAGACAGATTGGAACATCAGAAACGAAATTCCTTTGATCTGTGAAATGCAGTACTCGTCTGGACCACATAATAAATGAAGATATAAGGCAATAATTAGAACTTGATCCAGTGACAGACGCAATAACACATTGTTTGGACGATGAAAAGGGAAATTGATCACAAGCCTCTACACAGAATGAGTATAAACCTTTAGAGTGAGGAAATATCGAGAGACCAAGACTACAATGGTGAACTCGGAACGTGCAAGGTGCCTAAACCTGGAACGCCTTAAGAAGCAGAATAAGTTAGCACTTCGGATCACAGTGCACCTGATAATTATGTTACAAGTGAGACCGTAGCCTTGCCGAGACTAATTTGACTCCTTAAGGAGAAATCGATTGTAAGTACGCAATCTTAACCACCAGTTGAAAAAAGGTAAGAGTATTCACATCGCATTTGATAGACTCAGTTGTCTCAGGCGTGACTTCGTGTAATTTAATCAACATTGTAAACGAAAGGTAACTTTGTAATTCCACTTAAAATTTATTTCATACGATCCGGGTTTCTACGCGGCACGTCATCTAGACGAGCCACATGACGATGATGACGTGTCACGTAGAAACCCGGGTAGTCTGAAATAAATTTTATGTGGAATTACAAAGTTACATTTCATTTACGATTCACAAAGCATATTTGAGTGCACAGTTAATATGATTTCATTGTATGGCAGACGCGTTATTATTTCGAGCAAACATCTGTTGTTCAATCACCGTTTGTAATCATCGATACATATCCGATCGTATGTCATTCAGTCATATGGTTGAAAATTGACCGATAAATCACGTATTATTATTAGGGAATTGCTGAGTTGGTATTTCAATGTGCATTATCGTGAGTAGCATATATGTTCATGCCATTCATTCAGTTGATAATTTTGGCCATAATTATTTCCTCCTGTTCTTGCCTTTAAAGGTACGCATGACGGGTCCAAGTATGTTATTGCAAGGAAGCACAAGTAAGAAGTGGACTAGGAACGTAAGACGAGGCGAGTCGATCTTTTAAGTCGCATTCCAGTGAGAAAGAGAGCGAGCGAGAGAGACAGCCAGAGCCGAGTGAGCGGTTGCGTGAGAGATGCGCGAAAACAGCTGCGCAGTGGCAAATGTCAAGCACCTAGAGGCAGTCAGTGACTTTATTTACCGGGAAATTGAAAAAGGCTCTGACACCCACAATGTATTATACTTTGCCTCGTAGATTGAGAAAAACTCTACGCTATTCGTTATTTTTGTACAGTTTACGCAGAGTTTTTTTTGCAATAGAAATTCACTTACAGGCCAACAGCCGATCAGTGTCCAATTCATGAGTTTTTCCTCTCGTCGATGCAGGCACGTTCATGCAACTCGTTTCATGAATGTAGGTTTCACCTATACATTTACGAATTAATTCCGGTGGAAAAATAGCTAAAGAGTTAATAATTTTTTGTCAACCTTATCATTTTTTTATTTTCATTAATTCCATGTTAAATACCTTCCTTTCAGAAGACTTCAAAAAAATTCATATTTTTTTATTTCGAACGCACGAGAAAGATTTTTCGTGTTTATATGTGGACAGTTTTTTCTACTCCCACCTTTACTAGTGGGTACGATGTAATCGTTTTAAAAGCGGATAACTTTGCGTATCTAGGCTTAAAATTTCAATTCATCTCCGAAAACTTACACTTTTACACGGCTAGTGACCTACATGCCTACACGGCTAGTGACATACCCTGCCACATGCCCATGCGGCTGCTCGCAGGGTATTATGTCGATGTAGATTTAGAATATTTGTGAAATTTGGAAGGATACATGTGGATATCAAGGTGGTTGGATCAATTTTAGTAGATGTACAGATCTGCATGAAACATTGCATTGCTAATTCATTAGCTATGTTTTTAGATTAAAGCGAAAAATAAAATTGGATATAACCGATAAGGTTTCTTGGGAATTCAATGCTACTAGTGAACTATCTCGCTCAAATACCTCTATTGAGGCTAAAATTATGAATAAAATTCTTGTATAATTTTTGCATTAGAAATTCACTCACAGGCCAACAGCCGGTCAGTGTCCAATTCATGAGTTACTCCTCTCGTCGATGTAAGCACGTTCATGCAACTCGTTTCAACGTGTAAATAGATGAACTGATGAGAAGTGCGGGCCAAGAATTCATTTTCAAATTACTCAATAAGTTACAAAAATGCGCACTCAATGACTTCTTTAAGCTAAATCAGTATTCTAGGCCAGGCCTCGTTAACCTTCTCTTTGACATCGTCCAACAATAAAGTGATAGGTTAGTATGTTTGCAAGATATGTAACGATCGGCCAGGTATCCCTTCTTCTTAGGCATTGGACTTTCAAAGAAATCCACTGATTTTGCGCACGCGCATACATTTCAGTCAAATTTCAATGCCGGATAAGGGAAAAATAAAAGCAAAAAGCAAACAAGTAACTAAACCGCTCTGTTTATCAAAAGGCAACATTCTAAGTCGTCTCAGTCTCTCAATTGTGTCACTCAACTTTCTATGTAAGCTCGTCCCAATTAGTCATTCAGTTCTAACATTAATTGACTGCAGCCATTTGTAACCGCCTCCCACTCTTGTTTATTTTCCATTTCATATCCCTTTTTAGCTGGACAATGTATCCTTCTCAGTTCGTCGAGGGTCTTTCCCGTGTATTGTTCCTTTCTATTATGTTCCTCACGTTTTTGTTGTCTCTAACAGTTATCAAGCCATAGAGTAATATCATTCAAGGTGATCAACAGTAGATGTAGGATTATTTGGACACAAATATTTTGAAATTTATCTGTTACTATTAGGCTTCTATTTGACTTACCGTATCTCTTTCATCGAACGCTGGGGGCACGAGCACCACGGTACATTATGAGGTTTGGTTGGACATGTTGGAAGCAATCGCCTCCCATATGTTTCATTCTCACATCCTGAATAGATAAGGCACCGATACATATCCCGTAAGTGGACTCAGCCAGTCCCCGAGTTCCTTAAAAACGAAACGAGGCTTACAGAGACTAGCAGTAGTGACCTTTATTGCGCTATAACTGCATAGAAATGTCCACCATTCCAGGCTCTGAAATAAAAATTTAGATGCATGTGGATACATGGTGCAATGGTTGACTTACCGTATCTCTTTCATCGAACGCTGGAGGAACGAGCACCACGGTACATTATGAGGTTTGGTTGGACATCTTGGAAGCAATCGCCTCCCATATGTTTCATTCTCACATCCTGAATAGATAAGTCCCCGATACATATCCCGTAAGTGGACGTTTCCGCTACATCCTCCCAGCCGGCCTTGGGAATTTTTCGTTCCGCCACCCTCCCGTTTGATTCGCATTTGCGGAGTTGATTGGCCGTGCGCCGGGAGTCTCGATGGAACGCATGAATGGAACCTGGCAAGGCGGAGCACTCAATAGACTTCCGTCTGAAGCGGAGAATACCTGTGCGGAGCGATTAGGTCGAAGGATTCCGCCAACGGATTCCGATGCGTCTACAGACCGCGGAAGAGTGGGAAAAAAATTCGCGCAAAATATTGGGGAAAAGCCGGTGGACGAGACGTGAAGTACCTCGATCATGGACCATTACACCATGTATCCACATGCATCTAAATTTTTATTTCAGAGCCTGGAATGGTGGACATTTCTATGCAGTTATAGCGCAATAAAGGTCACTACTGCTAGTCTCTGGAAGCCTCGTTTCGTTTTTAAGGAACTCAGGAACTGGCTGAGACCATAATAATAATAAATCCCTCCTCTGGAAAACGAATCAGAAAAATAGGGTCATTCAAACTTCTAGTAAATGAGTTACTAACCTAAACGTAAATAAATAATCATTGATTTTGGTAACTTTCAATAAATTAAATTGCAATTTAATTGAAGTTTCTTTTATTAAAATGAGCCGTGACCTTATTTTAAACAAAAGCAATAATATTAATATAACTTAGAAGTAAAACGAAACTGGAAGTTCTCACTTCTGCTACATGCTTGCTTGTCGTATCTCGCATGTTTGAGAAGCCCGCGTGCCAACACTCATTTGTTGAAACCACTCGTGCTCCACATATTGTACAATGGATTTTAGTAATTGAGAAACCTTTACGGGTGCACACAATAAGTCACCAAAGTTTCATCGTAATCTGATGAATGGTATTGGAACGCATAGAAGATAAACAAACACACCTACATATTTATATATTAGATTAAAGATTTAGTGTATTTTTTAATTTTCAATATTTTATTAACTTATATGGTTATATATTTTTACCAAACCTCTTTTTTGAATTACAGGTGTCAACTATGGTTAACCTTAAAATAATATAATAGCCCAGGTTGTCTCAGGTGTCTGAAAGTCAACTATTTATAAGAGATATGACAAAGGCTTTTCTCTTATCTTATCATTTGCATGAAAGCAAACTTTTTCGGGACAGGAAAAAGGATCCTCTCTGATAATGCAAATTATTCAATTTATAAACCTCTTTCGTGCCGAAAATTGGGCGGAGAATCATCCAAGAGCCTTCTGGGCCACTTTCAGTCAATCATGTTTTTCCTTGTAAAGTGAAAAAAATTGGAGGGGTTCCCCGGGGAATTAAATGAAATCAAAACATTGGGAAGGAATGATTTACCTTTGTTAATGAAAAACAAAAAAAAAATGTTGACTACTTCGAGCAGGAAATGAGGATTTTTTCTCATCGGAGACGACATGAGCGGCCGACACGTGTTTGGCCCAGTTCTCGGAGACGGCGCGGCGGTGGAACAAAGCGCTGAGCGCCGCAGATCGCCTCCCACGCCCGCTCCCCCTGGGCGCCCGCGAGCGGAACCAAGGAATCGACGACTGGAGCCGGGCTGGATTCTTTTCAAAGTCAGATGCGAAAGGCGCAACGGTTATATCCCTCAAAAGTCTCCGGATTGCCATTCAATTTTTTTCTCGAAATAAAGGAGTCGTTGGTAGAAAGAATGGTGCAAGCTTTAACTGCTACCTATTAATAAATGAGGTTTAAGGTGATATAATTGATAAAAACTAAACCCTAAGTGCAATCCTTTATGTAAAAAAACACTGGTAAATGATTAACATCTCTACATCTACATACTACCCTGAGAGCCGCCGCATGGGGGTGTGGCAGGGGGAGTTTGGACACCAGCCGCGTAAAGATGTAAGGGATAAGGTTTTGGGAGGTGAAATGGTGACGTGTATTATGGGAGTGTATTTAGTGGAGCTCAGTTTTAATTGTGGTCTCAAATTGTGCGCGGAAAGAACGAGTTTTTGTATCTATCTGTTCGGCAATGTATCCCTCTTATTTCATCGCTTCTGTAAGACCTAGAAATGTAGTGAGGCGTCATGATAATATTCTCTGTGTCGCTCAGAAACACACCAGTTCTGAATTTCTCAAGCAAGCTAAGCCTAGCGTGCACCATGTCAGCGTGCATCACGAAAGTTAAAAATAAATTAGAGCGGAATGTCTCTGGAAAAATTGTTACATTAAGGCAAAATAATGACTAACAGTACGATCTGACATCTCCGCCGTCATCGGAAGATGCCCTGAAACTCGTGCATCGAAACATCGGTAGTGAGGAAGTGTTTTGACCCGCTGGCTAACTCGAATAGTCTTCGCTGATTTACACCACTTTCGCTATCAACAGCTTGATCGTTTCAATTAATTGTGCATAGATTTTCATATGGAGTTACGCTCTTATTTCGCTGGGCAAGGGTAACGAGGATAACATAATAAAATAGAGCTTATCTTTGGTCTGCTTCCGATAAATGCCCTCTGACGTCGTTTCAGCAATTAACCAAACCAATCCATGGTTCTATTCCAGGTGAAGATAGATATATTTATCGAGGTGCATTAAAATAATTTATTGCCTTATGTTTGGCAGGAGAGAACAAACTTTTTTAGGAACAAAATTAATCGTAGACGGGCTTACTTTGTGGAATTTTTCCATGGTTTGGAATGAAATAACTTAGTTATTTTCCACACGGTTTATTATCCTCGACCGGTTTCAACGCAATAGCGTCATTTTCAAGAGGTTACTAAACGACAAGGCCATCAGTCTCACACATTTCTACTCTGAGACGGAGGAGGGGGGGGATTAGGAAAAGAGGTTGGGGAGGGAAGTAAGGTGAATATGATAATGGTATTTTTTTAGGAACCTCTTAAAATCGATATTCCGAAAAATATTGCAATACGCCTAAGGTGAAGGCCACCCAATACCCATGGATAGACTTAAATTCTTTATTAATTTCAGTTACAAGATACAGTACAGTCATATGTGTTGGTAACTAGCCGCTAAGATTATTACGGAATAATGCAGTCACTTTGAACCAAGAAACTAAGAGTAAATGATTTACATTTTTTTCCACTTCCGATAAAACGTCGTCTGGTGTCATTTCATGCTTCATCCATGATGTTCGATCATCATTCATCTTCTTTATTTTGTAAATTATAAATAATGACTTAATAAATTCACGTTGAACATTTTATTTACGACCAGGTTTCACTGTAGTACAGGATAATCATTATTTAGCTCATTTGCCAGCAGATGTTTCCTCGACTTTTACAAGGTTACGCCAGAAACGGCTAATTTTATTTTCCTGTTTGTCCCACATCGAAGATCACTTCCAGAGTTTGACGATCGAAAAGAGCGCTGAGGACGAACAATAGCAAACCTGAGATCAGTCTTAAAGAAATAAATGTGAGGGACTGATCTAGAAGTAGGGTGGCAGGCGAGCGTGGAGGAAGAGACATTTCCCTTTGCATCCTGGCTTGGTGGAAGATGTCTCCGAGGTGGTTTCAAAATGGAGAGGGCGGATTTAACGGAATTTCCCTTTGCACTCCGTCCAAATCCTTCCGTCACCCTTCCCCTCCCCCATCCTCTTTCCGGATTAAAATCCAACTCTTCCAGCCTCATCCCCTGCATCCGTCTTCCCACAGACCCTAAGACCCCCCCCCCTGCTTCCTCCCCGCCCCCTCCTCTAACCTCCACCAGCTCTTCACGAAATGCTGAGCCAATCAAGTGAGGCGTAACGTAATTGGAGATTGAGATGAAGGAAACGCGTCTTTATTTGGACCCATGCTCAGGAGTGTAATTGATATAAATTTGCGTTGTGCGCATTTCAAATTGGCATACTTTTTTTCATTACACAGTATTCATGCTGATGAGTTCATAGTAAAAGAAAAATGACTGTGTAACTGTCCACACTTTTTATTATGATACCTAACCGGTTTCGATTTTCAGCATCATCTTCAGAGGTCGTGTATTAAGCACGGATGTGATGGCTTTATATAAGTACGGAGAGGATGTGCGGGAGGGGCTGGGGGGAGGAGAAGGGTCATTGGGAGGAGGAGAGAAGATTAGATTAGTTAACAGAGCGAGGACATTATCACAGAAAAGCGTAAAAACAACAGCGTCAAATGTTAAAAAAATAGGGGGAGATACAGAGTGAAAAGCGGGGTACGATTTGTCAGGAATAAAATCGTTTAAAATCTTTTGAATACATATTTTATTTTCTGAAACAATTTCAATATTTTCTAAAAAATCCAGTTTAACACCTTTGTCACAAATATAAAATAGAGGGATAAAAACTAGAGGAGTGTTTCGACTCTAGCATATGTTTTGAGAACACAGAGTGAAAGGCCTGATTTGTAAAACTTTTCAAATGTTCAGTCATTCTTATTTAAAATTTCCGGTCAGTTTGGCCGGTATAAAAGCAATTACATTCGGGAGAATCACATGTAAGGGAGTACACCCCGCTTCTCTCCAGATTTTCGGCAGCGTCTTTAGAATAAAAAAGAAGTTTTCCAATAGTCGCCGGATTATAAAAACACATTTTAAAATTGTTCCACACTTTTACTAAAAATTGTGCGAAATACGAAGTAATTTTTTCTTTCACTATGTCTAAATTCCACCAAGTACATTCGCCTACAATCACATATAGCGAGCTCATCATGAAATTAACATCCAATACGAATGTTTTTACCATTAATATTCGAGTTTGGCGTATGCTTTGGTTTATTTCGCATATATTTTGGTGAAAGTCTACAAAATATACACTCCGTCCGGAAGTGGAGAAACTTAACTGAAGTTACACTGATAATGAAAGCGAAGTATACCAAAGAGGAACATATGAATGAATTTGGAGCCCGAGTGAGATAGATATTTTTCCGTCATAATGAGGACTATTTTGTAGTGAGTGAATTTAATTTGCCTATTTTCCTCGCTCCTTTAAAGAATGGAAAACAGAAGACTTGATGATGAACAACTAGACGTTGTGTCTCCGAAACTTGTACTGTTATTTGGAGAGGTTTAGTGAAAAATGCGTGTAAATTTGTCAAGTGAATACAACATGTGTCGTAAGGTATTCTGGTTCATGTTCTTTATATCATCCAACGTTTTGATGGACAGCTAAGAATTTGGATTAAGTGACATCAACGCATTAATTTACAATTAATGATCAAACTAAATCATTTATGCTATCATATGGAAGCAAGAAAAATGAATTTCAATGACATACATTAATTTAACACATATTTAGAGGTTTCTTTAAATCACCATGAGACAGATAGCCTAGTGTAATTGTCATTTTTTCAGGTTCCTTGGTAAATTTACCTCACATATTACCGCATGAGCCCTGATTTCAGCGCAGTGGGTCATTTTCTGTCCCATAACCTGGGTCGGGTTAGTAATTATAAGTGTGGAAATTCGCCAGGTGAATTCAAAATGAATCTCCGCAGTTTCCACAAATTAATGCCTGATACTGTTTCTTTTGAGTAATTCCATGTTAAAGGAATGAGGGTTTCCATACTAGTGTTGGTGGGTTATCTCCGTCAAATTCTATGTACCAAAACTATAATTTGTAAATTGGTCCCAATAGATTCTGATAGTAATTTGGAACATTGAATTGGATGTGCATGAAAATTTTTAATTATATTTTAATTTTGTTTTTTATGCTATGTTAATATTTGCTTAAAGGAGGATAGAGGTAAATCTCTACTCACAGGATTCAGCTGCTTCGTTCCATTTTACGTCCGTAAGTCATTAGAATCGTGCTCTTTTAAGACCCAAAAAATTCCTAAGCGATGAAGAACGCCTAGGTACCTTAGCTGGCTAAGTTACTTATATGACATTATGAGAACCAATAACGGCAGTTTCAATAAAAAATATGCTGTAATTCGTTTTTTATGAAAAATAATCATTATAATAAAAGCCTAGTTGATTAAAAAACATGGAAATTTCCAAAAAGTATCTTAACTAGAGGACACTAAGGAGCGAAATAAATTTCCGAAATATTCTTTTGCGAGTCATGGACATGCAGCTCCTATTAAAGCTCGCAAATTTCACATTGGACGAAGAAATCTTGAATTCTTAACTGAGGAATGCAAGGTAAATAGAGATGATTGGAAATACTTTGAAAAGGGGCAATTGCTTTGAGTCTCTCGATGTGAATCGAATCGGTGTTTCAACGATATGAAAGCGGAGAGGGATAAATACGATAGAGGAGTATATGATTGAATTACATCTGCATCTACGTGCTGCCTTGAAGGCGCCACATGGGCGTGCAACAGGGTGTGTTAGGACACCAGCTGTATTATGAGATCTATAACTTTATGCATCTCATAAATAATGATTCCATAACAAAATATTCTTGCTACCGGCCATAAAGAAACTACCTAGAGAGCCGACTTTGCCTGCGACCCACCACCAGTAGGTAGTTATGTACTCATGGAGGGTACTGACAGTACAGTTTTAATCTATGGGGCGTACTGACACACCGGAATGATAAGTCAAATTCAACTGACAAATAGTTTCAGTTGACAAATAGCGTCAGATACTTTCCCATTTAAAGAACTGAACGTCACTGGGACGTTTCTAATATCAGAGTCAGAAAAATAACTGAGACCATCATTTCATAGATTCATTTCGTAGAAATGAACTAATCACACCTTAGGAATACTTTATGAGAATACAAAGCTGTCGTGAATCAATCAGCAACACATCCAATCCACACTTTTTAAAATTCCAAATCATTTGCTCGAGACAGAAAATCTATGACTTCATCCAACGGACCTCACACTTTTGCCCAAGTGAATCAGTTCGCCATTTAATCCACGCCTAGTTTCCAAAACTTCCGCTGATCTATCCGATTCCGGAACAAAGTAATCAAACTTTCTGGCATTCCATTTCCAAACTGATTGTAATAACCCTGATTCCGGGTAGGTATTGATGTCGTTTTGAAAAATCCTCGCTCAGAAGTGAAGCCAAATTAAGTTTTCATTATCCCCGTATTAATTCCTCAGCAATCCCCTAAGTTCACTGAATTTTACGTTGACTTCAATTTCCCATGCTTGCGACAGTTCAACCTCTCCGATGATTTGCTCCCAGAACCATAGAAGAAAGAAAAATGACTTTAAATCCTTACCTTCCTACTGAGTGATGAGGATTATATGAAATGTGTAATTGAAATTGTAATTGAAGAAGGTCTCTTGGCCCTCCTTCCATCAGTTTTAATAATCATCCACATTGCACTTCCATTAATTGTCTGGAAATGACAAGGCTATGAATAACAGTATACGCTTCAGTTTACCTTCATCGAATTGAATATTACAGGTTACGAATTTATTGGATGATTGTTTTCAATTGAACCAGTTGATTAAATGTTTAATTGTGATGTATATTCAGTTTTTTGCGCAATATAGCCTCATCCTTTAGAAATTCGATGGACATTTATGATATATGTACATAATTTAGAATCATTCCGGTTCTAAATTCATTAAATTCATCATATGGTTCATATTTATTCATTTATTAAAAGAAATAAAATGCGAATATTCTTGACATTAAAGATTAATTGATGATTTTTGTAGAAAAGCAGGGTTAAAAATTTGCATTCGTCAATATATTATTCAATGTCGTTAACAAAATATCGAAAGCTGTGCTAAATTAACCTCCCGCTTCCCCGCATCACGGGAAATTCCTTCCTTGATTGTCGCACTTGGAAACGAATGTCGGGAATTAAACCGGATTCTGGCTCGTCTTCAAGGAATTCACTGATCAACAAATACTTTTCATTGCAGTAATGCGCTGCATAATTTATTTTTCTACCCAGCTCACCCCTTTTCCGACCTCTTTCCGGGAAATATATAGATACATACCAATCACGCCGTTCCCTTCCGGGGTAGGCACAGTCACAAAGTTTCATTCATAAATACATACTTGTACACGTAACTCTGCTTCAATAACTTCCTCCATACTGACCCCAGATCGTATTGCTATGTCCGTATCTTGATGGGCCAACCTTATTCAGCTTCCGCCGCCCATCGTGGCTTCGGCCGTCCGCGGCAACTTTGTGACTGTTACGAGTAAGTTGTAATAGAGTATGCAAGGTTACCAACCTTTGCAGTACCGGCACCACATGCAGCTTTCCCCGCTAACGGTTACGGCGCTCTACCGGTCAGTTTTGGCACATTTTCGCCAGTAGGCCACAAGAGAAATTTTAAGGTAAGATGCCTATATTTTATTCTTGATTAAAATTTTCAGTAATTTTTGTTTCTTGTACACAGTTTTAATTAAAAGCTTGAATATGATTTCTCGTTCAAATCGACGTTTTTCTGCTGTAACCTGAGCAATCTACATGAGAACCCATGTTTAAATCTCGACCTTCAAGGCTGACTGCAGCCTTCCACCCTTCCCTATCTAATGCTAGTTTCTTTACCTCCTGGTATATTTTATTTGTACTTTCTTCTTTATTTGGTCCATGAACTTAATCCTGGGTTATTCTCTGGGAACATTTCCCTCTATTTTGCCTTCAATTACGTTCTTCACAAACCCATAGTGTCTCAGGGTGTGTCCAATCCATCTAGTTCTTCAATTCAATTTGGTGTTCCCGTTTGGTCTCTTCCTCGTCTACTCTTCCGTACTCTTCATTTCTTATTTTGTCCGTCCATATTAAAGCTAAAGCCATTAGGAGCCAGATTAAGATAATGATTATTCTAAAGGGCCTTTAGCAGTTCGTGATTTGAATTTACCTGTTTTCCTCGAGTCTTCAACGGGCGCGAATATTCAGCTCGATATCGAAGGACGTTGACTCGAGTCTCGTTGAAGCTGGATTTTTTTTCTCTGTGGAATATTCGCACATATGTACACTTACAGAGGGCTCAGTAAAAGTAATACCTGCCAAGTACCCGCTTTACTCTAAATATGTATTTCCGGTGTGTCAGTACACCGCATATACCTCCTAGTGGTGGGTCGCGGGCAACGGTATGCCGGCTCTCAAGGTAGTCCTTTCTGAAGGGATCCTAGCTTGAATAGAATAGTGGGCGCTGGCCTAGGGTATCACCATGCTTTGGTTTCTCTTGTGGCCTACTGGCGAAAATGTGCCAAAACTGACCGGTAGAGCGCCGTAACCGTTAGCGGGGAAAGCTGCATGTGGTGCCGGTACTGCAAAGGCTGGTAACCTTGCATACTCTATTACAACTTACTCGTAACAGTCACAAAGTAGCCCCGGACGGCCGAAACTATTATATTAAATTAAATATTAGTGCTAAAAATCACTTAGAAGGAGACATAGTTCACAAACCTTAGTTGTAAAATATTAACAGTGTATGGAATGAACAAAAGGCAGAAATATTAGTAAAAATAATACAGTAAAAGTAGCGTGCACTCTCTATTATATTTTCATCTCAGTTTATAAAACTCACCTCAAAGACTCTGTATTCAAGTTTTCGGTATAATTGCAATAAGTCACCCAGAGGCCAGAGCCGCCTTAAAGAGATTACTATATTCCATATTTCCCCTCCTCTTGAAATTTCTCCGCGCCCTCTGTATGCTACCTCCTGCACGTGCCCTTCGAATTTTTTTGTTTCTCGTCTTTAACCAGTTATTTAGCTCTCTGTACATTATATTTCCCAACTCAGCGTTTTCCTTCTTCCAGTTTATCTTAAGCATTTTTCTAAACCACCGGATCTACAGAAAATGAACTTTTTTCGTTAATATCATCCCTCTTTTTGACCGAGCTGAGATCATTAAGCATAAAATGGCTTTGCTTTGGTTTCATCCCGACAAGTTTCAATGACGCTTTTTGAGAGATTATTTAATGAGCCTATATTGACCAATGTTCAAACTTTCAAGTTGGTGTCTTGGAAAGAATTTTGGGTGATTAAATTTCAAATGAGTCTTTCCTCATCAAACTGGGATTTGGACCTTTAGTTATTCGTTAATCCGCAAGATAAACCAAGAGCTCATAGGTACTTGTTGAACTTCTAAATTTTAATGTCGTGCGATTGATAGAGTTATGATTCTAGTCCCGCTCATCAAAGTCAACGAATTTTTGTTCAATTATGTACGAAATATCTTCAAAGAACAACGGAACTAGTAGCGAACTAGTACTTCAACGGAGTCACCCGCTGGTGATCACGCATTTGTGTGAAATTCACAGTGGAAAAATCATTCGTCTGGACTGGGAATCGAACTCAGATCCCTCGATTTCGCGCCGAGTGCTCTAACCGATTAAGCTACCCCGCCGTCCTCTTCCACTGCGAATCTCATGGGGACACGGGTACCTCTGGCATTAAATGCACGGTACCTGTGAGGACAACTTGCTCCTTAAAGCCCCCATGAGATTCACAGTGGAAGAGGACACCTGAGTAGCTTAATTTGTTAGAGCACTCGGCGCGAAATCTGGGGATCTGGGTTCGATTCCCAATCCTTGCGAATGATTTTTCCACTGTGAATTTCACTCAGTTGTATGAATGAAATATTTTCTTAGCATTCACTCAAAGAGATTACTCTTATTGTTAATCCACTATGTTTACTCATTTGTATACACTTCCTATTTGTGAGATACAGCACGAAAATAAACAACCAAACAAACTAACCATATCAGTACTTAGGTACTAAGCTCTTCGACTTAGCTACCTCATAACGGGAGTGGTTTGGAGGGTATGTTAGCTTTATGAGTGTTAAAAGTCACCTAGGAAGAGAGAAAGTTCACAAACCTTGGTCGCAAAAAATAAACAGCCAGTAGAATTTACGTATGACAGAAATATTAGTTTAAATAAGCTCTAAGATATCTGAGAGTGAAGTATGAGTGAGAATGGTAGAATGAAATCGGTCGGTAGTCGAAAATGGTAGTAGTGTCGACATTTGAAGGCTGAAGAAAAACGTTTACCTTAAACTCAGTTTCATGGACATAGTTCTATTAAATTTATCAGCCAACTGAACTCGCAGATGTCTTTTTATAGAACAAAGATGTCTTGTGTAAACAGAACGTCACATATAGCTCTATGTGTTATCCGCCAGACTGCCTTGGGTACACAGAATGTCACATAAAGTGGTTCTTTGACCTTAGCCTAATTTTTCATCTCAGTCTATTCCCTTGGAAGAGGTATCCATGATATATTTGTTGTAAAAATACTCTTCAAAGCAGATATTGACTGAGTTAGCTGTAACAGAGTTACATCTTTGTTCAATTATGTACGAAATATCTTCAAATAACAACGGAACTAGTAGCGAACTAGTACTTCAACGGAGTCACCCGCTGGTGATCACGCATTTGTGTGAAATTCACAGTGGAAAAATCATTCGTCTGGACTGGGAATCGAACTCAGATCCCTCGATTTCGCGCCGAGTGCTCTTTATTCTTATACTTCAGGTATATCAGAGTTACATCTTACACCTGAAGATGTAACTCCGTTACGAAACCGGTCTGAGAATATTTTTTTTGGGGAATTTGCAAAGTATATTTTTTCTTTGTGTCGCAGATTTAGGACTGACTGACACGCGGGGCTAAGATATGATGTCTTATCCTTGTCCTTTTAAATAAAGGTAGTTGTAAAATATTCAACAAAGTCGTATATTTATTAATTTATCTGAAAAGTCCCACAAACGGCAATAAGGCTTATTACATTGGGTGACCAACAGATAAATAGAAGCATTAACAAAATATAAAAATAATGACAAAAAATGGAAAACATGCAAGAGAAAAAATGAACCTGGACGTGGACGTAGCGATAGGTAAACAGGGTAGATGGGGTTAATTTGATCACATGGTTAGTGAGGAAGGATTTGAAATCGGAGGGTGGCGAGAATAGGTCAAGGGAGGATGAATGCGAAGCCAGGGTGTTAAAAATTTTTGAAATGCGGTAGAATAATGAACGCTGGGATATCGAAAGACGTAATTTCGGGATGTTAACAAGACAACTATTGCGAGTGGTACGAGGAGGAATATGAAGTGGAAGGAGAGGAAGAGGGTTTCTGGTGAGTGGAGCACTACTCCAGATGCTATGAAGGAACTTCATGTCAGAGAGCACATGACGGAGAGAGAGGCGGGGGGATTTCGAGGGAAATACAGGATAACTTCGTGTGTACAATTCCTGAGGGAAGGAATGCGATGACGGTAAATGGCGAGAACGAAGTAAATAGCACGATTAAGCAGTTTAAGGGTTGCCGGGCAGGTGGTCGACCAATTTGAGGCACATGGTTCTGAAATGTAGAGGACACAACCAAATAATGTCATGACGGGAAATGGCGAGAACGAAGTAAATAGCACGATTAAGCAGTTTAAGGGTTGCCGGGCAGGTGGTCGACCAATTTGAGGCACAGGGTTCTGAAATGTAGAGGACACAACCAAATATTATCATGCGGATACTGCATGTTAGTGTGGCGGTAAAGAAGGCCGGCAACTGTTATTGCCTTCCTTGTAATATTATTTATGTGCACGTGAAAGTTTAGTTTGGAGTCAAATATATATGCCTAGGTCACGGCGGGAACTGACATAAGTGAAATTGACTTCAAATTGGGAAAAATAATTGAATTAATAAAGCACTACACCCCGGACCCAGAGGACGAAAGCTCTATGTGTTAACCGCTAGACCACCTTGGGTAAACAGAATGTCACATAAGGTGTCTCTTTGACTTGCGAACCACTCAACACACGAACTTTTCTCGTAAGTCACAAAATGCTTTAATGAAGGCAAAAAGGAAGAACATGACTATTGCATCATTCCCAAAATCGCATGAATGGTGAATTCCACCGCATAAACATATGTACCTGCTTTAATGCAATGAGCTCCTTGGGTTTTTTTTTGGCTGAACTTATATATTGCTAAAAATGTGCCCTCATTTGCTGACTGTTACAACTCCTTAAGGTAGTTTGAGCGAAATATCATTTCACCTCGAAATCAAAGAATTTGGTCTCATTTTTAAGAATTATATCTTACTCTTCTAAATGGGTATTACAAAAATGCAACCCCTTAACACGCTACTTTCCGTTTTTGTATTTCCTTTTTTTACTTACCGATATTTTTCACAAAATACCAGTCCTTTTGCATGGCAAATGGTTCGTGTATGCACTCCAAAGAGACCTTATTTTAAAAATGAGGTATTTCTAACTCCTAAATCTCGCCAATAAATTAACAGTGTGCAGTTTGTATGTTTTCTCAAATATTTTTGAAAGTTAATCATATTGTCACCGCTGTAAATTCTTCGGTATCACATTAAAACCTTCCCTTTTTAAGAAGTTTCTAACGTGCCGCGCGAAAAAATTAGAGTCAAGTTAAAGGCTTATTTAGGTATTATCATTTAAATGCTAATTTCTGTCATATAAAACTATATTATTGCATCATTAATAATGCAATATTAAATTCATATGTCCTACAGCTGGTGAAAGTAAAATGTATAATTCTAACATGGTCTCTATTATGACTAGGGAACTATCTCGCTCAAACTACGTTAAAGAGCGAGTATATTTTTTAGGGCACTCTGTTGATTGAGGCTTGGGATCATCAACTTTTTTTGCATCGTCATGACGTGCCGAGGGGAACTTATGGAGGTTCTGCTGAACGAAACCGTGGCTTCACCGTAATGCATATTACTGCGTTATACCATATTAATGACCATAATATGGAATGATTTTATTTGCGTAATTTCATATTAACATGGCAAGGATTCATCATATCTGGATTCATAGTTTCCCAGCGTGAAAGATTTCGCGAAAACACGCCTGTGCTGTCAGCGCTCGAATCCAATGATAAACCTTGCAGTGTGAAGATTTGGCTGTGGTGGCTGATTGGGTACGTTTAGGTTTCCTGTGTTGGAAACTTGGGTCCGGATAGTGACTGTGTTGAATATTATTTTCAGAGGGACTAGAGTCATTATTTGCGTTCCATGTAAGGAGAGTACTTCCAGAACATCTGAGCGGTACCGACCTAGCGTCCTGCATCCCACAAAAAAAAATACCTCGCTCCCTTACGAGGAGTAAGGACTGCATGGTCCACCGTTAGTGGAAGCCGACGGGGAACGCAGCTCGGGGAAGAATGAAAAGAAGAAAAATATTCTCTCTTCAGTTCCTCTCTCGTTGGCCCCACTCCTGACGGTTATATGACGTCCCCCGGCTTTCGAGTGAGGAGACCCTTCGAGTGAGGAGACTCGCATAAGATTTGCCACTGGTGGCGGAAAGGAGAGAGAAGAGAGGGCGAGACGGGAGATGAGGTAACCAGTCGCGAGAGGCCCTCGTTGTGCCTTTTCTTCCTCGCTCTTCTCATCCACTCGTCCCGCCTCCCTCCCTCTCTCTCTCGTCATCCTCTCTTCACCACGGACCTCCCACGGCCTCTCCAAGCCTCATCCTCGCCTCGCCTCTCGTCATTCAAACTCTCCTTTACCTCGCTACGTGCCTCCATTTCCTCCTTCTTGGCATCTCAACCTTTCTCTTCCACTCTCCTCTCCTCTCTCGCTCGTCTCATCCCTCGCCGCCTCTCGACCCCGCTCCTTTTTTTTGCCGTCGCGCGTCTTTAAATTGCTCGTAAAACGTACAGCGCTGGTTAAATGGACACTCACGGTTAAGTTAAATGGACACTCCACGGCGCCGCGCGGCGGCTTCTACGTGAACCATCTTCCCCAAATGAAAAGTTAGTGCTCGAATAAATAGCCGAGAGATGTCTCTGTCCACCTCATGTAAGTCATTGCATGAAAGAAGAGTTGTCAGAGCCACAAAAGTCATTATTGGAAATATAAAAGTTCATGTTAGTTAGTCAAAAGAATGGTGTCACATTTTTCCGGCACTGTGTGAGTGTGAAGCTGACAAACCTGGAGAATTTTTTTATCAGCTCCCCTATTTCCATTACTAGGTTTAGCTTGTGGCGTAGTTTCTTCATAAATTTGTTGAAACTATTAGAAAGAGTTTTTATCTCTTGCAATACATGAAATTGCTTCAATTATTTATTCATGATACTCAATCATCCGTTCACTCATCCAGTTTTGCACAATCGATTTTACAGCTAGCTTATTGTTGAAACTTTGTTATTAATTAGTTTGTGCAGCAAATATAAGTGAGACCGTGAAATCTATAGTTTTTCGTATTCCCTATTTGAAGTATATACCAAGCCTAGGTAGTTTGAGAACTTATGTAGTTGAAAAAGGCTGCGGAAAGTACCTACAGGGTATCCTGAACTGAAGGCACTGATTGGATTCCCTGTTACCAGCGAAATATGAACATCGGAACTCTTCTCCCCTTGAAATGCTCCCTTGCGATGCTGGAGAGCATTTCAAACTCTCTGCTCACTGACTCTACTCCTGCCAACATTCACTCTTCAGTCGCAGAGTTAAACTTTGCGTCTTCTCTCAATGCGTCCTTCACCGACCTTATTTTCTTCCTCCTTCAGCGTTTCAACGGCTTCCTCCCGTCTTCCTCCTCCGTATCCACCGCATTTATGCATGTACCGCGCGCACGACTTTCCCGAAAATGGCCAAGAATAATCATTTCGCCATGTACTATTTCATTTTCGAGGGGATTTGAACCCTCTCTAGACTATGAACTTGCATTCGATAACAGAGGTTCATCCGCACCCCGCGTGTGATGCGCCGAACGCGTTCATTTTATTCTCGAATTATTATCTCGTGTAATCATTACTTGTCGTCAATGCGACGACTGATTTGTAGCAGCTCCTAAACCCACTCTCCTCGATGCCAGCCGCTTCATACCGACATAATTATGTACTTTGACGTCCTGCATGATTTTCTTGATTTTTTCATTCTTTTATTGTCGCCATTTCTTTCTCCTTTCAATATAGTTTACTTTGGGCTGTTGTGTCGCAAAATGTGTCCATTAAGTCTGTCTCTCCTTCTTCATTGAGTTACAATTATGCTTCTTTTCTCTGCAGCACTTCGTAGGACTTCTTCGTTAGTAGTCCTCTTTAGTCAATTTAATCTTCATCATTCTTCGGTAACATCTAATTTACATTGATTCCAATGTACGTAGCTCTGCTGCTGTTAGTGTTCAGGTTTCCCTGTTGTATAAGATCTTGCTCCAAATAACTCGTCGTATCCATGTATTCTTCAGAAGTGAAACGCCAATCATTAGTATTTTCGTAACTCATGCATTAGCGTATGTCCGTCAAAAAGGCGCTCTCCTTGTTTATAGTGTAGCCATGCATTAGCCTCTTGACTTCTTGTCAGTCCACTCCAATAGCACAGAGGGACGTTTGGGGATCGATCTCAAACTGGGGCGAGGGCTGATTTCCTGGATTTCGCGCCTGAATGTTGTAGATTCGAGTACCTCCGATACGGTACGTATAATGTTCACAATATTTGCATTATCATTTTGATAATTTTTTTTCTATTCAATTCAGATATAGCATTATGTTTATAAATAAATTTTGGAGTTGTAGTTGACGTTGAAGTAAAAAAAGTCCCTTTTTTAAACGCCACGGCGACATGAGTAACTTTGATGTTTAATAACTGCAAAATCGAAGCGTTCGACAATAGTGAAATTTTATAAAATGTAACTCTTAGCTTGTCCATTACGCCTGCGGAGGTTCAAATTTTTTCTGTTGTAATTATTGGCATGCTGTTTAATTTATAAGGTTAATTATTCTCGGCGGGCATGTACTATGGCGAAATGAGACAAAAACGCTTATCGTCGTCTTTAAATTCCCGCAGTGAATCAGACATCATCGTTTTACTGAAATCAGTCCCTTATGTAATTTTCGAATGATATATTTCCATTCTATTCTCTCTTTCCATGGCTGGCGTCCTTACACCCCCTGCGACACGCCTCTGCGGTAGTTCCCAGGTATTATGTAGATGTGAACTCTTTCACAACGCACGACCAACCATATTGATTGTCTCATGGCCGTCGGGCAACCAGTCGGTTCCATCTCTCGATCGGCGTGCCTCGCCAGTCCCCGAAGTCGCTGTCCCATCCTCTCGTCCTCTAAACAAAGTGGCCCCGAGACGCAGGCGTCTCCCAAGTGGGGTGCCTTTTCTCCTGTGGACTCGATAATTCGATTATTTTACCCTCCCGAATTTTGGGAGAATCTTGAGTATTCTCAATAGATTGTATGGGCCGAGCAGATATTTTCCCCTGGATCTGGATCCGTGCAAGAATCTGGAAAGAGGAGGTTTCTCAAATACCCCCGAGTCGAGCGAACCGGTTGCGCGGCGAATCCGAAGTGTACAACTTGTCCTTTATCGGTGTTTCCCCCCGGAACTGGTTTCGTATCATTCAGGATATTTTATCGCTACGGGAGGATACTTGCAGAAGTTCCTCAAGGGTTCTGCGATACCATTGTCACTCTTCCTGTAATCAAAGGATCCTATTCACCGGAGCGAAATGCTCTTCCGCTTCCTCGATATAGGTATTGATATTCAATTATTTATCCCCGTTTCTCTGTCGTATTTTGTCCTTTTCTACTCAATACTCGCTCATCTCAAGGAAAGTATTTTCACCTTGTTCCTCAACCTAACGGTAGCTTCGAACGATGGCGATATCCTCTCTCAAGCACTCAGTGATAGCTTTTCGTTAATTAACATTGCCCGCAGCGTATTCTTCCGTGAAGATTTTTGCGCTGAATTGTTTAACTTGTACTGATTTTTTCATGTTTTCCTCGAATGTTCCCTTTCTACATTTCATTACCTATATTATAATGTTTTGAAGGCTTCAAATCTTTTTTGGTCAGCTTTGCTAGTTTGTAGTCCTATCTTCTTTGAGCACAGAAGTTGTATTTTCCCCCATGGCGCGAATGACCTTAGCCGTCGGTCGCCTTCCCAAATATCCAATCCAATCCAAGAAGTGTACTGGAGAGGAGATGAGTAGAGGACCATACCAGACCAGGAAACTGTATGTGAAAACATTCGTGTGGAGCGTAGCACTCTATAAATGGGAAGCATGGACCATTGGAAAAGCTGACCAGGGAAAACTAGAAGCCCTATAAACCTGGTGCTGGAGGTGGATGCTGAAGATAAAATGGACGGAAAAAATAAGAAATATTGAAGTTTACAGAAGAGTAGCAGAGGAAAGGACCACATGGAGCACCGTACAGAAAAGAAGAACGAAATGGATTGGACACACCCTGAGACACAATGGATTTGTGACTAACATAATTGAGGGAAAAAAGAGAGAGAAGTCCCCAGAGGAAGACCCAGGCATAAGTTAACGAACCAAATAAAGAGGAAAGTACATAGGGAGATATACCAGTAGGTAAGAAACTGGCATTAGATGGGGAAGGGTGGAGGGCTGCAGTCAACCAATCTTAGGATTGAACAACCAATGAATGAGAATGTATGGTCGCTATCATACGAGACTCATATAGAAACACGCGGTATTGCCTAAGCTTCTCAATACCTTATATGTTCCCTATCTCCGCCTTCCCTTGTTCCAGCCAGTGCACTTATTCGTATTTTAAATAATTTCAAACACTTCTCTGGAATTTTTCTTCCAACTTCACATCTAATGTGAGATCTTTCTAATTTACCCTAGTTCTTCTACTTCCTTCTCTCTTTAAGTTAGCTTTAAACTTAAATGCATGTCATAAAGATTGACACAAGTGGACAGAGATTGTAATAAAACTATTGGCACTGGTTTGGTTTGGGAGCCGCTATAGATTCAAAGTTTGCACGTAAACTAAGGTTACTGGAAAAATATGAGTTTTAGGTCGATTTTTCTTAATCTCTACATTTCATCAGTATTATAGAATAGATACAAACATACGAGAAAGATGTATTCATATTGCTATTGTTAGGCCCGAGAATTATTTTCTTGTGTACACCTTTTGCCGCAGGAAACAAACTCTTCATTCGTCCAAAAGCAAACACCCTCTTGTCCTTCACCTTACCCATTACTCCTCTTTGTTGCATTCCTTTCCGTGACTGGTTTCTTGAAGCTCATTTCACTCGGGGCATGAAATTGCGCAATTTTAAGCTGCATGTTTTTCTATATCTGGCGTGCAATAGTCATTGAATTTGAGCAGGGGCTATTTTACTATCTCGCGCTCATGCATTCGCGCATGCGTTCTTCCAATTCATTGCTTTGCTCGAAGCAATTTGCAGTGCACTTTCGTGCAAAAATCAGATTACGCAAATACGAGCCCCGTATGAAACAAGCTTACATCTACATCCACATACTACCCTGCGAGCCGCCAAATGGGCGTGTGAAAGGGGCTGTTAGGACACCAGCCGCATAAATATATGAGGGATTAGGTTTTGGGAGGTGAAATACTGAAATGTATTATTGGAGTTTATTTAGTGGAGTTCAGTTTTTATTGTGGTTCTTTATTGTGCGCAAGAACGAGTTTTTGTTCATATCTGTTCGGCAATATATCCCTCTTATTTTATCGCTTTTGTCAGACGTAGAGATGTAGTGAGGCGTCATGATAATATTCTCTGAAGCACACCAGTTTTTAATTTCTCAACTTAAGCTGAACTGAACAACTGACGCTTAGAACTCCTTGTCTCACGTGCCGTGGGTTATGGAGTATTACGTAGTTGCGGACACCTCTTTAGTAATCCTTCGTACCCTCGTGTAGTTTCCACATTATTTAGTTCGTTTAGCAGACTTCGATGTTTCAGAATATGGCATCTTTCGGCATCTACCCTCTGTCGATGTTCCCTTTCTTCTCAATGTCACACTGGAACCGGGCAGCCTCGGCTGAAATTCTTTTTCTGAAAGATCATTTCGAATGGAGGCTTCTACGCCATGAGAACTCCTGCATTTTTTAGTTTTTTTTAGATATTTTATAGATATACATTTATAGATATATAGATTTATAGATATACATTTATAGATATATAGATAGACATTTTAGATATTTATCAGAATTTACATCTGAAGTATGCTTCTTTATGGTAGTGAGATATGGACGATGACTGCTGCAGAGAAGAAAAGTGTGGAAGCGTTCAAAATTACGTGCTACAGAAGAATGATGAAAATTAAATGGATAGACCGAGTGAGTAAGGAGGAAGTCCTCAGAAGAGTGGGAGAAAAGAGAAGTCTTCTGAAAACCCCCAGAAGAAGACGGGACGACTTAATCGGCCACATCATGAGACATGATGACCTGATGAAGGCAATCGTCGAGGGACAGGTCAACGGGAAGATTGGCAGAGAAAGGCATCTTTTTTTGGCGCTTCCTTTCATCCTTTTGGGGTGTTTTCCCTATTACTCCTCCCCTTCCCCGCTCCCCTTAACCTTCCTTTGCTAGCCTTCCCCATTTCCCTCCCCTTCCCTTCCTTCACTTTGACCTTCTCCTCCTCCCCAACCACCCCCAACCTCACACCTACCCTTCCCCCCCCTTCTCCTTCCTACCCACCTCCTCTGCAAACTTTGGTATATATACCCGGTAGGATAGGATATTTGGGGAGGCGACCGACGGCTAAGGTCATTTGCGCCATAGAGATAGGTAAGGGAGGAAGGATGGATAGAAACCCGGCCTCGGCATTAGCCTACTCTTAACGAAAGGAGCCAAGGGGACCACAGTTTAACGTCTCATCCGACAGACGGAGTACCCCACTTGAAGTGCCCTCCACAAGTCACTCAAGTAGGGATCGGGTTCCTCCGAAAAACATCCGCCACTGCAGGGATTTGAACCCTGGCCTTGTAGTAGGCGAGTAGTCGATTTGAACCCGTGTAGTAGGCGAGTAACTCTAACCACCAGACCAGCCCGATCCCCCATATATACCCGATCTGTTCTTGTGTACGTACCTGATGATGATGCAGTGCATCGAAACCATGGTCTCATTAATCCTTATCTAGCGGAAAATTGCCATTTCTGTGATTCATTAAGAGGAAGGCCTCGTTTGAGATATGTAGAACAACACAAGAAGTGATGAAAGATATAAAAGAGAAGAAATACGTAAATGTTAAGAGATAAGCTGGTGTGAGAATTTAGTGGACGGCTGCGTCAAACACATCTCAGGATTGTTAACTGCACGATGAGAAAATTAGCGACTTCCACTGTGATAATATTTATTACGATCGGTTTCGCTTTTCACAGCATCCTCATATTAATCTTTGCCTGAAGATGCTGTAAAAAGCGAAATTGGTCGTAATAAATATTATCACAGTGGTACATCAGTGGGGCATCACATCTTCAGGTAAAGATCATATTAATCTTTATCTGAAGATGCTGTAAAAAGCGAAACCGATCGTAATAAATATTAAAACAGTGGAAGTTGCTCATTTTTTCATAGTGCAGTTATGTTCCGTATCCACAATATTTGGCCTGAAACCACATATTATCTTAGAGTTGTTGACTGATGATCATCTATATATTTGAGTACCACTACAAAATGGCTTTGTGATCTCGCAAATGACAACCCTTTTTCGCCATCTTTTTTGGGTCAATATTAGTGATGCAGTAAAAATTTCCCTTCAAAGCTTTGTAAACTGACTAACATCGCAATCTGTGTTCTACTGCAGTAGTTTTCTCTCGATTATTACGTCATGCCGCATAAAAAATCATTTCCCAAAAAGAAGATAAAAATCTTTGACCAATCCGTTGAATAACCACCTCAATGCCGGAAAGCAGCCTTGCAATATGAGTCTAAAACTCAGTGCATTTTGGATTCGCTGAACTCTGCATAGCAAACAATTACGAATATCATAACTAGCCGCCGAAATCACGCTATTTTCTCTCGCCTTACCAGTTCAGCTGTTTCATCATTTCACTTAACCCTACAGTAGTGACGTGGAATATTGGGATATGACTGGTGACGTCGCGACGTCACCAGTCATATCCCAATATTCCACGTGTCGGGCGTCGCGTCGGTCGTATGGACCGATTAGGACTTTGAAGTTTTTTGAAAGATGATATCATTTTTTTTAACCATCTCATAATAGAAGCATTGAAACGTGAATTTAAAATGTTAATTAAAAAATTTCTAACCTAAATTAGAAGATACCTAAGTTTTTATTCAATCTAGGTATTACTGTAAAATAGGTTGACCAGGGGAACGTTTTTGTTCATTAGAGCAAAATATCTGTTGCGAGGTATTATTATATAAAAAAGAATTCATTTCCATAATTAGTCAAATATTACGTACTTATCCATATTTTAAGCATATCATCTTTTACATAGCTCTACAAAATACGTGGTGTTTGAAGATACGGGTGGTGAAACACACCAAAAGAAGACAAATGCAGCGAAACGCTTGCGCGAAGTGATTTTTTGGCTCGTATATCAGAGGATTAGCAAAAAATAGGGAAAATAAGGAGGATGAACTGCAAAACTTCATACTTCGTCTGCGTCGCCAGAAAGATTATGCCGTCGGTCTGTGAATCCGGGCGTCACCACTCTTGGGTTAATTTACGAATCACCATTATTACCTAATTTGGAACCGAAGAATCCAAGGGTAATGAAAAACATGCGGATGAAACCTGCTGATTACGAGTGAAATGCTCGATATGAGTTCTCTAAAGGGAACCGGTTATTGGAGTCAGTCCACTTCCCTGGAGATATTTTAAAATTTTAGCTTACTATTCTTAGGCTCTCCCTCTCTATGGATTACAATCTTGAAGTTGTGAAAGGGCTTGCGCATTCCCATGACTCCAGGAGCAGCATCGATGTTCCAATGCATTCACCAGTATAATTGAGGACCCCAGAAGGCAAGGGTTTCAAGGAAAAAAATCATTGTTTAGAGAAAACTTAAGTCAAAGTTGAAAATGTTTGGTACAACCCACTAAGCAGTTAAGAGGCACTACCCTAGATAGCAGCACCTGTCAAGAAAATTTCTTGGACCCCTTTACCACCTAAAAGATTAATATTTTCACATCCCATTCCTGTACCTAACTTTTTTTTTCAAAAATGTCACTTAGACCCTTTGACATCTGGGGTCCACAATTATAAGTACAAAACACTTTCTCCACATGAGGGATGGGTCGGGTTAGACTCTATTACATATTAGTTTTACAGAGTTTAACGCCCATGCTCTCATTTCCACCCTCTTTCTACTTCTGAAAATTATTGGTATTTTATATTTCACTTCAATCCTATTTTATATATTTATATAATCGGTTATTTTAACAGTCTACGACGCTATCCGATGCCCAGCAACCATTGCCTACTATTCATCCACAGGACTTCTGGTAATTCCTTTTCTCTGATTGCCTTTTCTGTCCCTTCTCTTCAATCAATTCTGAGCCTTCTTCTTTTTTTCTACCCTGTGGATTCCATGTTAAAGTTTACTTTCGTAATCTTACGTTCGTCATACGTTATCTGTGACCATACCACTCAAGCCGGTTTTTTTTTTATGTCATCAACTATTGCGTTGGAGACTCTTATTATATTTCTTATTCTCTCATTCGTGAGTCTTTCCCGTCTTGATATCAACGCAGATCGTAATCCCTCAGCAATCCATTCCGACAACATTAAGGATTTGTTTTGTATTCTCCTTCATCTGCCATATCTCACTTCCATATGCGATAACTCTTCTTATGATTGAAACTATTTATTATTTTTATTTGATTTGGATGTACAGATTATGATTTAAATTATAAATAAAATAACGTTTTCTTGATTATGTAGCGAATACGTAATCTTTGCGTACAACTATTTCAATTTCAAATTCAGCTGCTTTCGGTGCATCGGTGTCTCTCATTCGGCCCACAAGGTTGGAGGAGTGTAGATGAAGTCAGTTGTTTTCAGAATATCAAACGTTAGTCAGCTTAGTAACCACAGCTGATGAGAAGTCCATTGTAAGTAAGCGTGAAAGATGGATGCAGTTCAGTCATAAGAAGGCATAAAATTTCACGGAAGAATTGCTTAAATAAATATGCATTCGAAAGGACATAGGATGGTTCAGGTAAAACAATTCTGGTATCAGAGTAGTATATGGGGGCAAGAAAGGGATTAACACCGCAAGGGTGTAAGATTCACAAATGCTTGGGAAATGTTTACGAAAAGGAGGAAATTTACTAAGGTAATCACGGCTGGAAATCGTGATGATCTTCAAAGGTCACTAAACGTAAAGGGGCCAAGTTCTCCAAGAGTACAACATGAAAATAAATCCTAGTATGCGAGATAGAGAGAGAGAGAGAGCTGAATGCAGAAGTCACACTGAGAGGAGAGAAATGAGAGCCAGTGGATTCATTCACCAATCTCGGTAGTACCATCACGTGGGACGGAAGAAGTACAACGGACATCAAGCGGAGAATAGCCCAAGTCAAGAAGGTGTTCATGAGAAAGAGACAACTGCTGTGCTCAAAGAAGAAAGGATTGCAAACCAGGAAACAGTATGTGAAAACATTCGTGTGGAGCGTAGCACTCTAAAGATCGGAAGCAATGACCATTGGAAAAACTGACCAGAAAAGACCATAAGTCTTTGAAACCTGGTGCTGGAGGAGGATGCTGAAGATAAAATGGACGGACAAGATAAGAAATGATGATGTGAACAGAAGGAAGTGTAGAAGAGGAAAGGACCATTGGAACACTGTACAGATAAGAAGAACCAGATGGATTGGACACACCCTGAGACAAAATGAATCTGTGAAGAATATAATTGGAGGTAAAATAGTAGAAAAAGTCTCCAAAGGAAGGCCCAGTAATAAATTCACGGGCCAAATAAAGAGGAAAGTACATAGGAAGTGATACCAGGAGGTAAGGGAATTAGCATTAGATAAGGAAGGGTGGAGGGCTGCAGTCAACCAATCTTTGGATTGATCAACCAATAATGATGAATATTGGATAGAAGAGATTGAGGCGATGTTACGTGAGGCAGAACGTATGGTTTAATGATTATTAGGAGGTTTTAGGAGACTTAGTGCTGGGCAAATAGAAAGTTTATGGGTGACCCTGCGGAAAATACACGATAATCAAGACTAACACCAAATGGAAAATTTTCAGAGAGTCTCGCAGTGAATTGCTGTATTTTAGGTATTTATATATGGATGACACAGCAAATCCAATTAAGAAAATCCAGTGAGAAACCATAAGCAGCTATGATTACTGAGAATTATTTATACATACATGCCCATCACACCGTTCCCTTCCGGGGTAGGCACAGTCAAAATGTTTCACTCATTAATGCATAATTGTACACCTAACTCTGCTTCAATAATTTCCTCCATACTGACCTATCCTTGCAAACCTCTTTTGCATCATTTACCCCCGTACACTGTTTCATACACGCCCTCCTGTTTTTAAAACTCCTCATATTCCTCCTCCTGAGAATTTCCTCAACCACATTCAACTACAACTTTCTCGGCCTACCTCTACCTCTCACATCATCCATTCTACTCTCATATATCTGTTTCGTTATTCGACTCTCATCTCAACCTGGCCAAACCTACGAAGCACACTCCGTTCATATATGTCCATTACCGGAGCATCTAACCCACATTCATTTAATACCCACTCATTCCTTACCATATCCATCCTACTTTTGCAGCAAACACTCCTCAGATAGCTCATACCCACGGCGTTAAGTCTACTCTTATGTCTATCCAAACATACCCATGATTCACTACCATAAAACAAAGTGGGGAGAAGTACACTTTTGTATACGGCAATTTTCACTTCCTTAGACAGGTATTCATTCCTTGATATGATCCACATGCTACCTCTCGCACCATGTATTTCACTCTTATATAACTGTTTCGTTATTCGACTCTCATCCATTCTCTCCACATGGCCAGATCAACGAAGCCCGCTCCTTTCACACACGTCCATTACTGGAGCATTTAACCCCCATTCATTCATGACCCACTCATTTCTGACCCTATCCATCCTACTTTTGCCGCAAATACTCCTCAGATAATTCATACCCACGGCGTTTAGTCTACTCTTATGTCTATCCAAACATACCCACGTTTCACTACCATGCAACAAAGTGGGGAGAAGCACACTTTTGTACACGGCAATTTTCGCTTCCTTAGACAGGCACTCATACCTGGATGTCCTCCACATGCTACCTACCACTTTCCTTCCGAATTATGTAAAATAAAAATGGCCAAAAGTCACTGAAAATCTAAAAGAAAATTCAAAAGAATTCATTCACAGGTCCATTTAGTACAAAGGTAAGCAACATAAATTATTTAAAAGAGATTTTTCTGGCCTTCATACTTGCAAATTCTTTGATTATTAAATCTATGTCCATTTCATCTAGTAAATCATTCTCAATGGCCATTGTTGCCAAACCACTCAAACGCTCTTGGAACAAAGTTGACCTCATATAAGTTTTAACTTTGAAAAACTTCTTTCGCCACTAGCCACGGAAACAGGGAGCGTTAGGAGTATTATTAATGCAACAAAAATGTTAGGAAATGTGTCCATAGGTTTTCATGTTAGGAAATGTGTCCATTTTTAATAATAAATGATAATGCTTGGGCAGGAGAGCTACCAGAGGGTAGCATTGGAGAAAAAAATTTTCAGTTCGTCACACAGTTCATTTTTGTCGCATTCTTCGCCATCTCTTAAAGCTTTGTGAAGATGCATGCAGGCATCCTTCAACTCCATGTCCCACGTCAGCAGGTTTCTGATGTCATATAGGAACCTGACAATTACCTAGCATTTAATGCACTTGGAGATTTAATTAATGATTTAAGCTTATACCATTGCGTTATTAGGTATGTACGAGGGATATTTCGGCCGGATTGAGTTGTGCGATTAATTATACATGCTACTCAACTCATATTTGTTTTCTTCCTTTTGTCTTTGTGGAAAAATTTCGAGTGCCCTTTGGGTCTAAAGCTTTGTGAAGATGCATGCAGGCATCCTTCAACTCCATGTCCCACGTCAGCAGGTTTCTGATGTCATATAGGAACCTGAAATTTTTACTGTGATCATCCATTAACTCAAATCTTTCCTTGAGGGAGGATATTGCAGCATTGAGCAAAACGTAGAAGAAATTCACTTTAAATGATATTCTCGCATTTTGTACCGGTTCATCTTTACTTTCGCAGGAAAATTGTCTTTTTTATTTACCGTTGCTCATTGCATTGACGGACTTGGATTTCTTTTTCGAACTCCGCAGCGACACCGATTTCTCCTGCAAGTTCTTTTGCATCAGCGATCTCATTATTGAAACCTTTTTCAGATCTCATACTTTCCAAAAAAAATTGCACACTCTTGATAAGATCCATTGAGGGTTTTGAGGTCGGAAGTGACTTTTTGCAAGGCCTTACTCACCATGTTTATTTTGAATAGAATCTCATGCCAAGTTACCAAACTGCACAGGAACTTGAAACTTAAGGCTGGGACACAATCAACGTGTACGTGTAACGTGAGCCGTTAAGGGTAATACGCGAAAAGATGGCTGACGGGATAGTATAGCGAGCGGACACAATCAACGTGTACCCTAATATGTACGTGTACGCGAGAGATGGGCAACTTTCATCTCTTCCCGTGTCCCGTACACGGAAAACCAATCAGAATAGTCCTGAGAATCCGGGAATGGGAGCCATCTGTCGGCAGATACATCCAACTGGTGAAGATTGCTCTTGGCGAAGACAACTTATTTACTTCCACACTTGTTTACACCTGATCTCTTAGCTGCGCCTGAATTAGTCAATTGTTACTCCGGGCCGCGTTAACGCCGATTGTGACCGCAGACTTGCGTTTCCCGTCTCCCGTTGTCCCGTTAACGTCTCACGTCGCACGTACACGTTGATTATGTCCCAGCCTTTAGCAGTTTTTTTGCGAGTCCAAAAGCAGTGTTCCTGCCAAATACATCTAGTTTTTTTATCTTGAGAGGCTTCATAAATGGCATCGCATATTTCCCCAATATTGTACCGTAAAGGCAATAAGGCCGCAATCCTATTCTCCCATCGAGTATCGCTGAGAGGTTTCACAGTGTCGGTGTGTGCCTCACCAAAATACTCAACCGATGAGTAGAAATTGCAAAGGAGTTAAATATTTCTTCAATAATACTGAAACATTCGACTACACCAGGACAAGACTTAGCGGCATCGTTATCAACTAAATTTAGTGAATGATTTCCACATGACACAAAAAAGGCACGGCAATTCAAGTCCAGTATTCTTTTCTGACCTCCAACATGTCTTCCTTTCATGGTGGAACCATTATCATATCCTTGTCCTCTCATGTTCCTTAAATAAATGTTTCGTTGGGATAACTCATTGAGTAAAACTTCTGCAAGGCCTTCACTTATAAATTCTATTATAGGAACGAAACCTAAAAAGTGTTCTTTACATAACACTTCCTCGTTCTCCATAAATTTTACAAATCTCACCACTAATGTCATTTGCTCAGTGTGACTAATATCGGGTGTTGTCAAACCAGTATTCGCGCACGCACCCCAAATTGTCGTATATGAGTAAAAAAAGAATTCAAGTGAGAAGTCGGAGGGAGTGCCAAAATATGCGATATATTTTCGTTGATGTGGGAATGAAAACAAGACCCATCGCTTATCTTCGCACGTCATGCATATAATCGTGAGACATTTGCAATATGCACTATTTTTGTCAGACAGCACGAAAAATAGATACAAGCGTTGTGCACCCTTGGACAGGAGCAAAAACGTATGGGGTGGAATGACCAGAGCCGCTCAGACGCGGAGGGGTAGAGGCCCAAAGACCCATGCCCCCATTTGTAAGGAGCCCCATGGAGGCCTCCATAAAACGTTCCGAAAGGTGGTGGAAGGGGCAAAGAACCCCCGAGGAGAACAAAAAAGAAGGAAAGGCCCCCAATTGCCTCAGGGCGGACTGTAGACTGAAGCTTGCACTTAGCAAGGCAGCGCCTCCGGGCCAAATGACGCAGTCAGCATTTAATGCACTTGGAGATTTAATTAATGATTTAAGCTTATACCATTGCGTTATTAGGTATGTACGAGGGATATTTCGGCCGGATTGAGTTGTGTGATTAATTATACATGCTACTCAACTCATATTTGTTTTCTTCCTTTTGTCTTTGTTGAAAAATTTCGAGTGCCCTTTGGGTCTAAAAACTTCGAGGCCTTGTCGGGATGCCTTCGGCGCCCCCCCGGCCCGGCGCCCTACGCGGCCGCGTAGTTCGCTTACACGTAGGACCGGGCCTGATTCTACTCCAGGCATGCATCACTCACTCCAGCTGAAAGCAGAACCGCGCACGCTCGCCCGGATACCAGGCGCAGGCCAATAGCAGTCAGGATGACAATACGCGGTCAGACCGGAAACTAGGAGAGTGATATGTAAACGAACAAGCTCCCATGCAGTATACTACGTACAACCACTGGTTAGATACGACTGCTGGTTAGTACAGTTGATTCCGGTTAATTGGGCCACCGCTTAATTGGGGCAAGTCTAGAAGAACAGAACTCACTTGAAGAATACCCCTGTGTTTTATCCGCTCAATCGGGACAGCATGTCGCTTAATTGGGCCAGGAGTTGGCGACGTTGACTCTACACTCGCTAGGATATGCAACTTGTTTCATATCAGGATACGGTTTTCTAACATTCTACTTCTTTCATTCAATCCTATTTTCCATATGGGTACCTATTCCTCACCCTAAAGCTATTAGACCAGCTTGTAGGGGATCCGGATTCCGTTTCCGGACCACGTGGTTTCATCCAGTGAAGTGTCGTTTTTTAGGGGAGTGGACTCTGAAGGCGGTGGTTGGGGCTGTAGGCGATGGGTCAAGAGATACAAGTGTATATAACGTATGTACATAGATAGAGGAGAGGAGGGTATTATGGACTAGTCGGGAAATACGGAATACCGAGGTTTCGGCTCTGTTTGGTGCTGCTTTCACGTGGAGATACCATGATCTACTAAGGCAAGTCTTCTATGTTGCAGTTCAGTGAGAGTTGATCGCTTGTTGTCGTCGTATCACTTGCTACAGAACGAAGTGTGTTTTGTGATTTTCAAGAGTTTCTGCAGGTAAGTTTTCAAACATTTTTAGCCACTAGTACACATGTGACTTGAGCATTGATGTTATACATAATGTACACAAATGGAATTTTAGATTTTAATACTGTGGTCGTTTTTTTGCTGACAATGTTTTGTCCATCAGTTTAAAGGTTCATTTTTCAAGATGGCGTGTCGGGTATTATGGAATACTAGGTATTCCATGATACCCGACGTAAAAGTACAGTATTCTATATAACTTGGCAAAAATATACCGAAGTTATAAAATGGGTTTTGAGTATAATACAGAGACGCTGAATGTATCTTCTGCAATGGAAAATTCTCCGAAGATCAACGAGGGGAAATTTGGATTCAATGCTTGAGCTGTTCTCCGTGGGCTCACATTGACTGTACAGGAGCAGAGACGGAAGATTATATCTGCGACTTTTGTAAATAGACTCGAAGCAGAAATGCCTAGGGCATTGTCTTAAAAATATGATTTTTATAGCTAAAAATAACTATGTTTTGTTAAGTTAAATTATTTTTTCAATGGTTTGAACCACCTATTTCATATTACCCGACTATTTCATATTAACCTCCATTTTTAACTTTTTTTAAATACAATTTTTTATAACGACCAAATAAACAGTATTTTTTTCACAAGTGACAGTTCATTACAACTAGTTATATATATAGTATGTACTAATGATGATTTGGGAATTTTTATTAAAAAACCTGCAAAGTTATTTATAGAAATGTAAATGGTATTCCATAATACCCTCCTCTCCTCTACACGTATTTATATCTAACAAAACGTGCATTGCTATTTGGTGGGACATGGTTAAAGGCATCCATCCAGCGTCACCTGAAGCTCAGAGAAATATTTTAAACAAGACTTATAGAATTCCTGAAAAATGTTTATATCATTTTCGCTGACTTATTAAACCAATTAATAGTTTAATAAACTTTTTGCATTACAAACCTTATTTCTTTCTTTCTATCTTTCTTTCTGCATTTGTTTATGCATACTTACGGGATACTTCGCTTGATTTGGGCAGCCGCCAAATTGGGCCACAGTGTGCCTGTCCCGACGTGTCCCAATTAACCGGAATCTACTGTCTTATAAATGCGACTGATGAATTGTAATTCAAGGTACTAAGTCATGCAGCAGCTATTCATTTTCCGGATATTTCATATGCCATAAGGTAACGTTTTAAAGAGGCATTAAATTGCCAAGAAACCAAATGAGTAACAGACAATTTTTTTCGCTTTTTTTTTACGTATTACCAATAAGTACACGTTTTCAAAGTTTATTGAAAACCTGTCAGTACATTAGCGAAAATCGCTCATCCACCTAAAGGTTATAATTTTGCGCATAGGGGGATTGCTACTCCACGGGTATCTGGGGGGTCGGGGGTGTCTGCGCAAGGTTTACACGGTGCAAGTTGCGCCATTGAAATTTGTTGGGGTTATGATTTTATTATGTTATGAAAGGCTTATGATTTAATTTTGAAAAATGAACTTAATAACAAAGGCGGAAAAATAAAATAAAATTTAAAATGGAAGATGAGAGTGACAAACGTAATCTGAGACATTTAAATATTATTTTTGGGGGCAGGGGAGTGGGTTTTATTTGGAAACATTTTTTCGCGAAAGATGGAAATAAATAAAGTATTATTAATAAAAAGGTATAGGATTAGATTTTTAGGATAAAAATAAAGATTTTTGTTCCGACTTATAATCTTTCCTTTTTTAATAGTACTTTTTATTGATACTGTTATTTGAATCTGTGTATTATTCAAATATAAAACAAGGAAACCGGAAGGAATATAGCGAAGGAATATAGCGAAGGAATATAGGAAGCGAATTTTAGTGGAAAATAGGAATTTGGAATGGTTTTGCGCAATAGCTTTTGAGAGGGTTTGACACCCCGGCTTGGGAAATATCTTATACCTATAGGCAATAGACCTATAGTATTAACCTTGTAACAACGCTATGATTTTAAGGCTGAGACGACATTGCAATTTGAACCTTTCCCTGGCATTGCAGATTTAACCTTGCAATAACATTGCGGTATTAACCTTGGAACAAAGTTGCGAAATTCAACATTGCCACAATATTGCGATGTTAACTTTGCTGCAACGTTACAAGGCGTGCATTATCAGCCGTGCCCCTGTGCTGTCTAAAGATTTAACCTTGAAATTGTAACGTTGCTGCAAGGTAACCTTGCGGCCGCAACTAAATGTTGCTGTCTGGACCATGTTTTCCCATTTTACCAGGTGTCACGAAATCCCCGCCCTTCCGGCTCCGCAACCCCCATGATCCGCCACTGCCTCTGAATGCCTAGCATTGGAGGTTTTTCCAGCGAACGCCCGATTAAATCTTACGGTCATAAGAAAATAAATCCTGAGGAATCATTATCTCACCAAGTCAGCCACTGAAACAATAATTTTATTATGATAGACCGGAGCAGTGAATAAGTTCAAAGATTTTCCAATTCGAAAACATTTCACTATCTAATAAAATTAATCGTCCACGGGCTTTGTGGAATTTTCCCATGGTTTGGAATGAAATAACTTAGTACATTCCCACACGGTTTATTATGCTCAACCGGCTTAAACGCAATTGCGTCATTTTCAAGAGGTTAATAATGGTAACAGAGGTGACTAATGGTAATGGTGACTAAACAGTACTAACCTCTTGAAAATGACGCAGTTGCTTTGAAACCACTTGAGGATAAACCGTGTGGAAAAGTACGAAGTTATTTCATTCCAAACGATTTCACTATCTTCTTATAACATTTATTGCAATTAATTATAATTAAAAAAATAAGGGTATGATTTTTTTTTCTATTTTCACATCGATTAACTGATGCGCATGGTACAGCTATAGAATGCAATGCCTATACAATGTGCATCTGTCGCTTGCAATCGGATTCAGTTGCCAGTGCCGAGTAAATCCCGAGCACAAGTTTTCCAATTTCCCAAACGTCTGGTCATGTTCCGGATTTTATGACGTCTGATTTTTGAGCTGTAAGGTAAAATCACGCAAGTAGTCGTAAAATGTCCATCAGGGACCGTAACTGCAGCACTAAATGGAATCGCAAGGGGCAGCACTCGCTGATGCAGCATATACCTGAAGGATGGAAACCATTAGATTCCTATTTTAACCCCTATAAAATTCGAGCACTCCTGGCCCATCGTATGATTCAATTCGTATGCATTTCCCATAATGAAAAACGCGCTCCCACGATGGAACGCTGTAATAGTTCCGAAGAATTTGCAATATAGATTATGCTGGGTGCTCATCGTGGAAGTATAAAAACGAGATCCCATCTGTAGCGAAAGGGGCGTATTTTCCGCTCATAGCCGGGAAATTTGCTCGAGAAATTGTGACACTTCGCCCTATCTTTTGATGAACTCATCAACTAAATTCTTAGCTCTGTATGAGAAGCACAGAGCTTCTTCCATCTACCGGATTTTTAGCCAACCGCAAGTAGCTTTTTGTTTTTTTTCCCAAAATCAGTTTTGATTGCAGATGAAGTTCCTGGGAAACGCTGCAGATGTCAGGGTTGTTGTACATGTTTCCAGGTTTCCAGCGTCTTGAAAAGATAGAAGCAATGTGTTTGTGCGGTTTGAGATGGTGTGAAAAGGAATTAAAGCAGTGAAAATATGCTGTTGGTATCCTGCAGGTGAGATTCTTTTAAGAGCTGCTGGGATATTTATTCATTATATACGTAGAAATATTGGTCTTTATGTAGTGTATAAGCATGAGTAGACCCCGACGATTGCTACTGATGGTGAGACCTACCTATAATATGGCGTATTGTGATTATCTTACCATGTTCATTATTTTTAAAGTCCTACTGTTATTCCTAATTTTGTCATTCTACAAATAAGGCATGTATGATAGAATTTGTAGCTGGTAAGTGGCCACTGACTGCGTGCTGCTCTGGTAGACGATTAAGGATTCTACAATTGGTATTTCCTCTTTAATTCTGCCATTACTGTTTGTGTTTTTAATTTTTATTTGTTTTTGGAGTTTCTCCTATAAGACGATTACCTGAAGTCTAATCAAGTGTCATAACGAGCTCGAGTTTTGATAAATATATCCTAGACGAATCAACCAGCCATTTTTTACATAGTAACCAGTACAGTCGCTGTGATTACCTTTTAAGAAGTTTTGCATGATATAAACATTACTATTAGTCATTCTGCTTGCTATATGATATCAGTTATCTTAAATAGAACAATTATATCCCATCATTCTTGCGCTCACCCTCCCAAGCAAGTGCGACTAATGTGTGATTCTTCTTTCATCGGTTGAAGTGATGAGACCTTTTTGTGACTTATTACGTTTACCTTTTGTACACTCGTGAATTTTGTTACAAGTTTTAAACTTATATTTTAAGTTCAACGACTAGTTTTACTCTATCTGACAAGCTACTTCCATCCTGTGCGAACGGGAAAGTTAACGACGGGGAAGTGCCACTTTCAGCCATCTTCGTCCCTCGTTTGCGATGCACCGCATGAATTTCGTGGAGATGCTGACTTGAATACAACTCATATCAATAGCCTTTAGGACTTATTAAAGGTAGTATAATAATACTTCAACCATTTATAGCACAATAACAACGTAAACAAACACTTAATGACGTTATTTACCCAACACGGGATTGTAGATGGTTATTCTCTTTCTTTCGTGTGTCGTCAATTCTGCGTTATTTCCGCCCATTGCCATAACTTATGTTTCTGAAATGATAATTAATCAATTACATGCCTTAAATGTGCCCAATTTCCACGGTTGAGGTGGAATCTGGGATAACCTCTAATCCCTATCAATCAAAAAAATTCAGTGTTGATGTCTAAAGCGTGTAAATTATGGCATTAGTTTGCATTTGTGACCACATTTTGTCCATTTTTCTCCTATTATGTCGTAGAATTTCGAAAAATGATGTCAGAAATCCCATCGCCTTTTCGACTCTGAGCATTGGCGAAAGATGGTTTTATGTGCTGAAGTAGTCGTGTAGATGAACGCCGCATTGATTAGGAGCTACCATATTTGCCAGCCGCTTCATCTGGCAAGATTTAGATGTAATTGTCAGGTATGTTGCCATTCTTTTCAATTAGAATTATTGTCGCATTCTATATCAGTAGAGGTGGTTAAATCTGGATACACATTCGACAAGATTAAAGCGGCTAAACGCCACGCAGACATATTAAACATTTTATCGGATGTATTCATTTTGATTCCTCATGTCATTGTTCATATCTTATTTGTACTTCTGTTTTACTGTAGCATCTTTGTTTCGCTTTATCGCCTCGTTTACACAATGTCGCGAAGAAGGCCGGTGTAATCACTATCAGTAATTAAGCAAAGTAAGCTATTTATGGAAATGTCTTGATATCTAAGCTTGATACTTAATTTTTCATAGACAATCGGTCGATATTTACGTTTTCATAGCAGTAATATCTTATCGATTTTACTATATGTCGTGATAATTTTTTAACCCGAGTTTTTCATTCATCGATGAGAGGTTGTAGATCCCGTACGGAATATTTAACTTCTGTTGTGGATTTTCTACGATTATCTTTATTGTGTGTGTGGCGAATGACCTGCGAAACCATAATTTCGATGAATGCTTGCAGGTTCGGCAGTCGTTTGCCTTAGGGAAGCCTTTTTGACGAAGGGTGTGCAGCTTAGCAACCGCATGGTTAATGCTGCTCGAGGCATGATTGCTAGGAGGCGAAGGGCTAGGAAAAAGGCCGTGGTGGTTGAGGCCACTGCTGTTGCCGGCGGGGAGGAAGAGGAGGAAGAAGAAGGTAATGGTGTTGGTGCAACAAATTTGGGAGAAGGCGACGTTCGAGTGGAAAATGGTGACCATAGAATCCCAGAAGACTCCGGAGGGGTTGTCAACATGTCAGGTAAAGAAACAGACTCACTTGATCGGGTGAAATACGGAAGGGAAGGTAATCTCAGTTTTTTTTTGATCAGTTCAAATATTATTTCAAATATTGTGATGTGAAAGTATTGTCATGTAAAATCTGCCACCTATAGATGATTCAGCAGTGATTTTGTTTTGTGTTTCCAAAGATACTCAGAAAGACGTGGTGTTTTAGGCGCCCTCTGATATCTTAGATTGTATATTTCACTCACCTTTTCATTGTTTGTTTGACATGCTACTTCTGGCTTATTTAAAAATTTCTCTACTTGAGAATGGAGAAACATTTCTAATTTTTTCTGTCTTCTTAAGAACTACCTCCATGTTGGTATTAGATTTGTGTGTTTATCTCTGTGCCCTGGAATTTGGACCCAGTTTTTTGTTTGTATCCTGTAATGAGTTGACTTCCTGTTGTGGCAGGAACACATTTTCCTGGTGATAGTGCTGTTCTTTAGTTATGATTCATTATCTTTAGTACATTCATGAAAATTGTCTCAAAAGCTCCTTTTAAAGTCCATTAAAACATGTGGTTGATTAGCCCATCATTGCAAGGGAAATATTAAGCCTTGTGAACAATTTTATTTGCTTTAGAAGATATACTTTATGAGCATTGTGTTCTTGAATGATTTAAGATTTTGATTTCTGTCAGTGTGCTTTTGTTCTTGGGTGTGAATAGATAAAATCTCAAAATTAGGTTCTTGCAGAAAAACTAGGGTAAAATCTGAATTGTGGAATTAAATTCATAGGAACAAGGAGGATAATTTTAATAAAAGTATGAATAACTTTTTTGGCTTAATGGGTTTTGTTTACATGTAGGGCCAGTCATATGGAGTAAAACTAAACTTAATGTTTGATAGATAATATATTATATATGCAGTAATAACTTATTTCACAAACATTTATGAGAAATTATACTCTACCATAGCTGAGTTAAAGGCACTTAAGATAAATGTGCCCAAAATTTAATGCTTAATTTTGATTATGAGTGATTATGATTATCTCGGCCAGGGAAGTATCTGTTTCAGGTATGGTTAGCCTAATGTCTCCCATTAGTCTCTGAATTCCCTAACACAGCAAATAGTGTACTATATACGTGTGGACATTTAATTTCCTTTGCCAAATTTTATGATTAAAAGAGTTTGTTCTTTGCTTTAGTAGTCAGTAATTACATATTCAATGCACATTTGAAATCAGTGTATTGGTTAATTAACGTTAAGTTAAACATTCATTAAAATTATATTTCCCTCTGAATTGTCAGTTGTCTCACTTACAATTTTGATCATGTTAATTTTGCTCTAGCAAATCTTCATAGCCAGTGCAAAGACATTGTGTTACAGTGGGCCAAGATTAAGTCATGGGACCATATTAATGAAATCAAATCAATTTTTCATGTCTGTATTGTAGATACTATTTAACATTTTTTATTCATCAGTAATGAGCGGAGCCATGTTTATCTCATCTTCAAAATTTTCTCTCCTTAATGCATGTGGTTTGTTTGAGGCAACATTAAAATTGGGATGTATGCAGATAATCTATTTAAACATTTTTGTCTATTTATATGCTGTCAAATGATGAGTTTTTTGATGGAGTGTGTGGTGTTCGTATTTGCACTACCAGAATATCCACCTGCTTTCATTCTTGGCTCTGCTCTTTTTGTTCACACTGTCTCTTTCATTATACTTCAAAGGAAGCAAAATAAAAGCTCACCATATTATTCAGCAAATCAGCTTTTCACACGTTATGATGTTTTTTGATGCTTCTTGTGACTTCTCCCAAGATGGCATCACCACATGAGAACTCAATGAATAGTCCTGTGTTTTGTAATCAAATGTGACGTTGATTCATAGAAAAAAACAAGTGTTAGTATAATTTGTGACTGTTGTGGCCTTTATATAGTCTTTTACCTTGTGACATTACTTAACCAATTCATGTAATTGGTTACATTTTCATTTGCACATGGTCATACTTGTGTTTATTTGTACTTTTTCATGTCTCAGTCTTTTTTGTATTGCCCTCTTGCATATTGTGCCTTAATATTTGCTTGATGCTTCCTTCTTATAGTATTCTTTCCATTGTATCCTTCCTTTCTGCTGGTTTCTTAAATTTTAAAAGTAATTTTTGTCATTTCATGCAATTAGTTAATTTTTATTGAATCTCATCAGTTAGTCCTTTTTTCCATTCTAATCCAGGATGGCCAGCCTTCCTTGCCATCTTAAAAGTTTAACCTCCTTTAAAACTTCATGAAATCTCCTGTATTTAATCACAATGTAGGAATTTCTCCTTGGTTCATCTGCATTTTGTCATCTCATGGAATGTTTTTGGGGTTATTTTGCAAAATAGTGTTCTTAAGCCTTTGAATAAAATTGTTTTAAAATAATAAAAAAAGGAACATCTTATTTTTTCTCATGAAATTATGATGTAGTAACCATGGCCAGTCTTTGATCACTTGTTCTTAGATAGAACCTATGAATTAATTTTTATGTATTCTTTCCATTTATTTTGTATGTAGACATAGACTCAGTTCTTTTCTCACATTTAAATCTCTTATCCACGTTTACTTTTATTGCAACACTATCATGTATAGAGACAGCTAAATAAAATTCAAAATTGTTCTGACATTAATTGGACCTTCTCCATGAAGTTTTTTGATTGTCTTTTTCTCCTGGAGAATCTGGTGTAACTCTTTGATTTTTCAATTGACGTTCAGTTACCTGTCTGTCATCCATTCATTTTGATTTTTATTCAATTCCATACAATTGCCCTAATAAATTACCACATGAAAACACCTTGAACTTCTCAAAATTCAACCACAACTACTTGTATTCCATGCCTCCTACGATTATCAGAGCACAAAAAGTAACTGTTGCAAGCCTACATTGTCACCCATTGCTTCTGGCATTCCTTCTCCTCCTCTTTAATATAAGATCATAGATGGTGGCTATGTCCAGTGGTTTGAATGGAATGATTTTATTAGTAACTAAAGAATAATATCTTTCATGATCAATCTTCATTCATCAGTATTGTACCTGATGGTTGGTAGGTTTCTGGACAGTTCTCATCCTTGCATCCCAATTTCTTGCACATTGGCCTGTTCTTTCTCCAATTGGTGGTGCCCTACTAGATCCATCTTAAATTCCTTGTATCATCTTCCTCCTCTTATTTCATCAGGAAATCTTCAATCTAAGTGACTTTTTTTCCAGGAACTTGATTGTGCTCTAATTGTTTCTTCTTACCTTACTAAGTTTATATGTTGTGAAGATTTTGGTTTGTTGGGAACTGTGTCTTGTGTGTGGAGAATATTTTCCTGACCCTCACTGTGAATTGATGCCATTGAAGGAGCCACGTTCATGGAGGTGAGGATGAATGGAGCCCTCAGCGATCACCTTGTCGAGGAAGAGGTCATCGACGGGAGCGATGCAGGGAAGAAGTACAGCAAGCTGAGGTGTCTGATAGAGAATGATGAGAATGCGAGCGGAAGGGAGATGTTGCTGGTGGCTGAGGACGTTGGGGATGGCATCGGTGAATGCTTGGTGATGGTGGAGGATGATGGCTGCATGGGCGAGGAGGTGTGGGAGGGCCTGGTGGAAGAGGAAGTGGTGTCGGAGGAGACAGTAGTCTACGAGGAGGTGGTCGGCGAGGGCGTGGAGCAGTGTCAGGAGGAGGTTGCCCCGCCCCAGGCCGTGTACAGCCCTGCAGAGGACGGTGGGGACATCATCGGGTACCAGGAGGAAGAGTTGGCCACGGGCCCGGATACAAATGGGGAGGTGATACGGGAGTGGGCAGTGGATGGACAGGAGGGTGAGGTGGTTGCTGGGCTGGTGGAAGAGGTGGCCAGTTTGGAGGTTGTGGAAGGTGGGAAGGAGGAGGATGTGGACATGGTTGTAGCAGCGGAGGAGGAAGTGGTAGAGGAAGGGAGTGAAGTGGTGAACAATGGGGAGGAGAGCAGCAATGGCCAGTCCGAGGTGGAAGTGGAGCCATCAGGTTCAGTTCGGAGGTGTTCCCCGCCGTTGCAAGTCGCAGATGATAATGAGGGAGGGGACGACGTCCCCGTGGACTGTGCACCATCGGAAGGGGCGTGTCCTCAGGAAAGTAGTTGCAAGGAGAGTGAGAGAGGAAGCTCGGTTAGGGACAGCAGCACGGGTGAGGAAGACACTGGTGATGTGGAGGATTATGGTGTCAAATCGACCTCGAGGACACGTGCCGGTAGCACGGACACGAGCTGTTCTTCGGATGGGCCTCACGGTGGAGGTTCGATTGCTGGGGAGCCCCCGTTTGGGTGTCCCGATTTGGATGGTGAGGAAATAGGGGCGAGGAGAAGACGACGGAGTAGTCGGATTCGTTCGCTCCTTGTCTCAGGGAAAAAGTGTGGGGGGAGTGCAGCCAAGGTTGAGCCCCTTCTGGAGGAGGGTGGGAGTGTGAAAAGTATGAGTGTGTCCAATGTTATTACTCCCCAGGAAACTCAGTCAACCGTCGTGACATCGGCATCCCCCTCAGACATTCCTGTGGCCACTTTGGTGCAGCCAAAGCCACCCCAGCCATCACCTCCACTCTCGTTTCAAGATAGCAGCAAGCCTGTAAAAGTGAAATCCAGGTATGTACTCTTAGATGAGGCTGAGTATTGACTTGCTCCCTTTGTGGTCTTATGTGCAAGTCAAAGTCTGTAAGTAAATATGTACCTGCTTTGTGGGGGTCTTATAGAACTGAAAAATTATACTGTGCAAATCCATACTTGGAAACTAGAGTTTAAGGTGAACTCAGTATTGTCAAAGGACATTTGTGAGCCACCAGTGAGAAACTCACTCCCCCGATATGTTAATCTGCTAATATCACCCATTTATACTACATTTTGGAGAGAGAAAACCATTAGGTGGATCCATATTTATTCCGATTTCGTGTTTTTATCATATGAAGGCATATTTTATTACTGAAGTCAGTACATTCAGTTTCTATATGTCTTATTAAAGCATGATGAGATTCTGTAGGCTTCAACATGATCTCAAATTTTGTAAGACGAACATTTTTCTTTTTGTGAGATGATCACGTCATAGTTTTAAGTTTCTCAGTACAAAGCACCTGCAGGTGTAAGAAAACATTTTCATCTTTTGCATTTAAGTATTTATTTTGCACTAAACCTGGAAAAGCTTGAAGTACTTTGTTTCCTTACTTCTTTGATAATAAAAGCAGTTCAAATTTATTTGCTCTAATATTAAGTTTTGTAAAGTTCTCTTAACTATCTATTCATTGTTAAATGCTCATTAGATCACTATGCCTGTGTGAAGGTTCTTCTTGATGTTTTTTTCCTTTCATATTTCTGCTAGTAGTGAATATTGACTTTGTTTCTTTGACTGGCGGAGGAGTAAAGGTTTACTTTCAACTCCTTATTTGAAATAATTTCATTCTTGATTTCAAGTAGTATTGTATTAAATCTGTTCCAATCATCATAATTTTTCTCATGCCAGGAATGGTTCTTATTTATAACCTCATTTTTATTTTATCCAATTGTTATCAAGCTTCTGTTTATGAGCATTTTATCATTGTGAATACCCTTAAGAATTTTTCTGATTGCTCAGAACGTGGTACTCTCAGAAAGTATCCCCAGCCATTTTCATTTAACTTTGGTCGGGTGTTAGTTTAGTGCAATAAAATCACATGTGCTAAATTGCTAAGATATTCGCTTCCAAAATTTCATTATTGCACTGCCAGCCCAGTCACCTGCTTGCGCCTCGGGGAAGCTGTTATGTAGCTAGTAAGTGAGCAGCTCCCAGGCCAAAATGGGTGAATGGCAGGGAATTTCGTCGGTGAATATCACAGCTCTCAGGGCATGTAGGCAGGGGAAATTTTTCACCTCTGATTTTATTTCGTCATATGTCATCCTACCAAATTTTGACAAAATTAGTGGGGAACACATTGTGTGTGTTCCTTGTGAGATTTGCAGAAAATAGAAGTCCTTATAACGTTAAGCAAGTTGCTGTCATTGAATCATCAGATATAATGTTTATTTTTCTTAATACAAATGTTAGTCTAGGGTGTGTACTCCTTAAACAAATTGATGATGACCATGAAGTAGTTAATACTTTAACTTAGCTATGAAATGAGCATTGCTTTATGAATTTGCCTCTGTATTTGATGAGTAAATATATTGCCTCATCTGTTTAGGTATGTTCACGAGTAAATAAGTTAAAATTTCTGAGTGGTAAATTTGATGGGGCTAATCCTCTAATTAAAGTGTCTTCCTATTTACCCTGAACGTTTGTCAATTTCATGGCTTTTTTTGTCTTGGAATTTCCATGCTGTATGCAGAATCAAATTTTTTTGTGTATCTTTAAGTAGTAAGATGATTTCTCAAATCTCTGGAATACCTCGTTTATTAACGCATTTAAGACATAAGGTACAATAATGTCAACCATTTGTGAGTCAAAATGATTGAAGATGTTGTGGTTAGAGTTTACGAAAAACGTTTAAAAATTTTTTCTGTGTTCTGGTGAAGCATGAGAAAGCTGTTGGCAGTACCTGTTTATATCATGTGAATGATATAAGGTATTATCAATAAATTAGTACAGGTTGAATTCATTTATAGTCAAGAAAGGTGCCTGTCATTGTTGTACTTCTAGGTCTGGAAGAAAACGTGCTGAGGGAAACTGGGAGAGGTACTGCTTCAGAGCATCACAACCATATTTCAATTTATAGTAATTAGTTAAATTATAAGGGGAAAATTATGCACAGCATTTTCTTTAATTGTGCATCTTTCATTTGCTGTGTTTGATAAGGTAATCTTTGCTTGCAGAAATTCCCATTTGGAAATTTTCTGGAGTACTCGCTTTACTGAATGTTTTGATTTACATCAGTACAACTGTTATGCTGTGAGTAAATGGCTGGGTAATATTTATTAAAATGCATAGTGGCTGTCAGTAGATAACCTGCTGTGCTATTGTTGGCAATGGAATCAATGAAAGTGATGCAAGAATGATTCATGTCTATTTTCATGGCTGAAATTTCAAGATTCTCTAAGCTTACAATTTCTATTGTTTGACTATCTGTTTCCCTTGACTTATCCCTCCCATGTAATGCTTTGGGCCTTGATATTAAACAACCTTGTTACTCTCTTCTCAATCAATATCTATCCTTTAAACTATTGCATAGAGGATCATGGTATCGCTTTAATATTAAAAGTTTTTATATTTATCTAAGGAACTTTGCAAGGAGGTGTTATAGTTTTCTCAGCTTCAATTTTCCCCAGGGTGAGCATGTAACATACATAGGTTCAATTTTAAAGCAAAAAAGTCAAGTTAAAGTTATGATATTTTTAACTAGTTTTCTCAGTGAAAGCCTTGGGCCCAAGATTTATGTTTGGGAAAATTTTATAGGAAAAACTTTTATGGTTCTAGAATCATGATGAATAGTTAAAGGATGAGCCCATGGAATTTGCCTTTTATATATCATAAAACATTTGTTTGGCATGCAGTGATTTTTAGTAATTTTCAGGCCATTTGAGACTTTTGTTATTGATAATGTCTTTGGTGTAACTGACATCAAAATTTCATGTCAAAGAGTACAAAGAACAGGACGAGATGAATGGAGCAATGCTAATGGTTAACAGAAGCAAAAGAACTATGCAAGGATAGGGAGTTAGTACAGCAGTTCTATTACTGAGAACAAAACTCATTTGGTCTTGCCTACTATGTAAGAGAATAGTGTTAAGGGTATGTAAGCTTATTTATACAATAAAACACCAATACCTACAGCTAAAGCTGAGCATGTGATTGCTGTGGGAAGAAATTGATAATGAGGTCCTTGCTTTGAACAACGAATTTTAAAAATTTTTGTTCACTTTTTTAAAGTGTTCTATGCTGTGAATAAATGGCTGGGGAATGTTAATTAAAATATTTGCTGCCGTGTTAATTATCTTCATTGAATGCTACAGAATAAACAAACTACAACTTGGAGCAAACTATGATTTACTTAGCCTACAGAACATGACATTAAGCTGACTAGTGTTCCCGGTTGTTCCATTAATTCTTCCAAGAATAGGAATTCCCCCATGGTTTGGAGCCCCTGTTTTAGAGTATTCATCTTCTGAGATTATTATCATTAAAATAGAGGTATGTACTGGGATTAAAAATGTTCTGTTTATGGTGTTCAACCGAATTTACCCTGGCTACACCTCTATGTAATTATCCCATTCATGACGCAGACGCCGAAGATTTTCTTAACCCTGCACTCTCCCCATATTTTATCCCTCTCGTTATCAGGTGGAGACGTTCAAGTGAGCTGGAGATGGGTGGAGGCAGAAGCAGCGACAACGAAATGAGGACTACGCCCCCACCGCCCATCTCTCCCAGGTTGCCAGCACCTCCTCCACCCCCACCTCCCCCGGCATCCCTCCCTGGCCCGTCTGCCACGGTTCCCCCTCCAACCCCAGTGAATGCCACCGATTGTTGCTCATACACCGCTGATCAGCCTCCCTCCACGTTCGTCGCTCCCTCCTCCAAGGCTGACGGGGCCGAAGTGAAGAAGGGCAGCGAAGGGAAGAGTGAGAAGCGGGAGAGAGAAATGGAAGAGAGACTGAGGAATTTCGACATAGTCGACGAAAATATTTATCTCACAGAAAGGTGAGATTATCATCTATCAATGTGGTGGTTTGTAGCTGTGGGAATGTGTACTCTTTTTTTTATGACAGAATCCATAATATTTCTAAAAATTCTGGCTACCAGTTACCTTCATTAACCCTTTCGCGCCGAAGTCTCTCGAAGGGAAATGCTTTCCCTGCTATGAGTGCCATGAGAATTCTCTGTACTCCTCTCTGCGGAGCTCTCTCGTGGTGATGAATCGCTCAGGTATGCCTTTTGCTCGTTTTGGAACACCACTCAGTGGGACACCAGCCCTTCCCCGGGGCATTCGGCTCAACCCCCCACCCCTTAGCAGCCCCTCTCTCAGCAGGAGGCCACGGTAAATTTGTTGCATTAGCAGTTGCTTTTTTCTTTAATAATTCTTTCCTGTATACTTCGAAAACTTATACCTTTAAGTGAATTTCCAATGTTATTCTGAGCGTATTACAATTTTAAACTTAATTCTAGCGTTATTATCAACAGATTTAGAGTTCTATTTAGAGCTAAACTGTTGAGTGTTCCACACAAGAGCTCTGTTACTGTCAACGATATAATTTCGTTTTGAAATTTGCTAAGACTCAACAAAAAACATATAATTCACTTCATAAAGTTAAAAATTTGGTAGAGTGAAAAAATAATTGACTCGAAAAACCATTGCATGTACAATAAATTAACCGTGGATTATTGCAGCAAGGAGGGCTACAAATGATGCGGAGGGTCGAGCTCACTTGCTGAGGAAAGGGTCTGGGCTGTCCCTAAGCTGGGTACAAGGGTTTACTGCATATATAGGTTTATTGCTCCCATATCGGTCACTTCCCTTCCCTCGCGTCGGCTATATCCAACATTTGGTCTTTTGCATCGGTTTTTCTCCATCGGCCAGAGCCGATATTCATTTGTTTGCGTAGGAAAATTCACGTCAGCTATACCTGGCGCTAGGCGCAAAAGGGTTAATAAATTACCTGACACCAAATTTGCATGAATCCAAGATGAACCTTATTCAAAGATTACCCCCCTTTCTTGGCACTTCACGGGGGGGAAAAATTTATTTTGAATAATAATTGGTGATATTAATAATTTAAGTAACTATGTATTCATCATATCAGCACTGTGTGTGTAGAAAAACAGCAAATAAGTAAATTCAAGTTGTGTTTATAATTCCTTACTGCATAGTAAAATTATAGAAAGACCAACAATATAAATTTCAAATGAGAATTTTTAAGGAAAATGCTTTCACTAGACAAGTTAATGTACTGGCTGCAAATAATTGATAAAAATATTTTTAGTCGCATTCACTCTCACTTCATTATTTTCACTTGATTCTTGATCACTGCTCTGCTGAAGTTCATTGTTCTCTGTTCCAATCATAACATTGGAAATGCCACATTTCTTAAATGTTTCTGTAATGACTTCCTTTCTGAACCCAATGAAGTTTGCAGTTAATACCACAATGATGTTTGTGGCTTTCTACTATCCAATTTAGGTAAATTGTAACCATAAGAGTGAGATTAATACTGAATCGATCCATGTGATTGGTGGAAAATGGACACATTCACAATGTAGCTCTGTATTCAATGCTGTGACATTGTTGCATTATAAATTGCTATAGGTTAATGCTTTTTGCAGTCGAATATAGGCAGATTATAACCATGAGGCCATGGACATACTTGCATTTCCTCTGCGTTTCTGTTGCATTGACAAATATGTGGCGTTAGTTAGAATAAGGGAAATGAATCGAACAGTAAAGGGTCAGTCAAGCTGCCTTTTAGCAACAATAATGAAATGCTGCATATGACATTTTTGGTATGTCATGACAGAGCTGCTGATGGATACTCCTCATTATTTTATGTGGCCCCTGAACTACCTGTGTGCCGTACGAGAAGATCATCACTTACTGAACTTGTGATGCCCACCAGAGTTATTGTTTGAGTTTTGCTTCTCCTCCTCTGTGACACAGTCACAAACACATCTTTGCAGTTTTATTTGCTGCAAAAAGAAGAAAAGAATGCGAGATGACATCAATACTTTTTCTAATCCAGTTTAGGTAAATTGTAATCATAATATTGTGATCATTACTTAATGGATCTATGCAATCTGCAGAATACTACTACACATTCGTATCATTGTTCTGAATCCAATATACTGACATAGTTGCTGTGTATACTGTGATGGCTTTGATGATTATCACAATAAAATAAATGTAAATGGTAACCAGAAATAGAAACATTAGTGAGTTGAGATAATGCTGATGTAACTTTAACTCTAACAGAATGTTAACTATGTTTATGCCTACACTAGTGAGCATAAATATTTTTATTTATTCACTCCAGTAGAAGTCCAGGATTTTGCTTCCGGTTGTAAGATAAACTCCATATCATTCAGAAGTCAAGAAAGGAAAAAGTATCGTCTTAGATTCATGCAAATACGGTATTTGTGTTTTCTGTTTCATAATCTTTCACCCTTGTTGTTTGTGAATCATCGTGTGATTTTAAACTTTTTAAAATTATTATTAATTTCCTCCCTGGATTTTTACACCCTTTCATAGTATGTTTTAATGTGATACTGCACAAATAGTGGCAGTATCTCTTTCTTAGGGACAACCAATTCTGGAACATTCAAAAAAGCACCAGCTACCAATTAAATTATCGATATTAATTCACGAATGTGATGTCTTTTTGTTTTGCCAGCTTTTGTCCTTGTTGGTTGTCCAACAAGCATGATGTTTTTCTAATTGCTAAGAATATTTAATATGGTGCTCCTTGAAATTTTATGCTTTTTCATGTGTGTGCCTCAGCATTCGTGTTAGTATGGAAATCTTTGGTCATCTATGTTGCTCATAATCAGGGCATGGAATCTGAAACATACCATTTTTATTGGCATATAACACACGTCATCATATAACATATATTCTGATTTTGGGAGGGAAATTTAAATTTAAAAAACTAAAATTTTTGAAATAAAAGACTTTTAATAAGCTCTTTTAAAGCTCTAATAAATTTTGGATAACTCAATGCCCATATTTATTAATATGTGCTATAAGTATAATACCATAAAAACTTTAAAAAAGATGGTTAACTGGTTAAAAAAATGAATGACTTTTTATTTAATTAAGTTTAAATAAAATATGTAATATACTCGTATAACATGAGGGTAAATTTCAGGCCTTAATTTTCGGAAAAAAAAGTGATGTACGCCGATAACTATGGTACATTCTGAAGATCTGTCATTTCTTTTAATACCATAATATTTTAATGTGCAGGAAATGTTCCCGTTATTCCTTCCTTCCTGTTTCTGTGTAATTATGATATTTCTTCTCAGAACAAGAAGTAAGGAGGCCAAGCGAATGGTGTGTGATTGCACCCTGACCAAGGAGGAACAAGTTAGAGGGGAGCCTGGCTGTGGTGAAGACTGCCTTAACAGACTGCTCATGATAGAATGGTGAGCTTTTTAAATTCTTTTTTATGTAAATATTTAAAGCGTAGGGTCTTAAACTGGGAATACTTGTATCTTGATGAAACTCAGGAATGGCTGTCATTGAAAACTGATTCTAATTTTGAAGATACATTTGTGTCTTGGGAGAAACAATGAGTTTAATATTGATCAACTTCTTATTCTTGATGCTGTAGTTGTAATTGCTTATCCTTTGCATCCCATGCTCTGTATTTCCAGTGGATCACGATGCCCTGTGGGAGATTGCTGTACAAATAAGCGGTTCCAGAGGAAAGAGTATGCCAAAACTGAAGTATTTCGAACAGAGAAGAAAGGTTTTGGTTTAAGAGCATTACAAGATATGCCAGGGTGAGTATAAACTTGAAGCCTAAAAGTAGTCTGGCATTTCAGTTTTGTTGGTTTTGATAGCCGAGAACTGAGTGCAAGAAAGTGCAATTGAAGAAATCACATTTCAAGATGCATTTAAATAGGATTGGTGGTTTTATATCCTCTTTACTGTTTCAGTGGTACATTCATAATGGAATATGTGGGGGAAGTGCTAGATCCGAAGGAATTTCGCAGGCGAGCCAAGGACTATGCACGAGAACGTAACCGTCATTATTACTTCATGGCATTAAAGTCTGATACCATAATTGATGCTACCCTGAAAGGAAATACCTCACGCTTTATTAATCACTCTTGTGAACCGAATGCAGAGACTCAAAAGGTAAGAGTATAGGAGTATCATGTTTATGTTTTGTCCATCAATGTGAAAGGATGAGCTTTTTTTCTGTTGTTTGTGTGATGATGAGAACCATGCACTTTGTATTCAGTGGAGAACAATTTCTGTTAACCTTTACCTTGTCGTGGCCTCTGCGTCTCCGCTGGGAGAGCGGTCTCGTTGGGACCGCGTCCGCATATGTTCGCTGGGAGAGGGAGAGAGGACAAATAGGCGGTTGCTGTTTTCATAAGTTTATTTTCAACAAAGAAAAAACGACAGCGGTAAATGAGTGAGTGATGTTGTTGTCGCCGATTACTGGCGACTCGTCCAAGGGGGCCGGAATGAGTCCGGCGGAGGTTGCCCGAAGGGCGGCGATCTCTCGGGAGTACCGGGGGGGGGTGCCTCCAGGGCAGCGGCTGGCGGCGATGTGGCCGGAGTCTCCGCGGCTGCGTCGTGTCCTTCCGGCGGGCAGCTTGTGGGCGATCTCTCGGACGTGGTCGGAGTCTCCGCGGCTGCGGCGGTCGGCGTGTCCTTCCGGCGGGCAGCTTGTGGGCGATCTCTCGGATGTGGCCGGAGTCTCCGCGGCAGTCGGAACGCTGGCGGCTGGTTGCTAGGTGGTGGAGGCAGGCCGAGGATGCCCTCGCTGCGGCTCTCACCAGGAGCAGGGCCGAGGGTCTGCTTACTACAGTGGCTCACCCGCTATAAGGCAGGGAGTCGAAGGAGCGCGGAGGATGTACTCGCTGCCGCTACTCGCTTCGACTCCCTCCTCCGTTCTCCTTTTCCCTGGCCCGGAGGGCCCCTTTTATACGGTCCCTGGCCGTTCCTCCGGCCAATCAGCGCGCTCCGCTAGGAGCGTGAGGGAGTGGTAGGGGAGAAAAGTGAAAGTTCCCTCGTTCGGCGTGGGGGCGGGGGAGCTTCGTCACCGGGAGCGCGTGGTTTAAATGAGTGAGTTTTGGCCACGTGCAGTAGGGGCACAACAACCTTCCTGAGTTTTTCCGTAGTCGTAAGCCTTGCTGGCCGGGGTTTTTTAAATGACCAGTGTTTTTTAAATGTCCATCAATGTGCCAAATGAACACGCTCGGCAGTCTAGGGACATAATTTTTGTGCCGGAGAGACACGCTCGGAAGATAAAGGTTAATGAGTTGTTATAGCTGTTTTTTTCTGTTAGAATAAAATTAAAGAACATCTTTAGTTAGAGCATCAAATTGAACTTTTCTTGTTAAAGAACTTTTCAAATTGAACTTTTCTTGTTACATGGCTAAAAACTATTCATCACTCGAGTTTTTTAACCAGTTAGTTTAGCTCATTGTTACTGCTATGGTTCATCCAAGGTAATTGTTCAGTCAACAGTTAAAAATGCCAATTTTTAAACATGCCATGGGGAAGGGAATCACATGGTCGAAGACTATAATGGTGGTCTTAGTTTAAATCTTACAATTGTGAAAAAATTTTACTCTTTCATTTCGTCTAAGCTTAATCACTATATTTCAATTGTGCCATTATCTTGGACAGACTCTACTGCCATCTCTTACTTGTTGTTATGTGATACAGAAGTAGCTTTCATACCGTGTGTAATCATCACTGTTTCAATTCTAATATTGGTTAACTCCAGCTCTCCAGTCTTCTTCGTTTTGGCATTTCCTCTTTCTTACGTCCCTTTTAATGTTGCTTATCTATATATCTCTTGGTCTTCCTCATGTGACTATCTACTACTGACCCCTTGGTCTACCTCCCTTCTTTTTAGTTTTCCTTCAATGATATTTCTCACAAATCAACCTCATTGGTGGAAAGTTGACTTTCCATTGCTTCTTTATGTGTTCAGTCTGTGCTGATAGCCTATTACCATTGTGGTAGTATTGAGTCTGCGTGGCCCATTTTTGGCTTTCCTGTGCATGAAAGAGGACCAACAGTCACTCATCTACATGCACCTGGAAAACGGTCAGCATGTCTACTACAACGAACACAACATACAAGTTAGGTTATGAACTCCTTAAATGACCATGCTGACAGTATTCTTCAGGTTTTGTGGTTTTATTATAAAATTAGTTGAATGTTATTCACACCCATTGAATTTCAAAGGGTACCTTCTGCTAGTCTCCAATAATGTTTCTAAAGATGTTATACAATGCATTGAGCCTGTGCAAATACGTTTCTGGACAGATGTATGGGCAAATGCTTCAGACGAGAACAGGCTATTGTATGGCCTCACATTTGTGCAGCGTTGGGTATTTACATGGTGCAATTTTGATGGTGAATGTTTTCATGCAGCTACCTGCCCTTATAATGCATCTTGTAAACATTGCTTGAGATTGTTAGCAAAGACATGTAGAGAGTTCACCTGAGCTTTATTGTGAATTATGTACTTTTCACCTGGCTGGAATATATCTTGAAGAATTGGCTAATAATTTTGGCCATTCACCCAACCATAATCAATGTGGTTACAGTGAGGTTTTGACTTAAAATTGGGCGTCTTTCATACAAAAGTAATTTAGGAACTAAAAGAATCTATAGTCTTCAACAAGTGATAATCCTTGAGTACTAGGAATAGACTTAAACCCTTCAGTAGGCACGTGGGCCACAGGGGTGCCCTGCATTGTTTAATTTGTGTGCTGTTTCTCATAGGATGGCATAATATATGCCTAAGTTTCAGTAGCTGCACATTATTATGTCCTCAAAAGCATCACATGGTTGTTTGTTACAAATTGTGGTAGAGTTAGTATTAAATTGCGCGCGAAAGGAAGCTGGCGTGACTGGGCCACAAGTGTGGCCTACGTGCCTGTGTAACCATTTTCTGTCGGCAGCACTAATAGTTGCGCAGTTAATTTTTGTCAGATATTTGTCTACTCTGATGAGCAAACACTTTTCGGGACGTTTATGTTGATTTTCTCGGGTACCTCGGTAAGAGCCCTGCTTTGTCACAATGTATGTTTGATGCTCAAAATATTTCAAGATTTTTGAGTTACTTTGGGTTTGTTTCCACGAATAACTATAAATATGTTCCATAGTGACAAAAATCTAACTAAACAATAGATATTAGTTTATTGCTAGTATAAATTTATTACAAAAAAATTGAAAGTTTTAGGCAATAAAAAAATTGAATTTTGGCCAACAGTGTGGCCCGCAACAATCGTGTAACAAAATTTCAGGCGCCCACTAAAGTGTTAATGGGATTATTGATTTCTAAAATATGTTGTATGTAGTTATACTTTGAGAATTGAACTCTTCTCATTATAGGAAAGGATATGGATGGTTGAGTTAGGATATATATATCTCCTGCAAGGTAACCATTGTCTGGTCTGAATTGTTCTGCATTATTTGCCACTTTTTCCCTTCACTGTCATCATGTTTCATATTTTCAGGTGGTAATTTTAAAGTAGGGGTTAAAAGCTATACTTCTTATTATTATGATGGGTGAATCTGGCATTAGTGATTAAGTATGCCAATGTTTTAGTTTGATTTCATGTAGGAATTGTGTCTAATGGAAGTGGATGGCATCGGGGAAGATGCTGCAGTTGTGTAAAACTTACTGAGTAGTTGTAAATTATCAAACATTTTCTTCACAAAGGGTTGCCAGATATGTAGCCCATTTTGTGGTTGTCATTCTTAGAAAAATTTTCTTTCACAATATTGATACTATAGCAGTGTTGGTGTGCTAATGCCTGATACAACTTACAGTTCATTTATAATTTTTGTTAGAGTTGTATGACATACACAATGCCTGGAATTATTCAAATAGACTAAATTGTGATTTTTTTTTGTTTCATTCATGTGAAAATACTTTGTAATGTGTCTATTACATGTTACTAGTACACCTATCTTATAGTCTATTTAAAGTTATTGTCACCAATATGTTCTGTTATGCCAGTTTAAAACCTGTGTACTTGCATTACTTTCTCAGTTTTACTGTTTAAGTTTTTATCTGTGTATTGCTTTTCCACTGTTATCAAGTACTTGAAGATGGCATTGAAAACTCTTTGTATTTTTGGCTCACTTGAGTCTCTAGCCTTGAAAATTGGCACTGAGAGTGTTTGGCAAGCTCTAGTTGGCAGTGTTAATTTTGGATTGAGCAGGTGTATTTTAGAAGAAATGTTGCAACAGGAATCCATCTCATTATATTTGACAGTTCAAGACAAATATGAATTCAAATAAAATATGCCCCCATGTAGTAATAAGGAACAGCACTTTTTTTTTGGGAAATAGTTCAGTTTTTACATTCATCCTCAATATTTTTGGATTACATTTTTTACATACTCTGCTCATATGGAGTGGATGATAAAACAAAGTTGTTAAGTGATTTCCATCATAATTTCTCTCTGTCCCTCTTTTTGAGTTATGCATTACTAATCATTGTGCTGAGTGTAGGGTATTTTCATTTCTCTTTTGTTTTTTCAGTGGACTGTGAATGGAGAGTTGAGAATTGGGTTCTTCTCTAAGGAATTCATCCCATGTGGAGATGAAATCACTTTTGATTATCAACTACAAAGATATGGGTATGTAGAGCTTTGCGTAGTCTTGGTCTTATGCATCTCTTAATCATGTTTACAGCACCCTCTAGGCTTAATGCCATATCATTTGGAACCATGAGCTACTTCTGGTGGGAAGGATAAACTATCTTCAATTCCGACCATTTGTTCCTTGTGTAGTATGTAGGTCCTTGCGTAGATGTTAGGATTGTTTTGCACTTGAGGTGTGGTTACTCTCATCCACTTGTTACTAAATCTTGAAGAAGTACAATGTTTATGATTTATTTTGAGGTAAATTTAAAGTTTTGCTAATAATTAGCTATATTGCAAAAGTTGTGAAATGCAAATATAATTGTTTTGAATCAAAATATTCATGGTAATGTCTTGAAAGTGTCACTTTAATTATTCTTTAATGTTATTTGCAGTTTCTTGTGGTAGTATATTACATCCAAAGTGGAATCCTAACACACTCACCTATTGTAGAATTGTGTACTGCATTCTATATTGGCTTTGTGTGCCTCTCAGATGGTTTTACAATGTCTGTAGTAACCTATGTTTTTGTGAAAATAGTGATATTTTCCTCTTATTTTTTTATTGAATCAATATTTTGGTCATTAAGTCTCAAAAAACAGACTTGGTTGTCTTACTTCCCACTAGGTTAACATTTTTATTTAGTTGGTAATCAAATGATTCTCATTAAGTTGAGTGGAATTTAAACATGATGAAATAAAAAGGTCATTTTCCGAGGTATAAGTTTTATTTCAGCCTAGGTTTTGATAAATTGCGAATTTCCACAGAGAAAAATCAAGGTCTAGGAAAAAAAAATCAAGGAAAAATCAATCTAGGTTTTGATGTTGAGACAGCATATCTAGTTGTTCTCAGTGCACTATATTTGTACAGATTTGGGAGAGGGTGGGGTAATAATAATAATAATATTCTTTATTCACCTTTAGCATAAATACATATGATAGGTGTCGTCAAGGTATGGTACATGTGGATAATTGCGTTTAAAATTAATTCAAAATTATAATTGAGTAAAATAAACATCTCACATGAGGAACATAATAAGGCAGATCATGTCAATACACTTTAATGAAACAAGACCTTAGAGTTTTAGGCTGGAGAAATCTAGGTTATAATATTCCTCTAGGGAATATAATGGGTTGGATGTAAGCCAATCTCGGAGAGCCTTACAGAAGCCCACACTAGAGGCTGACTTGGCAGAAATTGGGAGCCTGTTGAAAAATTTGATGGGTAGGCATCTACTTTGTATGTTTTATCGAGCCTACAGAGTGGTATATCCATGGAATTTTTGGCTCTGGTGTCATGACAGTGGACATCAGCCCTTGTTGAGTACGTGCTCAGATTTTCTTTAATATGTACTAGTGAATGGAATATAAACTGATTGTAAACTGTCATGATTTGAAGATTTTTGAAGAGAGGTTTGCAGTGTTCTAGGGAACATGCGTTGACTAAAATTCGTACAGCCTTTTTTGTAGTATAAGTATAGATTTAGTGTCAGAAGCATGTCCCCACAGTCTTATACCATACGTAATATGGGAATGAAAAAAAGCATAATAGGCATTGAGTAAATAGTCCTTACTTACATAAAACTTCAACTTCCTGAGCAGGAATAAGGCTCGTGCCAGTTTCTTACTGACGTGTAGAACATGAGCATTCCAGGTTACTTTGGAATATAAGTGAAATCCCAGCAATTTCACAGAGGTAATGGAAAGAAGTAGGAGGAAGTCTCTTTTCCCCACTTCACCACCAACCCCTGCTCCTTTCAATTTTCCCACCCTCTCCCGTATATGCATAAATTGTGAGCACTTAGCTCTATTTTTCACCTGAAAATGCTATATCAATATTGAAACCTGGGTCAAAAGTAATACTGTAATGGAGAATATATTGTAGTTCAGATTGTTGAAGCTGTTTGTTCAAATTGTTTTGTATCAGCTTGGCCACTCAACGTTGAAAATCTGACTTTGCCATGAATTTTGTTTTGACATCATTAATTAGGGTGTTTTTGGACATTAATTGCATTGTTTTCTCAATCGTTTTATCAAATTTTGTTTCAAAAATCAAAGTTTAGTTTCATCTTAGGAATAATTCTGGGTGGTTTATTGTGAATTTTATACTATGAGCTGTTTTTACCCCTCAAATTATGCTCTTGTTGGTATTTTCTCATTGGTGATCACTGTCTGTAGGATGTGGAAAATGCTTCTTGGAAATGATGTTACATCTTACAAAGCAGTGATCTAACATTTTCATTTCCACCAATTCTAGATGTCATTATTATATGGGTTTGATAAGATCTACTCATAAAATTAGGTGCAAATCTCTCTTCATGAAATGAAAATATCAATCACTTTGCTTTCCTTAGGCTGATAATCTTGAGACTGCTGCTAAAAATGTTCTTTTTCTTTTTTTTTATTAAAATAACACCCTTTCTTGGAACATCTCTTTATGAAAGCCATAAATGATAACCTTCTTTAGTTAAGAATTATCATGCTTTTAAAAAATTTATTATAAAAACTTGTATTTAACTCATGTACCATGAATGTTGATTTTTGTCCTTTAAAAATCTGTGAATTCAACTTATTTCCCCATATGCATATACATACAACGTATAAAGTCATTGTAATATTACATTACATTTTTGGCTAAAATATTTAATGTATTTTCTATTTTTATGCATTTAGGAAGGAGGCTCAGCGTTGCTACTGTGAGAAGGCTGTGTGTCGGGGATGGATAGGTGAAGACCCAGAGAAGGACAAACGAGGGAGTGTCAGTAGCAGTAGTAGCAGTGGAAGTAGCAGCAGTAGGTCATCATCATCTAGTGGGTTTGCTCGTGAGAAGAAGGAGAAGGAAGCTGCTGCAGCAGCTGCCGCCGCACGAACTAAGAGGCGTGAGGAGAGGCGGAAGGACCCGAAGGAATTTTTCCAGGACATGGATGTGAGTTCTAAAGATCAGACTCTAATTCAGGCAGTCTTTGAGTGTTTGACAAAGTATTCTGTTCTCTTAAGAAGAAAAGGAAAGTTACCTTTCAGTAAATTGATTAGTAATATCTTTGGGACTATCGGAAGCATTGAAGCTGGGGAAAACCAGATTTCATGATGAGAAGTCGACATTTTGTTTGATCTCATTTTAGGGTAAAATATTCAGAATATTCATTGTAATTTAACTCTAACCTGTTTTTAGTGATGGCATATTAATAAATATGTAAAGAAATGATCTCCACATTTAGGAGATTTATGGCCCTAGTCTGAGGTAAATTGGTATTTTTAGGTTTACTATGTAATACTGGTACTACATTAACTGCCTGCCTAATGGGAAGCATAGAACAAAAATCAATAACATGTTGAAAATTCTTCATGGCTTAAGTGTTAAAGAAGTACGGCTAATTTCATGCTGCTGGTAGGAGGCAGAAATACTAACTCTGAATATGTCACCTGAGTATGACTTCATTATCAATAAAAGGCAGGTTTTCAATTGCCAAATTAAAGGTAGAAATTTCTCAACTTATTTGGTAAGTTATTGATATAACACTCCTTACATGTGAAATTTGGCAGCTGTTTGGGTAATGAGGTGAATATGCTAGAATTATGAGTATTCCGAACTCCCTATTATCCAGCATGCATAGGACATGGGGGTTGCCAGTTAGATGAATATGCTGGCTGCATGAGAGAAACACCTTGGGAAATCCATTAAAATGGTTGACTTTCTACTTAATCTGTACTTGGCATGTAAATATGAAGGAACAATGATGGGAATCAAGTAAAACAAATTCATTTTCAAAATAAGCCTTTAAAACGTAATTATCATTACCAGTTTACATCTTACTGTGAAAGCCCAATATGAAACATGTGGCACAGATAAGATTTTTATTCTCCTTAACTGAAGGAGAATAAAAATCTTTACTTCGGAAGTTGAATTTAGGCTATCAGATGATGCTATCTATTACCTAATACTTTGTCAAAAGAAATGATTTGGTCAATTCGGTAGGAAGTCTAACTACAGAAAAAATTTTTAAATTTGCGGTGTAGATCCATGAACCTAGTAAATTCACCTCTATTAGTTTACTTAAATTTTAGTTAACATATCTTATAGGGCAAACCTTTTTAGTGACCTTGTTAAATTTTTACTTATCTACAAAGTTTGTCTTATGAAAGTTTTGCTTATTTTTCTATGTTGTTTCTTTGCAGTTGGAGGAAGAAATAGAAAAGTTATGTGCATCAGGATTAAAAAATCGTGCTCATACCCTAACTCTATGCCGATTAATGGTCAGAGCAGAGGAGCGCGGAGCCCGTAGCAGGCTGCTGGCTCTGCTTCGGGATGGTGAACAGGCGTGCCGAAGGCTTTTTCTGGATTATCATGGTCTTCGTCTGGTCTGGAGTTGGATGATTGACATGGGCAGTGGTGTATCCACTAATGCCATGGACTGGGAAGATACTTTGAGCCTTCGGTTTGAGGTATGTACTCTCCTATTCACCTTCATTTCTTTGAAAGATCTTCAGAAGTGCTACATCGGTCATGCATGAGGCGTTTCTGAAGCGTGCCTGGACTGTACATTGGCCCAAATGAACCATTACGTACCGTTCAGGTTATACGTTTGTGAACTGTTCACAAAGCATTCAGGAAGTGTTCTTGGGATATTCATGATACTTTACCAAAACTGCTTTGAGGCAGTCAAAGAGCATTCATTACATTTCCAAAACAATTCATAATCATACGTACAACATTCCTGGACAATTCTGGGTTGTGGATATGTGGTTGAATTCTGTTCAGCTGCTGTTCATGAAGTCTTCATGCAAACTGTTTTGAAGTGTTCTGTCCAGAAGCTGTTCACGAGTCATTCATGGACTTCTAGCAGAAACTCAGTACGCAGCTCCTGAATACTTCGGTGGACAGCTCATTTTCACCAGGACATCAGTAACATTTTTGTGCTAATTTTGCTCTGAAATCTCAATTATTTTAAATAATGAGTTTTTTATAAGAGCTTGAAGTAGCCTGTGATAGTTGATAAATCAGCCATCAGGAATTGGGAACCTCAAAGTTTGAAGCCCAAATTTGTCGACCAAATATTATTACCTTAAATAAAATATTATTTCAATGCATGGATTACTTTCTGTTTCTTACTCAATGAGTTTTAAAAAGGACTATATGCAGCACATCCGAAAAAATACTCCTTAATGATGAAAGAAGCTGTGAGAATCTTCATACCAAAACCATCATGATAGCTTGAGCAAGAAACTTCTTTATTCCCATAATAATGACGTTTTCTATTGTTATTTTTAAATTTAGAAACTAATAGGAGCATGAAGTAAATATTGTATCATTAATGATGCAAAAGCCATGTTTTGTGTTGCTGAAATTCTCAGCACTGTACATTAATAAGCACCTACCTTGTCTCTTTTTCGTAGCACCATACACTTAAAACACCTTAGCTACAAAATATTTTTTCAATTCTTTGAAAATTTCAGCCTTGAGTAGATGATTTATTTTTAAATAGCTGAGGAAGCATACCAACTCTACAGAGTTAAATTGCTGAGAAAATTTGTGTGCTAGAACCCCCTCATTTTTTGAGAATTCAGTATCTCTGGAAAGCATACTGTCACAAGTTCCCATGGGTGACGGGCAGGATTTTTTTAGTAAATATGTCAAAAAGTATGATGGTTAGTGGATGATATTGTGTTCTCATTTGAAAGATGAGATCTTTTTTTTTACTGCAGCCGAATTCATATAATTTTATGGGAAATTCTCTCTTGCTCAAAGCTACCTTGACTAATTTTATTAATAACTAAATGCTTTGATCCTGGGTCATTAACCTGACTTGCAGTATGGGAAATATGAATGAAAGAATTTTATTCATTCTTCAAATTCCAGCGAAGTTTTTTTTATATAGATGTGGCCATGATTTGTTTTTGAATGTGTGTTATTGAATGTTATTGAATCCTAATACTCAGTAAGATTCAACCAACAAAATATTCCTGTTCATATTCCATGGAGTGATCATCAGAATTAAGTCCCAATTGTGTCCCCCAGTTCCAGTCAAGTTAATATGAACAATGTGATGACTTTGAAAATAATAGTGATGGATGGTTGTGTCCAAAGAAATCAGACATAATGGGGTGATATTTTGGTTAAACATTTGTTATTACATGAAAGGTGTCATGAGTTGTAAAAACATGTTCTGAAAATGTCTTAAAAATCTTGGGAAGTGAATTACTTTTAGCTGTGGAATGTTTCAAAATATAGAAAGGAATTTTTGTTAAATCGTGCTATCGAAACTTTAAGTGTTTATGTAAACAACATAGGTTGGCAAAAATTTCTTATGATAAAATTTTAGCAATGGTTTGTTTTAATAATTCGAAAGAAAATTGCTTAATTCAGAGTTGATACAGACCTGGAGAACTTAGAAAAATCATGAAAATTGAAAATGGGCCCAGATGATTTAAGGGGCACGAGGAATTAGTGTGGAAATTTACTTTGCCCAGTTACAGTCAACAAGTTTTTTTTTTATTTCTTTATTTATCTTCATTATCCTGAATACAGCGCAATGGGCCAATTTATGTCAGGTAAATAACAGTAACAACGGACGAGACACAAACGCCCATGTCCTGGGCAGAAAATATTCTTCCCAAGGCGGGACTCCAACCCGCGACCCTCAGGCAAGGACTTTACCCTGCCGCCACCAGGGCCGACAGTTTTGAGTCATGATTTCCTCCCAATAGGTGCCAGGACAATTGAGAGGCACTTCTGTTCTGTCGAATTCCCTGATTTCCACTTATGGGATTATTTAGTCTTGAATTTCTGAGGAATAATGATCTTAGCCTCATGTGTCATTAAAATAAACACTATTGTAATCACCACATGACGTGCAGACTTCAAATTGTTATCCTCATTTTCTTGCCCTTTCTTTTAAATATATATTTACCAAAGGATGAATGTTTTTACCTTGAAAAAGGAAGAGTTGGACGTGGAAGACCTCTTAGCTTATTGTCTGTCGCAACCCTGTGCTTGTAGTGACCTTTTTTCCCTCGGTTTTGTCAGATATTGGAGACACTGGCCCAGCTACCCATTCCAAATAAGACAATGCTGCAGGACAGCAAAGTCTTGAGTGTGGTGCAGCGTTGGCTCTCACAGCCTCTTCCACTGCTCCCAGTCCTTAGCTCAACCAATTCCACTCCATCGCCCAGTCCAGGGACATCACCTCCTTCACGCCAGAATTCCAGTGTAAATGGAAAGGAACAGAATAGGACCAAAGAAAAGTATGTTGACCATTTATTTTTTGTCGTTACATTTTAGCATGTCAATTGTACTTTGTTTGATCCATTCCATACCATTTTGTCTTAGGAGGAAAAGTTGAAGAGATTTCTCTGTGTAAATTCAGCTTAGTCATTAATTTATGATGGTAAAAGTGGTTTTCAGGTTGTGTCAAAGATGTTGTAATGTTATTTATGTTTCTATATTTTTTCAGCTAATGATTCCTTATTTATCGATAAGTATTTGGTCTTGAAAATTACTCCCACAAGTTTTCTTAGTTTCATCCTTGAAACACCATAGTGAAAATATGAATATTCAGTTTTCAAAGGCTTCACCTTGTGGAAGAGGTTTTAGTCAGTTTGGCCTTAGTTTTTATTTTCTTTTTGAAATTTACTTACATCTATGTATTGACATAAATGTATTTTGTACTATCATTATGAAGAATTTTGAAGATGCTAAAACTAGCAAAAAGAGGTATTTATTTATGTATACCAAATACCTTATTTTTTGAAAATGCAGGTGATAAAATGGTGTGCATGGCTAACACAAATCCTCAAGATTTTTTTTGTGATCTGCTAATCTTTTATTCCTAAGTTCACTTTGTTTGCATTGCACCTTTCTATCTAATTTCCTGACTTGCATCTCACCTTTTTCTAAAAAATTTGCATCAGTAAACATATCAGTGTTAATCCAAAACCCAAGTTTGGTCTGTAGATTATTACTAAATTTTGCTGTTTATTCTAAAAAGAGTTCGTAAAATGGATAATGAGCGCATGAAAATTACAAAATTACATCAGAATCAAAGTGACTGTAAAAAGTAACTGTCAAAACTTTGGTTGAAGTTCTGGTTGTGATGCTCGTTTTAATTCATCCAGGATGCCATTGGGTGAGGAGGATGTCCCCAATGACCTTGAGACTTCAAGACCCAAGGGGGATGTGGACGAAAAGGCAGGCGAGGGACCGACGACCCTGAACCTGGAGAATGAGAAGCAATTGGTGGACGCCGAGGGCAACAAGGAGAATGAGGAGAAGGGGGGGAAGCTAGGAGGGGGCAAGGAGAGCGGTTGGCAAGGCCAGAGGAGCAGTCGAAGGAAGGCTCAGGCAATGGCTGTTGGGGAGGAAGGGGCGGTGGTTGAGGAGGGCGAGGAGGACGAGATGGACGATGAGGGGGAGGATGATGAGGAGGAGGAAGAAGAGGAGGAAGAGGAGGTGGTCAGCGGTGGAGGGGAGGGCAAAGTTGCGGCCGGGGAGGTGGCAAAGGTGGAGGACCGGGAGGAGAGGCAGAGGATGCTGTCGGATATTGCATCCTCCCTGTTGCAGGGGTGGAGCTCGCTGAAGGAAGTGTTCAGGATACCAAAGAAGGAGAGGATAGAGCAGATGAAGGAGCATGAGAGGGAGGCAGGTGAGTGGACAATTTTTTTTCTAATTATTTATTATATCTTCACTACCCCGAATACAGCGCATTTGGCCAATTTACTTCGGATGAATGACAACAACGACGGAAGAACAAACACCCATACCCTGAGTGGACATAATTCCACCCTGGCAGGATTCGAACCCCAGACTCTCGGGTTAGCAGGCGAGAACTTGACCCCTTCACTACTGGGGCCAACAAGGTTAGAGGTTTGGCGAGGTGATGAGGCCACCAAATTTGAGTATTTTTCCTCCAAGACAAAGCAAGAGGTAATTTTTCTAATTTCAAATTTTTGCTCTTGGACAAATTATGTCGTCTACTATAATTTGCTCAAGTGCAAATGTTGGAACCTAGGAGGGGAAAATTTGGACTGAAAAAATAATTTGGCATATCAGGATTCAAGCCTGGATCTCCCAATTGCCAGTCTGGTGTGTTAGCCAGTTACATCACCTCCGCTTAGATCTATTGAAATTTGCCTTTGTTGGACTGGCTTACACACTGACTGCCAATTGGGAAACCCAGATTAGAATCCCAATCAGGTCAAATGGTTTTTTCAAGCCCAATTTCACCCTTTTTGGTGGAAAGGAAGTTTGTCAGTGGCTGGCCTTTAGAGGTGGATGTGGTGGAACTTTTTTCGTAAATCAGTTATTCCTTTCACCTTATCTTACCTCTCGCAAATGTTAAAGTTTTCCTTATTAATTATCTTCTGCTTAGCATGTTTGAAGTTATTTAATGGTCTCAATTATTATATCCAATTAAGGGCCTTAATCCTTTCCTCAAGGCCAACCATTCAACATACGAGTACATTTCCTAATGAATTACATCATCAGGCATAGCAATCAATTTCAAATTTATAATACCGCCATATTTTGGCATCTGTTTCTGTAATAATCATTCAAATGGCGAATTAGACGCCAGAGCTGAAAAAGGTGAATCAATTGGAACATTGTTACCTACATTATATTAAAGTTATGGTTTAAAATTTCTGTTGGTTCTGATAGAAAACATCCTAGAAAATGATCGTGACTTGAGAGGAATAATTCAACCAATAGTTAACCCTATCCAAGATATTGAGAAATATGATACATCAGTTAAAATTGCCATCGATAAAAACTCTTATATACATGGTGATTGTAGTGTTCAGTATTTATGCTTGAAGTGAGATGTGGGAGAAAAACAGTGTCCATCACACTCATTATGAGCATGTAAGTGAGATATTGCCACATGGTATGTATTTATAGTTAACCCTGAAAATTAATTATAATAAGCCATTCGTCAGAATATATTATTTATAATCTAGAAACTGCAAATGGCCGTAAAATATATTCCAATCAGAATATATGTTGGTGTCACACAAAATTTTATATTGAAGCAAAGAAGTAGGTGGCTTTGAATTAACTCCTACTATTGTCCTGTAAAACTCCTAAATTGTATAGTAGTGACAAAAAACATAAATTAGCTAATGGCATTGAGGTAACAGAGGGTACTATGCAAGTGCATGAGAGTAACTGATGAAGTGGACATTAAGATATAAATATTTGCCTTACCTGCCTATAAAGTGTTAGATTTTCACATATATGTGCTTTGTAGGTTTTTTCATATTTCATGGTTCATCTCCTTAATTTCAGATCGGGGGTACAAGGAATATTTGGACAAAGAAGGACATCATAATAAGCAGTCATATGATAGGTGAGTGAGTTTTTAACTTAACTGATTTTTCTGTATTTTTTTAATGGCTCTAGGTCATAGCGTTTTTAATTCTTTATGTATGCTTGTTGATAGATGAAAAATGTTCAGTTCAGTGTTATTAATTTACCGTTTTTATTATCAGGCATTGGAGGTTAGACAGGTTTAGGAGTGGTGATCACCATGACAAGAGAGAGCGAAAAAGAGGGCGTGGCAATGTTGATTCTACTGGCACCGATAGACCAGCCAAGAAAAAGCCGTTACTTGCTGACAGGTACTCTTTTTTTTCTTCAATTTACATTATTTTCTCGTTTTCTCTTGCTAGCTGACCACTACCTTGCAATGTTTTCGTAATTTTTGGGGCTTAGTAGAAGCTTCATAAAACGAGTTGGTCATGTAACAAGATGCTCAAAATAAAGAGTAATTGCCAGGTTACTTTTATTTGGTTTGTGATTAATGTGTAAAATAAATAGAAATTTGAAAAATCAGCAAGTTGGTGGCCATTTCATATCCCTAATAGTTTCTATGGTAGCTGCTGAGAGAAATGTGTGGCTTTGCTTTTGAAGATGTTGTCTCTCATCTGCCCCCCTGTACAGATATGTGCTCTAATTTTTTTGAGAGTGATTCCCAATGACTAACTGAGATTTTGCATGCCTATTGTATTGAGAGACAATTACACCTTGGTGGTGGCTTTTGGAATTATCTGTGCTAATGTGTATCTAACAAGGAGAGTGAGATTTTCATAGTCGTGGTAAAATACAAATTTTTATTAAAATAAACTCATTCTGGCAATATTGTTGTAACATATGGCTTTAGTCAAAGATTGTTTAATGTATATTAAGAATTTTAGTATTCTTAATCCAAATTTCATAGAATTTACCATTATCTTGTTTCAAATAGTAGCCCTAATTAACACTGATGGCAAAATGTGCTGTCATGTGTGTTGAGGAATTATCATTCTTTCTCTAGTAAGGATTTGTGATTCAATGGGAATCTGAGTATCTAACAAGGAGAGTGAGATTTTCATAGTCGTGGTAAAATGCAAATTTTTATTTAAATAAACTCATTCTGGCAATATTGTTGTAACATATGGCTTTAGTCAAAGATTGTTTAATGTATATTAAAATTTTAGTATTCCTGATCCAAATTTCATAGAATTTACCATTATCTTGTTTCAAATAGTAGCCCTAATTAACACTGATGGCAAAATGTGCTGTCATGTGTGTTGAGGAATTATCATTCTTTCTCTAGTAAGGAGTTGTGATTCAGTGGGAATTTGAGTGTCCCATGCTCAATGATTACAGCCTTAAATATGAAATAAAACCTCTTAATCTATGGATATTGATCCTGGGAAATTTTGTCGTGCTGAAAACAAAACACACTTTAGTAATCAGCAAATACTTTAACAAAGATGGTTCTACAGAGCTCTATTAAGCTCACTTATGCTGAGACAGTTCAGATCTTAATACGGCTCCATTTCCAGACCTGAATAAAATTTAGCTTCAGGTTATCATTCAATAATTCATGGTAGTTTGTCGTATTCTCATAGCTTTGAAAGTTTTCAATCATTATTGAATCGATAATCACCGTAAAATCTGCACTTAAACCCAAATAAATGATAGAATATGGAGAGTGGAATCAATAGATAGTGTTAAAAATGTCACCATTTAGTATGTTTCCTTGCGTAATATCTGATCTCAGTAGAATGAAAATCCCTCAAATGATTAGCCAATTAGCTACAATATGATGAAAATTGGGTACTTCATGATCCATTCTATTGTCTTTGGTGGTTTTGAGAGCTTGTTGTAGATTAGATCTTCAAGTGTTAAGAATATTCATTATATAAAGCTTCTTGTGAAATACCATTCAGTGCTCAGGAGTCGTGTACATGCAAGGATCCTTTTTTCGAAACATTTAATGTTTGGCCCTGTGATTTATTAAAAAATGCTGATGTTGAGATGAAAAATCATTACACTCAAGTTTGTATTGTTCCTCCAGGAATTCAAACATGACCAAAGCAGAGAGGCGCCACCTTTTTGCAATGAAAGTACAACAGGAAGAAGAGGAAAAGCAAAGGCGTCAGGAACAGATGTGGCAGCAACAGCAGCAAATGCAGCAGGCTGCACTGGCATACACTGACCCTAATATTGCTTCCACCATGTACGATCCTGTCACAGGATACCCCTTGTATTACGATCCTGTTACTAACTCATGGGTGCCATTTCCCCAGGTGCCCCAACAGCAACAACAGCCCTCTGCCCTTATTCCTATCCCAACTCAGCCCATCATGCCTCATCCTGGTAAGTATCTTGTTCTACTGGGGCACTTTGGTCATTGCGTGGGAATCAATGTTATATTTTATTTTATCTTTGGTGTTATCAATTTTGATAAGTTGAGTTTTTAAAATCATATGTTGATGATGAGAAATGAAGCCATCCTTGCTATCAACTTACAAAAAATTATTTTTAGTCTTAAGTTTTCTTGTCGCTGTGAGTCCTGCACTAATATAAATGAAATATGAGAATTATAGATTGTCAAGTTTAATATACCAAATCGCTCCATGAGTTTTTCATGATTATTTCTTAGCCACTTGATGATGGACATAAAATTTCTATAGCTGAAGTGGGTTAATATGAAAATAGGTCTTTGCTATTTAGGTTTTATAGAGAAGCTCGGTGGTAATTAGGCACTAGTGCTCAGTTCAGCTTATTGAGGCATTTGCTAGTAGATCAATTATTTCAAATATTTTCTTAACCCTTTTGCTCCCTTGGGAATTTCATTTTTCATTCCAAGAAAACTTGTGATATATTTAATGTGTCCCATGCTCAATTATTACAGCCTTAAATAAGAAATAAAACATCTTAATCTATGGATATTGATCCTGGGAAATTTTGTCGTGCTGAAAACAAAACACACTTTAGTAATCAGCAAATACTATAATAAAGATGGTTCTACAGAGCTCTATTAAGTTCACTTATGCTGAGACAGTTGGAGCCAATATATCGGCACCTTGAGCATTTTAGGACAACCAGATGAATCCGATATATTGGCACCTGGAGCATCTAAGGGTTAATATTCCATTGTCTTTTTTGTACTTTAATATTTTCCTAACTAAAACATTAATTGGGTGATTCAGGAAGTAAAATGATAGTTACTTTAACTAAAAATAATGCTAATGAGCCCTCATCTTTCATTCAATTTTCTGCACATTTTGCCAATTTCATTCACAGTATTCTGTCATTATTTACTTCATGCTACTGTGGCTTATTTTGTGGGCAACCTCTGTCTTGTTGAAATAAGTTGTTTTCTTCAGCATTAAGAATTACGGTTGTGTGCCTTATTTTGAAGTGTAATCTCATATGAAGCTCATCTCATTTTCCTAATAGATCCAAATGGAATACCTCACCCAGAAATTGGCGGTTACGAGCCTCTTCTGCCGAATCCTCACCCCTCTCCCCACCTTTTCCTCCAACCGAATGCCACAAATCAGTCTCAACCCCCCCAGCCACAACCACAGCAATCTCCCCTCCTGCCCACCCCCCAGATGCCACCCCAGTCGCAGCCCAGCCCCCTGCTCCCCCTCCCACCATCGCCACACCCCCACCAGTCGTCGCCCATCAATGCTGCACCCCCACACCAGCCAGTGCAGTCTCCCCTCCTCCCCACGCCGAATATCCCTCCTCTACTGCCCACCCCCTCGCCCCTGCTCCCCACACCGTCCCCCCTCCTGCCTACGCCCCCTCAGCCGCCCACCCACCAGTTGTCTCCCCTGCTCCCCACGCCCCAAATACCCCCCCAGCTCCCACCCCAGCACCCTCCGCAGCACCATCCTGTTTCCTCACCCCTCCTGCCCACCCCTCCACACCCACCAATGCTGCAGCACCAGCCACAACTCTCCCCACACCTCCCCAACCAGCCACAGATGCCTCCCCATCAGCACCAGCACCCGCCCGTCATGCCCATGCTTCCCCCTCCGCATCAGACACTGCCCCCACCACAGCCTCCCCTGCCTCCCCTCATCCCATCCCTGCCCCCTCATCATCCCCCCAATAATCCGCAGCCGAGCCTCATTCGTCCCCCACATGCCCCTCACCAGCCTCCTCCCCTCCCCACGTCCATTCCACCACCTCAAAAGGGTTACGAGCACAATGGTCGTTCAACCCCTTCATCCCTCTCACCCCTCGACATCCCCCTGCCCCCTGGTGGGCCGCCTCAGCATCAGGTTGTCCCGCAGTCATCACCATCGCCATCAGTTTCTCCCCAGTTGGCCCCAGCACCGGAGTTCATCCCCTTGCCGTCTCAGCCTCCACCACCTCAGTACTCAGTGAATCCAGCTGTGTCCACATCACAGCCTGTTTACACTCATGGTGTTCACCACACTCAGGAGGTGAGTCATCCTATTGTTAATGATTTTATAAGTGGTCTTGGATTACATCCTTTCAGCTTGTTTCTTCTCCATCAATCTTTCTTCTATTCTGAAAACAAGGAAATTACCGTATTTACTCGCATATAGGACGAGGTTTTTTCTTCAATTTTATCCGCTTAAAAAATCGGGGTCGTCCTATGTGCGCGAGCGAAGGATTATTTGCTGTTTTTTTTGTGTTAGTGTAAGGTCGAAATCAAAGTCACCTTTGTTGGATGGTGCATAATAATCTTGTATGATGGGTGACCTGTTGCTATTTTTAAATGTGGTGGCAGACGACGCCACGCTACATGTGCTTCGGAAGCGAACGTATAGGTGAGCCCGGCGCGGCGGCCGTATCATCTGATATCAAGGCGCAAATCCCGCCGGCGAGAACGGGCAGCCACTTCAACCGGTGGGCCCCAACGACGAGCAGAGGAGTCCAGATTCCTCTGGATGGCCGTTCTCTACACTACTCCCTCATAGGGTCACTCTGTGGTGTATTATCGGCAATCTAGAGGACTCTGGAGGAGTCAAGAGCGGTGAGGGCGGAGAGCGCGGAGAGATTCTTTCGGGCGACCGCGAAGCTTTGCGTGTCGGCTCAGGGTATACTTTGAGTGATTTTGACTCTTGACCCTTTGAGACAAAACGTAGTTTCTGTAGATCTCTCCATGTTTTCCGGGATTTCTTCCGCATCAGTTGTTTGTGGGACAACAGTTTCGCTGGCAGGGCTGAAGAAGTCGCGGAAGAAATCCCGGAAAACATGGAGAGATCTACATTGCAGCTCCGCGGAAACCTGAGAACCAAACGTAGTTTCTGTTCTCCCCACGTCGCAACAACTCATTCCAAAAACTGGTTTAGTGACAGACACCCTTCGTTACCACCGCACTGTTTACTTGTACTTTACTATACCGTGGGAATAGAAACTGGAGGAAGTGCGGAGAATGCAGTACACTACTTCTTTCAAGAGAAAAGTTATTTTGCACGCGGAAAAGAGCAACAACTGCGCTGCAGGACGTGAGTACGGTGTATGAAAAGGATGTGTACGGAAGTGGCGTAATCAGCGAGATTCGCTGTTTAATTTCGAAAGTAAAAGAAAATCATTTCGTGGACCGAAAACTGGCGAACATCCTATGATGGAAGAAGAGCTACAAAACTTTGTGAGACACATGCGCAACATGTGCATGCATGTGGCAGTGGAAGTTCTTCAAGCAAAAGCCAGAGATCTCGGGATAGAATGCGGAATTCCACGACAAGAATTCAAAGCCAGTCGTGGTTGTGCATACCGCTTCATGAAAAGAGCAGGGTTCTCCATAAGACGACGGACCTCCATTGATCAGAAGTTACCTACTGACTACGAAGCCAAGCTGTTCCGATTTCAAAGGCATGTCATCGATCTAAGAAAGCAGACAGAATTCTGAATAGGACCAATTGGGAACGCAGATGAGACGCCAATTTACTTCGATATGCCATGCAATACGACTGTTCACGCGAAAGGAGAGAAGCAAGTATTGATACGGTTAGGTGGCAATGAAAAGCAGCGAATCACAGTGATGTTGGCATTTACAGCAGACGGTCATGGGTTACCACCATATATCATACTGAAACGGGATTCAATCCCGAAGAATGAAATCTCCCCAAGAGAAGTTGTTATTCGATGCAACGAAAAAGGCTGGATGAATAACGATTTGATGATTGACTGGCTGAAAACAGTATGGCTTCGCCACCCAGGGACATTACTAAGGCTACCGTCGATTTTAGAGATGGACGTGTTCAGGGGACACCTCACAGACGACGTAAAAACCTTGTTACAGGAGAATACGAGCACTTTCGTAACAATTCCTGCGGGAATGACCTCACAATTACAACCACTGGACGTGTGCATAACAAGCCATTTAAAGATCGAGTGAGGAAACTATGCACGGAATGGCTTACGCCGAAGATCGAGAAATGACTGCAACTGGCCGCATCAAACGGGCCAGTGCTTCACAGCTTGCTTCATGGGTGTCAGTTGCTTGGAAGAGCATTCCTCAAGAGATAATATCGAAATCCTTCAAGAAATGTTGCATTTCCAATTCACTCGACGGATCAGAAGACGAAGCTTCATGGGGCGATAGCGACAAAGAAGAGAGTTCTGGAGAATGTACGAAAGGAGAATCAGAATAGAATAGGGAAGCAGAAAGTGCGCTGAAGGAATCAATTTCGTACGACCTGACTTTCATGATAAAATCCTGAATAAACGAGTTAGGAAGTCCAGTTTTTTATTTTTTTCTCTCAAATCCTACCTCGTCTTATACGCGAAGTCGTCCTATATGCGAGTGAATACGGTACTACAAATTACTTCCTGAACAATAATGTTATAATAATGCAGGTTATTTCTGGCATAGTGAAAGGACTGCCAGAAGGTTCTTTGAAATAAGTATTGAGTAGTAATTTTGAGTTTCTTAATTAGGATGAAAATTAATACATTTAATCCTGGGACTGTTTTATGGCTTTATCTCTCATACTACTTACAAAATATCTGAATTTACATGAAATACAGGGGTATTCTCATGTAATGCTATATCCTATCTCATTTTATGTACAATAAAACCTCTTTAAGTAATGAAATGTCAGGGACCAATATTTTGCCAGTACATTCCAGCCAGCCTCGGAGGTGATTTGCATGTTGTAGAACTGTAGGGGAAATTATATTACCCAATGTTGTGCCATGAATTTATGGGAAAGAGGTTTGTAGAACTCAATTTAAGGTAAAATTTCTGGAGAGGACTGTGCACTTATATCCCTACTGTTCCCTGGGTGAGAAATTTAAGAAATTGAAGCCTAGTTCATGTTTGGCATCAACGTTGGCTTCATCTTCAAAGGCGAGTTGAATATATGGGTTCTCATGGATGCGTTTACAGTTGCGTGAAAGTGCCAACCACTTACTTCTACCGAGAACATGAAAGTTCAAGCAAGCTCAACATGTTCATGGTTGATAGTTTGTCCCCAGTGCATGCATAGCTTCTCATTTGCCCACCTCGTTCCACTTTGCAGCACAGCTATAGAGGTAATACCTCAGTGCTTTCAAAGAACCTTCTAGCAGTCCTTTCACTATGCCAGAAATAAGCTACGTTAAATATTCTTACGTTATTGTTCAGGAATTCCATTTAAGTAATTTGTAGCTACGATACTCGGACCGAACTACAGTTGACCTCCCATTGACCAGTCTGCCAAGGCTAACTAAAGTTATCGCAGTCATTAAGAACTAATAAAACTCATTTATGTTCTCACTAGGGATGGGCAGATCCAGGTTTTTTTTTCGGATCCAAATCCGGATCCTTCATTTCGGATCGCGGATCTCAATTCTTATTTTCGGATCATTGGATGTATTCAAGGGTATATACAATTCACAAATGATAATAGAATTTTAGCCTTGGAGACTTTATTGAAAATAAAAAAACATCAAGTTTAAAAATGTTAAACTTTAATATTAAAATAAAGACAATGTTGATGCCACAATAATACTAATCCTTGATTGTTGTCACATTAGTGCAATGACTGTTGTCATTCCACATCTTGAGATTTGATTCTTGAGAATTATGAGATGGACAATAAAGGGTGAATTTGATATACATTCAGCAAAAGCCGGTTGTCGAATGAAGTACATCAACAGCATTCTATTTGTTCGGCAGAAAGCCGCCTATAGCCGACGACAGCCGGCACTTCAATCGCTTAAAACTCTCTGATGCATATCTGATTTACTGCAGTATTTGGATCCGATATCAGAATCTCATCCCATGTAAAGATCTGCAGATCTTTGGATCCGCAGATCCGATCCGACCATCCCTAGTTCTCACTCATTCAGAAATAATTTATAAATCTATTGATGGTGACACTTTACCGCATGGAAATATTGGCTGCAACAACATCCGACCAAAGATAAACGAAGTTGGCCTGCTATTACCTATGCACATTCATGTTGACTAACCAGCCACTATGCCACAGCTTAACTATGCCAAAGCTTAACTATGCCAATAACAAGTCTCTGATTCAAGTTACAGACTTTCGTCTGTCTCCTTTGATAAATCTGAGGCGTGTAAGCATGATTGCATTGTTAGCGAAAGGGAGGTATACCAAATTTTACCATTCATGTTGGTGGAGTTTATTTGCTATTCCTTCTTACTGACGAAGTTTAACACATGAATAATAAATTTTTCTCATCTAGACGGAAGAACTGACGTCTTTCTCCCCCAGACGAGCGAAAGAGTGTCAAAATTTCATAACATTTTAATGCATACGTATGTGTAGGGATTTTGAGGCCAGAATTTCAGTACGCATGAAGATACTTTTTCAACAATGGAAACATAATGCTGAAACTTCACATGCGGCATAGTCATTCCCACAAGCCCGGGCAGTGAGTTTCACCAGGTCATTACAAAGCACTGATAGCACTTTGCCGATTCAGACTCGAGGGATTGCCCTGCCAATTGCTAGTGGTAACGCTAAGCTGCCGCTGCCTGAGGGGAAGAGGGACACATTTCGCCCACAGCAGTTAAATTGGAAAGGGGGTTGGGAGCTAGGGACGGAAAAGGGAGTGGGTGGAGAATGGGTGGAGTCAAGGCCATGCCGGGAAGTTGGTTGGGGAGGAAGTGTTAGCCGGGAATTGTGCCGGACCCCCTATTGGGTGAGTGACCTTCAGAGGGACAATAGAGGTATGAGATGTTGGGGAGGGGTGAAAGGGAAGAAGAAAAGTCCTTATCTTTCGTTTCTTCCCTTTCACCCCTCCTCGACCCCTCATGCTCTCTCAGACTCCTTTCGAAGTGTAGTAACCCAATGGGAGTTGTACCCTCAACCCAGTTAAATAGCTCATGCCAAGTATCCATTGTATGTATTTTAGTTCTCAAGCTCTTGGGCACAGTACGTTTGGCAAAGCTTCCTGATTGATAATGCAGCGTTGTGCATTGCTGTTTGAATGCCATTATTATTATGACAGACTTCGTAATCAAGTATTTTTTGTTCCTTTGGGGACCGGGACTAAGGTTCGTTATTCCGTAATTTCGTAATATCATTTCTTTACCATACATTAAGATACACCTTTTGTCAGGACCAACGATTTGGTTCGTAAGAATGAAAAATTCGTATAAACATTGTTTGTAATAAGGAGAGAGTACTGTACATCATTATATCTATATAATAATGAGCTTAATAATAAATATTATACTTTTCAGATCAGTGATCAGAGTGTTTAATGTTGCATTTGATAACTACGTTTAGTTGTTAAAATTGTTTTGTAAAACCCAAAATTTTCAGGGGGGGGTGTATCCCCTTTATCCCCCCCCCCCTGGGATCGCCCCTGGATAGGAGTAATCTATCATTTTGTTAATTGGTATTTTTTTCAAAGCAGGAGTTGTTCATTAAGAGGTATTTGCTAATGGTTTAACAGTGGAATTTGACAGGACCAATGGCATTTGTTTGTTCAGGATAGTTTTTCGTTTAGGTTGACTTTGTAAGGTGTAGGTTTTACTGTAGTTTAAAATACGGTCAGTTAGAGCTAGAACTCTGTTAAGTCCCATGTACATCAGCATGTAATTACTAAATGTGATTTTTTATTTAAATACTGTAGTCCTTAATGTTAAAAAGAATGGACTATTTTGGAATGGAATTTTAAGGGTTAAAATTAAGAGGATAATTTGAAATCACTAATTACCACTTATGATTGTTGTCAGAACTGAGGGTTTTTTTTGTTAAGTATCATGACTCATATACCAGAAAAGGTACATAAATAGCAATGAAGGAACTTTCCTTACTGCGATTGAGGAGGAACTAAACATTAAACTCTAAAATTGACCTGTTATCTTGTTTCTCTTTTAGTTCCTAATTAGTTTAACTTTTTATGCTCTTGAGTGGCATATATAGTGGAGTTTCTCTGGTTTTCCACCAGGTCAAGTAATAGGCTGTATATGTTTCAGCAGCTGACTCTGCCATCATATTAGAAATGATGTCAATATCCCTTTTGACAATTGTAGAGTCAGTCATCGAAACTTGGGAGCCCATTTCCTGGAAAACCTGGGAAGACTTCACTCAAAAGTATAACCTGGGAGAATATTAAATCTTTCTCCTTGTTTAATTTGTCTACAGGCTCCTCTCCCTCATGGTAACCCTACCAATTACAACCAGCAAGAGCAGCAGCAGCATCCTCCAGCTTCAAATGTGGGGCAGTCAGTTGTCAGTCAGCCCGTTCCAGTCACTTCTCAAGCCTCCCCTGTGGTTTCCACGCCCTCACAGGCTCCCCCGTCCACTTCAGACCAGATAACCCGCCTCCCCTACCCTCTCGGGGTGGTCGGGGGGCCAACGTACAACCCTCCCCCACCACCACCCCCTCCGCCCCCGCCCGTGCAACTGCCCCCAAAGTGGAAGGCGGCGAAAGATGCCGAGGGTAGGACTTATTACTACCACGTGAAGCTTAGGGTGCCACAGTGGGAGCCGCCCGTGTGGCCCCAAGAGGCGGAGGGTGCATCGTCCAAAGTGCCGACCATTGTGGAGGAGGTTGAGGAGGAAGTGGAATCCGAGGAGGATGAGGAGGAGGATGAGGAAGAGGAGGATGAGGAGGAGGAAGAAGAGGAAGAGGAGGAAGAAGAAGAGGAGGAGGAGGAGGTCGAAGAGGAGGAGGCGGCTCCATCGTACGAGGAGGGCATTTCGAGCTCTGAGGAGGAGGAAGAGGTAAGACCCTCTTGTACTCTCTCTCTTCCTTCCCTGCCTCAGCCAAACTCTTCGCTGGACAAGTCACTTGGATTTTGGTGCCCACTTAGCTGTGGGAAATGTTTCTATGTGGAGGAAGGTTTCTTAGGCGTCCTACTAAGCCAGGGTTCAGGGGATGTTTCAAGGAATGGCTTGCTCTGTATCATCAGAGCAGCCCTGAGGATGAAGAGTGAGTTCTTCTTTGAAACATATGTGGAGATTGAGCCCCTGACCTGGGGGACACCTGAGTAGCATTTTTGAAGATATGCCTGGTAAGCAGCAGACCATTCTGTTTTCTTTGGTGACTGGTGAAAATGTACTTGACTGCCACATTCCTCCTTTTACTATTCTCTATCAGGGGCTTGGTGGAAGGGGCAACTAATAGGGCTTGGGTCTGTAATGTCTTACTAACGTTGACCACTAGATGATAAGAATTTTCATGAATTTGATGTCGGCCGAGATTTTGGGCTTGGTAAGTTATGTAATGGTGGTAATTATATCATAATGGTTATAATTTTATTTGCCTGAAATTAGCACCCATAAGTTTACTACTTCATTTCTTTAACATATATTTTCATCCGATTTGTGTCATATTTTATGAACTAATATGCCTTTGATTAAAAGTCCTCCTTACTACTGCGGCATTGAGAAATGTATTATCATTCATATAAGTTACATTCAGTGCATGCTGTATTCGGCAACAATGATCAATGTCTTCTCTCTGGCAAGGAGCACCTAAAAAATGCTGCTGTGACCCATCATCATTCGTAAAAACAAGTAACTTTTTCATGTCGGGTCCATGAACAGAGGTTTGTAATTTCAAAACTTCGTTATATCCTCATATCGCATACTGTTACATTTAGATACCCTTTTGGTCGAGACCGAATATTTGGCTTTGTTAAATCAAAATTTCATAATTTTGAGTTTCTACTGTGTAAAGTATCTATATTTGCATATTATTTCCCAATTTCCTTATTTTTTTATGCATATAAATCATGAAAGGTCAGTATCAACCTTCACATTGCCTGCCAATAGTCCCTTCATCACTTTATATGGCTGATATTTTGTCAAAACAGAGGGGCTTATTTTGAGATATTACAAGAAAATATTGATTAAACGATTATGAAGCCTGTCCTAAGCGTCTCAGTCTTGCCACCATGGTAAACTCATTTATCTACCCATCGAAGTTTTATGGCCCAATCTTCCTAAGAGTGGTGCAAACTAGCACACTTTCTTATCATTCCAGAGAAGGGGTCTCCATTCTGGGGTAATTGGGGAGTGTGTCGGTTCCTTGGACATGGTTTATGAATGTTTTGCTGGATTACTTTAAGGAAGCATGTTTACACAATGCATGTACCAAACCAGTTCATTTGTCAACATTTGGATAATTACAAGAACAGACTATTTTCTGGATGTGTGTTCATCCATCCACAAGAGTTGTTGTGTTTAGAGGATGAATTTTTTATGGAATCTGCCTTCATGCATGAACTCACATGGTTATATGTGTTTTGTGTTCTCCAGTCTGAAAATATGATAAAATGGCTAAACATCAAGGAATTTTCCTTCACATTGGTATCAAAATAATCAGGAATCAAGGAAAGTAAATGTGGAGTGTATATTAAACATTTCAAATAAGTCAATTCTTTGGCAATGCATCTATGTTCTTGCACAACTTTGACTGCTTCCCGTGCCTAAAGAAAATGGCTTACTCAGACCTGCTACTCTCTTGATTGCCCTTGAAGAGGAAACAGTCCTGTTGCAGCTGAAGGGTTAAACCTCTTGGGTTAGTGTGATGATCAGAACGCTGGGCTTCCCTTTCTGAGGGCCTGGGTTTGAATTCCGGCTGCGGTGGAGATTTTTTAGTTGATTCCTGATTACTATTTTTGTGCCATGTTAAGTGTTGTATCCTGTCCATCAAATGGGATGCAAAGCTGTGGACCATTTGGCTCCTTTTTTCCATGGAGGTTAATGCTGATGCCAAATTTCTCTCCACCCTTCTTCCATTCCCCAAAAAATTCAGTCCTTTTCCACATGCCCTCTTAACCATAGTAGCGAAGGACATCAATTGGCAATCACAAATGACATCGGTCTTCAGTATACTTATATTCCAGGGCTATTGAGCAAGCCTTCATAGCAATTTCATTGAGCAATATTTAGTCTTTGTATGCTTCCAAGCTGTGACCTTGAAACATCATTTTGAATTGTATCACATCACTTGTATTAAGAAGTTATGCCTGCCTCATGAAGGAAGTTCTACGATGAAGTTTTTAAATTTCATTGTTTAACTTGCATGATTATTTAATTAACCCTTTCATTGCAATAGGAAAAAATCTGTTGAATTTCAAATTGAAATGTAAAAGCATATAGTTCACTCTTTGCAATGTTCTAGTCTGTTACATATAGTCATTAGTGTGCTGACATTCTGGAACAGTGGCTGTCAGTGCTGAATTTGCTAAGTAAATGACAGCCTTGCTCTGAAGGTTAGCTATCAACTTTTAGCTATTGCTACTGTAGATTTTTATCCAACATCTCAACTATTAAAATCTGAGTTAGGATTATCTTAGTTAGTAATTAGTTTTTTGAACTACTCTACCATTATAAGTGAATGAACTCTGTCCTTCACCTTAATGAAGCTATGTGAAATTGGAGCCCCAGAGGAGTTTTCCTCCTTTGCTATCATGTTACATGAATGCATTTTACCTGCTGGATATGTTAAACTGGGTGGATGTTGAATCTCGACTTGACTTCTGACCGTAATATTTCAGATTAATTAAGATTAGTCTTAATTCTAATTGACCATAATATTGTCCTGAAAGCCACATCCAAGGGCAATTTCAGCTACCAGCCTATCTGTATGCTATAAATATATTAACACTGCAGGATTATGCATTTTCTGTTGCAATCATGCTGATTAATTGAGTGTACCGGAGCATTTAATAATTGTTTTATGTAAATAATGGGAACTTATTGTTGTGAATGATATGTTGGCTACTCTTTTATTTATATTTTAAAAATGTGAATTCTTTGAGAAAAAATTTTCCCACTAAGTTCCTTTAGTGTTCTCATGTTAATGTTAATTTTATGCATCATATGTATTTATAATTTAACTGATTTTTAACTGAAATTAACCCTCTTTTTGTTAACTGTTTTGTGACTCAAGTTTTTTTTCAGTTTTCCCTCCCATTTGCTTTTTGTTTACTGTAACATTCCATTTAGTGCATAGAAGCCACAATACTTGGTGGCTTTCCCCATTGAATGGCATGAAATTAGGGATAGGATTGCATTTGAGAATGGTAGGACCAAGGGATCATGGAATCCTGCAGCAGTCCCCATGGTAATCCTTAGTTCTTCTGTCCTCGTTCATGCTTGAGTTACCCTCATTGAGCTGTCCTCTGGTGAGTGGGACTGTATCTGTGTGATACATATAATTATCCATTTTTATTAATCTCTGTACCTCTTTGTCTTTAAAACTAAGGAATCCATCTCGCTAAGGCATTTGCGAAAGTATCTAACTTCGAAATTTGCATGAGATGCTTTGAAGTGAAATAAGGTGTGAATTATTAAAATCTTGGAAAATGTCGAATGTTGTATCTTCGTGATTGTTAAACCCAGTTTTTACAATTACCTAAAAAGTACTATAAAAATTAATGTACTGCTCCCACTGTGTGATTGTGTACGTGCTAATGCTTGGGGTTTAAAGAGAAGGCCTTGCTGGGTAAGCTTGATTTATGATGCTTCTTTCTTCTAACCATTGGATTGTAGGTACAAATAAAACATTAGGCATGGGCTATGTTGATTTTTTTAGACCGATATCGAATAGCTATCCCTGTTGAGACTTAATTCTTTTTACGAAAGTGAATGTTGCAATTCAGTATTAGATTTTGTGATTGATCTCAAGTGTAATGTGTGAGGCCATGGATAATAATACAGAACTGCTGTTGAAGTAATTCAATGCTGAGAAGAGATTTATTTTATTATTACGTCATATCAAGGAAAGTATTCATTGCTTAGTTCATGGTCATAGGGTAAAAAAGGTAGAAAAGTAATGCAAGGAAGATAAGAAATCACAAGAAGAAATTTTTACTGTAAATCCAATCTATTAATAAACCATGCATACTAATCGCTCCTTCTAATTCCATTAATAACTAATGTGTTAAATCAAAAATTAATGCTTTATTCTGGTAACTTCTTTTAAGTGGAAGCATATTGTGTGTATGAAATTTTAGTGTTTTCATTTTTAGAACTTGCATGTGTCTCTTCAATAAATTGTTGTTACATAAATTATCCTACATATTGTGTTATGCCTTGCATGCTAGTGAAATGTTTGCTTGTTAAATGATGTCATGTATATTTTTTGCCTGTAATATTACAAGAGTATTATAAGTATCTATTTGAAATCAATTATGAAATGAAGCTGATGCATCATGATAGAAATTAGTGTTTTAATTATTTTTTAGGCTAATGTTATTTATGGAAAAAAAGTGTTAAATGGCATAGTACACCTTAGATGCATCCATCTAATTATTAGTACATATTACTATTTTAGTTAGTATTATTCTTGTAGAAAAGCCATGGGTACCCTAGAAGCAAGGGAAGATTTAATTGCATTATTTCATTTCAATTGCTCTTTAACACACAGAGGCCCAGAATTTTTTACCTCCTAGAAAGCCCACATGGGCCATTTTGACCCGAAGTATCTCTTTTGTTGTAATTAGAGTTTTTCTTTCCATTTTATGGTGAAACATTATTAATAAAAGTTATAACACCACTATTAACAATAATTATAATGTAATAAATATTTTTGAACATTTCATTGAGCATTTTAATGAACATTTTATTGTACATCATTTGAATAATTGATATCACAATCAATGCATATTTTTGACAATGATGCAGCACATTTACCACATACCGGCCTCTTGCACCTGTAGCACGAATCCATTGTCTTGTTTTTATTTCCCTTGCATTTAGATATAAGGCACTTTCGTCTATTTTCATGAAGAGGATTTGAATCTACAACAATGCATGAAATATTGCGCGATACCCTTGACTGTTTGTAAACCTCACATAGTTCAGAGGCCAATTGTAGCAGAAATTTGTGCCGAGGTATTTCTATCCCTGTAATTTCACAGTAAAGCACACATTTATGGCTGAGAGATACAACAAATTGTAAAACACCGATACTGGCTCGCACAGAGTACTTACACACCATTTGATCTAAACAGTCAATGCAACTTTTGGTAGCATTATAAAATTGCACTCTCTGGAAGTATTTTTTGCCCTGCGGAAATGGAAACATAGGGGTGCAGCATTGTACTCGATACCAGTACATTCTTTTTGTTCCTACACTGATTTGCAGTAAGTGTCATGCCAGCAGACTTTAGAATGGCGGAGGAATACATAGGAGCATCTGAATTTTTAAATATAACTGGAACTTCTTTACGAGCACGATTCATTGTTCCCAGTATACTAGTACGTTTTTATTTCAATTTGCTTGCAAGAGCGATTGACGTTAAATAATTGTCTGTCATTAGGTTTCTGCCTTTATTGAGATAAGGCTCCATAAGCTTCATGATTACACTCTCGGCCAAGGACTTGCCATGAGGACGAAGGTCACCTTTTCCAAGATAAGGTATTGCATTACATATGTATTTACTATTAGCATCAGCTAGCACCCAGAATTTTATACCAAATGTGCCTGGTTTCTTTGGCTTATATAGAATGAATGAACATCTGCATTTGCAAGGAAATAATTGTTCATCGCCAGTCAAATATTCTCCTGGCTTATAGCAAAGTATACTATTATCAATGAATTTGTCCCACAATTCAGATACCAGAGCGAATTTGTCATTTTTTAACCTCTCCAGCCTATTAGACTTACGGTCAAATCTGAGGCAAGTCATAATTTCTTTGAATCTGTTCTTAGACATAGTATTGCTATAAAATGAAGGACCCCACGTAGTATTCCAGAGTAAATCTAAATCTAACACACAGCTACCATATGCCCCTCGGGCGTAAAGCAATGCAATGAACGCTTCTAGTTCTGAAAGTGACACTGACCAATTTTTATCGCTAGTGATTCTACGGGCCTCGTCTTGCGTGCATGTCTGTACATGCTTCAGCATTACATCAGAAAAAAGCAAATGCCAAACGCTAAGGGCACGACCATTCTCGACATACCATTTTGCATGAGGTGTTTGACCTGAAATTTCACTCAATATATTTTGAGCCACCCTCTGCCCGGAAGCCTCTACTCGAATTTCAGACACCACCCACTTCACCGTACCATTTTTTTAATATAACAGTCTCGCCCACCTTAGGGAGAGCCAAATTAGGCAATCCTGAACTTTTTCCATCACGTTTTGGATGTCCACCCGCACACACAGCATCTTCAACCACAGTTGATGCAGTCTCATCTTCATCAGTATCCTCAGACTCTAAATTAATCGCTCCACTTTGAAACTTTCCACAGGTCCGACTTTATCGACTGCTACACGGCCGACTTTGGTTTGCCCAAGGAATGTGCCAGCTGTCGACCTTCTATATCTCCCTCTCTTTGCTTCATGTAAAATAAAATACAGCAAAAATTATATTTTGATACAAAAATCATACTACTGGCACTGATGAGTGCCCACAATAATTACAGTCCTTTATTTCGACCAGTCTCTTGTGACACGAAAAATACAATACCCACCTTTTACCACCTCAGGTTGATCATCCATAAAGTCGTCCTCATTATCAGAATCACACTCCTTCCATCTCACGTGGTAGATAATCCTGATCACCATCACTTAATTCAGAGTCTATCTCACTGACGTCCAATTTATTTTCTGAAATTTCTTGCAGTATGTTCAAAATCTTTCTTGGGTATATAGCTCTGCATCGTTTCATGGTGGGAATGTTTCCCTCTCCAATATCAGGTGTCATCAAGTACAAATATTTCGTATGCATAAGTTTATATAGGGAGACAGGAAGGACGGGGTGGCGGATGAAGGGGGAGAGGGAAGGAGAGAAGGGTGACATTCATCGGTTGAGAGTTGGAAAATATGGGTGAAGGAGTTGGAGGTGGGGTACGAATTGCACATACAAAAGAAGGTTCAAAATAATAGAAGTTAATTATCTGCTTCCCCTCACGATGGTCGGAGGCGTGCTGGCGCTAGTCCCTGGTATCCTGAGGGTGGATGCCGAAGAGAAAGCGTTGGGAGAAGGTCCTGGGGTCATGAGTCCTCGGGAAAACCCTGGCTTGTCTTCCGTGGTAATCTGGTGATCTCTCGGCCGAGAAACGCTCATCATCGATGTCCTGTAGTGTCGGCCGTCGAGAGGGGTCGGAGAAAGCTTGAGTGGGGGAATCCGCTGTCTCTGGTGGGCTCTACTGTCTCTGATAAAAGATTTAAGTTTCTCCTGGTGAATAGTATTAATAAACTCTTCTCGGGCTCTGCACCAGGTGATTGGCTTCATGTTTGCAGACGTTTCGGAAAACGACTTGTTTTCCATTTTCAAGGCGTGTTACTCTGTCCGTGTCAGATTGTAAACTATTGAGTTACTCTGTCCGTGTCAGATTGTAAACTATTGAGTTTACAATCTGACACGGACAGAGTAACACGCCTTGAAAATGGAAAACAAGTCGTTTTCCGAAACGTCGGCAAACATGAAGCCAATCACCTGGTGCAGAGCCCGAGAAGAGTTTATTAATATTTCTACTGTCTCTCTTTCCCACCTCGAAAAGTGACCATAGGAAACGAAAGGGGGTTTCCCAAGAACTCATCACGACCCCGAGACGTTCTCTCAGCGCTTACTCTTCGGCATCTACCCCAGGATACCTGGGATTAGCCACAGTATGCCTACAACCATCATTAGGGGATGCAGATAATGATGTTCTTTTATTTTGAACCTCCTTTTGTATATGTAATTCGTCTCCCACTTCCAACTCCTTCATCCGTATTTTCCAACTCTCAACCGATGAATGTCCACCTTTCTCTCCTTCCCTCTCCCCATCCCCCCTCATCCGCCACCCCATATTACCACTCCCTTCTTCCCGTCTCCCTATATAACCTTGTGCATACGTGACATACATCGGCATCTGGATACTGAAGAATGTAATAAGCGTAAACAATATAGGAACAGGTTCCTATATTGAAAGTAAGGCTTATAACTCTTCAGGACAAAATGACCCAGGCGGGCCTTCATGGTAATATTTTTAAATCAGACTGGAAATGATATGGTATAAAGATAATATTTTACCCAAAGCTAAATAATGTCATTTCATGAAAAGTCACGGTGTATTTTACCATAATTCCAAAATTTATAAACATAGTGACACTTTGAAAGTTCCTTAGGGTCAAATTGACCTGTATGGGCCTTCGTGTGTTAAACCAAGTTCCCTTTAACTAGAAGTTTGATGAGAAATAAGCTTGGTTAAATTCACTCCATATCCTAGTCTAATTCTTAGGGCATCATATGTCGACTAGTTTGGTTGACCTACATGAGTATTTGTGGTTGCTCTCACATTCATTCATATTTTATTTCCTTCTGAATATTTTCCTTGTCAGTGGAATTGTCTATACATATTTTTTTGTAACAGAAGAAATGCTAATGACTATCAGTGAAATCTTTTTCTGTCGTTTCTTTTCGTGTCATCTGTGTCAAGGGAGTATTTGGAGAAAAACTTTGAAAATGAGGTGATTGCCATAAATGCAGTAATTATTGTAATTTTCTTTTACGATCATTGATTTTAAATTTCTTTAATAAGTAATCAGTTCAAATCAACCAATCATTGGTAGGCTTTTTATCTGGGTGTTTTAAAAATGATAGAGGAATTGCTCTAATGCCTAATTGACATGTTTCTAACTTGTTAGGGCATAAGTTTTTTGTCATGCATCTTTTTATGTTAAAAACTCCGTCATTGAGTATTTGCATGGGTCGGAATTTGTTGGCGAATGAATTATCAGTAAATCCTTGAATCAGTAAATCATGAATAAGGCAATCCGGCTGTCAAACTCAATTCTGTGTTTTTATAAATAATATAAGCCATTAAAGCTGCACTTTTTTCATATCAATATCAAGCAAGGCAAAATGTGTGCTGGCATCATCTCCCTTACTTGCCTGGCTCGTGTTCGCGATTTTGCCGAGACAGGAGTGACAACCAGACATTATTTCTTTGAAATCTAAGGGAATTGTTTCATCTTTGGACTGATTTTCGTTAAAATGGGGATAGGATACTCAAATGTGTCATCCAACAACCTGCCTGCTGTGGATACATTGACGGTGGGAGATTGTATGAAGCAAAACCCACTATTCGCGAGCTCTGAGCAGTGAGGTGTAAAAATGTCCCGGTTAGAATATCTCCTTCCCAACTACTCTTTTTATTTTATGCATTACATGCAAATAACATGAAATTCACACTAAATTATAGTATTTCACAGTGCACTGGAGAAATTCCATTCACTGGTAGCTTTAGTGAGGCAGCTTCCCTCTCATCATTGGTTACGATGTCCATAGGAATGGTCTGATCCTTGGCCGACTCTTGTGAATTGGCAGAGTCCTGCAGAATTTCAAAATTTTTTCTCTCCCCCACCATGGGTCGGTCACAAGAGGCAGGACTATTCTTAGATTGGCATTTGAATATATCGGGAGTAACTCCTTTTTTAATCTTAAAGATCCTCCTATAATTTTCAGCATCCTATTCTGACTAGAAAGAGTCGAAAGAAATGAATGCAATATATCTATATGCCAATACTAATCATAGCAGCTACTAATGCGGTCGAGTGACTCCTAAAATTTCAATTTATAACACCCCGGTTCTCATTTACACACTATTTCTACAACTAAAATTTTCACACTGAATAGCGGTTCCAATTATATAATAATAATAATTTTATTTGTCTAAAGATCGTATGTCAAAGAGATCAATGCATAGATATAAGACATGCCAAAGTTATTGAACAAAGAATTACATGTTTCCATCAATATACAAGATACGCTGCACTCAAATTTGATGACAAAAAATAATTGAGATAGAACAAGACAAAATACAATGATAATACAAAAACAACAGCTAAACTTTGTTATAAAACTCATGTACGCTGTAATAACATTTATTTACTAGATATTTTTTTAGTTCAGCCTTGCACTTTTTGTCTGGGGTAGCACATCTTAAATATGGGGGGAGTAAATTAAACATTTTAGTGCCAACAGCAATGGGGCTCCTAGAGGCTATATTTTGTTTATGGAGGGTGACATGCAAACTTGAATGGGATCTAGTCAAGTGATTATGAATATCACTATTAACCTGTAATTTGTGAAGGTTAACCTTATATAAACACATAATTTATAAATATATAGGCATGGCACTGTGAGGAGCCTTAATTCCACAAATAGTGGTCTACAGGAGTGTGTTTTTGATTTCCCCTTAATGATTCTTATTGCCCTCTTTTGTATAAGGAATACTTTGTTAAGGAGTGTTATGGCCGATCCCCAGAATTCAATTGCGTAGTTGGCTTTGTTCACAAAGTTAGAGTGATATAAAGTCAATAGTACATCTTGAGATACTGTGTCTCTGAGAAATCTCATACCATACAAGACTACAGATAGCTTTCCAGTTAAATTGGAGACATATGTTGACCAGTTTCCTGAATTTTCAATTATTAAACCTAAGAATCTACTGTTATCAGCTGGAATGAGACTGTCATTCTTAAGGGTTAATTGACCAAAACTTTGTGAGGAATCATGATTAAACAATAATATTTGTGTTTTTTCAGCGTTTAACTTTAATTTGTTAGCAGTACTCCAATTATGGGGGAACACATCTCGGAAATAATGTAGTCTTATGAGCAATACATAATAAATCGCAATATGCAAGAAAAAGTGCATAGGCTTGATTGTTTACTCTCGAGTGGTACATAATTTTCAATTTACTTGTATTTAAATTGTCGCAACAGCATTGTAAATGAGTTTGTGTAGTTAATGGCATCTTCTCATCGTCTTGTCAAGCTGCTATGAGCCACTTCTCCTGTGTGGTAGGATTATCCAGGTCGCTGAACTCTTAATTTGGCATTGATACTCGCGTAGTTTTATCAGTGGCACGTAACGGTATTCTTTATAGTTTTTCTTTTTAGTAGTAATATTGTTTTCTATATCGTTGGACTCCTGCCTCGCGTAAATCAGAAATACATAGCGAATTCTACTTAATATTAACCACCCAACAGAAAATATCACAGAGTGCCAACGTAAACTAACCCAATATCAATGGCTGAGTAAGGGGATTGACATCATGGCAGAGTCAATATGGCCGCGGTCTGTTTGAGTGCAAGGCCTTCATTACAATTTTTTAGCTGTGTCCCAATTCGCCATTTAGGCAACTAAATCGGCAGATTTAGGGAGGACGCCATCTTGAAGTGTGTCCCAATTCATTAGGCATCATGGGGGAGCGGATTTATATGCCTTTCTCAGGGGTGAAATTTAGGGTAGACGGAGTTTATCCTAAATCCGCCGCCATATTGAATTTCCCATCATGCAAAGCACTGCAGGCGTCGTACAAGGAAACTCGTACACCTCGCACACAAGGAAGTAGTTAAAAAGTGGCAATCGTGGCCAGCAAGTATTTTGTCTGTAATTGAAAGAATTCTCTAATATTTCACAACCCAACACACTTCTACTACAAAAGAAAAATTGTACTTAGTACACTTAAATAAAACGAATTTAAATCCCAGAACACCCACACAAACTTAAATACCCTGAAAACTTAAAACTAACGAATCTCTTAACAACGAAATGGATGAAAAAATGTTATTTCACATTCCAAATCTCACTACGCATACGAAGGTAGCCACAGGCGCCAAAAATATCTTAATTTCAGGTTTCATTTGTTTCATTCAGTCCTTTATTAATTACTCATATGTTTTTCATTCGTTTCCAGCTCGGTAGACGGCAACCCTAGCGAAGGATGTCCCAAATCAAGCTCCCTTAGCGAAAGGCCTCAAAATATTTAGGTAGCTAACCGCATCCTCCCTAATGCCTAACGAATTGGGACACGGCTTTAATCGTTTATTATTTAAAATGTAGGATATGTATAACTCTCAAATGTTGTATTTAGGTTTTTAATGCGCTAAAGTAGCATTTGCTGTTAAAAAGTGTGCAAATACTCAGTTAGTATCCAATTAATCCATGTGTGTAGACCCAGAAGTCTATTTGTGTTTCATATGAATGCTGGTTTAGAGTGATTATGTGGGTTTCTGTGAACATTTGTGGTCGACAGTATCTAAAATGTGACCTAATTATCCTTTATTTTCCGGATTTAAATTCCTGCTACTGGTTCATTAGGCCAGATTGAATTTTAATTTAACAGGAAGCAGTTTGAAATGTTATGTTGTGGTAATATAAAGTATAATGTTTGGACAGCTGTAGGACATTGCGTCCCAACATGCAATTAAATGTATGCTAGTCCTTTAAATTTTAATTCAATAATTCATTTGGTACATGGGGTACATAAACGATTCACTCATTGCACATGCAAAAATACAAGGTTTAGCAATCATATAACATCAATGACAATGAGGTATCGTATTCATGGTGTTAGAATACATGACTATAGGCATTTATGAGTTTAAAAATTGAGTTTGCTATGATTGACGCATAATGTAATCTGAACATTTAATTGTTTCTCATCAAAAAATGAGGCAGAGAACAATTTTTTACCTTCTTTCAACTTTTTACTTAAATGGCTTACTTAAAGGAACTTAAACTGCTTGTTGGAACCTCAGGACAGTTGACAACATTTCCTATGAAATTCATGAGTTACATTGAGCCCCAAAGACATCTTTTCTGAAATTATAAAAGTTTTCAATCGTCATCCCTACTGTACTTTTCTAACTTTTGGTGGCTTAAATCTTAGCTCATGGAAAATGTGGCATGTAAATCTTTTCCAGGCCACGGGGCTTCATCACAGTACAATATACCGATCTCTTAATCTGCTGAAACCTTCATCAACATGCAAGTGTTGCTAGTCCTTCGACTGTGATAGGTCTTTTAGGGGAAGATAACTGTTCCGCTTGTGTAAGCTTTTGTCTGCCACAATTAGAACTCACAATCTTTTAGGCGAAACAGAATCTGTGCATAAAAATTTTGCTCTGTTTTGGAAGTTGTTGACGAACTATCAATTTGTGGATTGTGGAAAAAAATATCAATTTTTACAGTTAATTAAAGGTGTCTGTAGTAATAAATAATGTTGAAAACTAAGATAATTGTCTGAATGTAGGGTAATTGTGAGCTTAGGGTAATGAGGGATAAAAATATCTACCCTTATTTTCGTTGGTGTTTCATGCATTCCGAGTTCTTTTGTAGAATATTCTCTGTTCCCATATAGAAATAAAGAAAAGTCAGACTATATGTGCATGAGTTTCAGGAAAAACAATTTTTTCGGTGTAATTATTGGTCGAACTATACGCTTTGTCACCTCATATACAAATACATTAGATATGTTTAAAGCTATCAATGATGAATATGTATTCCCAGCGGAATTGTGAAAAATGAACAGCTATTAGTGGGACATTCCTTTAGGGAAGCAGTTTAAGGTAAAAATCTCATGTTTTTCTTACATAATACTTACCTGTCTATTATATCTTAGTAAATTTGTATCTTTGGCTGAACCTTGGGGAAAATTATAAAAATTGTTAGAACTCCAAGAATTGAATAAATAGATCAGAAATTGATGGATTATAGACAGTTGCTCTGACAAAAGCCTTGCCAAATGTACTTTACAAACCCATGCTCCATGGACATCTTATTTCTTCAAAATTTTGTTGAATAAGAGGGTGGATGTCATAAGCAGCCCATACACGGTCGAGCATGCTCAGCGAGCATGTTGGTGAAAGTAGTTGGTGGCCTGTTCGGCGAGCATGTTTGACCATGTGTGAGTTGAATGAGCCAAGTTAGCGTGCTCGGCTCGGTGCGCGGTTGGGCCATCCCCACGAGCACCAACCTCTTGCTGGACATGTCTGAACGTTTGTGGGTGACAGTCTAGCATGCTCACCAGCATGAATATAGATATGGATTGTTGACTCCATGCTAAAGTGTTGCCTAGACTTCCACATGTTAACAAAACGAAAAACTTTGTCGATTGTGGTTCCACCACTCACCCCCATTCGATATATATCATGATGCGCTGCTCATGGCAGCAGAGTCTAAACTGAAGTTCGTCTGTTTGGCTCGGACATATATGGACAACGACGAGCATGTTGGGCTCGAGGTACTTTCTCCCGAGCCGAGCATGCTTGACCATATATGGGCTGCTTTACACAAGGCCCTCATCTCTCTGGAATTCCCGGAAACCGTAAGGCTAGCTCGGTCCCAGGAAGCTCTGCATGAGTCAGTTCAGAAATTGTATTGTTCGCTTGCTTTGGTGATCAAGGTCTTCACTATTGCCATACCCAACGATCTGTAGAATACTGTTTTCACATTGTGTATCTTGTTCACTTTGTATGGGCCACTTTTTGTTTGATCATTTTTTTAGATTTTGACATTGTTTCAGTCTTCTTGGTTGTTTATTGTGGCTTCATGATAAAAAATTTGCATGTAATTTAGGCTCTTCTTAGCTCATAGCTAAATGCTATTTGCAAAAGTGATATGTGGTTTGAAAGAGCAAAAGTCACTGTATTCACCACATGAATCAAGTTGCTCACCACTGATAGCACTGATAAAAGACAAGGGGATTGAAATTAAGGTCACAGGAGATGGAAGAAAACACTCAAAGTTGGAGATTGGTGTATCAGTCCATGCTCACTCTTGAACTAAATGTGGTATAGAGGTCATTTTTGTTTTATTTGGAAGCAAATCGATTACTTTGACTGTTGTGATACATCAAATAACTCTGTAATAGTAATAATTCAGAGGGAATTGGCTGCTCTGTTTTCATTCCAATCTACATCTCTTCACCATATAAATAACTCCTCTTGATCATCAGCAATACATATCACTTTAGTCATTGATAAGTTTTGGTGAGCATTGGCTAGCTTTTTTAGGAAAATTATGAAATAATACTCCAAACCATATATGCTCCAGTAATATACTGCGGAATTGAATTGAAAGTTTTAATTGCAGTTAGTTGATTAAAACTTAGATTCATTCTATCAATGCTGTTGCATGTAGTTAAGATATTCTATTGAACTCTTTCCTTTGATTTGGAGCATGTGAGTACTGATATTTTATTTTTGCATGTGAAGTGAATTCTTGTGTGTCGGATTTGATTACAGAGCTATGATGTATGTAACGATTGTTAGTCTTTGTTATTGCATTTCCATTTTAAGCTTATTTACTACTATGTAGATATTGTATGAAGAGAATGATAAAGAAATGATTTATCTGTTGTAATTCACCTTTGAATGTATCCTCCCAGTATTTGATGAAATGATAATATGTCACTACTAGTTATTTTATGGAATTCGTACCATCTAATCTGGTTATATTAATTTCAACACTAAATATGATGTGGCTTTATTGCACTATAAAACTGATGGATTTAAAAAAATCTTTATCTGCAAATAATATTTAATTTTATAAGAATGACTACCATTTTTGGAGATGGTGGCCGTCTCTCAGAAAGATAACTCATTATCATGGCTCATTTTGGATTTTTTTAACAGAATGATAAGTTTTTAAGTCTGCTAAAATTATAGGTTAAAATTTTAAGTTATTGAAAAATAAGTAAATTGAATGGTATGCTATTAATTTATTTGTTGCTGATGGTGTATTTTGATGTTTGTCATCTTGAAAAAGTTAGTTGTAATGATAGCTGTAGTATTTTTAATCTTAATTTATGCATGTAACCTTGTAATTTTTATATTGTATTAGTTATTTGTGATGTAATCTCTCATTATTTTCTTTTTAAACATGTTTTTGATGAAAAGCTTGATTACTCTGTGTTTATCCCTTATTATTTGGTAGATATTATGTATGTCCATGTAATATATCATGAATTATTTAATTGCCTATGGAGTGATTATTATGTGAAATTCATCTTTTTTTATCAGTACTGTAGTTTTTAGTTGCTAAGAACAAAGGGCTTAGTGGCCATCTCATAATTTTTTGAAGCCCACTCATACAAGTCACTGGATCGAGGTTTTGCCTCTTTGAAACCCACTTATCTGGGTTTGAGGGGAATTGAGTGAAGAGTGAGGTCAGAGGACACATGGCTTGCAAGAGTCTGGCGATAAAAAAATAATTCTGGAAGCCTTGTGGAAAGTAACGGCAAGGGGAATTGGTGGAAACGAGTCATTCAATTCACTCAAGTGTGCATAATTTCTCCTCAGATGGAGGAACAGGAGGAGGAAGAAGAAGATGAGGTCGTTGAAGGTTCTCATAGCTTGGAGTTGCATTACGAGAAGGATATGATCCATAGGAAAGTGGCTGCCCATGATAGACTGGCCGTGGTTGAGGAGGGTTGGAGGGGAGAGGGGGGCATGGAGGAAGACCCGAGGCAGAGGAGGCGTCGGAAGATGATGGCGATGGTTGCGTCTTCGGCAGCCAAGAGGGAACAGAGGGAGCGTAGGCGGGAGGGGCTAGTGCAAGAGAGAATTATAAGTGTGAGTGGATTCCTTGAGTTGAAGCAAAAGAAACCTCCCAGAGCTTTGTTCTATAGATCACTAATTGTTCACATTCTTATGCTCTTTTGTTTGTGTGCCATGCCTTTTTATCCTATTTTTTTAGTTTTCTTTTGTTAATTTTTCGTGCTTTTACTTCTTGTAAATCCGGGGTAAATTTACCATTTTCGAGCCCACTGAACTGTAATGGAAACCCAAGAATGTCCCGCACGCAATCAAATTAATGAAGTCTCTGGCACATTGAAAGTTGTTGGGACAAAAATCAATCCATCATGCCTGCTTTGATGCTTGTTTTAGGAGGAAAGTGGGAAACATTTTTGCTTTCTGCAACCGGCTTGTGACTCTTGCGTGTAGGGCTGGGGATTTGATATGGGAGCTTTGTTTTGATTGTATTTCTTTTGTCTTCTGTGCATTGCAGCCAAGGAGAGAGAGTGACCATACTGAGTCGGACAAGGTGTACCGTCAGATCAAGGATCGCCTGAGACGGCACAAGATGGCGAGGGAAGCTGCTGCAGCAGCGGCGATTGCATCCATGCAGGGTGGTTCAATGGCGATGCAGCCACCGAGCATCTCCTCCCCTACATCTGCATCCCCAAGACGGCACGGGAACCATAGGCACCACCACAGGCACCATCACCGAAGACCCGGCTCTCCCAACTCTGCAATCTCGGCATCCTCTGTCAGTTTGCCTCGCATGGAGGAGGAGGGCACAGAGGAAGGTGATCTGGAGAGGTCACTGCGGCACATGGAAGATGGGGACCAGGAGAGGGACGAGTTGCTTGAGGGTGATGAAAGGGAAGGCACGGTGGTTGCTGGGGCTGACACATCCTCATCAGATATGGCACGTCGAATCAAGGATAACTTCAGGGTGAACATGGCTGGTGTCATAGTCAGTTGTTTGAATCAGCACCGCCGGCCAGATTGTAAAAATGGGAGGATTGTAAATACAGAAGACTTCAAGCATCTTGCGAGGAAGGTGAGGGGAAAATGATTCTTGTTTCAATTGTCTGTTGACAGTTTAGTGAAAGCCGGTTTATCTTTGAAAATGCTGTTGTAGCTTGAGATGAGTAAACTAAAGTAATTTTCATTTGAGGTAAATTACTGTGGTAAATTATGGTAATTTTTTAATTTTACCTCATTTTTTAATGACTTAGGCCATGTTTCAAAGAAAATTATATCACCTTTCCAAAGGTATCAAAATATCAGCCGCTTACCCCCTCTACTTTTCAAGGTTAAAAATTGAGGAAATTGTAACTGGGGTATCTCATCAGAAATGTATTGGTGTGTAGTTGAATGAAATCTCATCTATTTTTACAAATAAATTAATTCCTTTCCACAGTAATTTTGACAGAATTGCCTCACATTTTTTGTTGTGAAGGGGTTTTCAGCTTACAGTGTGAATAAAAGAGGTAAATATTTCTGTGTGCATTTATAGTTCAATAAATAGATTTTTGGTAAAATAAAACCATACAATGTGCCCGTACGATTTGTATCACAAAATTTACTTCAGGCTGCTTACAGCTGATGAAATTAAGAAATAAATTCATCAGTTTTATTGGGTCTCTGTAAGAACTAAGGACAAATTTCACTCAAACCGTCTTGAATCAGGTCTTCACTAGAAGCATAGTCCATGCAATTTTAGATGGCAAAGCTGTGTTTTTTGTAGTCCAATGCCCGTAGATTTCAATTTTGTGGCAATCCCTTTGTTTTCAATCACTTATAAAGTAAGGTTACTTGTCATTTTAATTGATTACTTTTTGGCTGAAGTAGTTGTTATCTGTCCCAATTACAGTTTTTTGGCTAATTTACCCAACACAGATCATAATTGACTCTGTGTGTATCAGGGTTGCTACTGACTAGCATATCCAGAAAAAAAATAATGGGCATTGGGAATGGGCGTGGAAAACTTATGAAAGTCATGGGAAATGAGAAATTAGACTGCAAATTTGTTTTCCTAAGTGAAAATGCGATTGTTTTCATTGCGGTAGTTTGAAATAATCAATATTTCACCTAGAGACCAATGAATTTGGTCTCATTTTAAAAGGTAAATATCTCACCCTGCCAAAGATACTGAATTATCAGCTCCTAACAGCACTACTCTCCGAGATTTAGGGTGATAAATACAGGCCTTTTCCATGGGAAATGGTGCATCATTGCAATCCAGAGAGACTTAAATTTGAAAATTAGGAATTTATAACACCTTGATTTCATCAAAGGATTAAATTTGTATGTTTTCTCAACTATTTTTAAAAAAATACACTTACTGCCACTGCAGTAATTTTTCCAGAATCGCAGAAAACCTTCCATTGCGAAGTAGTTTTAAACATACCACATGATAAATGTGAGTCAAGTTACCGACTTAATGGATATTTATATTTGATTACTTACAACTTCAGTTGTATGAAAGTACGTTATTACACCATTAATAATGCAATACTCAATCCATGCTTCATACAGATGCTGAAACTTAAACGTATAATCCATATATGGTCTCCAGTATGACTGGAGAACTCTCATGCTCGAACTACCTTAAGTGAGTACCAGTTTAGGAACTATCTGTTGGTGTGTGCCCTTGGAGTTTTTGTTGCCTTGCTTAAATGATGCCCTGGAGCTATTTTAGATGTTCAACAATTAATGAAGTGCCTATTCTTTCTTTTGGAACTATAGAAACTGTCTGGTCATATTCTTTCCGCTCTTGCCAAGGAAGATAGGATATTTGATTGTGCTTTTATTTTGCACTAAGTAGCTGCTTCCAAGTTATGGTTACCCCCTTATTGAGTCAGGACCCCTTTACCCCCTTATAGAAGGAATGAGCCTTGGTTTTCCTTTCCCTGGAGTGCCCTTATTTTCATTTTTGAGATTATTAGGTCTCAAATTTCTGTGGAAAGATGATTTTAGCGTGCAGAGCTTGAAATAATTTGACCATAAAATGAACCCTGTTGTTATCACCATATGATGTGCTTACCATAGGATGGATATTTTCTCCTGGCAGAATGAACATTTCCATCTGGTACACCTGACAAAGTCCTGCAATTTCATGTCTGTAGCAGTCCTGTTCAGTTATTTTAATTAGATTTATTCTTTTATTACAGTTGACACATTTTGTGATGCTGAAGGAGCTGAAGCACTGCCGGAGTGTGGGTGACCTAGAATGCAACGAAAATGTAAAGCACAAAGCGCGTGATTTTGTACGTAAATACATGTTAAAGTTCGGTGCTGTGTACAAAAGGCCCACCAGTGATAGGGAAGATCATAAAACCGCAATTTGAAGGCATCTTGGAATGATGGACTTGTTTGTGGCTGTGATTGCGTTTACTGTGCCAATGAGTTGGGTGATCCCTATCCTAGACTCCGTTAAGAGTTTATTACTTGCCAGGTCTGATTCCACTCCAGCGAAATGCAATACTTCAAAGAGATTATCAGAACAGAGTGATATCCATGTGGTGTATTGAGAATCTCTTGAAAGACCTGTTAGCAGAAATATTTTTCAAAGCCTTAACTGAAAGGTTGAAACTTTTTTTAAAAGGATGTTCAAAGTGAGTGTAGGTGGACAGCTTTTCATCTCATTGACAAAAAAAATCATCGTTGGGTGGCATATTTGCCTATGGCTTTTCTAGGCATTGAAGTGTTACCTTGATTGCTGTAAATTTTTAGTGGATTGTGAAGTGATAATTTAAGTATTCATTCCTACCTTACTTCGCATTTTAAATATCTGTTTACCTTTTCCTGTTGTTAATAATGTTAGATATTTACTTTCCTTTTATAACTTCCATGTTTCTGATGTCCTCTAACCACGAAATATTTTTGGTGTTGTACTGTTACAAATGATTCCATTGGACACTCCGCATTTATTTGTTGTTACATTTTTTGTGAATAATTGCCGTATGTTATCATGGAGCATGATTATAAGCTTTTTTCACCGTTGTAAGTGAAAGATGACAATCCTTAAAAAAATTTAAAAGTTTAAAATTTTTAGAGTTGATTTTCAGTTGTTTAGAAGGTATCTCTTAATTTATATTCTTGTTTTTATATTTTAAATGAGAGATATTTTCGTGTGGATCGTGTATCATAATTGTCCTGTGAATTTGCTATTTCTGTGTATATTTCCATGAATGCCAGTCACAGTTTGTTCTGTGTAATTGGCTTTGACTGATTCATTTTTACTCGGTAACAATTCACACATAGGGCCTGGAAGTCCTCGGTGTATATTTTGAGTCAATCCATTGCCAAAACCTGTCCCATCCTGTTTGAAATGTCAAGGAAATCACTAGTCTAGAGATATTCATCAGTTTTTTTTTTTAGAATGTAAGATTTTAGGACAGAGTTGTAAATCTATTGATTAGCGTACATTTTGGCTTGTACAGGCACCATGTGTAATAAAGTTAACAGTTGATTCAACTTTGGTTTTTGTCTTAATAATGGATGATGTCATCACTTGTATTCTGTATTCTGCTTGCAGTGTTGAGGTTATCTGTAGAATAAGTGAATTTGTCTAGCTGAAATTATTCTAGAAGATGCAATGGTTAATAATGCAAAACATATGTGGCACAGCACTTAAGAAACTTGGTTTTGTTAAGCATATAATAGGAAGGTCCTCAGATGAAAAAGTAAAAGAGAGGCTTATTTGCTCTGGTGAGGCCACATCTCGAGTATGCTGCGAGTATTAGGGACCATGGTCATAAAAATTGAACCAAAAAAATTAATAAAACACAAAGAAGAGCTGCACGCTTCGTTAAAAAGTGCTACAAGTGAACATATAGTGGACTTCACAACTTTTAGATGGATCAAGGTGGGAGCCCCTACAGACTAGGAGGCTACACACCAGGTAGCATGTTTGAGAAATTCAGAACTGGTGTGTTTCAGAGCAACACAATATTATCATGATGCCTCACTATATCTCTAGGTCTGACAGAAGTGATAAAATAAGAAAGATACATTGCAGAACAGATAGGTACAAAAACTCGTTCATCCCACGAACAATAAGCGACAACAATAAAATCATCTCCACTAAATACATTCCCTTAACCTTTATCTTACTGGGTTTTTCCATAGCCATAAGCCTTGCAGGCCGGGGTTTTTAAATGACCACTTTTTTAAATGTCCATCAATGTGCCAAAAGAACACGAAGATAGGGGTTAATACTTGTCACTATTTCACCTCTCAAAACCTTCTCTTGTACGTTCTTTATATGGCTGGTGTCCTAACACCACATGCCCATGCGGCGGCTCGCATGGTAGTATGGAAGGAAGGAAACTATACACTCAAAGATTATCCTAGTTTTTAGAGTTGATTTTCAGTTGTTTAGAAGGTATCTCTTAATTTATATTCTTGTTTTTTATTACAGTTACCAATAAGAGCTGGTAACTAACAGTTTAGGGTATAAATAATTTTAGTAGTCTACAGTAAAATGAAAATACTGGTCATTTCACTGCTAACACAAAAATATGGCTATTCAAAATACCATGAACATGTAATTTGATAATGTTCATTTGGTATTAATCCTCAGATGTGCTGGTTAGATGAATCGAAGAGCTTGTAATTTCATCTGAATTACTCCAGATCACTTGAAGTATCTTATAGTTAGGTGTATTTTTTTAAACCACTAAAGATTCAATAGCTTTTTTTCTAATAGTTATCTGTAGTGGACAGTTTCAACTTGTCTGTATCAAATATTTGGGACTTATTTAATGTGTATACAACATATGGCTGATAATAACCTATGCATATAGAGTTTGTAAATAACTTTCAAGGTCCGGGAGAATATATGTGGAAAAGTTAACTTCATCATTACTTTCCAAAATGCATTGGGCTTAGGTGCGAATGACCGTTGCCGTCGAAGCACCTCATAAAACAAATCCTACCTATCCTCCATTAGGCTTGTTGGGCTGTTTTGTAGAATTTTTGCATCTCTGATGATGCCACAGTTTATTTTCCTTCTTGTTTCTCCAATCTCTAAGGGCTTTTAAATTCTTTCTTCCTACCTGTGTTTTTGATTTTTATCACAAAAATGGTAGGCGTTAAGGGAAGACTGCCCAAAGAATTTAAGATGAAAACTGTCTCATGAAATAATTATTGCAATTGTTGTTAAGGAATCCTCGTGTGAATTTTGCCTTGGAATATGAAATTGGTGCAGCTGGAAAGCAAACGTGCCCAGGAGAAAAAATGTCCTGTAATAGGTGTACACCTCTTTACTTGTTCTCAATGATTGATAAATGTTTTGAATTACAGAGAATTGATTCGAACGGCTCGCCATATATCATGAAGAGGTATTAATGGGGTAAAATAAAGGCGAATTCAATGAACTATAATATGATTTTTGATTTGTTTGTATAATATTTTTTTTGATGATGTGGTTTGCTTTAAATCTACCGCCATGAATAAAGAAAACGATTTGCACGCCTCTATCGATAGCTTGTCGAAGTGTTCTTGAGGAGCACGTCGTTTCCTGGTAATTACTGGTAATTCCAGAGTTTCATCGGCATTTGTTTGAGTTTGGCAATTTATCGATACAAGGTGGTGAATCTTGGTAGAAGTTCATCTCATCCTATTTTGTGGTGTATTGAATTAGTTTGTATCTTTTTGGAGCGACAACTGTCACGTGCAATCGTGTAAAATGGCTATGCGAGTACAGTTTGAAAATAACAACGAAGTGGGAGTTTTTGCCAAATTAACCAATGCATACTGCCTTGTTGCCATCGGAGGATCAGAAAATTTTTACAGGTTAGCAAATTATTGTGGTACATGTCTGCAAGTCAGGAACGGCTGTACCTGACGTGCAAATATTTACCAATCATTGGTTCGTCTTGATTTATTTCGTACAGTAGTTCGAGAAAGAATGGCATTTCTTATTGCGTTACAGTGTATTTGAATCGGAGTTGAGCGAAGTAATACCAGTTATTCATGCATCTCTCGCTGGCTGCCGAATCATCGGAAGAATGTGTGTTGGTTAGTGACGTATTTTATATTTTAACCTTTTTGCTATGCCGGTGACCACCTCAATGCGTGTCTTTTTGAACCATAACTTTTCATCATTCCTATTGATTGTTCTTTAATGTTAAACTATTATTTATTGCAAGTAGTTTTTAGGAGAAATATTTCTGGGCTCAATTGAAGCTCCTCTTTGACTTGCATCCAGTTGTTGATAACCCTTTCATATCTCATTGCTTTAGTGTTAATCATTATCAGTTGCTCTATAGTATTATCTACGTCGATAATTGTATTGGGCAATGACAGTTACCAACCTTGAATTATTTGTTCTTCAAGGTAACCGTCACGGTCTTCTAGTTCCCAGCACTACCACCGATCAAGAATTGCAGCACATTAGAAATTCACTTCCAGATGCAGTTAAGGTACAGAGAGTTGAGGAGAGGTTATCTGCTCTGGGGAATGTCATAGCCACTAATGACTATGTTGCTTTGGTACATCCAGATCTTGACAGAGTAAGACACTTTGTACTACATCTTTTGTCTTAAATGAATTTCTACAGATGAAATTCATGTGGCGTTGCAAATTACTTTTTGTGGTATTAATCCAGTGATATATGAGATGCTTTGTCAGCGAATTTGTCTCTAATCGAGTCTCTCATTTGGCCAGGAAACTGAAGAAATCCTTTCGGACGTCCTAAAGGTGGAAGTTTTTAGGCAGACAGTTGCATCTAATTGCCTGGTGGGGTCTTACTGTGCTCTTTCAAATCAAGGAGGCCTTGTTCATCCTCGGACAACAGTTCAAGATCAGGATGAGTTGTCTTCGCTACTCCAAGTCCCTCTTGTGGTATGTTTGTTTATTCTTTTGTACAGGAGCCATTCCATGTCAAATCCTCACACTTTAGATAAAAATTTTACCCCACCATCTTAGATTTTGCTAAAATTTGGACTAAGAAAAATACCAAATTTCAGTTTTTATCTCAAACCGTTTCTGAAATATGGCTATGTAAAATTTCCAAAAACTGACAAAAAAATGCATGAACAGGATTTTTTTAATCGCTCTAGGAGCTGTCCTAATTGAGCTAGAGAGATGGGAAAGGTGTCATTTTAAATAATTTTTTAATGATATTTCCAGTGATATACAACACAACATAGGTTCTAATAAAAAATTTTTCAAAATACAAATAAAAATTTTGATTTAATCTTTTTCCAAAAAGTACATAATTTAAAATATTCATAATATTTCCATAAATATTTAGTACTGTTGTAAATCACATGGCAAAATATAAATATGGGATGATTGAGGGGTTCATTGTTAAAAAAAATTATTTCTGACTCTTATTTTTCATTAATAGCCCCGTTTTGACCAAACCTACCGTTAACAAATAGGAATTTAATTAAAATGTACACACAGGTAACTAAACAAATAACAGAAATATCAAAATATCATCTTCTTAGAACAAAACCAATCAGCATATTCTATATTTAAGTTAATTGCTTACTTATATTTTATACAATTTACCATCTCGGACTTCCACAGAATACATTTTGAAAAAGCCAATTGGGTTTCGCTTACATCACTTTTAACAAGAGTGTATGTTCTCCCAGTCGGAGTAAACGGATTTACTTTTGTGAGAACATCCACAACTGGCACCCACTGGACATCTGCATGTGTAGGATAGGAGAATGATGTCCACATGGTCCACATGATAGGAGAATAGGTCCACATGGATGAAGAAAAGCTATTATCACTTCATCAAGTTCTTCATTTTTTTCTAAAATGTACCCAAGCCATTTGTCGTACACAGTGGTGACGCCGCCTGATATGTCTTGCAACTTCAGTTTGTCCGGTGATGTCGCTACCTCCCTCTCCCAACCCTGCACATCATCTGAAAAGTGTTTCACTAATAATTTTGATTTAATTTTGGGAATGAATGCCTGAAATTGCTGTGTTCCCATGGTTGTTAACGCTTATTCAAGCCGGCTTTTTAAGAGCATTTCTGAAGCAGCATAATCTTCTTGAGTGGAATAGGCAAAATTTCTTTTTGTTGTGTTATCTACTGCCCACTCAAATAGATCTTGTGGTGTTTGGATCTGGTTGTGGTATGGCCTTTGCAAACTAGCACGAGCTGCCAGTCTCTTAACCGAACCCCCTAATCCATCGCATGGCCCTTTCCCATGTGCTGTGGCTGAAAAATGCCACTTGACTTTTATGTTAAAGTCTTCCTCATGAAGGCAAAGGTTCAGAAAGTTTTTTTATTTTTATATTGAGCAGCAGAAACATTTGAAAAATAGTAAATCTTCATTGAAAGCTTTTGAAATTTATTTGTCAGATATGCAATTAGCTTCTTTTGAAAGGTATAAACAGCAATTGTATTGTGCTCTAGGCAATCAGAAACAATTAAAAAGCTCACAAGTTCAATTTTGTCTTCCTGTTAGTAATATGTAACAAAAGGATGTATAGTTTGGCTTGTCTAGTGGTAACTCTCATCCTGTAGAACTATACTATAATTTTCTGAAAAATCACATGTAATATCAAATTCCAATTCATTAAGATTTTCTTTGTGGAGTTAAGGAATGCTTTATGTGGCTTGACAATGAAGTCATGCCGAACTAAAGAGGACATCTTACTACAGAATAAATCTATAAATTCTTCGGAAGTGTTCTATATGATTTCCAGGTTACAGCGATCAACTGACACCCACTGGCAGAATTGAACTCGTTCAATGAAATTTTCTTCAAGAGAGTCTTGTAAAATTTTACGTATTACACTTTCTCCTGGGTAATATATGTACGCAATTTCCCATGTTGCTATCAATTGATGGGTTGCAAAGCATTTTTGCAATGCACTGCTTGTAATTGTAATAAACAGTTGCCATTTATTACTGTATTTAGTTTGGTATTTTCTATCATTAATTTTGTTTTGGTGAGTTGTGCACACACAAACAGTGTGTGTGCCACTCTGTCCAGCTAATACACAACGTTTTGGTCTCAACTCAGCAACTTTAGAGAAACCTATTTTTATGTTTGGAAACTTGTCTTTAAAATGTTTGTAAGCTTCTTTAAGGTTACACAAAATCAGTCTTTTCAGTTTTTTTGTTTTATTTCCATTTGGTTCTGTAACCGTCACACAATCTTTAATACCTGGCATTGCCTGGCTAACTTCATCATTTTCATAAAATGAATGTACAGTTTTGACAGTTTCTATTGGTAAACATTTCCCTGGTTTTGGGTTTGGACCTTCCATAAACCCTTTTTCTTTCAAAATCTTTTTGGATTGCCAAACAATGTAATTAGGAGCATTAAATTTGCTCTTTATCTTCCTGATACTCCACTTTTCAAGTAGAGTACTCTGGTACCGAATGCCATCAGCTCAATGTAAGACAGTGTGTGCTTCTTCCTTTCCTTTCTTTACCAAACTTTTTCAGTGACTTTAGTGTTTTGGTTGTGTAATAATGGTTGTTTCAGTAATCTGGTTTCTTAGTTGACTGAGCCAGCTTAAAATGTTTGAGGTGGAATATTGAGTTTGCATTATACCTAGAACGAAGTAGCATCGGTATCGGTAATGGTATCGGGGGGAGGAGAATTGGTATCGGAATCGATATCGGTATCGGCAAATTCTGGTATCGGTCCATCCCTATTCAAAACTGAAGGAATTGACCTTCAACGCAAGGGAAATTTGACTACACAACTTGCCGATAAAGGCACGTTCTCTACGCCTCTGATTTTTATACTATGACCAATAAGAACAAAATGTACCAATATATTACCTACTTTCCATTGTACCTAATTTTGGTGATTACAGGAATGCAAAATGCGACAATGCAAGGGAAATTTGACTTAGCAATTTGCTGAAAAAGGCACATTGCTTCCATTGCTGTTTTATATATTGACACAGCAGAAAATTCCAGAGTCAATTCCATATTTCCGTGATATTTCCAGTGAGAATAAAATTCCTGAGATTTCCCAGTCTTCCGGTTTTGCTGGACACCCTTTTCAATGCATAATCTCTTCGCGTCGTGGGTGTGGGTGGGTGAGATGGACTATTCTGAAAATTACTGTGGTGATTTTTGTAAATTTCCATAGTATTTACGTAATTTATTAACGCCTCTGAAAATTACCATTATTTTGGGTAATATCCGCCTCCATCTCAGATATTTTTCATACCCATAATATATTCCAAACATATTATTTTTGAGCCAAGTTTATGTATATTTCATACAATCTTAATTATAGATTAATCTAGGTAGAACTCATTTGCAGAATATTTGTGGAGCTATTGATTTTAACGGTTTGAACAAAAATTTCTCATATCAAACAAAAGAATGCAGAATTGCGTGTGGGCTGCCATATTTGTTTTTAATTTTCTTTATTTCTAATACATTATTAAAGGGATGGTAATGGTTTAAATGACGTTAAGCCCTTGCTATTGCTACCAGTAGATGATAGTTTTAGATCTTACATGGTGGAATTCCTTGATATCAGGGATAGCAGAATTAAAACTGCAATGCCACATTTTTGTAAATTTCCTTAGTATTTACGTAATTTATTAACGCCTCTGAAAATTACCATTATTTTGGTAATATCCGCCTCCGTCTCGGATATTTTTCATACCCATAATTTATTCCAAACATTTTCTTCCTTTGCATTTTTGCAAAATTAATATATGAACAAAAAAACAAAAATTATATGATTATGTTCTCCTGTTTATCAAAAACATGTCCTTTCGTTTTTTTGGAAGGTCTGGCCTGCCCAGTGAATATTTAACGGCCGCGGTATATTGACCGTGCAAAGGTAGCATAATCTTTTTTCTTTTAATAGGAGGCTGGTATGAAAGGTTTAACGAAACATAGACTGTCTTATTTATATATTTAGAATGTAACTTTTAAGTCAAAAGGCTTAAATTTTTTTGGAAGACGAGAAGACCCTATAGAGCTTTACATTAATTATTTTAATATTAATTTGTTTAATGATTTATTATTAATTAAGTTTTTGTTTTGTTGGGGTGACTAGAAATATATGATTAACTTTTAATTATTTTATTAACATTAATTTATGAATATTGGATCCAATACTATTGATCATTAGATTAAGTTACCTTAGGGATTACAGCGTAATCTTCTTTCAGAGTTCAAATTTACAAGAAGGCTTGCGACCTCGATGTTGGATTAAGATAATAGTTAGGTGCAGTAGCTTAATTAATAGGTCTGTTCGACCTTTAAATTCTTTCATGATCTGAGTTCAGACCGGTTTAAGCCAGGTCGCTTATTCGCATGCCGCAGAGCAGCATCATCAGGTGCATCTGATGATGCTGTTCTGTGGCGAAACTGGTCTTGTGAATAAATCTATTAATTAATTAATATTTAGGAAGAACAGAGGAATCAGGGAGGCCATACTCCTTCGGTGAGTAATGGTAGAGAAAACAATACAAGTGAACCAACAACAGTATTTGTGGAGTTGGAGAAAGCCTTTGACACAGTTGAGTGGAACAAGATGTTCAGGCTGCTGGATAAACTTTGAATTGATAACAATGGCTGATGAATTATCTTTACAAGAACCAAATTGTCACAATGCAAGTAATAGACATGGGACTAGAGAGCTAAAATTGATGAAGACTTTTAATTAATGGAGAAAGAATGAAGATTAAGTTGTGGAGGAGAGATAGAGAGAGATGAAGCTCACACCGGCACTCTTCAACATAAACTTGGATGAGGCAATAAGAGAAGCACGAGAAATTAAGATGAACAGAATCAAAATTAATGGAGAAAAAATGAACATGCTTTGTATCACATTCGCTTTCCAGACGACATGGCTGTGATAGCAGGCAGGGGCGGCGTGGGAGCTCAGGGGCCCGGGCCGCTGCACATCCAGAGGGGCCCCCTCTCCTTCCTTCTGAAAAAATTTGTGCGTTAAAAACGCGTTTCAGGTCGTTCAGTTATGTACAATTTTGTATCGAATTTAACTACAATTTCATTGGTATTTGTGCACAGTATGACAAAATAGTACTTTCACTCGGAGATATTTGGTCTGCTGGCTGTTCAAAGTTTGGGGTCTGGCCTGCCGGGCCCTTCGGACCTGAGCCCAAAACCTAGTGTGGGGCCCGGAGCCTGAGCCACAACCCGGGGCGCGGGTGGGAATCCCCGTCTTCCCGCCCTGGCCACGCCACCCCTGATAGCAGGTAATAGCAGAGGGTCACCAGATGCAATGCGCCAAGTTCTCCGAGAATTCAACATGAAAATACGTAATTCAGAGACTAAAATCCTAGTATGTGGAAGAGAGAAGGTGAATGCAGTAGTCACCTTGAGAGGAGATGAATTTGAGCATTTCCTACTTTGAAAGTACCATTGCGTGGGACAGAAATACTATGGACATCAAGCGAAGAATAGCCCAAGCTAAGCATGCATTCGTTGTGTAAAGGCAACTGATGTGCCAATAAAAGTATGGCAACTACGAACTAAAAAGAAAAACTACAAGATTGGACTAAAATTGTGAAAATATTCATTTTGAGTGTGGCACTCTTCTAATCAGAAGGATGGACCATTGGAAAAGCAGATCCGAAGAGATTAGAAGCTTTAAAAATCTATTTTTCTCATAACTGGAAAACTTGAAAGTCCTCTTTGCTTCCTTGGTGATAGTACTGGCTTTTTCATTCCTGCTCATGATTTGAAATCGAAAAGGATAGCAGTTGTTTTTTTTTACCATAAATGCCTTCTGTACCAGGGTGCCATAAAAAATGGGTCATTTGGAGATTTAAAAAAATATTATTAGTTCTTTGTACTAATTTATTTACTGTCGTACCTGTTTCAAAATTCTTTCTTTTACATCCATCAAGGCATCTTTGCAGCTTTCTGGGTGTGATTTCTTGCAAAAAATTTTAGGCATAAGCATAGTGCTGTGCCAAGTCATCCTGTATAGTTGTCAAGTTAAGGGCGATAGATTTTAAAAGTTAGAAAATGAATTAGATAGACCAACCTCTGACTCTAATAAGCATTTGATACCATTGTAAAAACTTGATTTTCTACCTGAGTACTCCAGGATTCTAGCATGTAGAAAGTAGAAGTATAGTGGCTTCGGTGGGCTTGGTCAAGTCAAAAATGGGCTTCAAAGGAGGGCCTTAGGGACGGACTGGTGTGTGATGGATTTTGGCTGAAAAGTAATGGGGGCAGTTTGTGTTGAGCTGTGAGTGAGCAGTGTTAATATCTTGTCACTAGAATGCCATTGTGATTGAGCTGTATTTGGTACTGTATTTGCCCAAATATAAGCAGATGTTTGTTGTGAAGTTTTCCATTATTAAATCACTAATTCATTTAATTAAAGCTCTCATGTTATGAAGTTATCTAATTAATGGTCACAGATAGCAGCTTCTCTTTTCTTAGTACATATTTGTATCATTGTTTCAAAATTTTTCACTATGCAATTACTTGACATGTATCATTTTATGTTCTTATGTCAAAGCTAGGTTACAATGCCGAACTCAGCATTACCAGAATTTTATCTATGATATATCTACCAAATTGTTTGACTTGAAAACTTGACAATTATCTGGGGGTCCAACTCTTACAACAAACAAATACACCAAAATGTTTATCTCTATCGTCTCAGGCTTAACTTTGTGGAAGTTCATTTTATCGTAAATGAAAAATGAAAAACTTTGTAATATTATAACCAGGTACCTGAAGATGTCGCCGCTGCGACGAAACTAGTTGTACCGTAAAATAAATTGGTGGAATATTACAAAGTTTTTCATTTACACCAAAATGTATTTTTGTAGCAATATCACCTGTGCTTGCCTATTAAGTTGTTTAAATGTGCTTTTTTACTATATCATTGACTTTTTTTTCTTTTAAAATCTTTCAGGCAGGAACTGTCAACCGTGGTTCAGATGTTATAGGTGCTGGAATGGTCGTCAATGATTGGAGTGCATTTTGTGGATCTGACACTACGTCAACTGAGCTTTCTGTTGTGGAGAGTGTATTTCGATTAAATGAAGCGACACCATCTGCCATTGCCACAACAATGCGAGCATCATTGATAGAGAGGTATGTTTTTATGAAGAAACATCTCGTCCTCCAATGTATGTAATTTGGCTTCATTTTTATGGTTGATGTGAGCCTTCATATTGTGGTAAATGTGGTGTTGTTGGATGAAGTGGATTTGAGTGACTGCACATAACTATGGGTTTGAGTTTTTTGCTCGTTAATTAGTTATTTCATTCAATTTACTGATTCAATTTTGTGAATCCCATAGTTTTATCAATTAATTTGCGGAGTGTATAAGTATTCACTCCAACAATGGTGCCACTATTCTTCATGGATGTGATAAGGCCATGTAACTATTTCATGAATCTTTTTTGCCTTAAATACTATGGAAAAATCCCTAACGTCTCTTTGCTGGTAATCAAATTTGACATTGAGATATGTATACTCCTGTCCAAAAAAAAACATACCACCTCAGAGCCGAAAAATTTCAAAGTCCCGAGTTTACGTCGAATTGACAATGCCGACCCACGCCCCCTTGCGCGGGAATGCAATAAACGCTCGGGATGGAAAAGAAACCTACAGAACGTACTTGACAAGAGGAAACACTCCTTGTCGAAATATTTTGACCTGTAAGGGATTATCCCTAGGGTGGGGTGAGGTTGGGTTGGGTCTATTTTGTCAGTCCTATCCCATTGGTGTTGGGGTGGGGAGGCATGGAGAGAAAGGTCGGTTGGAAGACGAAGTATCAAAATCGTCCTTGTTTTCGGAAGCTACAGGAATGAAAGATAGAACTCAAATATCCATTTCATGTCTTCATTGGCGCACAGGAAATCTTCGCTGAAATTGATGGCTCTTCCTCTAATTAGACTGCAGAAAGTCTATTACACCTAAAGAGTTTTGATTCGAGTTTAATATTTTATTTGACACATCATTGACGTCTGGGATGATAATAACATGTTAACCACACAGTGTGGCCATCAAGGAAATCATTTGACAGTACTTATTTGTCATACTGGACAAAGTTTATGTAAATAAGACTGAAGTAGCTTAAAATGGATGCAATTATGAATTCACATTAATTTATTTATCATTCAAGTTCTAGTCAGCAATTGAATTTGTCTTGCCGAGTCCCCTGAATTGCTTCATGCCTGCTTATACACTTTGAGCAGGGAATTGAGAGGATATTGGTTGTATCCTCCAAAACATGTTCAATATTTTATCCCCCTCACTGAATGTCAACGGGTACCCTCTGCTGATTAAACATAGGATGAACATACACTACCACCGGTTGTAATCCCACATACACCAACTTAACCGTGTGAACTGTAAACACACCAAAATGAAAGAAAGCCTCTTTGCCACCTTTGCTTGTCTTCCTAGCGAGGCCTGCATAAGAATTGCAAGGGAAGGAGGTATTCAGATTGGAGTGGGGGTGAAGGAACGGTCTAAGTGATCGGTAGGGCTCTTTCACCCGAGGTTCGTGATGGCGAGGGTTTCCTCGGGGGACCGAGGTTGGGGGTTCTCAATATTGCCTCTGGCATACCAAAGTGGAATTCTTAGCTAAGCAGAGATACATATAGAGGAAAATATGCTATACACCCTAATAATAGTCTTCTACGTTCATCATTACCATCTGCATTGCAAAGGGACCTTATCACATCCTTACCATTTTCCGAGGGAAATATGACACTTCGAATTTAGTGTTGAATGAGTCAGGGTAAAGTCCTAATTAGATGATTTTTATGAATATATGCTTTAAAAAATATAATATAGAATTGCCAGATTTTTCTTTGGGGTTTCCTGCATCAATGGTAAGGTAACAAAGGGCGGCATTAGCACAGTCTACCAAAGTACCCAGCAGTAAACGTGAAACGTTGGGACCGAGTAAGTTTTATAATAGCGTCCCCCAAAAACTCGAGCAGCATTGCGTAAACAAACCATGAGAGTTTTATTCATTTGAAAAATTGGACTGGATAAGGAGTACACCAATGCTCAACTTGTAGGAATCCTCAGCAGAATGGTTTTCCACCTTTCCACTGTGATCCTGTCAGAGGTGTGGGCCTGATCAACGTTATCCATATTCAGAGCGCCTTTGGTGGTGTGACAGAGGCCTTTCAGATATCAAAATAAAATGCAGTATGTATTACAACAGCTCATAAATACTCGTAAATACATTAGAGCATAAATACATGAATCAAGTTTTACGGTTTAAGAATACGATGAGATAATTATCACAGAAAGGTATACAACGATGGAGACCAGAGATAGCAGACCAAATGGAGCAGTATTCTATCACCTTGAATGGACATATCCTCTCAGCGCCTTCAAGCTGTTGCGAATGAGGCATCTTGAGGCATGTGGGTCATTTAGAACTTGTCAAGGGAGAATCTGATTAATGCAAAGTGATGTTGAAATAAAAATACATATTATCAGAAAACTTCAAAGATAATGGCATATCAGAGTAGAGTCCACGGCTAACCAAGTTCTTAGTCAGCACGCAGAGATGCTTCGTATTCTTGAATTTATTAATCGCTGCTTCACCCATAGCGATATGAATCCATTGACATTGTCTAACTTAGCTGATCTGTCCCCTTTCTCCTTCCAAGTCCAAACAGAAGTCCAAAACAACCCAAATGATTGGAAACAGCTAAAAAACAACACTTCTCCGACATCCCACTCCCAGCTGAGAAAGAAACAGCAGCCCTGTTTAGGTCGCTTTCAGAAGAGTGGAGCCTTTCAACAATCCTGGGTTGTGGGAGGGGCTTTCTTTTGTGCGGAATGTTTATTGCTCTCCCAGAAATGTATGTGTGGGGTCCACAGGATGTTGCCTCAACACAATTGATTTTGGATAATGAAGTGGAGGCTGAACTCACTAATTGAGTGAACTGAAGATATTATTTACGGTACTTCATGGTCAAATAAGTGACATCGAGTTATTTTTAACCATAGGGATTTACTGCAAAGGCTACGTGTTTGGTCAATTTCAAAGATTTTCATGAGAAATAAAATGGAGTCATTGTAACATCATTACAAACAAAGTTAAGCAACAAGAAATCGCGGAAAGGTATGACGATTGAATCAATATGACCTGTTTAAATAAAACCAGTAATTATTGAGGTATGTCTAGCCAACCATTTACATTGGGAAATATGTCCCGTTTATAATTACTTTAATATGAATGTTCTGTTTCGATAAGAAGCCGAAATAGTTGGTTGCCATACCCTTTTTATAAAGATTACAAAATGAATGTAACCGATATTCAAAGCTGACCACCATATATTCCAACGTCAGCAGCTATTTCATTTTTACTCATAATCATCTAGACGATTGATTTTAGGGAGGATGTCCATAGAATAATGAAGTTCTTCTGGTGTCGTAGTAGAGTTCTGTAAGGTGAATAAAATGCAAAGAATCAGCGAATTTTGGAGCAGGGAAAATATACGAATGTATTTACCCTGCCTAAATCACATCTTCCTAGAATGGCCATGGCAGATAACATGTGATGTGAACCCCAGTAGCCAATGCTCTGTTTTCCAAATGTGATGTAAACAACACACCCAACCCAACAACTGTGATAAGTTATAAAGGTGATATTTGAAAGCTGTCCTGGGATATCATTTTGATCGAGTCCTAACTGCTCGACTAAAAGTTTTTTTTCATTATGAAGTAGAAGGTTGCAGTGTAATGTACGCCGATGAGACGAAGTTGGACCAAGTGTTAGCATTGTGTGGCAAAAAGATGCCCTTGTCCGGCAAGCAGCGTATTTAATCCCAAGTATTTCTAACGGGAAACAAAAGAGTGAATGTGGAATTCTTTGGTTGAGTGGATGGAAGTTGGTTTTAAAGCATTCTAACATTAGAATTACTGGGGACAGATTTTAATCCAACTTTGAAGGAAATAATTTTTCTAATAGGGAGCTATAAAGCTATTTGTGGGAAAAATATCACGTAAAAATTCAAATACGCATAGTCCCAATGTTCCAAACGCAGCGGAGGAAACATTTATGATACCGGCTACGATAAAAAAATTAATTTTTTACACAAAAATCTAAATTTGCAGGAGTTCCTCATGTGTGAAAAATCGGGAAGAGGCAAGGATTTCTGCTTGAGTGATAAGAAATAAAGAAACAGCACGTTCTTCATTGAGGACTTTTTCATTAATGGAGAACTTGCAGATTTTTTGAAAAAAATAGAGGTAATAGAGGATGATGAATCTTGCCCAACGCAAAAAACCCGAGGCGTAAGTAGTGCTTAGTTTCCGAGATATAAATTCTCTAAGTTGTCGAAATTCCAACGGCGCGAAAAATGGGCAAAAAGGGGGGCGTGGTCAGATCGGGCAGGTCTGACGTCACACCTGTCGTTCGGAGGCCGCAGCGGTGGCAAGCCGGGCGTTGTCTCGGGGACTCCGGGCGGCGTCGCCGGGGACTTGCGGGGGCAGGAGCGCTACGCCCAGAACGGTGGAGTATTCAATGGATGCAAGTACGCAAACATCTCTGCTGCTATCAACGATGGAAATTCCGCTTACAAAGTAACAGAACTGAAGCGAATTTTAACCATTTACATTAATTTGAAGTCGCATGTCATCGGCATTGTCAGAACTTCTTACACTGTAGAGACTGGTTTAGGCTGCTAACGATACAACTTTTTTTCTGAAACAGGAGAGAAATGTGGGAAAAGTGTAAGATTTTTTTCCCCATACGCCTGGGTTCGCGATAAAATTGCAACTATAAGATTTCTTTCCACAATTTTACCTGTCATTGCATTTATTTTTGTAACATTTTGAGGAATCGAAACGGCGACCTCGGGAGAGTGAAAGTTAATACATTCCAGTTCATTACAAATGTAGGGCATGATAACACAGTATTTTCTTTACCTTGTTATGCGTATTGCAACTCTATGGATTTCATCTTACGTTCACGGCATAATGCGGCATGATTTCAAATGATATCACATAGGCATGTTAAGTAAGAATGACTCCACAATAAGCGCATATCACCAGATGCTTTGCATCTGCACGAACGCTGGTCGTGTGGGTAACATAATTTACGACCATTTTTGTATGTTGTCGAACATTAAGGTCTTCCGGGTTTTCAACCGCGTATGTTGATTGTGCCAGGAAAACCTGGTCTAATAGGGAGCTATAAAGCTATTTGTGGGAAAAATATCACGTAAAAATTCAAATACGCATAGTCCCAATGTTCCAAACGCAGCGGAGGAAACATTTATGATACCGGCTACGATAAAAAAATTAATTTTTTACACAAAAATCTAAATTTGCAGGAGTTCCTCATGTGTGAAAAATCCATGGTCCTTCGATCCACGTTTCGCTTACATTAAATACGTCGTTTTAAATGAACCTCTTCACAAACCTCTGCTTTTACATACCCTGTTATTTACTCTCTCCTGTCAGAAAATTCTTCACGGTGAGCGAAAATTTGATTAACAAATATCAGCATTCGAGTATAATTGCTAGGAAATTCACAGTGAATACGTCGCTTTACGATAAAAAATTACATCTTTGTCTATTGTTAACACTCTTCAAATAGATTCACGACCGATCGGAGCTCTCTCTCTTCCCTAAAATGTATCCTCGGATTACAAAATGTGCGGCCAACGACACACCTTCCACCTCTTAAGTGTAAATCCAGGCGAACAATAGAATCCCAAAATTTGCTACTAGTTGTACTCTCTTTGAAGGGTTAGTTGAAGATCCAAGTAATAGTTATAAAGTTAAGAATGATGCAGTGACGGTTGTACCTGTTCGGGATTGGGAATTCTACTTTATTTCTGAAACATATTAAACCGAAAAATAAATTACGCAGTATGGCCACGATTCTGTACTACACTGGAGTCCTGTGCACCCAATGCCTTAACCCACACCACCACGGCAAATAATTATTTTACGAGCGTAAAACTGTTGATAATTACGCATGAGCAGATGCGTAATCTTATCCATTAAATCATTAAAATTGCACTGTATTTACACCCAAAATTGCGCCAATGCATGAACTCGTGGACATAAAAAAGCTCCTGTTATGATACGGATAATTTGTCCATGCATCTATCCATCAACGTATATACTTGCAAGGACATTGCATCGGGTGAACATGTCTTAATGCGACGAATTGAAGATGAGCCAAATTCTCGAGTTACCTACAATTTTCTCGCGAACCCGGGCCTATGGGAGAAAAAGCAGTGACCCTTTTTCTACATCTATCCCCAGTCGCAAAAAAATTAAATCTTTGGCGTCACGTCACCTCACCGTAGGTCTCGCGATGTCTCCTCATGAGACTCTTCGCTGATCATAAGGCTAGACTCACAATTTTTTGCCGTTACTTTATGTTCCGGGAATATTTCGCACTTCACTGTGCATACATTTTTCAATATTTGCTATCGAACGCGTCCTATTGCACTATTGATGTCATACTTCCTCATGGAACTGCAATTAAATTTTACAATCGAACTTTTCGAAAAGATCACATTTCTAATAATGTCGAAATACTGCAATAGAAATGTCTAACATATAATATATTAATTGAAAGGAAAAATCACATTAAATAATTAACGAAGTGATTTAACGGTTTGCATTTCCGACTATGTCTACATGTCGCATCTCATTATAAGTACTCCATCATCACTAGAGCGTCGACTTCATAGGCAGATTATCTGAGTTGGCACCAACTTCCATGCAGATGAAACACAGATAAATCGTTAAAGTATTGCACACCAAAATATATATATACTTTCCGAAACTCAGACGCAATATTTCAACGAAATATCACGAGGCTAAAGATAAATGAACAGTAAGTGAACGGTGATACTCGCAGAACTATTCGCTGGTATCTCGTATGTCTAGTACGGTGGACGGCAGGTGTGACGTCACGCGCATCACTTCCAAAATGGCGCGCAAAAAGCAGCGTTTGAAACGACATCATCTTTTCCATTGACTGTAGTTCAATAAATATGGGTCGCTCAGATGAAAGTAAAGAATATGTAGGAAACATTTTTGGTTATCTATATGATGCATGAGTTAAAACAGCTGTAAAAAAACCTTGCAAGTTCTCCATTGTCTTGGGCAGAATACAAGAGTAAAACATTTCCATATAATCTTTGTCCAGGAAATCTATTTCTCTTTGAGAATATTGTAATTCGAGTATAAACTCAACTACTTCTGGCTACGGGTATTATTTTTGGGGGGAGGCGGGGGGGGGGGGGAAACGGTTGGCCGATGAGTGCGGCGTCCACGGCGGGGGTTGGGGCGTCATCCTCAGAAGGTATTATGACTCAGGGGAATATCCAAGGGGGGGGGAATGGCTGACAAAAATATTCTCGTTAGCAATTTTTCCTTCCTTAAACTGCCTTCTAATCTCCAACTCCTCCAAACAGTCCATCCTTCCCTTTCTCTCCAGGTGGAGAATCTCCGGGACAAAGTCACTCTTGTGGTCATTTTCCCATAGATGTTTAGCAAAATGGGATCTGTTTAAGTCCCCATTGCGTAGATGTCTTTTATGCTCCTCTGTTCTCACTCTGAACGACCGTCCAGTCTGGCCAACGTAACAGGTTTCACATTCACCACATTTAAGTTTATAAATACCACTTCTATCATTAATGTCAATTTTGTCCTTGGTTATGTTTAACACAGCCCTTAAGTTACACTTGTTATAATAAGCAATTTTGAATTCTTTTTTTGGAAAAAGGTTGGCAATTGCCTGAGAAATATATCCATAATAACTTAGTTTGCACCAGCGTTTATTGTTTTCACTATAGTCGGATGATTTGTAAATGAGTTTCTGTGCTCGGAGGGAGCGTTTTTTCTCGAACATTTTATTAATGACACTTTCATCGTATCCATTATTCACTGCAATGTATTTTATTACACTGATTTCCTTGGCGAGGTTCTCGGCTGATTCTCGGTTCTCGGCTCGGGGGATGTTGGGTGACCTGTTTAGCGTGGAATGAAATGCGGCCAACTTATGAGAGGGATGATGGCGGGAGTCGGAGGGGATGACATGGTCTGTGGTTGTTTCTTTCCTGTAAATTGCGAAGTCGTACCCTTTTCCTGCCTCTTTCCCCCCCCCCCTCCCCCATCCAAATTTTGTATATATTCTGCAGCATTTAAAAATTTTGTACCTGATGATGTCGCCTATGTGACGAAACCGGTCGACCTGAAATAAAAAACTGTGAAAAAAGTACCATATCGCATTGAATTTCTTTGTAATTCGAGTAGTTAATATCATCTTCAGATTCCATTTACACGTGTAACTGTGTAGCATGGGAGTTTAAATAAGCACGTAAGTGAACTTCGTGAACTCCCATTACACATGACGGAGATAAAGATTGGGCTTTCCACATCTTATAGTAGTCATCGTCAACATGAGGTCCTGGTCTCTAGGAGCGACCGAAACTAGCTATCCCCCTTTCATTCTTGCTCACACATTAAGCGAACAGAAACCTGGGCCCACCTCCCACCATTAAGAATTTCCTTTCGCAGGTCAACATTTTCCCATCGAGCATATCCTCCCTCATTCCCCCTCTCCAACTGTGGCGAGGAATGTCCAGTTCCGTCTGTGTATTGCTTCCCTCGCAGGGGGTGTGGTTCGACTGTTGTCACATTGATGTCAACTCAGGACTTTCGGAAATTTTTCAGCTCCGAGGTGGTAAGTTTTTTTTGGACAGGAGTATACAACTCTTGGTTCTGCTGAATGGCCATGTCAATGCTAAGTTTCTTTGCTCGTGAGTAGTGTTACCTGGTAAGCTTGAGCTTTTGTCACACCAACAAAAATTTTGTCAGTGAATGTCAATGGTGAAAATGAGAGTGCTACTTTACGGTAGTGTTAGAAATGCTCCTTTATTTAATGTAATCACATACCCTTGAGACTATAGTCTTTAAAAATAAAGGTTGGCTTTTTGGTTGTGAAAATGGCATTTCTGGGTGAAAAAAGTGCAAACCTCAATGTTAAGGATTATGGTGAAATGAAATTAGGCATATGTGTGGGTTGAGGTAGGTAAAATTGCAGTATTATGAAAAATGAGAAAGTGGAAAGCTATATTTTTCGGTATGAAAGAGCATGGGACTGTGGTGCACAGGTGGAATATTGCTGCAATCTACTTTAAGAATTCCCTTTTCAGGATTTAGTGCCTCAGCGGACGAAGAGATTCTAGTAAAAATATGATTTTAAATGTCCTATGTATTTGAAGATTTGATGTGATTGGGGGTGTAACAGCATATTTTTTTAAAAATCCTTTAAGTGGGTGGGTAATTTGTAGTAGGATAGGTGATGTAGCATATTCATCAAGCATTGATATCCTTTGAGTGGGCGAGTAATTGAAACAGCATTGTTGTAGCATATTTGTATAAGGAAGGAATTTCCTTGGTGGATATGTGGTTGGTAGGAGGAATTCTAGAAGCTTGAGCAATGTTGCAGTGTTCTTCTTTTTAAGGAATGAAATCCCTGGAATGGTGATTGTCCTTACAAATTAATTCTTGGTATTTTTTGGCAGCATGTCATGACAAGTACACAGTGTACATTGTTGTAATGTGGGTGATGTTGTGGCAAAATTTTTTAAGAAATGAAATCCTGGTAGTGGGTGGTGGTGTGCGGTGCTGTTTACTCCAAGGATTTTATTTGTTAGAAAGATGCTAGAGTATTGCATACACTCAAACTATTCCCCCATATCCCATCAACCGCTCACCACTGGAATTTTACTCCTTAATTAATACTCTGCAACAGTGTCCCCTCCAATGACTGACCCACTCCACAGGTATTAATCCTTAAAAAATGTGCTACGTCAAGTGGAGAGAGATTGAGTTGATGACTTGGAAGAAGATATATAAGCAAGAGAGGTTGAGAGAGGCATGTAGTTCAGAGAAGCAACTTCTCAGTCACTGTGCCAACTATGGGGAAGAATGTGAAATTGCACCATTTGGCATCAAATGGCACGGAAGAAAGGAAAAAATGTATTTCACAGGTTTGAGACCTTGCCATTCACTGAAAAATGAGTTAAATGGCATATTATTCCATCAGTGTTCAAGGCTAAGATGAAAAGTGTCATTAATTTGGTGGCAATGCCTTACAAAAGAGTACATGTCTGAGCTGGTGTGATGAAAGTTTTTTGCACTATGTTTCAGAGGGATGTCATTATCAAGATGTCATTTAGTAATGGGAATTTTTTTTTGCAGCATGTCATGATAATGGAATGGTGCTGTTATTTGTTGCTGTTTGGTGACTTGAATGTGGTTGGCTGAGATCTACAGGTCCCTTGAATTCCATGGAATGAACCAATGAGCCTGGATGTGTACATTTATCGTGAATGCTGCTGTTTCATTATTACATGTGCCTATCTTTGTTTTTTAATAAAATAATTCTAAAACCACCTCTACGTATGTTTTCATTAATTCAATTTATAATCTTTAGCTTGTGTTTGCAGGAGTTCCTCATGTGTAAAAAATCGGGAAGAGGCAAGGATTTCTGCTTGAGTGATAAGAAATAAAGAAACTGCACATTCTTCATTGAGGACTTTTTCATTAATTGTCTTGGGCAGAATACAAGAGTAAAACATTTCCAGTATTTTATGGAAGCTCGAGTTGGTAATCTTTTAGCTTGAATTTTGAGTTCATTTCACTTAAGTGTTTTTAATGAGGTGAAAGTTTTCCGTGATTCTTAATGGGTTTACTGCAATCATTAGGTGGTCAAGTATGTCCCTGCAGAAGAGAGGCAAAATGTATTTCACAGGTTTGAGACCTTGCCATTAGCTGAGAAATGAGTTAAATGGCATATTTCATCAACATTCAAAGCTAATGTGAAGCATGTCCGCTGACTAATTTGGCTTGGAATCCAGCTGATGTAATAGGAATCATTGCAGTGGATTTGTTCCTCAGAATGTAAATACCTTTAAAATTGATGGCCATCCATGGTATTCCTATTTTGAATTTGCTCACTTGATGCTATTGATATTTTTACACCTGGAATGAGTTGTAAAGGTAGTTATGAGGGCTTTTGATGTATAATGTTGCACAATATTCTCTAATCATTTCAAAATTTATTTGTAGTAATGTCCACCCTCTTCGGTTGAACGCTACTTGAAAGAAGCCAATCTTATATTTTTATTGATCTCGACAAAGGTGAGTTCATCCTAGATAATTGTGTAGTTGGAATATACTGATTTGGCATAGAAGAAAATGACAAGTACACAATAATTTCTCAGTCATAAGATTTAAACAAAGACAACCATCATGGATTTTTTTGGGCACATGATTCCCTTCCCCTAATGGCATTAAACATGTCTGGTGATTGGTTGCATTTCTGGCCAAGCTGTGCTAATATCTAATGCAATTGTATGAAGGAGTAATTATATTCTTTATGAAGTTGAATTCGGAAAAGTATGGGAAGATGTGATTTTTGGTTGGGAAATTTGTTATTTGTAGAAGTCCTGTTTATATTATGAATGACTTGGTGTTTCATGGTGAATAATTATGACAATTTTTTTGCCTCTTACTGGGTAATTATGAGCATAAATTGTAGTATCATTTTAAATTTCAAGTAGCCTCTCTTTATAGCTTAATGTAGTCTCCTCAACCAATTTCTATCCCTCTAATTGTCTTGTCGGTAATTGCTATACAACTAAAGTTGTATAATGTAATAATGTCGCTCAGTATTCTCTAATTTCAAAATTGGGTTCACAATACAGAGTTCATTATTGAGTGATACGAAATAAAGAGATCATGCCAAATCACAAACAGATTTAGCCCTGGACCATGAGTTGAGCATGTGAAGGGATGATGAGTATCACTTTGCTTGTGATTCCATAGAATGGGATGTGCCATTGGCGTAAGTAGGTAGTGTATCTCCACCTTTCTTCATCATCTCAAATAATACCCTCATTACATCCTTACCCATCTATCATTAATGGTGCACTAGCAAGGTAAGGGAAGGTGCCCAAATTTCATCTCCCTAAGCCAATTTTGAAATTTCAAATATTAAACCAAACTTCAAAATTCCCAAGTAATGAATTTAAGCATCTCTTTTCTCTACCATCAGATATTGGTATCATCATTGGGCTAAAATAAATACTCCTACCCCCGAGTAAACAAAACCAATACTTACATAAGTGTTAGGATTTTAAAAGAGGCCCTAATTTCGTCCCCCAGCTACATTTTCAGTTAACCATTTATTTGAAGTCTGGGACATTTTCATCGTCCGTCATCAATATCGCTTCATTTTCAAAATTAACCACAGTTATTGCCTATTTTTCCCGTTTTCATCTCCGAGCAAAAAAACCACCTAATCGAAAATCTTAAAATTTGTCTAACGTTTCATTATTCCTGTTTCACAACCTTCAAACCGCTTCTTTCTAAGACTCCCAGATCCTCGGCTACAACTATTGCTAAATATGTATATAGTAAGGATTTTCAAATTTCTCACCATTTCTGAATTTCTCCGTTTTCATGGCCCATCCAACCCTACATAGGAATCTCTATTTTGATATTTTTCGTGTATACTAAAACTATCCTAATTCATAATCGATTTAGCATATGTGTATTGATTTCACCGGAAAATGTAAGGACCCACACAGCACAAACGTCCGTGGGATGTCCCAGGGACGTATGTCCCGAAGTCGTCCCGGGACTAAACTCAGACATATGGGACGTCGCTTGCAATTGCAAGCCGTGCATACCGTGTGTCTAGTAGTTCAGTTAATTACCGTCCTACCATATGTTGAATGTGGATATTTTCGTCTAGAAGATTGAAAGAAATTACTGTTGACTAAGCTCGTCCAATAAATTTTGTGTGAAAAAAGAAACTGACAGGATGCCTTATTTTTTGTTTACCCAGCAAAAGTTCACTAGGAGTTGGAAATAGATCTTGTGTATCATGTTGGGGTTAAGCTGGTATTGACGTGTTGGTATTCATCGAGGATAAACTTTTGAAGTTGATTTATTTCTCACTAAACTTTATTTTATCATGCACTCCGAAGATCTATATGCGCCATTGAAGTCGGAAAAAGCCAATTTAGTTATTTCATTATCATCATTTTCATTATCATTTAATTATTATTTCATTATTTAGTTATAATCATTCCGGACACCTTAAAAAGTGTTTGTATTTTTTCTCTTACGACATTCAGAAGATGTTTGCTAAATACCGAATTCTGACTTGATATTTCAAGCTGATTTCCTTTATAAATCAATTACACTGAAGAGCATTGTGATTTTGCTATCTGAAAAGCGAATTGTTTTGATCTGAAAATAAGTATTTTGTTGTTATTTTAAATTTCAATACTGCTGTGCAAATCATTTCAGATAAATATATACTCGATTTTTTTCTCCCAAGCGAACTTATAATGGCGTCATTTTAATACGTAATTCTGACTTGAAATATTCTCACTCACAAGCTTATTTCGCCTTCACAATAACTTGCAGTAAAAAGTAATTAATTTTAGTGATAGAAAATAAATATTTGGTAATCAGTATAAATTTCAATGTCGTTGTGCAAATCATTCCGGACACCATAAAAGGTGTTTTATTTATTCTCTTACGACATTCAGAAGAAAAGAGATCGAAAGGAGACGACTTATGATATACGTTATAGAAGTCATACGCATAATTTAGTTCGAATACACGTCACTCTATGTGATAAAGAAAGAGAAATCAGCTTGAAATATCAAGTGACAGTTTTTTAATAAGAATTCGGTGTTTATCAAGACGTTTTAAGTTTCGTTAGCTTCGTAGGATTTCGTTAGAGAAAAATACTTATGCGTATTTAGTTGTCCGGGATTATTTGCACAACGACATTGAAGTTCATTATATCTACCAAATATTTATTTTCAAATCACTAAAATCTACCTTTCTAAATCTATATTTCTAAATACTATCTTTAACTGTAAGTGATTGAGAAAGAGAAATTATTTATTGATATTTATCAAGTGAGAATTTTTCATGTAAAAATTCAGATTTTAGCAGATATCTTCTGAAGTTCATACGTTTTCTTATGTTCGTTTTTGAGAGAAATAAGAAACGCAAATTTTTTGTCTGGAATTATTTTGACAACGTTATTGATATTTAACGACTTCTAAATAATTATCTTCAGATCATCAAAAACAGAATTCACATCACTGTAAGTGATTGAGAAAGATGTATTGCCTTGAAACATGGAGTGGGATTTTTCAAGCATGAATTCGGTTGAAATAGACTTCTTCTGAAGTTCGATACAGAAAAAAGAAAAACGCGTATTTAGTCTTACGGAATGATTTTCACAACGACATTAAAGTTTTCAATGACTACAAATATTTATAGGTATTCAGATTACCAAAATAAAAATACTTTTCACTCGAAGTGATTAAAAAAGTAAAATCATCTTGAAATATCAATTAAGAATTTTTATATTAAAATTCGGTAATAATCGGACGTAATCTAAAGTTCATTTTAGAAAAATACCTACGCATATTTTATTATCTGGAATTAATTAAACACCGAAATTAAAATTCTAAATGGCAACAAAATTCCTATTTTCAGATCATTAAAATAGGAAATCCTTTCAATTTCACTTTTGAAAGAGAGATCATCGTAAATTATCAAGTGTGAGATTTACAAGAAAGAATTTGTTATTTATCTGTCGTATCTGATGTTCCAGGTAGAATAACATATTAAAAGACGCCAGTATAAGTTCGCTTGGGAGAAAAAATCGAGTATTACTGCACTGCACTGCATGTTATTGTGAAGGAGAATTATGCTGGTGAACGAGAATCAAGATAAAATATTTCCAGTTAGAATTAAATATTTAAAGACGCCAGTTTAAGTTCGCTTGGGAGAAAAAATCGAGTATTAAATTATCAGAAACGATATGCAAAGCAGCATTGAAATAAAAATGACAACAAAATACTTATTTATAGATCACAACAAATCGCTTTTCAGAGAGGAAAAATCACAAAGGTTTTTAGTGTTGTTGATTTATAAAGGAGATCTGCTTGAAATATGTAGTCAGAATATTTCAGGTAAGAATGTCGTTAGAGAAAAATTAGAAACACCATTTAAAATGACATTGAAATTAATCCTGGCTACAAAATATTTATTTTCTATCACTAAGATTAGATTACTTTTCACCACATGTTTTTGTGAACGGGAAATATGCTGGTGAACGTGAACCAAGTTAGAATACTTCCAGTTAGAAATACGTATTAAAAAGACGCCATTGAATGTTTTCTTAGAAGAAAAAATCAAGAATTTAAATATCTGAAATGATTTGCACAGCAGCATGGACATTTATAATTACAACAAAATATTATTTTAAGACCACATCAAATCGCTTTTCAGATAGCAAAAATCACAAAAGTCTTTAGTGCAGTTGATTTATAAAGAAAATCTGCTTGAAATATGTAGTCAGAATATTTCAGGTAAGAAATCGATATTTAGCAGACAGCTTCTGAATGTCGTTAGAGAAAAATTACAAACACGTTTCTAAATGTCCGGAATGACTTCCATAACGATATTGAAATTAATACTGGCTACAATATATTTATTTTCTATAACTAAGATTAGATGACTTTTCACTGCATGATATAGTGAAAGGGAAATAAGCTGGTGAACGTGAACCAAGTTAGAATACTTCCAGTTAGAAATACGAATTAAAAAGACGCCATTGAATGTTTTCTTGGAAGAAAAAATCGAGCATTTAAATATCTGAAATGGTTTGCTCAGCAGCATGGACATTTATAATTACAACAAAATATTATTTACAGATCACATCAAATCGCTTTTCAGATAGCAAAAGTCATAAAGGTCTTTAGTGAAGTTCATTTATAAAGGAAATCTGCTTGAAATATCAAGGCAGAATTTTTCAGGTAAGAGTTCGGTATTTAGCAGACATCTTCTGAATATCTTAAGAGATAGAATACAAACACGTTTTAAGGTTTCCGAAATGATTTTCGCAACGACATCGAAATTAGTGCTGGTTACTAAATATTTATTTTCCATCGCTATGATTAGATTACTGTACACTGCATGTTATTGTGAAAGAGAATTAAGTTGGTGAACGAGAATCAAGATAAAATATTTCCAGTTAGAATTAAATATTTAAAGACAACAGTTTAAGTTCGCTTGGGAGAAAAAATTGAGCATTAAAATATCAGAAACGAAAATCAAAGCAGCATTGAATTAAAAATGACAGCAAAATACTTATTTATAGATCATAACAAATCGCTTTTCAGAGAGGAAAAATCACAAAGGTTTTTATTGTGGTTGATTTATGAAGGAAATCTGCTTGAAATATCAAGCCAGAATTTTTGAGGTAAGAATTCGGTATTTAGCAGACATCTTCTGAATGTCGTTAGAGAAAAATTACAAACACGATTTAAAATGTCTCGTATGATTTCCACAACGACATTGTAATTAATACTGGCTACAAAATATTTATTTTCTATCACTAAGTTTAGATTACTTTTCACCGCATGTTTTTTTTAAAGGGAAATAAGCTGGTGATCTTGAACCAAGTAAGGAAAATTCCAGTTAGAATTACCTATAAAAAGACGCCAGTATAAGTTCGCTTGGCAGAAAAAATAGAGCATTAAATTATGAGAAACATTTGCAAAGAAAAAATGGAATAATAGTGAAAACAAAATACTTATTTTTAGATCACAACAAATAGCTTTTCAGAGGGCAAAATTAAACAGGTATTTAGTGTAGTTGATTTAAAAAGGAAAACTGCTTGAAATATCGAGTCAGAATTTTTCAGGTAAGAATTCGGTATATAGGAAACATTTTCTGAATATCGTGAGTGAAAAAATAGAAACACATTTTAAGTTGTCCGTATTGATTTTCACAACGACATTGAAATGAATACTGGTTACTGAATATTTATTTTCCATCACTAAGATTAGATTACTTTACACTGCATGTTATGGTGAAAACGAAAAAAGCTGGTGAATGAGAATCAAGGTAAAATACTTCAAGTTAGAATTACGTATTTAAAACATGCTTGGGAAAAAAATCGAGCATTAAATAATCAGAAACGATATGCAACGCAGCATTAAAATAAAAATGAAAACAAAATACTGATTTTTAGATCACAACAAATCGCTTTTCAGAAGGGAAAGATCACAAAGGTTTTTATTGTTGTTAATTTATGAAGGAAATCTGCTTGAAATATCAAGCCAGAATTTTTGAGGTAAGAATTCCGTATTTAGCAGACATCTTCTGAATGTCGTTAGAGAAAAATAAAAAACACGATTTATTATGTCTGGTATGATTTCCAGAACGACATTGAAATTAATCCTGGCAAAAAATATTTCATTTTCTATCACTAAGATTAGATTACTTTTCACCGCATGTTTTTGTAAAAAGGAAATAAGCTGGTAAACGTGAACCAAGTTTGAATATTTCCAGTAAGAATTACGTATAAAAAGACGCCAGTATAAGTTCGCTGGGGAGAAAAAATAGAGCATTAAATTATTTGGCAACGATTTGCAAAGCAGAATTGAAAAAATAGTGAAAACAAAATACTTATTTTTATATCACACAAATCGCTTTTCAGAGAACAAAAATCAAAAAGGTCCTTAGTGTAGTTGAGTTATTAAGGAAATCTGCTTGAAATATCAAGCCAAAATTTTTCAGGTAAGAATTCGGTATATAGCAAACATCTTCTGAATATCGTGAGGGATAGAATACAAACACGTTTTAAGGTGTAAGTAATGATTTTCACAACGGCATTGAACTGAATACTGGTTACGGAATATTTATTTTCCATCACTAAGATTAGATTACTTTACACTGCATGTTATAGTGAAAACGAAAAAAGCTGGTGAATGAGAATCAAGGTAAAATATTTCCAGTTAGAATTACGTATTTAAAAGACGCTTGGGAGAAAAAATCGAGCATTAAATTAATATAAATGATATACAATGCAGCATTGAAATAAAAATGACAACAAAATACTTATTTTTAGATCACAACAAATCGCTTTTCAGAGGGGAAAAATCACATTGGTTTTCATTGTTTTTGATTTATGAAGGAAATCTGCCTGAAATATCAAGCCAGAATTTTTGAGGTAAAAATGCGGTATTTAGCAGACATCTTCTGAATGTCGTTAGAGAGAAATTACAAACACGATTTAAAATGTCTGGTATGATTTCCACAACGACATTGAAATTAATCCTGGCTACAAAATATTTATTTTCTATCACTTAGATTAGATTACTTTTCACCGCATGTTATTGTGAAAACGAAAAAAGCTGGTGAATGAGAATCAAGGTAAATCACTTCCAGTTAGAATTACGTATTTAAAACACGCTTGGGAGAAATAATCGAGCATAAAATAATCAGAAACGATATGCAATGCAGCATTAAAATAAAAATGACAACAAAATACTTATTTTTAGATCACAACAAATCGCTTTTCAGAAGGGAAAAATCACAAAGGTTTTTATTGTTGTTGATTTATTAAGGAAATCTGCTTGAAATATCAAGCCAAAATTTTTAAGGTAAGAATTCGGTATTTAGTAAGCATATTCTGAATGTCGTTAGAGAAAATTACAAACACGATTTAAAATGTCTTGTATGATTTCCACAACGACATTGAAATTAATACTGGCTACAATATATTTATTTTCCTATACTAAGATTAGATGACTTTTCACTGCATGTTATAGTAAAAGGGAAATAAGCTGGTGAACGTGAAACAAGTTAGAATACTTCCTTTTAGAAATACGTATTAAAAAGACGCCATTGAATGTTTTCTTGGAAGAAAAAACCGAGCATTTAAATATCTGAAATCATTTACACAGCAGCATGGACATTTATAATTACAACAAAATATTATTTATAGATCACATCAAATCGCTTTTCAGATAGCAAAAGTCATAAAGGTCTTTAGTGCAGTTCATTTATAAAGGAAATCTGCTTGAAATATCATGTTAGAATTTTTCAGGTAAAAATTCCGTATTTAGCAGACATCTACTGAATACCGTGAGTGATAGAATTCAAACACGTTTTAAGGTTTCCGAAATGATTTTCGCAACGACGTCGAAATTAGTGCTGGTTACTAAATATTTATTTTCCATAGCTATGATTAGATTACTGTACAATGCATGGTATTGTGAAAGAGAATTAAGCTGGTGAACGAGAATCGAGATAAAGTATTTCCAGTTAGAATTAAATATTTAAAGACGCCAGTATAAGTTCGTTTGGGAGAAAAAATAGAGCATTAAAAAATAAGAAACGAAAAGAAAAGCAGCATTGAATTTAAAATGACAACAATATACTTATTTTTAGATAACAAGAAATCGATTTTCAGAGAGGAAAAATCACAAAGGTCTTGAGTGTTGTTGATTTATGAAGGAAATCTGCTTGAAATATCAAGCCAGAATTTTTGAGGTAAGAATTCGGTATTTAGCAGACATTTTCTGAATGTCGTTAGAGAGATATTAGAGACACGCTTTAAAATGTCTGGTATGATTTCCACAACGACATTGGAAAATAATCCTGGCTACAAAATATTTCTTTTTCTATCACTAAGATTAGATTACTTTTCACCGCATGTTTTTGTGAAAAGGAAATAAGCTGGTGAACGTGAAACTAGTTTGAATATTTCCAGTAAGAATTACGTATAAAAAGACGCCAGTTTAAGTTCGCTTGGGAGAAAAAATAGAGCATTAAATTATCAGAAACGATTTGCAATGCAGAATTGAAATAATAGTGAAAACAAAATACTTATTTTTAGATCACAACAAATCGTTTTTCAGAGAGCAAAAATCAAAAAGGTCCTTAGTGTAGTTGATTTATTAAGGAAATCTACTTGATATATCAAGTCAGTATTTTTCAGGTAAGAATTCGGTATATAGGAAACATTTTCTTAATATCGTGAGTGAAAAAATGCGAACACGTTTCAAGGTGTCCGTATTGATTTTCACAACGACATTGAAATGAATACTGGTTACTGAATATTTATTTTCCATCACTAAGATTAGATTACTTTACACTGCAAGTTAATGTGAAAACGAAAAAAGCTGGTGAATGAGAATCAAGGTAAAACACTTCCAGTTAGAATTACGTATTTAAAACACGCTTGGGAGAAATAATCGAGCATAAAATAATCAGAAACGATATGCAATGCAGCATTAAAATAAAAATGACAACACAATACTTATTTTTAGATCACAACAAATCGCTTTTCAGAAGGGAAAAATCACAAAGGTTTTTATTGTTGTTGATTTATTAATGAAATCTGCTTGAAATATCAAGCCAAAATTTTTAAGGTAAGAATTCGGTATTTAGTAAGCATATTCTGAATGTCGTTAGAGAAAAATTACAAACACGATTTAAAATGTCTTGTATGATTTCCACAACGACATTGAAATTAATACTGGCTACAATATATTTATTTTCCATTACTAAGATTAGATGACTTTTCACTGCATGTTATAGTGAAAGGGAAATAAGCTGGTGAACGTGAACCAAGTTAGAATACTTCCAGTTAGAATTACCTATTAAAAGACGCCAGTATAAGTTCGCTTGGGAGAAAAAATAGAGCATTAAATTTTCAGAAACGATTTGCTAAGCAGAATTGAAATAATAATGAAAACAAAATACTTATTTTTGGATCACAACAAATCGCTTTTCAGATAGCAAAAATCAAAAAGTTTTTTAGTGTAGTTGATTTATAAAGGAAAACTGCTTGAAATATCAAGTCAGAATTTTTCAGGTAAGAATTCGGTATATAGAACACATCTTCTGAATACCGTGAGTGATTGAATACAAACACGTTTTATGGTGTCCGTCATGATTTTCACAACAACATTGAAATGAATACTGGTTACTGAATATTTATTTTCCATCTTTAAGATTAGATTACTTTACACTGCATGTTATTGTGAAAACGAAAAAAGCTGGTGAATGAGAATCAAGGTAAAATATTTCCAGTTAGAAATACGTATTTTAAAGACGCTTTGGAGAAAAAATCGAGCATTAAATTATCAGAAACGACATGCACTGCAGCATTTAAATAAAAATGACAACAAAATACTTATTTTTAGATCACAACAAATCGCTTTTCAGAGGGGAAAAATCACATTGGTTTTCATTGTTGTTGATTTATTAAGGCAATCTGCTTGAAATATCAAGCCAGAATTTTTGAGGTAAGAATTCGGTATTTAGTAAACATCTTCTGAATGTTGTTAGAGGTAAATTACAAACACGATTTAAAATGTCTGGTATGATTTCCACAACGACATTGAAATTAATACTGGCTACAAAATATTTATTTTCTATCACGAAGATTAGATTACTTTTCACCACATGTTTTTGTGAATGGGAAATAAGCTGGAGAACGCGAACCAAGTTAGAATACTTCCAGTTAGAAATACGTATATATAAGACGCCATTGAATGTTTTCTTGTGAGGATAAATAGAGCATTAAATTATCAGAAACGATTTGCAAAGCAGTAATGAATTTAAAGTGACAACAAAATACTTATTTTTAGAACACAACAAATCGCATATCAGAGTGAAAAATCACAATGGTTTTTAGTGTTGTTGATTTATAAAGGAAATCTGCTTGAAATATCTACTCAGAATATTTCAGGTATGAATTCTGTATTTAGAACACAGCTTCTGAATATCGTTAGAGAAAAAATACAAACACGATTTTAAATGTCCGGAATGATTTCCACAACGACATTGAAATTAATACTTGCTACAAAATATATTTATTTTCTATTACTAATGTTAGATTACTTTACACTGCATGTTATTATGAAAACGAAAAAAGCTGATGATTGAGAATCAAGGTAAAATATTTCCAGTTAGAATTACGTATTTGAAAGACGCTTGGGAGAAAAAATCGAGCATTAAATTATCAGAAACGATATGCAATGCAGCATTGAAATAAAAATGACAATAAAATAATTATTTTTAGATCACAACAAATCGCATTTCAGAGTGAAAAATCACAAAGGTTTTTAGTGTTGTTGATTTATAAAGGAAATCTGCTTGAAATATCTACTCAGAATATTTCAGGTATGAATTCTGTATTTAGAACACAGCTTCTGAATATCGTTAGAGAAAAAATACAAACACGATTTTAAATGTCCGGAATGATTTCCACAACGACATTGAAATTAATACTTGCTACAAAATATATTTATTTTCTATTACTAATGTTAGATTACTTTACACTGCATGTTATTATGAAAACGAAAAAAGCTGATGATTGAGAATCAAGGTAAAATATTTCCAGTTAGAATTACGTATTTGAAAGACGCTTGGGAGAAAAAATCGAGCATTAAATTATCAGAAACAATATGCAATGCAGCATTGAAATAAAAATTACAATAAAATAATTATTTTTAGATCACAACAAATCGCATTTCAGAGTGAAAAATCACAAGGATTTTTAGTGTTGTTGATATATAAAGGAAATCTGCTTGAAATATCTAGTCAGAATATTTCAGGTAAGAATTCGGTATTTAGAACACAGCTTCTGAATGTCGTTAGAGAAAAAATACAAACACGATTTTTAATGTCCTGAATAATTTCCACAACGACATCAAATTAATACTGACTGCAAAATATATTTATTTTCTATTACTTATATTAGAATACTTTTCACTGAATGTTATAGTGAAAGGGAAATAAGCTGGTGAACGTGAACCAAGTTACAATACTTCCAGTTAGAAATACGTATTAAAAAGACGCCATTAAATGTTTTCTTGTGAGGATAAATCGAGCATTTAAATATCTGAAATGCGTTGATCTGAGTACATCAAATTAATACTGGCTGCAAAATATATTTATTTTCTATTACTTATATTAGAATACTTTTCACTGAATGTTATAGTGAAAGGGAAATAAGCTGGTGAACGTGAACCAAGTTACAATACTTCCAGTTAGAAATACGTATTAAAAAGACGCCATTAAATGTTTTCTTGTGAGGATAAATCGAGCATTTAAATATCTTAAATGAGTTGCACAGCAGAATGGACATTTATAATTACAACAAAATATTATTTTAGGATCACATCAAATCGCTTTTCAGATAGCAAAAGTCATAAAGGTCTTTAGTGCAGTTCATTTATAAAGGAAATCTGCTTGAAATATCAAGTTAGAATTTTTCAGGTAAAAATTCCGTATTTAGCAGACATCTACTGAATACCGTGAGTGATAGAATTCAAACACGTTTTAAGGTTTCCGAAATGATTTTCGCAACGACGTCGAAATTAGTGCTGGTTACTAAATATTTATTTTCCATCGCTATGATTAGATTACTGTACAATGCATGGTATTGTGAAAGAGAATTAAGCTGGTGAACGAGAATCAAGATAAAGTATTTCCAGTTAGAATTAAATATTTAAAGACGCCAGTATAAGTTCGTTTGGGAGAAAAAATAGAGCATTAAAAAATAAGAAACGAAAAGAAAAGCAGCATTGAATTTAAAATGACAACAATATACTTATTTTTAGATAACAAGAAATCGATTTTCAGAGAGGAAAAATCACAAAGGTCTTGAGTGTTGTTGATTTATGAAGGAAATCTGCTTGAAATATCAAGCCAGAATTTTTGAGGTAAGAATTCGGTATTTAGCAGACATTTTCTGAATGTCGTTAGAGAGATATTAGAGACACACTTTAAAATGTCTGGTATGATTTCCACAACGACATTGGAAAATAATCCTGGCTACAAAATATTTCTTTTTCTATCACTAAGATTAGATTACTTTTCACCGCATGTTTTTGTGAAAAGGAAATAAGCTGGTGAACGTGAAACTAGTTTGAATATTTCTAGTAAGAATTACGTATAAAAAGACGCCAGTTTAAGTTCGCTTGGGAGAAAAAATAGAGCATTAAATTATCAGAAACGATTTGCAAAGCAGAATTGAAATAAAAGTGAAAACAAAATACTTATTTTTAGATCACAACAAACCGTTTTTCAGAGAGCAAAAATCAAAAAGGTCCTTAGTGTAGTTGATTTATTAAGGAAATCTACTTGATATATCAAGTCAGTATTTTTCAGGTAAGAATTCGGTATATAGGAAACATTTTCTTAATATCGTGAGTGAAAAAATGCGAACACGTTTCAAGGTGTCCGTATTGATTTTCACAACGACATTGAAATGAATACTGGTTACTGAATATTTATTTTCCATCACTAAGATTAGATTACTTTACACTGCAAGTTATATTGAAAACGAAAAAAGCTGGTGAATGAGAATCAAGGTAAAACACTTCCAGTTAGAATTACGTATTTAAAACACGCTTGGGAGAAATAATCGAGCATAAAATAATCAGAAACAATATGCAATGCAGCATTAAAATAAAAATGACAACACAATACTTATTTTTAGATCACAACAAATCGCTTTTCAGAAGGGAAAAATCACAAAGGTTTTTATTGTTGTTGATTTATTAAGGAAATCTGCTTGAAATATCAAGCCAAAATTTTTAAGGTAAGAATTCGGTATTTAGTAAGCATATTCTGAATGTCGTTAGAGAAAAATTACAAACACGATTTAAAATGTCTTGTATGATTTCCACAACGACATTGAAATTAATACTGGCTACAATATATTTATTTTCCATTACTAAGATTAGATGACTTTTCACTGCATGTTATAGTGAAAGGGAAATAAGCTGGTGAACGTGAACCAAGTTAGAATACTTCCAGTTAGAATTACCTATTAAAAGACGCCAGTATAAGTTCGCTTGGGAGAAAAAATAGAGCATTAAATTTTCAGAAACGATTTGCTAAGCAGAATTGAAATAATAAAGAAAACAAAATACTTATTTTTGGATCACAACAAATCGCTTTTCAGAGAGCAAAAATCAAAAAGTTTTTTAGTGTAGTTGATTTATAAAGGAAAACTGCTTGAAATATCAAGTCAGAATTTTTCAGGTAAGAATTCGGTATATAGAACACATCTTCTGAATACCGTGAGTGATTGAATACAAACACGTTTTATGGTGTCCGTCATGATTTTCACAACAACATTGAAATGAATACTGGTTTCTGAATATTTATTTTCCATCTTTAAGATTAGATTACTTTACACTGCATGTTATTGTGAAAACGAAAAAAGCTGGTGAATGAGAATCAAGGTAAAATATTTCCAGTTAGAACTACGTATTTAAAAGACGCTTGGGAGAAAAAATCGAGCATAAAATTATCAGAAACGATATGCACTGCAGCATTTAAATAAAAATGACAACAAAATACTTATTTTTAGATCACAAGAAATCGCTTTTCAGAGGGGAAAAATCACATTGGTTTTCATTGTTGTTGATTTATTAAGGCAATCTGCTTGAAATATCAAGCCAGAATTTTTGAGGTAAGAATTCGGTATTTAGTAAACATCTTCTGAGTGTTGTTAGAGGTAAATTACAAACACGATTTAAAATGTCTGGTATGATTTCCACAACGACATTGAAATTAATACTGGCTACAAAATATTTATTTTCTATCACGAAGATTAGATTACTTTTCACCACATGTTTTTGTGAATGGGAAATAAGCTGGAGAACGCGAACCAAGTTAGAATACTTCCAGTTAGAAATACGTATATATAAGACGCCATTGAATGTTTTCTTGTGAGGATAAATAGAGCATTAAATTATCAGAAACGATTTGCAAAGCAGTAATGAATTTAAAGTGACAACAAAATACTTATTTTTAGAACACAACAAATCGCATATCAGAGTGAAAAATCACAATGGTTTTTAGTGTTGTTGATTTATAAAGGAAATCTGCTTGAAATATCTACTCAGAATATTTCAGGTATGATTTCTGTATTTAGAACACAGCTTCTGAATATCGTTAGAGAAAAAATACAAACACGATTTTAAATGTCCGGAATGATTTCCACAACGACATTGAAATTAATACTTGCTACAAAATATATTTATTTTCTATTACCAATGTTAGATTACTTTACACTGCATGTTATTATGAAAACGAAAAAAGCTAATGATTGAGAATCAAGGTAAAATACTTCCAGTTAGAATTACGTATTTGAAAGACGCTTGGGAGAAAAAATTGAGCATTAAATTATCAGAAACGATATGCAATGCAGCATTGAAATAAAAATGACAATAAAATAATTATTTTTAGATCACAACAAATCGCATTTCAGAGTGAAAAATCACAAAGGTTTTTAGTGTTGTTGATTTATAAAGGAAATCTGCTTGAAATATCTAGTCAGAATATTTCAGGTAAGAATTCGGTATTTAGAACACAGCTTCTGAATGTCGTTAGAGAAAAAATACAAACACGATTTTTAATGTCCTGAATAATTTCCACAACGACATCAAATTAATACTGGCTGCAAAATATATTTATTTTCTATTACTTATATTAGAATACTTTTCACTGAATGTTATAGTGAAAGGGAAATAAGCTGGTGAACGTGAACCAAGTTACAATACTTCCAGTTAGAAATACGTATTAAAAAGACGCCATTAAATGTTTTCTTGTGAGGATAAATCGAGCGTTTAAATATCTGAAATGAGTTGATCTGAGTACATCAAATTAATACTGGCTGCAAAATATATTTATTTTCTATTACTTATATTAGAATACTTTTCACTGAATGTTATAGTGAAAGGGAAATAAGCTGGTGAACGTGAACCAAGTTACAATACTTCCAGTTAGAATTACCTATTAAAAGACGCCAGTATAAGTTCGCTTGGGAGAAAAAATCGAGCATTAAATTATCAGAAACGATATGCAATGCAGCATTGAAATAAAAATGACAACAAAATACTTATTTTTAGATCACAACAAATCGCTTTTCAGAGGGGAAAAAATCACATTGGTTTTCATTGTTGTTGATTTATTAAGGAAATCTGCTTGAAATATCAAGCCAGAATTTTTGAGGTAAGAATTCGGTATTTAGTAAACATCTTCTGAATGACGTTAGAGATAAATTACAAACACGATTTAAAATGTCTGGTATGATATGCACAACGACATTGAAATTAATAATGGCTAAAAATATTTATTTTCTATCACTACCATTAGATTACTTTTCACCACATTTTTTTGTGAAAAGGAAATAAGCTAGTGATCGTGAACCAAAAAAGAATATTTCCAGTTAGAATTACCTATTAAAAGACGCCAGTATAAGTTCCTTCGGGAGAAAAAATGGAGCATAAAATTATTAGAAACGATTTGGATAGCAGAAATGAAATCATAGTGAAAAAAAATACTTATTTTTAGTACACAACAAATAGCTTTTCAGAGAGCAAAATCAAAAAGGTCCTTAGTGTAGTTGATTTATAAAGGAAAACTGTTTGAAATATCAAGTCAGATTTTTTCAGGTAAGAATTCGGTATATAGCTAACATTTTCTGAATATCGTGAGTGAAAAAATACAAACACGTTTTAAGGTGTCCGTTTTGATTTTCACAACGACATTGAAATGAATACTGGTTACTGAATATTTATTTTCCATCACTAAGATTAGATTACTTTACACTGCATGTTATTGTGAAAACGAAAAATGCTGGTGAATGAGAATCAAGGTAAAATACTTCATGTGAGAATTACGTATTTAAAACACGTTTGAGGAAAAAATCGAGTATTAAATAATCAGAAACAATATTCAAAGCAGAATTGAAATAAAATTGACGACAAAATACTTTTTTATAGATCACAACAAATCGCTTTTCAGAGTGAAAAATCACATAGACTTTTAGTGTTGCTGATTTATAAAGGAAATCTGCTTGAAATATCAAGTTAGATATTTTGTGGTAAGAAGGCGGTATTTAGTGAACATCTTCTGAATGTCGTTAATGAAAAATTACAAACACCATTTATTATGTCTGGTATGATTTCCACAACGACATTGAAATTAATACTGCTACAAAATATTTATTTTCTATCACGAAGATTAGATTACTTTTCACCACATGTTTTTGTGAATGGGAAATAAGCTGGTATACGTGAAACAAGTTAGAATACTTCCAGTTAGAAATACGTATATAAAAGACGCCATTGAATGTTTTCTTGTGAGGATAAATAGAGCATTAAATTATCAGAAACGATTTGCAGAGCAGTAATGAATTAATAGTGACAACAAAATACTTATTTTTAGATCACAACAAATCGCATATCAGAAAGAAAAATCGCAAAGGTTTTTAGTGTTGTCAATTTATAAAGGAAATCTGCTTGAAATATCTACTCAGAATATTTCGGGTATGAATTCGGTATTTAGAACACAGCTTCTGAATATCGTTAGAGAAAAAATACAAACACGATTTTAAATGTCCGGAATGATTTCCACAACGACATTGAAATTAATACTTGCTACAAAATATATTTATTTTCTATTACTAATGTTAGATTACTTTACACTGCATGTTATTATGAAAACGAAAAACGCTGATGAATGAGAATCAAGGTAAAATATTTCCAGTTAGAATTACGTATTTAAAAGACGCTTGGGAGAAAAAATCGAGCATTAAATTATCAGAAACGATATGCAATGCAGCATTGAAATAAAAATGACAACAAAATACTTATTTTTAGATCACAACAAATCGCTTTTCAGAGTGAAAAATCACAAAGGTTTTTAGTGTAGTTGATTTATAAAGGAAAACTGCTTGAAATATCAAGTCAGAATTTTTCAGGTAAGAATTTGGTATATAGAACACATCTTCTGAATACCGTGAGTGATTGAATACAAACACGTTTTATGGTGTCCGTCATGATTTTCACAACAACATTGAAATGAATACTGGTTACTGAATATTTATTTTTTATCTTTAAGATTAGATTACTTTACACTGCATGTTATTGTGAAAACGAAAAAAGCTGGTGAATGAGAATCAAGGTAAAATATTTCCAGTTAGAACTACGTATTTAAAAGACGCTTTGGAGAAAAAATCGAGCATTAAATTATCAGAAACGACATGCACTGCAGCATTTAAATAAAAATGACAACAAAATACTTATTTTTAGATCACAAGAAATCGCTTTTCAGAGGGGAAAAATCACATTGGTTTTCATTGTTGTTGATTTATTAAGGCAATCTGCTTGAAATATCAAGCCAGAATTTTTGAGGTAAGAATTCGGTATTTAGTAAACATCTTCTGAATGTTGTTAGAGGTAAATTACAAACACGATTTAAAATGTCTGGTATGATTTCCACAACGACATTGAAATTAATACTGGCTACAAAATATTTATTTTCTATCACGAAGATTAGATTACTTTTCACCACATGTTTTTGTGAATGGGAAATAAGCTGGAGAACGCGAACCAAGTTAGAATACTTCCAGTTAGAAATACGTATATATAAGACGCCATTGAATGTTTTCTTGTGAGGATAAATAGAGCATTAAATTATCAGAAACGATTTGCAAAGCAGTAATGAATTTAAAGTGACAACAAAATACTTATTTTTAGAACACAACAAATCGCAAATCAGAGTGAAAAATCACAATGGTTTTTAGTGTTGTTGATTTATAAAGGAAATCTGCTTGAAATATCTACTCAGAATATTTCAGGTATGAATTCTGTATTTAGAACACAGCTTCTGAATATCGTTAGAGAAAAAATACAAACACGATTTTAAATGTCCGGAATGATTTCCACAACGACATTGAAATTAATACTTGCTACAAAATATATTTATTTTCTATTACTAATGTTAGATTACTTTACACTGCATGTTATTATGAAAACGAAAAAAGCTGATGATTGAGAATCAAGGTAAAATATTTCCAGTTAGAATTACGTATTTGAAAGACGCTTGGGAGAAAAAATCGAGCATTAAATTATCAGAAACGATATGCAATGCAGCATTGAAATAAAAATGACAATAAAATAATTATTTTTAGATCACAACAAATCGCATTTCAGAGTGAAAAATCACAAAGGTTTTTAGTGTTGTTGATTTATAAAGGAAATCTGCTTGAAATATCTACTCAGAATATTTCAGGTATGAATTCTGTATTTAGAACACAGCTTCTGAATATCGTTAGAGAAAAAATACAAACACGATTTAAAATGTCCGGAATGATTTCCACAACGACATTGAAATTAATACTTGCTACAAAATATATTTATTTTCTATTACTAATGTTAGATTACTTTACACTGCATGTTATTATGAAAACGAAAAAAGCTGATGATTGAGAATCAAGGTAAAATATTTCCAGTTAGAATTACGTATTTGAAAGACGCTTGGGAGAAAAAATCGAGCATTAAATTATCAGAAACGATATGCAATGCAGCATTGAAATAAAAATTACAATAAAATAATTATTTTTAGATCACAACAAATCGCATTTCAGAGTGAAAAATCACAAAGATTTTTAGTGTTGTTGATATATAAAGGAAATCTGCTTGAAATATCTAGTCAGAATATTTCAGGCAAGAATTCGGTATTTAGAACACAGCTTCTGAATGTCGTTAGAGAAAAAATACAAACACGATTTTTAATGTCCTGAATAATTTCCACAACGACATCAAATTAATACTGGCTGCAAAATATATTTATTTTCTATTACTTATATTAGAATACTTTTCACTGAATGTTATAGTGAAAGGGAAATAAGCTGGTGAACGTGAACCAAGTTACAATACTTCCAGTTAGAAATACGTATTAAAAAGACGCCATTAAATGTTTTCTTGTGAGGATAAATCGAGCATTTAAATATCTGAAATGCGTTGATCTGAGTACATCAAATTAATACTGGCTGCAAAATATATTTATTTTCTATTACTTATATTAGAATACTTTTCACTGAATGTTATAGTGAAAGGGAAATAAGCTGGTGAACGTGAACCAAGTTACAATACTTCCAGTTAGAAATACGTATTAAAAAGACGCCATTAAATGTTTTCTTGTGAGGATAAATCGAGCATTTAAATATCTTAAATGAGTTGCACAGCAGAATGGACATTTATAATTACAACAAAATATTATTTTAGGATCACATCAAATCGCTTTTCAGATAGCAAAAGTCATAAAGGTCTTTAGTGCAGTTCATTTATAAAGGAAATCTGCTTGAAATATCAAGTTAGAATTTTTCAGGTAAAAATTCCGTATTTAGCAGACATCTACTGAATACCGTGAGTGATAGAATTCAAACACGTTTTAAGGTTTCCGAAATGATTTTCGCAACGACGTCGAAATTAGTGCTGGTTACTAAATATTTATTTTCCATCGCTATGATTAGATTACTGTACAATGCATGGTATTGTGAAAGAGAATTAAGCTGGTGAACGAGAATCAAGATAAAGTATTTCCAGTTAGAATTAAATATTTAAAGACGCCAGTATAAGTTCGTTTGGGAGAAAAAATAGAGCATTAAAAAATAAGAAACGAAAAGAAAAGCAGCATTGAATTTAAAATGACAACAATATACTTATTTTTAGATAACAAGAAATCGATTTTCAGAGAGGAAAAATCACAAAGGTCTTGAGTGTTGTTGATTTATGAAGGAAATCTGCTTGAAATATCAAGCCAGAATTTTTGAGGTAAGAATTCGGTATTTAGCAGACATTTTCTGAATGTCGTTAGAGAGATATTAGAGACACACTTTAAAATGTCTGGTATGATTTCCACAACGACATTGGAAAATAATCCTGGCTACAAAATATTTCTTTTTCTATCACTAAGATTAGATTACTTTTCACAGCATGTTTTTGTGAAAAGGAAATAAGCTGTTGAACGTGAAACTAGTTTGAATAATTCCAGTAAGAATTACGTATAAAAAGACGCCAGTTTAAGTTCGCTTGGGAGAAAAAATAGAGCATTAAATTATCAGAAACGATTTGCAAAGCAGAATTGAAATAATAGTGAAAACAAAATACTTATTTTTAGATCACAACAAACCGTTTTTCAGAGAGCAAAAATCAAAAAGGTCCTTAGTGTAGTTGATTTATTAAGGAAATCTACTTGATATATCAAGTCAGTATTTTTCAGGTAAGAATTCGGTATATAGGAAACATTTTCTTAATATCGTGAGTGAAAAAATGCGAACACGTTTCAAGGTGTCCGTATTGATTTTCACAACGACATTGAAATGAATACTGGTTACTGAATATTTATTTTCCATCACTAAGATTAGATTACTTTACACTGCAAGTTATTGTGAAAACGAAAAAAGCTGGTGAATGAGAATCAAGGTAAAACACTTCCAGTTAGAATTACGTATTTAAAACACGCTTGGGAGAAATAATCGAGCATAAAATAATCAGAAACGATATGCAATGCAACATTAAAATAAAAATGACAACACAATACTTATTTTTAGATCACAACAAATCGCTTTTCAGAAGGGAAAAATCACAAAGGTTTTTATTGTTGTTGATTTATTAATGAAATCTGCTTGAAATATCAAGCCAAAATTTTTAAGGTAAGAATTCGGTATTTAGTAAGCATATTCTGAATGTCGTTAGAGAAAAATTACAAACACGAATTAAAATGTCTTGTATGATTTCCACAACGACATTGAAATTAATACTGGCTACAATATATTTATTTTCCATTACTAAGATTAGATGACTTTTCACTGCATGTTATAGTGAAAGGGAAATAAGCTGGTGAACGTGAACCAAGTTAGAATACTTCCAGTTAGAATTACCTATTAAAAGACGCCAGTATAAGTTCGCTTGGGAGAAAAAATAGAGCATTAAATTTTCAGAAACGATTTGCTAAGCAGAATTGAAATAATAATGAAAACAAAATACTTATTTTTGGATCACAACAAATCGCTTTTCAGAGAGCAAAAATCAAAAAGTTTTTTAGTGTAGTTGATTTATAAAGGAAAACTGCTTGAAATATCAAGTCAGAATTTTTCAGGTAAGAATTCGGTATATAGAACACATCTTCTGAATACCGTGAGTAATTGAATACAAACACGTTTTATGGTGTCCGTCATGATTTTCACAACAACATTGAAATGAATACTGGTTTCTGAATATTTATTTTCCATCTTTAAGATTAGATTACTTTACACTGCATGTTATTGTGAAAACGAAAAAAGCTGGTGAATGAGAATCAAGGTAAAATATTTCCAGTTAGAACTACGTATTTAAAAGACGCTTGGGAGAAAAAATCGAGCATAAAATTATCAGAAACGATATGCAATGCAGCATTGAAATAAAAATGACAACAAAATACTTATTTTTAGATCACAAGAAATCGCTTTTCAGAGGGGAAAAATCACATTGGTTTTCATTGTTGTTGATTTATTAAGGCAATCTGCTTGAAATATCAAGCCAGAATTTTTGAGGTAAGAATTCGGTATTTAGTAAACATCTTCTGAATGTTGTTAGAGGTAAATTACAAACACGATTTAAAATGTCTGGTATGATTTCCACAACGACATTGAAATTAATACTGGCTACAAAATATTTATTTTCTATCACGAAGATTAGATTACTTTTCACCACATGTTTTTGTGAATGGGAAATAAGCTGGAGAACGCGAACCAAGTTAGAATACTTCCAGTTAGAAATACGTATATATAAGACGCCATTGAATGTTTTCTTGTGAGGATAAATAGAGCATTAAATTATCAGAAACGATTTGCAAAGCAGTAATGAATTTAAAGTGACAACAAAATACTTATTTTTAGAACACAACAAATCGCATATCAGAGTGAAAAATCACAATGGTTTTTAGTGTTGTTGATTTATAAAGGAAATCTGCTTGAAATATCTACTCAGAATATTTCAGGTATGAATTCTGTATTTAGAACACAGCTTCTGAATATCGTTAGAGAAAAAATACAAACACGATTTTAAATGTCCGGAATGATTTCCACAACGACATTGAAATTAATACTTGCTACAAAATATATTTATTTTCTATTACTAATGTTAGATTACTTTACACTGCATGTTATTATGAAAACGAAAAAAGCTGATGATTGAGAATCAAGGTAAAATACTTCCAGTTAGAATTACGTATTTGAAAGACGCTTGGGAGAAAAAATTGAGCATTAAATTATCAGAAACGATATGCAATGCAGCATTGAAATAAAAATGACAATAAAATAATTATTTTTAGATCACAACAAATCGCATTTCAGAGTGAAAAATCACAAAGATTTTTAGTGTTGTTGATTTATAAAGGAAATCTGCTTGAAATATCTAGTCAGAATATTTCAGGTAAGAATTCGGTATTTAGAACACAGCTTCGTAATGTCGTTAGAGAAAAAATACAAACACGATTTTTAATGTCCTGAATAATTTCCACAACGACATCAAATTAATACTGGCTGCAAAATATATTTATTTTCTATTACTTATATTAGAATACTTTTCACTGAATGTTATAGTGAAAGGGAAATAAGCTGGTGAACGTGAACCAAGTTACAATACTTCCAGTTAGAAATACGTATTAAAAAGACGCCATTAAATGTTTTCTTGTTAGGATAAATCGAGCATTTAAATATCTGAAATGAGTTGATCTGAGTACATCAAATTAATACTGGCTGCAAAATATATTTATTTTCTATTACTTATATTAGAATACTTTTCACTGAATGTTATAGTGAAAGGGAAATAAGCTGGTGAACGTGAACCAAGTTACAATACTTCCAGTTAGAATTACCTATTAAAAGACGCCAGTATAAGTTCGCTTGGGAGAAAAAATCGAGCATTAAATTATCAGAAACGATATGCAATGCAGCATTGAAATAAAAATGACAACAAAATACTTATTTTTAGATCACAACAAATCGCTTTTCAGAGGGGAAAAAATCACATTGGTTTTCATTGTTGTTGATTTATTAAGGAAATCTGCTTGAAATATCAAGCCAGAATTTTTGAGGTAAGAATTCGGTATTTAGTAAACATCTTCTGAATGACGTTAGAGATAAATTACAAACACGATTTAAAATGTCTGGTATGATATGCACAACGACATTGAAATTAATAATGGCTAAAAATATTTATTTTCTATCACTACCATTAGATTACTTTTCACCACATTTTTTTGTGAAAAGGAAATAAGCTAGTGATCGTGAACCAAAAAAGAATATTTCCAGTTAGAATTACCTATTAAAAGACGCCAGTATAAGTTCCTTCGGGAGATAAAATGGAGCATAAAATTATTAGAAACGATTTGGATAGCAGAAATGAAATCATAGTGAAAAAAAATACTTATTTTTAGTACACAACAAATAGCTTTTCAGAGAGCAAAATCAAAAAGGTCCTTAGTGTAGTTGATTTATAAAGGAAAACTGTTTGAAATATCAAGTCAGATTTTTTCAGGTAAGAATTCGGTATATAGCTAACATTTTCTGAATATCGTGAGTGAAAAAATACAAACACGTTTTAAGGTGTCCGTTTTGATTTTCACAACGACATTGAAATGAATACTGGTTACTGAATATTTATTTTCCATCACTAAGATTAGATTACTTTACACTGAATGTTATTGTGAAAACGAAAAATGCTGGTGAATGAGAATCAAGGTAAAATACTTCATGTGAGAATTACGTATTTAAAACACGTTTGAGGAAAAAATCGAGTATTAAATAATCAGAAACAATATTCAAAGCAGAATTGAAATAAAATTGACGACAAAATACTTTTTTATAGATCACAACAAATCGCTTTTCAGAGTGAAAAATCACAAAGACTTTTAGTGTTGCTGATTTATAAAGGAAATCTGCTTGAAATATCAAGTTAGAATTTTTGTGGTAAGAAGGCGGTATTTAGTGAACATCTTCTGAATGTCGTTAATGAAAAATTACAAACACCATTTATTATGTCTGGTATGATTTCCACAACGACATTGAAATTAATACTGCTACAAAATATTTATTTTCTATCACGAAGATTAGATTACTTTTCACCACATGTTTTTGTGAATGGGAAATAAGCTGGTGAACGTGAACCAAGTTAGAATACTTCCAGTTAGAAATACGTATATAAAAGACGCCATTGAATGTTTTCTTGTGAGGATAAATAGAGCATTAAATTATCAGAAACGATTTGCAAAGCAGTAATGAATTAATAGTGACAACAAAATACTTATTTTTAGATCACAACAAATCGCATATCAGAAAGAAAAATCGCAAAGGTTTTTAGTGTTGTTAATTTATAAAGGAAATCTGCTTGAAATATCTACTCAGAATATTTCGGGTATGAATTCGGTATTTAGAACACAGCTTCTGAATATCGTTAGAGAAAAAATACAAACACGATTTTAAATGTCCGGAATGATTTCCACAACGACATTGAAATTAATACTTGCTACAAAATATATTTATTTTCTATTACTAATGTTAGATTACTTTACACTGCATGTTATTATGAAAACGAAAAACGCTGATGAATGAGAATCAAGGTAAAATATTTCCAGTTAGAATTACGTATTTAAAAGACGCTTGGGAGAAAAAATCGAGCATTAAATTATCAGAAACGATATGCAATGCAGCATTGAAATAAAAATGACAACAAAATACTTATTTTTAGATCACAACAAATCGCTTTTCAGAGTGAAAAATCACAAAGGTTTTTAGTGTTGTTGATTTATAAAGGAAATCTGCTTAAAATATCTAGTCAGAATATTTCAGGTAAGAATTCGGTATTTAGTAAACATATTCTGAATGTCGTTAGAGAAAAATTCCAAACACGATTTAAAATGTCTTGTATGATTTCCAAAACGACCATGAAATTAATCCTGGCTACAAAATATTTCATTTTCTATCACTAAGATTAGATTACTTATCACCGCATGTTTTTGTGAAAAGGAAATTAGCTGGTGAACGTGAACCAAGTTTGAATATATCCATAAGAATTACGTATAAAAAGAGGCCAGTATAAGATCGCTTGGGAGGAAAAAAAATAGCATTAAATTATCAGAAACGATTTGCAAAGCAGAATTGAAATGATAGTGAAAACTAAATACTTATTTTTGGATCACAACAAATCGCTTTTCAGATAGCAAAAATCAAAAAGTACTTAAGTGTAGTTGATTTATAAAGGAAAACTGCTTGAAATATCAAGTCAGAATTTTTCAGGTAAGAATTCGGTATATAGAACACATCTTCTGAATACCGTGAGTGATTGAATACAAACACGTTTTTTGGTGTCCGTAATTATTTACACAACGGCATTGAAATGAATACTGTTTACTGAATATTTATTTTCCATCACTAGGATTAGATTATTTTACACTGCATGTTATTGTGAAAGGGAAATAAGCATGTGAACGAGAATCAAGGTTCCAGTTAGAATCACCAATTTATTTCCAGTTAAAAACAGTATTTCCCGTTAGAATTACGTATTTAAAAGACGCCAGTATAAGTTCGCTTGGTAGAATAAATCGAGCATTACATTAAGAGAAACGATTTGCAAAGCAGCATTGAAATTAAAAATGACAACAAAATACTTTTTTCACATTTTTTTTTTCAAAGCTTTTTAGTGTAGTTGAGATATAAAGGAATTGTGCTTGAAATATCAAGTCAGAGTTATTCAAGTAAGAATTCGGTATTTATCAGATATCTTCTGAATGTCGTAAGAGACAAATTTCAAACACGTTTAATGGTGTCCGAAATGATTTTCACAACGATATAAAAATCAATACTGGCTACTAAATAATCTTCTGAATATCGTAAGTGATAGAATACAAACACGTTTTAAGGTGTCCGTAATGACTTGAACAACGACTTTGGAATGATTCTGGCTACTTCTACTACACTGCATGTTATTTGTACACTGCATGAATAAAGGTAAAATTTTCCAGTTAGAATTACCTATTAAAAGACGCCAGTATAAGTTCGCTTGGGAGAAAAAATCGAACATTAAATTATCAGAAACGATTTGCATAGCAGCATTGAAATAAAAAATGACAACGAAATACTTATTTTTAGATCACAACAAATCGTTTTTCGATAGCAAAAATCACAAAGCTTTGTAGTGTAGTTGATTTAAAAAGGAAATCAGCTTGATTGATCAAGTCCGAATTCCGTTGTTAGCAGACATCTTCTGAATATCGTAAGTGATAAAATACAAACACATATTAAATACTTTTATTTTAGTCCGTAATGTCCGTAATGATTTGAACAACGACTTTGAAATGATTACTGGCTACCAAAATCTAAATTTCTGTCACTAAGATAAGATTAATTTTCACTGCATGTTATTGAGAAAGGGAAATCAAGCTTGTGATATAAATTAAGTTAGAATATTTCCAGTTAGAAATTCGTATTGAAAGGAGGCCATTATAATTTTGCTTGGGAGAAAAAATCTAGTATTAAATTATCAGGAATGATTTTCACCGCAGCATTGAAATTTATAATGACAGCAAAATACTTATTTTCGATCACAACTATTCACATCTCAGAGAGCAAAAGTTATTTTTCTTTTCATGGAAATTAATTACAAAGGATATCAGCCTGAAATATCAAGTCAGAGTTATTCAATTAAGAATTCGGTATTTAGCAGACATCTTCTGAATATCTTTAGAGAAAATTTAAAAAGACGTTTTAAAATGTCCAGAATGATTTGCACAACGACATTGAAATTAATACTTGCTACAAAATATTTATTTTCTATCAATAAGATTAGATTACTTTTCACTTTATGTTATTGTGAAAGGGAAATTAGCTGGTGAACGAGAATCAAGTTAGAATATTTCCAGTTAGAAATACGTATTTAAAATACGCCATTAAATGTTCGCTTGGGAGACAAAATCGAGTACTTAAATATCTGAATTGATTTGCACGGCAACATTGACATTTATAATTACAACAAAATACTTATTTTCAGATCACAATAAATCGCTTTTTAGATAGCAAAAATCACAAAGCTTTTTAGTGTACTTGATTTATAAAGGAACTCTGCTTGAAATATCAAGTCAGAGTTATTCAAGGAAGAATTTGGTATTTAGCAGACATTTTCTGAATGTCGCAAGAGAAAAATTTCAAACACGTTTTAAAGTGTCCGAAATGATTTTCCCAACGACATTGAAATTGATACTGGCTAACAAATAATTTTTTTCTAGTACTAAAATCAGATTACTTTTCACGGCATGTTATTGTGAAAGGGAAATGAGCTGGTGAACGAGAATCAAGGCAGAATATTTCCAGTTAGAATTACGTATTTAAAAGACGCCTTTATAAGTCTGCTTGGGAGAAAAAAATCGAGTATTTAAATATTTGAAATGATTTTCACAGTAGCATTGACATTAAAAATTACAACAAAACACTTATTTTCAAATCACAACAAATCACTTTTCAGATATGAAAACTCACAAAGCTTTTTAGTGTAGTTGATTTATAAGTGAAATCTGCTTGAAATATCATGTCAGAATTATTCAAGTAAGAATTCGGTATTTAGCAGACATCCTCTGAATTTCTAACACGTTTTAAAGGGTCCGGAATGATTTATACAACGACATTGAAATTAATACTGGTTGCAAAATATTGATTTTCTATCACAAAGGTTAGGTTAATTTTTTACTGCATGCTATTGTGAAAGGGCAATAAGGTGGTGAACAAGAATCAAGGTGTATAATTTCCGTTGGAATTATGTATTTAAAACACGCCACTATAAGTTCGCTAGGGAGAAATAATTGAGTATTTAAGTATCTGCAATGATTTGCCAAGCAGATTGAAATTTACAACTACGACAAAATAATTATTTTCTGATCACAATTATTCGCATTTCAGATACCAAAAATCACAAACCTTTTAGTGTAATTGATTTATAAAGGAAATCAGCTTGAAATGACAAGTCAGATTTTTTCAAGCAAGAGTTCGGTATTTAGCAGACGTCTTCTGATTGTCGTAAGAGGAAAAAGTACAAACACGTTTTAAGGTGTCCGGAATGATTTGCATAACGACATTGAAATTAATACTGGCTACCAAAATCTCTATTTCTAACATTAAGATTAGATTACTTTTCACTGCATGTTATTGTTAAAGGGAAATAAGCTTGTGACTGAGAAAAAAGTTATAATATTTTCAGTTAGATTACGCCATTATAAGTTTGCTTGGGTGAGAAAATACGAGAATTTAATTATCTGGAATGAATTGCACAGCATCGATGAAAATTACGACAACAAAATACTTATTTTCAGATCACAACAATTCGCATTTCTGATAGCAAAAATCATTATTCTTTTCACTGAAATTAATTATAAAGGATATCAGCCTGAAATATAAAGTCGCAATTTTTCAAGTAAGAATTCGGTATTTAGCAAACTTCTTCTGAATGCCGTAAGAGAATAAATACTAATATCTTATAAGGTATCCGGAATGATTTTCAAAACGACATTGAAATTAATACTGGCTACAAAATCTTAATTTTCAAACTCCTTAAGTTAGATTACTTTTCACTTTATGTTATTGTGAAAGAGAAATCAGCTGGAAATATTACGTTAGAATTACGTATTTAAAAGACGTCTTCATAAGTTCACATGAGAAAAAAATGTCGAGAATTCACTTGTCTGGAATGATTCGCCCTGCAGCGTTGAAATTCATAATGACAACACAATACTTATATTCAGATCACAAAAATTTACCTTTCAGATAGCAAAAATCAAACCTATGTGACAGTAATTGATTGATAAAGGAAATAAGCTATAAATATTATGTCACAATTTTTTAAGTAAGAATTCGGTGTTTAGCAGACTTCTACTGAATTTCGTAAGAGAAAAAATATCAAAACTTTATAAGGTGTCCGGAATGATATGCTCAAACAAGTTGAAACGTATCCTGGCTATGAAACACTGGCTATAAAAAATAAAAAAATAGTTTTTAGATAACTAATATTAGATAACATATGTATGTTATAGTGAAAGAGAAATCAGCTTGAAATATCTAGTCAGAATTTTTCAAGTTAGAATAACGTATATAAAGGACGTCTTTATAAGTTGGATAGAGAATAAAATCGAGTATTTAGTTTTCTGGAACGATTTGCACAAAAGCATTGACACTTTATGTGCTTACAAAATACTTATTCTCAGATCACAAAAATTCGATTTTCTCATAGTTAAAATCTTTAAATATTTTAATTGTAATTGATTATTAAGGAAATCAACATAAAATATCTTGTCAGAATTTTTCAAATAAGAATTCAGAATTCTTCAACATTAGCTGACATTTTCTGAATGTCGTACGAGAAAAAATATAAACAATTTTTAAGGTATCCGGAATGATTTGCACAACGACGTTCAAATTAATACTGGCTACCAAATATTAATTTTTCTTAAATTAAATTAACTTTTCACTGCACGTTATTTTGAAACAGAAATTATTTTTTGAGTGAGAATCAAGTTAGAATTACGTATTTAAAACACGCCATTCTAAGTTCGCTTAGGAGAAAAAATTGAGTACTTAATTATCTGAAATGATTGGCATAGCAGCATTGAAATTTAAAGTGACAACAAAATACTTATTTTCAGATCACAACAAATCGCTTTTCAGATAGCAAAAATCACAAAGCTTTTTAGTGTAGTTGATTTAGAAATGAAATCTGCTTGAAATATCATGTCAGAATTATTCAAGTAAGAATTCGGTATTTAGCAGATATCCTCTGAATGTCGTAAGAGAAAATTTCAAACACGTTTTAAAGGGACCGGAATGATTTGTACAACGACACTGAAATTGATACTGGTTACAAAATATTTATTTTCTATCACTAAGATTAGGTTACTTTTCACTGCATGTTATTGTGAAAGGGAAATAAGGTGGTGAACACGAATCAAGGTGGATAATTTCCCGTTAGAATTACGTATTTAAAACACGCCATTATAAGTTCGCTTGGGAGAAAAAATCGAGTATTTAATTATCTGGAATGATATGCAAAGCAGCATTGAAACTTAATATGTCATCACAATACTTATTCTCAGTTCACAACAATTCGATTTTCAGATAGCAAAAATCTTGGTACATTTCATTGTAATTGATTATATAGGAAATCAGCATAAAATATTGTCAGAATTTTTCAAGTAAGAATTCGGTATTTAGCAGATATCTTCTGAATGTCGTACGAGGAAAATACAAACATATTAAAATGTCCGGAATGATTTGCACAACGACATTGAAATTAATACTTGCTACCAAATATTTATTCTCTATCCCTAAACTTTGATTACATTTCACTGCTCGTTATTGTGAAAGCGAAATTATCTTGTGAGTGAGAATCAAGTTAGAATATCTCCAGTTATAATTACGTATTAAAAAGACGCCAAGATCAGTTTACTAGATAAGGAATATCAGCTTAAAATATCAAGAGAGAATTTGGTATTTAGCAGACTTCTTCTGAATGTCGTAAGAGAAACAATACAAATACGTTTTTAGGTGTTGGGAATGATGTGCACACGACATTAAAATTTATACTGACTACCTGAGATGGGGCCCCAGGAAAATCGGTTTTAACCGAAAGTTACTTTTCCAAGATTTACAGGTCCTATAGGATCATTTTGTTTCGATTTAAACTAGAACATATAATTGCCAACTATAAAAGACTGATCTCTAAAAAATGCGAATAAAAAATGTATTTTTTTCTACTAATGCCTTTTTCAACTAATAAGATTGGAAATGTTCTTTTGCGAGATTTGCAGACACTGGTAGTAAATTTTCGTTCGATATGTACTAGAGATCCATATTTCTAGCAATGAATAACATATCACAACAAGATAGAATGAAAACATTAATTGGCTTTTACCGACTTCGAAGGTAAGCAAATAATTTTTGAAAGGTTAGCAGGTCCTAAGTGATTATTTTGTTCCGATTTAAATAAGAATATTTAATTCCCAGCTATAAAAGATAGTAGATCACAAAAAAATGGGAATGAAAATGTATACGTCTTATATAACTTATATGTAAAAAATTAGCTTTTGCGAGATTTGCAGGAAATGGCTGTAAATTTTAGTTCGATATGTCATAGAAACTCATATTCCCGGCAAAAAAATGACATATCAAAACAAGATTGAATAAAAACCTTAATTGGCTCATATCGATTTCTAAGATAGGAACATCATTTTTCCAAGATTTACAGGTCCTTGATGATCTTTTTTTCCTATTTAAACTAGAACACGTGAGCTAGCACGTTCGTAGCTATAAATGACGGATCACTAAAAAATGGGAACAAAAAACGCATACGTCTTATTCAACTTTTAAGGTTATTATGTGATATGACGTTGTTGGACGTTTGAATGAAAACAAAAATTTGAATGTGAGACTTTAGATTACAGAACACATAGGTATGGTTGAATCCGAGAAAGTCGACACTTAGCCAATTTTCGTATACATTTTGGATTTGAAGTGCAGTTGCGATTAAAACATCAAATCTATGCTCAACTTATCATTGTCTATCGACTAATATTTAGCAGAAGGCAAAGTCACTATGGCCCGATTTCAACTAGGCTACTCGTTTCCATGCTAAAAAAGGGTATTTGAAAGAGAACTTTCAGAAAAAGAAAATTTTAAGTAGATTGCAGTCGTTCTTCAGAAAATGTGCCCCGAAAACCGGGAAAAATGGCAGATTTTTTCCAATATTTAGTATTTAAGGTCACGCGGCGACAAAAATATTAACGCTAGGAAAAATAACAAAAATATTGCGAATCGTAGAAAATTTAATAATCTAAAAATCTGAGCTACAGTGTTAATTATAAGCTATAGTGTTAGCAAATTCCGACTTAACCCTATGTTTAAATGTCCGAGCGGAGAAACCGTAAAGAGAACCCCAAAAAATCGTCTCATCGAAGCAGTTTTTTGGGACGTGTATAAGTAAAGAAATTCCCAATATCGGGATTTTCCCCGCATTCCTCAATCTCTTCCGTCGTCCAAATTTCAGGTCTCTGGCACGTTTAGATTTGGTTGGAATTGAAAAAAGCGTAGGTTGGACGACGCTATATGCCATTTGATAGAGAGCAAAAATTGAAAGTCAGATTTTAGATCACAGTACACATCCGTATGGTAGATTTTATGGTATTTTTGAAAATCTGAGGGCAATTGAATGAACGTGAGGAAGATAATGAGATAGCTCGGTACATAGTAAAGATGATTCGAGAAATAACAAAATGTTCGAGAAAACTGTAAAACATTATTTGCTCCTGAGATTTTGGACGTTTAGCGTGAGTGCTATGATGCGTAGAAAAGAACGGATTGAAAGGCGTTGTAGGCCACTCGAAAGAGAACAAAGAATTGAGCGTCAGATTTTAGATTACAGTAAACGTCCGTATGGTTGAGACTTGCGATACTTGGAAAATATTGTAAGCGGTCACCTTAAGGGTCCGTCGAGGGTCAATTAAGGGAACGACACTTCTTCGGAAAAAAGGGCGTTTATTCTTCCCTTATTCACCATTTCCACTTCCACAACCGCATCTCCAACTCGCCTCCTCCTGACTGCCGCTCATCCGCTTCTTCGTCTTCCTTGTGACCCAGAAACCATGGCTTGGCGTCCCCATGTGACCATCCTGTGTCCATCCCATTGGTCACCAACTGCACATTGCCCCAAGACCACTATCTAAATGACGCCCAGTGAGCTCAGCTATATTAAAAACTAGAGTACAGCCTCCATAGATGAGCACCCACACCATGGCCCGAGGAACCCACTGAGCTCACTTCACTAATCTAAATGACCTCATGTCATTCCTTCCTTGGGGAGCAATGAGCAGATAAACCTAATGGAATGGCTCGGCCCAGCCATGGTCTCAGTTCACTCAGAAGTTTCACTTACAATATTCACTTTATTTTGGGTTTGAACTGTAGTGGCGACTAAAGCATCAAATTTGCAGTCATTCTTATCATTGGTTGTCTAGTAATGTTTAGCCAGAAGTAAAATTATATTCGTCTGTTCAGACTGTATTACTATTTTCCGAGCCTGAAAAAGATATATCGCAAAGACTCTCCAAAAACTGCTCCCATTGACGCCGATTTTCTATTTCCGGTCTGTCAATGTCCGGAAGTCAAAACTTCCAGGTTTCCGAACAATTACAGGCAGTTGCTGATTAAACTCGCAAGGGTGAAAATTTTTATAAGCACTTAGCACCGCTAGAAAAGGTTTAGCATTTTTATATGGCAGACAATGAGAGTGTCATTACCCAATTGACTATTTATATTTTACTTGATTAGAGATTTAAACAAAATATTTGAGAATGTGTAAAAGTTTTTCTTGATCCTTTGCTTTTCTTTCCTTGACACTTTGGGTGTGTGTAGCAAGAGAACTAAAAGGCGTAGGAGAATAGGGATTGGACGACGTTATAAGCCATTTGATAGAGAGCAAAAATTGAAAGTCAGATTTTAGATCACAGTACACGTCCGTATGGTAGATTTTATGGTATTGTTTGAAAATCTGAGGTGAGAAATTGAACAATTTCTATGCCAATTGGCTTTGTGTAGTGCCTCACCTGGAGACATACAGTGGGTTTATTCAGTGTTTTCCTACATATTTACGCTGCCTTGGACATGGCTTCTACGTTTGTAAGATGCTTTCCTCATATCTATGCCTATTTTGTGGTAAACTGTTGGTTGTTTATACATTTGTGTTTTATTTTGGATAATTATATGATGTCACCCATGAAATGATTTCTCACTCTTGCCAAGTTTTTTTATTAATTTCTACTCTCAATTGATTGCATATTTCCATGGGTTGGTTTCTTGTTTTTTTTTTCTTGGCTGCTTCTAATATGTTTAACTAGCCTAAAACGTGATCTCTAGCTAATTTCTTGATCACCTGCTATGGCCTATGGTTCTTGTGTAATATTATCAAGTGATGATCTCCTTCATTTTCCGGGTTCTACCACATCTTTTGTTGGAAGTGACAACAGTTTTGCTGACGCTACTGTCAGCATCTTCAGGTCGAAGATGCCGGTTCATGAGTTTGACCCTCATTTTTTAGGACCTATTTCCTGCAGATTTTTGGTGCTGCCCTCTCGTTGGTCCTTTTCAGGATTCTCCTCCATGCATCGTCCAGGTGGTATCCTCTTTCTCTGTTGAAGTTGTCCGTCCGTGCCATCATTTTTGATTCTCTAATTAGCCAAGGGTAATATCTGCTCTCTCTCACTTTTATCTTGGCCTCGTCAAATTTTATGTCAAGTCCTTGGGTCCAGGCATGCTCCGATACAGCTGACAGGTGAAATTGTCCATTTTTCTGTGCTCTTTGTTGTTCTTGCGACAAGTATAGTCAAAGTATATGGTTCTTACTTTGGTTGTCAGGAAACAGTTTGACGATGTAATGCCCTCTCCATCTACCTGAATGATCTTAATTGACAAGGCCACGGAAATGTTTTTGTGTGTTATTGTTGAAAAATGTAGCATACATATTTGTGAGAACCTGCACAAGGAGGATCGATGCGGACAAAATCAAACACGTGGAGTCACTTAATTAGTATATAGAGCAAAAGTAAGTAGAAGATTTGATTAGGGAAATTATCCACGTAGCAATAATAAGACTTTAATTAATTGGGCAGCCACTACATGTTTTGCATACGCAATGCATAGAGAAAATAATTCCTCTCTCGTGATGGTGAGGCAAAATTTTACTTATTTTCAATCATAATATTTTGCCATACAGAAAACAACCACTGAAAATATAAAAATAGTCTTGTCCAACAATGGATTCAATCACGATAAATATCTACATAGTTGCATCAAAAAATTATAAATAAGTCAGCAGATATTTTTGAGTAAAATAATTCTAACAAAAGCGGAATGACAATTATCATTAGAAATTAAGCTGGATCCTTACTGCCCACCCAACTCCCTTATTTCATCTGCAAGAGAAATTACAAAGATGTAATTAGACAACAGAATGCCAAATATCAATTATCATTGTTTTTTTCAAATAAGATTAAGAATATTAAGTTAAGGTCAATAATCAAAGAGTGTTGAGTGATCAATATGGCTAAAAATTGTAATCATCACATACCATGACTGCTTCCGGCCTCACTCATAGGTCTACCATATTTCTGCATGAAATTCCCCAAGCCAGTATACATCTGATTCCATGATTGATAATGATACACCTACATATACAATAGGAAATTACAGAAAAAATGTAAAAACCTACCAATCAAAAACACACCCACTAAATGAACTCAAACACCAATGTCACGAAAATATTTGTGAAAATATGTGAATGTAATTAGTCTTATACATTTTCATCTCTTCTATTCATTTGAATTCAATAAATTTCACAGGATTTTGAAAATCAAAAAAGGCATTTTATAGAGCACTTCTTTTAGGTAAATTCCAATAAAAACTGAGATTTTAAGAAATAAAAATATCATACCATGTTCTTTATCCACTTTGACAGTCCTTGAGTGTACTTCTTGCTTTTGGAAAATCTGTCATCAAGAAGTATTATAGCACCCCAATCATTGCGATGACGGATGCAGCGACCCAATGCTTGATTTAATGCCCTGTTAAACACAATATGATCAAAATTATCATATGCATACAGTATGATTTACTAGAGAGTACAGTAAAATAAAACATTTATGACGGCATCATTGGTAGGGAGGGGAGGTAAAGTTCAATCTGAATTTGTGTACACAGTGTAGAAAGTCTGTTCAAGTTATAATATCCCTGTTTTTTTATGGGGAATAAGTACAGACAGACACCTACATCCAAGGGTCAGAAGGGATGGCTGCCTTGATTGATAATGATACACCTAAATATACTGGGAAAATTGCTACATTGCTACTGGGAAAATAGATTTTATGATAATCATAAGGTATTATTCCAGACTCCCAGAATGTAGCAAGTTTGCTCCCTCCAAACCCCCCAAAACAATGACTGTAATAACATCGCTGCATGCATCTGAGCATCAAAAACACAGGCATGAAGAAATGATGAATTACTTAGTTTTCCACGAGAGATTCATAACTTTCTTGTGACCTGGGCTTCATCGGTGTGCTATCATCAGTTACAGACATAGTAAAACACATTGCTTAAATAATGAAAAATGGAAGGGGGAAGGTAGTCTTTGTAGGACAGGTGGGAGGATGATGTCATGCAGCGAAGGTTCGAGGCACGGTTCCCCGCACCCTATTCCCATAACCTCCCGCCTGTTCCTAACCTCACCTGAAGACTACTTATTAAGGTAGTTCGAAAAAAGGCTTTTCTCGCAAATTGTTTCCCGAGGGGTGCCAAACTTAATCATTTGCTATGACTAGGAAGTACGTGCAAGATTATTGCGTAAGGTTGAGGCTTTCCACTCTAACCTGACAAAAAAATGAGTTTTTACGCACATTTTCAGGAATTATTGACGCACTGGAACGCACTAAGGCTAACATAGGTTTTTCCTCCATATTTCTTGAAATATTTTTTTTAAATGTTTACTCTCTCTATTATTAGTGGAAAATAGGTCATTTAACACATTTCAGTTGATATTTATGGAATATGTGATGTAAAAATATTATTTAAGGTCGATTTTTCACTCATTTTTAAGCATTTTTCATGAGTTTTCCAAATTATGCCAAAATTGTGTTTTTTTATCAAAATACAGTCTACTACCTCTCCATTGTTCTCTTTAAAAGCAGCTTCAATTCAGGAAAAAAAACAGGTAAATTCAAAGCAGTTACTTTTCACTTTATTACATAACTGTCGAAATTGATCCCTTTAATATTCACTATAGCTATGCATGGTACGTAGTTTCATGCAATGGCATTAATCACAGTTGATGAATTTTTATAAATTTATGAAACTTTTTACTTGAATTCTGCTTTAAATTTATACAGCTGATTGCTGTCGGTAATTAAGGTTAGTTTGATGATGAACTGGTCCGTTTCAGTATATGACCATACAAGTATGCGTGCGCCTTTAATGAATTTAACCATAAACGAAAAAGTGGCCTTATATTTTCTATTGACGATTTTTTCCCAATCTATGGATTTTAATGGTCCAAATTTATTATTGAAGCTGCTTTTAAAGAGAACAATGGAGAGGTAGTAGACTGTATTTTGATTAAGCATTTTTCATGAGTTTTCCAAATTATGCCAAAATTGTGTTTTTTTATCAAAATACAGTCTACTACCTCTCCATTGTTCTCTTTAAAAGCAGCTTCAATTCAGGAAAAAAAAACAGGTAAATTCAAAGCAGTTACTTTTCACTTTATTACATAACTGTCGAAATTGATCCCTTTAATATTCACTATAGCTATGCATGGTACGTAGTTTCATGCAATGGCATTAATCACAGTTGATGAATTTTTATAAATTTATGAAACTTTTTACTTGAATTCTGCTTTGAATTTATACAGCTGATTGCTGTCGGTAATTAAGGTTAGTTTGATGATGAACTGGTCCGTTTCAGTATATGACCATACAAGTATGCGTGCGCCTTTAATGAATTTAACCATAAACGAAAAAGTGGCCTTATATTTTCTATTGACGATTTTTTCCCAATCTATGGATTTTAATGGTCCAAATTTATTATTGAAGCTGCTTTTAAAGAGAACAATGGAGAGGTAGTAGACTGTATTTTGATTAAAAAAAACACAATTTTGGCATAATTTGGACTGGTTTTGATGAAATGTTACATGAGTACCGGTAAAGAATATTGTTTGGCATTCATTGATCCATGTTCACAGGATCAATAAATGTTGAAAACTAAGAAACCACTGCACCATTTTTCACCATGCATACAGCCTCATCATAATTAAATAAAATTTTATTTAGTCAAGGGAACTTTATTTCTCAATTATGACCTCGATTTCAACCCTCCTCAGCTCAGAGTTTTGAATTTCACCATTGATTTTACTTTCTGAGATGATTTAAGAGTGTCTGTGAATCTATGCCCTGATTAATTTGTCACCAATCTAGTGAGCCATGCGGTAATGGTGTTCAAGATATGATAGGAGGCACATTCATGGGAACAAGACTTCAAAGATGGCTGAAGGTCGAGTGAAATTGAAATGAGGTACCCATGACCTTGACCCTGCCAGATCGACACGATTGCAAGCAAGGGTATGGCTGAAAGTTGATCAGGTCCCCGATATATCTCATTGTATTCTAATGGGAACCATGGTGAATTAATGGTATTGGCTTGGTGGGATTCCTTCATAATGAAATGATGAATTACTTAGTTTTCCACAAAAGATTTTTTTTTTGCTGGATAATTCTGTTGGCCCGTATGTCCCTGGAATCCCAATAGGCTGCTCAGCCTGTCATCGGGTTTTCCAGGGACCGGGCTAACAGAACTTGACACACATCCATGCCCTGGGTGGTGAGAAAACCACCCAGGCAGGACTCGAGCCCACGACCCTCAGTTTAACTGGTGAGGACTTTACCCCACCGCCACCAGGGCCGGCGGGGTAAAGTCCTCACCAGCTAAACTGAGAAAGTTCTTAAGTCCCAGGTTTCATTACTGTGTGACATCATCAGGTACAGACCATGGTGATGAAATGAATATTGTTTGGCATAACTTGGTGAAATCGATTCATAATGATCAAAATTAAAGTGACTTGGTAAACTCCTTTTCCCCTTCCAATCAGCAATTCTCGATGTCCCACTGCATTTTTCACATCCTGCCACATTGCATTCATTCCCTGTGACTAAACCTCAACACCACCCTGGGTGATTCACAGCCACTCAGCACTACTTCTCATTCCTAAACATGACCTTCCTCTCCTCTTGTCTCCTCCCCCATTCCCTCACCTACCCAACCCACCCCCACCTGCTTGTGAGTTGGATGCATATATCTGAGGTTAAAAATTTGCATTGTACCTGACGATGTCTCAACGTATGAAACAGGCTGCACATAGTTATTGAAAGATATTGTTGAATTTACGAAGTCACTTCAATTTTTATAACCATAGTGAATGCAGACAGCGCAGAAGAGCCACCAGTTGAGGAAGGATGGTAAAGGTGTTGCCACATCTCTCCCCCCTAGAGATGGGCCATTATGAAAATTATCTAAGTAGTCCTAAGAATATGATTTACTGATGAAGTTCCTCCAAGCATTGCTTACAAAATGACCAGATAAGGCAGCAACTTTACTTTGCCATTAAGAAAACACCCCATTCATCAAGCATTCCTAATTCTCACACGCATCATATTTCTTGATGAACACAACATTGAGGTGGTGTCTAAAACCTGCCCACTTTTCCCAACAATTTTCAGCTTTTACGAAAGATGAAAGGAGTTGTAAAATGAATGTCCCTATGGCCAAGAAAGAATGGAAAGAATGAGAAAACCAAAGGCCATAAACTTGACAGGAGTTTTGTGGGAGGAAAGCAAAAATATGGTAAGCAACCCATGTGAATCGAAATCACAAAGGTCACTGATTCCCAACACATTTGAGTGAGCGTTTTTCCTTTTTCTTTTAGGCTGATTACCCTATTTTTACTTTCTTCTCCCAAAACTAGTGCTTCTCAAGTTTACAGCCTTTGGCTTTCTCATTCTTTCCACAAAAGGAGTTTTCCAGTCCAGCCTCACTAGCATCTGTGATTTTTCAGTCGGCACAACAGACCACTTGAGGGGCATGGTGCTGGCGTTGAAAAAAAATATGCTTGCGCACAGGGAGATTGTGTCAAAAATAAAATGGAAGTTTCAAATTTTTGGGGAAAGTAGTTTGTCATGAAAAATTATAAAACATTACAACTTGAATGCTCCTCATATTTAAGAGATGAAATTCCACCAGGAGTGTGTAAGATAGGAGAGAAAGGCAAGCTGTCTTTACCACAAAAGACATTTACAGAACCAAATTCTCCCATCTATGAGTCGCACTAGACTAAGACAGGAGGGATAAAAGGAGCCTCAAAGGGGCCAAGAGGAAGGAAGCTGAATGCCGTTTTTGGAGAAATATTTGCCTACTATACCTCCGATAATCTCAACCCAGACCAGGAGTCACCCCAAAGAAAATAAAATGCGAACATATTATATGAAAAGTGAATGAAAAAATGCATAGTAAGTGGGAACATTGTCCCTAAAGTGGGTGGAAATTCTGGAAGAAGTGTGAAAGAGAGTGAGAAAAGCATATTTTGGAACACTGAATACAGCAATGTGAATGCAGCATGAAAATGTGAGAAAGTGTGCAGATAGCATGCAATTAGTGTGCATAAAGTATGAACAGAGTTCATGAAATTTGCAAAAATTGAACACTAATGGGAAATTTGGAATAATGAAATTAATTATGGGCAAGAAATCAATGTAAAAAGATGTAGGACCAGAAGCATAATGAAAGTCGATAAAAAATTAATGCCACTTGGAAAACAGAAAACAAAGAGTAAAAATTTCCAAATCTACTTCCACCAAACAATTTTATTGGACCACCCTAGGGCTCCATTATTCAGTGGGTAAATACAGCTCTAAGAATAACATAGTAAGAGAAAGAATAGAAGCACCAAAAATAACTGAAACATAGCCTGATAAACAGATGTGTTAGCAAATCTATAATATACCCTGTGTTAGCAAAAGACTTGCCTCACTTAATACAGCTTAAAATTTTTGGTCAATAAACATTATTATTTATTATATTGAAATAGCGTGAAGCTGTTAACATACCTGAAGGCCTGGATTTCATACCAATCACTTCCACTCAATAACCCTCTACTCAGATGTGCATTATTGTACTCTCGCTTCAGCTCAACTTGGGTATCTTTGAAATTAGGGTATGGTATACCAACCTGGAAGAATTCAGAAATGAACATCACAGCCAATTCCAATCAATTTTCTTTGAATGCCATCATTTGATTTTCAGCAAACTGCTATGAAAGTCAACACTCATTTCAAAGAAAGAAAATGTACTCTGTTTCAATTTACCAGATATGATGGATTTAAATTAGATTACCAGCAAAGGCCTGTTCAGCCACAGAGGAGACCAGATGGAATTATTCAATTCTCACTGCAAAGCCCATTCCTCGAGTGGCACGTACCAAATCAAAATTAGGAATGATTGAAGAAAGAGTTCTTTAAAAGCATTATTAGGCCCTAAATTTTTGCAGGATCAATGAACACTGAAATTTTAGAAACCACTGTACCATTGTTCACCATTCATGCTGCCTCATCATAATACTATAAATAATTAATATTGTAATAGGGACTAAATTTCTCAGTAATGGGTCCCAATTCACAGCCCTTTTTGACCTCAATATTTTGAATTTTGCAAGTGAGTTTACTTTCTGAGATGATAAAGTGTGCCTGTGAATCTGTGCCCTGATTTATGAAAAACCTAAGTATATCTTCAATGGTTTGCTAGTTACCTCAGAAGGATTTATGCTTATATTTTTAGAGTTTAATAATACCAAGTTTCCCTTCATACATGGTATTGTTATGGAAGCAAAACCAAACTGAATCCCTTGTTTACAAATTAAAATCTAAGAAACCATTGTATCATTCCTCACCATACCAGCTGCCTCATCATATTACTGACAATGAGCAGTTCCCATTGATATTGAAAAGTCTCTTGTCTTATAGTACCTATGTCTTGAATGAAATCTATTATCATCCACTAGTGCATCAAAAATATTTATAAAGAAAATGATAGGAAGCTATACATGGCAGCTTAGAATTGGTAACATCCATCATTATTACATGTATTACAAGTAATAATGTGGCAGACCAAGATCCATGGAGACCTTATGGCACTGACCAAAATCTCTGGGATTACTCAGACACACTTCACAAAAGATGTTGCCCCTGCACGCTCTAAACTGAGATTAGCTAAGACCAGAGTGAATTCACTGAATACAGAATAACTCAAAATTTTTCTTGAGAAAGTGCTATCGGAGACCTTATGGCTACTGCCATTTCTTTCCAATGACTAAAATGAATCCATCTGAGACCTTAAGTTTCTTTTTTCTCATTTGTTTCTTATGACTAACTGTAAAATATACATATAATACATCAGGTACATCACTCACACTGATCACAGCACGGGCATTATTGTCAGCAAAATCTAGGCCTTCGCTCACTTTCCCACGGCACACAGCCAGAAGCAAGGGTCCTGTTGGCCCTCCAGCATCAGGGTCAGAAGTCCTCTCAACCACATCATAGAATTCCCTTAGAGTTTGCTCAAATTCTTCCCCACCACGTCCTCGAGACTCATGAAGCAGCACTTTGTAGTTGGACAAGTTTTCCTCAAGGCCCGTGGTCTGCCACCTAGAATGAAAGGATTTTGAACTCAAATGTTTGAACTCAAGTTAAGGAAAAACACCAAAAGACATATTTTTCCATTGATTTATAGCATAAATGACCAAATGGACAGATGTTTACTTCAAAAAAATGAAAGACAAGCTGGAATATAGACGCAAGAAAACAGGTGTAGTGGCTCTGTCTCATCCATTGGGCACTTGAGGCATTGCAATTGGGGCTATGAAATTAACCCCTTTGAGCCTAGTGTCAGCTATAGCCGACGTGAATTTTCCAACGCAAATGAATCAATGTCAGCCGTAGCCGATGGAGGAAAACCAACGCCAAAGACCTAATGTCGGCTATAGCCAACATGAGGGAAGGGAAGTGACCAACATGGGAGCGATGATCCCAGGTATGCTGTAAGTCCTTGCGACTCAGCTTAGGGACAGCCCTGAACCTTTCCTCGGCAAGTGAGCTCGACCCTCTGCCTCAATAGTAGCCTTCCTTGCCGCACGAATCCGCGATAATTTTTTGTATTTTCCACAACTTTTCAATGCAATTATTTTTTGCACACTACAAAATTTTTAGCTTTATGAAGTGAATTATTTGTTTTTTGTTGAGTCTTAGGAAATTTCAAACGAAATTCTAGCATTGATACTAAAGGAGTTCTTGTGTGGAACGCTCAATAGTTTGAGCTCTAAATAGAACTCTAAAGTTGCTAATATTAACGCTAGAATTTCGTTTAAAATTGTAAAATGCTCATAATAACATTAGAAATTCATTTAAAGGTATAAGTTTTTAGAGTACACTACAAAGGATTATTTAAAAAAATACTGTTAATGCAACAAACTTACAGCGGCCTCCTACTGAGAGAGGCTGCTAAGGGTTGGGGGGCTCATGCCAAGTACCCGGGGGAAGGGCATGGTGTCCCGATGAGCAGGGTTCCACAATGGGCAAAAGGCATAACTGTGCAATTCATCGCCACTAGAGAGCTCCGTAGAGAAGAATACAGATAATTCTCATGCTACTCGTAGAAGGGAAAGCATTTCCTTTCGAGAGGCTTCGGCGCGAAAGGGTTAAAAACAGAGAGAAAAGGAGGCATGGGATATGAAATCAAAACATAAAATTTATGCTGAGTTAAGCACTTTAAGCTGTTTCCTACTAACTGAATAAATGGCCTCTTCAATTGAATCACAGACTTGGCCTTACTGTAAGAATTATCCATCTATAATTAGATAGCTTTCAAACTACCTTTATTAGTGAAACTTTTTAAATAACCATTTCAGAAAAAAATACAAATGCAAGCACCAGTAATTTGATAATGCTACACATAAGTGTAAGAGCACAGGATATGTGACAATAATCAGCCAAATGCTAGCTGAATCAAACAATACCAATTATGTAGCCCAAAAACCTCACTCTTCTAATGTGACAACAAGCAATAACATATGAAATGCCTCCATTTTACCATACGAAAATATTAAGTTTATTATAAAATTTATGTAATGTCTTCGATTCACCACTAGAATCTGAATTCAAAACTAAATTGTTTTTTGATGAATTAAATTTTTTAGGACGTATTGAAAAATTTGAATTCAATAATGTTAGAAAAAATTACAAAATGCAATGGGTCTATAAAAAGCTTAATGAGGCTCTGAACACATGCATAAATTACCTAGTGTATTCACTGACAACAAAATAACAAATTATTTGGTAGATTTTAACTCCCTGTTAAATGATATTAGGATCTCTGATTGAGGCTAGATGCTAATGAATATACATACCCACAATATGACTGCAAGAAAAATGAATGTAGCATAAAAATATTTTCCCTTTCAAAATGTTCAGTATCTTACACTTTCAATTCTATGCGGTAAGTTTGGATATGAAAAATAAAATGCACTTGATGCTTTCACCCCTCATAACTATTCCACATTAACCATGAATATATACTTTTCTTTCCTGCTAAATTATTTCACTTCATGTTCAGTTCTTGCTTGTTCATCATCACCAATTACTTTCTCTAAGCGATCAAAAAAATAATGCTATCATGGTTTACATTTCCTGAAAGTAAATGGCATCTTGATACACAAAACTACAGGAGTGGGGTAGAGACCTGCAGTCAGTCGGAAAACCGTCTCTGTTTTTTGCCTATGCCCATGTTCACGCCTGCCTACGTGATGTAGATGCCTGTCCATGTCTGTTTGCCCAGTCACCCATCTTCCAGCAGGGCATTCCCCTTGCATTTCCAAATGAAAATTTCTTATTTTATTATCTTGAGGTTTACTCATCTTGCACAAAAAATCAAGAGCAATATAATTTGAAATTATAAGTGACTTATTAATATTTATTAACTGATTTTAAATTAAATTTACAAATATGTATTTTAATTCAATTCGAACTCTTTGGAATGCAAGAGAACACCAAGTAATCCTCAGTGTGCGCTACGAAGTAACAGAATTTGGAAAAACACTACAGAACATGGTAAAATTATAAAAGCAATTAAGTACAAAACAAGTTTTGAAATAGAATTGGAAATAAATTGAAAAAGCTTCTAAATTTCTGAGTGACTTGTCCATATGTCGTCAATGCGATTGTCAGAACTGAGTTGTCAACCCAGCATACTATTGAGATTTCATCACTGCTTGTAATCTCAAGAAGAGACCCCCTTTCCTTCTTCTTCATAGTTTTTACCGGAGTAATTGGGACATCACTAGGAATTCGGTTTTTGCAAATCATTTCCGTACCTCCATACCCTCGCTCTTTGAGGTGAGGGAGGAGAGGAATTCCAGTAAACAAATTGTCCAAGTAAAGCTGAAATGGTAGTGCTTTCATATCTTCTGGAAACTAATGAAGAATCTTGAGCATGGGTGTGGCAGCCTTACCAAAACCACTTTCATACTGTGATAGGATTAGGAGACTTTCCCTGGTAAAAATTATATGACACTAGATAACCTTCTGGAGTGTTCATGCACCAAATATTATAGCCAAATCAGATAGGCTTTCCTGGGATGAATAGTTTACATCCATGACAGCCAAAGTAAGGCACCATACATTCATCATAACTAAAATGCTGTTCTTTTTAAACTTAGACATAAATTTTTCCTGCAAAATATCAGAGAACGGCCTCAACTTTCACATTTTATCACTTGAATCCGGTTTCGTACTGTCTGCGCTGTGAACAAAGCTGCAAATTTGCAGAAATCTACCTCAACGCATAGCATTACAAACTAGATCATTGTGAATATCTCTCTTTGATTCCAACACGATCTTTTAGAAGGAACGTCGCTGTATTCAGGCAGTAGCAATATAAATATATAGCAATGAAAATTTTCATCTCTTCTATGGTTATATTTAGGTGTGGAAAAATGTTTTTGAAGAGCATACTTACTTGATTTGGCAAAAAGAAAATGAAACATTTATCATCAATGATTTATTCAAATAGTTCTACTGGACTCAAATTACGCTCATTGGAGTAATTTGGATCAGGAAAAATAGGGATAGTTTTCGGCAATAAAACTGTATTCCACTCCCGATGCACCAATGTTTTCTTTCTCTTCGCCATGGGCTTACTTTTTCTGACCAACTTGTGCTTTGGGATAGCTGCCATTGTTGATACTTTGAACAGTACAACTTCCGTAGGGCACCGGAGCTGTCAGCCGCTTAGATTATCAACCAGACCACTATCATCCTCATCAGTTAAATCTTCGTCCATGAGGTAATTTACATCTAGAGGTTCTGTGTATATTTAATCAACATTCTCATACTCCAAAATGTCAAGAGCTGCTTGCAATGGCTAGTCTCCGCAAAAACTATAAACTTATTATACTAAAAATATGGTTGAAACTTGCAAAAGTATGTAAATACCTTCAAATTATGACAGATTATATTTATGTATGCATAAAGCAATAAGAAAATAGTAACCCTCGAATTTGAAAACAATTGACCCCATACACACCTAGCGTGACCATATGGTCACACCTGTGAAAAACTACTCATAAAATATTTAATACAAATAAAATAATGTATAAATACATTACAATGAACCTACATATGCTAATATTATTAGTTAAAATACATACATTTACCAAAGTATTTTAGTAAGATGATATTTACTCAAGACGGAAATCCATGAGGAGGAACTTCAATGGCACGAGACAGGTCTCATGAGCTTGACAGCACTACACATTATAATAATGGTTTGAAAACTGCCAGTCGTTCTTCTAAATATCCTTTGCAACAATATGAAATTGTGTAGACGAGACAGCGGCTCTGCGACATTTCATTGTTTCGAGATTACAAAGTAACTTCTTTCCGTAACCATATGGTCACGCTTGGTGTTAAAGGGTTAAGGGAGAGGTTAAAAACAAAAGTTGTAAAACATATCACCTTCTGAGTAGTGATTAGTTGAATAATGAAATGCACAATTCTTTGAGTTTAAATTAGCCCATAACTAACAAAAAATTAATGTTCTACCTAACCTACCATGATGATTTTTTCCAGTATTATTAACAGTAAGCCTTCATGAGGACAACTACTGGCTTACACGTTCAACACTTAAAAGAGAGATTTTTACTCAAAGAAGAATGAAAAACCTTCAATTACAGTTCACGCAAACAAAGATAACATAACTATTAGTTGAAAACAAATATGCACTTTACCTCATGATCAGCTTCTCCAGCATGTTGTAAGAGGGGAGAAAGCATAACACGCCATGGGGAACAATTTTGCAAACATCAAGAACTACCTGACCTATTTCATCTTGGAAGTCAAATGTCTCCGCATTACGAAAAGTTGCATTCAAGCTGTAGTTGTTGGGACCTAGTCCCACTGAGGCCACATAAACCTACAAATAAAAGAAGAAAAGGTAATTCACATTTAGTTTCATCACCTGATCAGTTGCATTTTCATGTGCAATACTGAGACTATTTAACATAAAAATTGCTTCAGCAGACAGTAAAAGCACTCTAAATGATAAGGTGATGCTACAACTTACCTGTGATTTGTCTATGACATGATTTGCTTCAAGACGAATAGGAAAAGGAGTGCCCAGTTCTGACTGAAATGAATCAACTGGTGCAAGAGTACCAGAGGTTAGAACAATCGATCGGGTGTCTTCAGAAACACCCTTGAAAGCAACAGCAGAATTTAAGCACCAAAAGTTTAATGACAACTTCCATCTTGATTGTGGAGTCCTTCTGGTTGAAAGCCATCCGTTTTCTTCAGCCTAAAGTTGGAAGAGTGAAAAAATAAGCACACCACAAGGAGATGAGATCATACAGTTACATATTTCATTTCTCTTCTCTTAGAGCAGAGAGAGGACTATCATGCTACAATTGACAACAACATTACGGAAGAAATTCAGCATAAATTCTCCTCTTACAGCAAATTTAAAATGCAAAATGAGTAAATTTTTGGATAAAGACGAAAGTATATATGCATGTATTTGAAATAACCACCTACTGAGGTAATATGCTATTAACACAAACCATGTCAAATAGGGTAGGTTCACATGTCACGAGCACAAAAATCAATTATTTCAAGGTGAACTACAGCAGAAGCAATGTGTGAAGAACACACTCATGGTTAAATTTGACACTACCAAACTACTCTCTCTGGTTCAGTAAAATTCATTCATAAAAGCATGGGAAAACTTAGTAAGTACACAATTTCACCATCATCAACATGATAACACATGAGTTCCTTTCTTTAATCAATAGATTCACACATTCGGAGCAATCACACATGCTAAGTTTTCCTAATGATTGGTTATTTTCTCTTTCCAGCATTACAAGATGCCAAAAGATGGCGTCCTTCCCTAAGGTAAGTAAGACATGCCACGGCATCTGTATCGAATGCATTAACAACATCATGAAAGGCATTAGCCATAATTTTTTACTCTGACACGTGCCTAGTTTTTTAATCCCTAAACTGTCTTTGGCTTGTCGCTGAACTCTTGCACAGGATAGTGGGCTGAAGGGTCCTAATCCAACAATATCAAAATAATAGAGGTGAAAACCATAATATGATCACAGTCCAGTCAAGCCTAATAATTGGTTACCTCCTGGACAGGGAAAATGCAAACGGCTAAGGCTTGATGTAAATTGTTCAGTGAGTCACTTCTAGTTTCCTAGTTAACAGAAATCTATTACTTCCAATACACCATTTTTTGGAATTATTGTCATATCCCTGGAATTGTCTCATAAATTTTTAAACAGAACACCATAGCTATCAATTAAAAAAAAACTTCAAGTCAGCAATCAAGCTGTCTCAAGACAACTGAGAAAGAGATAAAACAAGCATACAAGAAAAGAAACTACATATGACAGATGAATGCAGCCCTTCCCAAACAAGTGCAGAAACAGCAAACCTTACCTTAAGCCGTCAGTTCAAGAATTACAAAATTTCATACAACCTCCCTTAAAAAAGAATCATGATGGCTTACGGGATTGCTTCTGTGTTGTGTCATTTTTTACGACAGTTTCGCAAGCATTCCAGCTCACTTCATCAGGTCGAAGTGCTCACGATGCATTTTTGGCCTCATTATACAGCCTGGCACAGAGTCAAACACAATTTTTTTCCCGCCTTTTTTTTTAGCCTTTTCCCACATTTTGTGGAAAAGACACTTCCAACTGGTGGATAGTGTGTAACCATCTTCTCTATTGACATTATTAGGTGTTTTTGAAATTTCAAAAAATGCACATGACCCTATGCTGGGCTACATAATGCGGACAAAAATGCATCGTGAGCACTTCGACCTGAAGAAGTGAGCTGGAACGCTTGCAAAACTGTTGTCAAAAAATGACACAATGAGGAAGCAATCTCGTAAGCCATCATGATTCAAGACCACTCAGCGAAAGCTTTCAGAATCCCTTAAAGAGGTCTGAAGGTACTGGTCAAATACCAAAGACAATTTTAAAAGATGACCATGATTTAAAATAAACACAAATTTCAATAAAAGTGAAGGAAAGATGTCCAAAATGTCAATAAAAGTGAAGAAAAAAAAAGACTCCTACACTTGCATTTCAGTCATCCAGGTGACCATTGAGTGGGAGAGAACAGCTTTAACTATTTTGAAGATAGGTGTGTTGTACCAGGCTAAAATCCCAAGCTTTCTCTCCAAACTCCAAAAAAACAACTCACTAGGGAATTGAAACTTCAGGCAGCACTAATGTGTTCATGCCATTAAATACTATTTTCTCCCAGTTGATGGTAACCAGGAAGATTGTAACGCATGCATAGGAGTCCTTTTCCTTTTCTATGATTGCTTCTTGAATATCTCTTCATTTGAACTCGTTTGCCAATCGCTCTTTCTTGAATCAACCATGATTACCTCATTGAACAACCTATGCCAAACATACATGTTTACAATATTTTACTCACAGGTGCTTTAAAGTCCCTGGTTAGTGATCGAACTAAAGCAATGCGATAATCATCCCTGTAAGATTTTCCACTGCCAACAATGAAGTTCAAGACGAGAAAGAGATTCTCCAGGGTGGTACGGGTGCCTGCAGACATGGTGCGGTTCTGGCTGTCTCTCTCCTGGGAATCATCCCATTCCTCATTCATGTCCGATGAATTGGCTGCATCTGCCACCATATTCTGAAGGTGAGTCTGTGAGAAAAATGGATCGTTTATGTAAGCAGGCCAAGTTTTTAGGGAGCTTCTTGGCAATCCTTGCCTTGACCATAGTAAACAACATAAACAATGCTCTTTATAACAAGAAAAAATTGTTAATGGCAATGGCTGTTTGTTTCAGGGTTCTTTTTGCATGCAAGCTAATTTGTGACAGAATATTGTTTTATTTTCCCTTTCAGTTTTAAGCGCAAAACAGGTGCTTCCTCTGAGTGAATACTGATGGTGACCTCCTCTTGGATTATCCTCTGAGTCAAACTTTACATCACTGCAGACATTTCGATGGCCGAACCATCCATACCATTGTCTTAAGGGCTTGAGAAGTATGAGTGAGTCAACCACTAAACTACTGGTAGAAATTCAATTTGAATTAGCGGGGAGCCCAAGAGGAGTTTACTCGTTCAAAACTCTTTGCTACTGGACTTTCTGCATTAAATCATTAAAATGAATTTATTATTATTATTATAAAGTACAATGATTATCTTAACTGACAATCTCGATGAAATAAAAAGTTATGAACAAAATTACTTCTCTGATAGTACATGGAGATCGTTTACTATTATTAGTTGCAGTTGTACGTAGGAGTTGTACACTAACAACTAAGATTACAGGATGGCAAGATTTATGTGGATAATTCATCAAGTGGCTGGGCTACTCCAGAAAAGTACACATATATGTACTGGTCTTCAAAATTCAATTCAACATGACTTAAGTTACAGAGGCTAATGCTAGCTATAAATCGAATGCAATGCAGTCAAAACAGGTACCTACCTCATAAACATGAACAGTTGCACGCTTATTGACTATGGAGTATTTTCTCTTTCCTTTTACCAGCATGAATATTTCTCCTTCCCCAACCCTTGAGGTGGCTCGAAGGGTATTACACAGAATGGTGTGTGGCAGGAAGTGTGTTATCACCAACATGCCTCACAGTACATTCTATTTAAGTTCCCCATTAAAGTTAATGTAACTACCACTACTGATACATGGTTTAAAACCTGCTAATACTAGTTCGATTGGATATTTGGGGATGCGACTGACAGCTAAGGTCATTTGCGCCATAGGGGATAGGTAAGGGAGGAAGGGTGGATAGAATCCCGACATTGGCATTACCCTGCTCTTAATGAAACGTGCCAAGGGGATCACGGTTTAATGTCTCATCCGTCAGACGGAGTACTGTACTTGAAGTGCCCTCCACATGACACTCAAGTAGGGATTGGGTTTCCTCTGAAAAAAATTCTCCTCTGCAGGGATTTGAACCTTGGCCTTCCATATGGTTAGCCAGTACTCTGGCCAATGCACCACCCTGATCCCCCTAATACTTGTTACGAGGCATGATTTCACAAGCATGTACTACACTTAAGATGTGCTAACAATGAAGAACTGTGGCCCATATGGTGCCTTTCAGGATATTAAGTAATTTTGATATCCCTACATACATCTCACGTACTTATATCCATTAAAAACATAGAATAGTCACATGAAATTAAACATCCCAATTTAAATAATGGGATAAGATGAAAATTTTGTTTTTCTTGGCTGAAAGCTTGCAAAAGATAGAAAGGACAGATGAAGAGATTATCGAGAAATTATAAGAGGGATTATAAGGCATGAGAATGCAGGTAGAAAAGTTGAGGGTGTTACTAGGAGCTTTGCAGTGAGTAAAAAGTGCTCTCCTTCCAGTGCTATCATATGGCAGCAAAACCTGGGTATGTCAGTATAAGCATGAGAGTAAGCTAACTGCAGAGGGAATGGGGAGCCTGAGGGGTCCATACTGAAAATAAGTATTGTACTCTTCCACTGTTATTTATCGTAATCAAATAATGAGTTTTGCAGCTTGCTGTATCTTCAGGTACAATTGTTTATCTTGTGGATTCGGACATAAAATGCTTCCACGATGCCTGAAGGTGTAAAGTTTAACCTGAGGAGGGTTTGCAAGAAAAGTAAAGAAAGATTAGGTAAAGAATAAGCACAAGATGAAAGGATGTGGTCACAGTCAAAGTGTTACCATTGAATGCAATGTTACAGTGCAACCAAGTGGACTACGCTCCGGATAAATTAAAGATGTACAACAATGGCAAGCTACCTCTATAATAAACAGTTTTCAAAATAAATGTTGGCAAAGGATCACTGTGCATTCTTTAACAATGCAATTTTAAAAATAAAAAAAAGTAGTACAAAAAGGATATGCTGTAATGGCACACAAATGCAACCTTCACGAGAACAAGTGATAAAATCAATCTTCACCCAAATTATTCCGGTTAATAGGTATATTACCTGCAGTTCTGGGAAACGATCTTCCCCAATTCCAAGGTTACTGAAAATTGCTGATAACTGCGTCCCTGTCCAGACCTGTGATGCTTGGTTGAAGTCTTTATAATCATTGATGGAATCTTTGGTTTTGTCCATCCAAGTTCCCAGTATTGACAGAAACTGAGCCTGAAAGGATAATAAAGGTGGGAAAGGAGTACAATTCCATCAATGGGTAATTGCAATTTTTTTTAGTTACCTACTTCAAAAAAAGGTAACATGGAATATTTCTTGCACAATGTGAAGATATAAGTATTTAGTGCTTGCAACATTCTTATGCTTTATTTATTCATTTCCTGACAAATTTGAACATAACCATCAACAAAATACAGTTAGAGCATTAAGAGAGTACCAGCTGTAATGGGGCCAGAAAAAAGGTATTTCCCAATGAAAGATACTTGCAGATATTCAAATGTTGATTTAGATTTTGACATTATTATATCAATAGCCTTCAATGAGAATAAAACTTACTTGTGCTGCATAACTATCAGGTAGACGACTTTTTCTACCAATCTTCTCACAGTCATCCATTGCCTCTCTCACTGCGTCTATATCCAGCGTCATACTAGCAGCTTCACGAGCAGCATCTTCCATATTGTGTGCCTCATCCAGCACAACCACTTCACCTCGCAAGTGGATATCCATCTGGGGAACAAGTAACCACACGCAAGCATTGAAGTTTCAATTAATACCATGAAACATAGTACAAAAATCCCATATTTATCGGTGTATAACAAGCATCGTCATTTAATCTGCACCCTGATTTTGGGAAGGAAATTTGAATGAAAAAAACCAAAATTTAAAATAAAAAGGCTAGGAAGCTCTGAATATTTTGATTAAATCAATGCTGATATTCACTAATATGTACTATACATAACAATAAAATACCTAAAAAAAAGGTGTTTAACTGAATTAAAAATGAATATGACCTTTTTTTAAATTAGTTTTAATAAAAAATATAATATATGCATATAACATGCAGGGTGAATTTTAGGCCTAACTATTCAGAAAAATGGGCATGTTATATGACGATGGATATGGTACTTATTCTTTCAATGAAAGCATGAAAATTAGGTAGCTTTTGTAGTCTTATATTTCATTAAATCTTACAAGTGGATATCCATTCCTGGAACAAGTAACCACAAGCAACTTTTGAAGATACAATTAGTATATTATCCAAAAATAATTACTCTTTCATTGAAAGTATGAGCATTACATGGGTTTTGCAGTCTTATATTTGATAAAATCTTTGGAAACCTACAATTACTCCACAGTTGACATAACAATTCTATCTCTATGGGCTGATTATTAACAGAAAATCAGACTTTTTCTTTACTGATCCAGAATCTTCTACAGCAGCATTTCCCAACATGTGGAACACCTAATTTACATACATGCATTATGGTGGTCCTAATTTTTTTGAGAGTTTATTTTGGGACAGCCTTTCAATCTTTTTATTCCATTTGGCTATAAAATAAATTTGATTAAATATTATTGCGCTCAAATAAATATAAGATGTACAGCATAACACTTAACTTAGAAGATTTCAGCATTTTCATGTTGTCCTGACTTTTCTGACGATAATGAAGCACTCAGCATTTTTAAAGCTTTTTTCTTTAAGCTTTTCTCAAACGAAAACTTGTATTTGATATAATATACCACTGGTTCATTAACCCCAAGAGGGTATGCACTTATTGGTTTTGGAGAACGTATGAAAAGCTGAATGACAGCAGAAATGAGTACAGTATTCCCTTGTTGCGAGGGAACCAGAACAGAGGGAAAATCAGCCACCAAAAGTCATGGACTATCAGTTGAAAAAAAATTTTCAGCCACTATTCTAGATAACAAAAGTACAAAAGAATGGTTGCCTTAAAATCAGCAGCCTGCGGAATAAAAATTGTGTATCGACTACTCTCTCCTCCCTTCTTTCTACCATGTTGAAATGAACCAATGGACTATAGTTTTATGCATATAGCACTCATCAACAGGTATACTCTCTTGAAGGAGTGACTGGCATTAGCCCACAAAACGCCGGGCCATCACTCAACTTCTAAATACCCCAAAAGTTACAATTGAGTATATTCCTACTAATAGGTTGATTTGCCATTAACCTACTGTTTTCCAACAAAAAACAAAGTAGGCAATCATTAACATCACATACCCCAATCAAACAGTATCAAGTTTTTCTTTAAACCATCTCAAATTTCCTTGTATTGCAAGGATCATATTCGAGTTTTACAAGCTCGGTAGGTTCTTGGACACATCTCATCATATCATCTCAATTTCTGGCACATTTCTTTCCCTCTAAAGTTCCTTCAGATTCAAGGAGAGATATAAAAATATAAAGAGATGCCTATCCTTTCCCCTCATTGCAGGGTTTGAAATAATTTAATTTCAATCTGTTTGAAACAAAGTCTCATCCAAAACACAGTTGAAGGCCGTTATTACGAGAGTGACTTATATTTATTATAGCCAGTATAGCCGTAATTATTTTGCCATTGTTGGTCACAATGTTAAAGGTATACATAGTCGGTTATTACGAGGGCGATTTTATTGACAGACCACCATAACGAGTCTGTTTCGCCGGGAATCTCGTCCGGGTGGCATATAAACGGCGAGGGTCATTTGCCGCTTGTGAGACTGAGATAGGTACCTATACGAAGTTTCTGTAATTCGCGGCAACCCACCACTCGGAAAGATACATCTAACTTGAACGAACGAACTCCGAAGTTATTTTTGTTATGGGCTCGCCTGTTTCATTGTAGCGCCTCCCGGGTTCTCAAGGGGAAGAATTAGGAAAGCGGGGAGTAGTAGGAGGGGGGATAATGAGAGAGGGGTTTCGCTGAACCCCATTCCAGCGAAATGAGCGGACAGAAGTGCTGCGCAACAGTTAGTTAGATAGACTTGTTCCTGATTTTACAGAGCTTCGCAGTTTTTTACGAGTGTCATCAGTAAGGCAAAGAAAGTCTTTGGATTTGGCTAAGAAATTCGAAATTATACAGGAGTGTGAAAGAAAAACACCAATAAAACAGAAGTCGGTCGAAAGTATGGTGTAACTTCGTCGAACCTGTATACGATTTTATAAAACAAAGACATAATTACCACTGCCTTTCAACTTGGAAACGCTGCGGGGAGTAAGAAACCGCGACCGGCTGAAAATGTTTCTTTGGAGTCAGTGCTCAAGCTGTGGAGGATTGGATGCCTGTTCTGAATTGGCTAGGTATGTTCGATATTGGCTAGGTATGGGGCAAAGGTAATTCGTCATTGAGAAAAATTTGGTAGAAGCACTGGTGTCAAATTCCCTCATTTCTTGAAATATACTCATGGAACTTGCATACTAATTGTTTCCACCTATTTAGGACGTGTACAATGCAGATAAGACGGACCTATTTCATGATCTACCACCGCAAAAAACTTTGACCGTGAAGGTCGACCCACCGGTGTAAAGGTGGAAAAAGAAGCAAGGGAAGAGTTACAGTTCTCCTCTGCACAAGCATGGATTTAACTGACAAAATGAAGCCTTTCATAATCGGTAAATCTACGGTCCTCGGTAAAATCCTCGGTCATTTTGCGGCCAGCGAACTATTCCCTGCACCTCCGAGTTCAATACCAAAGCATGGGTGACATCGCAGATATTTACACAGTGGCTTCGGGCGCTTGATGCCAAAATTGGAGGACGAAATAGGAAAGTCGTGCTGTTCGTTGATCGCGGTCCCGCTCATCACAACGTAAAACTGACGAATGTCGAACTACTGTTCTTTCCCCCAACTGTACCCGCAACCTGGAGTCCCTTGATCAGGGCAATATTCTGGCGGTAAAACACCACTTTCGAGCAATGCTCGTCAACGTATAGGGCAGGCCATATCGTGGGAGAAAATCATTCCGGAGACAATAACTGAATGTTTTCCGTATGAATGATTCAAGCGAGATGAAAGTGAACCACAAGAAGAAGAAGCCGATGGAGCTGAGGTGGTCCCCGACAGCTGGAAGGTTGTGTTCAGCATTATGAACGTCAACTGTTCATTACAACGTCCTTATACCCATAACCACATAAGGGTACAATGCAGATAAGACGGGCCTAATTCATAATCTACCACCGCAAAAAAAGGACTTTGCTTCAGTTGACGATTACCTATGTTGTGGTTGACAAAGACTGCTGTGCATGGTGTATTGACCGACAGTGAGATCGTTGAAAAACAGAATGATGATGATAGTGAAGTGTCTGATGATGCGAGAGGTGAAAAACCTAGTTAAGTTTCGAGTGGTGAATCTCTCGCGCAAGCATTAGTTATAATAAATTCATTTACATGGCTATAAGTGCTTCAGTGAATTACTTAAAGGCTTTCAGTCTCGCGGAAGACTTGATCAAAAAACTTCCCGCAAAGAACTTGAAACAAACCACAATTGACTCATTATTTCGCCGCTAATTGCTATTTTCGTCTCATGCTTAAATTTGTAATAAAGCTTATCTCTGAAAACATTCACACTGGCTAGATTCACCAATGTTTTCTTATTTCAAACGGGTGAATGGAAATTCAGCACGCATTATTTATTTTCATATTGTCTTTTATTGCACACAAGAGTCAGGTATTGTTTTTATCATTTATAAGTTTTGCGATATCTTTTTTAAATATGTGAGTCGACGGAATGGACGATGGTCCTGGTTGACACCCTCAACAGAAGTAAGTGCGAAGTCAAAAAAGCATAAGAATGTACCATTGATTAGCAAATTCATGAGGAGGTTTTATAACATAAATAGGTAATCAGGTTTTTCTCCTGGCAGTACTAATGCAATACTTATATACTTAGTGCTACTTTGTAAAGTCAATGGCACTATCATCATATTATTATTAATTCAAACACTTTTTTATGATTTATATGATGATTACCTATGTTAAATATTATGCACCAATAATATTTGATGTTGGCAGAGTATATGGTTTTGATGACGGCTGCCTCAGCACAGGTATTCCTTAGAGGCAACCTAGCTTTCAAGTGGATGAAATGTAAATTCCACGTTTCAAGTTGTTGTTGTTGAAATCAATGCATGTTGCCACGGGAGTATATTCATGACCATTCGCGTGAACGCATTCGAATTAGGGTGGAGGCATTTTATGAACATGTGTTCGGACATTCGGGCGATATGACTTGTTTACGAGATGCAATTTTTAGGGATGATTTTTTTTAAGTATCATCATTTACACCAGTGCCTCGAGCAAACAGGAATAAGCTACATGATTTATTTCTTTTCATTTAAACCATGACTTAGTTTTTGGAAGTATTCATATTTCGCCGAAGTATCAGAATTCACAATGACTGATGGATTGAGGGCAGATGAAATACTACAGTTTTCGCGATTCAATCAAGCAAAGATAGCGCTATGTCGCAGGTTATTTCAAACATACGTAATGCATGCCCTGCTTAAGAGATAAATGCGTTTACTGAGCCTATATAACCCAACGTCCACGAAAATTTATTAATATTTCGTGATCATCACGGTTAGACAATACAATAGTAATGAAAATGAAATGAATAAAAATAGCAATATAAATAAATATTTAAAAGGCAACAATACAAAACTAAGGGTTCATATGTAAATAACAACAACCAAAATAGCGAAACTAAGAAACGAAAAAATATAATAAACACACAACAAAGGATATTGGGGGAGATAAGAAAGCGCGCCAGAGGCACGCAAGAACGACGGACGGGAATAAACGGAGAAAAAGTACGACGCAGAGGGGAGAAATCAATCTGAAAGGGTTTCCGAAGAAGGAATACATACATATACACGCATCTTAGGGTAACCGTAGGAGGAGCAGTTGAGATAATCAAGGAAGAAGTTAAAGACACGAAGAGGAATAAAGCTGACCGAAGGCAAAGAAACGGGGAGCAGAGGAATTACGTCCGGGGGCATCAGGACCCGAGTCGCGATAAGTGAAATCACGAAACTAAATACTGAATAATAATTAAAAGAACTCTATACTCAGACATTCACAAAACAAAAATAATTACAGTAATAAAAACATTAGATGAGAGACTCAAATTTAGAGCAGTCATTACTCATATAAATGTTCAAAGTTATAGATTTATATGTATCCATGGTGAATGACTAGTTCAAAGAATATTAATCCAACTCGTGAAATAATTGAATTATTTAATTACTTTTGTCTAATTGGGCCCAATTGTTCTTCTAAACAAACCTAAAGGTCAAAGTGCACGAGTTTATTGCTAATGTTCTTGTTAATAAATGTGCATGTTCCATGTTTTCTATGTACGCGTTATGATTTAATGTCTGGTATTATATCTCATTTATTTTCTGCCGATGAGGAGCCGGAAAATAAGTTATTAAGGCAGGTTAAATTATATATGTGACCAGTGTCATCAAGGCATCAACTACGTAGGTTACACCTAATTCAATCATATTAACCTCTTGGGATAGGGTCAATAGGTGGACTAAATGGGGAAGCATAATAATAAACCTGAAATTATCCTTTCTCTTTCAATTCATATTTTTCTCATGTTAATGTTTTCGATATAATTATAGCAAACTTCTGAAGCGTGAACTAGTCGCGTTTCTTCATCAGCGCTCTCCCACGATGCCAACGACAAAGCCATTTCCGATTCAGCCGACTTCTTCGTTCTCACGGTTTTCACGGGTTAGCTTGCACCCCACCCTTGTCGACAACTGATACTTTTTATCGAGTTCCAATTAGATGACTGATAGTGGTAAATAAATCCGTGATAAGCAGAGGCTCACAGTTCCTTCCCTCACATTCGGCTCTTATTTCGCTTTGGGCGATAACTTGACACCACCCGGGATCATCCGATCCCCAGACTATATAAAGTCTCTAGGAAAAAGAAACTGACCTCAGTGTTGGTAATTCGAAACCTGCCAGTCACATTAAAGATGGTGAGATGAATGGCTCATGGCCAGTTGCAAGAACGACACTTCTCAATTACATATTCTATTAAGTTTTGGAATTTATAAGTCATTGCAACTATTCTTTAAGTGTTTCAGAAACATTCGATAAATTATTGGTTTCATAACTTATGGCATGTAGTTATGAGTACCTTAAGTAGCCAAGATAGCGAATGCGTAATGAACCGCTTGGAGACTTTATTACCAGGTAAAAGAGTTGTTTTGAGACAAATGACCAGTTTATTATTCATAGGCTAAACTTTCATAAATTTTATCCCGCGGTAGATGATTAGATCACTTATTCGAAGTTATCACATATTGGTTAATAAGTTATGTAACTAGTAAATGTGTTCCTGCAACCCGAATATTTTTGTGAGCTCTATAACTTCACGAATCTTATAAATAAATGTACTTGCAACCGGCCTTTAGAGATTTATTCTCAAACTGTGTCACGATTCCACAAAACTGCTTCGTCTGCTACAGAATTCAGTGAAAATCAAATTTTCACCCATTTATTCCTCTCACGCAATGAATGGCTGGAAACGAGAGTTGCAGAAATATTAGTGAAGATGACAGATAAGGTGGCTACTTCGGGTTGAATAATTAACGAGCCAAAACCTTCTCACTCAAGATAGGAATGTTCTAATATAAGACACTGTCTCCGGCGTTACTCTGTGGAACTCCTTCATTTTGATAATAAAAAAAACACTTGGTTGTTATTTTGTATATATATAACCATTTGTACCTGAAGATGGCATGGCATGCTGAAACCCGGGTCGTTTCCTTACAACTAAGTGTGGAATAACAACCAAGTGTTTTTTTTATTATCAAAATAGGAATGTTCTCTCCCTTCGTTAAAGAATGAGACGAAATTCATCCGCGTGGGACTGACCCTGCGAAAAGGAGATGGGTGTAACCCGAGAGAATCACTCCCACTTATCTTTATCATCGTCTCATTTACCCTCGACCAGCTTAGCTTCGACCTTAGTGACCTCTATGAGTAAGGGCTTCTAGTCGTGAGAGGCTCTGCGCCAGGTCATTCTCACGAAATTTGAGTCAGAGCTTTTATGACACCTATTTCAATACCTATTCGGAAAGGTTTCGAAAGCAAATGACTTATCTCCCTCATCATGAAATAGAGTAACCCTGAAACCTTCTTGTGTTTCCCACTTGTCGAGCGTCATATTTCCTGTTTCCTTCCTGTGATTCCAGCGCCAAGTCGATATAAATTATCATCACTAGGACTACCTTTTACAGCTATCCGGGCATACATTCACACTTCGATTTCCGCATATGGTAAAGGATTATCGTCCTCATTGTGAACGAGGCGGATTACACGTCATAAGTGTGATGTATCGAATACAACTCTTCAGGCCTTTTGTTTGTGGTTCTATTGCTAGATTACCGCTAGATATGCTTCTGTGATCCATTTCTGTAGCGCACTTGCAATTCTTGATTAACTTCTTGATCTTCCATTTTTATGATAGATTTATCACCACCTACTTACGAGTTCATCAGTTATATCAGTTCCATTCCCCTCCAGTATATCAACCCCTTCCGTCAGCACCTTCGAACATTGTTTTACACTTGATACCACTTCACAACGATATGACTTATTCATCTGGCGATAGTTTATTGGGAATTTCCCACAAAATGTCACGAAAGATCTTGCATTGCATGGAACACGCTGAATACAAAGAAGTGGGAAACTTGGAGACAATTTTCTTCCTGGAAAACTTCGTAATTTCGTGAGTGTTTCGACTGATTTGCGAAAACATTGTCCCGAATGCAGAATAGTTAAGCTTCGCCTACACTTGGTGCAAGGATTCAAGGAATTAGCAACGGAAAATAGCAGGACGGCTTTGCGAGGGCGGGTTATAACGAGCGAATTTTCGAATTTCGTGCAAACTCGCTTTCGCGGCATTCTACTGTACTAAGCCATAGGATGTCAAGATAGAAAGAAACTGCTGCCTATGGAGAACTTAAAATAAAGACATACAGGACACCAAGGAGAAAAGATTTTTCTGATATGAACATGAGCAGATGATAGAACATGGCCAATGCAAATTTTATTTTGAATGGAAGACACGTAATTAATTTCGCGGCATAAACTACATGGTTTAACATAAGAAAGAAATTTCATTCCACATCACTCCTCTGCATATATATCTCATGTTCCTCCATCACAATACGCCAAGAACTCCGATGAATTAAATAAATAAGAAAATATTTTCGCAACCCCTATGCAGGGTGCGTCAGCATAATTTGATGATTTGAAGGGTATATAAAACAAAATGTTACAGGTATCGCTGTAATTATTTTTCTCCATATTCCACAACATGCATTTCAAACATTAACTTGTTGTGCATGTCAAGTTGAATATGTTGGACAAACGTGTTTCATCACAGAATCCGTATGTGAACCTCGCTTCCTGGCGCCAAATTCGAATCAGCAAATTATGCTGCCACACCCTGTAGAGCAGATTAGCATCTCTGGTGCAACACCAGAGGAGTCTGATTCAACGTAAACGTTGCTCTATTAATATTGAATGAGGAACGGTAAGATATCAAAAGACCTTGGTGCAACAAACCTTTCTATTGTTAAACCATGTAGTTTATGCCGTGAATTTAATTACGTGTCTTCCATTCAAAATAAAATTTGCATTGGCCATGTTCGATCATCATCTCATGTTCATATCAGAAAAAATCTTTTCTCCTTGGTGTCCCGTATGTCTTTATATTAAGTTCTCCATAGGCAACAGTTTCTTTGCATTTGATTGCCTGTTGGGTAAGATGCTCACTAATGGACAGTTGCAGGAACGATACATATGTATTCTATAAAGTTATATTGGACCCATAAGCCATGGTAACCATTCAACAAGGGTTGCAGAAACATTTGATAAATTTATTGGTTTCATAACTTATGGCATGGAGTTATGAGTTCCATGAGTAGCCAAGATAGCGGATGCAAAATGAACCGCTTGGAGACTTAATTATTAGATAAGAGTGTTGTTTTGAGACAAATGACCAGTTAATTTACTCATACTGACTCAATATAATGTGCATTAGCGACCATTCATAGGCTAAACTTTCGTAAAATTTATCCGGTGGTGAAAGATTGGATCAAATATAAGAAGCTATTTACTATTGATAAATAAGTAACTAGTAGATGTGTTCCTGCAACCCGAATATATTTATGAGATCCATAACTTTATAGATCTCATAACAATTGATTCCATAACAAAATATTCTTGCGACCGGCCATTTATCACGAAGAGCACGAAAAAAATAACTAGAAGAATACAGGAATAAAGATGAGGTGAGGGTATTAAAATGAAACTTACACTTTTCCGAATCATGGGACTAATAAGATAGTTGTATGGGCAGAGTATAATTTCAGACTGGCCCATAAGTTCTCTTGCAGTAAAGTAAGGGCAGCATCTAATCCTCTTCCCGACTCGGATGATGTCCTCGAGGTCCCAAGGTGAGGATAAACCGCCATGTTTTAAAGCCCCATGATTAGCCATGGATCGAACATTACGATGATACATACAACCAGGCCCAGTCTGGATTGAAGTATGAAAAAGAAATCAATACAGCTATATCAAAATAAATTTTTAAAAATCGCATTAACTGTGATAATTAATGAAAGCTGATACAGAATGCTAAAAATCGTATGAAAATTAACTTTATTCTCACAATGCAAGGCACTTAATTAATAGCCCATAGAGTACTGGTAACATGTTCAACAAATCAATGCATTAAAATTATACACCTATTGAGAATTAAATCCGCACCTAACATCTAGCATTATCAAAAAAAATTGTAAAGAATATGGGAAAAATATCCTGATTGTTTTACCTTTTTCTCAGCTTGATCCAAAAGCTCATGGCACAGCTCAGTCTTGCTACTCACATGTCGAGGCTTGCTCTGAAGGCAAGTATGCTCTCTACTGGATAGGATAGTCATTCTAACAGAAGAACAAAGAGAAGGTAATATGCAACACATACATTAATCAAGCTAGCTGTATTGGATGAAGAGAGACTTTTTAAAACAGATTCCACACAACAAAAAGATACGTGGCAGTGTCATTACAGCAGTCATTACAGCAGTGTCAAGCGTAGTTTCAAATACGGATTAACATGTACAATTATGTATTTCTATTGTCAACAGTTCATAAAGAGCTAGCAATGACTTAAGTGACTTAAAATGAATGGATCGTGCACATTCACAATGGTTCATGGTCACAACACCGCATAAGCAGATAGTATATGACATAATACCTCAATCATAACAAATTCACAAGATACTGACCGTCTTCAAAGATCTACAGCAGAATTATGTTACACAATACATTTTCATAGGCCGCATTTCACAGCATTACAAAGATTTCATTGTCAAAGAGAAGATACAACTATCAAAGTAAATTCTTGAATTAGAACAATAAACTTTGACACATTTCTGTCTGCTAAACTTTACACTCATTACTGTTTAGTAATTAAAATTTATCATGAAACTTGTGACTGAAAAAGAAAGAAATTAGACTGTTTTAAGCATAACCATCTCATTCAATCACGTCGCATGTCCAAATCTGAACTCTCCCATGAATTTGCTTTTTTTGATAAACAGCAAAGAGTTAATTGAAAGACAGAATCACATTAGCCTGAGCCTTTTTTCCTTGCTGTCTCAGTAATTATAAGTTGCAAAAACGATTTGAAAACAAATTTTGATTTATGAAAACATCATTTTCGTAAATCAAAGTTTGACATATTTTTGTAAATCAAATTTTGGCCCTGGATCATTGGATATCCAGGTAGGTATACCACCAACATGACTGCAGCAGTCAGCTCATAACTTCATTTCCTATCATGAACTTTAACATTCTTTGCTCAGCAATATTTGTTGTTCACCTCTATTTATGGGTCTGACACATTCGCAATTACCATTGACTGGAGATCAACTTCATTGCCGACAAACATGCACTGAAACATCTTTATGATTGTTGGTGGTGTTGGGAAAAATGCAACTAAACACTCTGATAGGGGGCATTGCCTCATAGAACAATTAAGTATCATCACTTCAAGGAAGGAAGGTAATATGAAGAGAAACCATGAGAAGGGAGAACGTAGGATAACTACAGAAGAGGGAAAAAGCGGGACAGATTTTTCGATGCAATTTAGGGGCGAGGAGGTCTATAGACTTATATGGTATTTTTAGAGAACCCCCTCTGTCAAAATACATCCGACTACAGCGATTGCAGTGGGCCGGGCATGTGGCTAGAATGGACGAAAAAAGGATACCAAAGAGAACGTTAGACAGCCAAATGTACGGTAAAAGACCAGTAAGAAGACCATGTAAACGCTGGGAAGATGAAGTACAGGCTGACACACGGAATCTCCTAGGACTACGACTGTGGAGGAGAGCGGCAACTGACAGAAAAGCATGGAGGCAGAAGTTGAAGGAGGCCAGGGCCCAAACTGGGGCTGTAGCGCCATAGGAGAGAGAGGTCTATAGACTCTTCAACGAAAATGTAGCTTTCAGTTCCAGAAAAACATGTAGGAGTACTTATATTATGATCCAAACTAAATCAGTAGAACACTCAACGATAACTCACCTAATATCACTGTACGCAGTCTTCCTTAGCTCTCTCACAACCTGCTCAATTTGCTTATGAGTGCGAGTACCAAAATAAATTTTAGGAGTCCTGGAAAAAATTGATCTTTGTTAAAAAAACCGGAAAAAACATGATTGGGACATGAAACATCTTAGCAGATCAATCAATAATGTGTATACTAGACCAGCACTGAAACAGCTGTCATGAGACTTGAGATTGAATCAATGATACTTTTCATAAGATGAAATTACTCACTCCTTAGGCTTTTAATTATCATCAATCAATAAAAATGTATGTATTAGAGCTAAATAAATATGAATTAGACGAAAAATCTCATTTAACTCAGAGGAAATTCAAATGAAGGAGACTCACTTTATTTTGGGCATAGGGGGAATTTCATCAGCACCATATTCATCATCTTCTTCGTCAGACAACAAAGGTTCTTCATTTTCACTATCATAGGCTTTTGCATGACTTTCTTCACCACTTACTGTAATCTTCATCCCATGAATATTAGGTGGACCAGAAGCCTGATCTTCAGCAGCGGCCAGATGTTGATTTTCCTATGGTGGAAAGGAAGTTAGATACTCATTAGCAGTGAAGAGGCCATTAGTACTGACAAAAAAATTAATGGCAGAAAGGAGTGGCGAATGACATCTCTACATTTTAGATATAAAGAAATCATAGTCCACCCAAATACAAGAGGAGCCTTAAATGCGGACCCACTTAAGGTCGTTGATCTTAGGAGGACAGTAGAAGGGTCAGGATTGAAACTAAATTTGAATTCAAACACAGGGCTATGTGCTCTGGGAATTGATCAGATTGCAGTTCTGCATTAAAGATAATCACTTTTAGTCTAGCTGAATTCCCTAATCATTGATAAGACTCGGGAGAAAATTTATCGATTATATCTCCTTTGCGGCTGAATTTCTTCTGATTCAACTCACTCATTTACTTCTGCAAAATTGAAACACCTACGTTAAATCAGATCCAAAGGTGGTTTAAATCAAAATATGTGAATGAGTTTCACATTAGTCGGGGAAAAATTCCAAACCGCAAAAATGACTGTAAAGCAGGTGCAAACTAGAATCCAACCAGTTACGTGAGTTTCAAATGACAAGCGAATGAGCTGTGATGGAGATTTTATTTCTTTCTCGTGGACATCACCCCAAATCACTTGAGAAAGTTGGCAAACCTTCGACCATCCTCTAAAAACACAGCAGCATTCAACTTTAAAGCATAGATGAACCCAAAGTGCTTTGCAACCAATGTCAAAACGACGATAATGTCATGGAATGTCATAATGTCGCAGATTGCTCAATAAACACTCTTCCTGCTCGTGGAGTATTTCTTATTCAAGGAAGTCGGATTAGTTTCGGCAACGCAACTTCGAATGTATTCCCCCTCATTTCAACGTTAGTTAAATAGGTACACTAAGTTAGCCTGAGGTATTGAGCGCCCCACAAAACATACATAGACAGATATGGAGAACACTGTTCCCAAATTTACTCTCCGTGGACTCACCTCTAGGCATAGAAGGCAACCATTTTCAACACCTTGCCAAATTTAAGTAACTCAGTTCCTGGAATAATTTTTTCATATTAGGATACTTTTAGACGCGCAATTACTACACTGCCCAGCCCAGCGATTACATTCCTGGTGTTCATGGCAAATTGGATCCGCAGGTTTTAAGCTCTAAGACACCTCGGCGAAGCCGTCTCGTGATCTTTTCTTTCGAAATACTTAAGCTCTAGCAAAATATGTTGAAATTCCGGCAAAAAATAGTCTGTCTTTAAATTGGGAAATTAATTTAACCTATATTGAACCCTTCATTCAATATGGGATTCCAACTCTCATTCCTTCAACAATTCAGTATTACTGCACAGTTTATTGTAACAACTTTTGACAAATCTTGCTGCTCAACATCCACCATATGAAAAACTGTGGCGGTTAAACATCAGCGACTTTTTTTCCATTTCTTCTTCTGGGATTCGATCGCGTCGTTGTTTTTCTTACAACGTTTCTCCTCCCATCCTGGAGGCGTCTTCGAGTCGAAGACAACTTGAAGTCAACCTGAAGACACCTCAGCAAAAAACACGCTATCTCCTTTCGAAATATTCGGTCTTTTCCATACGCCGCGACGGCTCAGCATCCAGACGGCCTGCGCCGACATGGCCGCGGCGAGGTGTTCCATTCCCTAGGTTGTACGAGGAGCCACATAGAAAAGGAATAGCCATGAGAGCCAGCACAGTCAACTAAATGTGAAACGCCATTAGCAGCTAGTCCACGTGAAGGTGGGAATGATGAGGACTTCTTATCGAGAAGGGGCTCTGGAAGGAGTGGGTAGGAGGCAAAAGAAATGGTCCATGGAAAGGAGAGGATAGAGACGGACAGACTGGTCGCCGCTCATGAGATGCACGCAAATTGCTCAATATACACTCCTCTCGCTCATGGAGGACTTCTCATTCAAGGAAGTTGGATTAGTTTTGACAACATGACATGGAATATTCGTCTCGACGTTAGTTGAATAGGTGTATAAAATAAAATGGTAAGGAGATTAACCACAGGACTCAATCAGGATGGGTGAACTGGAAGAAGACAACCTGGGTGTTATGAGATAAGCGGATCGACAGGAGTAAAAAGGGAAGGATTTTTAAATCAGTTGTGAGACTAGCCCCAATCTAAAGTAGCGAGACACGGCCCGTGAAGAAGAGGCAAGAGAAGAAATTGGACGAAGCGGAAATGAGTACGTTGCGATGGACTATGGGAAAGACAAGAAGAGACAGGGTGAAGAATGAGTGGTGTAGAGAGCAGGGAGTAGTTTAGGCTTCGATGAATGTACAAGAGCGAAAATTACAGTGGAATGGACATGTGATGAGATGGGAAGAGAGGCATGTCTTGAGAGGAAAGATGGACCTGCAGGTGAACGGCAAGCGACCCAGAGGAAGACCTAGGAGGAGATGGATCGTGGAAGACGTGAGGGAGAAGGAGCTAACACCTGAGGACAAGAAGGACCGGACAGAATAGAGAAGGAGAGTGAGGAACAGCGACCCCTAGTTTCTATGGATTAAGCTGAAGAGAAAGAAGAGGGCCAACAAATCTAAGAATTTTGAACGGATAAGGAGAGTCAATCCAACAAAAATTGGTGGTTTTCAGGACTGTTTTGGCTCCCAGTCGGAGATTAATGTTACATTGTTTTCCGTCCGGGACGGAAACAATAGTAAATGTTAATCTTTCATTCCTAACAAGAGCAGTTATTGAACAATCTTCGGCCCCATTAACCTCTTGAGAGGAGAAGAGGTCTATTCGATACGCCTTGATGGCGATGTGATATCTTTTCGCAGAGGGCCTAAGATTCGTTCAGTGCAACGACGAGGACCAGAGGAAGAGTCGATACCGTCTGCACCACAATAAATGGGAAATCACGTCCGGTCAATTGCCACTCAGCCGAAACACCGCCCAAATATTGCCATGACTAGCGTTACGGTTTATCCGTGCGAGCTCGGTGTCTCCGCCATATTTATCTCCACAAAACATTCATCGTTTTGACGAGAGCACAAATTTCATTGTTTGGTCATTGCACAAGCCTGCTAATGGTTAATCCATTTTGTTTTGTTTTAATGGAGTGAACGTATTAGCGCAATGAATTCCTCACCCAGAAGATTATCGAAGAAAGCCTCACGGGGTACGGGTATTCCACTCACAGAGGCAGGCGCAATGGATGACGGTACACAACAATACAATTAATTCGACATGGATTAAAACATGGGAATTTCAGCCTTTAAACAACAATGGAGAGCACAAAAACATCCCCCTTAAAATTTTTTAAATCACCTACCTGTTCTGAACATTTTTTCCTCGGCTTTGGTACTGTAACGAAGTCATCGTCGTCGTCAGATTCGGGTATCGTAAACACTGTAAAAAATTGAAAAAAATGGACATGAAAATTGTGCAAATTACATTGGACCTGCATTATAACAACTTTAAATGAGAACCAAAACATTATTAAGGCGATTCCAACGATAAACACTTATATAAATGTAATACCTTCATATTCTGTAAGCTTATGAAGAATGTGTCTCCCAGGTGAAAATGAGTTGGCAAGTGTTACAGTTATTGACTTACCCAGATAAAATTGATTTTTCAGACCAAATCACAGGGTATATTATTACTGGGAACTCACAGCCGGCTAAAATCTGATAAGCGCGAACGTTTGATTAGTAGTGGTTAACTTCCCTCCAGATAAGAGTGATAATTTGAGTTTTTTTTAACTTTACATCACTGTGATAAACCCAAAGAGGAAGGATATGTAACCAAACTCACTGGCTGAAATAACTTATAACGATTTATTTAACTGATATTGTAGCCTTTAGAGGTGTGGCATCTTTTAAATGACGCCTGGAGTATTTACTGATGGAAGAGCTGATTATGGTGACCTAAGTCTTTGATGAAGTATCTTCCAAGTATTTTCGAAAGTCCGCAGATTCACTGTCAGAGGTGTCATTGGTAAAACGTATTAGTTAGTCCTACATCTACATCTATATCTACATACTACCACACAATCCACCTCAAAAGGCGTGTGGCGGGGGGTGTTAGGACACCAGCCATTAAAAAAAATAAATAAATTAATTAAAATAAATAAAATACAATAATTAAATAAATAAAAAAAATTAAAATAAAAAAATAATAATAATAATAATAAATTTCCGCCTAGAATTTACTAAAGTCCTTAATTGTTCGGGGGAAAAACGAATTCCCATACCTATCCGTTCGGCAAAATATCTCTCTTAATTTATCGATTCTGTCGGACCTGGAAATATAATGTGGTTCTAATATGATGTTCTCCGTGTCGCTCTGAAAGATATCCATTCTCAATTGCTCAAGCAATCTTAGCCTAGCACGTAGCCTCCGAGTCTCTAGCGGCTCCCACCCTAAATCGTTCAAAATCTGTGTAACGCTTTCTGTTCGGCCGTAGCAGTTTTTGACGAATCGCGCAGCTTTCCTTTGTATTTTATTAAGTTCATGGACTAGGTCTTTCTCCTAGGTCCTAAGCTAGGTCACCGTGTACATCACTGGCTTGGTCAAACAACAGCTTATCTGTTCACTCACCGGGGAAGTCAATACCCTGCCGAATATTCGGCATGTTTCATAAATTAATTTTATTTGCTATTGGAAGAGGTTTTCATCAGAAAAATATGTTTTCCTAACAATACAAACGAAAAGTCAATTGCAGGTTCAATGAGAAAATATACATTTAGAGGATTATAGTGATGGAACAGCAGCTCGAAAACTCCAAGGATTTACTCAAATTCTGCGTTTTCTTCAATTAAAGAATTAAACTTTGAAAATATCTTTTGATCATAGTTTGCATTATATTACTCCCACGTAAATCAAAAAGCAGGGGTACTATGAAGTCTGAAAACATCCGAGGTTCTGGAATAATGTAAACAAGTGACAAGAGGCGAATATTCTGACAACTATAATGTTTTTGTAGATAATTTCAGAATTATCCTTGAACGCTGCAGCAAATTTCCTGCCGCAGCCGGGCTAAGTTAGAGGATATCACGATATGCACTCCCTATCAGAACCCCTCCCAAGTTTGTCAACTGAGAATTACGTGAGCCTCCCCGTGGCAATAACCGAAAAGCATGAGACCGGCAAAAGTCACGCGGGAAAAGCAAATCAAACGCGAACGAAAATTATTACCGAACAGGATTTTCTTTCCCGCATGACTCGCAAATCTCAAAAGATCACAATTCGAGAAATATGGTGTGCGAAAAGACCAGGATCTCATAAATTTAAGCGGGTGATAAAAAAAATAACTATATTATTCTTCGTCAAAGGACGAAATTATACGGAGCCCAACGGAAAATAGAGAGCTCGAGTCGAACGAAGTCGTGGACGAAGCTGAACGCGAAAACTCGAACGGGTCGTGCTGTCATGCAGACTTTGAAAATTAAAAATATAACAAACGGAAAGCTCAATTAAAAAAAAACGATGAAAAACTCATAGATTTGGATGGATATTAAAATAAAAAATCTCTCGCATGATCCACTCGAGACGCCAGCGCAAGCCGTCGATTTTCCGGCATCAATAAAGATCTCGGGCCGTGAATAATTCATTAACATCCATCCAGAATCCGTCATCGTTTGATCTTGATGCCGTGAGGCTGGTGGGCACATACATCTATACATACATGGAGAACGTTCCAGCGGAGAAGCCTAAAGAGAGACAAAAATTCTCCGCGAGCGGCCCTCGAGTCCGACACTTGACCATCGAGGACTAAAACACTGCAAAAAATATATTTATACATATATATATATATATATATATATATATATATATATATATAGAAAAGAGACCCGAAACGGCCTATTCGCGGCTTAATGCGAAATGTCAGGGGTCACGGCAGAGCGCTGAGAGAAAGGGGTCTCTCTTCCCGATTCGCCAGGGACGGAATAAAAATGTAAAACGAAACAAAAAGACCTTTCCACATCAAAGTATGAGCATCGGACATATATAAAAAGGCTTTGTGTCGGCCTTTTTCTCCGAGAGAGCGGGATAGAAAGAAAGAATGAGCTAGAGACTTCCCGTCATGTTTCGAGCCCTCTTCATTCCTCTTACTGCCCCGCGGTCAAAATATTCCTCCTTTATTCGCCCTTTTCGCATTTTTCTCCGTATTTCGGGGCATAGTGGGGCGTGGGGGCGGGAGGGATTTTGAGCACGCGTACAAGTATCCTCTCTCGGGCGCCAAAGGGTATTCGAAAAAGGCACGAGGAATATGTTTTCTTTTGACTTCACTCTATTTCCCCCACCATGTTGAGTCGACTGCACGATAAAAAAAATGAGGAGGGAATACCTAAGCCGAAACGACCATGCCGAAACGGGAGTGGGCCTCTTTATTAATCGAGATACGCATTTCTCCTGGGCCCTGCCCACTTGGCGGGTAGCGGGCTTGAAATGAACACCCTGGCGATGCTAATAACTAATCTTTCCATTTCTCTCACGTTCTCCCTCAAAGTTCCGAGAGACAGGCCGCGGGAGAACTCAAAATGAATGAACATTACTTCGAAAGGGTCCGATTTCGTTGGATCGGAGTGAATGGGTACGTGAACGCAAGGGGAGATAATCCCGCACTACGATCGAGGAAAAAGGCAGTCAACAGATTAGAGTAGTTTGAAAGAAATACCAATTCACCTAGAAATCTATAAATTTGGTCTCACTTCAAAGAAAAATATCCCCCCCGGCCGAAAACACCAAAATATCAGCCTCTTACCGAACTACTTTCCAAGATATTTGACAAAGAATACCTGCTAATTTATAGGGGAAATGGCACGCTTATGCACTCCAGGGAGAAATTTAATGATTGAGGAATTACTAATATCGTTTCTCCTAGAAATATGTGAATTTGGTCTCATTTTAAAGAAAAATTTTTCATCCTTCCAAAGATATCAAAATACCAGCCCCTTACCGAACTATTTCACGAGATTGTTGGCGAGAAATACCAGCTGTTTTACATAGGTAATGGTACGTGCATGCACTCCAGAGAGACCATGTTTAAATAATGAGGGATTTCTATCTCCTGCAATACAATAAAACATATGCAGTTTGTATGTTTTCTCAACTATTTAAAAAAAAACCATATAGTCACCTCAGAAATGATTTCAGGCTGGAAAAAACATTCCGTTCTCAAGGATTTTTAAACGTACCGCGTGAAAAAAATTTGTCAACTTAAACACTTAGGAGTTTTAAATCGATTAATTAGAATATCAGTCATATCAAAGTATCTTACTGGCCCGTTCATATCACAAAATTTACTTCATTCCGACAGGTGCTGACGTATAATTCAAATATATGGTCTCCATTATGACTAGAGAACTACTTCGCTCAAACTTCCTTATGGTAGTTTGAGCGAAATTTCATTTCACCTAGAAATCAATGAATACAGTCTCATTTTAATAAAAATATCTTACTCTTCCAAAGGTACTAAGATATCAGTCCCTTACCACAATACTTTCCGAGAATTTTGCCAAAAACACTGGTCATTAATCGCATTTATTTAACTTCACTTGTGTGTCAGGGTCTTGTGTATCAGGATCAGATTTTGTAATCAATTTTTAACTACCTTCCTGACTAGCTAGAGATCTGAAATTTTGCACATAGGTTCATTTCCGGTGACAATACAATATTCAGTCATAAAAAAGTCGAAAATAAAATGAATATCAAAGAAATGTGGTTTTTTTTAAATAGCTTTTTTTATCCTGTAGTGTATGCACTATTGTAAACTTGTGTGCAACCCGACGGAGTAAAAATGTTGCTGAGCGTCCCATCGAAAGCAATTTTTTCAACCCCTAGAAATGGGTGTATTTGATTGAAATTTAGTGCGTTTTTTTGGTTAAATAAAAGCGATTCTTTTATAAATACATTTTTATATTTATTTTACATGGAAATTGGTGCGTGTATGCAATCCAGAGATGCATTATTTTAAAAATGGGGAAATCTAACATCTAGATATCGTAAAATAATCAAAATTGTCTAGTTTTTACGTTCGCTCAACCATTTTTGAAAATAAATCATATTGTCACCACAGTATTTTTTTCAGATTCACAAAAAACCTTCCATTGCGAAGCAGGTTTAAACGAACCGCGCGAAAAAATGAGTCAAGTTAAAGACTTACAGAGATATTTATATTTAATTTATTAGAATTCCAGTCATATAAATGCCATTCTTCATAGTCATAGGAAGGTTCTCAGATGAAAAAGCAAAAAGAGATGCTACTTCGCTCTGATTAGGCCAGACCTCAAATACGCAGTGAGCATTTGGGACCCGGGTCATAAAGATTAAACCAAAAATATTCATACAGATGGAGAACCAACGGATAAATCCAATGGTCTCGCCACCACACTCAATGAACAAAAGGAGGTAGATCTCCGGTCCCAGAGAAACCCCTGAGGTACACGCATTAATGCGTACGTGGCTTCTTATTTAACCCGTTCGCAAGGTAAGTAAAATGAGCCTTTATACCCCATCGAGGGCTTCCAGGTCGTCCCGGATATCTCCCACTCGCCCCAAGGAAGAGACGTGATGAGAACAAAAGAAAATACTTCGGAAATAAAGGGGGAATTAAAAATATAAATGAATCATCCACTTGGGACTATACCTTGAACTCCCTCTGTCTCTCTGCCATCCCTTTACCCCCGGCCACATTTAAAGCGGTGGAAAAAAGTGCTGCTGGAGATAAAAGACTGTACCCTCAGCGATTTATGTCACACAACCGTTTAAAATAACTGTTGTAAACCATAGGGTAGTTTCGTGATCGCACCGTAGCCGCGCCGCTGAGCACAGAGTTGTGCAGCGGCAACTGACGGCTGAAGCTGACAGCTTCATTTTCTAACCCGTTCCAGTTGCGCCGCACGGGTGGCTGCGTCGCGCTAATAAGCTACAGTCTCTTGGGTGTGAATCTGTAGCAGGCGGTTGCCGGCTTACTAAACCAACACAAGTCCGCCCACTGTTGCAAATAAAATCAGAACTGATCTTTCATGAATCCAAATAAAATAGTCATTTTATTTAAGTGAGAGAGTTTTTAGTACATGGAATAGAGACCTACCAGAAATGTTCCAACAGCGCCGATCGATCGTCCGTTGTTTGCTGAGACTCCAGCCATGAATTCCATGTTGGCTACAAAAGGGTTTCTAAGATTTCTCTGGCCTCACGGTCACTTATTCCAGAACACAACTCTTTGAAGTGCGTTTTATAAAATGACATGAACATAAAATGAGGTTTCCACGCTAGTTCTACAGTAAATCAGCCTTGAAAGTGGAAATTTTAGCATGGAATCTATGGAGATTACAACGATTACAGCAAAATAGTCATAGAAAGCATATTGATGCGTTTAATGAATACTGTTCATAAGAAGCGAAAAGTCCACGGAAACTGAAGAGAAATAAAATGAGCACTTTATCATCCACTTCTCAAGTAATCAGTGAATTACTGCCGTAATTGGAGTCCAAATTAGGATGTTCCATGCAAATCACCCTTCATTTGGGTCCAATGGCTACACAAATGTAGGCATAAAAAATATATTATGGGAATAATTTGTATATTTTAAACCATTATTTTCGTTTTCAATTGGTAACACATTATCAGCAAAAATAGGATATTTTAAAATGAATAAATAAAAATGCGTAAATTAGCAATTGTCTTGACTCACATAGTCGACCCAGAGCCACCTTAAGAAACTGTTTCGGAGGCGAATCAGCTGCAATTAGACCTGTGCGCCGCCGCGCCGCGCCGCCGCCGCCGATGGATTTGGTGCGGCGGCGACGCGCCGTCATACGCGGCGATGTACGAATCATTGCCTATAGAACATGGCTTCTCTATTTGATTACACTAATTTTTGCTGACTCCTCATCATTGTATTTCATAACTTTGTCAAACATTACTCACCACAGTGACACAGATATCCGTGCAGCAGTATTAACAGCCTTTTCTTAATAGCGACAGTTATCCGTGCGTTTAGGAAGGGAACCATCTTCAAAGACTTCGAGATATCTTTTTAAACTCATCCGCAAGTTTGCACACTAGGGCAGTATCCGGTGTATTTAAATAAAAGATTCGTATTTTATTCTTTTTTCAAGCATTTTCAAGCAGCCTCTCTCATTGGAATTGTAACATTAGTAAGCAATATCAAAATGTTAATTATGCACAGTAAAATACCTTTGTTCTACTCCATGTTTTGAAGTATAGCGCCACTTTAATTCAGCCAAAGTTGAGGCTTGAGGGTACCGAGTGGAGACCTCAGAAACTCTTTATCTGCTACGTGCTCATTAAGGGCCACGCGCCAGCGTGGGCCCTCATTTTGAATGTCTCCGAGCTCAGAGTTTTGGACCTTATGTCGCCCTCAGAACCTCTAGCTCGCCTAACCTCTATTCTCCCATGCTTTCTCCATTCCCTTTGCTTCACTTATGTTCCATTCCACTTGCTTGCTGCATTCCCTTCTTTTTTCCCCAACCAAAGCTTCAAAGTTCCATCTGTTTATCCACCTACTTTTTTAAATCTGCGATCACATATCATCATAACTAAGATAAGATTCAAGCCTGCATTCAAACAAAATTTAACTGCCTTCTCATCGCGATCATTTCTCGTTCCTAATCCATACCCTCCCACTTCATACCCATCTCTCCCTTCTCCCACTACTGCGTTCCAGACACCCATTACTATTAGGTTTCTCTTGTCCGGGAACACTCTGATTATCTCCTATAGCTGTTTATAAAGTCCATCCACCTCTTAATACCCATGGTTGCTTGTGGGCATGTACACCTGGGCTAAAACGAAAGTTTTTGAGCGTACTTTTACTTCAACCACTAGTATGCAGTCGCTCTGTTCAATGTTTACTACCCTCCTCCCCAATTATGCGTTCAATACCATAGCTACCCCACGTTGACTCTCATCCTCACCACTATAGATTACCCTGTAACTATCACTGCAATAGTCTCCGCAGTCTTTCCATCACTCCTCACACAGCTCCAAGACATCCACGTCCTCTAGGACAATCCGGCAAACCGTTTTAGCCGAGAAGGCCGTTAGGGCAATGGGGCGTTTCGGTTATCACTCGGCTAGTAGCGATTCTTTTATGATTTATGACTAGAGGCAGTATTTATAAATGTGTAAAATTAAATTGTAACTATTGTATGTAACTTGGTGTTGCTTACATATATAAAGACCTTAGCATGATTTTTCTCATCAACGACCAGATATGCTTTGGCCTGTATGTTCAGTGTTTTCGATGACAGATGGAATGGTTCCTTATAGTACTGGAAAAAAAATCTCTCCGCAAAGAGAAAAAAACAAATATTATTTTACACTATTTGTAGCACACCCACAGTGCAGTTCGTAGTTCATTACTCACCTCTTCCCACCACCATTGAGATGACTATCACTAGTCAGAAATCATAAAAGCATCGATACCAGCCGATAGATAACCAAAATGCCCATGCGGCGAAACGCCCCTAATCTCAATCATCGCCTAATCATCCCTGTGCCAAAATAGCTTCGCCCAATCATACCTGTGCCCAAATGACCTACGCAAAAATGGCTCGCGCCAAAACGACCGCTCCCAAACCGGCGCACTCCCGCACACCGGAATGTCCCAATCTCCTGCGTTCCTCTCTCTATTTCCGAATCGATATTTTCCTGATAACTATTAAAAAAGAGTAGCTCTTCTGTCCGAATGTGATGTACTATAATCTCTTATTATACAATATTGTATAATAAGAGATTATAATGACGATATAAAAGGCCGTATAACCGAAAAAGGCATCGAATATACTTCATCCTACTGTTCTTGAAACTATGCGTAATTAGGACGTGTAATATCGATAGATTTCCCTTCCTCGCTGAACAACCTTACAAAATGTTCATAAGTCTCTCCATCTACTGCAGTTTCTCCTTCTTTCTCCACATTCGCAACTCATAGACTTCTCTCTCTTCTTTCTTTTCCTTGCAAGGTTCACTGTCTTCCAGCCTTACAACGCAATGTATAGGAAAACGGGAAGTAGTTAACCAAAGGGTTTATGTACCTGCTGAAGAGTTTCTAATACTTCTAAATTCAAAATAAAAACATTTGGAGAATATTTGAACGATATTTCTTTTGTATTTGATCATTGGTTATGGTAAGTGAAGTTCAAGGAAGTAAATCTACGTTGCGGTCTGAGAGTATCTAGGAGGATCTTAAGGACCTCGCCTCGCATGAGGATAGGAAAAGGAATTGGAATAGGAGAAAGAATAAATTTCATAGGAAGTTATTATGCCCCACGGCACTGATGAGGCATAATTTTCCATCAAATACTATTTAAATGATGCAAATAGTATCCACAACGCATCCTATTCTCCGTAAACCGAAAGCCATAGGAATTTTCCTCTGCGGTTGAACAGAGTGCATAAGTACATGTGATGGACCTTACTGGAAAAGTTTAGACGGGTGAATAATGAGAGAGTTAATTTAGGAGAGTTTAAACTACGTTTCTGTGACCACCTGGGAGGGAGAGTGGTCCCAGCCCTTATGCAAAGAGGCACAATGGGAACGAATGGTGTTGAGGGGTAGAGGTCTCTTTCGAAACATAGAGGGGGAAGGAAGAGGCCCTGACAAGTAGTTACATGTTGATCCGATATGCGCAACCCAAGGAGGAGGACATGGGGGGCAAACAGATTCCAGGGCAGGCTTTCAAGCAATGATGGGAAAACTATTATTCCCTTTCCCTTACTATGTTACCCCCCTCCCTCTTCCACTCTCTTACACCGTGACATCCAGATGCCTGGAGCAGATACGAAGTATTCAAACATGACCGCGGAAGCCCAGTTTCATCAATTTTAAAAATTATTTATTAAAGTTTATGTATTTATTAACATAAGTTCATGTGACATGAATACAATTGTTCACAGAAATATGTAGTAGCTTAAGCTGCCACCTTCGGTTTGCGCTTTTGTATTTTACTCTCAAATAAAGGTTCGCTTTCTTTTCCCTTTTCATTACTTCTTCACTTTTGAATAACACGATTGCAAGTTGGTAATGGAAACAGTTGCCCAATTTAAATCTTCCGTCATCATAATTCAGCAAGCATTTTGAGCTTTACCACAAACATTCTTTTCCTGATAGACTTTACACCACATCTTCATTTTAAGGCCAGAGCGCACATTCAGTCGTTCGGTCTCCAGTTTTCAAAACTTCGTACCCCGCGTAACAACAATTACAGGCTGTAAAATGGTGTTTACACAACAGCTTACACAACAAAAAAATCACCAATCAATCAAAATCAGGTCTCAAAAAAACTCATCAACTCTTAAACTCATCTAGGCATGGATATAGCACCAAGATTAAAAACTAACTGAAACAATTTCTCTGACATTACTGATCTTGCACGTAATTCACAATCATCGAATGCAGGAGCATGTCTCATTAAATACAGCTTCACGTCATCCCCACGTCCAATATTCATACTATCACCTATTCTCAACGTTGTTAACAACCTAAAAAGCGGAATAAGCATCAAAACTCACCTGACCAATCCTCCGCACTCACAATCTCGCAAGAACTGTCCTAAACACTTGCAAAGACGCACAAAAAAATGTTTAAAATGAATCGGCAAAAAAACTCGAAGAGAAACGCGACATTCTCATTCAAATCTTAGACATTGTATTTTCACTTTTAAAGCAAAACGAAAGTGAAAACAAACCGTCAGTTGCCTTTATTTAAATGAATAGTTTGTAAAAAGTCAAATTTCCTCGTTCGAACGTCTAAAAATGCTCGTCTCCTAAATCTCTATGCATAAATCAGGTGTTGCTAGATCTCGTTCACCTGCAAATTTGTACGTGAAATTCCAAAAATCGTACCCCCTACGACTCAAAACTAACACATCTATATAAAAATTACTATTAGCATTGACTCTTTCGCTACATCTCAAGTCTGCGCAAAGCCAACGCCCAAATACTATAACGTGGATTTCGCTCGCATTTGCGATAAAAGGAAATTTGGCTCGCATTTGTGATAAAAGACACGGTATAGTGATAGTTTTCATTAAAGCTATTAAATATGTCATTTGTCTAAACGCTTAAAATTGTGAGACATATTTGTCGCATACGTATGTAGGAATTTGATAACATAATTTTTTACACGACATTATACAAATGAATGTATTTATTAATGAGAAAAAATGAATACTTTTTCCTATAATTTGTTTAAGTGCTACAATACTAGTGAACATATGAAGGCTAATATTACGCCGCCTGTCACGCCGCCTGTCACGCCGCCTCCGCCGGTAAAAACCATCGGATCGGCACGCCTACGGCGCGCCGCCGGCCGCCGACCCATTTCCAGTCGGCGTCCGCCGCCGATAGTTTTTTCATCGGCGCACAGGCCTAGTTTAATGATATTTATGAGTCCTTATAGCGCCACCACCATCCCAATGCAGAACGCGAATCCTCACTCTTCCACCACGGACCCCCTAATTCTATCACCAAAGGCTCTTCTTTCTCCCCTCTTTAAGAATCTCCGTCCTACAAAAAGCCTCTCGACAACCCTCGCCCGCAAATAATTCCCCCAGGGTAAGGCAGGGGAGGGGGGGGCCTCTTGCCGCCTCCGCCGCCCCCTTTGTCTCCAAGGCTCCTCTTCACCAGTCTTTAACCGCCTTCTACGCCGCCTCCGCCCACCCCGTCCCTTTACCGCGACCCCTTCGAAAACCCATGAAAATATCCGCCACCACCGCAAACTCCTGGCGTCCACCCTCACCGTTGAGTCTATCCTCCCGGGGAATATGTATTTACCCGCGTTCCCATTTCTTTCCCTCGGCTGTTGGAAAAAAGACTTATGCAGCATTTGGAAGGTTTATTTTTCGATTCCTTTTTAATTTATTTTTTACTAGGAGGTGGAGTCTTTCTTCGCCCAAGCAAGAGGTTGAGCGGAGATTGATCACGCGGGTGGCGAGTCCAGGGGTGGTATTAAGGAATGCGTATGTTTTCAAGAGAGTAGGGAGGGGATCTAGGTCCACTTAATATCTCAAGGACTTTCTATATGACATAAGTAACTCGAGGCCCGTCCATAGTGCACATCAAAATCAACCAATGATTATTCATTCACTGGCTTATCAATCCTGAGATTGGTTGACTGCAGCCCTCCCTTTTCCCTGTCTAATTCTAGTTCCCTTACCTCCTAGTATCTCTTCATATGTACTTTCACCTTTTTTGGTACATGAATTTACTCCTGGGTCTTCTTCTGGGGACTTTTCCTTCCATTTTGCCTTAAGTTATGTTCTACACAAACCCATTGCGTCTAAGGGTGTGTCCAATCTATCTGGTTCTTCTTTTCTGTATAGTGTTCCATATGATTCTTTCCTCTTCGACTCTTCTGTACACTTCATGATTTCGTATTTTGTCCGTCCATTTTATCTCCAGCATCCTCCTCCAGTACCAGGTTTCGAATGCTTCTAGTCTGTCCTGGTCAGCTTTTTGTATGGTCCATGCTTCCGATCCATAGAGTTCCACGCTCCACACGAATGTTTTCACATGTTATTTCCTGTTTTGTAGTTCTATCTCCTTTGAGCACAGCAGTTGTCTTTATCCCATGAACCAACCAATGATAATGCTCCTATATTTCCCTATCTCGACTAATACGATTTTTCCTTATGTGATAAGCAATGTCCAAGAATCGTTGCAACTCCACGCCATGAATCGCCGTAACACATGAAAGTTCGAACCATAACTTTGCAAAAGGCAAAGGCATACCGCCAGTGAACAATGCATTCTTAAGCAATACTAGGTATGCGTGGACTTCATGTGGTTGATGATGGTTTTAAAAAGAAAAATGAGTAACTACTGCTGGTGCTATGATTCTGTTGTTTACATACTTCGTCGTTATTAGAGGTAAAATTTGAATTAAACCCCAGTCAGCACAAAGAAACAGTTTACTTTAAATTTATTAGAAATTTATATACATATCTGGCAAACTGTTTACTTGATTACGAGCTATTGACGTAAGCTTTGAAGAAGCAGAAGGTAAAAATCACAGCCACATGACCTCGACAGTGAACAGTGAACTCGACCGAAGGTAATGAGAAGGCCAAATGATCGAGCCTTTGTCGATCATCGACGTCAATTTTTCAGCAAAAATAATAGTTTCTTGGGACGTAATCTTTCTACAAACTTTGTCCGGGGATTTTAGCAAAAAAATATTTTCTATCTCTAGTGTCGGATTTTTTCAGGTAAATCGTGTCGGTAGCTCTTTATGCCGGTGGTTTTGGATACTTGGTCTCCAGTTCAAGGAAGAGCTGACCTTAAAACTTAGTCTATGTCTTTGTTCCTGCCGTTGGATTGCAAATCCATTGGCAATTCATTCTAAGTGTCAACCATATGGTTGGATTTATCTTTGGTTTGAGCCTCTGTTTTATGTAAAAAAAATGGATGGTTGCGAGTCCTATTCCCACTGCTATTTTAGTGACAGTCAATACAACCACTTTAGCATCAGAAGACTTCATTTCTACTTACTGACATATTGTCTGCAATTTTTTTTTGGACTGAATATGATACAACGCGGAAGACACTATATCTATGTATACAAATTTTTGACAGAGATAGGTTTGGAGATAGAGATGGAGCCTAGGTAAATAAAAATATGCGTCTACTCTACAAAAATGTAAATTGTATTCATTCTCAAAGAATTGCCAAGCCCATTGAAGAATCACATGTCTCGCGAAAAAATTTGGCACAGAGAATGTAACTAATAAATGAGTACGCTTAAATTTATGATAACTCAGAATATCTTTTAAAAGGGGACAGATCAATAAATAGCGTTTGCAATGTATTCAAGGATTTAGATATGAACATTATATGTTAAGTCCTTCAGATGAAGGCAGGTGATTGACCATGAAATTCAAATTAATTATATTTTGGAGGGTAAGTCACCAATTTAGAAATGGTCCAACAAATTCATCATTAGAAAACATAATGTAATATTTTCACCTCGAACACAGATGATGTACTAATTAAACTCAAAACGTCGGCAACCGTTTAACATACCGTTTTTCAATTGATGACCAACCCTCCAAAAATCCCATCAATTTTCTCAAACGCATTAAGATGATAATGACGATATGACTGAGAGTTCCCAAAAGCAATAAAAGTAACATCAAAATAACAATATTTTTTTGCGAAGGCAGAAGTTTATATCTGAATAAAATACGACTTTCAAAAATCCTCATATGTCATCCCGATATTATTTTTAAAAATTATTAAAGTTAACGGAACATGAAGAAGTTAGGCCCCATTACGTTCTTTTTAGGATATTCCCGCTAAATCAGGTAAGACTAGATCAAACATTTATATCATTCTCAGAGTACGAGGGTACAACCAGTACTTTCAAGGAATGGACTTAACCCATGAGGAAGTTAATCAGCATGAAGAGCATAAATATAGCTTATCAGCGTGATCATGCAGAACAAATGCCAGCTCACTTCCGGGGTCCTCATGAATACCACTACCAAAATTAATATCCTGCAACTAGTACTATTCTCGTTAACTTTCCAGCGATTAGCCATGGCAGTCATTTAAATATAAGTTCACATAAACGACCAGATATAGAACAAGCACCGCACAATATTAAACTTTTCTAAAAAAAATTGAATCCCACTTATAAATAGCACGAAGTAATTGCATATTAACCTTAGTTTTATGAAAGTGGCAATGATTTATAGGCATGTGTCCGAACACCAAATACGATCAGCTCGAATAACAATGACATGCTGCTGCATATTGATTAATGGACGCATCAAACTTTATAATTAAACACAGATCGTTCCTGGCATACAAATACGGCAAAAACTACGTAATATATTTATTTAGAGTGACAGTTGTGATTAACAAACAATAATTTTCTATACTCAAATCAAAAATCCAAACGGAAACGAAATTGTAATGACGAATTAGTACAAAACAAGCAATTGCTCAACTACGTATTACCATGTGAATACGCGCAAATAAACAGCTGAATAGGTAGCGGCGCGTAGCAACGAATAACAGCGCCGTAAGTGAAACTCGATTTCCTTGAGAAGCGTAAGTGGCGCCGCTCGATTCGTTGCAATACATTTGAATCCGACTGTACCTATCTCCGTTTCCCGCAAAGGACGTCCTTTACATGGACCTCGGTAACTGTTGTACCAATAACATTAAATTATATACGTCATACATCTTATAGCTGCTGATATTAAAATGTAAAATTCGAATATGGTCTCCATTATGCCTGTGGAACTATCTCGCTCAAACTACCCTGACTTGTTAAGTGAACCGCCCCACAGTGGTCCCAGTATATGGAAAAATGGGACATGGTAAGAAAAATAAAATATTCAGGTAAATCTTTTGTGCAGTACGTTTGGATAGAGTAAGTGATGACGCGTCAAAATTCGAAGATCCTCAACCGGTATCACGCACCTTTACTGTTAGGGGCAATATAAGAGAACGCTCGGGTAAGGTATGCATTCTATTAATAATCGAAAGTCAAATGCGCGTTAACTTCGGAGTCGCTTACATAGAAGACTGTTGCATCGATTGTAATTCAAAGAACTAGATTCATCTCCGGAAAGTAAATACTATTTACATATTTAACCCTCTGGTTACCGACCCTCATTTTATTACGTTGATTACCGTTGGGGTCCTTTAGGGACCCCATTGTATTTATTTATATACTGAGGAAATGAAAAATGTTTTTAACCTCAGTACATTGATTTTATTTAGAAAACATCTTAATAAGCCATTATAATATCAAAAATTAAACAATTTTTGCAGGAAAATATTTATTAATAAACAATAAATAATTGTTTACAAAAAAGAGGAAAATTTAATTTCAAAATTCAATTAGTGATTTTTTTATGAAAGATCATCCCACAAAATAATAATACAGAAAAGTAAACAATGTTTACATACAAATATTTATAAGTAAACAAAAAATTGTTTGCAAAAAAAAAGAGGAAAATTCAATTACACCCTTCATTTTTACATGTTATTATGACATTCTTGTTGCGATGTTCTGAACAAACAAATGCTTTACACACGGAACATCTTACATTTACCTTTAAGTCAATATTTCGTGGGCAAATATGGCATCTGCCCCTTTTAGATTTACTGTCACTTGGTTCAGATTCGGCCATTTCTGAATTAGCCTTTTTTACTCCACATGCCAAAAGAGCAGAAGTAACTAGTCGACTATTCGTTGTTTCTGCGCGTTTTATCATACTTGGTAGGGCAAGTTCATGCCCTAGAGTCTTGAGAAAGACTCTTCTTCTAAACGAAGTCTTGGCATTCCATTCTGGATTTTTGCACATAAATATGGCAAATGCATTACTAGCTGCTATATCGATTATATTCATGAACAGCCTGAATGGCCATCTGTAAGTTTTTCTTGCGCATGTATACTCTCTTATTAGTTTGTCTGCATTGTCTACAGCTCCTTTTGTTCTATTATATTCTAATATCATTTGTGGTTTCTTACATTCACTCTCAGATATTTTGTTATCTAAGTATTGCGAAGTTAGCAAGTGTACCATTTTATTTTTCTTTGGCATATACGAGACCATAGCCAAGCCTTCTTTATGTAAGAAAGCAAACGTAGAAGAAAAAGTCTCACGATCTTTGGTGCTATTCAAGTCATAAGGAGTGTCCGGCTTATTCTTTCTCACTGTTCCTAGAAGAGTTATGTTTTTCGATGCCAAAAAGAGTGCCAACTCCACGGAAGTGAAAAAATTGTCTGTTGTGACGTTGCGGCCGGTGTTATATAGAGGCTCAATAAGATCTTTGACCACTCTAGTCCCTTGGTTCTTTTCAGCTCGCTGCCCAGGTAATTTCCCTGTATAAACTTGCAAATTGAAGAGGTACGAAGTTTTGACATCAGCTGCAGCCCATATTTTTATCCCATATCTCCCGGGTTTGGATTTAATATATTGCCTAAATGAACACTTTCCTCTGAACGATACCAGTTGTTCATCAACAGTAACACATTCAAACGGTTCAAAGTTTTTTTGGCAGTTTTCAACGAAAATATCCCAAACATTACGGATAGCGGCTAATTTGTCACTTTCTTTTCTTTGGGCCCTAGTATCTTTGTCATCAAAGCGTATGAATCTCATGATTTGTTGAAATCTTGTGCGGGACATAGATGCTGTAAAAAAAGCTCTACGAATGCTAGTATCAGTTGACCACAATTCTTTGACATTTTCTTTTCCACAACGAAGAGCACCTGCAGTCAATAATATACCAATAAATGCATCCAGTTCATCAATGTTCACATTAGTCCAGTTATTTTCAAATTTAGGGTGCTTCACTAACAACTCATTGTAGAATTTTTGGGCGTACAAATTAGTGCATTCAACTATAATAATTTTGACATCGTTGTTTATAAACAAATTAAAAGTTTCTCGAATGGACCTTGCACAGCTTGAATGTTTTGTAGGACCTGGTTTACAGTTAAGAATGTTTCGTTGTAAAGTTTTTGTAATTTTTGGAGGATTTTTTTCCCATATACGCCCTGATTTTGACTTAAAAACGTCAAAGTTAGTTATACTTTTATTTACCTCCACATCACTGTCAATTTCTTCTTCAGTAGGCAGTTGGTCAAATGGCTCCTCTTCTACTTCTTCCAAATCATCTTCAGATTCAGATGTACACTCTGCTGGGAGGAATTCACTATCACTGTCTTTGTCACAAAAATCATTGCAGTCACTTTCCTCTGCGATTCTTTCAATTTCTTCCTCCGTTAGGTGTCTTTTGGAAGTCATTTCTAGATAAAAAATAATTTTATCACAGTATGAATATAATTGTAAGTCATTAGGCATTAGGAAACATTAGAAAGGCAACAATATTTAAATTATTGCAAATATTTCATTGAAAGGGTAAAAAAATTTAATAAAGCTTTCAATTTTTAAAAATATTTATTTCTCTTATGATACTTGTAGGTAGAATAAATTTTACTAATTTACCAATAGGTGTTAATGTAAATTAGTTAAACTTCAGTACACGCAACATAGTTGTGAGTGACACCTGTACATTTTTTATCTATAAATTTATGTACTTACTTTTATAGGTGTTGCAAACGGAGAATTTTCTTCCATCGGTTGACTGCACAGGTTGATTGAAGCAGCTGTAGCGCACAAGTATCTCTGTAGCAATGGATGTTACCGGAACGGGCACTGAGCTTTGCATGTGAAGAACACACCCCCTCAGATAAATATTGGACTGTTGAATATGCTCATTTTACATTGGTATATATACGAATTCAGGTGCGTTCCGGTAAGAGAGGGAGTGGACACCGGGCGTCGAAGAGTGGTGTTGAGGGTAGGAGGCAGAGGGAGTGTGGGAGGAAGAAAGGGTTGGGGAAGATAATGGGGCTGCGTTAGGCTAGCCGGGGTTTTGCTGCGCTCAGGGCCTTCGGGCAGCGGGGGGTGAAGCAGTTGAGAAGAGGAAAGGGAAGGATTAGCAAGGAACACATCAATTCGGTGTTAATTTTGAGAATTTCTATGCACAATAGTCGATGGTTATGAGCAAGTGCAGGCTATTGATGAGAAAGCAGGTGATTTGGAGGGAGGATTGAGCGAGGGAGTGGAATGGCACTGGGGATCGGGATAACTATTTCTTGGAATCCGTTAATGGCTCACTAATGGTTCAGTCACCAGGAATTTTGGTAAAAAGGGAGGGGTTAGAAAAAGGAGGTACTGGAGATATTATCACAAGTGGAATAGTTCGTTGAGTGAGATGGAGAATAAGGGGAAGTGAGATCCACGCCCAAGCAAGTGAGGAAACAACGTGGCCCTGGCGTACCCTATCACTTGCTCGGCGGTGGTGCTCCACAGGGAGCTTTCACAACAATAGCCTGTACTTGCTGATCACCATCGACCCTTGTGCATAGAAATTCTCAGAATATACACCGAATTGATGTGTTCCTTGCTAATCCTTCCCTTTTCTCTTCTCAACTGCTACACCTCCCGCTGCCCGAAGGCCCTCAACGCAGGAAAACCCCGGCCAGCCAAACGCAGCCCCTTTACATCTCCCAACCCTTTCTCCCTCCCATACCCCATCTGCCTCCCAACCCTCAACACCACCCTTCGACGCCCGGTGTCCACTCCCTCTATTACCGGTAGGCAACTGAATTTGTATATATTCTAACGTGAAATGATGCAAAACCCGGGTCGTGAATAAATAACTCGGTTAGTGGTCAATCACAAAGTTTGATCTCTATTTTCGCTACGGAGAGCAGTGCCAAATCTGAACTTATGATCGATGAACAAAGACAATATTTCGATGCGTAAATGGTATTACGACGCCAAGTTGGGACGATGAACCGAAGCTATTTACCAGTTAGCAAATTAGTTGAAACGTACATCTACATCTACGTCATACCCTGCAAGCCACCCAAAGGGTGTGTGGCAGGGGGTGCTTTCGCACCAGGCATGCATGAATGATATGGTAGAACACCGACATTACACTAAAACCCGCGAACCACACATGCAAAGCGCCAATCAAAAATCTAATACCCAAGAAACATTCTATCCTCAATCGCTCCAACATGCAAGGGATACAAAGACCACCACTACAGATTCAAAACGTAAAATGAAGACGAAAAATTTCGAATGCGAATTACCCATAATAGTGGATGTAACCAAAACGAGCAGAGAACTACCAATGTGAAGATAAATCACTCTCAATCACAGATATATTTTAGACTTTCACCATATTTAGACTGTCCAGTCAGGAACGACAAAACAATATTTCACAGGGAATATGTATGGATTATATGTGCTGATGACATGATGTGCTAAAGACGTCAAGTGAAGGAACGTAAAGCAGGACAGAGGCCCAGAATAATGATAGAAAAGTGGGGATTAGCTAACATTAGCTAACATTAGCTAACAATAATAATACATAGTAATAAGAGTTTTTTTTATAATTATATTAATTATTTAAACAATAGTAAGATATATTAAGAATAATTGATGAAATAATCAGTTATACACGCACACATTTGCAAAACAGTCAAACATTCAGTCTAGGACGTTGGTTATCCAGTGGGGTCCTTCTAGGACCCCATCCATATTTTAATTGATATAGAATCCAAATGAACGTATTTTTGATCCTACTTTGGCCACTAAAAAGGAATTAAAAAGTTGTTCACATACCAAGAGACCCATGAACGTGAGAAAAAAATTATGAAATTTATTCAAAATTTTTTGAGTATGGGGTCCTTGAAGGACCCCGCTCGGTAACCAGAGGGTTAAGTAGAAATTTATGGTTAAGTTGTCATTATTGTCATGTCAAATTGAAAATTAAGAAAATTAAGGAATTTTAATTCGAGAAATATAATTAAAATTAGTGAAAAGTTCACTCATCTCATGATATTCCATTAAAAAAATCTATTGGAAAGTGTAACTAACATCACTAATTATACAAAAAACTCATAAGTGTCTGCCGAAATTTGCCTATATTAATTTTATTTGTTACATTTAAATTATTAATTTTGTCCTATTTGCAGCAAATAAAATCTATTCGCACAAATATTGCAAAAAATGAAATCCGCAAGTTTTCACATTTAATGGAAAAATTCAATTGTCTTGGCATCATACTCGTGTTCAGCGACCCCGAAAAACCTATATACATCAAATTTCATCTTGATCTGACAAAATCTTTTCATGTCCCAGAAATACATGGGCCGAGGACCACGGCGCGCCCCTTAGATGTAGAGATAGGTGGGGAGAGGGGTTTAAAACATTTCCCCGGACACTTATATCTTCCATGTTATTTTCAGGGGCTCTCAGCCCACCCGGTAACCTCTCCGCAAAACCCCTCGCCAACCCTTATCTTATTTCGCTCCCATTTTTTTTCCTATCGGTTCTTCTCCGAATTCCCCAGGACCTTCCGCCCACCCAAGCCACTGCCGCAGACAAAAACCCCTTGGCGAGCAGAAAAAAAAGGGATAAAAGATGAATTCACCGCGAGAGGAGACGCCTGGGTGCGGGTGGACTTTAAGAGGGTGGTCGGCCCTGCTTAATTTTTTTTTGGGATGGGGTTAGACTGCGGTGGCGAGGGACGGAGGTAAAGGACGTCCTTTGCGGGAAACGGAGATATGTACAGTATAGGGCGCACGGGCGTACGTCAAAGAGTGCGCAAAGCGAAGGCAAAACGGGTGGCGAGGAGGGCGAAGTCTTCCAAAAACACGATGAGCGCCGAGGAGGGAATACGGGGGACAGGGCTGCACTATTTACTACGCAGACACCGACCGACGTCTAACATAATCCCTCTCTTTACCGACCTCTCCCAGGGATGATGTCGTTTATTTTCTGCTTGGATCTTTCAGTGCGCGAAACACCCACTCAATATTCATTACTACAGAGCGTTCCAAATGTTGTGCGCGGCATGGGCCCAGCTGAGAACGCTGTTGCCAAACTGACACTGCTGACAAGCTCCTTAAGACCCTTAAGAAAGAGAAGGAAGGGGAGGAAGGTATAGAGGAAGAGGAAACCTTATCTAAAACCGGGCACTCTAAAATTAAGTCACTGCGGGAAATAATATTTGCACAATGGAAGACACTCGTAAAGTAGGTAGAAAAACGGCAACATAGCAAAGTTAATTTTCTCGCTGCTAATGACAACATGGCAACTCCGGCCTTACGGATATTTAAACATGAAACGAGTCTCCCAAAGAATCCATATGGTCAACTAAACGTGGAACGGACTTAAAGCGTGGTGGAGAACTATATGAAAAACCACACGAGACGAAACTGAAGAGAATCGCAGGATGTAAGCGCCACCAAATTAAAATACCGGTATTTACGACAATTTAACAGATTTAAAGCATATAATTTATTGCCTGTTTATTGTTATAATTCAAAAATTGTAAGTACAACGATGAAAAATATACGTTCTTGGTTACTTACTAAAGAAACTCTAGAGTATGTTTTCTTGCAACTGCAATATTACCTGAGTCTTGTCACTGCAATATTATCTGATACATGTATTATCACTTGTATTTATTTATCCTGGGTTGGATGGGATAGAACCGTCCCCTCTTCCCCAACCCAGTTTACATACACCGACACCCATGTCCTGAGCAGATAATATTCTACCCATGCGGGACTCGAACCCGCGACCCTCGGGTTAGCAGGCGAGGAATTTACCCCGCCACCACCGGGGCTGACTATACTGTAATTTCATAATGTTGTAATTCATTTATATATTATAACCTACTTTGTAAACGATGGTAGCCATAATTCAGGTTTACCTTCATGGCTACCTAAAGTTACTCCCCGATTTAACTAAATACACGAGGCGTGTTTTTTTTAAGTAAGTACCGTTTTTAAATAAAAACAAAACTAGTACACGTTTCTCAACAATTTTATTTTAACATGAAAACCTGTACCTTAATATACTTTTCTACATAATTTCCACGTCTGAAGTTGTTAAGAGTTCATATTAAACATTCAATGAAGTCTTCATACACACAATTTACGCTTATACTTCAAAATAAAGGTTGAAGGTTAGCCATTCCCCAGAATGACATGTACAATTAAGGACTAGGTGAGTGATAAGTCAAGTCTCAGGTAGGCTGAAAACTTCTCATTAAAAATTGTAAGCGCAATTAATTTGCCTCTTTTTTGTCAGTTCATTATCAGGAGCGGTGACGGATTAAGTTCGTTGTTTAGGGGGCGGAGGAGAGCTACTTTCCGGGAATGTGAAATATCTTATGGGTACCACATTTACTATTTTGCCGGGAACTAAGGGTAGGGCGGCCTCTACCTACGGGCCCCACCTTAAATCGTCCCTGATTTGAGGAACCTTACCTTTCGACAAACCTTGTATACGGGTCATTTCAAGTGAGATCACCTATCACAATATGCCCTCGCGACTCATATTTTTAAAAATTCTTTTTATGGAACTATACACAAAATGTTTTTGCCCATAATTGGCCTCCAGTATTCATTTTGAATCGAAGCAGTTTTTCGCACACTGTGCTCCTCCTTTTTCGAGAGAAATTCTGAAAAGTGATAAATGTTGGATTGCTTTCGTACTTAATGCCTAAGCCTTGGCGGCAAATTAACTCTAACGAGTTGCATTTACATGGTAATTCGTAAAAATATGGTGCCTACAGCGCACGGTCTGAAACGATCGTAAAAGGTGATGCGAAGCGAGCAAGTGACTTAAAAAATAAAATGCGTGCAATAACTACTGTTATAAAGATAATTCATTGGTAAGGGTAGGTTTAAAACGAAGTGAGTGACAATCGTTAACATTTTTACAGGGCACTGTTTACCCGTAATACAGGGAGTAACAATAAGGTTAGGCCAAACTTTCAGTACACATTCCTTACACGTAGGAGAAAAAGATATTTTATACCGATGTGAGTCCGGAAACGCTTTACTTCCACGTTTGAACTCATTTCCTACACCTAATCAGGGTACATTAATCATGGGAAACACAGGAAATGAAGGTACCAGCGTGCCAAATGAAACTCTACCATGTCACTTCAACAGTTGATGCTATGAGTACGTCAATGCAGTGAGTTGCACGTCAACACAAGCAATGACGTGAGTCGCATGTCAACATCACCTTCGGATAAATAGAACGCGAAACACTGGCGGTGAAACCAAGAATTACAACTTGACCAGACGTAACCAAGAGGGCATTTTGAAACATTTCATGTAGGAAAGAGCCTCATGTGTTACGCCAGGGCGTTCTGTTCAAGTGTGTTTTTCGTGTTTAAATTAACATGAAGAATTGAAGAAAATGAGTTCAAACAAGGAATAAAAGTATTTCCAGACCCATATCCGTATGATATATTTTCTTCTTCCGCGAGTGAGGTATGCATCCTGAAACTTTGGCTGCGCCTTATTGTTACACCCTCTATGTATTTCTCTCTTCATCTCATCGTATGTCCTAGAGTTTCGCATTCAACACACCTATATTTGCCAAAGTTCCAAGATAAGGAAGGAAAGTCTAAAGCAATGTCCCTCTTAGGCCTCCTCTATCGTTTTACCGAAATTAATGAGCCCCGAGCACTTAGAACTTTTTTCTCGTCCATTATTCTTCCAATTCTTACCTATTCCTGCCCCATCTGGTCTATCTCTTCTCAAACTAATCTTTCATCGCTGGACTGTGTCCGCAACTTCTTTACTAAAATAGTTAAGAATAGATTACCACAGTGTCGTAATATGTCCACCAAGGCTATTCTATCCTCTCTCTCCATCCCTAATCTCCCCACTCATAGACTCACAGCAGACTTAATATTTATTTATAATATTCTTAATTCCACCATCGACTGCCCTGAATTGCTCTCTTTTATCAATTTCAAAGTTCCATCCCGCCCCACCCGTTCTCACCCTTTACTCCACATACCCATTCCTAGACTTTCGATCACTAAACGTTCTCTTTTCTTCCGCCTCTCCTCTCTATTAAATTCCCTCCCTTCCCAATTTGATCCTTTTGCACTTTCATCTAAATCCTTTATAAGCCTTTCTCTTTTGTATCTTTCACCCAAGTAGTTATTCCCCCAATTTTCATTTTCTTTTTTTTTATATATTGCCATAATTTCTGCTTGCAACCAGTTGTTAAGTTTGCTTGTATATGTCCTTAAGTGTGTGTATTGTTACATGGCCACTATAAAATGGCGACATAGCTGTATGCGGTTTTATTACTTTAAATAAATACATGAAACGAGGACAGAATTCTGCATACTCAGCCGGACCCGAAGACACTAGAGTATCCTGTTCCACAGACTGGAAAGCAACGCAGTAGTCACACGGGTTCAACTAGCGCGGTTGGGCTACACAGAGGGATCGGTGTCTCCTTCGGAGTTGGACCTGCGCGGACGCAACGAATTCGAGTAGGTCCGCGCAGGTCGGAGTATGACAGGTAGCATACGTATTACCCCTCGAGAAACACGAGCTTTCCGACCGCGCAGTTCCGACCGGCGAGTATGACACCACTTGGGGGTCGTGCATTAACTACGTTACCAACTTAGAGGGGGGAGGGAGATGCCTAAAAACCTACAGCGGGTAAAGAGGGATAGGGGGGGTTCAGTAAAGTAACGTAGCTGTTATAATGCCCCTGTTTCTTACTCGTCAACATCGCGTCGACAATACTATAGAGTTTAACATGAGGAAGGGCGCCCGGCGTGATTTAATATATCTAGTTCGGCTACTTTATTTGTCTTATTTCAACCTATCCCTAAAAATAAACTCCCGCAATTATTAAGAAAATATTTGTGAATTGAGAGTTTCATTTGTAGAGATATCTTTACATGTCGGGCGGGATCGCGGGGGGGAAGGGGGGAGTCCGGAAAAATACCACGGTTGTCAACGAAGGGGAGGAGGTTGAAAAAATCACCGAAAATGATAACGTAATTTATGCACGTCCCCGGCTTCGCGCTCGACTGTTCAGCCTCGTTGAGTACACTCGATGAAGATATCGGAACGGGGATAACCAACATGGTGGACTGTGGCTACTTGCTTTGGCTGTCATGCCCTCTCTACCAAGCCGGGACTTCGAGAGCCTCGGGAAGATACGCGGGACCGACCGACCCCTGGAATAGGTACACAGAATAGGAGAAGAGTGTTGAGAGGAAAAGAGTGCGTAGAAATGGGCCGGTCAAGCCTTTGCAAGTGGACTAAAGGGGGTGGTTTGGAGGGGGGACGGGATATTTTCATCTCCCCCCCGTCCTATTTTGCACGCCCTTTGTGGCCAAAGGGCTCTCGAGTTCTCTCAAACCTTCCACTCCCGGTCTCCTCCTCATGGTTCCACGTCTCTCTCTCTCTCTTTTTTTAATCCTCGGGTAAAAAATTTCCACCCACCTCACTCCCCCGCAAGAAACACACACACATGCAAAAAACCTCCCGCCCGCAAAGGAATTAAAAAAAAAAACAACTGAAACGCTCCCTGCGAAAAGGAACGGTGGAATATGATGAAGAAGGGGCACGAAGTGGGATGGGATTGGTCGAAAAAGGATAAGGCGAGTGGGAGTTAGAGGGGAGGGATGACAGCCTGGCGGAAGGGGTTCGGAATAAAACGGAAAGGGGAAAATATAACCACCACCCCCTAAGGGACATAAGTCCTGAAAAGGCGCTGACCTCCGCGGAATATTAAGTGCTTCCCTCGCCACTCGGAGCAATTCCCTGGAAAAAAAGTAGGACCTCTTTCCCCCCCCCAATCCCAGTCCCCCAATCCACCCTTTACGGTAAGATCCTCTAACCCCCAACCCCTTACGCCGCAGCTTCTAAATCCGTAGGGGTGCTCATTAAGTGAGGGGTGGGTCGGCATCCCCCTACACCCATCATCTCACGTGGGCAGATTGGGTGGGCGGTTGGAGCGGAATACGAGAGTAATCCACGGAAAACGCTGTCTAACGAGGAGAGACGGGGAGGAGGAAGGTGGAGGCGTCACGTGATCATCTTAAGAGCAGCCGCACCAAAGGAGTATACAGTGGTTGCGAATCATGGGGATGATCAGCTGGTCGAAGCGTGACTTTAGGAAGGAGTAGGCTTGCGAGAAAGGGGTTCCCTAAAGACAGTACAATGATTGATTGGATTGGATTTTGGGTAAGCGACCGACAGGTAAGGTCATTTGCGCCATTTGGGACAGGTAAGGGAGGAAGGGTGGATAGAAACCCGGCGTCGGCATTAGCCTGCTCTTAACGAAAGACGCCAAGGAGACCACGGTTTAACGTCTCACCCGACAGATGGAATATTGTACTTGAAGTTCCCTCCACAAACGCTGGCCGCCCGTATGGTCAGCGAGTACTATAGCCACCACACCAACCCGATCTCCGGCAGTATAATATACTCTCAAACGTCTCACAATATGGGATTTCGATAAGGTGCGGTGGCAAGTGATCCACCCAATTTTAACGAGACGCCGTAGATCTTTTTTGTTTCCACAACCCCGACAATATCACAATTGGCCTCTTGCATCAATTGCAATAACAATAGTCATGGACGAACACAAACACCCATGGCCTGATTGGTGAAAAGTTCACCCTGGAGGGGCTCGAAATTGCGAGCCCGGTTGGCAGACAAGGCCTTTACCCCGTCGCCACGGCAGTCAACAAAATTTACAGGTACCACCCAGACATGATCACGGATCGCCAGATTAGTCCAGAGTGCTAACCAATACACGCCATCTTCCGGATAAGACGCGGTTTAGGAGGACGCAACCAGTTTGTGGGTCACGTGTCATCAGTATTTGCTTCATAGTTGTAAGTATTTGGAACAATGTTCAAGTAGCAAACCTGTCGAATTAAAAAAAAATTACGAATAAATAACATCATCGCAATCCACGACTGATACCTGTCGTTCATTACTCCATTACGTTAAAGTTACCTTTTACTCTCAATTACTTCATTACTGATTATTATATCCAATCTTTTTGGTTTCATCCACAACTGCGCAAAAAGTTTCGCGCAGAAGTTTATTTTTCAGCATAGGTACTTAGTTGAAGCACTTCACTCAGTGGACAACCTGGGATGAAAATGTGATCTACATATTTAAGTGCTGAACTGAAAGTATAATTTAAAAAAAGGGAATTTTTATTGAACCGGACGGATTCACGGGTAAGAAAACCTTTATTTAAAAACGTACAACGACATAATCATTTCACGCACCGCTGGATTATTGAATGGGCATAACTGTCGTGCAGAATCAAACATTAGTTGTTGAGACTGACAGACAAAACTCCGCATTTTCCGTCTTCTATTCGTACTATGTAGCGCGATTTTACAAGACACGACGATTTTGGGGAACCTAACCTCGCCCCTATTGCGGTTTTACTTAATTACACGATGCGAAGGCCAGCTTTGAAATCAGCGCTAAATCGGAACCAATTGCTGAACTTCAATCTAATTCGGTACCTAAAAGCTAGAGTCTAAAAGCCTTTCAGCTAACGGTCCCGCAACGGGTGCAGGAGCGCGAATACCGTGGTTGTGGCACGACCGGTCCCGCAAGCCTGGAAACGGTTTCAGCTCATGTATCGGGTTCTTGAGTTGACCAGAGTACTAGCTCCCCATCCCGAAGGCCCTGATTTGTATACCGGAAGCATGCCCATGAACTTCCCCTATCTCGTCCGTGTTACGGCCTGAGGCCCTTATTGTCACCTTTCGAATCAAACTGCCGCTAGATGGCAGCACTATAACTCGCCCATGGATTGCGTTGTGGCAGATGAAGTGAAGCAGAAAAAAAGCGATATTAACACATTTTATGGTGTTAGAGATGTTTACATTTGTAAAATATTTAATTTAGAGTTCAATTTTATTTTAAATTAAGAATCAAGAAATCAACGAATATTTCGTCGTATTTAATGGAAATATAAGGAAATCTACGATGACAGATAGCCTTCAATACTGATACTTCCATCGCTTCTACAATACATCACTTCGATTCACCGATGCCCTGGCATTATTAAAAGTTCCTAGAATCTTATGTACTATTTTTGTTAGCGACAATATGCTATACACCGCAAAAATATGGACGCAAACGCAAAAACTTGAAGTCTCGTTGTCATCAACGCAAATCATGGGCGAGTAATAGTGCTGCCACCTATCGATTAAGTTTCCCCATTGGCGACAATAGCGGCTTCAGATATGTTCCTGAGTTTCCACCAGCTGACCGGAAGCGACGGAGAGAATTTCAAGAGTAGAACTCCGAATCGACGAATGGAACGTGAAAATGAGGACCTCTGACGTTGCATTACATGAAGAGCAGGCTGAGGGCGAAGACAAGTTTCTCTCCCTCACTTCCTAAACGATCTTATCCTCTCCAACCAACCCACGAGTCCTAATGGGGGAAAATAACCCCAGATGTCAGTCGCCAACTTAAATATAAAAAAACTCTACCCTTTATTATTCAAATGCCTTCAGTCGACCCTGACAGACTCAACCGTGGACCTACATTCAAGAGAAACTAATGAAGATAAACACGTGTTATAAGTCTCGTGATTTAAAAAAAAGGAGCATATTTTTCGAAGTATTATTATCACGTATGGGGACACACAATTAGTTTGCGTCATTCAGGCAGTGCCGAAGTTTTCCTCCGAAAGGTATTCTATTCGAGATAAATCATATACATACTTTCGCAAGCAAATAAACTTTCCCCACGATAGCTTTTCGCTTCCTTCTTAACCTCGACCTGCAAATACGTGATGTTTGAAAATTCCTTTTTTCCATACTAATGAGTGTTAAGATGTAATCACTCGTTTTTCTATATTTCACGATGGATACATGCGCAACGCCACGGCGATAATCCGACGAAGTCAGAATTCCTGGTCTTCAAGTGGCCGTCCTCTTTTTCTCCTCCCCGGTGGTTGCCAGTCGAGTTTCATTTTACGCCGAAGTTGGTCTTCCATTCTCTTTATATGCGTGCACTCAAAAAGCAAGCGTCTTTTCTCTGCTTCTTCGGCGACATTTTTACTGTCTGCCTCACTGTCCGCAAGTTTTCATTCGTGATTATTTTAATGTTGATATTCTGCAACTTCTCCGCAGAAAATCTATCCCAACAACCTCTAGCCTCGGTCTGTCCCTTTTGGTCAATTTCCATTGTTTCTGTTCCATAGAGAAGCAAGCTCTGAATAATTACCGGATATATTTGGTGCTTTGTGTTCCTTCTAATATCTTTTGACCGCAACAATCCAGGCAGGTGGTTCATTTGGTGGAAGCCAAATTTTACAAGCATCTATATTCTCCCTGCTATGAGAATGTAGATGATTGTAAAATTTGGCTTCCTCCTACCCCTGCTACCTTAATGTAGGCTTGAATTTCAACCTACACAGTACTTGCATTTCAGAAGCAAGCCGTGTTACTGCCATATCAGGGCTATCTTAAATGCAACATGGGTCTACCTTACAAGCAGTAATACTTGGGTTGACATTCAGCTCTGATTCTACCTCATTCTTAGACTAGGAAATGGCTGTAACATTCGACTGACACCCTTAAAAATGTTGCCTCTGAAAATCAGTCCTCTTTTCAGTCTTAAAATCAGAGCGACTGTCTACATTGAAAATGGCCATTTTATATCCGACAATAACTAAAAAAGTGATAAAAATACCGGAAGAGGCTAAAATTTTGTGTAAGATTGTCTTGGACTCCCTCTGTATAAGAGAACATAATAAAAACTCAACAGTTTCGTGAGTCTCAAATAATACTTGAATGGTCATATTGCCTGAGAAAGCTTTAGCCTCCGGGGTGTTTCAAGACCTTACGGTTTGGCTTCTTTAGCTCGGTGCATTCTCTTTGTTATTTCTTTCTCATTTGCTCCCTCTTTGCCCATGGTCACTGCTAAGTATTTGTACTCACTACAGACTGCAGTGCAGTGCAGACAGACTTTATATTCTCCCTAAATGACCCTTCCATATACGACAATAACGGTATAAATAGATAAAAACACGATATCAGAGGAGACTAAAATTTTGTGTAAGATTGTCTCGGACTCCCTCAGCGCAAGAGACAGTAAGAAAAACTCGACCGTTTCTCAAATAATACTTGGATAGCCGCATTTCCTCCGAGGCGTTACAAGACGATAAGGTTTGGCATTTTTTTGCGTCCCGCAGTTAACAAGCTGAGTCGTGGTCGCCGACTTCATGGAAATGATAGGGGTCACCCGGGGAATGCCACGGTTTTGCACGGAGGAGGGGGGTGGTGGCAAGGAAGGAGGGGGCTCCGCGAGAGAAGGCTTGAGCTCAAAGGTATGCGCGGCGGGCCTCCGAAAAGGCACTCTCAGATTTTTCATTCGAGCTCCCTCCTGTCCTTCACCTGTCCCCAGCTCTCAATATCGACGGTCGTTTGACATTTTTACGACCTCCAGCTTACGGCCACGAGTCATCAAAAGTTTCACTCCGCGTCTCCCCGTCGGGTAATAAATAAAGGACGTCATGAGCTTGTGAGCATAAATTTGGGAGAGAAATGCTGCTCCTGCCATCCACCTCTTCATTTTTTTTAACCTTTTTGGACGTTTTGCTGTTCAAGAAGAAAAAGAATGGTGTTCGGCCACTTGGCGTGCCTACTTCTCTCTCGTTAACCCCTTCCTTCCCTCAGCAATTCTCCAGCGAATTTGTTGGCATCACCATATTTTCATTCTTCAGCGGCATTTTTCCGCCCTCTATTCTATCCAAGTACGTAGAATATTTCGTTTGAAAGAGAATTTCTTTTCGGGTCTTGCTCCGCATCTATTCGTTTTTCTGGACAATATTTCGCCAGCTTTGCAGCTGGCTTCTTCAGGTCGGTTGAGGTTAGTGAGTGAGTGAGGAGGAACAGGGATTACAGAAGCTCCTAGATAAGTTTTGTGAATCAACAGAGAGAATGAATACGTGCAAGACAAAAGAAGAAGTTTTTGTTAAGGAGAATGGTGAGAATGACTATATGATGAGGGCGAATGGTGAAGTAGTTGAACAAGTGGATGATTCTGTGTACTTAAGGTAAGATATTTGCGAAAGATGGATAGATGAGGAGATAAAGAGACGTGCGAATGCTGGAAGGAAAGTGGTAGGTAGCATGTGGAGCATATCAAGGAATGAGTGCCTGTCTAAGGAAGCGAAAATCTCCGTGTACAAAAGTGTACTTCTCCCCAATTTGTTGTATGATAGTGAAACATGGGTATGTCAGGATAGGTATAAGAGTAGAATAAACGCCGTGGGTATGAGTTATCTGAGGAGTGTTTGCGGCAAAAGTAGGATGGATAGGGTCAGGAATGAGTGGGTAATAAATGAGTGTGGGTTAGATGCTCCAGTAATGGACGTATATGAAAGGAGTGTGCTTCTTTGGTTTGGCCATGTTGAGATAATGGATGAGTCGAATAACGGAACAGATATATAAGAGTAAAATGAATGGTGCGAGAGGTAGAGGTAGGCCGAGAAAGTTGTGGTTGAATGTGGTTGAGGAAATTCTTAGGAGGAGGAATGTTAGGAATCTTAAAAACAGGAGGGCGTGTATGAAGCAGTGTATGGGGGCAAATGAAGCAAAAGAGGTTTACAAGGATAGTTAAGTATGGAAGAAATTATTGAAGCAGATATAGGTGTAAAAATATGTATCGGTTGAGGTGTTGGTGCAGAGCTTAATCCGTCTTTTTACATTGTTCCGTTTGTGAATTTTTTGGAAAAATATAGTTTTGGGAAGAAAAATAATTCATTTGTATACGGGTTCATGCAAAGTGCGTTCTGGTAGACGTGTGTACTGATTGGTCCATTCTACTGAAGACATGTTTCCACGCGTTTTTTGTTATTTTAGCGATACCGAATTATTGACAAAAGGAGACCGTTATTTCCCTATGACCATACGATAATGAATGAAAATAGCGTAAACGCCACAAAATTTCAACCGAGAGGACGGCTACACTCTCGGCAACGCTTGGAAACGCGTCTTCGGTGAAATGGATCAATCAGGACACAGCTCCACCCGAAGGCGCCAAACGGAGCAGCATAAAAAGACGGACCCAACCTGCATCGAAACTTCAGCGGGCCTGAAGAAGCCATCCGGAACGCTGGCGTAAAATTGTCCAGAAAAATAGATAGACGCGGAAGAACACCGGAAAAGCAATTCTCTTCATCTCGAAGACTCCGAGGAAACCTTCACGGAAACATTTGGTTTCATAGCGCATTCATTCAGTAGTTTCTAGAAACATTTATTAGACATCCCAATGCATTATGTGCGGATTTTCCCAAATTTATTTTGAGAGTCAGAAGGAAGAACGCTTATACAACTGTGAATTTTTTTTGGAAAAATATAGTTTTTGGGAGGAAAACCTTTTATTTGCATTTGGGTTCATGCAAAGAGCATCCAATTTTTTTTTAGGCAGGAGAAACAATTGGACTGTTAACGGTTCAATCACCCACTTCGCTTCCGAATAGAGTAGTCATAAAAATTCCGGATTCTGGTATTATATTAATATGTAATGACAGAATCCGAAATTACAGTAATATGTACTTGCGTCTCAATAAGTAAATTCTTATTTTTCAACTTCAGCTAGATCGGCAAGCAGTATCATCCAACCTGACGCCTTTTGCAAACAAATGGGAAGTGTTTCCATTAACCTCATATCCTCTCCTCAGTAACAAATCTTAGATTAGCCTTCACATAGTTGGTGACTTGGACCTTCTTATTTGCTCACTTATCCTTTAAATTATGATAATTGTATTAGAACTGATGGTAACTATTGCGACGGATTTTTAAGATTACCTAGAGTAAAATATCCAATCATAGAGGGGGAAATTTTAGCTAAGGTGTGAGAGCTACTGACGATTTGACGCTGAAAACCATTTTATTACTTAACGTGATATGGATTCCAGTGGAACTTGTCATAGCGTGCAATCCCTTCATTTTAAGTAATAATAATGTCGAAGTAAGAAAAGAAAATACTAAAACTATAACGAAAGTAAAATTATCACTTAGTTTTTTTCAGAACATTAAATGACTAATTTTCATGATGTATTGTTTTAATGGTTTTCCCTATTTCTAGGCATTGACGATCTATTATAACGATTTTTTTGTATGGTTTTGGCAAAATATACTTTTTTGTATGGTATGGTATGGTATGAAAAAATGGTTTCCTACTGCGTTTGGAATGCTTAATATCAAGACATTCTAGTTTGGAGATGAAATCTCCGAATTCCTTACAATTAGATTCAAAATAAGAAAAAATAAAACGCAAAAGAAGCCAATGGATGTGACAAAAGGCGGAACCTTCGGATGAAACGAAACAACCCCATCAGATGTCAAAATCTCAGGCGGCCCTCAGCTCAGTGGAGCATACGTGCATGCAATAGATCTCAGGCAAAAAAATGGTAATCCCCTTTACTTCTTCAATTATGAATAAAGATATGTGGCATTTGAATTTTGGGGTCGCCCTGGCTCCGTGGGCAATGATAGTGGAGATTCCTTTCATCCGATTTCATCGAGGCAGAAAGAAAGACGATATACGGAGAGCATTGAATACTGAAAGAGTAGAATGCCCTTTGAATAGCCGGCGGGGGGAAAACGAATGTTTATGGATTCCGGAAAGCTTTATTTTGCGGACAAAAGAGATTAACAATTGGATAGTATCCGAGCCCTACAGGTACCAGCCCTTCATATTTCGGGGACACTAACATCGGATGATTCCGTGATTATTCCATTGCGAGACTGAAAACCGAGAGAAAACTAGAATATAACTCCAAGCCACATACACTAACATGAAGTTTGGTACACGGGCAGTGATGAACTCCACTTTTTAATCTTCTCGAAATTTCTCTTTTACAGCGGTTTGCCTTCATCGTAACTTTCAGGATTATAAATCACGCAAATCACACAACTTACATTGATATAATTATTTCCTTTTTTCACAAGATGACACAGTGACATAAGATGATACAGTGAACTCCTCTTAACGACCACGCCTATGAAGCGACCACCCCTCTCAACGATCATTTTGCAGCGGAACCGTCGGTGTTCGCTAAATTCAGGTTCCACTGTCAAGGTACATAAAATAAATATGCCTTGAACATTCCCAGGAGCAACTATATTATGAGGAAATAAACGCCATCTGTCAATGGTTTAACAAAATTGTCGTATCAAGAGTATATCCTATTCATTCAAATCAATTCCGCTCGTTCATTCCGTTATTGCGTGACACTCCTAGAAACTGAACCCCAGTCGAACGACCACCCCTCTTATGGCAGTTTGAGTGAAAAATCATCCCACTTAGAAATCAATGACTTTGGTCTCATTTTAAAGAAAAATATCTCACCCTTCCAATGACAAAAAATGCAACCCCTTACCACAGCACTTTCTGAGATATTTGCTAAAAAAATACCAGCCCTTTTTCATGGGAAATGGTACTAATATGCACTCCAGAGGGATCTTATTTTAAAAATGAGGAATTTCTAACACCTTACACCTAAATATCGTCAGAAATTAACAGTGTGTGGTTTGTAACTATTTTCAACTATTTTTTGAAAATTGATCATGTTGTCACCGCAGTAATTTCTTCGGTATCACAAAAAAACCTTCCGTTTTGAAGGAGTTTCAAACGTACTGCACGAAAAAAATTAGTCAAATTAAAGACTTATTTAGATGTAGGTATTCAGTGAAATACTTACAATTTCTCTCATATAAAACTATATTTTTGCACCATTAATAATGCAATATTTTATTCATACGTCCTTCAGCTGGTGAAATTAAAACGTATAATTCAAATATGGCCTCTATTAAAACCTGGGAACTATCTTGCTCAAACTACCTTAACGACCATTTTTCAGCAGAACTTTCGGTGGTCGCTTGATACAGGTTTCACTGTATCGTCCACCTGAATGATATATTCTTTCATTCAAAAAATAACGCGTAATAACGCACTTAGAATTCAAGTATGTGATGCAAAATTCATTCTCACAATATATTATTAACAATAAATGACCACTTTCATTCCAGAGTAAATTTACATTGAAATTGGAAAAAAGAAAACCTACCTATTTTAAAAAAGCGGAATTATTTGTTTCGGGCATTATAATGTAAAAGTAACTCCAGAGCATTTACAGAAATGCATTCGTACAGACATGAATTTGACATGATATACCGGTAGGAATACATAAAAAACATGCGATAAGAATGGCCAAAATAAAGGAACAGAAAATTCCGTACCGTAGTAGTAAAAAACTAGGAATGAACCAAATTCATTTACGTTCCATTGATCTCTTAAAAATGGGAACATGATAACGAGATCACTGAAAAACAAGATCGACACTCACGGATCCGAAATAAACATAAATAAAATCTTCGAAACAAAATTTTGGGAAGTAGCTGTATAGATATAATTTATGTCACACACCCGAGGGAGGAAACTCGGCAAAACCGAGAGAATACTTCAATAAACTAAGATCGAATCATTGCGTATTAATTCCCAAGCATAATAGCGAAAAATCAACGACACAGGCAAGAATATTCCGACAACATTCACATCCTTCTTCCCGGATGAAATGACTAGAACAAGATCAGTAACTAAATTAGAACAAAATGTGACACAAAGGACTAAAAATTGGGAAATAGTATGTGAAAATGTTCGTTTGGAGCGTGGCACTCGATGGATCGGGAGCATGGGCCATTGGAAAAGCTGTTCAGAAAAGACTAGAAACCTGGTGCTGGAGGAGGATGCTGAAGATAAAATGGACGAACAAAATACGAAATGATGAAGTGTACAGAAGAGTAGAAGTAGAAAGGAAGTAGAAGAGGAAAGGACCACGGAACACCATAAAGAACACAAGAACCAGATGGACTGGACACACTCTGAGGAACAATGAGTCTGTGAATAACGTAATTGAAGGTATAAATAGAAGGGAAAAGTCTCCAGAGGGAGACCCAGGAATAAGTTAATGGATCAAATAAGGATCAAAGTACACAGGAAGACAACTGCTGTGCTCAATGAAGATAGGACTCAAAACTGGGAAACAGTATGTGAAAATGCTCCTTTGGGGCTTCCTCGTACCTTCCCTATCTAACGCTCGTTCCCTTACTAAGAGTTAAGGGAACGAGCATTAGATAGAGAAGGGTGGAGGGCTGCAGTCAACCAATCTTAGGATTGAACGACCCATGAGGACGAATAATATTACATGATAAGGAGTTATCCATATAAGTGTATTTAAAAAAGCACGTAATTAGGCACATAATCCCTCGCATTGTATGCCCTCGGAAATGAAGGCGTTTAAGTGTGCTAATATGCATAGGCAAATAAAAATAAGCGAATACACCGCTCATTTGCCTTCCGCAGACATCTACTCACGTGAATCACACTGATTCTTTCATGTGTTCAACAGCAAAGCTATAATAAAAATTAGTATCCGGTGACCGAGTACTGCTCGACAAAAAATTGGGAATAATAGGACTTCTAATGACATAAGAACGACTTTCTTCTTCTGACTGTGTCTGATATTGCCTGGTTGAGTAGAAAGTCCGTTTTATTTTAGGGACCTCATGGAAATGTTTTACACCGCTGTACAACAACTTGCTATAAATGCATTACTCAGTGCGGTTTTCCAATCTGTTGTCAATAACTCGTGTTGCTCGATGTACGCTGCTACGTTTAGTTTTTGTTTATTTTTATTGTTAGTTCCGTGGCCACCTTGGATAGCCTTAGGAAAACGTTAAAAGTTTGACTTTGTAAATTATTTTTGAAAATATAAAATGAATTTTCCAAATATGAGCCCAATCAATCATATGTCTTCTCAAACATATTTCCCCGTGCGAAATTAATAAAATTATTCCAAAATTTCATCAAAATCGTATGATCCGTTTTCAGGAAAAAAACTAAACTCACACACAGAAGTAGTTCGTTTTATAATACAAGACAATAAGCATTATCATCGGAAAAGGGAGCCAGGGAGAAGACCTTGAGAATTAACAACGTAAAGTTACTACTCAAAGAATGGGAAAGTATTACCTATGCTTAGATTAATACAATGCGTCAGAAAGAATATTACCATGAAGTTTATATATGCTTGACATTTCCTAGGCCAATTTCCCACTAAGAGTCAGGAATAAACAACTGATGAAGCGGGTCCGTGTTAACAGGAGAATATAGGAGGAGTTACACCATTGAGGTAGATGGAGAGGGCGCTTGCTATGGAGGTCAATGCTATTTGGTCTACCATTGCGTATTAAGTTTGGTAAATATGAAGTACCATGTCTATATATTGTTTACTCAATTTTCAAAGCCTTTTCGCTTCTAAGAAAGAGTTTTAATTAAAAGCATGCATAAGTTTTCTCTCGTTCAATTTGATTTTATTATTGTGTACTCTAGACAATCTCCATGATAGCCCATGTAAAAAACCTTCACTTTTAAGGCTGAATTACAGTAGAACTAGCCCGGCTACCCTATCTTATTTACATCTCAGTTAATAAAATGCACTTCAAATACGCTAAATTCAAGTTTTTAGAAAATTTGCAATGTCATCATGGGTTGTAAATGAAGCAACTTTGTTATTCCACATGCATTTTGTTTAAGGCGACACGGGTTTCGACGTCACCTGATGATGACCATCCACGTCGAAACCCGGGTCGTCTCAAATAAAATTTATGTGGAATAACAAAATCACTTCACTTACGATATTGAGTAAATTCCATGAAGTCACGCCTGAGACGACTGAGAAAGCCACCCTGGGATCAGAGCCACCTTAATGCGAAGTAGATAATATCCCACCACCTGGCTTTTTCACGCACATCACCAGGGGCGCAACAACGGGGGGGGGGGGTGGCTCGGGGGGCATCGCCCCCCCAAGCACGATTGTGAGGGGGACTAGCCCCCCCAGAAATTAGGGGTTCTTGCTCACTTTTTAATGGACATTGCTCGATTTGCAAAATTATTTGCGCCTCCATCCATTAGTGGGTTGAAATTTGCACTCTCAGGCCCATTTGGGTCAAAATATATTTGCAGACTCTCTTCCCCCCCCTCCCCCGCTTAGCTAGCTTATACACATTTTTCAAGGAGTTTTCCCCCCCACGATTCTGGGGGTTGTTGCGCCCCAACACGTCACCCCTAGAAAATTATTTCCCACACCCCACGACCGTCGGGGGTGCTTCAGAACTCCACCACACGGTCTCCAAAAGTCCCAGGGAGATCACAGTCGGCAGAGGGAAGGGGGCGTCGAGTGGCAGAGGAATCGGTAAAGGGTTCGATAAAAGGGTTATACAACGGGAGGGGGGAGGGGGGGAGGAGTGGTGGCAAGGGGTTCGCGAAGGACGGGAAGGAAAGCTCTCAGGTGAGTGTGGAGCGGTCCGAGAGTCCATCCGCGCGCCCGCCAACCCGACCAGACACCCTTAATGTGATTTGCCGTCGGGTGAGTTGATGAATTTCCCGGAGATGGCGACGTTCAGTCATTAACGGCGAAACTCCGCCCTCTTCACCCTCTTTCCCATTCCACTTCCCTCGTCCCGAAACTCCCACAAAACACACAACCTTTCCCCCACGCGCGAATTTCGGGAACTAAATATGGCGTCCCAAAAGGATTGGGAGGAGGACACGGAGTGTGAGCTCACCGGCTGGGAGGGGTCGGGGAGGGCGAGTAAAAACGTTAGGACACGTTAGTGCACGTTGGAAGAGGGAGGTGGGGCAGGCGAGGCCTCAGATTTTTCCGAGGGGTTGAAAGAGGAAGGGAGGGCCGGAGTTTTCCCGGGGATGGTGAGCGGCAAGAGTGAAGTTGGTCGAGGGTGCAAACTGACAAAAAAAGGAACAGAAATGGTTCCGATTGGAATTTCGCGGCGGGACTTCAAAGCGCGCGAAATTTCATGGAGTGGCGCGGAGATTCGAGAGTGAAAGAGAATACAGAAGATGAGGAAGAGAGGGAAGGAAAATGAACAGAGGAGTGTTGGGGAACAAGAATAAGCCGATGCTAAAGAACGTCCCGAAATTAATTGCAATATTGTAAAACTAATTTTTTGCACATGATTTGAACGAGGAGGGTAGACATTTTCGCGTTGGCTCTATATGTTAGAGTGCGGGATTCACTAGGGCAGGTTTTCAAATAAATGGATTCCAATATCAATATTTTTTAATATTGGAATTCCAATATCACAATTTTGGAACGACAAATGCCAATATCCTGCACTGGGTATTAGCGGTGGGAATTACTAATATTTGTAATTGGAATATTGTGTATTGTAGAACCAATATTTGCAAATTGGAATATTGAATATTGGATTACCAAAGTTAAAAAATTCAAGTATTGAATATTGGAATCAGGCGAGGAGGGTGGTCGGAGATGTTTGAAAACAGACGGCGCGCGTGGCACTTAGTGCAGCACTTCCTTTTCCACCATTATTCATAGCAATGACTGTGGGAAAGAAGCTTACATTGGGTTTCTAGTTTTATTAATACACTTTTACATAGTTAATAGAGTCACTTCTTCGAATTTGGTTCTAATACACTTCTGCCTCCAGTTTTGTTTTTTACCAGTCAATTTTACCCGTAAATATTGCTTTGTTCAAAATTTTCCAATATATATATGAGGACCCCAGAAGTCAAGGGGTCTAAGTAACAAAACCATTGTTTAGAGAAAACTTAAGTCAAAGGTGATAATGTTTGGTATTGCTATTAAGTAGTAGCAGTTTAGTAGTTTAGTAGCAGTTAGCAGTTTGGTCTGGTACTAAGTAGTTAAGAGGTATTTACCCTAGATAGCAGCACCTGTCAAGAAAATCACTATGATCCCTTTACCACCAAAAAGATTAATATTTTCACATCCCATTCCTGTACCTAACTTATTTTTTTCAAAAATGTCACTTAGACCCCTTGACTTCTGGGGTCCACATATATACTTCATTTTTTCATTATTTGCCATATTACAATATTTCCAACATTATGCCAGTATTTTCCAATATTCAACAGTCCAATACAGGTTATTGATACTGGTCCATTTTCAATATTTTAAGATATTGGATATTGATATTGGGATTCAAATACCGCCTAGCCCTAGGCTTCACTATCGGTCGTTTATTGGTGGGTCATTTAAAGAGGCAAATGGCCAGGCGACAGGGATCTTTAGCGCCTTTGAGGACAGGTGGTGAACGATAGAATTCTTCGCGGAATAGAGGAGGAGTGCAAAAAAACTCGGCGTCCGGGGAATTAGTAAGTGATAGGCGATATACTTTTCCAATAGCTTTTCATTTGAGCCAAGAATATTAACCAAAGTCCAAAGGTGGATCATATGGTCTTTAACGCGACCAAAGGTTTATTGGTGCTGAGATGAAAAATTGTAGCCGACTCATAAAATACACGAAATTAGATTGTATATAATTACAACGGCATGTCGTCATTTTCCGGGAAAAAGACACTCACATAATTGTAAATAGTCATGAAATAGAAAGATTATATAAGATAGATGTTGAAACATAGACAGATAGATATTGATATCATTATGGAAAGACGTAATCATTTTAGAAATATAATTGAAAGATAATAATGGAAGCATCCCAGCATACGTAGGGGGAAAGTTGCTTGCCGACAGAATAAGTTATGTATGAAAGAGTTTCAGGCCTAACTTTGTAGAAATTTTGTACGTCCATATTGGTAAGAGTAAAATAACAACAGTGATTTGCGCACTGTTTTAATGAAAACTGACCATGGTTTAGACACATTATATCATTGGACCTTGATCATTACATAAAGTGTCGAAACCATGATCAGTTTTTATTAAAACGGTGTGGGAATTACTATTGTTATTTTATCTTACCAATATACAGTATAGTAATGCACAAATTAATCGAGAGGTAAAATCTGAAGTCAATTTGGCTGTGATTTTGTGCTGCTTCAAAGGACTGAAATCTGCATGAACAACATGAACTCGGAACTACACGATGAATCTGAATATGCAATTAGTTGTCCAGAAAAAAAGTATCAAGAGTCGACATGGATGGAAATCGATGAAAAGACACCACAAAACTGGTGTGATTCCGACATTATTTTCCCTCGAAACGGCAATCATAATAACCTACTGCTAAAAACGAAATTAAAACTGAGTGGATACAAAACTCCTGGGCATATGTTATTTAGAATTCGCACGTAGGAGAATCACGCATTCTAATTTTCCGTGTGCCTAATGTACGATGAAAACACTATATATTTTAAAATAACAAGAAACGACCTGTATATTAAATGAAATGGCAATGTGCAAGCAGTTGAAATATCAGCAAAGATTAAAACAGCATTCGCACGCATTAAAACAATCACCTTAAATATAAGGGATAAATTAATTTGATATTTAAATATTCATTTTGCAATTAATGAAATGTCAACGTAGACATGTTTGCTTACGCAAATGCCCGTTCCCAGAGGCGATCGACCACAGATAATCATTGGAAATCAAAGCATGCGTGTCTTATAAATAAATAGCCGACAGAAGACAGCCTTTGATCTCCCGTTTTCTAATGTTTCCTTATTCTATATGCCAACGGAGGGTGAATGTAAATAAATTCATTATTTCCAAATTAAAACTATGGCAGTTAAATGAAAATTATTTTAAAAGCACCGATAATTGAGTTAAAATTCGACGCAGTCTAAAAAAATATCTCCTTTTGCTGTATTTGAACTGCAAGTTAACTAGGCTGTTGAAAGAACACGCACAATTTTGAAAATAAAATACCTCTGTCGAAATAATAAGCCTCAGAGAAACTCGGTAAACAATAACTATAACCGGTTTCTGGAAGCGACCATACTTAAAATTTTAAGAAGGAACCGAAAAGCGTGGCTTCCAAAACCTAACCTCACATAGTTTAGGAGATTCTTTGTGTATTTGGGCCCTAAAGTTTTGAACTTTCTACCTGAAAACATCTAAAGTTTGAAAAACAGGAAGATATTTTTGAAATTAACAAAAGAATGGATATTGGAACAAAGCAATACTGATGTTTTGTACTAGAACCGAAATAAACGTACATGTACCTTGTGTATTAGCTTGAAGCAACTATTGATTTATTGCCGTAGCATGTTGAATTATTATTATTGCCTCTGCGTCCCTTGTTAAAAATTGGTTTAGAATGAAATCATCAGGTTATTATTAAATATGCTTGTTTCATGTGTATGCTAATATAAATTGTTGTTAATTCCCAGCAATGAATTCCATATATGGAAGGCAGTCTAAATACAGGTCTGTGACGTTTGAGGGTGCCTAAAGCTAACTGATATTTGCACACATATTGCACTAAAACTGTGAGATATAAATTATTCTTATTCTTATTTTTTATATAAACTCCAGGTGCACAGCTGCAAAGATTACAAGCCCAAATCTTCCATCAAGGATGCTGAATCCTCAGTCTTCGGTGGCTACGACAACGTGCTGACGATCATTCCATCACTCCACTTGGAATGTGCTGCCAGTGTTTGGGATTTTCATGAGTTACGCCTAAAAATAGAATTAGAACGCGTGCAGAGAAGATTACCAAGATACCTGAAAGGCCGTTGTGACATTTTCGTTAGTCTTACTGATCTCTAGACACAACTGAGATGGGAAAAGCTTTCTATTGGCTGAGTTGAGTGCGTGCCGAATGACGTCGAATCAATATATTCTAATACCTTTAGTGCTTCTTTCAGACCAGGATTATCCGGGATAGAAAATTTTCTGATTTCACTGCTCTGTCTGCGTCGATCCCATCATCATAATCATACATATGTTTTGGAGCAAATATATTTGGGAAATAACTGGTCAAGCTAATCGTAAATTGGGATTAGACAAAAGAGTACTTGGAAAATGCGACAATAAAGATAGAGAAATCAGCTATTTCTCCCTTGTTAGACCCCACTGAGAATACATTACCAGTGTCTGGGATCCTCATGAGGTAGGCTTAAAAACCGAGTTAGAACGCGTGCAGGGAAGAGCAGCAAGATACGCGAAAGTCCGTTATGAGTCTCGTTACTGACTCGTTACTGACCTCTAGACACAACTTTGATGGGAATCGCTTTCATACCGTCGATTGAAAATTAGACTCAATCTTTTATAAAAATTCAAAACCAAATTATTTTCCTACAAAGTTATTCATATCTCACGAACTCCAACATACTACGGTAGATCAGATCATGAGGCTAAAATTAGGGAAATAAACTACAAAAGAAACAGGTTTAATAAGGTCATTTTACCCGTGATCGATAAGAGATCATAAGGGTTGCACTAAGACTTTGAAGTGGGTAAGCTGACAGGTGTAGCTGATTAACTGATGTGTTCCCTAATGGTTGTTTCTAAATCAGCCGCGTAGTGCTAACATCATTTTTGCATGTTCCCTGCATGAGTTTTACACGTATCAAGTTTGTGTACCGGCATTATAGATTAATTCAATAGTTTTGTTAGCATTGGTTTCATTCATAGGTTGCTCAATCCTCAGATTAGCTGACTACAGCCCTCCACCCTTCCCTATCTAATGCTAGTTCCCTTACCTCCTGGTAGCTCTTCCTATGTATGTACTTTCCTCTTTATTTGGTCCATGAACTTATTTCTGGGTCTTACTCTGGGGACCTTTCCCTCAATTATACCTTCAATTGTGTTCTTCACAAACCCATTGTGTCTCAAGGTGTGTCCAATCCATCTGGTTCTTTTTTTCTGTATGGTGTTCCATTTGGTATTTTAATCTACTACTCTTGTCAAAACTTCATCATTTCTTGTTCCTTCCTCATTTTAGCATACCTATAATGTAGTGCATGTTGGTGAAAGTAAACTTTTACATTATAGTGCAATTTGGTGATAAATCGCCGGCCACGGTGGCGGCGGAGTAAAGTCCTCGCCTGCTAAACCGAGGGTCGCGGGTTCGAGTCCCGCCTGGGTGGGTTTTTCACCACCCAGGGTATGGATATATGTCAAATTCTGTTGGTCCGGTCCCTGGAAAACCTGATGACAGGCTCAGCAGCCTATCGGGATTCCGGGCACATAAGGGCCTACAAAATCGTCCGGCAAACAAAAAAAATCACCCTTGCCAAACACCACTGAGGAGACTTGCAGGATAATATGTAAATGTTGATACATTGTGATAAAACTAATCGCAATATCTGAATCTATTGCGCCAAATTTGCGAGACATTTACGCTCTATATACCTATGCCTCGTATGACTCCTTTCACATTAAAGTTATGCGACGACGTTGATTGGGCCCGAACTACAGATGATGGAAAACACTAGAATGAGAGCAACTGGGTTCAATCAGAGATTCTCAATGGGAACGACGATTACATTATGTGGGTCGCTAACACACGAGGATTTACGATCAAGAATCCCTCAAAACCAAACGCCATCAAGAGATGACATTAGAATTAATTTTATCGAAACCAAACCGAACTCAAAGCTACTAACTGAGAAGCGGCAGGCACAAGGATTTGATTGCATAAAGGTAATAAGTATAAAGTATTTTCTAGTTGGAAATTTAATGGGACGATAAGAAAACATTTTTCTAAAACCCTGTACGAAGAGCGCCAGCAAAACAAAAAATCCAGACACCCTGAGTTGGATGAAAAAAAATACCTGTCACGTAGGTAAAGGAATCTCAAGCATCTCAAAGTTCAACGACGGTTACGTAACACAGTCAAAAAATATATATTTTTCCGGCATTTAGTTGGCATGCCACTTTTTAAAACGCGATATTTCAAACCGCTTCACAATGAAGGAATGCTGCGCAGCGTTCGGAATTATCCGAACACCGCGCGCGGGGGGCACTAGAAAACGGCACGCATACAACGCAAATACCACCGAATATCAACGAACGACGAATTCTTCAAAAAAAATATAGAATAAAAACAAAAAAAAGAACGGAAAGCGCCACAGCAACAACAACAGCAACGGCTCCGCACGCACCCAAACCTCACTAAAAGTCGAAAAGTAAATGGCAACATTCCCCGGAGCTAATAGCCAATCCGTTTGCCATGATGAACGGAATTCTGATTCCTGCCTGCCCCGGCATCATTTCTTTTTCCCACCAACGCTGAGTTTTTTTTTATAGCTATCCGACGAGGGCGGGAGAGTAAAGGGAGGTGGGACCCGGGGGAGTGGTAGGGGAGGGAAAAAAGCATTTTAATTAAGTTAATGCCCCAGAACGCACACAATATTACCCAATACTCGTGCATACCGAAGGGTACGCACACATCCTATGCCTGCCTACTCCATATTCTCTCTCTCTCTCTTTTATCATCTCAGCATCCACTCCACATGACCAAAATGGACTCCGATGATAAAGCCACACACGCGCGCGCTCGGCGGGAAATAACATTTCTCCGCAATTGAAAGGTTTTTCAAGGCAGGGAAGGGACTCAGATGTATACATACATGTGTATCACTCTCCTATCACTCAAATGGGACCCGATTCGCGTAACAGAATACGAATATCCACAGCACAGAAATGGGGTGAGCGGTGATACGACGGATTTCTCATCCATGGTCGTGCATTTTATTTTCTTTTCCGGCGGGCTTCATTAACCCATTGGGAAGGGATAATTTCAAGAGAAGAGAGTTTAGTTTGATCAATGGTTCGCCTAATTGTAGTAACTGACCGGCATAATTTTGTCAGAAAAGGGGCCTCGTTCCGGGGACTTAATCACTAAGGACTCGACGCGGAAGAATCTCGGGAAATCCATGGATGTGACGTAAAAAAAAAACCTCGACAAATCTCAGATTTTGAATGGCCTTGTTTTAAATTGTTCGCCTAGATTAGGGAATGCCAAAACCGTACAGAATAACCCCCAGAAAGAAGCAACCCCGTCGAACCTCGTAAAATCCGTGGGTGTGACGTCCGAGCTCCCGACAAATCTCAGATTTTGAATGACCTTGTTTGAAATTGTTCGCCAAGATTAGGGAATTCCAAAACCGTATAGAATAACCCCCGAAAGACACAAACGCTGCTGAACCTCGTAAAATCCATGGATGTGACGTCCGAGCTCCCGACAAATCTCAGATTTTGAATGACCTGGTTTAAATTTGTTCGCCGAGATCTGGGAATACCAAAACCGTACAGAAAAAAACAAATAAATAAATAATAACCTAGGATTTGTCAAGCGTGTTGTGGGAAGATTTTCGGATGATAAAGTGAAAGAGAGGTGCTATTTCGCACTCGTCCGGCCAAACCTTGAATATGCAGCGAGCATATGGGATCCGGCGGAGAAAGACCAAGTCCATGAACTTAATAAAATACAAAGGAAAGCTGCGCGATTCGTCAAAAACTGCTACGGCCGTACAGAAAGCGTTACACGGATTTTGAACGATTTAGGGTGGGAGCCGCTAGAGACTCGGAGGCTACGTGCTAGGCTAAGATTGCTTGAGCAATTGAGAATGGATATCTTTCAGAGCGACACGGAGAACATCATATTAGAACCACATTATATTTCCAGGTCCGACAGAATCGATAAATTAAGAGAGATATTTTGCCGAACGGATAGGTTTGGGAATTCGTTTTTCCCCCGAACAATTAAGGACTTTAATAAATGCTAGGCGGAACTTTTATTTTATTAGATTTTTGTTGACGGCTGGTGTCCTAACACCCCCCGCCACACGCCTTTTGAGGCGGCTTGCGGGGTATTATGTAGATGTAGATGAATAACCCCAGAAAAACACAAACGTGCTGTCGAGACTCGGAAATTTTGAGACCATAAAAAAAGAAAGAAGTATCAGCGTAATTTGGTGGAATTTACACATAATGGAGAACAGAAATAGCAATTATTCGGTACATAAACATATTTAATGCGACCACCTAATGAAGTAGTACATCGAAATCATGGTCTAATTAAATTAAATTATCAAGTAGAAAATTGCTATTCTCTTCTTCATTCCACTAACATACCGAACAATGCCCCAGGGCCCCTATTCAGCACAGGCTCGGAATTTCCAAGCCTCGATATCGAACAAATATTGACGTAACAGCCTCGAAAATTTGAATTTTTTTAGTATTCTACCGGTATAGGCAGGCTTTAATGAAAGTCCAAGAATCTCCTCCCGGTTTTCCACACGTTCATGGTCCTATCTGCCACTATTATTTACTATTTTGCCTGAGCATATGATCTACCCTTCTTCATCCCGTCCATGAAACCTAGTGGCACTCTTCTCCTTCTCGCTTGCCATCATGCTTCCCTCTATCACATTCTTGAACAAGCCCTTGTAAGATTTAAGGCTTTCCCGGCGAATGCTTAGAATGTATAGCTCTCGGGTTTCCAACCGGGGGATGGTGGTTTTTGGCACCGACGCTTCGAAGGCGTAGTCTGAGTCAGTCAAAACATGTTTATTCCACACCAAACAAATACAAGTATAACATAAAACAAATACAACGGTGTAGACCCCGCTTAAGACTGTCGCCTCTTCTGTGGATGGGTAGGCTTGCTTCTGATTGGCCCTCTTTTCCCGCTCTTTTTCTTATGAGGCTCGTGATTGGTTTCCACGCATTGCTGATTTGAAAACCTCCGTCTCTGATGATATTGTCTCTGTGGTAGTTGATTTCCACAGCCTCCTTCACGATCCGGTCCCAAAAACTCGGAGAACGGTGAAGGATCTCGGCCCCTTTGAAATTGATCCTGTGTCCATTCTCGAGGCAATGTTCCGCTACTGCGGATTTTTCGGGGTGGAGGAGCCTGATGCACCTTTCATGTTCTTTTAAGCGTTTTTCTATTGTGCGGCCAGTTTCGCCGATGTACACCTTCCCGCATTCATATGGGATGTGGTAAGCGCCTGGTGCTCCCAGGCTTCCGTACTTCTTCTCGATGAGGATGAAGAAGAAGGACGGAAGCCTGGGACACAGTGTGTGCCGAAAACCCACAGACACTGACCTCTACCTAAACGGGAGAAGTAACCACCACCACCGGGCGCAAAAAAGAGGCGTGATACCACCCTGTTCCATAGAGCCAAAACAGTGTCAGATAAAGACAACCTTGACGCCGAAATCAAGCACTTGAGGAGGATCTTTCTCGCCAATGGATATGGAGAACGAGATATCCAGCTGGCCCTGACAAGGGCCTTGAGGGAAAGGAATGGAGATACGACGGAAGACAGAAAACCCAAGAGCAGAGCCGGCCTTCCTTTCACCACCAGGATATCCAACCAGATCGCCAGAATACTGGCGAGATACCAAATTACACCTATACAGAAGCCAAAAGGAAAACTTGAAGACATCCTGGGGACCACCAAGGGCGATTTGGGGATTGAAAACACCAGGCGTCTACCACATCCCATGTGAATGTGGTAAGGTGTATGAAAAGGAATCCGTGCGGCAATATGTATTTCATAGAGCTTCATGGAAGGAAACACTACCTCCAACTAAAGTATCGGCTGATTTTTGCCGTATTGCATACCTGGTTAAGAATATGGAAGGGAACATGCATGAAATCACATTCAATCATCAGTGAGTCGGAAAAAGACATAATCCAAGCAGAGATGTGAATAAAAACACATTTTTTATCTTTATAAGCGCAGCCTAATGTAACAGCAAAATTTTTCGTACATTTATGAAAGAAGCGTTTCTACCAATCCCTCATAAAATATCTCATAGAATATAAAATCCCTCATAGAAGCTTTTCATCTCTTGAAAGAAAGAAACAAACAGTTACACTACGGTCATTTCTATCATTAAAAATAGGACCAAAATAAAATCAAAGCCAAGGAAAGAACATTTTTTATCTGGCAGTTTTCCGAAGTTTACGGAAAGCAAATTTAGTAGCATCCACCAACTGAAATCGAGGAAACACCTATTTTTTTATTTATTTATTGTTTAACCATTTGAAAAAGTCCCAGAAACGGCAATAAGGCTTATTGCATTGGATGATTAACGAGCAAATAAATAAGAAGCATTAACAAAATATAAAAATATTAACGGAAAATGGAATACATACAGAAGGACAGAAGAACGTGGAAGGGGCGACAAGTGAACAGGGTAGATAGGGCTAATTTGCTCACATGGTTAGTGAGAAAGGATTTGAAAGCGGAGGGTGGCGATAATAGGTCAAGGTAGGATGAATGCGAAGCCAGGGTGTTAAACATTTTTGGAATGCGGCAGAATAGGGAACGCTGGGATATCTAAAGACGATATTTGGGGATGATAATAAGACAACTATTGCGTGTGGTACGAGGAGGAATATGAAGTGGAAAGAGAAGAAGAAGGTTATTGGTGCTGAGAGTACCACTCCAGCTACTGTGAAGGAACTTCAATATCAGAGAGCACATGACGGAGGGATGGAGGGGGATTCCAAGGGAAGGACAGGATACATTCATGTGTACAATTTCTGAGGGAAGGAATGCGATGATGGTCAACGGCGGGAAAGAAGTTAATAGCACGATTAAGCATTTTCAAGGTTGTCGGGCAGGCGGTCGACCAAATTGGGGCACAGTGTTCTAAAATTGGGAGGACACAGCCAAAAAATACCGTCCGGAGAGCAAGCAGATCATGAGTGTCAGTTTGGCGGTAAAGAAGGCCGACAGTTGTCATTGCCTTCCTCGTCATATTATTCATGTGCTCGTGAAAGTATAGATTAGAGTGAAAGACTATACCTAGGTATTTTTTTAAACATCTTAAAGATGTTTCATCCCAGTTAACAATAATTATCAGCGGAGATGTGCAGAGAAACACATTGATTTTCTTTAAAAGCGCAGCCTAATACATCAGCTTAATTTTTAGCATATGATTTATATCAGAAGCGTTTCTACCAATCCCTCATAAAAAGTAGCTTTTCATTTCATGAAAGTAACAAACATATAGTCACACCATGGTCATTCCCATCATTCAACATGAGACCAACATATAATCGAAAGCATTTTTTTTGCCGAGTTTTCTGAAGTTGACAGAAAGTAAAATGTTTAGAATCACCAACAGAAATCGAAGAAACATCTATGCTTGATAAATAACAAGTTGTTTCATCACAAAAATTAAATCCATATTTTCCACCATAAATATATGTACTTTCGACCAATCCATTAAAGGAGTAAATGAATTTTATGCCGGCACCGAAATAAATGATTGAGGGACAACAAAGCGGATTTGAATAAATATTGGTCACAAAGCTACCATTTGTATCTCATGATACGGTTTATATCCGATCATTGACCGTAAGTAATGCATCGTTCAAGCTGACATAGTAGGCTGATATATGGAGGTTTCTCATTCACTTCTACTGCTAATACTCGGGTACACACACACTATTATTTTAAACTGTTGCCATTGCGACTATTTTTTCCTCATTTGTTTAGCCTGACGAGTGGTTAATTGAATTTTGAATGAACAGTCTAGTATATTTAAGTGTGTCTTCAAAACTTTCAGAAAATCCTGTTTATGTGATAAATACGATATTTCCGTGCAACCCGAGCATTGCCGTGATCATCATACACTGCATTCTCTCTGAGTGAGTACTTGTAAGAAATTTAGATTTTGAATAAGTTATTCAGAATTTTAAATAAACAGTATGGTGCAAATATGTTGTAAACTTTCAGAAATCCTGGAATTGTAATAGCAACGATATTGCCGGGCAACCGGAACACTGCCGTGATCATTATACACTGCATTCTCCCTAAGTGAGTACTTGCATGGATTTATTTTTGATATTTCCCTTCTATTCAAGCCGCGTTATTTTTCCCATTCCTTTCTCTCCATATATATCAGAAGTACATATACAAAGAGCCTCTTCCACTTCATGCTGCCGTGGCTCCATGTTTGCGAACAGTGTACACATCATTGCTTTACATCTTCTATGCTCTGCGAGCAATCTTTTAGTTCATTCTAAGCACTCGAATGGGGTCAAGGGGAAATTCTGTCGGCAAGTAGTGTAAATGCCCTTATAATTTGTTTGAATCTGGCTATTGTTCCAATTTCCAACCGTTGATTTTACCAACACTTCGGCATGATTTCATTGACTTTTTTTTGACACTCAGGCGCAAAATTTTGGACACACGAAATACTGCCATTGCTAAAGTGTTTCATTAAATGCTTCTTAACGCCGCTTAAACATTAGACATTGTATTCTCCACGTGTGGTTTAATTTCTGTGACATTCGCTTGAGTAATGCCAAAGTTTTTCTGTAGGATACATCATGCATAAACCACACCCAAGGGGAGAAAGTAGGCTGATACAAGACTGGGAGTTTGACTGGGGCGGTACATCTGTCAAAGAATAATGCAGGTGTCCTAAAGTCAGCTAATCGAGGACAGAAACCTCGCGTGAAGCATACGGGCAAATGCTGGCTTGAACCCGACGATCAGTACGCACAGGGACTGCGAAAGCACGACCTATCGATGTTAATCATCAATTATATGATAGCACCGACAGCTCGAAGTATGCTTCATATAGCTAATTTTGCGAGTTAAATGACATAAGGTAGTTTGAGCGGGGTAGCTGCCTAGCCATTATGGAGACCATTATTAAAGTATACGTTTCGCTTTCAGCAGCTGTAGGAAGCACGAATTAAATATCCCAATATTAAAGGTGCGATTACATGCCTTTACACAACAGAAATTCTAAATGATTAAATAAAAATATGCATATAAGTCTTTAATTTTCCTCCTTCTTTTCACGCGGTATTTTTAAAACTCCTTCAAAACGGAACATTTTTTTTGTGATCCTGAAAAAATTACTGCGGTTGCAAAATGATTTATTTTCAAAAATGGTTAAGAAAAGAAACAAAACTACAAACTTTTAATTTTTGACGTAATCTAGGTGTTAGAAATTACTTATTTTCTAAATAAGGTCTCTCTGGAGTGCACACACGTACCATTTCCCATGCAGAAGGCCTGGTATATTTCGTCAAAAATCTCGGGAAGTAGTTCGGTCAGATACTTTGGTATCATTGGAAGGAATAGATGTTACTCTTTTGAATGAGATAAAATTCATTTATTTCTACGTAAAATGATATTCCGCCCAAACTACCTTAAATAAAGGCATTAATTTATTTTTAACCGTTCCGTTACAAATTCATCATCTCCATAAAGATAATTGGCGGTCTTTTTCTTCAATCCGTTGGGCAACACTATCCAGCACTGATTAAAAACATATTGGCATTAACTTTCCCTCCGTGAGTATTTTACAATATTTATTTATGCTATAAATTAATTAATTGCAAGACGAAAATCTTTGTCATATTTTATCTCACTTCTCGTTTTCATGAACTGGCTATGGGTATTGATGACTGGGAAGCATCGTGTTATGAATGCGTATTCATTAAATTCAGCGCTTGGGGGAAAATAATTTTCAGCAATTTGCATTCGTATGGCTGACACCCATTTTTTTTAGAGATAAACAAATTCAATTTTGCAAACATTCCGGTCTTTGTTAGTCTTATCTCTAGTGATTTTCAAAGGACAAAGTGTTAAATAATTTACTCGAAATTAAACACTGGTAAATAAAGGGGGAAAATTAATATGAAATGAGACGACACATTGCTAAAATACTGCTGACTATACCTTGAAAAATATGAGCGCTAGACCGATGCTGCGATAATTAATTTGCGAATAAAAATCCAGTTTGTAAAAATATTTGAAACGGTAGATAATAACTTTATAAGCTCTCCTATTTCTTCTTTCTACTTCATTCTAGGAAACAAACTAGTCCTCTGAATACAAATTATGATCATTTACACTCCGGAATGAACATTGCTAGCCAGGGACTCAACTTCAATCAGTTAAAATCTCCACTGTTTGCACCCCTAATAAGATCCGTAAATATTATAATGAGGATGTTGCTCACTAATTATTATTCACATAAACAATAAAATCCGAGGCCAAACGTTTGATTTACCAAAATGCAATGTATATTTATCGGCCAATAATGGCATTATTTAGACATGATCATGATAATGGGTGGATGAGCGAAAACTGACAAAGCACACTCATCGTCAAAGTTGCCAACGAAGAGCAGTCAAAAAAATGATACGGAAAAAAACGCGGCGATTTTTAATTAAACGAACCTATCCATTTTCACTCATTACATACAAGGATCTGGCGGCCGATAATCGATGACTACACACGGCAGCGGGCATCACAATAAAATCCGACATAAACAAAACAGAAGAGCGGGACGAAAAATAAATAATGGAACGACGGTAAGCGCCGCGAAAGCTAATGACGCTTGAAGTCGGCCATTTTACCAGATTTTCCCGCGTTTTTACGCGCAACCCTAGCCGTGAAAAAAACCACCATTAAAAAGACTTACGAGAGAGAGAGAAGGGAAAAAAGAAGAAGCGGCGATCGTATTTGCATTTAGAAAAAAAAATTCTAACAGCGACGCGATCGGCGGGGAGGGTAAGCGTGTTCTCAAGAGAGGTATATAGGTATAGGAATTGAACGTGTATTTTTTTCCATAAGCCAATCATAAAAACCAACAGAAATAAAACCTTAATCCTTAGCAAAAACGGAATCGACGATCCGAAATACCCGAATATTCAAACACACACACAATTGCGATCGTGGGGGAACTTTTTTGTTTTCGTTCCACATTCCCCGATGTTTTTTTTTCATTTCCGAAACCGTTCCAGCGAACGCTTGAAAAAAACAACGGTGAGCGGGGCTGGGGGGGATGAGGGGGCGCCCGAATTATTTAATTAGACGATCATAATTAGAACCAGCGAGAGAAATGAAGCGCTAACTCCAACACCAGCGCCCCCGATCGGGGTTGGTGGGCGAGACGTGGGAGGTGGAGAGGTAGGAGGGCGGGGGGAAGGGGGGGAGTAAACGGGAGAAGAATAAATAACACACGGCGAGGTGGAAAAAATCCCGAGTTCGCATAAACTAACACGCGAACCCCGAAAAGAGGAAATAATAATAATAATAATTATACGAGCCGTTCGGATATTGGCGGCGGGAGGATCGGGCAGGGGGGCGTGGCCCTCCGTACCTAGGGGTGGGGCGAGGATAATACAGGGAGTTCATGCGGGGAGGTGGAGAGAGTGAGAGGGGAGAAAGGACAATGGAAAAGTGAAGCAAACACAGCATCGATTGAGAGTTTAAAAAAAATGTCGGACGAAAATTAGAAAAAAAAACAAAACACTGCGGGGGATGGAAACAAACGGGGTTCCCGGATAAAATTCCACATTGAAATGGAGTGAAAATCCCGAAAGCCAGTGCCCTCCAGCGGGGAGGGACGGGGGGAGCGGAAGGTGAAAACAAAAGCGCAGAGGGATGCGAAGAGTGGCGGGAAAGGGCTTGTTGTTTTGTGTGTGCGTGTGTATTAGGGGGAGGGAGCGGGGAAATGCCCCCATTTCAATCCTCCCTCTCACCTTTCACGCTCCCCACGCCGGATACCCTTTCCCCCAAACCCCTTTCCCACGCCATAGACCCCTTCAGGGTACGCCCACGGACCGCCTCCACCTCCGAGAGCCCGCAAGCCAAACCGAAAATCGCTGCCGACGGCATTCTCCGTCAGCTCCCGTTCCCCAATCGCGCGTTGCCACCGAAATAAAACACACGCCGATCAGTATGGCTCCGTCCCGAACGAGGCAAACTGTTGCAGCGAACGGTCTTCGACGGCACGACAATATTTTCTGCCGCAACCAAATGCACACGACTACTCCTTCGTACGCTACGAATGAACTTGCGCGGCCACCTTGGTCATACAAACCAATCGTGGCCACCGAGACGAATACGTTATGTTCGGCTTTAACAAACATCGTACGTTACAGCGTACACATCCAAAATACGCCACACAACTTCTTGAGTAACCATTGTAACTCAGTGATGTCCAATCGAGTATTCGCGGCGAACATGAGAGAGGCAAGCAGACAATCTCATACGGCAGAGGAAATACCGGACTCCAATGACGTTTCGCCATCATGAGGAGGATTACAAAAGTAAATGACGCCCCCGTCTCCTTGTTTAACAGAGAACGCACACATTTCATTCCACTCTGTTTAGCTGGCCACGACTGGCCACCTTGTTTCGTAGTTTCATTCAGTGAAAGTTGACAACATTCATTATTCCACCAGGATTCCTCAACGAGAAGACGCGTTTAGGTCATTTTGCTCATATTTACATAGGCAACAATTACTCAACCCACCTAAATTTTCGCATCAAATGGCTGCATTCATTTGCCAACGTCCATAGAGGTATTGAAAATACGAGGCGATCCATTAACTAAAAAACCCAGCGACAATTGATAAATTCTACTCATTCAGAAGCAATGGAATAGGTGACTTTCAAGCTTACTTCATTCCATACAAGGAAAATAAAATCTTTAAGATCAACCAGCCTCTTTTAATATTTCGATACTCCTATCTCGGAAAGGCCTATTATCTAGGCCAATCCATCTAGGAAAGGCCTAACTATCCTCAACATTAGCTCACATACACCAACCGGACCTAGACCGATTGCTAACAAATTTATCCTCAGAACATAAACAGCTGCGCACTTAGACGACATAAAGTTTCCAGAAAGTGACTGACATGCAATGCAACTAATTGGAGAGATTGAAGCTCCAATCCGAGATCATGGCCATTTCCAGCTACATTTAAGCCCAGAGGGACAGGAGATTTTGAATTTATTTGAATAAAGGGCACTGAAGGGAATTAGATGTTTATTTATCAAAACAAAACATGTTGATTTCGTTAATTAATTATGTTGAACAACTTTTCAATTCCTATGCGTGTCACTTTCAAGCATAAAAAAACAGACGGTATTTTATTCTTCCATAAATATGCCCAGTAAAAATCGTTAAAAATCAGCTGTTTCACAACAGTCGTACATGTGCTCTCATTGCCTGGAAAATTAATTCTGATAACGAATAGCGAAATATATAGTTGTAGCCTCCCACTCCACCGAGATTAGATGCAGGCTTCGTCCATGCTAAAGATGTGATATTTCCATAGAATCGGAAGGGATCTACCCCTCTACGTAGATAGTCACACATACTTCCAACACGCGGTAATTATCAGAGACTAATTTAGAATTTTTCGGGTTCTTCCCGCGTTGCAGCTTATTAGAGGACGGCCGTTTCGTCGGCATTCCAAGCGAACTTGATGACGACTGGAATGCTGGCGAAATTGTTGCCCACTATTATGCTGCAACACACGAAGAACCCGGAAAATTCTAAATTACAAGAAACCCGCCGAAGCCTTCGTAACAATTATCAGACACGTTTGCAAAGGCATGTGACATCCCCCGTCCAAGCAAAGAGCAGGCAGTGTGACAGATGTGAATTTTATGCCAACCAAGTAGATATTAGGAGACTTGCTCACAGATGATAGAAACAGAAAAGTATTTTGAATTTTAGAGTAGTGTAAGGCTTAATTTATAGAATGAAATAACCGGAGAAAGACTTTTCCAACTTACTCCATAAGAAAAAGACTACGGCATGATGCCCACTGGAATGCTGGCGAAGCGGTTGTCCACTCAATTTTTCTCAGATCAATCTGCTCAGTAGGTATATGGCCATCAACCACAGAGATTGGTAATACCAGCTGATAGAGGTTTTTAGAGTTACAATTGCTACCACACAATTCAACCCATGAACTAAATTAAGGCAGGCGAAACACGTCTCGCGAGACAAAATACGAATCCCGTGCCATTGGATTGCCAGGACGGCGGGCTACCGCCATGATTGTTGCGCCTGGCTTGGTTAAACGATCATCGTTGCTGTTCCATGAGATAACTGTAGAATAGAAGACAAACCAAGCTAAGAAGGCGTTCATAGGAAAAAGACAACTGTTGTGCTAAAAGACGATAGGACTAAAAACAAAAAAAAACAGTATCTGAAAACATTCGCGTGGAGCGTAGGAATTTACGGATCAGAGGCATGGACCATTGGAAAAGCTGACCAGGAAAGACAAGAAGCCTTCGAAACCTGGTGCTGGAGGAGGGCGCTGAAGATAAAATGGACAGACAAAATGAGAAATGATGCAGTGTACAGAAGAATACGAGGTGTGTTCAAAAAATACCCGGAATGTTTAAATTTCGCGCGTTTGGAGAGTCCGATTGTCAAAAACTTTATTTTATTGTGTTGGTATACATGCCCCTGAAGTATGACACCATTTTCAGCTGTATTCATTGTTTACTTTATCTGTGGAAACCGCTAAGGGTAGACGTGTTTTCATTAGCTCCGCGATTTTCGATTGTTAAAAAAATGGATCAAAGAATTTGTATTAAGCTTTGCGTAAAAAATGAAATAAAGTGTAACAAAGTGTGCGAAATGTTAACAAAGGCCAATGGTGAGTCTGCTATGAAAAAAACAAGTGTTTACGAGTGGTATAAGCGTTTCCAAGATGGCCGTGAAGACGTTGAAGATGACGAACGCCCCGGACCCCCCAGAACATCAACAACCGATGAAAACGTGGAAAAAGTGAAATCAGTGGTTATGAATGATCGCCGTATCACAATCAGAGAAGTCGCTGATGATGTTGGCATATCGATTGGCTCATGCCATGACATTTTTGCGAATATTTTGAGTATGAAACGCGTGGCAGCAAAATTTGTCCCAAAATTGTTGAATTTTGAACAAAAACAGCGGCGAATGGAAGTTGCTCAGGAATCACTAAATGAAGTCAACGTCGACTCAGATTTGCTCAAAAGAGTTATAACAGGTGACGAAACTTTGTTACACTTTATTTCATTTTTTACGCAAAACTTAATACAAATTCTTTGATCCATTTTTTTTTAACAATCGAAAATCGCCAAGCTCATGAAAACACGTCTAACCTTAGCGGTTGCCACAGATAAAGTAAACAATGAATACAGCTTAAAATTGTGTCATACTTCAGGGGCATGTATACCAACACAATAAAATTTTTTTTTTGACAATCGGACTCTCCAAACGCGCGAAATTTAAACATTCCGGGTATTTTTTGAACACACCTCGTAGAAGGGTAAAGGACCATATGGAACACCATAGAGAAAAGAAGAATAAGGTGGATTGGACACATCCTGAGACACACTGAGTTTGTGAAGAGCATAATTGAAGACAAAAAATAGGGAAAAATCCCCAGTGGAACATTCAGGAATAAGTTTATGGTTCAAATAAAGAGATAAGTAGATAGGATGGTATAGGATAGGTATAGGATAGGTAAGGATAGGAACTAGCATTAGATAGGGAAGGGTGTAGGGCTGCGGTCAACAAATCTTAGGATTGAACGACCAATGATTGAAACAAATGCTACCGAAACTATTAAATTAATCAATTATGCCACTGCATAAACTTGATACAAGAGTCATGCAGGGAATTGCAAAACATGAAGTTAGCGCTACGCGGCAGATTTAGAAACAAGTATTTGCGAGCATCAATTAATCAGCTACTCTAACTGTCAGCTAACCTACTTCAAAGTCTTAAGGCAGCCGTAAGGCAGCAGGTGAGGGGACATTCCGACGCACACTTTTCCCGATCGTGGGACGTTTCCTCTGAATTTTTTTCTGTCATGCTATAGTCTATTTCTCAACGATATCTCTCTATAAAACTCCCTCTGTCGTTTGCCTTCCTTCATACCGTCCAAGATTACTTCTCTTGTGCTTCCTTCTCCCATGCTGACCCAACACCCGCCCCTCCATCAACCTCTTCAGCATCAACAACCCTCGGCAATCACATGAAAATTCCAAACGCTCTCCTAAACCCGACGGCACAGCAGAGTCCGCACTTTTAATTAACGAAATACCATCATCCTTTCTCAACATCACCGGAGTAAAACAAACGAAATCGTTCAACGACGCCGTTTACGTCGGGGAATGCCTGCACCTTTCTCTTTTTTTTCTTTAGTTAACCTTACCGATCCGATATTTTCTTCTCCCGGTAAAATGCCTGACTTTGACTGCAGGAGAGACCGGCTTTCCGGTGCACAAAATAAATGCAGAAACTCCACCCCCCCACCTCCCCACCCAAACGCCCACACCCCCAACCCCCCCATGCCGAAGCACGTCATGCTCCCGATTCCCTACGTGTGCGAGCCCCGAGCTATTTCCATTCCAGATCCCCCACCCGACCGACCAAATACTCCCTCCCGACGGGGGAACTGGACGGTGGAATACCACCCGCCACACCACAAGGCAGTAGCACCCTCTGCCCCACCCCTCCTGAACCCCCCACCATGAATCCCACACACCAAAGCTGACGACTGACACGACGCGCCCGCGAGTCGGGCAACTCCTCGAAATTCCGCGCGCTAATTTGAGATCAGTGAAGCGGCCACATGTTTAGCCCTCTCCTGCGTCCAAAGCGCCTCCTCTCCCTCCAACCCGCCCATTGTCGCAACGCTTCCCGCGGATAAAACCCGCCCCCAGCCGCCAACCCACCATACTCCCCCCCCCCGCGGCATTTCACCTCTTTCTCTCCCTTTCTTCTTGTCATTCACCATTTAAACCTTCCCGACTCCCCTCTCCCCATCAAAAGTCCCTTTATATCCACGCGGAATCGGGCAACAATCGGCCGCCCGACCGGGGAAAATGAAATGGAAGCGGAGGATTGCGGGAAGCATGGATGAGGAAGACGGGGGGGAAGAGGGGAGGGAGGGAGTCGAATGCCGCGGTTAAACCACTCGCGAAGGCGACCAATTAGACCCGGGATTAAATCCGCCTCTGCCCTCCGCAGTCCACACACACACACACATACACTAACGTACAAACTCCCGAGTCCGGCGCTCCGTGAATACTCATACTTCTCCGCCTCTCTCCTCGGCCGCGGAAAATTTAACGACTTTTCTCCCGCAAAATGCCGCCGTTTTATCGAATCCCGCGCCAGCCCGCGCGTCTGCAGGCCTTTCTCTGGTGCTGCGGGCGACCCATTCCGTCCATTCTCTGGCCACGTTAATAGGGGCCGGCCAACTTCAATATTCCGCAATATTTATCGATGCGAGCGCTTTACCAGGACGCGTTTAGTGGTACACGTATGCAGCGCAATTTCACCATGTTCCCTCTCACCATCTATCTTGTTTGGACAAAATACACCTGACTAATCGATGCAGCAGGAAAAATACAGTGCATACAGCAAGTAGTGGGTTTAATTCGTGATTGAAAGTTAGATTTCTCATCAAATTTAAGTAGGCTAAAATTTAATTCAGAATTAAATAACGTTAAACACAACTCGAACTTACCCACGCGATTACTTTTGATTCAACATATCTTAGTTTAATAGAAAAAATGCAGATTCACATCTCTTACATATGGATTCCTTCCACTACATCAACCTTGCATTTGTTAAACTTACGGAAGATTATATTCATGCGAGGTAGTAACTTCTTGAAAAAATCCTGGGGCACAACGATATAAAAAAAAACAGGTAAGATAAGACAAATGAAGAGATAATAAAAGGAAGACTAATTTGAGCACATATGAAGCAAAATACAACATGAAATACATCGAACGAAGACAAAAATATTCTAGCATGCGAAAGGGAGAAGCTGAATGTAGAAACCACCCCGAGAGGAGAGAAATTAGAGCAAGTAGATTCCTTCACCTATCTCGGAAGTACCATCACGTGGGACGGAAAAAGTAAAATGGCACTCTTCGGATCGGAAGCATGGACCATTGGTAAAGCTGAGCAGAAAAGACTAGAAAGTCTTCGAAACCTGGTGCTAGAGTAGGATGGTGAAGATAAAATGGACGGACAAATAAAGAGAGAGGTAAGAGAGGAAAGGACCATATGGAACACCAAATGAAAAGGACAGGAGGACCAGATGGATTGGATACACCCTGAGGCACAGTTGGTTTGTAAGGAATATAATTGAAGGCAGAATAGAGGGAAAAGTCCCCAGAGAAAGACCTAGGAATAAGTTCATGGACCAAATGAAGAAGACAGTAATAGGAAGAGATACCAGCTAGTTGAATTGAAGTTAGAAAAACATACAAGTCTCTATTTATATTTTTATGAAAATAGAGACTATGAATTTAAAAACGTAATCAATTTACATCAAAGACCGTGTAGTAGGAGAAATGTACCGCCCTTTATACCACGAATATATGCATGTTACCACTCATATATGGAAGTCACTTTCTGGAGAAGCTGTCTGTGAGACCGGGCGTCACCACTTAAGGGTTAATGTTTCTTGGGTATTAGATTTTTAATTGGCGCTTTGCATGTGTGGTACGCGGGTTTCAATGTAATTTCGGTGTTCTACCATATCATTCATGCATGCCTGGTGTGGAAGCACCCCCTGCCACACACCCTTTGGGTGGCTTGCCGGGTATGACGTAGATGTAGATGTAGAAGCTACGTTTTCATAATGCCATCATTTGGTAATTTAGCCGATGCGTTGGGCGTCACTCACGCCAGTATTCAGGGCAGCGGCGGCATCGGATGAGGGAAAACTGCGACGGGGTCAGTCCTCCTTCATTTATCCCAGTTCATTGTGAAGATAATAATTGATAGTGAATATTTAAAAATAAAACAGCTATAGCGAATTTCTCAATGTTAAATAGAACAGCAATAACTAAAGATTATGTTTCATTAACTCGTACTAGCCTGGATTTTATTATGACTGGATTGGTTTATTCAATAATCCTGAAAAGTCAAACTTTCAACTTCAGTTATCTGAAAGCTGTAGAAACTGCAATTACGTCCTCCTAAACATCGATAAAATCTCAGTGGTTTCAAGAAAATTTAACGTTCACCAAGAGCATTGGCGTAGTGATGAACCCAGTTCAATTCAATTTTTGCCAGAAATTTGAAGATGATCCACAATTACTCGGCAAATAATCTCGTGGCAAACAAACGAGAGGCTGAAAACATCGATCCAAAAACCTGCCGCAGCTCCGGCGACGAAGCTGTTGAAATATGTGCAACTCTAGCACCAAACCTGCTTGCGTTGAAGATTTCGCTTCAGATTGTCTACGATGTATTCGGAACCGTAAAAACGGCAGCATGAACACACAGCTTCCTTATCTCACACGACGGAAGCAGAACTACAAATGAAGCGCTTACCACATGCCACAGTAGAGGAATATTCCCGTGCAGAGATCTGGATTCGAATAAAACACCGCCCCGATTCGAACCTGGGCCATCCAGATGTCAAACAAGTACCCTAGTGACCACACCAACCAATTTACAGAATAAAGCAGAAAATAACATCGAATACAGAGCTACAGCAAAGGAAACTACGGATTCATAACTGACGGTGATGATTACGGAGTTTTATCGAAAGAGCAGGAATTGTGTCAGCGCAGCTTATCCTCCATAATAAATTTGTATACGATGCAAACGCGTACAGGAGTACTAATTGCTTCAGAATAAAGTGCCTACATATCTGATCTTTTCACTGCAGAACTATCAGAAATTCTTCTACTTCTACTTATTACCCTTCTAGCCACCACATGGGCGTTTGGTAGGGGGTGACTTATCACCAACATGAACAACATTGAAGAAAATTACTTTCACCAACATACACCACATAATAGGCATGCTACAAATTCTACAGAAACCACGTAGCACGATATCAACTGCTACAATAAGTAAAGATCATTGTACAGTAATTTGAACCCAGGAATGGGAATTAATCAGTGAGAACTCGACTTACTGTAACGCACTTTTTTTAAAGAATTCTACCGTTTAATGTAGATTTTGTTGAATGTCAGAGAATCTCCTCCTAGTTTTCTACACTTTAGGGACCTATCGCCTTCTAGTATATCCTTTTTCGCCCCTGCATACGATCTACTCTTCTTCATCCTGACCATAAAACCTGTTCTGTTTCTTCCTCTTCCCCGCTTGCCCAACATCCTTCCCTCTGTCACATTCTTGAGCAACCCCTCGCCCTTAATTACATCCTCCAGCCACCAACTCTGCGAACGTGAATTGGATTCAGAGGCTTCCTTTCCTCGCACACCATCCCAAGCACTTCCTCGTTAGTCTTCCTCTCCGTCCACCTCACCTTCTCCATCCTTCTCCACACCCACACCACAAATGACAGCAGCTTATTCTAGTCCTCCTTTCAAAGGGTCCACCTATCTGCCCGATACAACGCTACACTCCATATTAATGTGACGCACTTGTACACATGCATAATAATAAATTACCCGATTCTTGATTACAAATCACAAACAAAACTATCCCTCAAAAATATATATTTGCACCAATTTTTGACTTAAACACTTTGCTTTGATCACGAGCGATGTCTGAAGTTGCTTTCGGAATTATGCACCTACTGCTTATGTCACCACCACGTAAACCAATATTTTTCTATGTTCTCTCCAGCATTAGTTTCTACTAGCAAGGCTTAGTTTTCTTGATACATTAAGAGCAAGTGTGTTTTAAAGAAATAGATATAAAATCATTTTGACACCATACTAAAACTCCGACAGATGCCTAAAAATAAGAGAGATATATTGCCGGACAGATTGGTACAAAACTTCGTTCTTTCCGCGCACAATACGTGACTATAATATAAACTGAACTCTTCTAAAAACACTCTCATTAAACAATTAATCTATTCACCTCCCAAAACCTTATCCTTAAACGGCTGGTGTGCTAACACCCCCTGCCGCACGCCCATGTGGTGACTCGCAGAGTGGCACGTAGATGTAGACCTATTGAGATGATTTTTCCAGCTTTTCTACATTTTTTTTCAAAATTTCATTGCAATACTTTTCAATTGCTGGTTCGCATGGTGTGTGGCCTAATATATAAAATTTGAAAATACGTCACATATATGTATCACATGAAAAGAAAACAGAAGTACATCAAATAATAAAACATCACCGAAAATCAAATAACATTTGTAAGGACGCCCAGACTGTTGAATATGCACAATAAAGGATACAAATTGTTCACATATTGAAACGCATGGAATAAAACTGGATGACCAGATAATCAACGATTCCAACTACGAGATTAAAAAAAAAAAACACGCTCAAGATGCTTCCCCCCGATTTATTCACAATGATGAACTCGCTGATGAACGTGGCATCCAATTTCGTTCCATGAAATATAACACTCCGCGTCGAGGGAGGTGCACCCACTAATTTTTATCTCGGCTGGTCCCAAAATTAAAAAAAAGAAAAAAACGTTATTCCCTCCCCCCCCCCCCAATTGCTTTGCAGATCGCCGAATTGATGATTCATTTCCGTGACGGCAAAAACGCGCGCTCCCACAGTCGTGCCGAGTACTGCGTCTCTTTGTATGCACGCTACCGCGAACAACACCCAGCTTTCCCGACTGCGTTTCCCCGATAAAACCTTCCGTTCCGAGCGGGATGGGGAGTGGGGGGGAAGGGGTTTTTGTGACACCAGACCGGAATCCCCCCACATTTTGGTGCCGGACGCGAGAAAAGCCGCGTGTTTAGAGCGGAAATTAGAGATGTTGGGGAGGGGGGGGGGGGCACATGAGACAATAAAGCCGGCGCGCTATTTTTGCATGACAGCCGCACGGGAGAACAAACTCCCGCAAATTCCTGCCGGTCCAAAACTCCATTCGTTGAACAAAGCCTCCCTCTCTCGCGCACACATTTCCCCGGCACTCGAATTTCGCGTCTCCTTCAACCAGTTGGATGCGATTCCGACATCAATGGCCGAGCCGCGCGCGAGCTCGCTGAATGTGTGTGCACATGCCACGGGTTCCGGGAAAAAAATAAAGCTTGCGGAAAGCCACTGCCACTCCGCCGATGTTGCCTCGTTCACACTACGGCTGCCATACTCAAAGATACAAGCGAAACCACGGTGTAGGAGGTTTTATCCGATCAAAATATGGATTCGAATGGAACAAGAAGTTGTCATTCGACTTCACTTCTTTTTTAACTTAAATGGCAGCTTGGCGGAACAATACGTGTGTATTCAATTAAGTTATAGGACCCATGAGCCATGGCAAGCAATCAACAACTGTTGCAGAAACATTCGATACATTTATTGGTTTCATAAATCGTTTATGGCCAGCTGCAGAAACGACACATGTATTCTATAAAGTAATGGGACTCATAACCCATGGAAACCATTCCCTAAGTGTTGCAGAAACATTCGATAAATTTATTGGTTTTATAATTTATGGCGTGAACTTATGAATTCCATACGTAGACAAGATGGCAGATGCGCAATGAACCGCTTGGCCACTTAAATAATTGATAAAAAAGTTGTTTTGCGAGAAATGACCAGTTTGTTTACTCTTACTGACTAATTACTATGTGCATTAGCAATTATTCATAGGCTAAACTTTCATAAATTTTATCCGGGGGTAGATGATTAGATCAAACTTTCGAAGCTATTAATTATTGGTAAATAAATTATGTAACTAGAAGATGTGTTCCTGCAACACGAATATTTTTAGGAGATCTAATACTGCGGGGGTCTCATGACTATTGATTCTATAACAAAATGTTCTTGCAATCGGCCATTAATAACTTCTGAAATGGTGTAATGAATTCCATAAGTAGCCAAGATGACGGACGCGCGATTAACCGCTTGGAAACTTAATTGCCTGATAAAAGACTTATAACGAGACGAAAGACGAGCTTGTTTCCACCAGATGACTAATCATTTCGTGCATTAGTAATTATACCTACAGAGGATTTTCCTCTCTAAATTTTATCCAGCTATGGAAGAGAAGAATAAACATGTGAAACCATCAATAATTGATAGATACGTTTTTACACATGTAGATGTCTTCCTGCAACCCAAAAATGTTTATGACGTCCATAAATTCATGAATCCCATAACTATTTGTTCCATTACCAATGATCTCGGAACCCGCCACAAGTCGCTAAATCCCCCAAGTACTTAATCATTGAAGGATTGTCATCAGCGATTTGAAAAGTACATAAATAACATTCGTTCCATAACTTCTTAGAATTGCTTCCTGTATTCATAAGAAATAGTTTACAGTTGAGATATATATCGCTTGAAAATAAAAACTGATAAATTCCGACTCCTCACAATAACCACGGTTTCAACATTTACATAACATTTTCAAGGTTCCTGCGATGAAAACAGGATGTTCGAGAAGAAGCCATAATGGATCCCAAATTTAAGTGTTAACATTTTACCAGTGTTTGTATTCCAACGGTTAGAACTTCTGGCACCAGTAGGTCATCCTTTTAAAATGCTCTTTCCGCTCTACCTTGGTCATAACTCCTGTCAACACCTGTCCGCAGAAGCTAGCAGGGCCTTCGCTTGTCAAATCAATCGCGGTAAAAAAATGGTTATCCAGTTCAACACCAGCCGACGTTCATACAGCGACCTCTCTAAAAGCATACCAGTCACTCGCTTATAAATCGAGGTGAGTTGACGGAGTGCACGGTGTACTCACGCCACGATCTGCAGAAGCAGCGCGCGGAGAGCGACGGCCACTACCGTGTTGAGCGTGCATGTGTCGCGATGAATCGAAATGAACTTTCGACCCTGCCCTCAAAACGAATATTTCCGCCCACGGTGGACTGAAAACTCAGCACACTCGCGTCACATTCAATCATCCTCCGCAAACAGCCAACCAGCGACCGTTGAACGCAAAGGCCGTTGGTCGGAGACTGTTTGCAGGCGTTGGCGATGACGCGACACACGTCACTCGTACTATTATTGATCGAAGCCAATGACTTTAAATATGCTGAGAACTTGAAGTAAAGTCATGGTTTATGATAAATCATGGCAATGTTCCACAATACATGAAAGATTTGATTCTTGAACTGGCAAATTATGAAAGTAAACTGCTTGGACTTTCCTCCGGGTAACATTCTCCTCATCTGTCAACGTTTCGGCATGAAACATTCTTTTCGTCATCGGTGTTGGTGATGTTGCTTAAAAAGAGGTTAATACCGGTTAATCATGTTTGAAATGAAACTTTCTTCACAAAATCAGGACATCTACAATCCAGATGCCAAAGACAAAGTATCCTCTCAAAACGTCGGCAGCTGTAGAGACAATCACCGGGTCAAAATCTCAAGAACAGCTCCCTTTCACTAAATAACATATGTACAACAAAATGGCGCCGGATTCCTATTGCAACAGGGACCCAATCCAATCACACGGGACATCGATGAGATACGTGAGAAAACACGCATGCACGCGTGCTAAATGGCACGCATAAACGCGTGGACGCTTCATTTTTAACGCACGCATTAACGAGCTCGGCGGCGGGAAATAATGAGGCGAAAACCAGCGCCGCGGCGGGCATGGCGTCTTCCCCAAGATGGCGCTTCCCCGTGGCGCGCAACAAAAAGCGACGAGCCGTCCTCCCGACAATAGAATAATGGGGCTCTCTCGCACAAAGGAGACTTAAAATGGAGGAATGCGAACGGTAACGAAACAAAACGTATGGGGGGATTTGGCTGCGGTCTCGCTCTTCTTTTTTTTTCCTGGAGCCTTTTCGCCCGTCATCGCTCGCCAGCCCGCCCCACCAGAGGCAGTGGCGACTCTCGCCGTCCGCGCGGGCATTTGGAAGCATTGTTGCGAAACTAATAACAAGGCGCGTAATCGCTTTGGATGTGGGGACGCGAGAATGGGGTGAGAGGACCGGGTGTGCACGGGAGTGGGGAAGGAGGCGATGGTGAGAGGATGGAGGAGAGAGGGTGATGAGGGAAGAACTGCGGACAGAATGGTAACCGAAATACTTCAGCTTTGAAAATAGGCGTACACATGGAGTACGCACAGTTCGAGAACAATTGCAAACATCGCGGGCACTACACGTGGTTCCATCGTGGAGTGACTTCAATATAATCAAATTCACCCTTACAAAAACAAAAAAAAATATTATCTTTCAAAAATAAATACTTAAAAAAGCTCCTGATTGTTCAAATTGAGTAATATTTTAGATCATAGTTCGTTAGTAGTTTTCACATTTATTGGAGATACTTCATTGTTTATTGTTTACCTATGGTATATTTCTGTTTGAAAACTTAATTTGATGTAATTTAGCTTCAGTTGTATGTTTACATTGTATATTTAATCCCTGTCATATATTATGTAACTAACGTCTTGTAATCCTTGTTTTTCTTATTCTTATGAACAAACTGCTCATTGATTTAATACTTAACAGAGAAGTAGACGGTACTTTTCATTCATATTCCAAGGGTGCTCCCCAGAGCAAATAAATCTTATCTTATCATTAACTAGTAGAAAATAATTGCCCTCTTCATGACAACAAAACGCTACCTTCACACGCTGTTTCTTGGAAATGGAACTTGAAATTACTAGGTGTTAAATGAGACAATGGGAGATTTATGAGGAAAAATACATTTTCACATGTAACATAAATGCCATTTTTGAGGAAATGTTTTTTTAAAAAAAGGGAAAACTCCCAAGATATTGGATAAAAATAAATTGTACGCATTGCCTCAGTATCAGTCTTACTTTCTTCATTGATTTATGCAATTATTTAAGTCAAAACGCGCAAAATCCGTAGAAATGGCACTGCAGACTGCTCCTTAAGCAAGGTCGTTCAGCATCGCTTGTGTTCTTCCTTCAATATAGGTCTTCGCAACGTGTATACATAAATCCGCCAATAATGCGCTTATTTTTCTGTATTCTCCATAAGCAGAGTATAGGTTGTTCGATATTTTTGTTGATTTGATAGTGCATTTGCATTTGAAATGACAACTTGTGTCGCATATTCGCAGATTTCCTTGGGTGTTATGGCATTAGATGATCACATAGCACATTAATGGCGGACCTGTGGTGGAAATGGTTGCGAAGACCTATGTCGAAGAAAGAATACAATCGATATCGACAGGCCTTGATCCAAAAGTCTATCCAAGAGTCGATCTCAATCCAAAGCAGCAAAAAGTGGTCTTTAAGGAGGGACCTGCGCTTCGAGGTACTTTGTTCTTAAGATGTACAGAAGTTGGTGTAAGGAGTATATTTTGGTTTAATGCTACCTTTTACATTTTTTAAATTTCAAGTAAATACTCCTTCGGGGAAAATCTTGTCGGACAAAGCATTAAATCGAATCTTTTACTACGTCACGAAGACCAGTAGTTATACTGACTCCAGACTCCATTTCGGCAGAATTTGATATCATGATTTTTAACGAATTGAGGATCTGGTTAAAAAAATTTAACAATGTGTATTTAATGCCTAATTTTGATACATATTGTATTATAAATGTAGTAAACAATGTAAACAGCAGAAGCTTCCCTTGGCAACGTTCATCATTATATGTCAGCTATGAGCTCCGACGAAAACCGGAAGTAAGTTATTTATGCCTAAATACTCGTGTTGCATTATCGATGACCTAAGAGGAAAAAATATACTAAGTGTTTCAATATGTAGCTCATCTTACTCAAGTTTTTGCACAATATAATTCGGGCGGTAATTGAGACTAAATAAGTTGTACGAAGAGATGCCATCGGACTGCCATGAAGGAATTGCATTTTAGGACATACACTAGTCGAAGAAACCGGTCGTTCTGAATAAAATTTTTTTTAAGCTTTCACAGATTTACTTCACCGATACGATGAAATTGTCATTTGAATAATATTGCAGGGATCAACCAATAACTTTCACTGATTGATATGAGCAGTAAATTATTCTACTTATCACTGCCTAGGAGGGAATTCATCGAGCTATTCCAATTTAAGGCAGGCAAATACTTTAGATGTACGCAGCTTTCTTCCTCTTTCTGGGATATCCATTTCCCCAGCATATTTTTGCGGCGAGAGAAAATCCAATCCTAGCCTATGCCAGTTAAAATTGCATTCCTAAACATCACAGTGTTATTTGCTGGCCATTGTTGAAATTCAAAATTATCAGAGAATCAGGTGTAAGATTTCCTTTCGTCTAGGAAATGACGGAATTCACGGTCGAAAAATTCTTGGAGTGCAATCAGAAAAATATACCTTACGCTATCTATTTTGTCCATTAATAATCAATACTTCAATAATAAAAGGATTAGAAACACAATTATACCCTCCTAAGGATAATCATAAGCACACAGCTCCGAATTGTAACCACTAAAGATCTCAAACGAGTATGGAAAAATAAAAGTCATTAATGAAGCCACATTTCAAAAAGAAAAGCATTTATTTCGCTGGAACGGAAATAGATTAAACGAAACTCGACTAAGATAAGTCTGGGCTGTTCGTAGATAATACTAATGGAGACTAATTAAGAAAACACTCTAGCGCATTATTCCTATCGGAATCCACAGATTCTTGCGCCCTTCCAAACTCGGAAAGAGGACACTTATGGAGAGCAATGGAACGCAATATTACGAGTTGAAACGCTTCCTTAGAACTCTCTAACACAGTTTTTCAGACATGAACAATCAGTCAGATAATCCACTCCCCTGACCAGTCTACCCGAGTGCTTTCTATAAGCATAAAACCTGAACAGAAGTTAACTATTTCCGGATAAAATATGTATAGTTAGAAACCTGTGAAAATAATAGGCAATTATCAGTTGGCTAGAATGACTGATCGATTCTTTCCCACAAAAGTCAACAAGGAAACTTCATTGAAATAACAATACAACAAAACGCAATTAATTCTCGCGGCAAACGGAGGAACGAAACAGGTAATGTAAATATTCTCAAGGAAAATGATATAAATACTATTGAAATTAATAAAGGAAAACTCAGTTCGCCGGTCATTAGAACATCCAACTTCACCATTTCTTCTTTCTTGGTAATTCACTGAGCCATTTCTTCACCAATAACTTCAAAAAGAGGAGGACAAATGATATTCACATTGTAAATATGTTCTTGGAAACTTATTTCACCCTTTGAGCAGAACGAACGTTCATTTACACGTCCTCCTTCCTCCTGGCTGTCCAGAGTATGATCGTACATATGCGTCTTTCAAATTTGCGCTGGAGCAGTAAAGGCGTCCGTTTCCGCCTCCCATTCTGATGCATTATAGCATGTTGTTCCACCTATCCTGATGTCTGATGGGCCCAATTATCACAGTAAAGTGTCTCCGAAGAATCCTGCCACCTATTCCATTATTCTCATAACAACGTTTAGCCTTGAGTACGTGCATATCACATGTAGTTGGTTCCAATGACGGAAGTTATTTCATTCAAAGCTGGTTTTAGTCGCGTTCCAAGCTATTTTTGTTGTTCTAATACCACAATATTTAGAATCATACAAGGTAAAATTGTTTTATTTATTGTGCTTCTCTTCTGTAATGTATGATCTTCCTGTTTTCATTGATTGTTCATCAAACAAACTTGAATTTAAGGTAATAAATGGCGTCGTTCGTCGGTCCAGATGGCGACGGGGTAAATCGCTTGCCAATCCCAGGGTCGCGGGTTCGAGTCCCGCCTGAGTGATTTTTCACCACTCAGGACATGGTTGTTGGTGTCTCGTCCCACGTAATAATGTTGATCACCCGGTGTAAAAGGCCTTAATGTGCTGTTTTCGGGATTGTGAAAATAAATAAATAAATAAATGAATAAATAAATAAAATTGTAATCGTAACTAATTCCATTTATTAAAAAAAAAAACTCAATCCCGGGGTCAGGGCAAATGAAATAGAACCCCACAACCACTACCTGAAATTAAAAAAGGAAAACATTTCAAAGTTTATTAGAAACAGCTGACTTCCACGTTTAACTATTACCCCAAAGGAGGAGGAGAGTAGAAAATATCACGAGATATAGTAGATTGGCGCGTGTGCCACAGAGATAACTGCTGGCCCCATCGTTTTGCGATAATTTCGAGCCATTGACGGGGAAATGAAACTCATCCAGGATTCGCGTCGCTCATACCTATCTCAAAGTTACACACACCACCGCACTCGCATCGCAGGTCATCGACGAGTCCCACGTGACACGTTAAGTGTGTGCACGACGACGTGCGGAGGGTGGGGGGGAGGGGGTTTGGAGGAGATTCGAGAGGAGGAGGAGAAGGAATCCGCAAGCGAGTGAAACAAAAACACATCACAGACTCGTATCGTAATTTCGGAAGGGTTAAGCCCAGCGCCGGACGAGCAATTTCCTCGGGCGACCGAGTGAATGCCCATTAATTTCGCCCGATCAGAATGCATGGCTGAGCTCGGTGAATAATGCACACGTCAGTGTGTGATCTGGCGAGGAACGAGCGTCAGAGAGAGAGAGGGAGAGAGATGGGGAAGACCAATCGCTATGCCTGCAAACGAACGCCGGCCAAGTGAGCGCCGATCAATTGGAGAATTCTTATACTTGTCACGTCCGTCGTCGATGACTGCTTCGTCCGTCTCCTCACTCCTCATAACAAGGACTGCTTTCATCAATGCCTATCATGAAATACGTCAAATGAGAAACGAAAGAATTTTGTTCTCGGACAACATACATGCGTTCACGATTTTAACACTATACTCCCTGTCGATGGTCCCTGGACGACCGAAATGCTCACATGGGAGAATTTTTCCTTTGCTTTTATTGACATTTCGGATTTCCCTTTAACTAAACCTAATATACGATCGTGCATCTAACTCCCTTCATAATAAATAACGAAGTACTTTGGCAAAACAAAACAATATTTGTAAATTTTAAGTAGACTTGAAGGATACCTGGATGAAATACTGCAGGGTGATGAACTTAGGCTGAAGCTTACAATTAGACAGGCAGTGGGGAGAAGAACGAAGGTTTCTAAGCAAGAGCTGGGACAAATTAGTCAGATTTAATGGATTGACAAAAAAATACAACGGGATCAAAATGTCCCCTCCGCTACTTCTAATGCTAAAAGATAAGCGTGAAACTCGGAAAGATTTTACGGGATAAGGAATGGTGAGAAGAACGTTTTGAACCAATGCATGTAAAGGTAATTGAAAGAGGAAGCGAATGTCACGGTGACTTCTCATGGTTCGCATCGCAGAGAGAAAGTTAGAGATTGCAGAAGAGAGCAAATAAAGTCTGTAGAAAAGATGAGGAAGCGATACAAAAGAGGCGGTGGAGAGAGACGGAGAGACAAAAGATAATTGTCTTCATTTGGCCGAAAGAGAGGAAGGAAGGGGGAATATTCACGGGTGACAGAGAGAGATGGATTCCAGTGAAAACGATGAAGAGTCTGAAACGCCAACAGAATATAAAATCGGAAGAAGCAAAAAAAGGTATGCAGGGCGTTTGGGGAAAATATTTTTGGGGGCTCGGACCGGTCGAGGAATTCCTTCTCCGTCGCTTCACTTCGCACGGTCTCCACAAGCACGCACTTCACCGTCCCGGCAATTCCGCCCTCGTCGCCGAATTACGCGACGGAAGAGAATTACCACGAACTCTTTCTTACTTCTTCCACCATGGCTCTTCAATTGCACGATCACGAGGTGCCGAGACTCGAGATAACAAAAGGACCGTCGAAAGGTTATGAGATACGTTTGGAAGGAAAAGTGAGAGTTTAACGGGGCCTAATGAAGCAGGGACTTGGGACGTTTAAAAGCAAAGGTTTAAGCAATTGGAGTATTATTTAGGTGGAGAAAGCTCTGATTAAATGCGAAATCATCTACATACTACCCTGCGAGCCAACGTATGGGCGTGTGGCAGGGGGTGTGAGGACACCAGCCATGTAAAGGTGTAAGGGATTAGGTTTTGGGAGGTGAAATGGTGACGTGTATTATGGGGGTGTATTTAGAGGTGATCAGTTTTTAATGTGATCCCTTATTGTTCGCGGGAATAACGGGTTATTCTACCTATGTGTTCGGCAAAGTACCTCTCTTATTTTATCGCTTCTGTAAGATCTAGAGTTGTAGTGAGGCGTCATGATAATATTCTCTTTGTCGCTCTACTACATCTACATCATCTACATCTACGTCATACCCTGCAAGCCACCCAAAGGGTGTGTGGCAGGGGGTGCTTTCGCACCAGGCATGCATGAATGATATGGTAGAACACCGACATTACATTAAAAACCCGCGTACCACACATGCAAAGCGCCAATTACAAATCTAATACCCAAGAAACATTGTATCTCCAATCGTTCTAACATGCAAGGGATACAAAGACTACTACTACAGATTCAAAATATCATGCATAAATAAGAACATCATTATTTACATCATGCATAAATAAGAAAGAGGAGAATATAATGAGAAAGATTAACTGCCTGCCTATTGTCAATACTCGAACTATTCATGACGACGATCACAGCTGTTATGGTCCCGAATGGTACGCGGAAAAAATGACATTTTATACCTATCGGTTCTACAATCTAGCTCTCTAATTTTATTGGCGCGATCTAATCTGCCGTAGTACGAAGGGGTTAATAGTATGTTTTTTACGTCGTCAGTAAAATGATTTTCCTGAAATTTATTTAGGAGGTTAAGCCTATAATTTAATCTACGCTGTGATAGCGATTCCCATCCTAATTCTTCTAACAGTCCAGACACACTAGCCAACTTATCGTAGCATCGTTTCACAAACCTAGCTCCTCTTCGCTGGACGCGATCCAATTCCGATATCAACCCCGCTTCGTATGGATCCCATACACTAATAGCATATTCCAGATGAGGCCTAACGATTGAAAAATAACAACGTTCTTTCACTTTCTCATCACATTTTCCGAGTACTCTCTTGATAAAGCCTAGCTTCCTATATGCTTGACCGCATATTTCCCTAATATGTTTTCCCCAAGATAGGTCGTGACTAATTGTGACTCCTAAGTACTTAACAGACTCGGCGTGAATAATTTCTGTATTTTCAATTCTGTATGCCCTAAATGGCCAATTTTTCTTTTTCCAAAAGCTGACTGCTACGCACTTTTTTATGTTTAGTTCCATCTGCCACTTTTCGCACCAAGCATGAATAGCAAGTAGGTCGATTGTTAACGAGTCGCTATCTTCGGAATTGTTAATATCCCTATACACAACCGCGTCGTCTGCGAAGAGTCTAAGCTTACTTTTAACGACGTTACTAATATCATTAATGTACAAGAGAAATAAAAGTGGACCAATTACACTTCCCTGAGGAACACCCGATGTAACGCTAACTGTGTTTGACATGATACCGTCTATGACAACCCTTTGTTCCCGCCCATGTAAGAATTGATTAATCCAACTAATAATGTTATTATCTATTCCATATGCTTCTAGTTTTGAACTACTACGCACCAGTTTTGAATTTCTCAAGCAAACTATGCCTAGCGCGTGGCCTCCTAGTCTCTACGGTCTACCAACTTAATCCCTCTAAAAGTTGTGAGACACTATACGTTCGATCAAAGGAATTTTTAACGAAGCGTGCAGCTTTTCTTTGTATTTATAATTTTTTAATTTTTTTGGGTTAAACCTTTAAGACCAGTGTACCAAAGGCTCGCGGCGTATTCGAAGTGTGGTCTAACCGGAGCTAAGTAGCATATCTCTCAAACTTTTCCATCCGAGGCCCTTCCGATTATAAGCTTAACACAACCTAGTTTCTTCAATGCTGTGCCGCATATGTTTCATGTGTTTCCAGAAAATAAGTATCATGATTCGAGAAAAGACAATAATTATACCATAAACAATGGTGAATTTCATCCCTTGGTGTATATGCACCCGTGCGAGAGACTTCGTGACACAACATTTGTGTATTCAATGACTGGAAAATCTACTTATTCATAATATCGGAAGTAAAACGCTAGCGATATACATAAAAACACTCGGGCAACAAAATTGACATCATCAATCAGTATATGGAAACTACTTTAATCACACATGATCCGAAGGTGAACTAATAATACAGTTAATGATGGATTGCGACGGTTAATTGACTTTTAATCACGAGTTTAAAAATGATGAGTACATTACTTACCGCTATGGGTTTCGCTCGATTATATAGCCTGACAAGTGACTGGGTAAGTTAACGCAACGTCTGGCTACCGGTAGGTTGACGGTATCGTGTACATATGAATAGTATAATCCTCGACAAGACGTTTACACACCAAAAGTACTTTGAGGCCTGTGGTTTACAACACAAGGACTTAGCTCATTTCAGATTTCACCTAAAGTGGGCTTTTATCCCAATATCCACAGTGTATTGAAATACCGGAATCCGTAAACAGTAAAAGGCGTTACATCCAACATTTTTATTCTGCGAGATTATTTAACTAAGAATTATAAACTATACGTTTATCTTTTGATGCATGTTTTTTTTTATGGAATGTCCAAAATTCAATCCTAGCGACCAAGGAATTCAGAATAATTAAATAACAAACACCTTAAAACTTGGCATCCGTCACCGCACTCATACCGCTAGAAATTTAAACCAAGCGCACTAAAACCAGGTCTAAGAGCACATGAAATTGATCTGGAGGATAAATTTTGCACTAACTCACACCGCACACTCCAAAACCGGACTCGTGTTCGAAATCTCTCAACCATTATCGATTTCTTGGAAGAGGATTTCTGGCTTTCATTCCATTTCTCTCATTTTCCGTCCACCGGATTCTTCATCGGAAAATAAGAGAGGAAAAATAATCGAAAGGATAGAAAAAACAGCACTCTCGCCCCGATGGAACGCCAGCGGTCGCGAAAATGTGCCGACGGAATGAAGGCGGGAAAGACGGAGAAGAGAGACGGAAAAGGGCGACGGAATCCGACGAAGGGATTGGCGAACGTTCCGATTGTCACGTAGTCCTCTGACGGCCGGTAGGCGAAGTAAAGGCATTAAATGTAGAGACAAACTTAAGAACGTAACATAAGGCCGTTTTCGAATTTGGCAAATCAAGCAATCTTCCCTTGAAACCTAGTACGCATTGGGCGGGTATGACGTCAAATTCAAGTGGCCGCTGACGCCATATTGTCTAGATACCTAGTCAAGATACCAAGTAAATGAAAAAGCAGACTTGTTATGCTTACTTAGTATTAAGTTAGGATTCGGGGTGTGATAATATGGGCTTGTATGGAAAATAGAAGTGAAGAAAATTTCAAATGGATACTATTTTATCATTACTACGTGTGATGTTAATTAAGTTTTTGCGGAATAATCGATGAATTCGCTAAATTTGAAGGCTTTTCAAATGTGATTGTACTGAAAGATTTGCTACCTAATATTTCTGTGAATAATTCCATACATTGTAGATGTTGCGTCCTTGTTTACTTCATTGAACCTACAAATTCTATCTTCCTTGCTCTGGAAGGAAAAAAATGATCTCGTTGAAAGAACAATGGTCCGATGGAAAGTAATCTCAGGTAGCCATAATTTCATTGGCAGCATTATTTTTAGCTAACGAACATCATAACTGTTAATAGAGTTGAGCATTGGAGAGGTTTTCACTGCATTCATCAAAGAAGGGGGACAATAAACCATTAGAGTAAATGTAATTTGTTTTCAACTTAATTACCTATGTTAGTTACAACGCGCGTATTTATCAGTAATCAGTCGAAGATCATAGGTAGTTTGTTCGAAGGGTAATAAATTAATATATTGTTAGGTGTTTTTTCAAATAAGCAAAAAATATTATAATGCCTTTTTGTGCATTAAGACGTTGACTGTGGTGAAATACAGTGAGCGATATGTCGTCCACTTTAGCAGCCCCTAGCAATCGAAGCATTATAGTTATTCACCATATTATGGTATATGAGAATTATTTTATTCATAAGAAATAAGATTTAAAAAATTATATTCCCTTATAATTTGCTGCACACGGATGGAAAGCATTTTAAAGTAGTAATCGACTTCAATCACCCACTAAAATTATGGACACGGATGGCACTTTTCGTATGTTTTACGAGATGAAGGCCGCATGATGTCTCTTCCATCGTAAAAGGGCTACGAAAGTGTCAAGTAAGAATTTCACTTTGCTTGCCTAGGTATCAAGATATCTTGATATCAAGTTAACTATGTGTTTGCCAAGTTTGAAAACAGCCTAAGAACTGAGTTAGGTGCTTGTATTATAGTGTATGCGATCACGATTCATCTTAATTGCGAAAAGTTTCGTTTATATTTCATGTTTTACCGATATGTTCTCGCATCACGACGAAGAGAGAGGCTTTAAGCTGGCCAATCACGAGTGATTTTTGCTTGCGCTCAGGCGACAGAAGTTGGGCTGAAAATGTTACATAGGAACGATAGCAAAATTGGAATGGATAAAAACTCATTCATTTGGTAAGAGAACGAAGTTAGTAATGAAACAAAAGAAATCTTTCACCACTTTATTCCTCGATTAAAATTATACCTCCGTATTAGAACACGTGAGTCTTCATTGGCAAACTTCGGCCATAAATGGAGCATTCCTGTAGGCTGAACTTAGTCGACATACAGTACTGTGAACGATCGTGGTTTTTTTTTAAACTTTGGGAGTTTTAAATGCAAGATGGTGAAGTTAGCACATGCCGGAACATAACACTTCAGTGCACACGAGCGACGACAAAAAGAACGATGTACACACCCAAAATGTTCGGCAATCTTCCAGTAGCCAGCATTCTGTAAGGTAATAAGAGTCGATGCCGAATTTGCTGTGTGTAGTTATCGAATTCATTCAAAATACGTACTTAAAAACGTAAGCTTCATACCAAAGAGTAACTTATTGGGTCCCACCAGACATATTCGACGCCTTCCCTAAAAATAACCAAAGAAACCAATATTACAGATGTGGTAATCGAATGTCTTTTATTATAAAGTGCACATCCACTCCGCACCCGATGGGTTTTGAAGCGCGCTGCCGAATTTGCAGGGTGAAGCCAATAAGAAGCAAATGCGCCGCGGTATTTCGAAGTCTGCAGCGCGCTATAGTGAACGAAAAGCCCCGTTTATGTCACGTCCTTACGTTATATTCATACATTCAAAGTAAAGCAGCGCACTGGAGTGATCCCATATCCCCGTTTATGTCACGTCATTGTATTATAGTCACACTAGCTGACCCGTGCGAATATTTCGCACAGTATGCAGCTTCTTCCTGTTTCTTCCTTCTTTCTTCCTCTTCTTCTATCTGTTCTTTCCCCTGGGCAATTATATGTTATTTATGTTTGTGTTAAAGATACATAACGTAAACATAAGCGGTCACACTGATTGCACGTAAAATGTAAATAATCTAACTAAACGTGTGTGTTAATAGATGGCGCCTCCTACAGTCTTTTAAGCACGTGACCATAGCCAACATATTAGTTGATTATCGCCAACCCTTCGTCTGTGTTCAGTGACAGGTTCAAGAGGTCTGCCCCGTCCTCATGGTCTGCCTCGAGGCCTGCCTCGTGAAGTTGTGCCTCTTTCCATTGTATAGTTCTATAACACTGAACGGGATGTATGCATGAGCAAGTTATGTTCATAAATGTTTACAAACTATTTTTGTAAGCGAATATCATATAAATATGAAATCGAAAAGTTTTAACTGCATTGACTTACCAGATGACCATTCACCCATGTACAATCACTATGTGCATTTCGTACTATTTTCATTTTAAACCTGTTTTTGAAGTTTAGAATAAAAAAAATGTGTGGAGTCGATATACCTCGAGCGAGTAATCGACATGGAAAAATGGAAACTTTTAAGTCAAATTAATGGGTAAATAGTGAAATTTGAGATTGAGATTGTATTTTTCGTCAGAAGCCGGTGATTCAACGTTTAAAATGATACCTCATTTATCACTGTAGGTGCAGTATTAACGGAGCATATACGGAATGACAGAAAAAGACCTTTCTGTAATAATATATACGATATTTAACGTGAAGTAACGTGCGTCACGCTGCAGCGAACTAGACTGAAAGGAGAGCCCCTTTTATGTCGTGTCCGTACGTTATATTCATACATATACCGTCACGCAGTAGCGCACTAGACTGAATTGAAAGCCTCGTTTATGTCACATTTTTGCGTTATATTCATATCTAGATGATTCTTCTTCGTGACCTCATTTTTTTAATATAAAGTTATTTTCCTGGAGATTGTACGTCATAGTTCATGTTTAAACAGAAGGCTAAAGAGTAACAGTTTAAACATGAATTATGACCTACAATATCCAGGAAAATAACTTTATGTTATATCCATACAGGCAACACATTGCAGCAGCGCACTAGAGTGATCGGAAATCCCCATTTATATCGCGTCCTTACGTTATATTCTCACATAAAACCTGAACCGGCCTTGGGATGGAGAGAGGGGTGGCGAAGGAGGCGGGAGGGACGAGTATATAATGTGGGAGGAGCGAGGAGGTAAGAGGAGAGACGTATTTTCCGCCGAACAAGTCGAGGTGCTGCATTCGGAAAAATGAGACGGAAAATTGAAAAAAAAAAACAAGAACGAGCACGCGGAGAGACGGAGAGAGACGAGATAAAAACGAGAAAAAAACGAGGCAAACGCGCGTAACGGAGTTCGTTAGTCAACTTTTTTTTATTATTATTCGCTCTCGTATTTCCCCCTCTCCTCCGACTAAACCCATTCTCTCCCCCCCCCACCTATCTTTCCTTCTCCATCTCCTCCCAATCATTATCGGACGCGAAGAAAAAGGGGGAGGGGGCATGTTTCATACGGACGTCACTCCCCACTCGCACTCCTTCCCGAATATTTCCCCCTCTTTCCCCACCGCGTTCCCTCGGGAGCGACGCATTTCCCTCCTCCGCTAACTCACCCTCCCAACCGCCGCCCCCTCGACGTCGCATGAGAAATGCTAATCAGGGGCGCGCTCGGAGCCGAGGAAGAATGATTGATGCCGCCGTTCCCCGCGCGCCGAGGCAGGAATGTCGTCCCCGAGTCACTCCGCCCTCCCTCCCTCTTCACTCCCCCATCAAAACTTTCATTCCCTCGTCATTTTTTTCTCCCGGAGAGCCCTAAACGTGCAATTTTTTTGTCCTTCCAAACCCATTCCCGAATCCCCCTCCCTCAACCGACCCCTCGTTAACTATAACTCCTCGCTCATGGATGAGAATAAACTTCCCTCCCATTTCTTCATCGTCTCCCGCCAGGATTGAGGGGAGCCACCTACTGATGGCGACATCTCTGCGGAGACAACTTCATTCTGGTTTCTGGGCGACGTAACATAGTATTGGATATATATTGATTCCTAATTATAGTTAACTAAATACTTAAAGCAATACAATTGATAAAAAAGTAGCCCGGGTACGCTGTTTTAATCTCATCTCAGTTTACAAAATGCACATCTAAGATGCTACATTCAAGTTTTCACCAAATTTCTAATAGTTGACCCTGAGGCTGGAGCCACCTTAACTAAAACTTTCCAGAGCAAAAGAAAGCACACTCTCCGGTACTTCCATGATCTCGTCCCGACTGAAAGGAACATGAACTGATACGCCTTAGTATGGCAACTCTATTATGTTTCCTGCACGACAATGCCATAACTGTTATTATGATAAACTGTTTTTCTTAAAACGTTCCCTTCCCTCCTCCGAGGAACCGACGACCGATAACTTACAGAATGATGTTTTGTTTACTCTATTTTTCCATTTAATCTCCTTCAAGTTTCATTGCCTTCCTCCAGCGCTTCACTAGGGTGCGTGTGCCCTGCTGGTACCAGTCCTCGCTCTGGTTATGGAGCCAGGTTTTCACAGCGCTTATCGCCTCTTCGTTGTCCAAAGCAGTATAGTGAAAAGTACTTAGGGTTACAATTCAAAATGGATTGGAAAAGAAGAGAAATTACAAAGCAATTAGCATTCCTTCCTGTGGACATGACGAAAAGGAAAAATCTCTTGGTAAATTCCACACTTAAAATTTGATTACCGATCTAGGTTTCGATTGCCTTGCAATCATTTTCAAAGGACCTTTGAAAATACCTTTGAAAATGATTGCAAGGCAATCGAAACCTAGGTCGGTAGTAAAATTTTAAGTGTGGAATTTACTAAGAGATTTTTATTTTTCGTCATGTCTGCGGTAACCTTCCACAAAGTTTCGCCTTCAAACATAAATTTTATTACTTTAATTATTTCTTCAACCATAAATTTTATTCCTTTATTAATTATTGAGCCATACTGGAATTTGCGAGCCTAATCTTGCAGTCAGTCCTCGACAGAATGGGTCTGAGTAATCAGATGTGAGATACAGAAACGTGATAACTTGATAAGACTTGACGACCAATTGAGATGCGTCTCTCGACAACAGTTTCAACGGACTGATCGCTGTTATTAGAGTCCAAAAAAATTCGTGAGGTATTAGTTTTTGGCCAATCCTCCTATATAGCCTGGGCAGAATAAGAGGAGAAGTCAGTCCACTCTTTCCCTCGGCCCAAGGCTCTTTGGTGACTTAAGGACCGAGTACATTAGGTTTTACATAGTTTTACAGTAAATTCATGAATACCTTTTGCTAAATAGAGGCAGTTCCTCGTGTAACGCGGCCACAAAAATGTAAACACAGGAGATGGAATGGTTTTTCATTTACGCTGATGGCGATATCTCAGAGAGACAACTTAATCAGCTGTCTACGTGAAATATTTATGCCTCGAGTGAAGATCGGCTTCCACTCATGCTTTGCGCTCCGTTGCACATCGATTCATTTTCGAACTTCCATTTCCTTTGTATACTCTGGTCAGATCAACTAAAACAATTCCAATTATAAACACCATCACGACATAAATCATGACCCGCAGTTCCACGAGCCAAGGCAGGAATGTAGTCCACGAGTCATTTTCATTCCCTACCACCGATTCCCATTCCCTATATTTCGAAAAAATAAATAAAACGTGTTTTTTTCCATTTCTGTATTTACTCTCCCTTTTCCATCCAAATAATCCAACCCCGTTTCCCCCTAGTTAGCTAAATCTAACCAGTCATAAATATGAAACACACACCTGCCCTTCACCCCTTCCCAGCCGAAATGAAAGAAGCAAAATTGATGGATACGTCTGAAAGAAAACTAGATCCGTTTCCCGAGAGAAATGATGCCTGGCGTGGAAATCGATTTCTATCTATAAATAATTCGCGCTCAATCACTCAATAAGGATGATTTACAAGTATCCTAGGAACGCTGAACTAACATTTTTTAACATTATACCAATATTATCTATCACAAAGACCTATCAACAAGTAATAACACGTCATATCAGTCCCGTATAGGTCCTGCTAAGCTATTTATATAGCTTGTCTTCAGGTTCCTATTTAGATCTCAGAAATCTTTATAGTTTTCAAAGTTATGTCGATATAATTTTATACGATAGAGAAAATTAGGATCACAACATCTAAATCCATACTATTTAAAATTCAAAGAGCCATTTTTTAGTTCTTTTTTAACTTCACTTATTTTAGTTAGATTTTTTCAGTTATTGGGCATATTATAGAATATGGTAGGTACTTTCACCGTCAGATCTCCCTATCCATACAATGTGAAACACTTTTTTACATCACACCCAACAATATCCTCAGAGCTGATTTTTTAAACTGTATCCAAAATCATACATTTGTCACTAAAATAATCCTCAATAACAATCACATACTTGAATAGTTTATCTACTGGTAGTATTCCCAATCTTTGACAAGCATCCTCATCTTTCTAATTATTTAAATTACATTTCCAACTGAACTACATGAACCAAGCAATTCAAACAGCAAACGGCCTTACATCCTGAACTATTAATCGACCACAATTTCCGTGCGCCTAGGTTGGAGAGCCGTAGAGAGTCACATTAATCCTTCCTTTCTTTGCGTTCCCCTGTTATCTTTTTCGGAGAATCCGAAACTCATGTTTTCCCCCATTCTCATCTCCCTCATCTTCTCGTTTTCTGCCTCCCGAACCAACTCCCTCTTCCTCAGATTACCCATAACTCCACAATCAGGGGTAAGAGAACAACCTCTGTCCCGTTCCTTCCTTCAATGTGGTTGGAGCGATTTTCGCGTATGCGCAGATTGACTTGAAACTTATCTTACGCGCTCTCATCAGTAATATAATTAGATAAAAGTATAAAAACTATTAGTATCGTAGATAGTGCCGATTTAGTATCCTAGAAATTTAATGCAATTTTCACAACCAATTCCTTGAACAGTTCAAAATGATTTCATGGTACTTAATAATTATTTAGTCTCATAATAAATGTGTACCATACTTAGCAGAGCTAGAATCGAACTATTCTATCCTATCTCTCCATCCCTAATCTCCCCACTCATAGACTCACAGAAGACTTGAAATTTATTTATAATATTCTAAATTCCACCATCGACTGCACTGAATGGCACTCCTTTATCAATTTTTAAAGTTCGATCCCGCCCCATCCGTTCTCACCCATTACTCCACATACCCATTCCCAGACTTTCGATTACTAAACGTTCTCTTTTCTTCCGCCTCTCCTCTCTATTGAATTCCCTCCTTCCTCACGTCGATCCTTTTGCACTTTCATCTAAATCCCTTATAAGCCTTTCTCTTTCGTATCTTTCACCTAAGAAGTTATTCCCCTATTTTTCTTTTTTTTACATTTTCAAAATTTCTGCTTGTAACTTGTTGCTAAGTTTGCTTGTATATGTCCTTAAGTGTGTGTATTGTTACATGGCCACTATAAAATGGCACCATAGCTCTATGTGGTTTTATTTCTTTAAATTAATAAATAAAGAAACATTTTAACCTTTTTAATGCTTAACTCGTTTCGTTTCAACGTTCGTATTTCAAACAAAGAGCTCAAAATATGCAGAAATGAATTCAGCCTCCCTTAGGACTGATGGGTGTTTTTCAATCACCTGGCGCAGACTTAACGCTCATCGTATAAAATTGAAACGCATGCAATTGCAACTGTACGACTGACACGCAGATGCAATTATACGACTGGAACGAATAGCGATGGAGTGTTTACAAAATAGCAGGCTGATACCGTGCCGCTAGTATATGGGATCCGTACGAGGAAGGTATGATAAAAGAATTAGAGCGTGTGCAAAGGAGATCCGCTAGGTTTGTTAAAGGCCGTTATGATAATTGTATAAGTGTTACGAGTTTAATAGAAGAACTAGGATGGGAATTACTATCAGAACGCAGGTTAAAATTTAGGTTAAACCTTTTAAGTAAATTCGAAACCGATTTGTTCACAGATGACGTTAGATATATATTCAGAACCCCTGCGTATTATGCTAGGTTTGATCATATTAACAAGATTAGAGAGATAGATTGTCGTACCGATAGATTTAAAATGTAATTTTTCCCGCGTACTATAAGAGAGAACAATAGGCAGCGTAACAAAGGGATAGGTAGGTGAAATATAGTTAGAATAGTCTGTAGTGCATGGTGCATTTAATAACAACCAATAATCCTTTTCTTATTATGTAGATACTAACCATGTGACCCTATTATCTAGCATGCCTTCATTAAATATCCTAGTTGCATGTCAATGGTGCATGTTTGGTGATCTTCACCCCCTGCCACACATCCTCGCGGTGGCTCGCAGGGTAGTACGTAGATGTAGATGTACCGTATTTCACAGCATAATCGTCGCAGATTTTACACCAATTTTTTTCGCTAAAAAGTAGGGTGCAACCATTATGAGGGGAAATTTAAAAAATAAAATTGCGCCGGTATTAGGTACACATAGGTCATTTATTACGGACTTAACTGCCTTTATTTCAAAGCTAGGATCTCATGAATGGTAGGCCTACATTAAATACATTGCATTAAAATTTAAGACTACAAATAGACACTATATTCTTCCTGTTTAGCGTATACGGAACTTTTTCCGGCCTGAAAAGAAGAGTTAACACATTACGTCTCCCCTACTCTGTATTTGTGAATGGCAGGTAGAAATTTATGTCAGGTAGAGTGCAAAATTAGACAAATTTTTCCTTTTACAGCAAGTGTCGAAGAGAATTAATATGCGACGATTATGCGGTGAAAAGTTGTGAACCGATTTTTGGAATGAAAAAGTAGGGTGCGACGATTATGCGATGGCCACCATTATGCGGTGAAATACGGTATTCAACTTCTATGAAGAATGGACAAAACTCTGTCACTTCATCTTTAAAGATAGACGCCCGAATTAAAATGGTTTGAGTGATTTTCAATTGAATACAGATTTCCGTGAACTTTCCAAGAGTGTACTGATTAGCAAGATATGTATTTACCGACAAAAGCGAAAAAAACTGAATGTTACTGATTAGGTTTCTTGGCAATTATCTGCTATGTTAACACGTAGCCTGATGGCACTTGACATGTAATTCGAAATAATTCGATGACAAATTCACATATTTTCTCCTAAACACGAAAAAATACCTTAATTACTATAATAATGGTTCCTATCAAATATCCCGGCATCGTGCCTAATAAAAAAACACGTATTTTTATACAGTTTTCATATTAATGTTGAATTCCGCACCATAAACTCAAGATATAAATCTGATTTCATTGAAGCGAAACTTTTAAATTATAATTCTCGCATTATTTATATTAGAGTAGGTATGATTATAAAGGGATTAGAGAAACTAGGTTTTTTTAAGCGTATAACCAGAAGGTCTTCGAATGAAAAAGTAAAACAGAGCCGCTATTTCATTCTGGTTAGGCCACACCTCGAATATGCGGCGAGCATTTGGAACTCATTGTGTTTCACAATTTTTAGAGGGATTAAGGTGGGAGCCCCTAGAGACTCAGAGGCTAAACGCTAGGCTTAGCTTGCTTGATCAATTCAGAACTGGTATGTTTCAGAGCGACACGGAGAATATTATCATTACGCCTCACTACATCTCTAGGTCTGATAGAAGCGATAAAATAAGAGAGATACATTTGTCGAACAGGTTGGTACAAAAACTCGTTCTTTCACCGTAAAATAACCGACAACAATAAAAACTGAGCCCCACTAAATACACTCCCATAATACACGTCACCATATCACCTACCAAAACCTTATCCCTTACATCTTGACACAGCTGGTGTCCCAAAACCCCTTCCACACGCCAATACGGCGGCTCGCAGGGTAGTATGTAGATGCATATCACTTCCAACGTAAAAATCTGTGGTCTTTCGTGAAGTGTATTCCAAGAATTTCTTTTTGATTCACTTGAAAAGTTAATAAAACGTGCCCTCAAGGCCTCAAGATTCGCGCTCCAACCAACTTAAACATTGCCACTATAAATGAAGAAAGTCTCGCTGGCGTCGTCATCTCAGAGTGTCATCTTCACTCACTACCCAATTTAAAGGGGGTTAAAAATAAGGGTCCCCTTAAAATTTCTACATTATATACTCATAAGTGCAATTGTAATGCGCAGAGCAGAATGCGGATCCGATCACTATTTCATATTGACAAAAATACGTCAAAGGCTAAAAATGGAAAAGAGGAACAGAAATAAAGTTGAAGACAAAATAGTCTTTGAAAGAGACAAGGTGGAAGAATATCAAGTTGAATTGAGGAATAGGTTCCTACCTTTGATCGATAATAATGAAGGAGTGGAAGAAATGTGGGAAAATGTTAAAAGTAACATAAAAGAATCAGCAAAGAAAGTTTTTGTTACGAAGATAACTCCGAAAAAATCCTGGTTTAATGAGAAGTGCATGAAGTTGGTAGATGAAAGAAAAGAAGCCAAAAAGAAAGCAACTGCTGAAAAAAACACCGTATAGTACTTGATGATACCGCAAGTCGGTGAAACGCGTTGTACCACACAAAATAAAATTCTGTGGAAAAGTACGAAAGTGTATTCTCTAATTATGGATACTATTTACTTCCACGAAGTGAAGCCTGAAATTGTAGAGTTTAAAGGTATCAAGTTTTAAACAGGGAAGTGAACAAGACACTCAGAACAGCGAAAAGGAAATACGTCAACCACACACTAATTAGAGCAGAATAGGACTGTACTCAAAACAACACTTCAGACTTCTACAGAAAAGTGAGATTTTTTCAGAAAGGTTTTAAACCTAATGTAGTGGGAGTGAAGGACAAATATGGAGCAATAACCAGTGACCCAACTGAAGTTTTAAAGACTTGGGAAGAATACTTTTGTGAGCTTCTGAATGGCAATGAAAACATCATGATAGGAGAGGAAAATGAAGGTCAAGCCGAAGAACATGAAGCAGATTCCAGAAAAAAGGGGATGTTTCATGTCCTGAGCTCACAATTCAAGAAATATAGGCGGTGCTAAAGACCGTAAAAAATGGCAAAGCACCAGGTGAAGATGCTATTCCAATAGAGTTAATAATTAATGGCTGTGAAGAACTAACTACTTATGTACAAAGACTAATATTGAAAGTGTGGAGGAGTGAAAAGATGCCAAAAGAATGGACTGTAGCAGTTATAATACTACTGCATAAGAAAGGAGATAAGCTGGACTGCAAAAATTATAGAGGCATATCTTTAATTAATACAACTTATAAAATATTGTCAAAGCTGGTGCTAAATAAACTTAAAGATAAAGCAGAAGAAATTATAGGAGACCACCAAGCGGGGTTCATGAAGGAGAGATCAACAATAGACCAAGTATTTATCTTAAAAGAGCTGGTTTCAAAATACTGGGGGTACAACAAAGATATTTTCATCATATTTATTGATTTTAGCAAAGCCTACGACTCGATAAATAGAAGCAAATTATGGACAGCTATAGAAAAGAATGGTATCTCTAAGAGAATGATTCAACTGACAAATATGTGTGTAAATGGATCAAAGGGGAAAGTTATAGTAGGAAAAGAGTACACGGACACATTTGAAATAAAAACTGGTGTGAGACAAGGAGATGGCCTAGCACCACTCATTTTCAACATTGCTCTAGAAGAGGCGCTTAAGAAGACAAGAAGAGCGCAAGGTGGGACCAGAATTACTGTAAAAATCAATCTACTGGCTTTTGCTGACGACGTTGCCATTGTGGCTGAAAGTAAAGAGGATCTCAAGAGGCTGACGAAAATACTTTTGAGAGAATCAAAAAAAGTAGGACTACAAATCAATGAAAATAAAACCAATTACATGAGGATAAGCAGACGCGAAGTTGAAGATAACCACTTAGCAGTAGACAGTTATAAATTTTAAAAAAAATCAATTTAAATACCGAGGAGTTACAGTGACTAGCAATAACAAAGAAGAGGCTGAAATACAAAATAGACTTACAGCAGCAGAGAGATCATATTGGAGCCTCATAAAACTCTTCAAAAACAAACTTTTATCAAAAAACACGAAAGTAAGGGTTTATAAAACAAAAGTCCAACCTGTGATACTATATGGTTCTCAGACATGGTCTTTTACAAAAAAAGTCACAAAAAATACATTACTTTTGAGAATAAAGTACTAAGAAGAATTTTCGGACCCGTCAAAGAAGGAGACACATGAAGAGTAAGAAAAAACAGAGAATTAAGAGAATTATACATAGATCCAGATATTGTGGGTGTAATCAAGAGCAGGAGATTGAGGTGGCTGGGTCATGTCCAACGCAGAAGCGAAGATACCATGATAAAACAAGTTGCAAAAGGAACAATTGAAGGTAAAAGACCCGCGGGGAGACCGAGAATGCGCTGGACAGATGAAGTTAAGAAGGACCTAGGGAAGATGGGAGCAGAGATCGAGCTGGCAGAAGACAGAAAAGCATGGAGGCGCTTGGTTGACAAGGCCAAAGATCACTTAGGTTTTCAATAGTCACAAGAGTAAGAGCAATTGTAATGTCATTACGTCACATACTGTCTTTCAAATTTTTCACTGCAAATAGTGTAGAATTTTTAAGATTTAATCAAAACACCTACAGTAAATATGAATGAAAAAAACTGAAAATTTCATATTTGTGACATATATTTCATATTCTTTGTCATTGCATTGAAAATTTCATTCGGGACAAATGGAAAAACTATTTTGTTTGAAACTCATTTCCTCATCAAAAACTTATTCGCTGAAACTCCAAACACGGGAGAGAACAGACGGAATGATGAGTAAATAAATTTAATTATTTTTGGAAATGGAGACCGCTAACAAAGATTTTCAGGAGGCGCCGCAGTATTTGAGTACCATTGGGATAACTTCCATTTCCCGTCACTTGCAACATGGCCCCAAGACTTTACAACCTACTCATATAAGGAACCGGCATATTAACGATGGACTCCTCTTCTCTCCTCCGTCGTCTAAAAAGGGGAGGTGAAATGAGAAATGGCGCCACCCACGCCCACCCAGCCACAACAATCACCACCCAAAAACCGTCCCTGGCTCGAATCGTGTGGATCTCCCCAGGAGATAAGCGTCGCCGAGTGGTGACGTCCCGCGAGGGAAGGGAGGAGATAGGAAGGGGCGGGGAGGGGAGGAAGTAGAGGTACGGGGAAGGCACCGCGAAAACGAAAATGAAAAACTGAAATGAAAAATAAAAAAGAAAAAAAAAACAAGAGAGAAAATATTTGCGGAGCTATGCGACGGGATGAATTTGTGTGGCGGTAATAATAACGGAGAACGTGGATTCGTGATTGCGGACGCGTTCCATTTCTGCCTCTAATCCCACCGGGAATCGTACGGACGGGAAGCGCTGCTCGAAGACTCCCCACCGTCACTTCTCCCCCCCCTACCCGCGGCAGACGAGAGCGATTTTCGACTCTTCCGCGACTTATTAGACGGTCTCATGCGCCCCATTCAACAGCTCGAGCACGACTCTCGACCGCTTCGGGCGAGAATTGGCGGGAAAGCATATAACTATGCTCGGGGAAGGGAGATAAATTTGTGACGTCGACAATGGTGATTTGATTGTTCAGCCGCGAGTTTCATGGCTTCCATCTCGTTTTCCGGCGAAATTAAAATTGAAAATCTCAAGGTAGTGACGGAGGATTTTTTTTCTTGCTATCACTCACGTTAAAGTACCATTTTATTTTTTAAAAATATTATCTAGTTAAAAAAACTGTGAGTCTAAAATTCGACCGTTTCTGGCAATAAAAGACTGGAAAAAGTTAAGCTTTGTTCGGGAAAAAGATACACTTATCACATCGATGTTGATGAGTGTTCCATCAATCGTCTCATGACTGTCATCTTGAATATAAAAAAAGCATATGAGTGACAAAGAATTCTTTTTGACAGTCAGCTAACTAAAATTACGATCTAATTTCCTAAAGTAACGGATTAAATATTGGTATTCACACAAAACTGACACATTGCAGTGATGACAAAATATAGTAATGAGAACAAAAATCGCACTTTTTCACAATTTTTTATTACCAGTACTACGCGTTTCAACTCATAGAATCATTATCAGGCACAAGACTTGTCTAGACAAGATCATCTCTTGTTAAGACATGATATATTCATCAAGGTCTAGCCATCTAGTGACAAGATCATGTCTTGTACCTGATTATGATTCAGTGAATCGAAACACGTAGTAATGGTGATAAAAAATTGGGGCAAATTGCGATTGCTGTTCTCATCATGACGAACTTCCACTACAATGTATTCCTGAATCAGTGTCTACGCATGAATCAGCGAAACCTATGCAAAATATAGTATTTTATCGTGATCATCCGCTTTCTTCAACCATATGATTTGGAGAAGATGATTGATGAATCTTGTGATTTTTACAAGTGTGATTTTTATTGCAATGAAATCTGCAGTCACGAACTTCATATCGAGCGAATTTTGAAGGCCGCTTCATGTTGGTTACACAATACCACCTCTCGATTCGGCACACCGTTAAAATGAAATGTAGTTAAAATAAATCCATAGAGAATCGCACTATCCCATCAATTTTCAACATGAGCATCTAGTGTACTCCCGGTCGAGGCCCATTTTTTCCCGAGGCAATCATTATGTATGGGCCTGAACCTTTAGGCAATATGCTGGCGTTAAGAAAACAAATGGATGGCATGATCACCAATAGTAGGCGCAATACGAAATCTGTGTCAGATTAAGGTGGTAGGTGCGATTTTTTATTTTATACAGACTTGTGTAAATTTTTGGGCATGTGTGCTTCTTATCTATATGAAGACATAAAAGTAAAAAAATGCATGTTACCGGTATGGTTTCTCGGCCATTAAATTCTACTTAGAGACCCGTAGCGTAATGCATAATTCGTAATAATTCGACAACTTACAAACAGATTTCCTCCCAAATGCAAAATTATAGAGTTCATACCATTAAAATGGTAGGTAGCAAATATCAAATTATCATGCTGGATAAATATTACTTAGAGCATAAGTATAAGATACGCCGGGAAAACCTATGATCTTTCATAAAACTATCATGTCGAATAAAAAACATGTATCTCTATCAGGTTTTCGCTTAAATTTCGAATCCTGCGCAATAAACCCAAGTCACAACAATGCTTTAATATAGACGAAAATTTTAAAATAAAATTATTGTATCCAATATATTACATGTATGATTTTTACACCGTTCCGACAGATTCAACTGAGTGAACATCTAAATATTACCCTGCAAGCCCCCTCAAGGGTGTTTGGTACGGTGTGACTTATCACTAACATGCACTGCAGTGTAGAAATTAACTTTCATCAACATCCACCACACTATGGGTATACTAAAAATGATACAAAAACAACTAAACTAATATATAATGTAACTATGGAAGCGCCATAATGAGTCATGCAGGGAATATGCAAAACATGGTGTTAGCAATTACTTGGCAGATTTAGAAACATGCATTAGGGAGCACATAAATTAAAAAGCTACACTACCTGTCAGCTAACTTACTTCAAAGTCAAAAGAGAAGTGTGGTCCAAGAATGTTTTTCGACTTACCAGAAAAGTTATAAAAACGAGCACTCAACGAACCCCGATAAGCGTTCTAGCCACCTTACGAGCCAGGATTATCGCCGTACACGGCTGCTCAATTAGCTAATTATTGCTAATCGCCAGTTTAGCGTGGGTGAATAATCATCCCAACTTACAATTGTCAGTCATGGCAGATCATTTAGAATAGTCACATACGATATAAATGGGTTGATGTGTGTGCGGAAGTACTGAATTCCCATCCAAAGTGCAAAGCTTTCCAAAGCCCGGATTCCCAAGGGCCGAATACATCACATAGACCATCGGCTTTAATTAGGAAAGCGCTTCATCAAGAATAATGCCAAACATTCATTGATTGTTCAATCCAAAGATTGGTTGACTGCATCCCTCCACCCTTCCCTATTTAATGCTAGTTCCCTTACCTCCTGGTATCTCTTGCTACGTACCTTTAGGCAATATGCTGTGTAGAAATTAACACGATCCTAGATCACGAGATCTACGTCACCCTCCATCTCGCTCTCTCGCCCCCCCCCTCTTCTCCCCCCTTTCCCCCCCTTATGTTTGTGACTATTTGGTCCATGAACTCATTCCTGGATCTTCCTCTGGGGACTTTTCCCTCCATTTTACCTTCAATTATGTTCTTCACAAACCCATTGTGTCTAAGAGTATGTCCAATTCATCTGGTTCTTCTTTTCAGTAATATATTCCATATGGTCGTCTACTCTTCTGTACACTTCATGATTTATTATTTTGTCCGTCCATTTTATCTTCAGCATCCTCCTCCAGCACCAGGCTTCGAGTCATTTATGGTCATATTTTCCAATGGTCCATGCTTCCGATTCAAGCAATGCTGACGATAAATGCAAAACACGGACGATAATATCGTGATTTCACACCGCATGATCCTGCGATATCACATTAAGTAATGTGTTCTAGGTAACCAAAGACTTAGCTCGTTGGTCTACACAACTTACGATTATAGTCCGCTAAGGAGATTGCCTGGAAAATAGTTTCTAAAATTTTACACCGCTACCATAACTTTTGTCAAGGTTGAACGGTGTTTGTCGTCATCGTCGGCAGAGTTCCGAAATGTCCCGAAGCTCACAGAAGTGAAAGGATCGGAGGAAAAAAAACCGTGGGCCCCTTTTGAGTATGCAGCGTGGTCATCACACCGACATCACTCGGCAGTATAACGCCCACCAAAAACGCCTCATCTCAATCCAGGCCTGCCAGATAGGGCGGCGGTTTGAAACCTAAAAACTCCACCAATTTCAACAAATATAGGGAGGGGGAGGGGGATGACATCAGATGGTAAACTATGAAAGTGAAGAGCTACCAGTGATCGGTTGACCCAGTAACCTTAGGTTAACTAGGTATTATACGTAACTTATAGTATGGCTATGAATTCCGTTGTCTCAGGCGTAACTTTATGGAATTTGCTTAGCATATTGAATGAGAAGCCGTAACTTTGTGATTCCACATGTATTTATTGTAAACGACCCGGGTTTCGACGTAGCACGTCATCATCAGGTACAAATATCCCAGAACACTCAGCATATATAGTCACAAACATAAGGGGGGGAAGTGGGGGAAAGGAGGGGGGGGAGGGGCGAGATGGAGACGTAGACGTCACGATCCTAGATCACGAGATCTACGTCACCCTCCATCTCGCCCCTCCCCCCCCATCCTTTCCCCCCCTTCCCCCCCTTATGTTTGTGACTATATATGCTGAGTGTTCTGGGATATTTGCACCTGATGATGACGTGCTACGTCGAAATCCGGGTCGTTTACAATAAATACATGTGGAATCACAAAGTTACCGCTTCTCATTCAATATGGCTATGAATATTTTGAGTGAACTTTTGCATTCAATATCTACCCTTAGTGCGCGTCCAACGAAATGAAAGCTACCTGGGCTGTTTCATTCGCTCCGGAAAGTTGAAGAATAAGGTCACATCTTAATAGCGAAACTCGATAAATATAAGCTAAAAAGTAAAGATTCCATTATTGAAAACATTGAGGTACATGGAGAAGGAGCTTGCCATTGTAAATGCGTCATGAGCTATGGCATTGATGCTTCCGAGCTAACGCACACATTTTGCAATTTTACCATGCTTTCCGTCGATAACTTACTAGAAATCACCATGCACTTACTTCTTTTATGCGGATTCTCTTTGCATTCATTGTTTATTTATTAAAATTAAAAATAATCCGCATTCCCGGTGAAAATTACGGTAAAATCGAGTGGAATCCATATAAATTAGTAACCAACGTATGTTACAAGAGTTACTCGCCTTAACTTTCAAGCAATGGTGGGTATTCTTGCTTTACATCCGCTAATTCGTCCATTCCGTCGTGCTATTCAAAGGAAAGTAAGGAGAGAGCAGGGATAACCAATTTAGTAGTTATTCCTGTAGCCAGACAACAGTGTTATTACATTTTGCCCTCGCCGCCTGCCTAAATCATTGTAAATAATAAAAAGTAATAGTCAGTCCAAGTGTATTTTCTTACTATATATTTCCACTATATGTCTGATGAGAAGTTTTAACGACGCTATGTCGTGAAATTTGAATCACTCAAAGTTAAGAGCGGGAATAAAATGTTCTGCGAGTTTGGCCGACTTGAGTGCGTCTTCCACATGATCTAGGACTAACTTCATCTGGCCACCCGGCCATTTGCCTCTGCCTGTTCCAGCACTAGCGCCGCCTGTGGGGAATAATGGATAGAGGAGGAAGTGCGAGAGGACGGCTGTGACATTCGCGGAGCAGAAACGGCCGCGATCCGCGAATCCCTAACTCCGGATGCACTCCAGCGGTACCCAGATCAAGTACTGACCGGCGGGGCTCGCGTACCTTTTACTCTCAGGCGTCGTCACTGCCGTGTCATCCCAAGACAGTTAAAAGTTGAAACGACCCACCATTATCTCCCAGAATAGCAGTTCACCGGTCACCAATAATTTGAAGACCGAACAGTCTCTTCCTCTCCTCAGTTTGACTCCTTAGTAGCGACGAAATAACTAATATAGAGGTTCGAGTAGCTAAAGAGGTAAATTTTTCTTGTTCATGATAAGTACAAAATCTGAAGAATAAACCAGTATGAACTAGAGGAATTCTACAACAACTTAATGGCAAGCCATACTCACTGTCATAACCAGAAAGCAGAATGAGGTAGCATTGCTAAAACATGAAACTCACCTGGAATAAAAAGAAAATAAAAAAAATATTAAACATCGATTCTCACTCTATGCTCTCAGTAAATATCTGAAAAAATAAATGTGTATATTTTGGTATAGTGTGTAGCTAACAGAACACACACACAACTTAAATATTAATTTAATATAATTTAATTAAATAACCCACGGCAATGGGTTATGGCGCGGTTACAAAAATTAATATAAGACAATAAAATGATCAGTATTACAGTCATTTTGAAACATTTTCCTCGGCGATTGTGTAAACGAGACCAACAAAGGCAATGGAGTCTTTAACCCCATTGCTTAACGAACAAATGCCGAAAGTTTAACTAATGACCAATGATTTCAAACATCAATGCTATAGGTTATATGTATAGCATAACACAGAGATTAGGTGACATACTATTTACATGGTGTTATTTCGGGTAGCTGGAAGAATCAAAAATAACAAAAAAGATCCTCGATTCGGTTCATGAACGATGCTTGTTTTAGAATCGTGTGTGGCTAATAGAACACACAGATAACTTTAATGTTAATTAAATTTTCTATTTAATTTAACAACCAAAGGAAATTGGTAATGGCGCGGCTAAGAAGATAAATCTAAAACGACAGCAGAGTAAATATTAGAATTGTTTTTACACAGACACGGCGAAAAATTATCTCAGTATATTCCACACTTTACATGTATATTTCCGACCCAGGTTTCGACTGAACAGCAATCATCATCAAACATACATTGATAATATGATCGCTGTGCAGTCGAAACCTGGGTAAGAAATAAAAATTTTAAGTGCGGAATATACTAAGATATTTTTTCATCATTTCTGACTATGTTCTAGAGAGCTACGGCTTCAATCATTAATATTATTTGTTTTCAGACATGTTTCTCGGCGACAGTAAAACGCGATGTATATACATTAGGCAAAGAAGTGTTTAATCCCATTGCATCAGCAGAAAATACCAAAAGCTTCCCTAGTGATCAAAGGATTCAAACACCGGGTAGCTGGAAGAATCAAACATAATTAAAATATCCTTAACTCGGTTCATAAACGATAGTTGGTTTGGTATAGTGAGTGGCTAAAAGAGCGCACACATAACTTAAATATTAATTATTTACTACTTAATTCAACAACCTACGGCAAATGGTTATGGAGCAGCTACGAAGATTTATCTAAAACGATAATACATTGACCATTAGAATCGTTTGCAGATATTTTTCTAGGCGACTTCAAAACGTAATGTACATTTGGCGAAGAAGTCTTTTATCCCATTGCTTCAGCAGGAAATGCCAAAAGCATAAGTGTCAACCAATGGGTTTCAACATCAATATCATATCATGTACATAACACAGGGATTAGACGACGGGCTGTTTACACGGCGTTCACATTAGGCGTACTGGTGCTGGTTGGAAGAACAAAAAATAACAAAACATTCCCTCGCTCGGTTCATGAACGATGCTTAAAGGGGAAATCCACACAGAAGAAATAAAAAGAAGGGTATTGATTCTGGCACACAATGAAACTCCATTCAATTCCACGAGTGGCCGATTGGAAATTTTCAGCACGCAACTGACGCGAGATCCTATGAACAATAGCCGACACTCTTCAGCGTCAAAGCGTGCGTGGAGCAGAGCACGGGAGTGCTCGTCTGCGGTTGATCAAACAGTTTCGAATTAGCGGCGCGTGTCCATCCGCATCGAGTAGTTCACGACACGAGGCGGTTAGTTCCGGCACGCGATGCCGAGAGGTCGCCGATGGTTGCGAATCGCGGCGGATGGAAAACAAGCGAGACGATTATGTCCCTCAGGAGTTGGATGGGTACTCTTTTTACAACATCAAGGGCACAGACGGAATTAACGGCAAATATTTGGTATAAATCGGAACCAGAATTCAATACGGAGGTGAAGACAGTAAGCGGTGAAGTGCGGACTAATGTGTACGGGTACAGCGTGACGCATTCCAAATGGCATCGCGAGCTTCTACGTTTTTCTTCATGCAAAAGTGTTTGGTCAGGCCCTGCTCCATGAGTTTCCACTCCAGAAAATGTTTACTTCTCATTTATTCGAATCAAATCATTATATTTCACCTGCCCTACTATATTGAACGGACTCAACCAATCAACGGGAGTCAGAAACTAGAAGTCAAAAGAGGGTTCACCACATTAAAACATATATTCGAAGGAAATACGTCTCACTGGGTCTGAGAGGGAGCTTGGGCAGGATTCTATTACATCACAATAAAAACCAGCGATGGTAATGCTCTTAGATAGGAACTCGCGCTTCCTTCCTGAATACTTAGTAAAGATCATTAGGCTCCCTCACTGCATCAGCAGGCTCATTCATTATGACAAAATCAGGGTACTGGAAAGGATCAAATTATTATACTGCCCCTGACCGCGATTTCTATAAAACCATTAATCAATGACCAATAAAATAACCCGCCCCGAGCGTTCACTGATAATTTGAAAATAAAATAACAACTCTAAGAGCATTTTTTTCACAACGAACCCGCATTGCAGAGGGAAAATTTAATTTGTAAACCAGTAGCTCAAATATACTACACTAATTTACATTGCAGAGTTTTCGGATCGTTATTGATGGGACGGGGAGTGAGACATGGGTGCCCACAGCCATCAGCGCCATTCAATTGCGTTATTCGGAAGAAATGTTTACAGAAGCATGGTAGGAGTTCGAAGCGGATATAGACGTGGGAAATGGGACTAATTACGTCGGAGATATTCCTTAATGACTGAGTGTTGGCCAGCCAGTAAGCCGAAGGGTTGCAGTCAAAGACGCGTGAGTTATAGGTACAGTGCGAATGGTATGGGATGCAAATTTTTCATACGGAGACGAAGATGATGAGATCTCGTGACGGTGAATATAAAATAGATGGGCATAAAAGAGAATAAGTATGGGACGCAGTTACGTTCTTGGATGGTATATAAGAAGAAAAGGGAAAATATTGAAAATTGCACGAACACACTTTTGTTAAGCACAAATATGTGAGTCTCCTGCATTACTTATTGTTTAATTTTGTTCTGCTGGGCGTCACCAGGCAATTATTTTTGGAATTTATATGATGGCAAATATAAAGAACCCTAAAAAAGCGTCCTTTGACCGAACATTCACGCATTAAAAAAAGAAGACTTAAATAAATTGGACACACCCTGAGAGACAATGGCTTTGTGAAAAACATAATTGAAGGAAAAATAGGGGGAAGAGACCCCAGAGGAAGACCCAAGAATAAGTTCATGGACCAAATAAAGAAGAAAAAACATCGCATGAGATACCAGGAGTTAAGGAAACTAGCATTAGATAGGGAAGGGTAGAGGGCTGCAGTCCACCAATCTTAGGATTGAACAACCAATGATAATGATGATGATGACCCCCAAAACAGGTATTTGCCTCAGGGGTGCCTAAAGTTGCACAGCTCACTTGTATTCAATTGTTCGAATGCGTTTGCACGTACCTTTGTGCGGAATAAATATTATTATAATAAAATGACATCGGTGGTAAGGACAGTATATGTGAAAATTCTCCATCAAAGACAGCGTTTTTGCCGAGACGGGGTGTGATAACGGGGATCTGAGGAGAAGAAGGAACAAAAGACAGCTGAAAACTGACACACAGAGTTGGACGCCGTATGGTTTGGAAACTTTGTCATTACGGGCAGAGGATGTGGGAGGATTGAATGCGTCTGAAATGTGTTTGGAGAAGAATGCAGAGGGGGATGAGAAAATAATTCTTGAGAAATGTACGGAATAAAGGAGTCAGAATTAAGAGTTAGTAATAGCGCTGGGTAGCGAGCCAGACGAAAGAAGAAGAGTTGGACATGGTGAGATAGGAAATGGAATTGGTGGCAGAGAATCAGAGGGGGCAGAAAAAATAAACGGAGGACGAACAGAGAGACGAGTGCATTTTTTAAAAAGGACAACACAGATGAACGAATCGAATCAATTTGTGGCGTTACGTCGTGCAACGAGGAGAAAGAAAGCCAGATGGACCGGAGGATTGGATTTTCCACGCTTGATTGGCGTGGCCCCGGCGGTGGTTTTGTTCGAGTTCTTCGCAGAAGAACCCGAACTGGTGGCATTCGTCATTGCCGGATTTTGGGCCTTAGCCGGCTCGGCCGATTTTTTATCTGGGACTTTCTCGGACATAGATATACCATCCGTCTGGGTCGAGATGGTGACCTTAGGTTTGTGAGCAGGAACAACATGAGCATATGATTTCCAAAAGGTAGGAGCAACTTGTGCCGTCTGGGTCGAGATGGTGACCTTAGGTTTGTGAGCAGGAACAACATGAGCATATGATTTCCAAAAGGTAGGAGCAACTTGTGCCCTATAGTTTTTCCTTGAAAACGATATATTGATTATCTCTGGGTTCGAAGAGCTATTTTTCTGAAAATTCCTAACCTCCTAGTCTCGGCGTGTAAAATAATAACTCCACCTCATAATAACTCAGATAACCTGGCCTAATAATGTGTCGACTCCAAGTTTATTTCCTTAAATAGCGACCGAAGTGCAACGCAAACGAATTGCAACGACGAGAAAGAATAGCTCAATAATAACATCGATGTACAATTCCAATAAATGTTTTAATGCAGTCCACCGGTTACGACGTCTATGGCGTCATTTTCAATACAAACAGAAGGAAAAATTCCAAATGCGAACATTTTATACTAACTCAAGTGACATCTGAACTTCCTTCCGCATGCCTCCCGGAAGGAGGCGGATTGGAATTTTAGGCAAAATACAGAGAGCTAGAGGGAGTAAGGAACTAAAGTGGCACTAACGGCGCGCGAGTAATTTTCAGGAACGTCAAAATATGCCCCAGATTTCGCTAAGTTAGACACAAGACTGTCGAAAAATCAACAACTAAGCGGAGAATTCAACGACGATTATTGCAATAAACATGTCTGTTGTCAGGGGATAATGTAATGAAAGAATTTTCATTCACAAAATTAAATGAAAACAGCAATGAAACTTGTTTATTTCTCACCCACCTCTGAGGCAACTTGATTTCTCATACGAGGGTAATTTTATCTAGCGATTAATAGTCTCTGAATGTTTTTTTTGTCGTGATCAGTTGTAATTATAGCAAAAAAAACAGCTTCTTTGAAAGAAACCGCGGGCTACAGCTAGTATGTTAATGCTATGCTAGATAAAAATGTTCCATGAAGTCATACGAAAACTATGTTCTCACGGGATGGAGACAAGATTACTCAAATTAGCATGGACGGAAGACGGATGCAAGATCGAACCAAGCCAATAGACGTGGGTGTTTTCCCTCGCGCTCGAAGGATCACGGGAAACTTCGGATCGTCGACTCTTTAAAAAGAGTAAACACGCGGCGAGTAACACCAAGCCGGTGCCGCGAGGAGACCCCTTTCGATGCCCGAAGTGACGAGATCACCGCACCGTGGCGCTGGGATCTCTCCACCGGAAGAGGAAGGAGGTCTGTTTTTGCGTCCGCGGAGTACCAGGCGGTGATAAGGGCCCGGCGATAAACACACCAACGGCGACTCTTGTTTGCCCTTGTCCACTCCTCCTCCTCCTCCTCTTCCTCCCACGCTCTCCTCCCATCGCCCTTCCGCCAACCCACCCACCCGAACACCCTCCCCCTACCGCGCACCACGTTCACCAACATCAAATGCTGATGCTTCCGAGAGAGTCGCAGCCAATGTTCCCCCGCCCGAATATTTCCTGCCCGCACGATCCCGTGACAGATCACGATTATCACAGAATACAGGGAAGAGTTGGTCCTATTCTCAAATTGTTGTTAACTGGCGTAAACAAAGGTGGCAGTGTCAGACTTGACGAAACAGAATTTCTACATCAACATACTACACTCTGAGTCGCCGCATGGGCGTGTGGCAGGGGGGTGTTAGGTCACCAGCCGTTTAAAGATGTAAGGTTTTAGGAGATGAAATGGTGACGCGTATTAAGGGATTGTATTTAGTGGAGCAAGTTTTTATTGTGGTCGCTTATTGGGCGCGGAAAGAACGAGTCTATGTGCCTATCTGTTCGACAATGCATCTCCCTTATTCAATCGCTTCTGTCAGACCTAGAGTCGTAGTGAGGCGTCATGATTATACTCTGTGTCGCGCTGAAACACACCAGTTCCGAACTTCTCAAGCCACTTAAGCCTAGCGTGCAGCCACCGAGTCTCGAGGACACTACAAGGTGCGGGTCAGAGAATGCTGCAATTAGCAAAATTAATTTATTTCATATATTTATAATAACAGCAAGATTATTGAGTAGTGATCAATAAATATATTTTTCAATGCCGACGTTTCGCCAGATATTTTGTACCTTCAGGATATTGAAATCAGTAAAATTAAACTATCAAGAAATGAAAATGTCAACTTCTAGCAGTAAAAATTAACTCTTTACCGCTTTTTAAGCATTTAATTTCACTACTGCTTAGAGTTGACGCAAGATTCTTGAGCAGTGGCCAATAAATATATTTCTCAACGCCAACGTTTTGCCAAATATTTTGGCACCTATTGATTTGGCACCGATTGAAATCAGTACAATTGAACCATCAAATTAGGTAAACGTCAACTCTAAGCGGTGATAGAATTAAATGTTTGAAAAGCAGTAAATAAATTGAATTCTTTCATTTCTTTACTGCTAAGAGTTGACATTTACATTGCTTGATGGTTCAATTTGCTAATTTCAATGCCCTGAAGACGTCAAAACATTTGGCGAAACGTCGGCATTGAGAAATATATTTATTGACCACTATTAAAGAATCTTGTTGTTGCATATTAATAAATGGTCGTGAAATGAAACATCGATTATATTTATAGTATAATATGTTAATGAATGTTACAGATAAGTACAAGTCCTTCAGGGTTTTCCCCTTCATATATGTACATGAGGACATGAGTACTAGATGCAAAATTCACCTCATTATGATGCACAGCACCGAAACGACGTTCGTAGGAAATATATAATATTTTTGAGGAATTTCAGCATAATACTGACCCCATCAATGCTTCAATATTTATTAAACACATTTTAGATACCTGAAATTGGAATTTCACGAGTTTCACAACAAACAAGCATCCTCGCTCTGCCGGACTAAGCCCTTATGACGTCGGGAGAGAAAGATGTTGCAATGTCGGTACATACTAATCTAACCCAGAGTGAAACTCGCGAAAGCTAAATTCAGTATATTCGCTGGGAAAGTATAAAATACTTTCTGTTAAATAAACCTTTGCTGCATCTTGTGTAGAACTTTTTAATAATGACAGGAGTACTGACACAACTGTCCAGATTTGACAGCAGGCTCCATTGGTACAGTATTTCGCATAGCTACATTAGAAAATAAAATTTAGTAACAACATTTTATGTAATAAACTAAACCATAAAACAATTATATTGTTTCGGATATTCTTCCAAGAATTTCCACTGCGTTGGTTGACTTTTTGACAACAATCTCACCTCCAGACCTGAAGGCACCCTCAGATCGAACACAGTATATCGCGTTGCACTTCGGTCGCTATTTAAGGAAATCAACTTGGAGTCGACACATAATTTGGCCTGGTTATCTGATGAGGTGGAGTTATTATTTTCCACGCCGAGACTAGGAGGTTGGGAATTTTTAGAAAAATAGCTCTTCGAACCCAGAGATAATCAAAATATCGTTTACGAGATTGGTAAATCTCAAGCGGAATAGAAACGATACCGTTTATCGGAGCTGAAATGTTCCTGTTTAGAGTTGGCCAAGAGATGGACCAATACAAAAGCACACTGAGCAAAAAAAGATAATTGTTTTGCTGGACCTCCGACAGACGAGATAGACCAGTTTTAAACATTGTTTGTAAACCTTATTTTGTAAGTGAATTGAAGAATTGAAATCTCCGATAACGGTTACTTTCATCGATGATCGAATGAGATCTGGCGTAGGTTGAATGAGTGTGAGAGCTTTTACATAGGTGCTGATTCGTTCCACGGCTAGAAGAGGCGAAACAACGCTCTAGTTTTTATTTAAACTAGTACCGAAACAGCACTGAATAGATACAAATATTGTCAATCGTTCTTTACAATCACCTGACGTGGGATAGAACGAACTGAATATTGATCTCCTTCATTTTTCGGGATCTACCGCGTCTTTTGTTGGAATTTGACGAGACCAAGGTAATAGTGAGAGAGAGTAGATATTACTCTTGGCTAATTAGAGAATCGAAAGAGATAGCACGGACGGACAACTTCAACAGAGACAGAGGATACCACCTGGACGATGCATGGAGGAGAATCCTGAAAAGGACCAACGAGAGATCAGCACCAAAAATTGGCGGGAAATAGGTCCTATCTTATGAGGGTGAAACTCATGAACCGGCATCTTCGACCTGAAGATGGTGACAGTAGTGTCAGCGAAACTGTTGTCACTATCCAAAAGACGCAGTGGATCCCGAAAAATGAAGGAGATCAACGTAGAGCACCGCGAAAGCCTTCGCTCTCACATCGAACTGAATATTGATGTAAATCACCTAAAATTAGGTCTATGAGCTTTCATTCTTGAAGAGTTCAAACTTGAGGGCACGTAAAGCAAATCCGCGTTACTCGTTCCATTCTTCTTTCGGGATTCGGCTGCGTCGATTTTTTTCTGACAACGTTTCTCCTCCTATCCTGGATACGTCTTCAGGTCGAAGACGTCTCCAGGATAGCAGGAGAATCGTTGTCTGCAGAATATCTGCAGGCCGCTGAAACCTTAAACAGAACTTTAAATCCGCGTTAAGTTTGGACGCAACGAGGCGTTTGGGATGCGAATCAACAGTTGACGGTTCGTGATCACCCACTAATCACGAAAATTAGATTAAAAAATTATCATTTCGGGAGAATGGTTCCCCATTCTCGATTACCGAAGGTTTCGAAAATACGGGATTGCGAAGATCCACATCGTAGTCCAACTTATTGCCCACGTGCGCAAAAAACTTGTAGAAATGCATGGGAATGAATTCAAAATACATTTCTGAATCACATCAAATCACCTTTAAATAGGAAAATTTTAGGGCGTACGTAAATACATACCTGAAATCTATCACTTCAGGATTCCATGTCGGTACACGAAAAAATATTATAGTTAACCATACTGAATCGTGAAAATCATGACGCGATAGATAGGTAGTGCTAAATGAACATCGTTATCCTATACAAAATGTAACGAGTGTAGCCTTTAGGTAGCAATCATAAACAATAGGACATGATTATATTTAAAAACCTATTATGTATAACATTATTTCCAGAGATTAAATATACATTTCTTCTTTCATATTATTATATATACGATGCTATTTGGCAATCGTTTCATTTAAATTGAACTTCACAAAAAAAGCATATTGAATATAAGAAAAATACAGTTGTCAAATACGTATTTTGACACGTTTTGGATGAAGAATAGCTAAAAATTCACAGTTGGTGAAATTTATTTCATAAAACACATTAATAGTAGCATTTTAAATGGCTTTTTAGCAATGTCCTAATATGCATTTATAATGTTATAGTGATAACTGGTAACTAAGTGATTCCAAATAAATATATGTGGAATCACAAAGTTACGATACATCATTATGATGTTAACAAATTCCACCGAGTTACGCCCGAGACTACCAATTATACCATTTATAATGTAGTCTTACACTAACCAAATGCATTTTTATGCCGTTTTTAGAGCGTGGGATGGAAAGGAAACCTAGCGAGAGCATTGCTTCCGAGCGAGACCGTTTTCGTGTTTGGCCTCGCGCGAGGGTCCCCTCCGCTCCGGTCCGATTTGTGTCCACAAAGCCCGCAGCGTCAAAATCTTCGACAAACAGAAACCGGATCACTTAGCGGACTCGAGCGGGGAGTAACGCGTCGAGCCCTACTCGTTGCGTGAAAATTGGAGTGTCGGAGCGAGGAGGGGGATGGATTCCCGTGGGATGAGGAGGGAGGATGGGAGGGAATTGTGGGTGTGTGGGGGGGGGGAGAAAAGATCTCTCCTCTCCGACGCCAGTGTGAAGAGGTATTTTGAAGGCAAACAACGGGCGAAGGCGGATTCCACGCGGATGGGGAAAGGAAACTCTTCACGGCCCGTAGAAAAAATAACGAATGAACGAAACTTAGATTACGGATCGGTGGCTCATGGCGTCTCTCTGAATGCTAGGCGATATACTAAGTTCGACCTGAAGATACCGACAGGTCTTGAGGAAGGACTGTTGTCGAAAAATTTACCAACGCAGTGGAAATTCTTGGAAGAAGAACCGAGAAATATAACTGTTTCATGTTTTAGTTCATTACGAAAAACTTTGTAGCTAAATTTTATTTTATGATGTGGTGCACAATACTGCACCATTGGAGCCAGCTGACAAACCTGAATGGTTTGGTCAGAACTTCGGTAATTAGTAAACATTTCTGATTCAGATGCAGTAAAGATATATTTAAGAGGAAGGATTTTATGTTTCTCAGCGAATATATTGAATTTTGTTTTCGTGGGTTTCACTGTGGGTTAGGGCGTGCGTAAATACATTCCTGAAATATATCACTTCAGGATTACATGTTGGCACACGAAAAAATATTATAGTTAACCATATTGACTTGTGAAAATCACGACAAGATAGATAGGTAGGCTAAATGAACATCGTTATCCTATACAAAATTTATCGAGTGTAGCCTTTAGGTAGTAATCATAAATAATAGGACATGATTATATTTTAAAATCTATTATGTATAACATTATTCTCATAGATTAAATATACACTTTTTTGGGATGTACCAATCTGGCAGAGGATAGTTCTACGTTGTGAAACTCGTGTAAAACCATATTTAATGCATGTGCAATACGGTTCATAAATATTAAAGCAATGGTGAGGGTCAACAATATGCTGTAATTCCAAAAAAAGTTATAGCGTCTGTACGGAGCGTCGCGATCAATTAGGGACACTGACAAAAGACTCGTCATCTACTGAATTTCATATTCATGAAATTCTCAACTATGGTTCGCGTCAATGAAATATCCATGGAAGCTCTAACGGAATCAAAACGTCGGGGAGGACTCATTTGAAAATGAAATGAATGCAAGAAAATGTCGAACGTGGAAAACGTAAATAAAGTCAAGTAAACGGGCCTAGATATTTCTTATTAACATGCCTCATCTTCATTTCTCATTTCTTGTAAACACGTCTGTCACATCGTTGGGAATTGTTGGCAAGAGAATTTTTCTTGGCAATTGAGGACATGGACGTAAGGATAGCCTTAGTCTTCTTACGCTGTTGCGGCAAAAATGTCATTTTCGAAATCCTTAAAACCTGGGATTTAAGGTGACGCATTAAACCCGCTCGATCGTTCGACTTTGTCATGATTTCCGACCCCAGATTTTTTGTTAATGACTAATGTCCTCAACTTGAAATTTTCAAAATATAAATAGTACACCTTTGCCAAGGGAGCTCTGTTTCTCAAATCAGACAATTTCACCTAGGTGCACAAAAAACCACTTGGAAAACGACTACATATAGATTATAATTTTACAAAAACTATAGCCTGTACTGTAAAATCTTAAACAAAGAGAGATATACCAATCCATCTTCTATTAGAATGCTAAGTAACAGCCTTCATGGTTGTAAGATAAAAATCTGTAATTCGTTTATTTCCACAAGCTACCACAGTGGTTTCGGGCCATGATATGTTCGGATTGTGACGCAAACAGTTCAGACTTTCCTCACGGATCTTCAATCAGCGCTGCCTGTACCCACGCGTAGGAGACTTTGCTACAATTTGCAGGTTGCCTTTCGCGACATTTATCCAGGAGTGAGAGGCTCCTGGCGTCAAAACGCCTCGAACTGAAGCGAGTGATCCATCTGGGGGATTTGATATAGAAATATTCTTCATCGAAGTGTAAGATGCGTCCTCTTAAGGAGGTTGGTCCGAAAACTAAAGTCCATGTCATTTTCTTCATATTCGCAAGGATTATAGAATTAAAGGCCCTCTATCGATTGGCTTAATTAGAAATACACCTTTCCGACCTGGTTTGTCCAATAATCGCATTGGAAAATAGCTATATTTACATTATGTAGTACAGTAGGAGCTGATCCTTGGTACATAAAATATAGATGTTGAGATATAGATAAGATATAGAGTGTTGAAACCCATGACGTTTATACAAAAAACGGATATGACATAAACAAGGATTTAAGAAACTGATTAGTGCAAAAATGACGGTAGGTCACCGACTTGGTTTTTGAGAAATTAAATTATTGTTATTGAAATTTTATCCGAGAGACAGTAGTTAGCTGATCGGGGCGCTGGGGTCGGTCATACATGTGGCAGCGTTGGAAGTGAACTTACACATACCGTGGGAATTCAAACAGAGAGGTACATTTGAGAAGCTGTAAATTGTTTGTTTGAAAATATAGTACCACCTCGATCAATGACAAACATCGGTCAAAAAACGAAGGGCTTCATATAACCCAAACAGGCCCGGTAAATATTCCTAAAACGTTTTGTTGACACATAATAATAATTAATATCACTTTAAAACGACTGATAACTACGGCACTTACAGCTAAAATGAACGCTTCATACTATAATTATTTATGAATTATACAAACTAGTTGTTTTTAAATCCTGATGTATACCTTTGTGATTTTGAATTCATGTCTGTTCATCGTCTTAGGCAGAAGTAGGCGTATATACTTGAATTATGGCCTAAGGTAACATTCCTTTTCTTAATGCCATTAGCCCATCATCTATATAAATTACTTTCTTTACTCTTTTTTCCATATCATTTCTCACAATTTTGAGCTCTAGCCTCTGAACGATCGATCTGATCGAAATTATAAATTTTCTAACTAAATCTAAATTAAAATCTAACTAAAAAACTAACTAAATAAGTCAATTTTTTGTAGGCAACGAAACGTTTGTTCAAACGTTCAATTTTTATCTTTTTTTGGGGGGAAATATTTTTAAAGCGAGTGACGATGATGAAAACAAAATTTTGAAAAGATGTTAGAAAAAAAATATGAAAAAAGAAGAAAATTATATTCCACGTCAGAGAAATGAACCTCACACCTTCCACTTCATAACCCACTACCTTTCCTCTCGTTCACCGCTAGGTTGGATCTGGGGACAGTGTAGCAGCAATTAAATTATACAAAAACAATGTATAAAGTGCGTTATAGTACTGATCTCTACGATAACACCATTCAGTGATCAATTTAGTCCTGAAAATGACTATTATATAGTATGGGAACTTCTAAAGAGAATTTATTCAATGTATTTAAAGTAGGAAAGCACTTCAGTTCACACACATCAAACACCAGTCACTAAGGACATCAACAAAGTTCAGTACGGCTTTGCCAAAGTTTTTAGGAATTAATTAACCTTGAAATTAATTAAAATGTAGGGTTTACTTGAGATATATTGTAATATAACAATCACATGAATTTTGAGATATTTCTGGTGATATATATTGTTGAAAAGGTTTCATAAATCTAATTACTTATTTATGCATAACCGCTGCACGACTCCATTCTCGGTATTTGATTAAAAAGTCTTTTCGTAGACTGCTCTTCCTAATATTCATTTTTACTGCGATATTTCAGCTTTCCTCTAAATTAGACATATTACAAATCAAAGCAGTATTATTTTAAAGGCTCCTGTACAGTCACTTCATAAAGTATCGCGATACACTACTCTAGCGGTTCGTATAGGTCGGATGTCGAAGCTCGAAATACGTTGGCTATCCTGAACTATCTCTGGTGGCTGTGTCCCTCTTGACTTTCAATAAATATCATACTGTACCTGGAGAAGCTCATAGTCAATAGATATAGCTCAGGATAGCCAACGTGCTTCCATCTTCGAAAGCCGACCTATACAAACCGCTAGCATAGTGTGTCGCGATACTTTATGAAGTGACTGTACATAACTAAAACAATCGGGTTGTCGCTAGAATCATGACTCATTCAGTCGCGAACCAACCTCCTTAAGAACACACAACTATTAGTTACGTCTGATACTCCCGGAGGTCAGAAGATTAAATAAAGTCACTCAATGCGCAACATGCGCATGGGAACAATGCAGGGCCGAGGGAGATGGTGCGTCATCTGGTTCAGCGTGACAATTTATTTTATCTTTCGGCATACTTAGTCGTAGTATGATGCAATAACAGCGTATATTTAGCAAATTCAACCAATGATATAATTGTAACTATGCACGGAATTCTTGCAAAAGTGTAATGAAATGATGTACGTGGCCTATAGAAACTGAAATTGTGTGCATTATGTACACCATTCTACTTTTTATGGCTCAGTTCCACTAAAAAGGAGCTTAAATTTACAATTTCTCGCACTAACTGAAGTCTACATATGCTATTTGGGCATCAAATTCCATAATAAATCTAGAGATTTTGCTACCACCGCCTAACACAATCGAACGGAGGAGCTTCAGTAGCACCTCCTATATCACGAAAAGATCACCTCTGAAATTTCCCACAAAACTCTCGTATCATTACAAGAAATGTACACCACACCTTTATATTTCAGCCAGAAGCCTCCGCACCACTGATGCGTTTGAGGCTGAAGGAACGCCGGGTTCCGCTCTGTTGGTTCATCGTTTTAGATGGTGACGTTTCGCGTCTAGTGCGAGACCTATCTTCGGATTTGTCAACATCACCACATAGGAGAACCGACCCGGCCGAACAAGGAAGTGCGCAAACCCGAAGAACAGCGCAATTTTGACTTTTCACAACCCTTCCTCCTTTCTCAAAGCAATTTTTCCTTTAAAAAATACCTACCGGTCTTCAGGGGCTCAAACGCCTTAGCTTGTCGTGGTACACCGCAACAATTTAAAAAAATATAAGAATCCCGAGATAAAAAAATATTAATGCACTAAGTTCCCGTGGTTGAGAATGAAAATGTATCATCATTATGTACAATAATCAATAGAGAGACCATAAAATATTAATCCGCAACCTCATTTGGTCACCAACCCATTGGTTGGTTGGAAGCAGTTCGCCAGCCTTCGGAAGTTGGAAGCAGTTCGACGTGGGGCTTTTTATTTCACGTCTTTCATGTTTTACAGCCTATTGGCCGGTTTCAAGAAAATTCAGTTATGGAATCAATAGTTATGAGATCCATAAAGTTATAGAACTCATAAATATATTCCGGTTGCAGGAACACATCTATTAGTTACTTAACTATTTACCAATAGTTACTAGCTTCGAATATTTGATCTAATCTTCCACCGCCGGATAAAAGTTACGAAAGTTTAGTCTATGAATAATTGATAATGCAAATTATAATTAGTCAGTAAGAGTAAACAAACTGGTCATTTGTCTGAAAACAACTCTTTTATCAAGTAATTAAGTCTCCAAGCGGTTCATTGCGCATCCGCCATATTGTCTACTTATGGAACTCATAACTCCATGCCATTAGTTATTAGGCCAATGAATTTATTGAATGTTTGTGCAACACTTATTGAATGGTTTCCATGGCTTATGGGTCCCATAACTTTATGGAATACATATGTTACGTTCCTGCAACTGGCTATATGTCAATCATAATCTGCTTCAGGTATGTTAGCCCTGGCCGTCTGCTGTATCTCCTTCCCTAGATGTATCCTTCCATTATTGTATTCATAAGCTGTAAGTCATAACATTGCGTTCAAGTTCCTAAGCCTCAATATGAGACCAATTACCTTTTCTCTTCGTTAAACTTTTCCTTAGCTGCCTACTTGTCCCTGCCCTTCTCGAGACTTCCATATTCGTCATTCTAACGACCATGATATTCTCATAATTCTTCTGCGACACCATACCTCAAAGCATTCGTATCTTCTTTTCTCTTCTGGCCTAACCGTCAATGACTCATTCCTATACATGAGCACACTCCTCACAAAATTGTAGCAGCCTTATGCGTGTTTTCAGAGATTCCGTTAGCTGCTCTTCTTTGAGCAGAATGCCAGTTTTGCTTGTGCAATCCGACTAACTTATTCTTTCCTACTTATTACACCTTCCGTTATCTTCATTCATCATTGGACTAGCAGCCCTCCCCCTTCCCTATCTAATGCTAGTTCCCTTACCCCCTGGTATCTCTTACTATGTACTTTCCTCTTTCTTTGGTCCATGAACTTATTCCTGAGTCTTCCTCTAGGGAATTTCTCTCTATTTTCCCTTCAATTATGTTCTTCACAAACCCATTATGTCTCAGCGTGCGTCTAATCCATCCGTTTCTTCTTTTCTGAATGGTGTTCCATATGGTTCTTTCCTCTTCTACTCTTCTGTAAACCTCATCGTTTCTAATTTTGTCCGTCCGTCTTATCTTCAGCATCCTCCTCCAGCACCATGTTTCGAATGCTTCTATTCTTTTCTGGTCAGCTTTTATAATGGTCCATGCTTCCGATCCATAGAGTCCCACCCCAAACACGAATGTTTTCACATACTGTAACCTGGTTTGTTGTTCTATCTTGAGCACAGCAGTTGTCTTTTTCCTATGAACCCCTTTTTTAGCTTGGGCTATTCTCCGCTTGATGTCCGTTGTACTTATTCTGTCCCATGTGATGGTACTTCCGTGATAGGTGAATTAATCCACTTGCTCTAATTTCTCTCCTCTTCTCAACTTCTACGTTCAGCTTCTCTCTTCCGCATATAAGGATTTTAGTCTTCCATCCATTTCGTTACCTTACTCCGTAAGTAGTTGAACTCCCAGACTTCTTCTATTTGCTTCCCATTTAATTGGAAAATTTTGCTATCTTCCTGCCTGCTGCATATCATATTCCGAAACTAACTCTTTAAAATACTCGATTAATTCTGGCTTAACGTTGTGAAAATCCACTCTAAAGAATTCAAATGCGATATGGTACTTTTTTTCACAGTTTTTTATTTCAGGTCGACCGGTTTCGTCACATAGGCGACATCATCAGGTACATAAGTTTAGAATGCTTCAGAGTTTTTTTTTTAATTTTTGTATAAATTCTGCAGCATTCTAAACTTATGTACCCGATGATGTCGCCTATGTGACGAAACCGGTCGACCTGAAATAAAAAACTGTGAAAAATTACCATATCTCATTTGAGAAACAATTGCACTTTTCCACGAAATTGTTTTAAGGCGTACAACGCGTTTCGGCTCACAGAGCCATCATCAGGTACAAGACCTGTACCTGATGATGGCTCTGTCTTGTACCTGATGATGGCTCTGTGAGCCGAAACGCGTTGTACGCATTAAAACAATTTTGTGGAAAAGTGCAATTGTTTCTCTTCCATTATGAAGAACTTCCACGATATCTCGCCTGAATCTGTTGATTTTATATCTCATTTGAATTCTTTAAAATACGCCCAGTGACATGCGATGATTCTCAACACGCACTCGGAACTATAATCTTCACTCCACGTGGATCGCCACGCTAAAGAGGGAGAAGATTACAAGGGAAAAGAAAATAATTCCGTATATCCGTCTATTCCCCGCGGTTCGGAGAGATCGCCCGGGCGCCAACCTCAAAATTTCCGTCGCCCCCTGAAACAATGAACACCCCCCTCCCTCCCTCTATCTCTCCCCCCTCCACACATCCCCCCTAACGCCCACACCGCCCCAAAATCCAAATCCCGCACAATTTACGAAGCGAAAACAAACGCCTTCTCGCTTCCCCGCTATTTAACGTGCAAGGCCGGCGCGTTACCCGCGGGTTCCACCGTGTTTCGTCACATCCGCTTGATCAAATCGATACTTCAAACAACCACTTCCGCTCCTCCTCCCCCTCTCCCCCCCCCCACCATATACAACTCTGGTCTGTCTACACCAGACTCACTCCACCGTCCACACAGTACGTCCCAGCGGCACTTCCCACATCCACCCCCCCCCTTGTCCGAGCACAAATACACGCGGTCCACAAAACCTCCATCCGCCCGCCGACTCCTCCATCTCCTCCTCCTCCCCCGGCGAAGCCTACTACATACTATTCACATTCACGACTCGTTTCCCATACACGATGAAATGGACTCAATCCTCGACGCCACTTGGGCCGCGGCGAAACTGCGGAACTCGGACGGTCATGCACGCATGCGGTCGCTTTTAAGGCGGCTACGGCCCGAATACTTGAGTCAAAGCAATTAATGAAATACGCATTACTATTTTTTGGAATTAAAAAATACGGATTTCGGCGATATAAATGATTTAAATATTGAAAGTAAGTGGCGATTTCATCGGCGCAAGCGATATTTTTTAAACAACAGAAATAAAAATGCTATATTTAGTGTTTGCTTTCACTCACATAGTTGGGCCACACCGCCTTAAAAATTTACAATTCACACAAATACAATATTACGCATTTTTATTTAGTTGATGCAAAAAATACCGTTTTCCCCGATGATATAAATTACCTATTTACAACCAAAAGGCGAATTTAATCGGCGAAAGCAGCATTTCTTCAAACCTAATAAATAAAAATTCGCAATATTTGTTTTGACTCACATAGTTGGGACGGAGCCGCCTTAAAATATTCTAATATCCACAAATACTAAATAGTGCATCACAATTTATTTGGAGCAAAAGATACTGATTTCGTCGATAAACTGTGTCACCTATTAAAAATTAAATGCAAATATCTTCGGCGCAGGCGGTATTTTTCAAGGCAAATAAATAAAAATGGGTTATTTAGTTTTTGTTTTGGCTCCTATAGTTCGGCAAGAGCCACCTTTAAGTATTATAATGCCCACAAATACTAAATAACGCATTTTTATTCATTTGGTGTAAAAAAATATAGCTGTTGCCGATGCAGGAGTATTGTAATGAAATAAATGTATCGACATATACGTCCTAGTAATTTGACTTTCACAAAATTAAAAAAAAAACAAAAACAAGGTAAAACTAAAATACTGTAGAATATAAATTGAAACCAACCTAAAATTTGAGAAATTCAAATTTCAAATGGTCACTCCGAATATGGGTATGTATCATACACATAATTCGCAAAAAATAACCAAAAGTGCTAATGCGGGAAAATTTTGATGAAATAAATATATCCATATATAAATTATAGCAATTTGACAACCAAAGTATATATAAAAAACTAAACAAGGACACCAAACAATAAAATAAAGCATAGTGATTCAATTGAAAATAAACGTAAACTATAGAAAATAGAAAATTCACAGCGTTACGCCAAATATGGGTAGATATGTATCACAGACATTGAGTGCAAAAATTAACTCAAGTTACTCACGAAGGAAAAATTTGGCGAAATAAATACATTCACATATAAATCATTGCATTATGACTGTCAAAGATTATATAAAACACCAAACACCGACAAGCTTCAAAAGTATAGTTTCAATTTAAAAAAAAACCAAACTTAAATTTAACTTTACTTACATTTTTTATTAACCTTAAATTTACTTACATTGCACCATTCAGTACATTGAAAAATGTGAATCTCTTTGTGTATACATATATGTACTTTAGTGCGTATGAATATATGTATGTAAGGGTATATTTGCTTATGTAGGTATATGTATATACTACAAAATAATAATTCAAAATTAATTTTAACATTCATGCCTTCATTAAGTGTATTTTCCCCTTTTTCATGTTTCAAGTTTCTTTTTTTTCTCCTTTTTTTTGTATTCTTTGTTCTTGTCTGTTAGTTTAAGGTATACTTTTTTTCTCGTAATGAACTACTGTCAAATCTTATTGTATTGTATTGTATCAAAAAAATACAAAAACAAATTACAATAAAAAAATAAAACATTACACTTTGTATATTTTGGATTGTAAACCAACTTTTGTATTGTAAACTATTTTTGAGTTGCTTTTGGATATCTATTGTTAAAAAATGTTATGAACGTTATTTCATGTTATCCACTTCGTTGATCTTATATCCGATCACTGAATTTAAAATATTGCACCTGCTGACAAGCCTTTAAAGGCTTAGCAGGACCAAACCGTCTTATTCCTTATATATTTGTTATTACTTTTGTAAAACTTGTAAACTTTGTAATACAATTATTATTATTAAAAAAGAAAAAATTCAATTTTTACAAGGATTAGACCGCTTTACACGGTACATTTCATTGTACAAAAGAATGTATGAGTTCTTTCATGAAGGAAATTGTACAGTGTAGAGCGGCAAATTGTATGATTGTCTGAATGACTTAACGGGACATAGAACCTGCTCTAATTCCATTCAGTTTCTTGTACATTCTATGATACATTCGTTTGTACAATAAAATGTACCGTGTAAAGCGGCCTTTACGCAAAATACTCATCCCTACATTCGATCCTCTCCCGTCCGCTACTTTCACCGCATTAGAATACTTTACACAAATAATTTTGTACAGAAAGCTCCATCGCCAAACGAGAGCATACTTCACACACGGTATGCTTTAATTAAGTGCTTCCTTACTTCTCCCTTTCGCACATAAATACGCAACGTGCGCTCGCATATTCCCTCCGCCCACATTCCATCCCCACCCGCGTGCACGGCCGACCTCCCCCGCATCATCCCTTTCGACTTCTCAATATCCGCCCCACGAGTGGCATTGGAATAATGCTGATGGAGAGATTATCTGGTATGCTCCCCCCCCCCCAAACCCTCCCTCCCTCCCACTCTCTTCCCCCGAGCGTTTCCTGTATAATGAGGCTCCGGGAGGAGCGAAGGGGCGCTTCCTGGTGAGCAAATCTCGCGGCCGACGATGGAGAAGACACGGATACATACGATGGCTCGCCGTCCGACGCCGCCCCCCCCCCTCCCTCCGCACCTGCATTCCGTTCCCTTTCCTCACTCACTCCGCGCATATCTCCGCATCGCTAATATTGACGAGTCCGATTCTGCATCAAACCTAGTAGAGCTCCCAGATTTATAAACACCCGAACGGCACACGGGACCTCTGTATCAAAGCGTGCGGGGCGGAATATTACAACTCCAATACCAAAGTAAGACCAGGTACAATTAGTCCAGGAATTTTGGGGTTTGAACGGAAATAATTAAAACTATTCGTTCTTCTGCTTTTTCTTCCCTTTACGGCCTTCACACGCAATACAGAAAAGAAGGACCAGATGGATTGGACACACACTGAGACACACTGGATTTGAGAAGAACATAATTATAATTATAATAATAACATTTATTTGCTCTAGGAATAAATTCCTTTGGAGCAGGAATAAATAATTACAACTCAGACAGAAATAATAATAATAATAATAATAGTTACAATCGAGCAAGCATTTTTTAAATCTTTCTGTAGACTTAATATTTTTCAACGTTTGCGGAATCGAATTCCATACATTACATGATTTTATATAAAAAGGGTTATGTTACATAGTGGTTCTGTGGTAGGGTACAGTCAATTTGTTTTTATTTCTGGTGTTTCTTGTTTTTTTTAACCAAATTATCTGAATATGGCTGATTAATGTAGGAAGGAGTTTCAGTTTTTAACAATTTGTGCATAAACACACCCATTTGTAACTTTCTTCTTTGTTCAATTTTAAGAATTTTTAGTTGACGGTAATACGGTCTGATATGCTCATTGTATGCTACATCGCACACGTAACGCATTGCACAGTTTTGAATTTTTTGCAGGTTGGATAACTGATATTTTGAAATATTTGACATAACCAAAGAACAATTTGATTATAGGTAAAATGGAGGTCAAATTATCGGTGAAATGGAGGGAAAAGTCCCAAGAGGAAGATATGGAGGGATAGAATTAGATATGAGGACCCCAGAAGTCAAGGGGTCTAAGTAACAAAAACATTGTTTTGAGAAAACTTAAGTCAAAGTTGAAAATATTTGGTACAACCCACTAAGTAGTTAAGAGGCATTACCCTAGATAGCAGCACCTGCCAATAAAATCACTTGGATCCCTTTAACACCTCAAAGATTTATAGTTTCACATCCCATTCCTGTACCTAACTTGTTTTTTTTAAATGTCACTTAGACCCCTTGACTTCTAGGGTCCACATATGGAAGGGTGGAGAGCAAAATTCAGCCAATCTTAGGATTGAACGACCAATGAATGAACGGCCTGCATGTTGATTACCTCTACATCTGCATTATATCCTGCGAGTCGCCGCATCGGCGTGTGGTAGGGGGTGTTATGTCACCAGCCGGGTAAGGATGTGATTTTTTTGGAGATGAAATGGTGACATGTATTAGGAGTGTATTTAGTGCAGCTCAGTTTTTATTGTCGTCGCTTATTATGCGTGGAAAGAACGATTTTTTGTACCTATCTGTTCGGCAGTGTATCTCTCTTATTTTATCGCATCTGTCAGACCCAGAGATGTAGGGGGGAATCATTATAATATTCTCTGTGTCGCTCTGAAAAATATCAGTTATGAATTTATCAAGCAGCTAAAACCATGATGATGTATGATTAGCTCGATTCAGTTCGCAATAGTTCCTCCGATGTTGCTTCATACCACTTTCTCGGATTAGCAAGCGTGGAAATCCTTCTTCCGATGGGGCCTCGTCTTACTTCAAATTTCGCTTGAATTATATCAGGTTGAAAGGTACAGTAATATCCTCAACTTCATATACATCGTGGAGAACACACACATAAAACATATGCGGCACGCCATTTAAAAAATTTTTTTCTAGCGTATAACATGAAGGTCCTCAATGAGAAAGTAAAAGAGAGGTGCGACTTCTCTCTGGTTAGGCAACACCTCGAATACGCCGCGAACATTTGAAACCCTGGATACAAATGTTTAACAAAAAAATATTAATAAAATACAAAGGAAAGCTGCGCGTTTCGTCACAAAACCTACGAGCGAGCATATAGTGTTTCTTAGCTTTTAAAAGGATTAGGTAGGGAGCCGCTAGAGGCTCGGAGGCTGCGCGCTTGACTTATTTTACTTGAGAAATTCAGAACAGGTGTGTTTCAAAGCGATATGGAGAATATCATTTTGACGCCACACTGCATTTCTAGGTCCGACAAAAGCGATAAAATGAGAAAGATACACTGCTGAACGGATAGGTACAAAAATTTGTTATTTCCAAGCACAATAAGCGACCACAGTAAAAGCGAGCTCCAATCAATACACTTTCATAATATTCTTCACTATTTCACCTCCAAAAACCTCATCCTTTATTCCTTTACACGGCTGGTGTCATGAAACCCCATCACACGCCCATGCGGCGGCTCGCAGGGTAGTATTTAGATGTAGATTATCAGGTATCAGATCTCGTATCAGGAAGATAGGTACCATCATGAAGAACGAGATGAAGGTACCTTATGACAATGACGTTGTGTTGAAACTAATGACACAATAATCAATACTATTGAAAATACACTCAATATTTTTTAATACAGTGATAATGGATTTCCGCGTAGTGAAGCGATATACCATCGAGAATTTGAAGATGACGGAAATGTTTTCGCCCTCATTAGCGTAACAGACTACATAAATGCAGTATGGCAAACGTGCGATGATAATTTCTGTGTAAATACAAATTGTTTTTACAACAGTGTCATTCTTCAAATTTTTCCAGGCACTATAAAGCACTAGTTTTGACTAGTGGATTACATTCTTTGGATAGTGACCCTTAGCATCGTTTTAGTAGCCCTATTGAATTTAGTCAAAAAAGTTAAAATATAAGTTCCATTAAAAATATCATGACAAAAAGATCAGATTTCAAGCAATAGTTCAGTTCAGAAATTTAAATATTTTTAAAAGTAATGTCTACTAATACTAGTTCTTTTGCTACAGTAGACTCGATTTTTTTACGCCCTCTAATATAAACATAAATGTTAAAAATATAGGATATTAATCGTAAATACATGAAAAAATAAAAATAAACCTGATAAATAACACTTCTGCATTTAGGTAAAAAAAGTTAAAATAGTGTGATGTACATGTATATAAAGACTACAAGCTTATCAGAATTTTCACACTACCCTGCAAAAACTAACACTCAACGGCTCTTCGATAGCCATTTACGGGTTCGGCTGAACCTTTTCGTTAATTTACAATAAAATATGCGTTAAAGAAATGCATATACCTTTGCACTGATATGCATCTTCAATAATTATGGCAACTTTTGGCAAAAGGCTAATCCGGTAAATTCCGTAGTTTTTGCGAAGAGGAGTTACGAAGTTCATGAAGTTCACAAAACGGCTAATTTCAAGGTGCGCGGAGTTAATAACTGCACTGGCGAGCCTAATCTTTTGACTCTCTCACAAAATAAAAAAAATTATCTGAAATTGGAATAAAATTACCTTTGAAATGATGCACAGCGCATTATTTTAGCAAGCACACAGACCAAGATATAAGTTTTCAAAATACAGCGCCACATCATTATGACGCCGACAGTAGATTTGGAGGGATCATTTTAGTAGTTCAAGGAACTTCCTCTGATATCCCTACGTGATCAATTAAAAATTCAAAAAATCCGTGCTAATCTGATGTCCAAGAGCATAAAAAACGTAAAAATGAGAATGAAAGAAAATGAAAAATTCCTCCCCTCCATTCTATGCCCATGATTCTTCCACAAAACATTTTTTTTAATTTTTCTAATCGTATCTTTCTGCTCGTTACGCTCAGTTATGATTTCAAGCAGGTTCCGTACAGTAAAATACCCGGAGTTGAAGATTTATGGCTAAAAAATCACGACTTGCGATACGCTACAAAAAAATACCTAATGGCAGCAGAAAAAAGACGAACTGGTGAATTTGAGGAGAGATTTAAACCATTCAAAACTTTCTCATGAGCAATGGTCGATTCCCAATTAAATCATCTCCTGATTCCAGCATCGTTTTAACAGAAATACATGATATCCCACGTTTGTCAAAAACATTTAGTCATCAGAGTGAATTGAATTCACGCAGAGAGCCAATTCGTTCATTTAAAAAATATATACACAGCATCGGTAAGTAAATCATAACGGCAAAGTCGCGTAAATGATTTACTCAGCCTTTGATAAATACGAGTATAATCATATGATAACGTCACAAACATATTTATCCCCAAAATATCAACAACGAGTGAAGAGGTGGGAGCGGAATAGTTTACACCGATGCTACAGGTGTCGAATGCCACGAACCGATTATTTTGTCAGAACAAAATAAGACGAAATTAGCTAAGCTAATGAGGCAAAGGTATACTAGTATTTAGACTTTTACGCCGTGCGAAGTGTTATCCTTAGAGTACTTGGAAAAACCATTCTAAGTTATTTTGGAATCCGATAAAAAACGACTTCCTCGGGTCAACAGAACACGAACACGCATGAATTTCATCATTCCTTTTTGGGCTACCAATTTTCGGCCCGGATATGAATTATCATGAAGTTATTTGGAGGCAGGTGTGGTATATGTATCGTATTTTTTAAACCTCGAAAACCGAAACTGTTCAACCACAAGGAGTTCACAGTGACAGAAAAAAAGTCAATTTATAGTTATATTTGCAAGCATGATTAATGTTATTTAAGTCTGAATCTGTCTACGTGGGCACTTTCCTAAAGAGCTAAACTCACTATAAGGGGCAGATTTTTTCGCGAACGGAATGAATTTCCAAAAAGTACAAGCAATGTACATTTTTCCTCCCTTCAGCGGTCACCTCCTCGACCCCGACCATATCTCATGAGTCCAGTGGTGGCCGCTAAACGTAGGTTTCACTGAATTTCTATTCCTCTCTGTCAAAGTTGGAAAAAGTATTCTCCAGTCAAAAGTCGTAACAGACGAAAAACTTCCTGCGTGCAACAGAGGGCATTTTAATGGTACTACGACCACAGTAATAATCCATTTGCGCACGTGATAAATCACCTGAAATCCAGTTAAAACAAATCTGTCGGTGTGCGAATTCAAATTAACGTGGCATAAAACAGTTTTTCGCAAAGCCTGCAAAATTGGCTGCTGTACAAAGAGGAGATATGTTCATGCTAAATAACAAGCATGGTGTGTTGTCAAGCAGGACGGAGAAGTGGATTTTGTTAGTGTAAATGATAAAGGGCTTCTTTTTCATATTTGATCACAATCATGAATTCAAAGCATTATTCGAAAAACTCCTGTTTTTCCGGTGAATTAGGCTATTTTTAACTAATTGAAATTTTATCGGTAGCAAAACCGGAAGAGAGGTCTTAAGGTTTAATCACCATTATGAGCCAATGACACTATTCCAGAGTAATCCTGTTTTTTTTGCTGAGTTACGAGATTAAACGAATATTTCTCTGATACCAAAACAGGTACGAGATGAAAGAAAATCAACGTTTCGAACGTCAACCCTGCTATCATTTTCACTATCGAACGCGATAAATATTAGCTTGATTGAAAAGTATCATGACAAAGAGATAATATTTCTCCTAATCGTTCAGTTCAGGAATGGCAGTTATTAGTTATTTTTCATTTTTCTTCAGCACCGGTTTCCACGTATTGCAAAAGCGACGGAGACTCTACCGGTTAGAGTTAATTTTATTCAACGTAATTTCATTAATTTGCGTTGTATTTCAATATGTATGTAGGATTTCATTTAATATCAATAATTTAAAACTAAGTTAAACTAAGACTAACTCCTTTTAGACATGCGACTCAATTTCTTCAAGGCCCCGCTTAATGTACACATTAATGTTAAAAATACGGGATATTACAGGTACATACATGCAAATTTAAAATAAACGTGATTAATGGCAGCTCAACGAAGCTATTAAGTCAGAAAGAAAGTCAACACACCCTTTTAGTTTTAAGACTTCCTAAAATGTGTATTTAATTTCCATACATTTCAACCTTTTTTTACGAGTCAATTTATGAAGTGTTCCGCAAAGCTAACAGGTATGAAACTCAAGTAATTGCAATCACTCTGCAAATTTAGACTTTGTGCTCTTTCTATTAATTTTACGTCAACGTCTATGAAGTCTTAATTTCTTCCTAATGAGTCAAATAAAGAAGTTATCACGGGAGCTGGAAGGAGTTAAACGCAAGACTCTAACTAACTCGAAGACTTCTATAACCCAATTACTTTGGATTAAATTTTTTAAATAATAATTTTCTTTCTCATCCGCGAATTTTATTTATATTTCAATTTTGTTTCTAATTAAGTTTTTTCACCAATCTAACAGAATCGTTCAACAAAATCAACAATTTTGAAACGAGAGAAGATTACATTAAGGTATGAATTTCGCCATGAAATAACTCATTTGACTTGACCGGGATTCGAACCCAGACCTCCCAAATGCTGGTCAGGCGTGCCGTTCCAATATTTTTATTTTATAACAACATCTTATTGCATTACAATAATTTGCATATTGAAAAATTGTCAGTATACAACGCAAAAAATATCCGCTCCAATTATACATACATTTATAATACATTCTTGTTTAAAGTATTTTAGACACATAAATGTATATATTTTACATATTTTAGTTAATATCTCAATTTTACAAAAAAATGTCAAAAGACGTTTAGCAACCATGCTTTTTCACGCTCCGAGGAGGGTATCTATTTATTTACTCTGTTAATTTTATCGGTTAAAGCCAATTTTATATTTTTCCGACCTGTGTGACTTTCCACGAAGGTTACTATTATTTCTATTAAAATTATACTTTTCTTGGCGGGAAATAATTTAAAATTTAATGTTAACAGATTTCCTTCTCCAATATCCCCATCTCCGAACGTGTCGAAGTCTCTAAAAATGTTTTTAACAAGTCCCATTCCCTGTTTGGTCCATCACAACCAAGTATTTTGTGAACTACATTGTCTATCCTTCAACATTTAGGGCATACCAGGATATCACATTGGCCAAGTTAGTTTTTCATTTCTCCCGTTACCATACAATCTCTGTAGATTTCGTACATACTACTTTTGTCCTTGATACAGTGTTTCAACTTTGCATAATGTGTCCAAATGGTTTTTTCTCGGGTTTTTAAGTTTTTTTCATTATTTTTGTCATCTCCTCCTCATAGATTTTATTTGTCGAGTGGAAATTTCCACCGGCTGCGTGTCTATTTTTAAACTCGAATGCCTCAGTCAGCACATTGCTAAAATACCTCATTATTTTTGCTTGCCCCAGAGCGCTCACCATTAGTGTTTTACTATCATAAAATCCTTCTTGCAAAATTTCTGCTACTTTTTTTCTATTTATAACATTTGCTTTCTTTTTTTTAAAGGCTAGCCAGTTACACCACCAAGCCATCTTCCTTCAAGGCGAATTTCGATGGGGTTTATGCTAACTAGATGTTTACGCCTCAAGTCTACAAGAGAAGATTGAACTCAAACCAACAACTTTCCTTCCACAAGGCGACCTCCTTCGAGCGCTCGACTCAACGCGCCGATTCCACTCCGGAAGACGCACGATACGACTCGCGTGCACGCGCTCCGCGGGAGAGCACGCCGATTCGTCGCGGCGGAGGGAGAAGCGAGGGAGGGAGCTAGCCTTCCCGCCAATGGCCTCGCGGCCAGGTGACACGGCGAGCCGCCGAGGGCGTCGTCCGCGGCAGGCGGCTACCAGGCGCGCATCGTGCCGAGGAGGAGAGTCCCCGGCCGGGCAGACCGGTCTCCGCCGCCGCCGCGCCCTCAACTCCCGCGACCGACCGACCACACCTTCTTCCCCTCATTCCATCCAAATGAGAAATAGGAGAGAATCGCCTACGCGAGCCTAGACGAGGACGGCCGGGGAGGTGTTTCTCTACGCTCCTACTACACGCCGTGGTCTAGGCGGACGACTCGAGGCGATTGGAGACCCGACGACGTTCTGTCGGCGCGGATCGAAATCTCTCTTCGTTCGATCTCTCCCGACCTAGCGACCAGTAGTGCGTTTCACACATACTCTCTCTCTAGGTCTCGCCTAGGAACGTCTGCCGTTCTCAGGGCCATGGGTTCCCACGGAAATAAGGAAAGTGAAAGGCCGATTGCCTACTTTTGGGGTAAATATGGATTTTTTTTCCGGTCCAGCTAAAGGAATCGTCTCAGAGGCGACTACGCCGGTCGGCTACCGAAAAGAGTCCGGCGAAGAGAACTATCTTGAATGACCTAAGCCATGAAGGTTCAAAATACGACGAAGAGGGAAGTTACTCATTGGCCAGCACACTTGTGACATATACGTATTTTATCACACAAGACCTTTACCTTATTTCAACCTGAGGATGACACAAGTTGTTGGAACAAAGACAAAACAATTTCGTCGAATCTAAATGAATAGGGCGCATTTCCCTCTTCAATACGTCGATTTCACAGCGTTAAGCCGGAAACCCTTCGAGTTAACTCATAATGGACTTGGTGACATTAAGAGTAACATTGAAATGAAAATTACAAGGGCTTCGAATTAGCCTAGTACCACAAAGACGAAAATTATAACACATTAATGGACGTCCTTGACCGGGACCTCGACCAAGGCGAAACATTTGTACCACGTATTAGATACAAAATCCCCGTCACTAATGCTATCGAAGTCGAACATCTATACTGAAAATCAATCGAACCGAAATCAATAAAATGAAGAAAACAAATTCACCAGTGAGATGATGGGGTATTAATATGATTAATATGGGTGAAAATACGAAGTGATATGGTCTAAAACATACTGAAGTACGATCTAAATAGAGCGCACTTTTACCATTATCCAGTCAGGAACTATCGATTAAGTACCGAAATAAAGGACAATGAGTATCATTAATGCGACGAATTAATATAACTGAAAGGATTTGACCACGATTTGACATGAAGAGGTGAGAATTAGGTGGACAATGGGCAAAAGGAATTCCAGTACGAATAGCAAAATGGTATTGACGATTCCTGATCACGAACAGGAAAAGAGAACCTTTATAAATTAGAGAGGGCCGTTCATTGTCTTCCGTAATTAACACTTCCGGTGCGCGTCTTGTGAAGCAATGGTCTTCTCTTCAAGGCTGGGCACAATGCACATACTATGCAAGCAGTATGAAAAATATATATATGTGAAAAATAAAACGAACGTATTATAAGACACTTGTAGAGCAAGGTATCAAGATCATCGTAAATATTTCGTGCTACTCTTAAAACTATTAATAGAATGTATGTATAGTAAAATACTATGGAAAATGAATTTGCAAATTCGCGAGGCTATTGGAAAAATCAAAAAGACTTCCGAAAAAGTTAACCACTCCCTGACTATGCCATAACCATTCAAAATAACATACTCACTTGTACATTAAAATTGAATAAATATACGATTAAATGGCAAGTATATCACGAATCTCGATGTCTGTCAGGTGCTGCCCTCTGTCAACGCATATATAAATATACAGCACGTAATGAAGCCAATCGACACAGTAAGCGCTTAGAGTCATTAATACGTTGCTTGAAAAGTAAAATAACCGTATATTACCGTTCCCTACGAGTTAAGTATACATTTTTACAGGACATTGCACAGTATCTAATGGCGGGTTACCTAAAGGCGGGAAAACGGAACGATAAGCCAGAAAATTGGACGATGCGATAAAAGCTGTCTAAAAACCTACCTATCAGCTGGTAGAATATTACAAAAAAGTAAAATATATTTTTTTTGGACTGAAAGGAGATAATACGATAACTTGTGACTCAATGCATATTACTTTGGAACGATCTTCATTTCGAAACAATAAGTTATCAGTAATAATTATAATATTAAACAATTCTACAAATTAACGCCTGAACCACCAGCCAGCCAGAAGAAACAGCCATTCTCCTAATATATATATGTATACATAAAAGCACATTCCATTATTTACGCCGAGATAATTAGGTAAGTAAAATTTTTAAATATTGTAAAAACACAACCTCCGTTACGTCAAATAATCCGTGCATTCATTCTTCCAATGAAATATATTTGAGCGAATGTTTCAATAACTTACTCAAATTCTGAGTAACAAGTGAAAGACGACTAAAAATACGATAGGCAACAGCTAGAAAAGCAGAAAATTTAAGAATTTAAAAAAATATATGAAGAAATGTAGATAATAGTATGCAATAAATGATTTAAGATTTTCCCGGTGTATTGTATGTAAAATCTTTCTCGGGCTTCGCCTGCCTTCGTCAGCCTGCTTGGATAATGGATCCCATGATCGATAATGTAATGCTGATGGAAATAGCGAAATATCCATCTTTTACCGTCGTCATATCTCATTTCCAGTCTTCATTTATTTATTTAGAATTTATAATAATTTATTACTCAAGAGTTTTGGCAGTGTTGTGTACAAATATCAGTGAGCTTTTAGGCAGCCTTACTGATCTGCGTGGAGACTGCATTCCATAAATGAAATGCAATTCTGGCATTACACAAAAATACTCTGAAAAGCGAACATAAAAATTAACGAAAGACGATTTCATTTTAGCCCAATTGTGAACAAGGAAAGCAGAGACAATAATAATAATTCATCTTCCTTACATTAGCATAAAACACAAATCTAACACACCTGACCGGCAATTGGGAGATCCGGGTTCGAATCCCGGTCAAGTCAAATGATTTTTTCATGGCGAATTTCAACCCTGGTGTATATGCACCCGTGCGAGTGACTTCGTACCGCATCATATGTCCGTGCAATGATTGGAAATTTTACATATTATAAAAATATCTTTCTCCGGCTTCGCACCGGGTTGTGTTTTCATAATCCGCCGACGTTTCGGAAAACGGCTTGTTTTCCATTTTCAAGGCACGTGTTATTTCCGCCGTGACCACTATAACACTAAAATTAAACAAGATGTTGATGCCCCAACAATGAAGGCTGACGTGTGATTGGCTGATTGTTCTATGTTGCTGTTTCGTTGTCGTTTCTATTGTTCTTTCGAAACCCCTATGATTGGCTGACGTGTTCCGCTGGCCGTTGAATCATTTTCTCGTCTTTTTAATACATTTGATCACTGGCCACCAGGCCACAGCACTCAGTTGGAATCTAGCGCATCAAGTAAATGGAAAAGCCTCTTAGAAAGCAGATATTTCAATGATTTTGAAACGTAACAAATTTGACTCGCTCGTCCACAGAGGGTTAATTACAATATTCGTCAGTTCATTCAGCCTTTCAATAGAGTTTGCACTAGTTTAGAGGTGGGTCGTAATCGAACGAACGGGACCGAAGGAACGGTTACATGGATAGTAGGGGAGGACGGAGGACCGACTTTTATGGAACGACCGTTCCTTTCAGTTCTTCGTTCCTTTCGTTCCGAACGGGACCGAAGGAACGGTTACATGGATTGTAGGGGAGGACGGAGGACCGAATTTATGGAACGACCGTTCCTTTCGGTTCTTCGTTCCTTTCTTTCCGAACGGGACCGAAGGAACGGTTACATGGATTGTAGGGGAGGACGGAGGACCGACTTTTATGGAACGACCGTTCCTTTCGGTTCTTCGTTCCGAACGGGACCGAAGGAACGGTTACATGGATTGTAGGGGAGGATGGAGGACCGACTTTTATGGAACGACCGTTCCTTTCGGTTCTTCGTTCCTTTCGTGCCGTCGGTCCTTTCGGTCCCCGCTCCTATCATTAAGAGATGGTATGTTCTTTCTAATGCCCCAAAAACTCATCAGCTGATGCTAGCGGGGTAATTAGCAGTACTTCTTTTTTCTAAATATAAATAAAACCTATTTACGAAAACATGTAAAACGTTGGTAATATTATCTACCTTCCATCTTTTATTTCATCCAACATTCTTAAACGCCGTCATTAAGGTATACAAAGTATATCTAGGTGTTTTTACATTCTTCAAACGCCAAGAACATGTTAAAAATAAAAATACGTGACCACCAATAAAAAAGGAACGGTGAACGAGTGAAAAGGAACGGGTCCCAAAAAAGGACCGGTCCAGAGGTAACGAGTTCCCAATAAAGAACGGGTTTGTCCATCTTTACCCTTGTCAAAAGACGCAGCAAATCCTAAAAGCACTGATAAAGACGAGTTACGCAGAAAATAATACGAGTGGAGCTCGTTAGATGGATGAACGTATTTGAAGAGAGATTAATACGATTTTTCCATACGATAACTGAAAAATGAGGATTCCGGAAGTTTATTATAAACGCGCGTATTTATTCGAAAGGCACTGCCTAAGGATGGAGAAAAGCAAATGAATAAAACAACGAAGGATGAGAGGAAGCTAACTACTCCGATACTCGGGACAGCGTTTTGGAACAAGTCAACTAAATCCAGTAAAAAATACTTCACAGCAAATATTAAGGAAGCATATGCAACACTTCACAAATGCATTTGCGTTAAGTGCAACTAGCAATGAAGAAATACGTCGACTGATGTTTTGATATGACTTGAGGTGGATTGTGAATATTATGAGTGATGAACTGGAATACAAAAAAACGAATGACCTGACTCAGACGGACGGAATGACGATGATGACCAATGAGTCCCTCTGAAAAAAACTGAGGGAAAACTGCCAAGAAGAAATTTCAGAGGTGATAATCTTCTAAGGCAAAAAGAAAAGAAGAATGCGCATCTGAAAATCATTTAGAGACACGCTTACCATATTTAGTTGAGATTAAATAATTCGTCCACAGAATATCAATGCGATTTCATTATTTACGAACGTCACCGGTTAACATGAATGTTTGCCAATCAAAAATAAATAAAAATTTTCAATCTTAAGAGTCTAAAGTAAGAAAAATATTATGTAAAAGAATAAAAAACTTCTAGTTAAATATAAAAAAAAATATGGTTGCTCAGAAATGCTGAAGATGAGCATTCCAAAACCTATCATTAGTCTACACCATCCATCAGCTCGTAATTAGTGAAACCTCCAATCAATATGGAAACGATAAATAAAGATTCAAAACGCAAATAAGAAAGAACCCGGTGTATTCGATTTAATGACTGCTTTGGCATTCCCTTTCGCTAATTATTAATTTGGCTAATGCAATGTAGAAAATTAGCTACCTTCAGAAGAAAACAGTAGTGGCTTGGAAATATACATCCACTGCTGATAGTGCAGTTACTACAACTTATAATCGGAAAACAAACACTACGGCTAGAAAAATACACCAGGAATTGGAAAATAATCCCAATGCAGCGTGAACAAATAGTTGACTTAGGAGATAATATGTCGAAATAGAGAGCGCAAAAGATCACAGAAGGTACACTGTTGATGCAATCATATGATTATGTAGAAAATGACAGATGTAATTTATCGTATTAAAATAAATGGGAGTGTTTTAGCCCAAAAAACCTGGGAATCATTCCGCAGCTTGTACCAGCAGAAAATTCCAAAGACCGGCCTAAACGAAAACAGAACTATAAAATTAACTATCATTTCATTTAGATTAAACGGACTCATCCATCCCATTTGATAGACACCAGTAAACGGAAAAACAAGACAATAGGTACACCTAACAAATGTGAAAGAAATGCAGCGCGCGGACCTATCCTTAAGTTTGACGACGAGTTCACGTCAATATTTGAAATTGTAAAACAAATACGGTGTATGTACACGCAAAGGACGGATGGTAAACGGGGGGGGAGGGGGAAAGGATAAAAAACTAAAGTTTACATTCGCTACGCTTCATGCAAACAATTTTCCGCATATTTTTTTTTCGCGGAACAAATTTAAAAGCGCAAAGGTAGGCATTTTCCAATAATATAAGCAAATAGACCGTAGACGGGAGTGCGCAGTTTTCATGATTAATTATTTGGCCAAGAATCGATGCGTACAATAAAATACAGTCGCGTGAGTGCACGGGGCGGAAAACATCAATTAACATCATTTTTCCGACGCCACGAGCGAATCGAAGCCGACTGCGGAATGGGTGCAATAGATAAAAGGAAGTTTCTCAAAACGCCGCTAGATGGCCTTTGGGTATTCTCTCGGCGTTGTACCCTGTTTCCGCTTTCCAGATCAGTCACGAGGTCCTTTTATTTCACATCCCACCCATCTGCTCTTCCGTCATGCGATGAATGTTCACTATTGACCTATGAAAGCTATTACCGAGCGGAAGAAAAACTAAACTATGAAGTTAATAGCCATCAAAGTATTTTCATTTAAACAGAATGAATTTCTGTCGGCACCGTAATCGTAGTAAAGATGCATTACTTCGTCACAAAGGACAAATATAACCGACAATTGGCTGCTGTCGGTCTAAGGTGTATTTAGTCTTCCTAATAACTTGCATAAAACATCGCTCGGCGGACTTCTAGCGGCTATACACAAAAACGAGCCGATTTCTATGAACAATCGATCTATATGCATTCAAACAACTAAGAGGTCTAACTCTCGAACATGTTGCAAACACTAGAAATTAATTTTCATGTAAGAAAAAGTTTCATGAACCAACGATATGTGTAAAATAACATTCGGCGTCTACGCGGCTATTCATGACCAAACGAATACAGATTTAAACAGACTTAAACAGATTTTCCACAGATTGTCCCACAAATTTAAAATTATCGCGGGAAACAAAATGGAAACCGAGTTCCATGTAATTTATATTCCTTTTGACCGCTTTACACAGTACATTTTATTGAAAAAATGAATGTATGAATTCCATCATGAGGAAAATTTTACCGTGTAAAGCGACAAATTGTATGATAGTCTGAATGACTGAACTGGAAATAGAACCTACTCTAACTACACTAATTTTCTTGAACAATCTATGACAAATTCGTTTGTGCAATAAAAATTACCGTGTAAAGCGGTCTTTATGCAGAAGGAAAATTTTAGCGACTCTCGAGGATGGTATACCCATTAGTATCAGTAATTTTAAAAGGGTTGCAAAAAAAGACGGCGTTCATTGAAACATTGAATGCCTATCGCAACGATATTCAAGTTTAAAATAATCCACACTATATTTTCTGCGACCGAATGACAGTTGTACAAAGTATGGTCAACCTTTTAAGAATGACGAGCCAACTTCTACGGCAATATTTAAGACTTATTCCACCAGGAAAGCAATGGAGACAAACATCATACCTTGTCGTTGAAGGTTATTCGGGCTTCCCACCGGGTCAAACTGTCCATCTCAGCCGACGTTTCGACGGACGACTCAATCGAAACGTCGGCTGAGATGGAGAGTTTGACCCGGTGGGAAGCCCGAATAACCTTCAACGACTGCATACGGCGGGAAAGCCTTAGATCTTACATCATACTTTGTCAATTCCATTTACGCTAGGGTGGGTCGTTCTGCAGCTTTATTTTTTCTCAAAGCGAAACGCAACACCCGGAAAAAGTGGCCCACCCACACAAAAATTGGAGATATATTTTCTTTCGCTATCGGATAATATCTTTCGTGAGAATTTTTGCCTCAATGTTTCGAATTTTCGACTGAAAACACCAAAACTATCATTAATTTTAGTTCGGTTGAAGCATCCATATTTTTGGGTGATAAGATGTCACTTGCAATTAGAACTGACATTCAAGCCTCTATACAGGGTGTCCCATAAATGTCACGCCACAGTGACACTGGAGCTAGGGCAGCCTAAGAGGAACCGAACCAGCCTAATATGACCTCAGAAAAAGTTGCACGGTTTTCGAGATATTGCCAAATTAAAGCTTTTTCAAAAATTTCACTTTTTTTACATTTTTAGTCCCAGAATTCACTTGAATAGATCTCAATTTGGCTCTCTGATGGGGCTACTGCCACAAATTAACAAACAAAGTACTCTATCCATCCCATTTTTTGAAAGCCGATTAAGTTAGACAGGTATAGCGGCTTTCGCGTTTCTTTTGTTTGTTGGGACCCCATGACCCCCCCTCCCTCTCGATCCTCTGTTCCAGGTAGAAGTCGGCGCATGAGTCACAGTTGGAAGATTAAAAGAGCGGCCCTAATGAGAGAGTTAAATTATCCGATTGAATTCTGGGACTAGAAATGTAAAAAAAGTGAAATTTTTGAAAAAGCTTTAATTTGGCAATATATCGAAAACCGTGCAACTTTTACTGAGGTCATATTAGGCTGGTTCGGTTCCTCTTAGGCTGCCCTAACTCCAGTGTCACTGCGGCGTGACATTTATGGGACACCCTGTATGTTAGTTATAAACCCCTGGGCAGTGGAGGGGATGCCTCCTCTGGGGCCGGAAAAGGGGGGGCAACATCAGTACAATTAAGCGTTTATTCAGCTCCGCGCTCACCCAGCCAGCGATGCTTGTATTGCGACCAAGTACCTCGGGTCCTGAGTTTAGTGAGCTATTCTGGAATGCGATAAAGTAAGTCACATTTTATTGGTATACGATACACAGATCGGAAACAGTATGTGAAAACATTCGCGTGGAACATAGCACTCCATGGACCGGAAGCATGGACCATTAGAAAAGCTAACCAGAAAAGACTAAAGGCCTTCGAAACCAAGTGCATGAGGTGGATGCTGATGAAAATAACATGGACGGACAAAATAAAAAATGATTAAGTTCAACGAAGAATAGAAGAGGAAAGGACCAGCTGGAACACGATAAAGAAGATAAGAACAAGATGGAATAGACACACCGTGAGAAAAAACGATTTGTGAAGAACATAATTGAAGGCAAAATAGAGGGAAAAGTCCCCAGAGGAAGACCCAGGAATTAGTTTATGGACCAAATAAATAGGAAAGTACATAGGAAGATGTACCAGGAGGTAAGGGAACTAGCGTTAGTTAATGTTAGCTAAGGGTTGCAGTGAATCAATCTTAGGATTGAAAAACCAATGAATACACTGGTCAATGAAAATAATCGTCTCATTGGAACACGGGATGATTGACATAAAAATGTATTAGGTAAAATAAAAATATCTCTCTTCTATAGGCAATCAAGTGGCCATATTAACAACCTGGATTAAATTGAAACCTCATCCCGGTTCATGCGATAATACGACATAAATGTATATCATTCATAATTATTGCTGAAGTACGGTAAGTTTGGTTTCGACTTACTGCTCAAATTTGGGAGAAATTCATTTAGACGCATTCTGAATGCGTCAACCACAGCTGGAAAATCACGAAGTCTCTCACGGCCAGAACTCTATTAAAAAAATGTGACACCCTTGATGCAAATGAACAAAATAAAACTTATGCAAAATACAAAAAATGGAAGAACACACTATGATGACTTCCGTGGTGAGGACATCAACATTAAGGTTACCTCTTTCTAGAAATGAAAACGTCAGCTTCGATGAACACAAAATTATTTTTAAGTAAATATGATCCACAGAAAATATCTAATTCAAAATGCAGCGCATACGTCACATTTGAGAGCCCACTCACTATTTTAACGAACGTGTCTGAGGTCAATGACGAACGCATACACGTAACTACTTTTTTTTTTATAGAAATCAAAATAATTTAGCAATGCGCTGATATTTACGTGACATCACAAACAAGACGCTCTAAAACTCCTTTCATTTCTTTCTGGTCTTCCAAACAGGAAATTTCACGAGAAAATAACGCACGAATTTCATCACTCGAGAACGCACAACCAGTCACGCCACTCGCACCTATGCCAATCACGTTTCGGAACAATCACGATTCAAATTTCATAATTAATATAAAAAATTAACTTTCTTCACGACGAAAATGTTTGCATTTTTGAAACATTGACCTCAATATTTTAATTTTAATATTTAAATTTTTTTTTAAATATTCGACAGCGACCGTATGGCCATTCCATGATGGCTATCGATAGTTTTCTTACGGTGCTCACCCATGGTGATTTCGGTCAGTTAAATCTTACCTTCGGGAAAGAGAGAGCATGTAACCAGTTACGAGTGCTGGCAGCGGAAAGGTTGGCAGTAAAAAAAACCGGCTTTCTACAAATGAAATACATAATGACGGATGGGGAAACCCAGAAACCAGTTTTCACAACTGGCGCCACTGAGTTCCAAGCTCGACACCGTGCGGCGCCACTGGGCACAAGTTGCAAGTTTACCGCAACCATTGAGTTATATGGAGAGGGCACTTGTTATGCTGGCCAATGATAGAAGCCAAAGCCAATCCGACATCTTGTTGACCCTCATTTTCCTATAGCGCTTGCGGGAAAACGCGCTAATTTACCAACTTTACCATGCATTCCATCGATAACTTACTAGAAAACAGCATGCACCTAACTTCTTTAATGTGCAATCTCCTTGAATATATTGTTTATTTATTTAAATAAAATATAATCCGCATTCCCAATGAAAACTAATGTAAAATCGAGTAGATACCATAGCACTAAGTAACTAATGTATGTTTCATGAGTTATTTGTCTTAAATTTCAAACAAATGGTTGATATTCTTGCTTTACATCCGCAAATTCGTCCATTCCGTCGTGCTATCCATAGGAAAGTCAGGGTTGTGGTACTTTGAGCGAGATATTTCCCTGGTCATAATAGAGATCATATTCGAATAATAGGTAAAAATATCACCAGCTGTGGGACACATTAATTAAATATAGCATTATTAATGGTGCAATAATATAGTTTTATATGGCATTAATTCTAAGTAATTTAATGAGAATATCTGAATAAGTTTTTTAATTGACTCATTTTTTTTCGCTAGGTACGTTCAAAACTCCTTCAAAACGGAATGTTTTTCTTGATCCCGAAGAAATTACCGTGGTGACAATATGATTAATTAAAAAAAAATACTTGAGCAAACATACAAACTACACACTGTTAATTTTTTGGCGAGTTTTAGGCGTTATAAATTTCTCATTTTTTGAATAAGGTCTCTCCGGAGAGGGTAACCTACTATTTTCCATATAAAAGGTCTGGTACTATTCGTAAAAAATTTGGGGAAGTAGTTCGGTAAGGGGCTGATAGTTTGGTATCTTTGGAAGGGAGACATTTTTTTTTAATGAGACCAAAATCATTAATTTCTAGCTGAAATGATATTTCGCTCCATCTACCTTAAACAACGGAAATAATGAGAAATGATGAAGAGTACCGAGGAGTAGAAGAGGAAAGGACCAAATGGATCACCATACAGAAAAGAAGAACCAGATGGATTGGACACGCCCTGAGACAGTGGATTTGTGACTAACATAATTGAAGGCAAAATAGATGGAAAAGTCCCAAGAGGAAGACCCAGGAATAAGTTTATGGACCAAATAAAGAGGAAAGTATCTATATAGGAAGACGAGTAAATGGGTGCTTGCTGTTAGCAAGCAAGGGGAGTATGTACATTATTTTACACTTTAAGTATCGAAAAATGAATGCATCATCTTTACAAAACCAATGAAAGCTCTCAAGTCTGCGTGCTACATGCAGACAAAGAAAAATATTATGGATTTCTCGAAATGAATTTCACGGTCCATGAGGTATGGATACCTGACAGTTCTAGTACTAATCATATTATATCTCATCCGGTAATTTACGACATTTCAAAATAAAAAGATATACCAGAAGATAAGGGAACTAGCATTGGATAGGGATGGTTGGAGGGCTGCAGTTAACCAATTTTATTGTTAAGATTGAACGAACAATGGCGATGACCTTAAACAATATGGTCGTTCCTTCAGTTGTCAGGCATCAGTATGATGACGTAGTGCCCTCTCCATATACCCCAATGACTGCAACTGTTGTCGTAACTTAAATTTCCCTCATTAATTGTGCCTCGCCATTACGACTCCTTCAAACAATTCTCAACTTTTTCAACAATGGCGATGACCTTAAACAATATGGTCGTTCCTTCAGTTGTCAGGCATCAGTATGATGACGTAGTGCCCTCTCCATATACCCCAATGACTGCAACTGTTGTCGTAACTTAAATTTCCCTCATTAATTGTGCCTCGCCATTACGACTCCTTCAAACAATTCTCAACTTTTTCAACAATTCTCAACTTTTAAACATAATTTTTTTCATTTTAATTTCGAGCCTTTCGCGCCAATACTGCGTCACTATCGTCGCTCGAAAATTTCAGGGCCTCAATGAATGGGGGCAGAAGGGGAGAACGAAAAATATATCTCACGGACACGACTCCCGGGAAGGAGCCATCTTATTGGCGGGAGGGGGTGGTGGATCGGGGGGGGAGAGCGAACGTGGGCCGATGGCAGCAGTGGGAAGAGTGTCGCAGAAGGGGGTTGGGAGGAAATGGGTAGGCGGCCATTAACCTAATCACATCCCAGCGTGACCGCATGCGTATATATATATAGGTATAAAACCATCTCTCCCTGGGCACCCTTTGAAAGCGTCGATTCATCGAATACCCCCATCGGGACGGACTCAAACCCTTGACGAAAGGTTTTCGTGGGGAGGGGGGAGAGGGAGGGTAGAGAAGGAAATATAGGGCTGAGGGGGGGAAGGAGAGGCGGGGGGCGAGGGGAGGGGGTACGGAATGGGGTTCATGGAAAATGCGGCAGATCGTAATCCACTTTGCTACCGATAGGTGGAGGGATATCCGCGTAGGACTGGGAGAGGAGGCTCGAAGGGGTCGGTATAGGGTGATGTACACGACATGACTCACGCTGTGGACGCGGGCAGGGTTTTAATCTGTGATATGATGAAGGGGGGGTTTTAGCGTCCGTCGCCACCCTACTCCAACGCGTGCTACTTCATCCGATGCCCCCCCTCCTTTCCTCCAGCCACAACGCTGAAAAATATGGACTCCTTCCCTCACCCCTCCCACTCGATTACCGCCCCTACCTCAACGAAACGGAGGGAGCATAGTCGCCGGCCTCCCCTACATTCCCTCCCCTACCCTCCCCGCCTGCGATACACCCTCCCGAAGATGACGCTCCACTCCCACTGCCGAAGCGAGGACGGCTCCGTGAGGACGGATCTCGGAAGTTCCCTTGGCCTCAACCACCGTCTGGATTGTTATGAGTATGAATATATTTTATTGATTGCGATCTCGTCGCCAAAAATTGTTGTCTAGAATTCCGTAAACAAACAACTTTTTGGATAGTGAACTGCCTAGTGATGAAAGACGGAGGTTCAAATGCAAATACAGTCGATAGTTTTTAAATAAACACGTCGTTCTGGTTTTACCATGACTATAAATGGGTTTTACTGACAATTAATCATAATGCAGTGGAAAAAATGTAGTAATACACGCGGGACGTAATTTTACACTTTTTTAATATCGTCCGGTCTACAGATATATTTAATTCCTCTCCAAATTTAATTACACTAATTCACGATTAACTTTTTAGCACTTCGTGAACATCGCTATACGGAAATTTAATAATAATGCGAGGTGACTTCATGAGTATTCCCAATGGCCATCATTGCAGTGCAGGTAAATAGGAATACAGTTACCGCCGCCTCGAACAGATTCTTATTTTTCAATCCAAGTCTCCTATTTTGGGTCCTCGTAGACGCATACCCTGTTTTGCAGCCTGGTACGAAGCAAGTTCTGTTCAAACAAGGCATTCTAAATTATTTATTTAAGCCGAACGGGCTTAATGCATTCAAATTAGAATTGTGGACCCCAGAAGTCAAGGGGTCTAAGTGACATTTTTGAAAAAAATTAAGTTAGGTACAGGAATGGTAAGTGAAAATATTAATCTCTTGGGTGGTAAAGAGATCCAAGTGATTTTATTGACAGGTGCTGCTATCTAGGGTAATGCCTCTCAACTACTTAGTGGGTTGTACTGAACATTTTCAACTTTGACTTAAGTTTTCTCTAAACAATGGTTTGTCACTTAGACCCCTTGACTTCTGGGGCCCTCAATTAGAGTCTGGCAAACATCGTCGTCGGCACACGATGGACGTTTCATAACCCTCTTACACATTCTCTGTAATAGATATTTCCTTTCTAGCATTTACAAAGTAACTTTTACATCACAAAAACAGCAAGATATTGTTAAAAGCATCAAGTAATTCATAACTCCTCGATCGTTATTGAATATTCACCACAATCTCACATTGGCAACAATTAAATACGTCTATTTACAATAGCAACTGAAAAGAGTCTAATCGAAGTGGCGCCAAGGACTGTGTGAACTAAAAGTGGAAAGTTAGGCAACAATTCCAAACATCCCAATCTATAATATATATTCATGGTTATGAGCTTCCCATTTGCTCAAGTGCGCGGCTCACTTCGTAACACATCTGCGAAAGTTGCTTTCCATTCGCTTAACCCTTATGTGCACACCCAATTTTGGCCACGTTGTCACACACCCAGGGTACCCGGGTGCCCACCTCTAGCTTTTCTCTATTTCTGAGTCAGCGGGTGAAAGGAATAATTTCAAATCAATTAACTTACCTAAATAAACACCAATAGAAAGTATGTAAGCACTTTAAACTCCGCAAGCCTTCTACAGCTTCCATTAAGAGAGACAGAAATAGGGCCACGCAAGTCGCGAATGGAGCGTTTTCACCAGTTTGGACTGTTATGTAGAACAAACTAATTTGCGATAAAATTGTTGCAATTATTTATTTAATAAGCCCTTTGATCTAAAAAAAACTCATTTAGAGATATTATTAATCAATTTCCTGGTAAAAACTTCATTTTTCAGGCAGTGGGGACCTGGGTACCCGGATGTGTCCGCTGAGTAAATGTACTTGGACGCCAATTTGTTTACCCATAAAATTTTTTTAAAAAATTGTGGTTATTTTGCTTTTCAAGGAGTTAAGTAATGGGGATCCTGAGCCTCAGATGAAAATTTTAAATGTTACTTAAAGTTAAAAGCAAAAATATGACAGGGTGAGCACCCGGCACGAGGTCTGCACATAAGGTTTAAGGCACTTAGAGCGAGGTAGTATGTCCTTGTCATAACGGAAACCATATTCGAATGCTACGTTTTAATCTCAGCAGCTGTGAGAAGCATGAATTAAACACTACATGATTAATAAAGCAGTAATATACTTGTATATGACGGAAATTCTAGGTAATAAATTAAAAATAGAGAATCTTTAGATAAAGATTCCGTTAATTTTTAATTATTATGTGCCCTCTGGAATCAGATTCTTCGGTAACGGCTAGGAATATATACATTGCTTGGATCTGTATATGTTACATGAGGCATATTACACACTCCAGTCATACGTAAGCATGAATTATAAGGTATATATATTAATACAGAAGACAAAAGTAAAACATATCTCGATGGAAGCAGCTACAGTAAGTCTTCAGTATGCATTGTTTCCCGTTTACGACTGACTCGATGTTACGTCTATGCTCACAAGGGCCGTCGGAAAAATTTTCCCTGTTTAATGCGAATAAAATAAACCGAATTTGCATATGCTTGCGATTTTTGATAACTGATCCATAATCATCCTATCCAAAATGGCTAGTTTTTCCTAGATTAAGGCAAAAAACGAATGTTGAAATTAACGCCTTGACTTATCTTCGGATTAAAGTGGTCACGATTATCTGAATCCTTTATACGTTGTTTCGATTTACGTCGCTCTTCTTCAACACGCAGCTCCGACGTAAATCGAGAACTTACTGTATATAATTTTTGTAATTTCAGTCATCCTCATAGCTGCCGCGCACGTAGCCCTCGAGACTCACTCGCGGAGTACAGGTTGGGAATCGCTGGAGTAGATGGTCAAATAATTTACGCAAATATTCGCAATTAATACAGTTTAATGTCATTTATTGAGACGAGGAACATAATCGAAGGCAAAATGGATAGAAAAGTCCCCAGAGGAAGACCCAGGATAAAGTTCATGGACCAAATAAAGAGGAAAGTACATAGGGAAAGATACCAGGAGGTAAGAGAACTAGGATTAGATAGGGAAGGGTGGAGGGCTGCAGTCAACCAATCTTAAGACTGAACGACCAATGAAGGAATGAATAGAGATGAAAACAAAAGTACTCAAATGTATAATTTACTTTTTGGCCCAGACTTGTACACTTCAAAGACGGTTCTAAAGTATCTCCCGGAATTTCCAATCCTGTCAAGATCCTGATGAATTCTGGAAGACGATGGGACCAACGTACTCCCTCGGGAAGCTTAAATATCTTCATTTAAAAAACGATGTTCCGATATGAACTCGAAGGCTTCCGCGGAGCCGTTCAGATGGCAGTGAAGGCTTTTCGGGGTCTCTTCCGCGTATTTCCCTTGTCTTTGACGACAGTTTCGACAGCGTTGCAGCTGTCTTCTTCAGGTCAGAAGCGAAGATGTGTCCGTGTTATATAGGGATCGTTTCCCCGCCAATTCGGTCAGGTACGCTCTCATTGGAAACTACTTTCTTCTTCATGCAAATTCTCTTCCAGGCATTGGAATGGTGTAATCATCTTCTCTGCTGATGTTTGCAGTTGTTTTTACGACTTCAATGGCCTCTCTGATGAGTCTGGGGAAGTAGCGATGTTCTGATATGTCTGCTAATATTTCCTTGAAATAAAGAATCGGCCGATACAATGCTTTACAGGAAGATTGTATCGGCACCACTCGATATATATCGGGTCAGTCCCGACGTGTAACCTCGCCCAACAAACCTGAAGATTCATCTACCCACCTTTTCCAACAATACAGTACCTCCTCCTCCCCGAAATCATGATAACAGAACCAATTCCTACTTGCCTAGTCTTCCCATCTATATCGGGAGCAATCTATAGAGGGTGAGAGGTAGGAACTAACGCCTGCCTCGTGCGGTAGGAAAAGTACCCAACTCAGAACGATGGAAAGATGGTGAGAAAGACGAGAGAAGATATACCTACTTATATACTATTCGGTACATAACATATATAGCCACGCTGAGCAGATGTACATACACATCCATCTACGTGTGGGAAAGCGGGCACATGAGCGCCGCGCCAGGGGAGAAGTGGGAAGCGCGCGCTTGGGTGTCGACTGTGACGCCCTCCGCCATTGGTCCGCCTCACCCCCACGCCGCCGCCCAGCCGCCTCCCCATTGGCCAGCCCGCAGTCCACCATCGGACCTCCTCCGTATCGGCGGACCGGATTTGACGCCGTCCGCGCCGCCGGCCGCCTCCCCCGACTCCCCGGCCGATCTCGACGCGCCGGACCCCCGACTCCCTCATTCCCCCTCCGTCCCTCACTCCGCTCGCCATCTCTCACACTCCCGGCTCGGCTCTCTCCTCCCCGACCTCCCCCCCCCCCACCCTCTCCATCAGGGCGAACGCCTTCCCCGTTGAGTTGCCGCCAGACGCTTCGGGGCGACAAGGAGGACGCCCTCGCGTAACACCACTTCAAGATGGCCGATGAGAGACGGGTTTCGGAGAGAGGCGTCGTCGATGCCGCCCCTGAGGAAGGAAGACGTCCGTACACTCGACGCGGGAGGCATACAATCCGGTTGATCGGACGCTGAATCGAGGCATTTCCCAGGACGCGCGAAATTCAGGGCATTTAGCACGACCGTAGACCATCTCTGTGTCGTAACTCACACGTTAATCAAATGATACACAAAGGATATCGTTTACTTAATTTTCCTGATTACTTGTAGGTACCTGATGATGACTGCTAGTCAGTTGAAAAAGTGTAGTACTAGTCGAAAATAAAGTAGACAGAACGATATCCTTTGCATATCATTTGAAAATGCTGTTCCACAACATCTCGCCTAAGAAATGGAAATTTATTCACACGTTAATTGTTTTTCCCCCACCACAGTGCCTTACGATTCTTCTTTCGATCCGGAGCACCCGTCGAAAGTGAAATCTCAGGATTTTGTTACCCGAGTTCATAATGTAGCCTTCACAATGACTACAGTTATCTCCCGCTGTCGTTTCATAGCCCCAAAGATAGAAATAAACTTGGCCGAAACGTTTGCAACGAAGTCATTAGCCGTCAGTTTTGACCCAAACTCCTCATCGAAAAAAAAATAGAATTTCAGGGACGTGGCATTGAGAGGTAGGTACCTCATGGTAACTTCACCGCAGACATTTTTAATCTCGACGTGGTGGCGTTTACAACTACGCCGAGATACAGTGGAGGAAGTCGTTCACCAAGAACAGCTATCAACTCAAAGATAAGTTCGCTGCCTCCATGCAGTCGATTCGCACTTGGGATTACTGCCGTATTACCCTATTATTCCTTGTTCTAACATAAAACACGGCTTGCTTGATGTATGAAATCCTCAGTATTGATCGACAGTAACACCAATGTATATTTCTTTCATGGTGATTTTCAGGATAGGATCCAAGACGGTTAAATACAAGGAATTATGCTCCGAAAGATGAAGACATTAACTCACAGCGACATCAATTTTAAATTGCAATATCACATGGTTAGGATAACCATTTGACAGCCATCCTCCAGGACTAGGACACAATGGAAATACACAATACACCCGAAAATACGTTATTTAGGCGGAAATGAGTAAATCAAATAATTTTGAGATAATAAGTACTATTTCGATTGACTGAACATATGGAGAACAAATTTTTTAAAAGTTGCAACCTTGATACCAAGAAGAGAACTCCAAAAGTGGCCCTTTGAACTAATCACGCGTGAGAAATTGATCTTGAGCGTATTTAAAGTTCCTACAACGTCATATCTCAACGTCTTGGATAATTCGCTGGAAGAATTACAATGATCGTTTATTTATGCCAGTTAATTTTTGCAAAGTTAAAAACATTGTTTTGTTAAAACAATTTTTTATAGGTAGTTCCATCTTATAATTTCCTCTAAGTATGGCAGGTGTATGCTATGGTGGTCGTATCCAATCTTGACAGCAGGCTACTGGAGCGGTGCATCCACATCGCGTAGCATCCCGCCCAGATTTACGATCGTATTTAAAGATCACACGCCTGGCAACACTGTCTTGGCTGGCGGAGAGCGGCCGGACGAGGCTCTCAAGTCGGGAGATGATGCCCCGCCATTAAAACTTCGGAATACTCGACCGGTGGGTACGATATCGCGCCACTGCCGCGCGTCGTAAGGAACTCTTTAAGTGTTAAAGGCACGCGAGATAAGGATGCAACCAAGGAGATACTCAGGCCAAAAAGCGAACAACACGCTGCAATATTTTCGTGGCCTAACGTGGGAAAATTTCGAGCCTTTGAGAAGGTCGATTTGGATAACAGAATCCGCATGCGTTGAATTTCAACTCAATGAAAGAAAAATCTTCCACGATCCAAACGAACGACATCAAGTCTCCACTTCAATGCTTTTTTTAAAGTTCATTTCGAGTGTTTTGACCAAATTCAAAACGTTAGTTTTCCTATGCCGACGTCAAGGAATATACCATCCATCTTCATGGCTACAATGTAAACAAACAGGACATGAAGGCCATTATTAATGATAAAATGTCACATACCAATAATCTATCTCATATATCATGGCATCAATCACCACGGAAACAAATTTTTTTAAATAAAATCCAGGGGGCACATATTCCAAAAAGTCGGAAAAGGAAAACAGCGTCATTAAAATTGATCCTAACCCTCCAAATTAACTAATAATTATAAATTGATCTCAAGGCTCTTAGATAACAAAACATTTCCGATGCTATTTAAATAACGAACGACGCTCATTGTTTGAAGACATGAATGAACTATAGATGGAGCCGAAACATGGACAGTTCGGAGGAAAGAGGAGAAATATCTAGAGAGTTTTGATATGTGGCTAATGGAAAGATTAAAATGGAGTGATAAAATTGGCAATGAGAAGGGCGAACTGGATGGGACACGTCCTGAGGAAAGATTGCCCGCTGAAAAGAATATTGGAAGGAAAGATCGAGGGAAAGAGAGGGAGAGGAAGACGAAGGAATAATATGTTGACTGATATCATGAATGGAAGGAATTACGAAGAGCTGAGGGAGGCAGCACAGGATAGACGAGCACGGAGGGAGCAGTTCAGTTGACACCTGCCTGAGGACAGATTCGCCTTAGAAGAAGATGAGCTTTAGATATCCCGCATCACTGCTCCCACTTACTTTTCAAAAGAAATATTAACCAAAATAGGGTCACGATAACTATAGTGAAAATAGGTTACTAAAGATATATCAGGGCGTAAGTGTCAGATTAATGACAGAGCCCACGAGGGAAATAAAAACATCGAAGTTTTAAACAATACAAATGAAAAACTGACAATGTTAGCACGTAGATTATAACGGATTGATAAGTTTAACCCTCTATCACGCTGAGGACCCAGGGGTATCATATAGAAGTTAATGATCTGTCTCTGATTAGGTTTCTTTACGTCTAGATGTCTTTGTGACATCGGTTGCACAGCTTGGCAACGAAATCATCTCTCATTCGTAAATTGTAGTTCCAGATTCTCCCACGAGTGGGGTAACATGTGAAATTTCTCGCACATGGTCGACGAAAAAATCTGTTACGTCACCATTTACACGTCAACAGTTTCCTTTCCATTCCTGACGCCAGTCGTAGACGTCACATTCAAGGAAACGCCGTGTCCGCGTTTACACGGTGGGTACACGCATTTGGAAATCATTCGATAGATGGCTCGAAAAGAGCAGCTTTCGGCCAATCAGCGCTTTCCAGTCCGCAGCAGAATAGAAAGCCCGGCTAATCCTTCCCTGTCAGCTTTCAAGTTTGATCGAGTAGTCTCGCCACCCGAAATAGATTAGACGCGTCATAGGACAGGAATGGAAAGGAAACTGGAACGTTTAATAGTGACTAAGGAACATACAGAACTAATTTCTAGAGAAATCTTGAGCAGAGGATACTCTCCAACAAAGACTCGTGAAAAATCAAACGTTAATCATTGATGACGTTCCCTCATTACGATAAGCTATTCTCCGACGCTACTAATTATTTTTCAATCCCATTGCCTATAATGCATCCTAAAAGCTTTGCATTATGTATCCTAAAAGCTCCGCATTGATTCGCATCGGACAAACTTAATTATATGACATATCGCGTGCAAAACCAGTCAATATTTAATCATCAAATGTCCCAAATAGCTGTGCATTTATTCACTTAGCACTACGCGAAGTCTATATTACGCAGTTCACGGAACCAGTACACAAAATTTCACTAAATTTACCAGGGATAAGCGCACAAGTCGTTAATTCGTTTTGATTGATTTTTGCGCATCAAAGGAAAATGGAGTAATTACTGGGCTGCCACCAGTCAGTAGCGATAAACACACTCCGTTGGCAATGCCATAAAAGAATTTTATTATGTGCCCATTATTTTTCTTCCGGGGTAATACCATGAAAATAATCTTAAAGAATGGTTGAAAACTTGAAGCTAACATAAAGTAGCTTAAGGCGAGATATGGCGCAGCAACATCTGAGAGAGAAAAAACTAATGTTGTCTTACAGATAAAAACTACAAGTTGCACTGCGAACTCGTTTCATTGATTACATCGCTTTCTTTAAACTTTTCAGCGTCGTATTCTGGGACAAACATTTCGTTTGGCACAGGTTCGTATCTTAAAGATGACACACACGTGCTGCAAAGCATGGAAATAAATAAAACAAGAGTGCAGTACAACCTGTAGTTTTAATCCATACAAGATAATATTCCAGATCGTCTCGCCTAGTACAATTTAGCAATTTAGATGGCGTCGTGTTTCGCGTGACAAAGCGGAGATTTCTCCTTTCCTTGCGCCAAAGGAGTTTCCAGATTTTCCTGAAATTAACAGCTGCAACTATAAGACCACAGATACGATAAAACAGAACACGAAAACGTGTGATGATTTCATCCTGGCATACTTTGCATAGTTTATAGTTGCTTATATATAGCTTCCAATAAGGACGCCCTGTAACGATTCGTGACGTCATTTGCTCGTATCTCTGAATATTCCTCGTTCTAACAGCTGAGTTTGCGTTACATGTCCGCGAGGCCTTGGATACGGGAAAACCACACCACAAGTGGTATCTCGCTCCGCTGGTTTCTTCGACATTTTGGCGATTATCTTTTCCACGCCAGGACATTTCTTCGCGTTTAGCACCAAAGAAACTTGTATTTTTTCAAGATCTTGATCCGATTCTCAACACGATGGTAAGGTTTTTTCGAGAAAAAAAATTTTTTTCGAGCACGCATCCCTTCACTGACCCAGCTCCCAAAAATGCCCGAAATGACCGCCCCCCCCCCGGCAGCCGAGTCCGGGTTCGCCTTCGAAAAGTAAACCGACACCGCCGGTCGCTCGGAAGCTGCCTCGTTCCGCCACTCGACGCACGCACTCCGCCCCGACCAAAAAGAGGACCGCCGCAAGATTTTTCGGACGTCACCGGGGCGGCTGAGGAAAGATCAATCGACGAAATTGGGCGTGCGCGAGGGCCGTACGTCGGCCGTCAAGGTGACGCTCCTTTAGGCGGAGAACGGGGGCGGCGACATCGAATCCACTTTCGAAGAATTCTGAGAGAGATTAGCTATTTAGCGAATTCTACGAGCGATGCAGTTATCTTATTATTATCGCTATAGGTCGTTCAATCCTAAGAATGGTTGGCTGCAGCCCTCCACCCTTCCCTATCTAATGCTACTGTCCTTACTTCCTAGGTCATCTGTGTCCGTCTTGGTGAAGAATTTCACTGATTCCTGACGACAGCTGAACGAAATCGGTAAATCTATTTGGAGCTTAGTAGTCGGGGAGCCCACCCCGTTTACGTTCACGTGATCACGCTGCACTAGTAGGGGATAATTTAATGATTAACAACACTAGAATAAATTGGCTTTCGTTTAGATGCTCGGGAATATTACTTTCAATAAAAATAATGCATCGTCTTTTTTAACATTAATTTCGAAACCTTCATCTCTGGTGGAGAAAGACATCCTCAAGTAATTTCAACCCAAAAAGAAACAATATATTCCTCCACTCAGCGGTGAGGAACGCATTAACCGTTTCATCAACATTGCTCGTTCAATCCTAAGATTGGTTGACTGCAGCCCTCCACCTTTTCCTATCTAATGCTAGTTCCCTTACCTCGTGGTATCTATTCCTATGTGCTTTTCTCTTTATTTTGTCCATGAACTTATTTCTGGGTCTTCCTCTGGGGACTTTCCCCTCTATTTTACCTTCAATTATGTTCCCCACAAACATCTTTAGGTCAACTTCTGACCTAAAGATGTCATTATGACAGGGAAACATATGATACTTTTCCTGAAAATAAATAGGTTTTGAATTTACTTAAAAGATTGAGTCTAATTTTCAAACGACGATCTAATTTTAAATCGATCGTTTTCGTCGACTTCTGACCTGAAGATGTCATTATGTGACGAAACCCGGGTCGTAAAGAATAAATCTATTTAGTGGACCAATACTAGAATCTTTTGATTTCCGATATGGATAGGTTCCACAAAGTGAAGCCTGAATTTATTAGTTATATTTTGAAAGTGAATTTCTTCACTGTAGTTCATGCTGGTGATAAATCACCCCCTGTCAAACACCCTTGCAGTGGCTTGCAGGGTAATAAGTAGATGTAGATGAAACGATCGGAAATAAAGAGCGTACGTGGAACAGCACCAAGAGATTTCTTTTCGCCATCCTATTCTCCTCCTTCGCCAATGCAATCCTCCTCCTAATATCATTAACTGTTATTAAGTCCATAGCAAGCGTATTGACGCCCCACAATTGCAGTAGGGTAGAGCAAGACGGCTTTTCTCGAGAGAATAAATAAGACGGGATCCGAGCTCGGGACGCAGAAAAATAATGCCCCACTCGAGAGAGAGAGAGAGCGGTAGGGGCCGCAGGGAAGGGGCCGCAGTCCGTCCGGGACAGGCGGAGAAGATGACCGCAAAGCGGCTTTTGGGCCTCGAAGTTTTAAAAAATTCATCCGCGGGGATCCCCTCTTCCGTGGAGGAGAATGAATGGTGCGTGGAAGGGGGTGACGAGTGGATGGGGCGGGGTGGCCCAAGAATGTGTACACGGCGAGAACAATCCCTCCCTCCCCAGCTCCATCTGCGGAGGAGCGAAAAAAGACAGCTGACGCAGAATGACCATCTTTCAGGCGGAGGGGAAGAAGAGAAGGCGATCGATGCGACTACATCAAGTCCCTTGTCTAAATAGAGCCAGCCTGCCTGCAGAGAAAGCGACGACGGAAGAGAATAAGGGAAAAATGATAGGTGTAAAGGGCAAAGGTATGAACGTATTACATACATGCATGAACGCGCATTAACATCAACCCTGCATTGTTCATACGAAAATATATCTACTACCTACAAACATCTATTGCAAGGATTTAACGAACCTTTAACTTTTCCTCGAGGACATGAATAGTGTTGATGACGATTTAATTTTTATGATTATACAAAAATTAATTTAACCATATTATTCTAACTTCAATCATTATATTCTGCAAAATAATTTCAAATTGCAAGCATCCTTCTGCTCAAGACCACCTGGAAAACTACATAAATGAAGGTACACCTATGCGGAAAATTAAAACCAAAAACGACTCCGTGGGAGGTGGATAGGACAAAGGTATGAGAATATTACATACATGCATGAACACATATTAACATCAACCCTGCATTATTCCTACGAAAATATACCTACTTCTACTGTAAGTATTTAGGGACTTTCAACTTTCCCTTGAGAACAAAAAAAATGAAGTAAAAGATACAATATTTGTGATTATACAATAACTAATTTTACAATCCTATTCTAACTTCATTCACAATATTCTGCAAAATAATTTCAATTTTAAGTTTCAAGCATCCTTCTGCTCAGGACCACAATAAAAGCTGCATAAATGAAGGTACACCTATGCGGAAAATTAAAACATCTCTGTGGGAGGGTGAGGTGGGAGGTAGATAGGGCAAAGGTATGTGCGTATGACACACATGCGTGAACGCACATTAACATCGATCCTGCATTATTCATACGAAAATATAGACAACCAACATACTTCTAATGTAAGGATTCAACGAACTTTCAACTTTTCCTTGAGGACATAAATGATGTAGATAACGATTTCATTTCTAGGATTCCACAATAATCAATTTTACCATCTAATTATAGCTTCAATCACATGATTCTGCATAATAATTTCAATTTTAAATTTCAAGCATCCTTTTGCTCAAGACCACCATAAAAGCTACATAAATGATGGAACACGTACGCGGAAAATTAAAACCAAAAACAACTCTGATTCACGAGAGCTACCATCGATAGAACGTAACGGCAGACAACTATTTCCAATACATGTGGCTTCTAAATTTACTGTAAGGAAACCAATACGGATTGTTTTAGTGCTACATATTCGCTGGAGATAAAATAAGATAGGCCGATGCCACAGATTAACGGTAGTATCCAAATTAGTCGAAAGGCATAGGCCCAACCTCGTGCGGACATACACGGAGATATTAGTACGTTAGACGTATACATACACAAACATAGAAGGACGAAAGGGGCAAGGATAAAGGGATAAAACGAAATAAAACATCTGAGGATGGACTCCGATTACAAACCAAAAAGTTCGATAAAACCAGGAATATATGTACACGTAAATATATATAAATAGTGTACATAGTAAACATATAGGTACGTATATGTAGTAGGAGGGAGGAAGGCTATTGGGGTCAGGCAAGAGGTCCTTATAAGTCATGATCCGCTTCGCGGAAGACCCTCAAATAATGTGGGACAACAACTGGTTCCCTGAGGAACTCCCAAACTCCCTTAATCATGGCATCGAGAGAGGAGAAGAGGCCGAATGGTGGTGGGGAGCGCGTATTTGAAGGAAGTGCTCCTTCTCGAAGGAAGGCTAACAATGGTGGAAGACAAGTGGCCATCCGATTGCCGGGTGGAAGTACTGAGGGTAAGGGGGCGGGGGGGCGAAAGAGGCGGGGGGCGAAAGGGGCGGGGAAAGGGATGATTTGGCGGAGATGGAAGGATTGCGCTACCCGTTAGGATAGACACTCAATGTTGAATACACATGAATGAATGGGTGCACTTACTTACACTTACAATGAGTGCACTACTGAGAGTGAAGGAGAAGTACAAGCATTCTTGTGCAATAGTAAGTGCGCGTTTATCACAAAGCGAACTGATTTATAATAAGGCAGTTCTTTGCCTACTTCGCAAATCATAATATACTACAAATATCAGACGCCAAAAACATCTAATAAGTTTATCAATTATAATAAATGTATTCATTTTTAGAGTGAAAAAACCTTTTGAAGGATTGCTTCCCGTTAGGATAGACACGCAATATTGAATGATTGGGTCCACTACTAAGAGTGAAGGAGAGGCAAAAGCATTTATTATCAAGCGGGAAGTGCGCGTTTATCGCAGAAAGAACTGATTTTATTCAGGTAGTTCTTTGCCTAATACGCAAATCAAAATACCTTCACTACATATATCAGACGCCAAAAACTCTTATCTAATTTATCAAGCATAAATAAATTTATTAATTTTCAGGGTGGAATTTATTAATTTACAGGGTGTAAAAAAATTTGGAAATAATCAAATATATCAACTTTTTACTACTTGAAAAAAAATATTTTTTATTATTTTGAAATTTATTTTATTTATCTTCATTATCCCGAATACAGCCCAATGGGCCAATTAATGCCGGGTAAACAACAGTAACAACGGACGGGACACAAACACCCATGTCCTGGGCAGAAAATATTCTATCCAGGCGGGACTCGAACTCGCGACCCTCTGGTGAGCAGGCGAGGACTTAACCCCGCCGCCACCGGAGCCGACGTTTCATTTGATTCATGGAGTAAGCCGGATTTTGAACCAGGCGACATACTTCTACGCTAACGATTAGTATAATGTTCACTCGTTTCAGATGGCTTTACGGTCAATCGTTCAGAAATCGTGAGATTCGCTTTAACATTGCCTAAACTCTTTTAATGCAGTTTTCTTGGAGGTGTCTTAAATTTAAGCCTACTGTCATACGAAATTTGGTAATTGCATTCCGTTGTTTGCCAAATAACGTAGTGTAAAAACGGTCGACTTAATTCAATAAGCAACAACTCGCCAGCCATACGGTAAATAGATCCCAAATTTGAATCAGAGACCTCTCTTTATTTAATTTTTGAACACTTGATTAATTAATCTCTTTAAAAACTTGTTATAACTAAAAGGCTCCTAAATATTATCTTTGAGATTCTTACTCGGTTATTGTGAGATCTTACACCATTCACATGAACCAGTTTCGAGAATAATGTTACTCTGTTACACAGACGGATTACCGGCATTGGATGCGTTCACGAGTCAATTAATTAGCATTCAACATATATCTGACTCTTGCGGAGGATGGTGAGCAATAAAAATGTCAGAGACTTGAAAAACGAAAATCTAAAGCGGAAGCTAGAGACGTATTTAACACTCCGAGACGATTTAATCGTATTCGCCAGCGCAAATAAATAACTTTTTAAGTATTATCTTTGTAGTCACGAAAACTTTCTCCTAAAGTGACTGAATCAGTTAAATAAACGAGCAAGGACATCGAGACAAGGAAGATAAACAACGCAGTTTTCTTTTGGATACTTTTAAATGAATATTCTTACCGATAGTAAATAACACGTCTCCAATAAAGCGAGCACATGACTTTGAGCCGAATAGAGAGTAAAAAATTACTTCCAGGGCGTTATAGATTGAATGCCTCGGCACATTTCAGGAAAGTGTTCTCTGGTTGGAAAACACGAAAGTCTATTAAAATTCACCCGAGTCCTTAGAAATATGTTCTCGCACACCAAGGCAAGGCGAAGCAAAACGTGACAAAGCTATAATCACTCGCACGAATTTAGAACATTCCGGTGACCTTGCGCGGAATGTAAACATTACAGATTAATAAGTTTAAAAATTTGAGTTTTTGGCTCCAAAACCATCCATTATTGCACAATTTAGCAATAGAAATTTTAATTCGCGAGGCTTCTGCATCTTATATCTCAAAGGGAGATTTTAGATGGGGTATTTTATCGACATCTAAATATGTGAGTAATGACAGCTGCGAAGAGTATGTGTTTCAAATATGACATTGGGAGGATAATGTTTATCCTATGATATTTGTCATTTATATTAGTGATTTTCATTATTAGCTATCTTTTGATTTATTGTTACATCAGGGTCCTGGCTGATAACTTGGCTTCAGTGTCTTGAATATCAAATTCTCATTTAAGAATATTAAATAATATTTGTACATTATCATTATGATTATTTTCATGTACTGATTTTTGTATGCTTCAAGGTCCTGGCTGATTATTAATTACTTTTCGGTGTAGTAAACGTGACAATTGTTTTGTCTTTGCCCTCTAGCTGATTTAGTAACCACAGTTTTGCGTATTTTTTTGTATTCATGTTTTGTATTAGTGGTGGAATGTCTTTTGAGTTTATGTTCCAAGAGACTTTGTTCCCTGAACAATAAAGTCGTTTCTATTCTATCCTATTCCGTGAAACACTTTTTTTCTTCCTCAATATTGAAATTCAACGGGAACCATCTCCGCGTTCCTCATTAAATCTACGCGTAAACTGAGTAATTACATCTAAGTCATCATGAAGCATTAACAAAAAATTTCGATGGACACCTTGACTAACGACGTGAGGCTAAACTCTTCAGCGAGTAATACTAACGGACGAGAGCAAGAGAATCACACCGCGGACCGGATGTAAAAGAGATGCCTCTATCTCGCGATGGCGAGGGGTAGATGGAGGGACGAAGAGAGGCGGTGGCGGTTCACAGACGAGGCTTTGGCGAATGGTAAGGAGGCGTGTGGGGCGGGAGGAGATGGGGGAGGCGGAGGGTGGGCGCAGGGGGCAGGGCTGAGAGGGAGGGCGAAAGGAGAGGCGATTAAGGAGGCGTTTCCAGCCACGGACTCGGTTTTGTTTTTCTGGAGGGCCTCCCTCAAAGGGGTTATTGGTCTGCGGCTCACCTCAGAAGATGTTTACAATCTCCTGTCGGGGAGTAAATTAATTATGTTTGCAAGGGGAAGGCGAGGAGAGGGAGAGGGGGAGCTAAGACGAAGGCGAGCCCTTCCTTTGGTCGCCGGAGAGGAGCAGGAAGGGATTTGTAAATGATGCGGAGGAAACACACGGCTGCCGCAATAAGGAGGGTCCCTCGATTTTATTTGCACAGTGCCGGCGAGGAGGGAAAATTTAGCTCACGTTCTCACGGCTGAGAGTCCATGTGAATGTCCTTGCGATTGCGAAGTCTACAAAGAGAATTAAACGGCAGCTAAAATTCCCGTATATTTTTCATACTCGCCTCAGTTTTTTGTTAAACATCCTCGAAAGAGGCAATACTGTTTCGATGCAACTGCTCCAATGGCTCACCAAAGCAGAACACCATAGGATAATTATAACGCATACGATACTGCACGATAAAAAGTAAGCAGAATACATACGATAATTATAATACACAGTAAATAGAATTCCCAGGCCACTGCATTGTAATATTGACTTATTTGAACGACAAATCCACTCACTTTAAGCTCCGTAAAATCCTCTTCGGTTAGTCATTCCTAACAGGTACAGACACGTGAACAATATGCAGCAATACCTAATGCTTACAAATATAACAAAAAAATTCACTTTCTTACGATTGATGAAGTTGCATGGAGTTGAATGAATGAAGAGCAATTCAGGATTAGTTAAATTATACCCTAGAAAAAGCACACATGCTCCGTTCCAACCATGCAAATAAGGACAGGAAAATCTATTATAAATAGAATGAAGAGCTCTCGGGTTTCCAACCGGGTAATTGTGGTTTTTGGCGCCGACGTTTCGAAGGCGTAGTCTGCCATCGTCCTCAGGGTGATAATTTTGGTCAGGAGGGTGTCACTTTATATAGGCTCTGTGGAAGGGCTAGCTTAGCTAGCTAGCTCGAGGCTATGTTCCCCTACTGCCGATTTCTCGCGGTGGAAGAGCCTGATGCACCTTTCATGTTCTTTTGCTGCACCTTTCTATAGTGCGGCCAGTTTTGCCGATGTACACCTTCCCGCATTCACATGGGATATGATAGACGCCTGGTGTTTTTAAGTCTTACTATTAGAAATAAACTCAAGGTTACATTCATAATTTTTTACGCTCCTTTAGTTGCACACTCCTCCGCATTTGTTATAGCAAATTCTTATTTAGGAATTGAAAAATATACACAAAAGAAATAAAATCCGTGATTCAGTTCATCATTGACACAGTAAATTTAGACTCAATATAGATCCCTAAGAAACTTTGGCAATTAATTTTTATGCTAAGAAATAATGGCTGATCAACATAGATTTACTAAAGAATACGACAAGATGATCTCGATTCTTTTTACATGGTGCCGGTGAGTAGGGAAAAGTCAGCTCACGTTCTCACGGCTGAGAGTCGATGTAAATATCCTTGCGATTTCGCAGTCTGTATAGAGCATTAAACGGTGACTACAACTCCCCTATGTGTTTCAAACTCGCCTCAGTTTTTTGTAAAACGTCCTCGAAAGAAGCAATAGTGTTACGATGCAACTGCCAAATGGCTCTGCAAAGCCGAACACTACCATACGATAACTATTTATCACGGTAAATACAACACAGAATAGAATTCCCAGGCTGTAACATGTAAGACATTGTAACATAAACTTATTTGAACGATTAATCCATTCACTTTAAGATACGTAAAACCCTCTTACGGTAGTCATTCCTATCGGTACAGACACGTGATTTGTACACAGCTACCTGGCTACCGAATGCTTTCAAATAAAGCCCAAAATTTCATTTTGTTACATAATTCGTAGTTTCACGCGTAACTTTGTGGATATTTTTTAACAGTATAATGGTAACACGTAACCTTGTGACTCCACATATCTTAATCTTCATCAAAGATGTGCGGAATCACAAAGTTACGAGTAATCATTATTCATTTTCTCACAATTGGTTTAGATGCATTTTCTATTTATTTTTACTGCCCCGAATACAGCACATTAGGCCATTTTACGTCGGGTGAACAACAGCAACAACGGTCGAGACACAGACATCCATGTCCTGAGGAGATAATATTCTACCCAGGCGGGACTCGAACCCGCGACCCTCGGGTTAGCATGCAGGACTTTACCCCGCCGCCACCGGGGCCGACATTGACTTGATTTTTACGGCAAAGTATCATTTAGGAAACAAGGGGTTTTGGTACACAAAAAGGTGTAATATGTATTCCAAGAAGTGTGTTTTAGGAATGTAAAATATATACCAAATAAATATAATCCGTAACTCCGTTCATCAGGGACAAAATTAATTTAGACTCAATATAGATTCCTAGGAAACCTTGGCAATCAATTTTTAAGTTAAGAAATTATGACTGATCAATTATAGATTAACTATGGAATACGAAAAAATGTGATATTTCAAGAAATAATATCCATGGAGGTTGTGTGTTTTTATTTTTGGTGCATGGTGGAAGTCACTCGATAACCTTATTAACAATAATAATATCTGAAAATAAACTTCATCTGTCCACGATCCCTTTATCGACGACTCTTCTGATTATTAACGGGTCTAAAGGGAAATATTCAATTCCTTTTTTTGAAATGAATCACTGATGTAACATCTCATCCGCGAAGTGGTCCGTGAGTACTTGTGATTTTTCCTTACCTTCTCCTCACCAGCATGAGTCAATATAATCCTCTTCCTGCTCGGGATAATAAAAAAAATGCTAATTGCATCGACGATTTTTTCAGTCCCACACTCGAACGAGCGACTCTGAGCTCACAAGAAAAACGTACAAGTGATACTCTTACTGGCAAAAAAATATGACATCAATAATCCTTGACGAAGTGAAAAATAAATTCAGCGATCATCATCCAAAAGGATTCCGATATGAAGAAAGTACGTGATGAGACCTTTTGTTTATCGGTTGTCATGCAGGGAGGAGGAACCCGAGAAGATGGGGTGAATATATCTTTTTTATCGCGAGTATCATCCGTTTCTTCCATCGCCCGAAATCCAGCATTCCAAATAAATATCCCTCTTGAATGAAAATGACGAAAAAGAGGACTCGGAGCAAAAAAAAACGAAGAAAACTGAGAAAACGGGGAAGGGGAAGAAAAAAACTCCGCGGGACATAAAAGCATCTCGGGGGATCTTATTTCTCCCATTCCTCTCCCCCTTTCCAACCTCCGAATACTCCCGCACGAGAAAAAAAAACGTAACGAAAGATATTTTCAGAAACAATTGAAGTCGGATTCGCGCACCCAACTCGTCATGGATTTTTCGCTGCATCCCACACCCCACCCGGACGAGATAGAGAGAGCGGACAAGTTGGCATTTCGGGCGCGGCATCGAGAGATTTAAAAAAAATACGAACGCGCAGCGTATTTAATAAAAAAAAAACGAAAAGAATATTAATACTCACGAGTGCGTAGAAGATGGAGGGGATGGGAGTGAATGTATTAAGTGGGAGACATGAATGTGGAAAGGGAGACGGCGAGAGATATGGGAGCCGCTATATATCGACGAGGATATGAGATGACGAGGATCCTCATCGTTGAAATTACAAACCGCAACGCATTAAGGCCACTCGAAAATCGCGCACGCACGAGCTCTCGAGGACACACAACGAGTGGAGTGCACGAGAACGCTCACCGACACACACACACACAGACCGAATCACGCGAATATGAACACACTCACGACATAACACACACCACTCCGGCACACTACTCCAACCCCACCCCGATCGGGATGTGACTTCTTCCATTTTTTTGCCTGTTGGAAAATCTCGGCAAGCCATAATCGCGATCATTGGCATCCAGTGCGACGAATACTTCAACGCCAAACCCAAACGCTGCTACATCCAATTTCATACGCGATCGTCGAACACGCGCCCACCCACTAGGAATCTCCCGGCGTTTCCCCCACGTCGTCACTGCACCCTTTCCACAGTATACAGCGCATAACGGACGGAATGGGTGTGACAGTTGTAGAAATAGGCCCCGATCCCTGGATTGGATTGGATATTTGGGGAGGCGACCGACGGCTAAGGTCATTTGCGCCATAGGTGATAGGTAAGGGAGGAAGGGTGGATAGAAACCCGGCGTCGGCATTAGCCTTCTCTTAACGAAAGGCGCCAAGGGGACCACGGCTTAACGTCTCATCCGACAGACGGAGTACTGTACTTGAAGTGCCCTCCACAAGACACTCAAGTAGGGATCGGGATCCTCTGAAAAACATCCGCCATTGCAGGGATTGAACCCTGGCCGCCCGTGTGGTAGGCGAGTACTCTAACCACCACACCAACCCGATTCCCCACCCCCCCTATCCCTCTTCCTACCCCCCTACTTTGATATATCGCGGGGGATGATGCATACAAAACATATGTGGCACAGCAGTAAAGAAACTAGGTTTTGTTGAGCTTATAATAAGAAGGTCATCGGATGAAAAAGCCAAAGAGAGATGCTACTTCGCTCTGGTTAGGCCACACCTCGAATACGCCGCGAGCATTTGCCACCCTGGTCATGAAAAGTTAACAAAAAATATTAATAAAATACAAAAAGCAGCATACTTCGTTAAAAACTGGTATTAGCGTACATATAGTGTCTCATAACTTTTAGAAGGATTATGGTGGGAGCCTCTAGAGACTCGGAGGCTACACGCTAGGCTTAGGCAGCTTGAGAAACTCAGATCTGGTGTGTTTCAGAGCGACACAGGGAATATTATCATGACGCCTCACTGCATCTCTAGGTCTGACAGAAGCGATAAAATAAGAAAGAGACATTGCCGAACAGATAGGTACAAAAACTCGTTCTTCTTGCGCACAATAAGCGACCACAATAAAAAATAAGCTCCACTAAATACACTCCCATAATACACGTCACCATTTCACCTGCCAAAACCTTATACCTCAAATATTTACACGGCTGGTGCCCTAACACCAGCCTTATGACTTATTATGACTTGGCTCCACAAATTTAGGCTTGAATCAGCCTTCAACACACTAAAGAAATGTCTCCTTTTAAATGCGCCACACAGATAGCTCCCTAAACTCATTTTTCATGACACTTATACCGGCATCTGAATTCCAAGGCCTTGAGGGGTAGAGATACTAAGCCAGGAAAGGTGATTTCAGACCCCGAGGGTTTTTTCCGCAAGAGTAGCAAGGTATAAAGTTAAAAAATCCCATTTCGGCTATTCAGTCTGGTAAGGACTAGCACTCGCATTACGCCATATTGATGATAGAGTAGAACTAAAATTCGAACCGAAAGATGATGACAGGTCTAAGGACCGAAGAAAATTTGTTTAATGTTGGTAGTGTATATATTACCAGCCAGTCTACTAGTAAAGCCCTCTTAGATGGTTCGCAAGCGTTAACAGCCAGAAAGAGAAAATCCAAACCGAGAAGTAATTGAAATTACATATAACTTTGGGCTTCTACGCTCCTCATGTAACACGGGAAGGCAATAAAGGATACACCCTCATAATGGCTAGATTAGGAATGAAGTGTGAGATGATGGTTTTAAGAACTCACCATAACAATATACAAAATTATATTCCTTCATTTATGTCCTTAAAAATTCGAGGGAAATAAATGCCACTGAGAATTATGCAAACGATATAGGTAGCCAGTATGGAAATAAAAGAAATGATTTATAGGTAACGAGTGAAAATGGAGGGTTTTTGTCCAAAGAGCATGTGTTATACATTTCCCAGTCGCATGATTCCAATTTATTCCGAAAGAAGTGGTGGGTTTAGGACAGCGTGAGAGATTCTGGGGAGGGGAGGATTATGAACGGGGGGAGAGAAACTCGAAGGCTGGACCACTTATTGCTAAACCTCGACCATCTCCCTCCGAAACATCAATACTTTTTTCCGAGAGCGATTAATTATATCGCCCACTCCATTTCATGGTGGACGTATTTCAGGCGACCACCGAGCACAAAAGCGAAGGAGAGGAATGCGCTCTCTCTCTCTCTCTCTCACTGGCTCAATTCAAAGGCTCCGGAACGCTCCCCCGCCAAGTGGACATTAACTACGCACCATAACGAGGGGGTGGGGTTCGAGCGTTTTACGGCGCGGAATTGAGGGATAACTCCCGGTGCCGGAATAGAGCGTTCCCGGGGTCCGAAAGTGGTCGCCCGAATGACGCATGGTGGAAAGAAATGACGCTGCCGTTAGGACTGCGTCGTGCTGCGATGCATCGTAATACCTTCTTTCTTTTGAAAACTTTCTTTTTGTCAATTGTATGTAACTTTTTTATTTTATTTCGTTTATTAAGACTCAGTGAATGTTTAATAATCGTCTATTAGGACTCGATGTGAAATGAATGGTGCGAGAGGCATAGGTAGGCCGAGAAAGTTGTGGTTGAATGTGGTTGAGGAAATTCTTAGGAGGAATGAATGTTAGAAGTCTTAAAAACAGGAGGTCGTGTATGAAGTGGTGTATGGGGTAAATGAGGCAAAAGAGGTTTGCAAGGATAGGTCAGAACGGAGGAAATTATTGAAGCAGAGTTAGGTGTACATGTCTCCATGGCTGTTTAATGTATTTATGGATAAATGTGTTAGAGACGCATGTAGTGAAAACGACGGTGTTTTGATTGGAAATGTAAACGTGCGAGTTCTTCTATATGCGGATGATGCTGTTTTGATCTCGTCAGTCAACAGGGATTACAGAAGCTCCTAGATAAGTTTTGTGAATCAACGGAGAGAATGGAATTGAAGGTAAATACGTGCAAGACTAAAGTAGTAGTTTTTGATAAGGAGAATGGGGAGAATAACTGTATGATGAGGGCGAATGGTGATGTAATTGAACACGTGGATGATTTTGTGTACTTGGGTAAGATGTATGCGAAAGATGGAAGGATAGATGAGGAGGTAAAGAGACGTGAGAATGCAGGAAGGAAAGTAGTAGGTAGTATGTGAAGTATATCAAGGAATGAGTGCTTGTCTAAGGAAGCGAAAATTACCATGTAAAAAAGTGTACTTATTCCCACTTTGCTATATGGTAGTGAAACATGGGTATGTCAGGATAGACATAAGAGTAGAATAAACGCCGTGGGTATGAATTATCTGAGGAGTATTTGCGGCAAAAGTAGGATGGATAGGGTCAGGAATGAGTGGGTCATGAATGAATGTGGGTTAAATGCTCCAGTAATGGACGTGTATGAAAGGAGTGTGCTTCGTTGGTTTGGCCATGTTGAGAGAATGGATGAGAGTCGAATAACAAAACATATATATATATATATATATATATGAGAGTAGAATGAATGGTGTGAGAGGCATAGGTAGGCCGATAAAGTTGTGGTTGAATGCGAATGAGGAAATTCTTAGGAGGAGGAATATTAGGAGTCTTCAAAACAGGAGGGCGTGTATGAAGTAGTGTATGGAGGTAAATGAGGCAAAAGAGGTTTGCAAGGATAGGTCAGTTTGGAGGAAATTATTGAAGCAGAGTTAGGTGTACAAATATGTATTTATGGGTGAAAATTTGTGACTGTGCCTGCCCCAGAAGGGAACGGCGTGTTTGGTATGAATGTTTGTTTCCTTTTTAATTCCTTTACCTGCAACATTGACTATGACAAATTCCGGATTAATGTAAGGAGGAACGAAAAACGCACTGTTCAGGTAACCGCATAGAATGGGTTAAACATCAATGAACAGCGATGGGTTTGCGTGGAGTAATTTAAAACAGGGAACGTCTACGTATTTTTACGAATAGTAACGAGCACCAGCACAAGTAAGTAGGATTTTGTTATTTAAAGATAAAGGTTTAAGCTGTCGTAAAATATAATTTCCAATCCAAAATGAGCTGTCAAACATCGCTTTTATGGACCTGCCACTTATAATAACTTCCCTCATTTAACTTTATAAATTACAAATATAAACAACTATTAGTCCACTAAACGGTATTTAACAACTAATACAATGAGATACAGCAATCCATGTATTCTTATGCCAGTATTACATCTCTTTTTAATACTATCTCAAGCTCCAGGGCCCAGGGCTCCTCGGGGGTGGTGCATTAGAAAAATGCAAATCTTTAAAAACTTCTATTGGCGCATTTATAGCGAAACCTAGAGTTTAATCAATACTTTAATCGTGGAATTTGCACTATTTTTTGTCTATCAGCTACAACACATATGGTTATTTCCAACGTATATTTCGATGCACGCATACCGATCGATATATCGATGTAAATAAAAATCGATGCACATAAGTGAAGTGTGATCCAAGAAATTTTTTTCCGACTTGGATAGAAAGCATTTAAGATATTCACTCAATGACTCACGATTCGCGCTACGACCACTTTGAATAAAACTCTACATGTTCCGATGAAAATCTAAAGGCGGAGTAATGCGACATCCACCACGATGCGTCGTAATACGATGCACGCGATGAAATGCGGCACATCGCGTCTCCAGCGATGCAAAACGTTAATCGCGCAGACCAACGTACCGTCGTCTGAATCGACCACTTCCGTCACCCCTTCCTTGCAATTTGGAGAGAAAAAAAATACATAATGAAACGACGACCGAACGAGGGCCACACACTGACTGCGCAGAATGCGGCTAGCCTCCCCCGAGGGTCCCCGCGAGGAGGGGAGAGTTTAATCACCGGCCTTAAAAAGCCCCTTCCATCTCTTCTCCCCCCGAGCACGCGTCCGCTCTCCTCCGATGAAAACTCCGGAGAAGAAGAATGAATACAAATCGCTGGCAATTAGCCACCGGAGGCGAGGAAGCAGTGGGTAGATGTGGGAAGAGAGGGGGAGTGGGTAGGGGGGGGGAGAAAATACTGGCCGTGGGGAAGGAAGGAAGCAAGAGGGCAGAGAAGTACCCAAGTATCGGAAGGGGGAAAGAGAGGAAGACCAGCGAGACGAACACCCAAAGAGCCACCAGTCGAGCACCAACCCCCCCCCCCCTCTCCTCACCCCGCACGCGTTATCCCCTTCACCACGGGCACCACTCTTTCGACAACCGCAGAGTGAGTCCTTGGAGTGGTTTAAAAGGGGTGGGTGGGAGGGCCACGAGGAGAAAGGCGGTTCCGAGAAACAATAGCGTCATATATGTAATGCGGGGGTGGAATTTTGCGTCGGCCGTGTAGAGGCAAGGGGGGGGGGAAAGGGGAGAGGGATCACTCGAGGGGGTTTTCCTGGGTGGTCGAGAAAGAGAGGGAGAATGGGTGGATTCAGCGAGAGAATGGGTGAGGGAGGGGAGATTGAAGAATGAACAGGAATGGAGATAATAAGGCGAGTAAAGGAGGTTTTTTTTTCATTCTTTTCCAACGTTGATTTTTTTCCTCTTCCCCTGCGAGGCATTTGAAAAAATATTGCCGTGGTAAACAAATAAAAGTTGTTTCATGATTACTAAGTTTTGTGGGGAAGTACACGGAGCAAACAGCCACGGACCTACTTTGTAGAGCAACGAAATCCCGACTTAATACATGGAAATAAGCCCTACGCATTAAAAGGGCACAGGTGCCCGAATCTTGGAGCTAAAAGGTTCATTGAACTGTACCATAAGATGCACAGATTATACGCTGGCTTGAGGAAACTGCTTATAACGTCTAGTGTCCAGTGGAACAAAAAAGACTTAGCAAATAAATCGATAATTATGAGATCCATAAAGTTACGGGCCTCATCAAGAGATTAGGGTTGAAGAAAAAATCTTTTTCCTGACTTATTGCGCAATAGTTATTGTTCCAAATGTTTGGTTAACTCTTCTTCCGCCGAATAATTTCACGCGTTGAAAGAAGTACTCTTTGAAGTATTCACATGAGAAATATTAAACCTGAAAATACTCCTGTGGCCATACATTTACATCGTTATCAAGGAGAGCATTTAAATCGTTCGCTAGACACACTAATCGTTGGGAAAATGCAGGGTCCATAAGGTGCCACCACAACTATCCTGAGACAGTGTTTATACGTTAACGCAATTCATAATTAGGTTAAAATTACTAATGCGCAATATTAATAGTAAGCATTAGTAAATAAAGTCGATATTCGCCACTTAAAAACTCTATTATCGAGTATTTATGTATCCAAGTGGTGGCATGGAATGCCATTGAAGAGGCATGGATAATCCGTCTTCTTGGTACTTATGGAACACACATAAGTATGAACTCCTTTCCATCAGACCCAAAAAGTTATATTAGTATTTATGGAACCAGTTAATTCATTAAGTATTTAAACATTCTGAACAAAATTCGTGACTTATATATTTAAGAGCTCTTTTGGATACATGCGAGTCATTTCTCCAACCTGCTTTGAGACATGCGATTGGGGACTTAAATCATCTGGCAAAATTCATCACACGAGACACGAATTTTAATTGAGTAAATCTCTTTAAAGCCTAGTGAGAGGGAATCGCCGATAAAATATCAACTTAGACTGATTTCATTAGACCGACTTAAATCTATATTCGATGACATTAACATATTCAAAAAAACTTCCTTTATTTTGAATGTCCTGGAAATGTCGCTGCATAGGTTTGAAATAGAAAGAGCAATTTTTTTTCTGAAAACTCCAATGACGAAGCTTTCATTTGACATTAAAACACTCGACCAGAGTGACGAGGAAACTATTAACACACACTGTAGATGGTTCAGGGGCTATTTCCGAACGGAAAACAAATGCTACACATCAGTTTTTGTTTTAAATATAGTAGCAGTTTTTACTAGCTAATTTTAACTTGTGCTACTCAATCAAAGAGGAATCGGACGAGAGGTAGATGTAGAATCATTGATTGTTAAAAGGGCGACGGATTTAGCAGGAGCTGGGATGATGGCATTACATATATGTGAGGTGGTAAGACTGCCAATGAGTCGCACCTGGTGTTACTAGAGCCAAAGGCAACTATTTCCTATCAACTCAAATGGAGAATCAGGTTTCATAAATGCCCACGCATTATCAATCAGAAATTTTACTGTCAGCAGGTTACCTGAAGAGGTGCAACTTCAACGTGAATACTACCAAATGGTGAGACTGTTTCAGGCCTCTGTGGAAGTCCTTCATGATGAGGAACACCAAAATACAGTACGCTGCAGTTTCACAGAAATACTGAATAAGACCGTGGTTTCGTTGTAGTAGGAAACACCATACACCCTTGAGGTGGCTTAGAGGGTATTATGCAGATGTAAACATCAAGTGTATAATTCGATCAACTGAAATTGCGAAACCTGAACTGTGTAGCGTTGAACAACTGTAATCGTGAATCGTTCGATTTGTCACTGGCCTTCGATGTCAACCTATGCCTATGCCATGTTCCGACCAATAACTTCCATACTTCCACGTCCCGAAAATTGCACTCAGGAGCGGAATTCCAATAGTAAAATGAAAACATATTACAAACTAACGCATTTCAACTTAGATAAATAAAGTCGGTGTGAGAGTCGATTGACTTTTCATCGAGGAGGTCATCTGAGACAGGAAAAACCGAAGTACTTCTGAGCAAAGGGATAAGGGTTCCTGGACTATATCCTGTGCAAGATAATAGCGCACTTGACAGCGATAAGTGCAGCCAATCAGTAAACATGTCCAACTCCTTTTGGGGAAGAGGATCACGTGACCGAAGAATCCATTGCTTTCTGAGCCAAATCAGTATCTTTAAACTGCGCTTATATCTTGGACCGACTCGAAAGGAATTAACGCAGAAACACGCCACAGAAATATCGACTCCGGAAATGCCGCCCACAGAACAAGTTTTCTTATGACGCACGTAAACGCAGAAGCGAGACGGAGGCACACCCGGCGAATCCCGGTTCGCAATCCCGATCCCATCCACACAGGCCGTCTGCGCGGTCGCCGATCAACAGATCACACCAGAGATGCCTGGACACGCCGCGAACTGAGGTCGGCCACCTCTGTGGAACGACGACTCGAGGACGGACAGATGTTCCCGGCGATGCTTCGAGAGGATTCGCCGGGGCGGAAGGGAAAAAGAGATGTGAAGAGGAGGAGGCGGAGGATGGAGCCTTGGGGGACTACTAGGTACGACCGGTGGGCTGGAGAGGATGGCCCGTGGAGGGACTCGTGGGCTTCAACCCGAGAAAGGAATGCCTCCGGCGATAGGCAGACGAGAAGCGAATAAAAAACTCGATGGAAAGGATGGTGCGCGCACAGAAAATGAGGCGTATGGAGAGGAGAGGGAGCAAGTGGGGGTAAGGAAAGGTGCAGGTCCTCACATGAAAGGACCCTCACACACTACCCGCTGCTTGGGACGGACAGGATAGCCAGAAGAGTGGAAGGGATAGAGGATGAGAAACCGAGGCGAGAAAGGATATGGAGACACATTTGCATTCTTCCTAACAGCTAGGCAGACTAGGCCCACTGAGAAAACCATCTATAACCAAATTCTTATGACTCAGCCACGTTAAGATTTTCGGTCAACGCTAATGAAACTAACTATTAAGACAGCTGCATCATTTAAAACTTCACAATAACTAGGTTTTGCGCAAAGTTTTCATCGTGTGGACTAACATTCATTTTAAATTTGTAATTTGCTGTTGATATTGTTCATAATGTAAGGAATTTTTTCCTTGAGTTTAAGGCATTATGCTATATCCACATCATTAGGTTAAATAGAAGTTTTGAATGCTACCTCCACCAACTTTCATTCACATGATTGCCAACTTCTAGACATGTACGCGATTAACAAGGTAAGGTAAACACTAGTGAAAAGCAGACAAACCATATCAACGTCCAGTAAATTAAACCAAACGATGACATCAAAATTCAAACTTTCTTTTAACGACTATCGTGCGTCGGTTTCTCGATAGCATCAACTATGCACCCCAATTCTGGTTCTTCGTTCGCCCTCACTTTCACACATACGAGAATAGGTACCGGCCCAACTTTCACCAATATTGTCGTGAAAAGCAGGACTTGTTACAGCCAGAAAGAAATTGATACGGGGTGTAGAGGGTAGTTAAGGAATAAAACGGAAAACAACGGTGTTTATTTAGTAAATCTGGACGTCAATTACCAACAACGGCATTCATTAAGCCAGCAGAACCATTTTAAAACGATCAAAGTAAGTAAATTATGAGCACGTGTAATGAAAAATTTGAATATTTGAGTCAACATGCTTTCCAATTTGAGGCTGAGAAGTTAGCACCGGCTTCCATGTACACAGAAGTCTCTAAAATCCTCAGTTGAATTGTTATTATGTTGTGCAAAACTGCCAGAATCTAAGCGCGCAGCTAAAATTGAATTTCTCCACATATTAAACTGTTCTTAGTACCATAATGCACCACGGCCTTGGGTGCAGAGAGATGTAAACAAGAAAGGTCATGCAAGAATGCCACTACCAAACACAGAGCGTTTTATGAAAAGTTTCCGCAGTTAACAACCTTAGCGAGCTTTAAAGGAACAAAGGTGTCGCCTGAAGACTCCACTTTCCTGGAACTATATAATCATGTTGTCAACCTGAGGGTAATTCATAGGTGAGGATAACCGCGTGAGACGATAAGAGGACTTCCTTTCCCCATATCGTATGCTGTTGGACAATTATACCGGCTGCCCAATAATTCACGCGGCCTGGTTGAAGCTAAGGACATGGTAAAGATATCTAACCGGTTTTGGAACAGGATAACTACGGTAGCCGCAAGATATTCTTAAAGGGGTACTAAATAGCCGCTTCATCTAATCACTGGAGAATACAATAGGTACAATTTTGGAATTCCTTTTCAAGTTTGCTACCTTAACTTAACCAGTTCACTTGATTTCTTTCACAAAAAAACCAACCACCTTTCATTAAAAGACGCAATTTACTCAAGGTCTAAAAAACAGACGTTCGCGTATTAACTACAAAATTGTAGCAGGAAGAATAAATCACATGCCCACTTCAGAAGTTAAAAGCGGCTTCTTTCATAAAAACTAGCAGGGCATTACTCTTAACTGTTTGAAACTCGTTCTTGGAACAAAAAAATAAAGGATGAAGGGAAATTAATTTTAACGCCCTTGTTTGAATAAACGTAACAAAATCCAGAACCTTGAAAATCACATAACTGAGGATCTTAAGCACTCTCTCCAGTGTCAACACAAAAATATATCATAAAAGAACTTGTCTTCCACATCAACATCTACATGCTACCCCGCGAGCCGCCTCATGGGGGTGTGGCAGGGGGTGTTAAGTCACCAGCCGTGTAAAGGTGTAAGTTTTTGGAGATGAAATGGTGACATGTATTATAGGAGTGTATTTATTGGAGCTCAGTTTTTATTGTGGTCGCTTATTGTTCGCGGAAAGAATGAGTCTTGGGACAATATAGTCAACAGACGGAAAAAATCGGGGATAAAAGAAGTGTCATTTATCCAAATTAATTGAAAACAATATTTTCTAACACAGCGAAATTTTAAATGCTAGTAAATATAATGTTCACTCTGATCCAATTTCCCAATAATAAGCTGGCAGAGCCGAATTTAGATTTTGAAGTAGATGAAGACAAAAAACTGAGATATTCCAAAGGAAATTTTTTTCAGGGAGAAGAGATACGCAACTTATCCTCTCTTCCATGGCATATTTTCCGATTTGAATGACATCAAATTTCAGTAGGTTGATACTTTTGAATTCAATAAATACTAGCGTCAATATAAACTAATAGCGTAAGAAAGAAGTCCCGGAATAACTCTACTCACAATCGACGAGAAGATTCCAACATATACGACGGCAGGAATGAACGTATCTTCCACTTACATTCCAAAATCTAGAAATTTTCAATTCATACAAAACTTAATGCAATTCAGAAAAATGGCAGAATTGAAGTTAGTCTTAGACATCAGCAAACCTATACATTATTTGTCTCTGAAAATATGGATGAAATTATACTATGATACCCTTCCACTGTCTCGCTGGATGGAGTTATCTTAATTTAATAACCATCTTTGTCAGGCCTACCATTCATGAGTTCCTAGCTTTGAAATAAAGGCAGTTTAGCACGTAATAAATGACCTATGTGTACCTAATACCGGCGAAATTTCACTATTTTTTAAATTTCCCCTCATAATGGTCGCACCCTACTTTTTAGCGAAAAAAATTGGCATAAAATCTGCGACGATTATGCTGTGAAATACGGTTTTCAGCCTGCTGTTTTGTAGATACTCCATCGCTATTCGTTCCTGTCGTATAATTGCATCTGCGTGTCAGTCGTACAGTTGCAATTGCATGTGTTTCCAGTTTATACGATGAGCGTTAAGTCTGCGCCAGGTGATTGAAAAACACCCATCGGTCCTAAGGGAGGTTGAATTCATTTCTGCATATATTGAGCTCTTTGTTTGAAATACGAACGTTGAAACGAAACGAGTTAAACATTAAAAAGGTCAAAATGTTTATTTATTTATCTAAAGAAAGAAAACCACATAGAGCTATGGTACCATTTTATAGTGGCCATGTAACAACACACACACTTAAGGACATATACAAGCAAACTTAACAAATGGTTGCAAGCAGAAATTATGGAAATATATTTTTAAAAAGAAAATTGGGGGAATAACTTCTTAGGTGAAAGATACGAAAGAGAAAGGCTTATAAAGGATTTAGATGAAAGTGCAAAAGGATCGATGTGAGGAGGGAGTGAATTCAATAGAGAGGAGAGGCGGAAGAAAAGAGAACGTTTAGTGATCGAAAGTCTAGGAATGGGTATGTGGAGTAATGGGTGAGAAAAGATGGGGCGGGATGGAAGTTTGAAATTGATAAAGGAGAGCATTTCAGGGCAGTCGGTATGTACGTACAGCACAGGCGATAATTAATAGCCGAGGCGAGGCGTACTTACGCCCCCATTCCGCCAGACGAGCGTGGCGTAGACGTGACGCACGACCGTGGACGCCTCCCATTATCGCGGACGAGTTTTCCTGCGAGGCGTGTGGAGCCGCCACCACGGCCGAGAGCCGGATGCGAAGGAGATCAATGACGCGGGGACGCACGCGACACGGGCACGCGGGTGAGCGGGGGAGGAGCGGGAGGGGGAAGAAAGAGAGGGAGGGATGGGAGAAGGAGGAGGGGGGACAGTGGCGGGGGGTGTAAGACTGGCATTGAAAAAACAGGAGGTTGAGGAAAGCAGGGGGGGGATGTAAAAAGTGGGTGTAAAGCGGTAGACGGGAATGGGTACCGCCGTTGGCTTGGGAGGAAAGAGGGGAAGTAGGGGGGTTAGTGGCGGGGGGTGCAAGCGAGAGAGAGAGAAGGGACACGGGGGTGTGGATAAAGCCGGCGGCTCGGGAGAAGGAGTGGGAGGAGGTGCCTTTTCCGCTAATTACACGGCGCCAATCGGACGAATTCTCCTTCGCCCCGAAGGGGAGCAGGGAGGAGATGTATGTGATGTGGAAAAAAAAGGCGGGAGGGTTAGGCGGAGAATTCTCGCATGAAAAGGGAGTCGCCGATGGGAGGAGCGGGGTGCGGCCCGCTGGTGCGGCCCACGCCCATACATGTCCCCTCCTGCTCCCCTCCACGCCCCTCTGTCCCGCCCCCCCCACCTTGGGAAGTAACGAGCACGGAAGCAAGAGACGAGGATCCGATGCTGGGGGAGTGAGTATGAAGACAAGAAAACGATGGAGGGGGAGGCGTATAACTGGGGGGGGGATTTATTTTTTTCCCCTCGCGATACGAGCGCCTTGGATAATTGGAAAGTAAAATGAATACGAGTAGCATTCTCACAAATTAATTCTCTCTGTTACAGGATATTTGTGCAGACACTAACTAAAACAGGGTGCTTAAAAAAACAAAAACCTAAGCATCTACACTATTGAACATGGCGGTAGACTCTATGATGAATTTTCTCAGGAAAATATTGTGAAGGTAAGATAGTTTTTCAGCAATTGAGACTTGAAATTGGGAAAAAAAGACCAATCAGCGGGTGGCATGGGAGCCAATGCGGCAGCCGCATCAGCGAGACCAAAGCTGAAATGTTTGCAGGGAGCATAGTTAGGTAATAAACTTACTTTTCCAGCCTCACTTCAATGTTTGTACCGCCACTGGGACGGCTGCATATGCTCTCTCGCTGCTCGCTGATTGGTTCTTTATGCCCAATTATCAAAGCTTAATTGAAGTAAAAATACATCAGCATCTACATGCTACCCTGCGAGCCGCCGCATGGGGGTGTGGCAGGCGGTGTTAGGACACCAGCCGTGTAAATATGTAAGGGATAATGTTTTGGGAGGTGAAATGGTGACGTGAATTATGGGAGTGTATTTAGTAGAGCTTAGTTTTTATTGTGGTCGCTTATTGTGCGCGTAAAGAACGAGTTATTGTACCTATCTGTTCGGTAGTGTATCTCTCTTATTTTATCGCTTCTGTCAGACCTAGAGATGTAGTGAGGCGTCATGATAATATTCTCTGTGTCGCTCTAAAACATGTACTCGCAGTCCTGCCAAAATTCCTAAGGAAATTACTCCTAAAAGTTTCCCTTTCTCATCAGTAGTTTAGATGTCTTTGTTTGACACCTCTTTTAAGTGGCAAACTACAACTTTGCAGACTCTTAGCCAAGCAAAAACCATGGCTTAATCGATATTTTAAGTGAAGTTGTATTAATAGGATGAGACCGACTTCGGTCATTAAGGACAGATGGGTAGGCTGATACGAGAAGATAACGTATGAAAGCGTTTCAGGATTCACTTGGTGGAGAGCTATTATATCCATGATGGAATATAAGGCAGTAGTAACTTCCACATTCGTTTCATGAAATGAATAACCGACCATGGTTTCAACACTTAGTGCTTAATGACCCATTTTTCAAAATTAGTAAGTCCAATGACTCACTAACTTTGCAATTTTGCCAACTCTTCCATCGACAAACTACTGAAAATCGGCATGAACTTACTTCTTTCATAACCTTCTGTCATAACCTTGATATGGAAACTAAGTGCTGTAACCATGGTCGGCTATTCATTTCATAAAACAAGGGTGGAAATTACTCTTGAGTTTTATTTCGTCATGAAGGAAAGATTATTTGGAGAATGGAGAAAAGGTTGAGAAAACCTCAGCTTTGGCACGATTCTCTTATTTAAAACCGGCGTAAAGAGGTCCTCTAGTGATTGGTCGCATCGGAAAAACGAAGTGAAGCACGCTAAGGAATCTTACATTCCATCACACTACGTAAAGGTGCTCCACTGAGAAATCCACTCACTTCGGTTGTCCGAGGTATTAACAAAAATACAGTGCGCCAAGCAATTACGCCAAGGGCATATTCCAGAAATAATCACTAAAACTAGATGACAGTAACTTGGAAAATGTCATTCATTGCATGTTAAGAATACCTATCTATTTCAGTTTTCTAAAAAACGTGTTATCACTTGCCAGAGACCCCGTTTATCCTTCTCGAGACTTTTAAGGTAACAAAACTAAAAGCACTTCCCGCTAACATTAATCCAAGAAAAAATATTCACCTTCACGAATATTTGTCAATTGGTTATTAAGGAAGGTGACTTATAGCTTAGGTCATTAGTGCCATTAAAGTTAGGTAGACATGTTGGCAAGGTGAGAACTGTTCGAGAAATTGAAAAGCGGTGGAAACAAACTAGGATATGGAAATTATTTCATTCAGGACATATTTTCGACAACTATTCTCAAAGAATATGCATGCGATTCTCTAATTCAAAAAGACGATGGGTACCATACTCTCTCAGAAGTCAACAGTGCAAAAATTCTTTCATAAAATCGGCAGTTACACTGCAGCTGCATAACGAATGACTGATCACTCGTAATTTTACTGCCGACTTTCAAATATTTCCCAAAGGATACCACACTATCCGCTACCACCCAATTATGGACCAACTCCAAAAGAAATACTAGCATCGTCACAGGCAGGTATATTTAACTTTCACAAACAATAAATGCGCGCATCATACCCGCCGGTGAGGTAGATGGGGAGGGCGCTAGCTATGCTGCCCAAGTCTAGAAGCTGAAGCCACAATTAACATAAAAAATAAGCATTCTTCACGACGAAAATGTTTGCATTTTTTTTAATTTTGAGGTCAATGATTACTCGACATCGACCGTATGGCCATTCGATGTTGGCTTTCAATTGTTTTATTACGGTGCTCACCCATAGTGGTTTCGGTTGGTTAAATATTTTCTTCGGAAAAGGGAAAGCATGTAACCAGTCACGAGCGCTGGCAGCGGAAAGGTCGGAAGTAAAAATACCGGCTATCTACAAATGAAATACATAGTGACGGGTGGGGAAACCCAGAACCCAGCTTTCACAATTGGCGCCACTGACCTCCGAGCTCGCCACCGCACGGCGCCACTGAGCTCCGTGCAGCAAGTTAACTTCAACCATTGAGGTATATGGAGAGGGCACTTGCTTTGGTGGCCAATTCTAGAAGCTGAAGCCATTCCGCAATATTCGTTGACCCTCATTTTCCTCTAGCGCTTAAGGGCTCACGCATTAATTTTGCAATTTTACTATGCTTTCCATCGATAACTTAATAAAAATCGGCGTGCACTTACTTCTTTCATGAGCTTTCTCTTTGGATTCATTGTTAATTAATTCAAATTAAAAAGAATCTGCATTCCTGCTGAAAAAATATGGTTAAATCGAGTAGAATCCATAGTACTAAGTAACTAATGTATATTACAAGAGTAACTTGCCTTTAATTTCAAACAGATGGTAGACATTACTGCTTTACATCCGCTAATTCGTCCAAGCCGTCGTGCTATCCATAGGAAAGTGGTAGGAGAGGGCAGAGTAAAACAACATGGTTGATATTTCAGTTGTGAGGCTTCAGTTTGATTACGCAGTGCCCTCTCCTTACACCTAAATGATACCCACAAAACGAACAGAACTGCAGGAATGACTAAATCTCTAAAAGGAGGAGAAGTATACAAGCATTCGAAGACGAAGGAATGGGCGGGGGAGTGGGGTGAGACAACATCTCGTCTTAGGAGGGATTGTTCTCATGCAAGATTGGATATTTTTCATCATCAGATCGGGGGGGAGAGAGGGTGTTCCCATTGTTCGATGATCGGAAGGGAGATTAGATAGGAAGGGAGTGATTGAAGCGAGGGCTGAAATGAGCCGGGAGGGGGATGAAGACAACGTTTCGTCACTCCCTTCGACGATGGGGCGAGAATGAAATCCGAAGGGGCGATCAAACACGAGGGGCGAGGTACGTAAGGAGAGCGGGGATCCCAAGAGATTTGCCGATGCCCGAGCGTCCCTCGGATTAGGCGAGGCGAGGATTTTGTGCTATGGTGCCTTGAGGATTGGAAGCGTGGCGCGGGGAGACGTAATTTTTCCAGCTTCCCACATTCCCCGATGACGAGAAACCAATAACTGCTGACACATCTCGTTCCACCTCGTCGGGAGCGACGGGAGCGAGGAGAGACGCAAAATTGAATTTTTTTTAAATCTGCAGTCGATTCGCTACATTATTCTCGCGAGCAATGATCCATTACGCAGAATGCAGTGGAAGATTAAAACAAATTATTGTCCCATTTAAAAAACTGAACAATGTCTCAATGAAATCCGAAAATACCTACCACGATTACGGTGTGAAAACAATTTTTTATAAGTCGGATTAAAAATAGATAGAATCCATTTAAAAATTACCATGTCACTATGAAATTAATACTCCCATAAGCAAACTAGAATAAGTAGACATTGAACAGGAATCTTGGGCTACTTTTTGATGACTATTGCCGATCTAAATTTCGTTAAAAGGTGATAATCATCAGAAATCATTCAAGTATTCTACCAGCTGATTGGTAGGCTTTTAGATAAAACATGTCCTAATCTGTTTTCACTCCTATAGATGGCCCACCATTAGATCCCTCTTGAATTCCCCATTCGCCTCACTCTTCTTATTTCATCCAGAACTCCTATCCTCTTCCTTCCTCTTCCACGCTTCCCCTGTGTTCTCCCATTCATTACCCTCTTCAGCATTCCATCTTTTCAAAACGTCCTCCAATCATCACTTCTGTTTCCTCCGAACCTCCGCCAATATCTTACTCTCCTCTCTAACCATATCTAATACCTCCTCGTTCGTCCTTCTCGCCATCCAGCTCACCTTCTCCTCGCCCACATCTCAAACGCACCAAATCTGCAATCATCAGAATGTAATATGTCTGAATACCCAAATGAAAATTAATTACTTCCTCGTATACAGAAGCGGATAATTACTTTCGTTAATATAAAAACCAATTAGCTTCAATGCGAATTCAATGATGTCACGTCCAGTCACCCACAACTTTTCAGCGATTTTATTCAATAGAGCACTACGCCGAGGAAGTGGCAACGGCAATAACGGAATCGAGGGGTTCACCAACTCCACGTCATCACCTTCTTAACTCTTCTATGAGTAGGAAATACAGACATTTTTATATAAAACGCTTATTTGTAAAACAGATCTAGCAAAAAAATAAACTTTGGAGTAAAAAAGGAGAGAGTGTAAGAAGCAATGCATGCATATGCAAGAGAAACAGGATATGGCGTTATAAATGAAATAATTAAAAGATGGCACGTTTTCTAGGCCTGACAGTTATAAGGACGTCTTTTGCCTTTGTCTACCACGAAAAGGGAATCGCGTGTACGGCATTTACTTAACGTGTATTTGCGAACAAGTCTCCAAACCTCCGACTTATTTCCTTCATTCGCTGACATTTAAATTCAGCAGAAGTGCCTCCATCTCGCGAAGCAACGCATGTTCACTTATGTGATGCGTAAGCCTAAAACAAGCAATGACTATTCATTCTTGAATTACCATGAATATTTTTTCACTCACTAAGTTAATTACATGGTTGAAAATTGTTATAAAAAAGTTTAAATAATGAACGAGTTTTCTAGGAGGCTAACGAAAATTTCTAGAATATTGCCATCGAATTCGTACATGTAATGAAAAAACGCTGGGCAATAACTATAAATTTACCGCGTTATGTTTTTGAAATCAGTAAACTCATGAGGTTAGATCATTTATTAAACAAACGAGATCAATAACATGGGAGTTGTGAAGCATTTATTTGGCATATACCTGCTAATAGGCAAACAACATTTACTTAAAAGTAAGTGAAGTCATCCCACTCTTCCCTTACTTTCCTTCGGATATCATGATGAATTGGAGTGGACGAATTAGCGGATGCATAGCAAGAATATCCACCATCAATTTGAAATTAAGGAAAGTAACTAATCAAACATATATTGGCTGTTTAGTACAAAGGATTTCACCAAATTTAACCTAAGTTCTTAATAGGCATTAACGATACTAACGAAATTAATGTTAAAAAAGCCGCTACCATTATTATCCTCCTTTAATAAAAGTTACAGAAATGAAATAATACTGATTATTTACCTGTTTTATGTCATTATATATTCATTTTATAAATTTAATTTTTATGTGAAGAAATATGCAAGCATATTGCGGGATATCGTTCTCATGAGTGAAGTCTTTCTGTGCAGTTCAGGAAAGATTTTCCCGGTTGCAAATTGGTATAAAAAAGTTTAAATAATGAACGAATTATCTACGAGGCTAACGAAAATTTCTAGAAAGATTTACAAACTGTAGCGATCTGAACCTGAATGCGGTCATGTTATTAATTTCTCATCAGTAAAAAATAATTAATGCCCAACAGTAGGGAGAGATTACTATCGAGTATCGTGCAAAAGGATGTGATAATATTCGGATTAGGTGAGGCGGATTAGGCATTGATCTTCAACGCAGACTGCAGCGGAAGATTAAAACATAGATTATTGTCTCATTAAAATAAGTGAACAACGCCTCAATAAAATCAGTCTGTTTTTCATTTCAAAATGGAAATTATCCCGTACATTTAAACTTCTTAATAAAACATCGTATCTTCATATAGTCCTCGAATACAATCGCCATTACAGCCTCCCGAATCCTATCCTACGTCACAAACCCCACTAACCCCACGCAAACATTGCGATCATGTTTTCAATTGCTCGTCAGTCAAAAAAATAAATGGTGCCCGACAGTAGCGAGAGATTACGTTCGAACATCCTGCAAAATATTTCATTATCAATCATTGTATGGTTTTATGGTCCTCGAATACAATTATTAATTCCTCCCGAATCATATCCTGCGTCACAAATCCAACTTAGCAATCGAGGATGAGTAGGGAATAACAGGAAGGCGAGCTATTATTTAAACGAGCACGCTGAGCGACGAAAACCGGGGGAGAAGCGACCGGGGAAGTGGGCAGGGAGGTATTTGCGAACTGTAGAGGGAGGGAGGGAGGAAGACCGGACGAGCGAAAGAGAGAGACATGTGGGGAGGAATGGATAAAGGAGAGAAGGGGAAGGAGGAGGGAGAGGGAGTGATTCACTCGGAGACACTTTTCTCTCTCTCTCTCTCTCCGCCGAGAGAAGGAGACTCCGGAACGGAAGGGCGGGAAGAGAGTCGAGTGCAGAGCAGCCGGTTGGTCGGGCAGGACGCACGCTAATTGCGGAAAGGGGGACGACGTGCATGAGGAAAAACAGGACGATGATCGGGAACAAAGGGGGGAGGAACATGACGGAGAAGACAGAGATATACAGTGTTACTAACCTTTTGCAACAACTGGGGAGGAAATCGCTTTCAAACTGTCGATTAAAACCTGTGAGGTAGATAGAGAGGGCATCACCCAATCAAACTGTAGCCTGACAACCGAAATAAGAACTATATTATTTATCCTTCCTTTTGTGAATTAACAGAGAGAATGGAATTGAGGGTAAATGCGTGCAAGACTAAATAAATTAGAATTTTTTGGTAAGGAGAATGGGGAGAATAACTGTATGATGAGGGTGAATGGTGAAGTAATTGAACAAGTGGATGATTTTGTGTACTTAGGTAAGATGCTTGCGAAAGATGGACGGATGGATGAGGAGATAAAGAGACGTGCGAATGCTGGAAGGAAAGTGGTAGGTAGCATGTGGAGCGTATCAAGGAATGAGTGCCTGTCTAAGGGAGCGAAAATCGCCGTGTACTAAAGTGTACTTCTCCCCACTTCGTTGTACGGTAGTGAAACATGGGTATGTCAGGATAGACATGAGAGTAGACTGAACGCCGTGGGTATGAGTTATCTGAGGAGTGTTTGCGGCAAGAGTAGGATGGATAGGGTCAGGAATGAGGGGGTATTAAATGAATGTGGGTTAGATGCTCCAGTAATGGACATATATGAAAGGAGTGTGCTTCGTTGGTTTGGCCATATTGAGAGAATGGATGAGAGTCGAATAACGAAACAGATATATAAGAGTGAAATGAATGGTGCGAGAGGTAGAGGTAGGCCGAGAAAGTTGTGGTTGAATGTGGTTGAGGAAATTCTTAGGAGGAGGAATGTTAGGAGTCTTAAAAACAGGAGTGCGTGTATGAAGCAGTGTATGGGGGTAAATGAAGCAAAAGAGGTTTGCAAGGATGGGTCAGTATGGAGGAAACTACTGAAGCAGAGCTATGTGTACAAAGTGTATTTATGAGCGAAACTTTGTGACTCTGCCTACCTCGGAAGGGAACGGCGTGATGGGTATGCATGTATGTATCTATATTATTATTACCCTTCCTCATTATTAGCTATCCTCACTCTCCTTTGGAGAGCACCACAGAGTGGACGATTAGCGAATGTAAAACAAGAATATCCAACATCTGTTTGAAATTTAAGGCAAGTCACACTTGAAGCATGCTTTGGCTGCTTAGAGCTATGGGTTCTATTAATTTTACACTAGTTTTCATCGGGAATGTAGATGATTTTTAACTAAAATAAGTAAACAAAATACGTAAGGAGATTCCACGTGAAAGAAGTAAATGCATGCTGATTTCTAGTTAGTTATCGATGAATAACACAGTAAAGTTGAAAAAATAGTGCATTAGCCCGCTGGCGTTAAAAGAAAATGAGGGTTAACGAAGATGGCGAACTCGCTTCAGCTTTTAGCATTCATGACGGTACTGATAGGTATGCCACAAGGTCCGGAACTTTTAGTGCCAGTTTTACAATTCCGGTCCGGTCCAATACAAGTCCGATCGTCTAGTTAAACTTAGCGTTAGCGGCCGGTTATGCTCCAAAGTCGGTTTTACAGTCGATGGTTAAGTTCAATCTGGACGTTACAGTGTTCGTTACGATAACGGAGGGTTTCCAATGGTTATCAGAGTAAAAATGAAGGTTAACGGGTTGCTTGACGGTATTGTGAGTCCTATCATGGCGGATTTTATGACTGACGTGATAAAGCATATCGTTGATTAATTGGTGAATATGATTGTTGGGAACATGTTATTTTCAATGTCATACTTTTAATTTTATTTAATAATTTAATATTTAATATATATTTTATAATAACTCTGCAATTTTGAAGTGGCTCTGACAACTAATAACTTAAATTCTATGAACAGCATTTCCCACTCACAACTAAAATTCGTTCACCTCTTCCCGTCCATTTCGCGCGATTGCTCCTTTCCGAGCACACAAACAACTTGCAAATGCCCCCGTGCGATATTTTTACTATCGTTATTCATTTTTTCCACGAGAGCAATTTAGTCTGTCCGTCTGTCTGTCCGTCTGTCGTCAGAGCTCGCATCAACTAACCGGAGGTTGGATTTGTTTCACAAAAGACAACCTCTCGTTAACGTGAAGATTAACTTAACGTCCACGTTACCTAACCTAACAGTTTAACCAGATATTGTAAAACCGGCCCCTAGTGTTAAGCAGCGGATTATGTGATGCGTGTTGGTGATGATTCGATCCTGCCACACACCATTGCGGTGGCTCGCGGGGGGATTATGTAGATGCAGACGAGAGAGGAATCACCGCCGTCGGAAACGAGGGTATGGAAAAAAGGAAAAGAACGCAGGGATGGAGTTCGGAACGGAAGCGACGAATTGGATGGAGCGAGAAGACTATTTCCAGCCGCCTCTCCGCGGAGCACGCCGCCTGACTTTGCGAGCCAATCAGCGGACAGATGAAGAGTTCGTACTTACTCCTCGCGATGTGAGGGAGAAGGAGAAGAGGACGACGCTACGCCATCAAACTTTCAAAGAGAGTGGGAGAGAGAGAGAGAGATGGACACGTCACGTGTTCCAGTGAGGAGAATGCGACTCCATGCGAATTTAATAACCGGACCTGAAGATGCGAAAGCGAGAAATGGACGCGCGCATTAGTCCGCGGGCGGAAAAGTCGCTTCCTCTCCTGATTCGCGCTCGAACAAGACAACGTGGCGCTAGGACTGAGTGGCGGAGAGAGGACCAGAATTCTTGAGTTCGTCAAACCGCTCGGAGAGTTCCGGAAGGAATTGTCAAGGCTCCAAACGGCGGAATCAATCGAGGATTCCAAGTGAAAATTAATGCAACGACAAAGGTCACGTTATCGAGGTTTATCAAGAACCGTTTCTGATCTATTTTGATCGCTTGGGATGTAAAGGGATCAGAGATCAGCAGCTGGGGAAGAGGAGGAGTGTAAGTCACGACCTCAAACATTTTTCGTTGGCCGTTACAAGAATAGACGCATAATTTGTGAAAAAAACCACCGGTAATGACCGATTTACGTACTTTACGTCATCTTCCGCACAAGTAACTCGTAACTGTGGTGATATACAAAAATATCGGAGTGCTGTGAACGCTAGCTGCACAATAGAACTACTAAGAGCGAACATATAGTGTCTCAAGACTTATAGAGGGATTTAAGGTGGGAGCCCCTAGAGACTCGGAGGCTACACGTTAGGCTTAGCTTGCTTGAGAAATTCAGAACTGGTATGTTTCAAAGCGACACGGAGAATATCATCATGGCGCCTCACTACATCTCTAGGTCTGGCAGAAGCGATCAAAGAGCTGCACGCTGCGTTAAAAACTGCTACGAGCGAAAATATAGTGTTTCATTACTTTTAGACGGGTCAAAGTGGGAGCTCCTAGAGACAGAAGAGATCAAAGAAGAGAGATACATTTTCGAACAAATAGGTACAAAAACTCGTTCTTTCCGCGCACAATAAGCGACCACAATGAAAACTGAGCACCACTAAATACACTCCAATAATACCCATCACCATTTCCCCTCCCAAAACCCTTATCCCTTACAACTTTACACGGCTGGTGTCCTAAAATCCCCTGCCGCACGCCCATGCGGCGGCTCGCAGGGTATTATGTAGACGTAGGTGTAGAACAGTAACTTACTCACTTAAGTACCTCGATGAGCCTATGCATGAGAGGTTAATTTTTTATCGTCCGCTAAAACTGTCAACGGAGAATAGACATTACCAGAGAAGATATCTCCTCTTGCCAATGATATTCAGAAATACTCGTTAACATATGAACACCCGCTACGTTTCATTGAAAAGATAAGCAAATACATTCGAGCACCACGTTTATTTTACATGTTATTGCGGGATTTAAAGTCTAATGCAGCTATTTTAATATCATGATATCATGAAAATGGTGGAGGATAGTCATTACACAAGGAGTTGGCGTAACTATTCACCAGAGGAGAAAAAAAAGTAAACTGACTTTCAGTACAACGCCTAAATTATCCATCAAATCAACCGACGACCACTAATTAAGACTATAGTCTATCCCCATCGGCAGTAAAGAAATACACACTAGACACCGCAAAGACTTAAACGCGACCAGGACGCGTTCCCACGAAAGCAATTGGGGCGATTTTTGTTTATAGACAGATTTGCGAGAAATATTTCATACGCGTACTTATTAGTATTATGTACGGAGGAAAGTGAAAAATTGCATACGACCGGTTTTGTTTTTATTTAATTTTTAATTTAATTTTTTAAATTATTTTATTATTTTTTTTAAATTTAATTAAATACCACTCCAACATGTAACCTTTTAGCACTTGACATTATATTCGACTTAATTCGATCGTAATGAACAGATTTACCCATAAATGCGAAATAATGCGCTTCATATTTTTCAATCATTGCGCGTACAAATGATATGGTACGCAGTCATGAGCACGGGTACTAAGACACACCAAGGGATAGGATTCGCCATGAAAAAAAATCATACGTCTCGAAGCACCTAGCTCGATTTAACGCTCATCTAAATTCACTGTGAAGGAAGATAGCACGGTGGAGTGACTGGCTACCACACCTGATCGGCAATCGGGAGATCCGGGTTCGTATTCCAGTCACGTCAAATGTTTATTTTTCCACTTTCATTAGTAAATTTGGTCTACATTGCTTCATATATTATCCTAGTTGCTAACAAATATCACATTAGCAGGCTAGCATATCTGATCGGCATTTGGGAGATCTAGGATCAAATCCCGGTCAACTCAAATGATTTTCTTAATCAATTTTATTCCTAAATTTGGTCTACATTGCTTCATATTTCCTAACAAGTATCTAGGCATCATTCCGAGGTAAAACACGAATTTACATTGGGTTATCCCTAGAATTTCGAACTCCGCGTCGTAAACGGAAGTATGTATTAACAATGCTCAAATTAAGAAGAAATTATTCAAATGTAATACTTGCATCGTTCATATTAAAACATGGAAACATTATTACCGGTGAATAAACAGACGTACTTAACTGGAGTGATGCCCAAGATTCTTTCTTTACCATTGACTTGAAAAGTTATACGCAGTCGCAATGCCTCCAAGATCATCGCTCCAGCCACCTTAACAAAAAAAAATTAATTACCCAACAAACGAGGCGAATGATTTGCAACACAAACGTCTCGCCCCCGATATGAACGAATGATGACTGGCGGGAAACGATGACATCGCGATTCCGTCAAAAGAACTCGACCGTTCCGCGTAAAAACGCCGCGCGGAACGACAATGACGCAACGTCGACACGTCTACGCCACTCTCCAGACTGCCGATTGCGCGCGCGGACACGGACAAACAAAAACGCCGACAAAAGCGCGGTGCCCAAGTCGAATCACCTAAAAAAAAGAAACACCTGCCGTCACAAAGGGCGGCGTCCATACACATGACCCCGAAGGAGACGAGGCAAAGTTAAAAAAAATTCAAGTTTACCAACACACACAGCACACCTACACACACACACACACACACACCGACACACAGCACAGGTTTCCCGCGAAATGCAAAACAAAAAAAATTCACGAATCGAAGGCACGAACGATAAACTGCGGCTGACGCCAGAGTGAGTGAGGTAACGAAAGAGTTGCACCGAGTCGGGGATTTGTACCTCTCGCTTCGGCAGAGAGCATTAAAATTAAAAAAAATTATAGAACGGATAGGCCACTCGAGGAAGGAAAAACGCAACGAATCAAAACTTGCACCGCCGCTGCATATATAGAGGGGAAGCGAAAGCTCTTAAGGGGTGGAGAGGGGGGGAAGAGGGCTGCATATTATCATCATCGATGAAGAGAGAAAGAGGGAAGGTCGATCGAACCTAAAAAAAAAAATTACAAAAAAATCGACGTAAAATACAAAAAAATCGACGTAAAATACAAAAAAACCAACATCAACAACAACAACGTGCCTTTAATTACGAAAACCCTTCACCGTATGTCCCCTTAATTGAGTGTCGTATTAAAAAAAATTGGGTTTCACGATGAAGCTGAAGGGTTCAGGAGGGCGGGAAAGGGATGTGTGTATATGCAAGGGAATGCAAGCGCGGTGGGAGGGTTCAATGCGACCGCAGGCATGCAAGAGCATTATAAAGAGAGTGAGTATGAAGTGAACGGGGAGAGGGAGGCGAGGAAGTGAATGTATATACATATATATATATATACCTATTTATGGAGAGATCGGAAGGATGAGGTGGAAATACGGAGAGGGCTTTCCGACGGAATATCGATGAGGATCAAGCAAGTTAATAAAAGCGAAAAGCCTTCCTTCCACGCGGTGAAGGAAGACGGGACTTCGCTTGAACAAAAATAAAATCTCGAGCTGTGCGTTGAGGAAGGATGGGGTTACCATGGAGAACAGTTGGGGGCTTGGGGGCGTGGGGGGTGGAGAAGAAACAGGGAAGTGTGACGCCGCGGGTAAACTCTCATCCAGAGCAGTAATAATTTGGCGAATGGCGTCTCGAGACGAGGATTTCAGCGAGAATGAAGGAAAGTATGGAGAGGAATAAAGATATAATTCGGAAATCTCGTATTTAAAATATATTCTGTATAAATTTTCAAACTGTTACATCTGTAGTTATTATTTTGTTATGTATATCGCTTCTCTATCTTGAAGGTGCCCCCAACAACAGGCATATATATATATATATATATATATATATATATATATATATATATGCCCCCAACAACAGGCATATACCTTAGGGGTCACCTAAAGCTCCTGTAAATTATTGTTACCATGTGATTATGTGATTCTTGATCATGTCAAGGGGCAATAAATTGCTATTATAATTATTACATGGATGTCCTTGAAAAGAAGAACATTCCATTTTCGGCATCATTTCGACATTTCTGTTACCACCATCAGCTGCCAAAAATCCCATGATTGGTTTACTGCAGCTCTTCGCCCATTTTTCCTTTACTACTTCTCATCTAGAGTTAATCCAAGAGATTTATATTATAAACTCCATATAACTTGAATAAGAGAAATACATATATTAATTAGTTTTCAAAGAAGATGGGACTAATGAAGAGAAAAAATATGAGAAAACACTACTGTGGATCGTGGCACGCATCAGAAACATGGACCATTGAAAAAGCATACCAGAAAATACCTAGAAGTTTTCGACACCTCGCGTTGGAGGAGTACGCTGAAGAACAAAGGGACAGATAAAATTAAAAATTAAAGTAAACAAAAGAGTTTGAGAAGAAATAAACCTATCGAACAAAATGTAGAAACAAAGAACCAGATGGATTGGGCACAATCTGACACCCAATTGAATATTGAAGAATGTTACTGAATTACCAATAAGGGGGAAAGTCCTCAGAGAAAGGACAAGGAATGAATACGTGGGACAAATAAAGAAGAAATTAAAAAAGAAGAGCTACATGGGAGTAGGAATTGGCATTACAGAGGGAAAAATGAGGGACAGCATTCAATCAATCTTAGTATTGGACGGTCAATGATTATGATCAAATAGTTCAACAATTCAGCAGTTTTACTATGGAGGAGTGAATGGTATGAGAGGAAGGAAAGAAATTAACGGTTGAAGGCGTAACTCTGTGGAAAATTGTCACAGACATGACGAAAAAATTTCTTAGTACATACATTCCACACTCAAAAGTTTATTGCCGACCCAGGTTTCGAAAGCACAGCAATCATTATCATATCACAGCAATCATTCGAACAGTCGAAGCCTGGGTCGGCAATAAACTTTTGAATGTGGAATATACTAAGATATTTGTTCGTCAAGTACGAGAGGAAGGGTTAGACCGAGAATTTTAAATAAATAACTTGGTAATGTTCACTCAGTCATTTATTTGTACTTAGTAATTTGCTTCATACAAGCCACCCTGTTCAAAACACTCCTAATATTCATTTTCTCGAGAGTAATATTCGCCACATTTATTCCTGATTTCTCGGTCCACAAATATAGTCAACGGTATGCGGCGAGATATTGTGGAACATAATCGTGAATTTAAAAGAAAAAACTATGAATTGCCCATGCGGTTATTGATTTGTGCGCATAGGTATTTGTTATTTGGTGTATTTGATTGCGAAATTCACTAAAAGAGAAGGAATATTAGGAGTCTTTTATACAGGAGGACTTGAATAAAGCAAATTATTACATCAGCGTCAGATTTGCAGGCCTCTTACCGAGATTCACCTCCTTTCCACTGGGCCGACTCCGAAAGGGAAGGGTGTAAATAAAGACACTCTAATCATCAACAAGCATCAATTCGCAGACGTCAGCTGGAGCTCTCCACGACATCTCCCATCCTCCCGCAACATCTCTAAGAGCTTAAACTCGCCACTCTCCAAATCCACATTTCAAAAAACGTCAGTGTACGAAAATCTTACTTTCTCAATGAGGAGAAACAAGAATGACTGGTGAGATACTTATCGGAAAAAAATCTTATATCTTCTAATGCCAACAGAATTCTTGCTTTTCAACACATTTCTTTACATAATTATGTTAATATTATTTGCTATTAGAGGCAACAGAATGTATAACACAGACAAGACAAAAAATGAGCATTTTTTCGCCCGAACTATCCCAGAGCCGAATAAATGAAGAGGAGAAGCCAGTCACTCCGCTAAATTTAATGGTAATAAATTGAAGGAACCGATCCAACTTAGTTTTTCAGTGATCAGCATGAAAATACGGTTATTTAAGCCAAACTGCGATACCTACTCCAATGCAATCGGGGGTGAAAAGTACTCATTTTAAAAAACATTCGCCGTATGACCTCCACTGATAGCTTCTTATCATTGCTTTCCAGTTCCTAATGCACGTCTTTGAGGAGAATACATTTTTCCGACGAAGAGGTAGGTTTCCAGCATTCGTTATGAGCCGCGAAAATCGAGAGGGAACCATCTCGAGGCTCGAATGCATATTCTTTCCCCCACAGCCGCGAGTGCCGTGTCGACGCAGCGCATCTCCAACACCGCTTACATCTTCATCAGAGCAACCCGAGAAGGCAAAACAAGACAGCGCACCGCAATAAATAATTTGGATTAATTTCGCCCGGGGCATAATTTGCCGCGGAATTTATAGCGTCGGCGGTGCACGAGAGTTGGGGGGAGACGGAGGAGAGGGGGTGGCGGTGAAGAAATTTCGGTCAGAGCGAGAGGGGGATTAAGCGAGAGTCTTCAAATTTCCGCCTCCTGCAAAGGTTATGAGAAGAGTTTTAAGAGAACGCCGCTCCCACCGCGCCTCAGCCATGGCTGCGGCGGGAGAAAGGAAGGGGAGAGAAAAAAAAAGAATTACGACATAGACGCGAATAAAAAGCCGTTCCCGGGAGCACGTGAGCCGTTGAATTTAGAGCTCGGGGGATGTGTAATGGCGCCTCTCTCACTCCATCTCCCACTCCCTCGAAATCCGCTTACGAATAATGAGATGAAATTCATACGCACGGAGCTCTCTCTCTCTCTCTCTCTCTAGGCATCGGCGCCTGACGAGAACGGGGGATCGTCAAAGGAGAGGCAGTTCCGTGACCCGGCGGGAGGTGGAACACCTCCTCCCGAGGAAGGAATAGTTTTCTTCGCAGCCAAGGAGAATTTTCTTAGATCGCGCGATGTATTCTGCGTCCAAATTTTACCCTGCGAGACGCCGCAAGGGCGTGTGATAAGGTTAATTAGGAAAATACGAGGGGTATGCAACTCTGAGAAATGGTGTACGCTTGTTGAGAAATGGTCGCGAAATGGACAGAAATGGATAGAAATGGACAGAAATTGATATAAATGGACAGAAATGGTTAGAAATGGACAGAAATGGACAGAAATGGTTTGGAATGGATGGAAATGGTTTGGAATGGATGGAAATGGATAGAGATGGATAGAAATGGACATACATTGTTATAAATGGACAGAAATGGTTAGAAATGGACAGAAATGGTTAGGAATGGATGGAAACGGTTAGAAATGGATGGAAATGGATAGAGATGGATAGAAATGGACATACATTGTTATAAATGGACAGAAATGGTTAGAAATGGACAGAAATGGACAGAAATGGTTAGAAATGGACAGAAATGGTTAGGAATGGATGGAAACGGTTAGAAATGGATGGAAATGGATAGAGATGGATAGAAATGGACATACATTGTTATAAATGGACAGAAATGGTTAGAAATGGACAGAAATGGACAGAAATGGTTAGAAATGGACAGAAATGGACAGAAATGGTTAGGAATGGATGGAAACGGTTAGAAATGGATGGAAATGGATAGAGATGGATAGAAATGGACATACATTGTTATAAATGGATTGAAATGGACAGAAATGGTTAGAAATGGACAGAAATGGACAGAAGTGGTTAGGAATGGATGGAAATAGTTAGGAATGGATGGAAATGGATAGAAATGGTTAGAAATGGATAGAAATGGACAGAAATGGTTAGAAATGGACATACATTGTTATAAATGGACAGAAATGGATAGAAATGGTTAGGAATAGATGGAAGTAGTTAGGAATGGACAGAAATGGATGGAAACAGAAATGGATAGAAATGGTTGACATGGAAATGCGGTGTACACTTGTTTTTGAAGTTGCGTACCCCTCGGGAAATTAGCCCTGAACATGAAAAAAAGTATAGGACGAGGGTAAGGGCGAAGGTTGATTGTAAGTTAACGCAAACTAAGAACGATCAAGTTATATACAGTCGCGACACCCACTGTAAACTCCCCTGTGCTTATTTGCGAGGAAAGGAAAGTTATGAATGAAATTCGAGACCGGCAGAGTAGGTGGCTGGAGGTTGAAATAAGGGGCGATGGGTTGCTCAAGAGTGTGATGGAGGGAAGGATGTTGGGTAAGTGGGGGAGGGGAAGAAGGAATATATGTTTTATGGACGGGATGAAGAAGGGTAGATCGTATCCTGAGGCTTAAAACGGAAATACAATACGTGGATAGGACCCTGAAAGTGTAGAAAACCTAGAGGAACTCATCTGACTTTCAACAAAACCTACCATTTACCGGTAGAATATTTATAAGAAGAATAGACATGCCAAGAGTATGTTTTGAACATTGTAAGCATCTACATTTACAATTAGTTATAGCACTTAATTTTAATTAATAAAGGTCATATTTTGGTATATGTTAAAGATATACCTACCTAGGGTTTAGGATGACGATGGATATATGGGTATATTATCATTGATTTGAAGTAAATAAAAATTGAAATACGCTATTAGGGGTAACAAAATTGGCCTATATATCGTCCCGTAGCAGTTTTCGCACAGATAGCGAAGGCCGATATATAGGCCCGCTGGTAGTTATAGGGTTAAAATAACAGATTTTACTCCAAAAATTTCAAGCAACCTCAAATTCTTTTTCTCGTATATTGCAGGGATCAGCACCCATCATGGGATCTAAGTGAAAAAATACTCATGTACATACCATTATGTCATACCCTGTTGGGTAGACACACTCAAAAGAGCTTGGTTAGACCTGGAAACTGCTGTCTCAAGATTTCTGGCCTTGTTCCCTGCCCTAGCATACGTCTTCTGCTTCTGTTACATTCACACATCACATCATACAAATCCCCTTTCCCTTAAAACTCTTGATAATCCACGTCTTAGAGAGTGTTCCATCTCGGTACGGAGGCTTCCGCGGTTATTTAATGGCCGTATTCTCATCGGGCTTTTGCCGCGTCGATCCATTTTTTGGGGGACAACAGTTTCGCCTGCCTTCCAGCTGGCTTCGTCAGGTACAGGATGACTGTTGTTCAGTTGAAACACGTGTAGCAAGAGGTGAAATAAAATAGGTAGACAGTACGAAATCGTTTGAGCTTTTACTCCATTATGAACATTTATATCGTCTCCAGATGGCCAAACCAACGCAACATCTTTCATACCGGTCCATTACGAAAGCGTCTAAAAACTTTTCTTCCAGAATAAACTAATTTCTAACCCTACCTCGCCTATTCTTAACACGTACACATTAAAAGCTGAAACAACTCTCATAAGCCAATGATAGCATCCTTCACTGAATAAAATGATTGAAAACCACTAGAATGTTTTCGATAGGAAGAAATACATTACGGGGTCACCGATCAAGTCTCGAAGTAAGGGAAAACCTTCATGAAGTACACTAACGTGTGAGGATAATAGATAATAGAGCACTGTTTAAATATGAAGTTTCAAAGGTGAATGGTGATGGGCTAATGAACTAATCGAATAAAGGATTCAGTGGTACGATGAGTGAGTAAGGATCTCACTCAGAAATAAGATGAATGCCAACAAATAAACTCCTCCTACTTTCAAGCATGAAAAACGTCATGACAAGGACGTCGGGAGGAAAAAGCTAAAATAATTAACCATACGAAGAAGTAACTAAATGAGACCAACGAAAGTCGGGAATTTACCCAACTTGGCGCCACGGCGACCCAAAATTAACTACATGGCTCGGGAAAGCCTTAACGAAGAGTAATGCAAAAATACACAGGAAGATTCCCCGGAGGCGACTAGGCAAGGGGAAATGCGAATCCGAGGACTGAGTGAAGTTTCACTGATGGGGAGCCCCCGCGGGGAAAAGAGTTGCCTCACACAAAATCCTAGGAATGATGGTCATTGACGAGAGCAATTATATATATACCCACCCATTTCTTCTCTGAGCAAATGTAATGGACGTCTCCGGGGCCTAAAATAGGCCTGAAAAAGGAGCCGAGCCACTGAAAAGGCCTTTTTGACCACTTAGTTGACGGACTCTCGGGAGACGGCTCAAAAGAGAAGTGGACAAATTTCGCTCGCAAATGAAAAAGTCATGATCATTCCACTTATATTTTTTTCGCGCTCCTCAAGCAAGGAATAAAGCTCCAGCGGATAAATTGTTAATGCGCTCATTCAAAGTAAAATAAAACTCAAGAGAAAAAGTCTCCTCTACGGAGAGAGAGAGAGCATGGGAATGAAATGATGAAAAAAACCTCTCGGTGATTACCGGCCCTTATATACGCGAAGCAAGGGTTTGTAGGGGAAGGGAGGGGTTTTTGGGGGCAAATAACCTACCCTTTTTCACCCATCCTCACCGCAGAAACGCTTTACCAGAAGAGCAGGGGAGGGACGGTCCGAAGGCAAAAAGAATGAGACGCGGAGGACGCTGAGCAGATGAAAAATTTCCGCATTTCATGGTGGATAAAAAAACGCGACTTTTTTTTTAAAAGAAGTCCTTATGATGACGACAAGTACCGCGGTGGACGACTGCCACGATCCTGAGGACCCGAAAGAGAAAAGGGGGGGGGGGCTTTTTGCCGCACCACCCTCTTTAAAAAAAACTACTCCTGGACGGACGTTAGGGGTTTTAATCTGTTCTCTTTTTATCCTCCTTCTCGTGCTTCATCTTCAAAAAGTCCAGCCCTCAACCTGTCCCCGCAAATTGGCGGACGGTTTTCATTATATTTATCCCATCCCCGTTCGTATAAGGGACGTTTTCGCCATCTCAACTCTTAGGGGAATGAGAGTTAGTTACGGAGGAAATTTTCACTCGCCCGTCGCGAGATGGAGATATCACTGGGCGACGCGGAGAAGAGTCAGCGGAGAAGTGGGTATGCATTTTAACTCGCGTCCCTCTTTACGTCCCCCTGAAGTAAAAACTGTCTCCTCACGTCACCCTCCCTCCTTGATTCATTCCCTTATCCTTACTCTCTCCCGATGAGCGAGGACGAGCAGAGAAAGGACGAGGTGGAAAGAGAGATATAACACTAGAAGTACCGGAGGGGTCATTTCGACCTCTTTTAAGATAAGAATAATATACTACTCACAGTTTAATACAATATTGTGTGCAAATATCAATGAGCTTTATGCAGCCTAAAAGGTTCAGACCTGTATGGAGACTGCCTTCCATGAATGAAATTCATTGCTGGCTCAAAACAAAAATGTATACTACCATATGCATCAAACAAAAGCAATGATAATAACAAAACGATTTCATTCTAGCCCAATTTTGAACAAGGGAAGCATAGGCAAAAATAATAATTCAACTTACAGCAGATATTAAACACTAATTACCTCAAGTCACAACACAGGGTACATGTACGAATATTACAGTTTTTCATTTTAGACAATCCACTACTTCTGACCGAATCGTTCCAGCAGCAGCATATTTATTGCCTTTGATTTTTAAGCTGGAAAATAGAATGTGAAAACAAGAACCTCACAGGATCAATAGTTCTCAATGCACATTCTCCGTATTAGAAGAGGAGGGGTCATTTTAACCCAAAGGCCTCTTGACTGTGTTATTCGAATTTATCCACAGTAGAAAGAATTTTACCTTCTTTCATTGAAATAATGTAGTCAGTTCAGTAGTTGGACGTGAATACCCTAGGGTAAATCGCCGCATCAACACCCGACAGACCCAGACTTCGCAAGTGGATATGGATCCGGGACGAAAGTCATCCACATATTATATGCTTAAATGGTATATCATGCTACGTTGACGTAAACCTTTATTCTTGCAAAATAATTCACAACAATAAATAAAATATATTTTAATAGGAAGAATTAGCACACAATTTTCATAAAAAATATTAAATTTCCTTTAGAAAACAAAATATTTCATAGGTAAAATTGACTCCTGCAGGTACTTATAGATGTTCCGCACAGTCCGGTACTTCCATGGTTAAACGCCCATTTACTATTTTGTGGAGAAACGGGTATTCAGTTATCTCTCGTTCCTTCTTCCTATCCCCGTGACGTTAAAACTGTCTCTTCACGTCGAACTGCCTCCTTGCGTCATTCCCTTACCTTAACTCTCGCGATCATCGAGAACGAGAAAAGATGGGGCAAGGTAGAAAAAGAAATTTCACCTCCATTTTCTATTTTGTAAAACCGACAGCCTACCCTCCATTCGCCCTTCTCACATCGCATGGCTAATAGCTCACGCACATCAACATAAAACCTTGTAAGCCTCTGCATGGGCATGTGGCATAGGACACCAGCCGTGTAAAAATGTAAGGTTTTGGGAGGTGAAATAGTGACGGGTATTATAGGAGTGTATTTAGTGGAGGTCAGTTCTTATTGTGGTCGCTTATTGTGCGCTGAAAGAACGAGTTTTTGTACCTATCTGTTCGACAATGTATCTCTCACATGGCGCGTAGTTTTGTATGAGGTAGAAACGTGGACGCTCACAAAGAAGGACGTGAACTCGCTGCAGGCGCTTGAGATGCGGGTGTGGAGAAGCATGGAGAAGTTGTGGTGGACGGAAACGAAGACTAACTAGAAAGTGCTAGGTATGGTGGACGTAGTGATGGAAAAATCGATTTCGATTAAAATCGAAAATCGAGTTTCAATAGTCAAAGATCGAGGAAATCTAGATCGAGCCATGATCTTCGAGTTTCGATCCAAACTCGATTTTTCAACTTCGATCTTGACCATTTCGTTTGATCTCAGCATACCGTACCGATTACTCTCGTACCGTTTCGTGATCAGAGTGCCGAGTATGATAACGTCATCCGTCCCATGTGAAAGACTTTTCTCTAAGGCCGGTAAAATTGGAAAGGCACGCCCTAGATCATCAAGAAAGCATCTCAATCAGTTGACCTTTCTTCAAAAATTTGAGTGAAGCCGAATGGTTCCAAGCGGTGATGCCCAAACTTTAATGTGCGTGCATTTGTAAATTTTTACTACTAATAATTCAAGAATGTATTCTAAGTAGATTTTTAGGGATTTTTATACTATTCAAATATGTATTATGAGCGTTTTTCGAATGAATAATAAACATGTTTTTGTACCAACTGTATTTTATATATTGTCGATTAATCGATCTTTTGGTTCAAATTTCGATTTTTGTTGAAAAGTCGAGCTTTTCATTTCGATTAAAAATCGATTGTTCGAAAAATCTATTTTGACCGACATTTTTCCATCACTAGGCGGACGAGGAAAGGGAACTTCTCAATGAAATCCGGGATAGATAGAATAGGTGGCTGGAGGAAGTGATAATAAGCATATTTTTATTTAATAACCCAGAATTTCAGTCATAGGCGATGGGTTGCCCAAGAGGGAAGGATGTTCGGCAAGCGGGGAAGGGGAAGAAGGAAAATAGGTTTCACGGACGGGATGAAGAAGCGTAGATCTTCAAAGAAAAATACCTTACCCTATCAAAGATACCAAATTATTTGCTCCTAACCGAACTACTTTCCGAATTTTTGACGAAAAATACCAGGCCTTTGGCATGGAAAATGGTACGCGTATCACTCCAGAGACACATTATTTATAAAATTAGGAATTTCTAACACGAAAATCTCGTCTCGCTTCCACATTTTTTTTCAAAATAAATCATATTTTCAATGCAGTAATGGTCACCGGTTTACAAGACAACTTTCTTTTTGAATGAGTTTTAAACGTCCCGTGTTAAGTTAAATACTAATAAGCATATTTTTATTTAATAACCCAGAATTTCAGTCATAAAAAGTACATTATTGCACAGTTAATAATGCAATATTTAATTCATGCTTCCTAGATCTGCTGAAATTTAAAGGTGTAATTCGAATATGGTCTTCATTACGACTAGGGAACTATCTCGCTCAAACTTCCTTAATCGTATGCCTTGCATTTGTTTGCCGCGTGCCTTATCCGCGTTTATCGTTTGTTTCCTCAAACTCACACACTTTCATTTCCTCCCTCAACGTCTCTTTCCTTTCCCTCCACTCCACTCCTCTTCCACCTTCTCCTCCGTGCCGAGCGGCCAAGAACTATTGCGGGAGATGTATTCACCGCTATCTTCTATTTTCCATTTCAACATAACCAGCCTCTCGGTAGAAGCAACAAATGAGGTCCTACAGGAATAGATGTGCTCACCTTTCTTAAAGAAAGATAAGCCGTAAAAATGGAGAAAATCGAGAAGAGATAACAGAAAATAATTTCGGGCGATACCACACTGGGGAATTTGCTTAAAGAAATGGTAGAGAGTACCTACTTGGTAATTTTTAAAAATAGAATCATTTCTGGTAACCGACCGACTTCAAAGATAATCAATGATACCAATATAATAATAATGATGTCATTGCCTCGGTCAATGATGTTTAACATCAAATCCGGCCACATAAACATTATGAAACACGCGGAAAAGAGTATAGTATTCCCTATCATCGGAGAAAACAGCAGAAAGAGCTTGGCCGACTCTTACCTCACTAAGTTTCTAGCCGGCACAGACAGGTAACAAACGAATTAGGAATCTGATACACAACGTTCGGTGGATTCTAAAGTAATTGGGGTAAATTACTGTAAATTCAACAGATTCAGGAGAGATATCGTGGAAGTTCTTCATAATGTAAGAGAAACAATTGCACTTTTCCACAAAATTGTTTTAATGCGTACAACGCGTTTCGGCTCACGACTCGGTTTCGAAATCTAATTGATCGGCTCATCATCAGGTACAGGTCACAAGACCTGTACCTGATGATGGCTCTGTTAGCCGAAACGCGTTGTACGCATTAAAACAATTTTGTGGAAAAGTGCAATTGTAAATTACTGTACTGGCCATAAAAATAATATGGATCAACACAAGAGAGCAAGTACCGCAACATACCAGTCGCTCCACACCCGAGTTACCACAATTTAAAATCTTCGCGAATAGTCCTCTGGCACTCACATTTATGCTGTTATACGAAAGAGTTCACTTTCTTTTTCGCTCAACTTTACTTAGATTAACAAATTGGGAAAGTATTCTCAATAATCCGAAATACGCTTCCATTTATTATGAGTAACAGTTTATATGATTTTACACTTTCCCGGCGAATAACATTTGTGTAAATTTCTCGGGCTCGCCACCGGGTAAGATATTCATAGGCAGCCGACGTTTCGGGTTCCGACTCGTTACCTATTCTCAAGGCTACTGAGAATGAGAAGTAGCCTTGAGAATGGGTAACGAGTCGGAACCCGAAACGTCGGCTGCCTATGAATTTCTTACCCGGTGGCGAGTAACATTATAGCTTTACGTTTTGTGAGTATAAATTTTCAGCTGGACGGAATTTCAAGAAGACAAAAAGACGCGAACCACATGAACCTCTTTTGTCGATTATATGAGTAGCTCAAGTCAAATTGATAACAGAAAATGAAATAATTATAGTTTCTTTGAGAATATAAAAATAGGAGTTTACTCACACGATCGTGATTTTACTGTATTGAATTAAGGTATGAAGAATGTCACAAGCTTTTACAATATCATTATAAATTTTGTATGAAATAAAATTACATTACACACTCAGATGATTCCAAAATTTCTGTTCAGGGAAGTTTTGGCTCTTCTGTCTCATTTGCTTGCCGAAATCTAATCGAGGGGAAACTTACAATCCAGCGCTACAAACAAGTAAACACTTATTTCCACGAATATACTGCTTTCTCGACCCAATTTTTCTAGCGACCTTTTTCATGAGATGATTCCGCCAAAAGATTTCCGCTTTACATTTTCAATGTCTGCATTTTCAATGTTTTCGTCGAAACTTGTGTCGTGACAATGAAGGAGATGGGGGAACAATACAGAGGTTATCTCGAATCCCTGTAGAAGAACTGAGTAGAAGATGAAAGTGGTATCTATTAATGAGTTCGTACATTTAAAATCGTCACTGAAAATCCTTCATACCCGATCCCAAGAAATAAATTTACAGAATGCCTAGAGTTGTAGCGGACACATTACAGACACCTGTCACATTGAGTAGAATATGGATAAGGTATAATCGTTGAAATGCATAATTTCGTCTTAATGTGTCAAAGGAACGAGTTCTTTTTATCATATCGGATATCGGAATAAACTTATGTTTTCACTGCGTTAGCATACCGACATACCGTCTGATGAGAATATTTCAAAAAACTTTTGTTCTAGTTAGTTCACTTTCCGTTAACACCGTATGAAAGATGGAGCTGCGTGCACTAAAGTTTAAAATAACCACACGTAAGATAACCAGAACAGAGAGTACGTAAGAGAAATACTAGAAATGAAGTTGTGTGGGGGCCGGGTTTGTGTGGTGGCTAGAGTACTAGCAAACCGTACGGGCGGCCAGGGTTCAAATCCCTGCAGAGGAGTATGTTCTTCAGAGGAATCCCGATCCCTAATTGAGCGTCTTGTGGAGGGCACTTCAAAGACAATACTCCGTCAGTCGGATGAGACATTAAACCGTGGTACCCTTGGCGCCTTTCGTTAAGATCAGGCAAATGCCGACGCCGGGTTTCTACCACCCTTCCTCCCTTACCTGTCTCCTATGGCGCAAATGCTCTAAGCTATCGGTGGCTTCCCCCAATATGCAATTCAATGAAGTAGTGTACCTAAGAGTAGAAGAGGAAAGAACCATATGAAAGAAGAACAAGATGGATTGGACACGCCCTGAGGCACAATGGGTTTGTGAAGAACATAATTGAAGGTATAACAGAGGGAAAAATCCCCAGAGGAAGACCCAGGAATAAATTCATGGACCAAATAAAGAAGAAAGTACATAAGAAGAGATACCAGGAGGTAAGGGAACTAGCATTAGATAGGGAAGGGTAGAGGGCTGCAGTCAACCAATCTTAGGATTGAACGACCAATGAGAGAAGAGAAATAACAAACACACTGGCAATAAAGTAGTGATTTTATTCAGACCCATATCATGGTTATCCTTTCCCTTGCTTCCCCGTCCACTCATCGGAAAAATTCTTTTCTCTCCTCTCGAGCGCGCCAACGCCACCCATCCCTTGATCATTATCCCCGATTGTACTTTCATACATATTTTCACCCGAAAATTTTCGAGACCACTCTCGCGTGCCTCCTTTCCGAGCACAACACACTCAATTTCTTTCTCTTTCCACAATTCCCACCGTCCCCAAAACCTCCGTTTACCACCCCAACAATTTTTCTCCCTCCACGCCCGCCAAGTCTTCGCGTAAAAAAATCCTTCCCCCACAACATCCACATCCTCCTTCAACCCGCGAATATTAATAATAATAATAGAATAGATAAATAAAATAAACTGCCAGATCACCCCCCCCCCCCTCTCACACCCTAACCTCTTCCAACGCTCCCCAACGCTCACTTTTTTCTCCGCCCTCGCGTATTTTTTACTTCCCTCTTTGCCCGCTGCTTTGACTGCGCCGGATTCGCTAATTGGTGCTCACGGCGATGGTGGAGAGAGCGTGAGAGGGTGCAGCGGGATCGGAGGGAGGGAGAATGGAGGGTGGGGAGGTCCTCTTGTGCGCGGGGCTTCAAGTGAGCGGGCGGTGGGGGATGGAATGCGTGGGAGGGGTAATGGGGCGAGGGGGGGGGGAGGATTGAGCGGTTTGGGGTAGGGATTGGGCGTGCGGGGCGGGCGACGGTGTTTGTCGGGGGGGAATGATTCTCGCCACTCGGGAGGGCAAGGCTTGGTGAGCACCAAAGGAAATCCGGGCGGGCACAGGGGGGGCGGAATAGAGGCGATCTTGACTTTCTTCAGAACCGGAGAGGTCCTCGTCTAGCTGACCAGCGAGTCGGCCACTGGAGGGCGCCGCGAGCATACGCGGATTTTACGCGTGCATACGAATATTTATGATTTAAACAAAAGTATTCCTACTTTATTACATCATGACATACGTGTCATAATGTAATAAATTGAAAATTAAATGTAGAAACCTTTATTACACTAAGACATACGTGTCAAAATGTAATAAAGGTGTCTATTAAATATCAGGGTATCATGCGGAATAAAAAACACGTTTTTATTCCCAAATTTCTACATAACTTTCGGATTTCGCGCCGAAATCCTAAGTCATAGCAGTGCTTTAGTTGAGAAAAAAATTATAAAATAAAATTCTTGCAACATTTACATTGTATCAACCATGGCTATTTCCAACGTACAAATAGATTCACTTAAGCGGAATGTAATCCAAAAATTTTCCTTCGGCCGTCTGAAACCTTATTTAAATACGCACTAAATGACTAACGACTATTGTTCCAACCACCCTAAAATCAGTTTAGACGCTAGGTTTTATAATCTCTGGTTTAATCTTTTTCGGTCACGACGAGACGTAGTAAAATGTGATAAAATTGTAAGGGATGAAGAGCTGATATCCTTAAACGAAAAATACCAATCCGCAAACACTCCTACTCATGAAGGGGAGAAGCCAAAACCTAGATATAAAGCTTTTTTTTAAGTATTCCACCGGTTAAGGAAGGTTTCGTTGAATGTCAGAGAATCTCCTCCCGGTTTTCCACAAATTCAGGGGCCTATCACGCTATAGTAAAACCTATTTCGTGTCAGCATTTATCTACCGTTCTCCATCCTGTCCATGAAACCTATTTTCTTTCTTCCTCTTCCCCGCTTGCCCAACATTCTTCCCTCCATAACATTCTTGAAAAATTCTAAGAGAGAAAATATCGAACTCTTTGGAAGAGAGGAGATGATGGTAGACATAATGCTACAAAAAGAGTTACTAGAAACAAGTGGATTCCGTCATCGACCTAGGAAGCTACATGAAATTTGATAGAAGAAGTTTACCCAACATTAAGTGAAAAATACCTCAACCTAAAAAAGCTATTAAATTGAAAAAACATCTTGAATTCCCAAAATACCTTGTATATTTTGCGAAAACATAATTTAGGCTGATTTTCGATTTAAGCAGCAAAGGTCACCACCATTTATTTGGCAATACTATACGCTAAGGTGCAACATTATGGGCTACTTAAGCCAAATTTAGTACCACAACCCTATTGAAGAGCAGCATTTAAGTCATCTTTGCGTATATTCGTAAAAACACTACTTTAGTTTCACACGATGGGCAAGGAAATCTTCAAGAGTGCCATCCATATGCATCTGTTGGAAGTATATGTGTAAATTAAATCTTTTGTAGCAGATGAGAAACTATCGACGGCTAGTCCAGGATCTTCACGTCAATATGAAGCTCATTCTTACAATCCAACCTAGTAGCGTCCTACCATTTGAGCTGCAGGTACCAACTTTTCGTGGCAACTTTTCCACTTTTCAGTTCCACTTCGAATTACACCGATATACATTTTCATTTAGTCGCTATAGGATATGATACGTACATAAGAGATATAGGTACATGGATATTCCATGGTTGACCAATTTTATCAAAATAATGAGCCTCTCATTATAAGAGATAATAAATTCAATATATTAATAAAACATTTCTATTCGCCTACCATAGGATACAATCGCAATCAACTCCAATAAGCAGTATTCGCGATTTAAATTCCCAAATATCGGTAATAATAGGAGGAATACAAAAAAATCCTGACGCTTGCTAAGCACAGTTCTTTCACGGAGAAATTTCCTTGCATAACTATACCTAGATGGGGAACAATCCCTCCTCTATCATACAAAACAAACGTAATTAAAATTCGACTACCTCCACCAAAATGTAGTGTCAACACGTAAACGTTAGGAGCGACGTTCTCCCTCGTGTAGCGAGCGCGGATTTTGCAGAGGCAAAAAAAATCCCCCGAGGTCGAAGGAGATGTTAGAAACAGCTGACGACTCGGCGCGAAGTTACTCCTCTACATTGGAGGAACGGAAGTGGTGAAAATCATCGATTTCCTATTCCACTTAGTCCACTCGTGAGCGATAGGTGAAATACAAGCATCGCGCTACATTAAAATGGAGGAAAATAGTTACGGACCCCGCGCACGCGTTTAACCGTCATCTGTTTCGGACGTGTAGCCTGAGGGGCCTGTCCGGAGTAATTCCTCGGAAACACGTCGTTTACTCTCTGGCTAATCTCTCCCAAATAAGCACGCGGTAGATTTTCAACTATTTTCATTGTTCAACTCGGCCGGACGCCACAGGGTTCTCGTGCGTCATTTGCTGTGAGTTACATTCGTACTATCCACAGGGGCGGGATAACGGTTTATTCGTTCGCGCTGTCATCCCCATCAAATTCTTGAACCGCTATATTTGGGAAAAGCTAAAAGCTACTTAAGAAATGGCACTGGCGCGAACTTTGGAAACTCTTACGCCGTGTTGCGATCCAAGTACATCCCTAAGTACGTACTATGTACTATGGGCCAATTATGTTCAGGGTGTACTAAAGAATTGCAACGGACAGCTAGCGCTCGGACGTGTGAGCGGTCGCCGCCGAAATAATAACACGAACATCGGCACGCGGTCATAAGCGTTATCGAAGAAGGTACGCAGGCAAACTGAAATTAATAATGAATTATGCCAAAGGGAATTAAAACCCCTATCAAATACATTTAAGCAGGTCAGAACTGCTATTAATTTGAAAGGATAAGGCGAAGAAAATAGAGAATTGCTCACAACTAACTAAACATGTGTAACAGTTTTTGCACTGACCCGTTAACATGTGAATCACAAATATGTTATCAATACTATATTACTAACTCATGAGTGCATGATATTCACTCACAAAACTTGAAGAATAAATCTGCATCAAGTGCATTTAAGTATAACATCAAGTATTAAACGTTTCGGGGGTACTTATCCATCAAGGCGTCCTCTTCACGAGGACGCCTTGATGGATTAGTACGACCGGTACCAGTGGTACCATTAGTAAGCCTTGGCTCGTATTAACCCGTACCAGGCGTTTAGCAGACGTCAATTTGGTACTAAGGTTGAAAACGAGACGTCAATTCCTGAAAGAAGAAATATTTAGTACGGCTAGTATGCTTCAATGCGGTCAGGAACATGGAACAAGCAGACCAGATAGACTAGAAGCCTTGGAAACCTGGTGCTGGAGGAGGATGCTGAAGATAAATGGACGGATAAAATTAGAAATAGTGAAGTTTACAAAAGAGCCTAAGAGTAAAGCATCTATGGAACACCATACAGAAAAGAAGAACCAGATGGATTGGACACACCACGAGACATAATGTTCAGTAAAGAACATTACTGAAGGCAAAATGGAGGTAAAAATCCCCAGAGTGAGACGCAGGAATAAGTTCATGGACCAAATAAAGAGGAAAATAGGAACATAGGAAGAGATAGCAGGAAGTAAGGGAACGAGCATTAGTTAGGGAAGGGCGGATGATAGCAGTTAGCCAATCATCGGATTGAACCGCCGATGATGATGGGGAATTCAAGCTGGGATAGTGACTCAAATTAATATACTCTCAGCTAGGCTTGTGCGATGAACGAATTTGCCCATCGAGGGTCAATGAAAAAAAATCATCGAGATTATTCGGTTTCGATGATTGTCATCGACGACGATGAGTCGATGAATTCATCGCTGTCGGTGAGTCGATGAACTCACCGACCTCGATAAGTCGATGAATTCATTAATCGCCGACGGAAAGGTAGGGATAGGCACGGGCGGGCGACGCAACACAAATAATTATCATCTAATGGGGATGGATTCATTGACTCATCTACATCGGTGAATTCATTGACGTCAGTTCATTTATCAACTCATCGACGTCAGTTAATTCATCGACTCATCGACGTTGGTGAATTCATAGACTCATCGACGTCGATGATCGATGACATTCATTGTCATCGACGCGGTTCGTCGCAACGCGATGACTACAATCGTCGATGAATTCGATGAATCGACTCATCGCACAAGACTACTCTCAGCCACTGCCGGGACACGAACCGGGTTAGGAAGCCTCTATATATTCCAGCCAGAACCCCAATCTAATTCCTTGTTGGAAACGAATATGGCGACGCCGCGTTAAAAATAAATCCCCCCCAGACTCGACGAGGGTAATCATCAAGAGAGGTCGTGTCTAGAGACAAGCTGGAGAAGATGTGGAGGGGAACCAGAAGGAGATCTAACGTACGGGGAGTTGGGGTGGGGGGGAGGGGGAATGGAAGGAATACGGAACGTGGGAAGAGTGGTGTCTCCAGACCTCCTCGCGGGGAGAGGAGGATGCGGGGGAGGATTCTGGAGGAGAGGAGAAGCATTCCAAATCTCATCTCTCCCCGGCTACACTCGCGCCGACTTAACCTCCTCCTCTCCCCACGTACATACAACACCCCCCTTCCATTAGGCGTTCCCCCACCTCTTACCCTCCCCCCACCCAACGACCCCGCCCACGAGCTGTACAAGTATTTACCATCTTCCGCTGCCTGGGCCAATTAGCGCAGAGGCCGCCCGCGCCCCCACCCACCGCCTCCGGGACCCCCAACTCGCGGAGCCCCGGAGGCGAGAAGCCGAACAACAATCCCTCATTGTTGTTCGCGGAACCGCAGAGTTAGTGGGAGGAAGGGCGGGTTGGGGTGGGTGGCGGGAGGTGCAAGTCGACGGGCGGGAGTAGGAGGAGGTCGTGAAGAAGATGTTGCGGGAGGAGTAGGAGAAGGAAAGTGGGTGGAGAGACGATAAATAATTTGCAGAGGAGGAGGGATGAAGATGTTGAGAGGGAAAGGCCGCTCGCGGGGATGGAAAGTGGCAGGGAGTGTTGGGACGCCAACCGAAGAATTTAATGACGGGTTGAATGTGACACTGGGGTCCCCAAGTACGAAAGTGATTTTTCGCGCAAGTATTGCCGTGCTTCCCGACGCGCTGAAAAATTTCTGGCTTCAAAATATTGCTCCCAATATGACACCTATGCGCACGGGGTCGCGCGTATAAAGCGAAGATAGTCGCCGGTTGGTAACTTTTCCGTATCGAGTGAGGTACATGGACATCAGATAACATCTACATTAAAAAGAACGAATGCGTGTAGGAAATAAAAATTTTCATTTTTTAGATTTTGACGTTTTTAAGCCTCTAGTGCTCTTAAACACTTCTAGAATATGCGCATCGACTCGTCGAAAGCGATGATTTCATCGACTTATCGACATCGATGATTCCGTCCATTCATCGATATCATTGATATGAATGACGCATCGGCATCGACCATTCGCATAGTATCCTCGATGTCGATGATCGAAGGCATTAATCGCTATCGACGCGGTTCATCGTATCGAGATGACTAAAAATCGGCGTCGAAGATTTCGATTAATGGAATAATCGCATGAGCCTAGAGAGAAGCGCTTACTGCAAGTTGAAAAATTGAGTTATCAACATCGATGATTTCGTCAACTGATCGATACTGTTGATATCATTACGTATCGACATCGATCATTCGCATAGACTCATCACTGTCGACGAACGATGGCATTCATTGGCAATGAATCATTGAGTTATCATTATCGATGGTTTCGTCAACTCATTGATACTGTTGATATCATTATGTATCGACATCGATCATTCGCATAGACTCATCACTGTCGACGATCGACGGCATCCATCGGCATCGACGCGGTTCATCGCGTCGCGATGACAAAATGAACGAAGATTATTACGATAAATCGATTTATCGCACAATCGCATGGTTACTAAAAAAATCTTCCCCTAACGGTACTTTTCATGATACACGAAAAGAAGAGAAAAACTTCTTATTACCATCTACAAATGTTTTAATTGGCTTTTCCGACAAATATTTTGATTGATAAGTCCTGGAAAAGGACTGTGACAGTCGTAAGATATATCTTGAAAGTGAAGAAACCACTTAAAGTAGATTATATAAATGTGTTCTTCTCTTTTACTCCATCACTTCCTGTATTTTCTTCCTTCTAACCATTGTACTTTCCATTATCCTAATAATAGAGTGGTAGTAGGATCATGTACTGTAGGGCGAATAATACGAAAGATGAGGGGCGGGAATTGCGCAGGGAGGTGGGGAGACAGAGCAGAGGGATGAGAAAGCGGCCTGACCTGTCCAATCCCCCCTTCCCTCCACGCATGCTTGGGACTCTGGATTCCGGATCGCCGATGGTGATTTCACGATGCGATGACGGATATTTACCATCGGCCGGAAACAAAAATACGCGAGGACGGAAATTAAATGCACGCGCCACGGGCGCTTTTGACGTTATCGCCACCGCGCGAAATGAAATATTAATGATGGATTTCGACGCTGATCGCGGAATGCGACATTTCAAAATTCTCCCTTTGAACGGGAGGAGGCGGGGGTCAAGAGTGACTCGCCATTTGGGAAGAGATACGACACTACATACACACTAGAGACACATGACGGAAGGACGTATTTAGTCCCACAGACTGAAATTTACGCCTATACGGAAGGAATCCTTCGAAACCTGGTGCTAGGGGAGGATGCTGAAGATAAAATGGACGGACAAAGTAAGGAATGATGAAGTTGTCAGAAGAACAGATGAGGAAAGGACCATATGGAACACCATACAGAAAAGTACTACATGGATTGGACATACCCTGAGGCACAATGGGTTTGAGGAGAGCATATTGAAGGTAAGGTAGAGGGAAAAGTCGCCAGAGGACGACTCGGGAAGAAGTTCATGGACCATATACCTACAGAGGAAAAGTACATAGGAAAAGCTACCAGGAGGTAAGGGAACTACAATTAGACAGGGAAGGGCGGAGGGCTGCAGTCAACCAATATTCAGATTAAACGACCTATGATGATGACGGAAGGATAGCATGTCAAAGAAAAGTTACCATTCTAATATTAGGATAATCCACTGGTTACGTTAAAATTGAGGGTAGTAAAAATCCTCTACATTTTTAAAAGAGCAGGCACTCGTCCATCTACACTATCTCTTTCTTTGTCTCAGTATGCGTCCCATCTTCATCCGGTCTATAAAAGCAATTATTTTGCTTTCCGTTCCCTGTTGTTAGAGTTACATAAGTTTTATCTATCTCTAGGGTTGCAGGTTTTTCATGCTCCCACCTTCATGAGTAGGAGTTTTTGTGAAGTGGGTTTTTTTTAGTTGAAGGATATCAGTTCCTAACTCCTAAGTTTTTCTCGCATATTAATACCTCTCGTCGAGACCGAAAAATATTAAACCGGAGATTACAAAACCGGACATTAATGTCTAAAATGCTCTTAAGGTGGTTGGAGAGTCGTTTGAGAGTCGTGAGTCGGTTCCTGCATATTTTAATAACTTTTCAGAAGCTCTAGTAGCACAGTATACTTAAATACATCTATTTATACGTTTGAAATAACCGAACATTTTGCTATACAAATTTTGCAAGAACTATATTTAATAATTTTCGTCTTAACTATAGCATTGTTTTGACTTATAAAAACGAAAAAAAAATTTCCGTAAAAATTGAAAGTAAAAACATTTTTTTATCCTGCATGATGCCATGATATTTAATCGAAACCTTTATTATATTGACATGTACGTCTTTGCGTTTCGGAGAAAATCTGTTGGGGATCGGGTTGGTGCGGTGGCTAGAGTACTCGCCTACCTCACGGGCGGCCAGGGTTCAAATCCCTACAGAGGAGGATATTTTTCAGAGGAAACCCGATCCCTACATGAGTGTCTAGTAGAGGGCACTTCAAGTACAGTACTCCATCTGTAAGATGAGACGTTAAACCGTGGTCCCCTTGGCGCCTTTCGTTAAGAGCAGGCTAATGCCGACGCCGGGTTTCTATCCACCCTTTCTCCCTTACCAATCACCTATGGCGCAAATGACCTTAGACGTCGGTCGCCTTCCCAAAATCCAATCCAATCCAAAATCTGTGCCCATGTCATCGAAAAATATCGAAACATACGTCAAGTGCCCTAAGGCTAAGTGCTAAAATAACTGTAAATTTGCCAAGACACGAAATCGGTAACATGCAATTTATTTAGATTTCATCTCGATGAATATCACTAATAATTATACGTATGCAATAGAAACGGGCGAACCCGTTCATTTTTGGGAACTCGTTCGCCACGGACCGGTCATTTTTACGACCCGTTCCTTACCACTTGTTTACCGCTCCTTTTTTATTGGGAGGATTTAGATTTATTTAGATTTCATCTCGATGAATATTACTAATAATTATACGTATGCAATAGAAACGGGCGAACCCGTTCATTTTTGGGAACTCGTTCGCCACGGACCGGTCATTTTTACGACCCGTTCCTTACCACTTGTTTACCGCTCCTTTTTTATTGGGAGGATTTAGATTTATTTAGATTTCATCTCGATGAATATTACTAATAATTATACGTATGCAATAGAAACGGGCGAACCCGTTCATTTTTGGGAACTCGTTCGCCACGGACCGGTCATTTTTACGACCCGTTCCTTACCACTTGTTTACCGTTCCTTTTTTATTGGGAGGATTTAGATTTATTTAGATTTCATCTCGATGAATATTACTAATAATTATACGTATGCAATAGAAACGGGCGAACCCGTTCATTTTTGGGAACTCGTTCGCCACGGACCGGTCATTTTTACGACCCGTTCCTTACCACTTGTTTACCGTTCCTTTTTTATTGGGAGGATTTAGATTTATTTAGATTTCATCTCGATGAATATTACTAATAATTATACGTATGCAATAGAAACGGGCGAACCCGTTCATTTTTGGGAACTCGTTCGCCACGGACCGGTCATTTTTACGACCCGTTCCTTACCACTTGTTTACCGTTCCTTTTTTATTGGGAGGATTTAGATTTATTTAGATTTCATCTCGATGAATATTACTAATAATTATACGTATGCAATAGAAACGGGCGAACCCGTTCATTTTTGGGAACTCGATCGCCACGGACAGGTCATTTTTGCGACCCGTTCCTTATCACTTGTTTACCGTTCCTTTTTTTATTGGGAGGCATGTATTTTTATTCATAATTTGTTCTTGGTGTTAAAAAAAACAAGAGAAAAACTAGAAATACTTGGTATACCTTAATGACGGCAGTTTAAAATGTTAGATGAAATAAAAGATGGAAGGTATCATCACCAAATTTCACATAGATTCGTAAAAAGGTTTCATTTATGTAAAGAAAAAAGTACTGCTAACTACACCGCTAGCATCATCAGATGAATTGAAAGTAATGACGGACCGAAAAGAACGATGGACCGAAAAGAACGAAGGATTGAAAGGACTGACGGTCCGGAAGGAACGAATAACTGAAGTAACGAAGGACCGAAAGGAACGGTCGTTCCATAAAAGTCGGTCCTCGGTTCTTCCATTCAATCCATGGACCCATTCGCTCGGGAACGACCCACCTCCAGTACGCAAATTTTAACACAAGGTTGAGCGGAAAATAAAATCGCTCCAGCCACCATAACACCATTCGAGGGCGAACGAAGATCTCGCGACGACATTGTCGCATTGAAGAATAAATAACTCTCTATATTCCTTCAAACCTGCATAACTCTCGTAGTTCTATAGTTCCTAGAGCAGAGCAGTGGACGCGTTTTGGCTATGGACTTTCAAAATTTTATGAAGCGGGAGAGGAAGGTAGTTTGGAGTGGAGGGACAGGCAGAAGTCCTTCCAGGTTGCTACAAATACAAGTGCTTCGAGAAGTTAGAGGACCAACCACTAGCAAAAACAAGAGTACAACTTCGTGTTTTCTACTGATGTATTACATAGAACACCACCGGTTATGGTCGTTATATCATAACCCGGGTTACAGTACACAGGTGTAATGTATACTATGTTCCTGATGATGGCATGATAGTCGTAACCAGCTCTTTTCTATACATGAAATCAGTGAAAAACACAAAGTTGTCATTTCATTTCACCGACGGAAATATTCCACAAAGTGAGATCTTCATGCTATGATTTTACTCACCACTACCTGCCGTCCCGTTACGACTAAACTCACAAAGAGACCTCGATGTTGAGCCCGAGGAAAATCATGGAGATTGCTGCTTAAAACCGCTAGTCTTATGTAACTTCGAAAATATTTCACAAAAAGAGATATTCATCCTACGATTTTACGCACCATTACCTGCGGTCCCGTTACGACTCAACTCACAGAGAGACCTCGAGGTTGAGTCTTCGGTAAAATCATGGAGACGGGTGCTTTTAACCGCTTGCCTTACGCGTTAGTGCCTTGTGCAATTTTTGCGTGTAATTTATGGTTCCCCTCCATCAATCTCTCTCTCTGGCTCCCTCTCTTCCCCTCCTACCCTTTCCTTCACCACCTCCACTTCTTCCATTCTCACCACGCAGGTGTGCGCCAGGAACTTTTGTGAGAGCTGTAAATACATACTTTTAGCACAACTTGGTGGCCATCTCCAGCAGAGAGTTTGAGGCTGAATCAAGCATTGACGGTTGGACAGATGTACCGAATGCAGGGACTGTTAGAGTGACCCTTTGGGGCCGTTCAAGTATTACGTAAGACGATTTATGCCATTACTGACCAGCCCCTCCCCCTATGTAAGCCAATGTACGATTTTCCCAACCTCCCTCCCCGTCTCAGTCTTACGAATGACGTTAGATATTTTTACCCACTATTCGTAAAATTCTCGCATTCTGCAGTTTCATCTTTCCATAGAAGCCATCGTATAGCTTTGAGCACTGGAAATCGCATAATTATGCAGTGTTAGAGTAACATATTCATTAACATTAAGAGCGAAACAGTACCACAGCAGATGAAATTGTGAACAATCACAGGATATTTGGGAAAAAACACAGGATATTTGGAAATGGTACAAAGTATCAAGACGGATAAAAATCTTACGTAAATCGGTTTCAGACCCCCTACCCCCCCCCCCTTCGTAAGACAACGTAAGATGATCCCATACCCCTCCCCCACAAAAAAGTCTTACGTAATACTTGAATGGGCCCTTTTTCCAACCTCTTCCAAGTCTTACTCTGTCTTTTTCATGTGCGAATACTCTGTCTTTTTCATAAACAAGCTTTGCAGCCCGAATATTTCAAGGTAAAATATAGCTTCATACGTCTTACTCTGTCTTTTTCATATGCGAATACTCAGTCTTTTTCAGAAACAAGTTTTGCAGCCCGAATATTTCAAGGTAAAATATAGCTTCATACGTCTTACTCTGTCTTTTTCATATGCGAATACTCAGTCTTTTTCAGAAACAAGTTTTGCAGCCCGAATATTTCAAGGTAAAATATAGCTTCATACGTCTTACTCTGTCTTTTTCATATGCGAATACTCAGTCTTTTTCAGAAATAAGTTTTGTAGCCCGAATATTTCAAGGTAAAATATAGCTTCAGCAGTCCCCCCACACGTGCCGAGCCTTGCAGTTCCATGGGGAGGCGATGCGACACTTTCAACTTTTACCAAATGACCCTGAAAAATGTGACGAATAAAATTTTTCGCGTCCACCTCTTCCCGTCCCCCGCACACAGAGAAAAAGAGGTCTCCTCCAAAAATATATTAAACGCTCCGGCCTCGAAATGCTCCGGTTTATTTTCCCCTCGATCCCACAATGCAAACATTTTGTTTTAGTTATGAGTCCCGACCGCTATGAATTTTGGCAAGAAATGTTTTTTGAATGATAATGTAAATGGCTGCGGGAGAGTTTGTTCTTTTTTTTCATGAGAGGAAAGGAGAGTGAAAAAAATATATATGCGGGAACGTCGGCGCTCTCGACGAAAGAGAGAAAGTTGAGTGAAGAGGAGACGGGAAAGGGATGATAAAGCAGTGATAGAGAGAGGGATAGGAAGAACAAGCGATACCGGATGAGAAGAGAGAGGTGAATGAATGTGAAAAAGCATTATGAGAAGATAGGAAGGGAAAAAACTGGAGGCATACACTTAATACGATTTAGAAGCTTTTATCGGGCAGGAAAATAACACCGCATTTAAATAGCATGCAGGAATCTCCGCAATAATAATACGTCTACGACTTCAAACTAACCTATGAGCCACCGCATGGGCGTGTTGCAGGTGGTGTTAGGACACCAGCCGTGTAAAGAAGTAAGCGATTAGGATTTGGAAGGTGAAATGTTAACGTGTATTATGGGAGTGTATTTAGAAGAGCTCACTTTTTTTCTGGTCGATTACTGTCTGCGGAGAGAATGAGTTTTTATACCTATCTGTTCGGAAATGTATCTCTTTCCTTTAATCGCCTCTGTCAGACCTAGAGATGTAGTGAGGCATCATGATAATATTCTCTGTGTCGCTCTGAAAAGCATCAGTCCTGAATTTCTCTAGCAGACTAAGCCTACCGCGTACCGCCTCAGGGTCTATAGGGGCTCCCAACTTAATCCCTGTAAAAGTTGTGAAACACTGTATGTTCGCTCGTAGCAGTTTTTGACGAAGCGTGCAACTTTTCCTTGCATTTAACTATTTTTTTCGGGTGAAAATCATATATTGTGGAAGGGAAGGAAATTTTTAAATGTCAAGTACCTACATTGGAGACTAGGTTCTCTTGAAGCTGTCGGGTGCCCTTTGCACTTTTTGGTATTATTTATTTTATCTGCACATATCCTTCTTACAAAATGTTTGCGCCGCCATATCTCAGCAACTTCGCAGTTGAAACCTCATTTACAGAGCGAGAGATTTCAAAATAAATATCAGCCAACGATTCTCTCCAAAGATCGTTTTCAACGGGACACTCAATTGCACAATTTGATGTAGTAATAAGAAACTAAAACTTCCTTGGCACATGAACTAAGCTTCAACCTCGAAAGTTAGTACAGTGAAATATCCTGAACTATACGCGATCTATTCCGATCCTCCACCGACGAGTGGATGAGTTGTGCCAAATGAAACTAATGGTGACACGAAGTGTGCTCAAACTATGATGGTGGGATGTTCCTACTGCAAATTTGTAAAAACATTTACATTAAAAGTAAATGTAGAGGAAAAATATACTCTTGTCTAAATTATTTATTTGTTCTCTCTTTAAAAAGCTCGCTATCTTACCCCGAGGTCAAAGTCATCTTGCTCCGGCTCTGGGGCAAGATGACATGTTTGCATCGTTTGTAACATACAAAATCACATCGATGACATAGCAGAAAATGCATGTAAAATAGCTAAGTTATAGATAAAGGCTCTATCTATGCAAATATGCACAGTTAATAACTGCTGTTACAAATTTTAATCTATAGAAAAGGTTCAATTCTTTACATCGTCATCTTGCCCCGGTTTCCCATGTGTACGGACGAGTACTTCAAAAATTGCGTCGCTAAATCGGGGATTTGCTAGAGCGCATTCAAGAATGCATGAGCGCGAGATTGTAAAATAGCCACAGCTACAATTCAATAATCATTGCACGCTAGAATAAGACAAACATGCAGCTAAAAATTGTGCAATTCTGAGCTCCGCGTAAAACGAGCGCAAGTGTATTCGAATCCATATCGAAAATGAGTATTACTCTTTCCCACAGTTATTAATTAATAAGATCTCTATTACATCAGTAAGTAATTAATAATTAATCAGTTATTAATTAAAAGACTCTTCTCATTATAAATCAACAACTGTGGAAAAGAACAATACTTATTTTCAACATAGATTCGAGTATAAAATACTTCCACGAAGTGACGCCTGAAGATGCAAAACTCAAGTGTGTGCTCAACGGTTTCTGGCGAGATGTTGTGGAACATAATTTCTGAATAATGAAAGACATTTTGTTATGTCCACTCAGTTTTTTTATTGGTACTACGCCTTTCAACGATTACATCGTCATCATGAATATGAAATTTGTTTATACCTGATGATGACGATGTAATCGTTGAAACGCGTAGTACCAATAAAAAAACTAAGTGGACATTACAAAATTTCTTTCATTATTCAACTCAAGTGTAGTTGACGACTTACTGTTTCCATGAATATAAATTAATATTAAATAGCTTTCACTAAATAAGGTAACCATAAGCAGAGCATTTGACGATTAGGATGATAATAAGGAATTCTACTGATAACACGGAAATCTAATTACAACACTGGTTTGGAAACTGTAAGATAATAATGATGGAGATGGGAAAATGAATTCTTTCTTTGATCAGAAAGTTCACTAAAATACACTTGTTTTTCGTTTTCCAATTGTTTTCTGTTCCTAAGACATAATATTCATAGTATTTAGTGCGTATTTATTGTATTGTTGGTTTTTTCAAGTGCGGGACCATAATTAAAGAGTTCACATTCACAATTATCGACTAGTGTGTTTTTTGATAAGTGTATCCCACCCGCTTCTTTACGATGCATAAAGGTTTCCATAAAAGGGAGACGATCCAAAGGTCTTCGAATTACCACGCCGACACGCATCCCACTGCGTAACATAAGATTCGAAACGGTAATTTTTTTCCACAGCGTAATAAAAAAATAGTACTGGAGTTTCCAATTTCATGAGTAGCATAGCGGTCCGCAAGTCGGCTAGAAAAATATGAATATGCCACTCTTGCAGTTCATCGCGAAATCGAAAAATATCTCCGCGGATTTAGAGTGTCTCTCTGAGTGAGAACGACCGTCGCAGTGTCAAAACTCGAAATAACAACGGAAACCGGGGGAAAAGAGCTTCCAACACCAAACGTGGAATTCAAATTGTAAATAAATATTTAATATTATTTTAATTCAACGATCGGTTTCAAAACGCGTTCACATCGAGACGAGTTGTTATTCTACCTTCGGATGCAGGCAATATTTCAACCCTGTGAGATCGTAAAAAAATTTCCGAAAGCTATGGGTGCGTACGATAGCAGCACGGGCACTAATGCAGAGCGAGCGAATGATGAAATTGGGAATTAAAAAAAATCACCCAAACGGCATTTTGGAAATGAGAAGATTGGTTGGCTGCATTCCGCTCCGTTCTATTTTCGAGCCCGCCTCTTCATTAGCTCAGTTTTGGAGATTACGAAATAAAATATGGCACGTTCAGCCTTCAATGCTCGATAGAGATGCAGAAATCGTCATTGATTATTTTTTTATCGATAAAATCGAACATGGGAAATTGACGGCTCGAATCCACGTCAATGCCGCTCTAATGTGAAATATATCTCCAAACGAAAGATGATCAATTTTTATAAAAATTTTACTTCCAGTGATTATATTCGTCAACTCCGCTAGAATGGCGAGGGGTCTGATTGAACGGTCCGCGGGCTCGCTGGCGATAATTTTAATCTCCATAAGGCAGATAACTTTCCGGCCTCAATAACGAACGGCATCCAATTAAGGGAAACGCAGATAAACTTGCAAAAAAATATCGCGCGACTCTCTTCGCGCCGCCTCTTTATCGGTTGCATTTGGATTAATGTGGGGCGGGCGATCTTTTATCCCGCGGCATTGGTGATTGATCAGTTAAGATCCGGATCGCTGGTTGGCCGGTCGCCGGCGAAAAAAACAATTAAACCAACGTGCCGTCGTGTTCGTTACAATTGGGCCAATGAGGTCTACAGATGAATTATTTCTTAAGTTTTTGGAAGGCGAGGGGGTGGGAATGGAAGTGTACTCAATCAAACTGCTTTACATATTACGCTGACCGGGGAAATCCCATTGCGGTCAACATGGCGACTGCAAATCCTCACAATTTGCGATTTCAATTATATCTTGGCCCTGTTTTTATTAAATATATTCTCGAAACACAACGAAATTGACAGTAGGATGGTTTTGAAAGACTCACGGTCACCTAAATAGAATGAGTGACCTGCTGCAGCGACGAGTCATCTGATCAAGGACAAAGATCAAGGTACGAAATTCGATATCCCTCTTTAGACATTATACGGCACGAATCAATTTCAAAAATCAATCAAAAACGAAAAGGAGGCTTCTTCCATAGAGTTCTCGATGATAGCACAACGCAATAGCTTCAGGGTCACACTGTGACACGTTTCTCTCGAAGATTGCCAAAAGAATTATACGTCATATAATTCCCGCTCCGAGCGCAATTTCATACCACTCAAGCTTTCTTGGCAGAGTAACGGTTAAAATATCTACATCTACTAGCTACCCTGCGAGCCATCGCATCGGCATGAGGCTAAGGGTGTTAGGACACCAGCCGTGTAAAGGTGTAAGGGATAAGGTTTTGGGAGGTGAAATGGTGACGTGTATTATGGGAGTGATTTAGTGGAGCTAAGTATTTATTGTGATCGCTAATTGTGAGCGAGAAGAACGAGTCTCTGCACCTATCTGTTCGGCAGTGTATCTCTCTTATTTCATCGTTGCATTCAGACCTAGCAATGTAGTGATGCGGCATGGTTATATTCTCTCTGTCGCTCTGAAACACACCAGTTCTGAATTTCTTAAGCAAGACAAGCCTTGCGTGTAGTCTCCGAGTCTCTAGGGGCTCCCACTTTGACCCCTCAACAAGTAGTGAAACACTATATATTCGCTCGTAATAGTTTTTAACGAAGCGTGCAGCCTTTCTTTGTATTTAATCAATTTTATTGGTTAAATCTTTATGACCAGGGTCCCAAATTCTCGTGGCGTATTCGAGGTGTGGCCTAACCAGAGCGAAGTAGCATCTCTCTTTGACTTTTTCATCCGAGGACCTTCCTACTAAAAGCTTAACAAAACCCAATTTCTTTAATGCTGCGCCGAATATGTTATGCCCCTTAACAAAACTTAGATTCTTTAATGCTGACAGTGCTAACATATGCGGCACGGAATTAATGTGCTGGTATAGGTAAGAGCTTATAACCACCAGAATTTTACCTTATATTGTTAACTGGGCCGTTTACCCGGCCGAAAGTGCCCTTTTAGTTCGAACTTCCTCCGCAGCCAAGGAGAGATATTCGTCTTCCTTTCCATTACCCACCCCAGGCAACAGCGCCACCGGTAGCGTACTGGGGAAATGTGTAACAAAGGTTCAGGAGAATGTTCACATTGACGTTATAAGACAAATTTTTCTACATTTTGACACTCTCCCATAGAGTTGAAGGATATCCATTTACAATAAAGGCAAAGATCTGAAGATATATTCGTGTTACGCGTCATGGCGGACACCTGATTATCGAAAAATTCACGATTATCAGCAGTCAAGAGAGTGAAATGCAAAATGCGAAAGTTACGACACTTATTTTAGGGATTGATCCTTATTTAAGATGCCTGCGCAAAGATATCTACTCTAGATAGCTAAGCAGAGTGGTAAAATTAAAGCCCGTACACGTCTGCGGGAGAGTTTCTCGGCCGTGGCTTACAGCCCACTTAATAGGATTTATTAACCTCGACGTCTACTAACTAAAATAAAAAGAATTCTTCCCTGTTTAAAAAACTTTGATCAATTATTGTAACTCCATTTTCTATCAAATGTTTCCAGATATCATACTCATTTCCAAGAGTTTCTCCCATTCGACGTGAGATTGATATGGCCGTCGAAGAGCTTTATATCACAGCTGTACCAAAATGATGAAGTTCCCCAAACGATGAAATGCGCTTGGAATCCATGAGTACCCCTAAAACGATGGGATAATAAGTGACTTTACAGAACTAACACGGAAAAGGAGGAGATCATCGCAGATTGAAAACCGTAATTGCTGTTAGTACTGCTTCGATTGAACGGGAAGAAGAATGGGTTAAAGAATGAATTTTAAAAATATTTAAAATCGAACAATTAAATAAAGCAACAACTAATTCAGTATATAAATATAATAATACAATTAACAATTAATTCAGTGTATAAATATAATAATACAGTTTTAGTGTCATTATCGATAAGATAATATCTTCAGTGAAAATTTATGCAGGATAGTTTCTCTGAAACGAATTTATGCTGGACTTTTGAAGTTGTATTTTCAGTTTCTCCTTATCAAATTTCTGGTTAGTAGAATATCTGAACAATTTTTATCGGCCATTATTATTATTCTACTCTAAAACACGTACGACACATTCAATATGTAACGATAGGATTACAACGATAATTTTGTTTCATTACGCTATTGAATGGGCACTTAATTGATCACTAAGGTATATAAAAACATCTTTTGCAAAGACAACCTTTAGCCCAGGCTAATGAAAGGGTAAATATAAAATAGGAGACACTCTTCATTAGTTATTCGTCCAAATTGATTGAAGTGAAATACATATAGAAGATATTACAACAGTAGAGAAGAAGGGAATAAGACAAATCGCTTTATTGATAACGAGTAAATGGGTTCTTACAATTTGCAAGCAGGGGGGGGGGGAAGTTTTATATGATGATACTCTTTAAATAAGGAAAAATAACAATGAAAGCTCTCAAGTCTGCGTGCTACATACAAGTAAAGAAAAGTATAACTCTCGAAAATCAAATACGCGCCCCATGAGGTATGGATACCAGAAAGTTCTAGTACAAACTTATATTGTACGTCATCCGGTTATTAACGACTTTTCAAAATACTAAAATCAGTATACCGAAAGGAATGTGGAACCACTGGAAGATCATCATAACCTCATTTGACGGCATATAAGACCCTCTTTTACGTTAGATATTTCATTTCAGTACAGCATACTTAATAAGAGCTCACATGAAGAATTTTACCATATAAATTCGATCGGAATCGAGATTTTAAATATACTAATTTTCATATTCAATTTTTCTCTCCCAATCTTCTACATGGACTGCATGTTTTTTGATGAAAACTACAATATCATGAAGCTTGGTTGGTTGAAATTGGCCATCAAAGCTACGTTAGAGGCCAGGAAAAAATGAAGAAATTATACCCAGTACTTAGCAGTGCGAAAAATGGTATAAAGAAGACTAAATAACATGCACTTAGTGTACCTAACTCATATATGTAAAGCTATCGATTGCAGTAACTCGAAGCCTAATCGAATTTTTTAACTTTTCCGATTTTACCCCAAATCGAACATAAATCTAACCCTCCCCTGAAACTGGCCCGCCTCGCTGAGTTCCAAACCTCGAATCGACACTCGGTCCGGCGAAAATGGAGAAATATATCCATAGTAACGAAAGTGAAATAATTTCTAAAATCCCAAGTAAAAGTTTAAAAATTTTAGTTTAACGGTAGGTAGGGAAAAATCGATTGCAAGAATAAGATTTTTCAAACATTCAGCCTCATATTTGTGAAAGAATCAGTCTTGTAGCTCAATTCTTTCATATTTTAATGAACGAAGGAAAAAAGGTCCACACTAAAATTATTCATTTTCCCATATAATCCCATGTAAAGCTATCGATTGCAATAACTCGAACCCTAATCAATTTTTTTTAAACTTTTTCGATTTTTTCCCAACTCGACACATGATTCTAACTCTACCCTGAAAATTTCACTCACCTAGCTCGTTTAGAAGTGCCCTAGAGTTTTGATGAGTCAGTCAGTCAGACAGTCAGTCATTCAGTTTTGCAGATTTATATACATAAAAATAATACAATAATGATTTCTTATATTTGTAAACTCTTAACTTTCCATGATAATTAATTTCATAAATTTATGATTTTACAGGGTGAAATTATTATCGCACCGTGATGTGGCTCCATCAAGGCAAGGGTAATTATTTGATAAATATTCACTTTATTAGCTTAAAATCCTGCATTTCATTCAATCGTATTGCTCAATCTGTTTATTTGCAACGATTTGGGTTCCTACGATCATTTCAACTTCTCGTCCTAGCTATGCTCAAACGCCAGACGGACTAAACCGATGCGTAATAAGGTAACTCGAGGCATGAAAATAAAAATGATAATGCGAGCGATTCAAGATTATCAATGGACCGCTAGGACCGCGGGCGAGATGCGCATCCGGATAATGAAAATAGCGTAGAGACAGAGCGATGAACACGTGAAATTGACGGCGTATTCGCGTCGCTCCCCTGAAAACGCGTTATTGGGCCCCGAGGACATCGCGTTCCACGTCCGTTTCAGCAGAAAAAAAAGAAAAAAAAATCCCCCGCTTTTTCGTCTGCGCGACACTGCCGGGGAGACGGCGACCCGAGTTAATCGATTCCTCGGCCGGTGATCCGGAAATCTGTCGCGTTAGACGCCGCGCGATAAACGCGCAATATGTGACGCGCGCGCAAAAAGCTGCCATGCCGATTCGCGTCGAAGGGAAATCCCCACGGGGGGGGGGGGGGGGAACTGCGGGGGAAAATAGGCGGAAGGTGAATGAAAGAGTGAGTTTGTCGGCGTGATTAAAAAGTACGAAATGACTCGGGTTTTTAAAGTGAGAGAAGAAATGGGACTGGCTTCATTTAGATTTTTTTTTCAAATTCCGGGGATCTCTCGAAAGAAATGGAAATGAATGGTTTCTGGGCAGAAGGAATTGAGGGAAAGACAAGCGAGAGATAGAGAGAGGGAGGTTTAAAAGGGGGAAAAAGCGACGCGAGATACGTTCTGATGAGCTGGCACTCATGATTTCTTCCGAGCAGGAATGAAAGGAAGGGGATAAGTAGGTGGAGAGAGGAATAAAAAAAGCATATCGCACGGGGAAAAAGTAAAGACATCAGTCGCAGAAATGTACGAAGCTTTGAGGGGAGCAGGCGAAAAAGAGCAGCCTCATTTGGACGAGGGATTCGAGCCGGCAGAAAATAAAAATAAAGGGAATACGGAGAATTTTTAATCGCCTCTCACTCCCGACTGGTAACCACTTCCGCGACTCCCACTTATCGCGATGAATCGAAAAAACCGACGAGAGATTTTCGCGGAAAAAAACCTTAGGGGCCGAGGATACAGCCTTGGGGTACCCCTACCCCGACGATGTTACCGCAGTGAGATAAGAGTGAGAGACGGGAGAGGAAAAGGACTATGGCGGACGATGGTTCCGGAAGGGGGGGAAGTCGAGGAGGAAAGGTCGGAGGAGGGGGAGAGACAACGGATCCAGGGAAAGGGGGAGGGGAAGGGAAAGAGAGAATCGACGGTAGCGGAGAGGAGGTGATGCGCGCGGCAGCCATGTTGCCGCCGCCGCAGCCGCCGTCAGCCCTCCGGTCTGCACCTCTAGGTGTGAGTCGTCGCGTCCTCTTCCCCCAACCTCCACCCGTCTCCCCTTCCCAGCATCTCCCCCCCCCCTTCAGCCCCCCGCACAACATCGCCTCGCGACCGTTCCCATGGCAACGAGCACTCGGGGCACGCCCTGTCGCTATGGTGACAAGTCGGGGATGTGGGGAGGGACCGACCGTTCGGGTGGGGAATGGGGAGGTTGGAAGTCTCCCGCCGAAACGCTAGGGATGTGTAAAAGGGTGAGGGTATGGCAGGGTGTAGGGATTGGGCGAGAGGGGGAGCGGGTAGGGTAAGGTCTGAATCGAGCGCGAGCCCGTGTGGGATAAAAAGAGAACCGGAGGAGGAGGAGGGGGATAACGGAGTGGTGTGATGCGGGGAACTGGCAGGGGTTGGATGCAGGCGGGATAGGTGGGGAAGAAGGGTGGGGGGGGTCCGTCACACGCCCGACCCCTTGTGCCCCCCCTGTGCGCGCATTCAGACGGGAAATACATGGCCGGGGGTACACATCACGAGTACATTACGTTGCTCATGGCGGCGCCGGAGGCAAGTCGCCCGATCGAGCCATTTGGGAGAGAGGGGGGGGGGGGGCTTAAGATGGAGGGACGTGGTAGAGGAAATGAGACGTAGAACGGGGAAAATCCAGATTGAGTTCAACTGGATATTAATGCGCGACCGCGCCACATTAAACACCACACAAACTGCTGGTTCACAACAATTTATGTCACAGAGTGAGGAAATATGTATGGAGCGGGTAAATGACATTGATAATACTGATGACAACTGCAAGAGAAAAAGGGCATAAAAAGTGTGGATAAGAATGAAAAAAAAATAGGAGATAACAGCAGAGCTGTAGCTGATAACATGCAGTTGATTCATATCATTTTACCAACACCGAATGCCCTTACCAAGGTGAACAACTGGTCAGTGAAACAAGTAGACCCAGCACTTAGCGAAAAGAAGTTGCTTTCTCGCGCAGTTCAGACTTCAAGTCAAGAAGCGGTGCTACGGCGTGTTCCCATCGGTTGCCTTATTTAAAACAGTTAACAATTAGACATATAGGCCAACAGAAAAAGTAATTAAATTTAATATTTGTGCGTTGATATATCAGGATGCAGTGATCTACATAATTGTTACACTCGTTATATTTGTCACAGAATACCTCGCAATACATTGCAGCAATAGCTCCACTTTTCGCAAATACTCAGTAATACACTACAACACTCGCTTTTCTCACAGAATACTTCGCCACTCACACTCACAAAGAAAAACGTAATGTAACACTCACAAAGAGAAACTCACTCAGCCGTCTCTCAAAAATACCGTCTCCCGTCTTCTCACTCGCGGCCGTCTCCCTCCGTCTCCGGCAGTCGCCTCCCCTTTGTCATTGCTCAATATTTATTTTTCTTCCGCGTCCCTGGTTACGCATTGTTGGGCCATGGTTTACACTTTCAATGTACTAATAAATAACTAATAAATTACTTTACAGCATAGTTGTTCTGTTACGTAATGAAGTGAAAGAGCAAACAACTAAAGCGGCAGCCATCTCTGAAGGCCGCTTCACGCGGTATATTTTATTGTACAAATGAATGCATGAACTCCTGCATGAGGAAAATTGTACCATGTAATGCGGCAAATTGTATGATTGTCTGAATGACTGAACGGTTGATAGAACCTGATCCAATTCCATTCATTTTCTTGTTCATGCAATCTAATTCATACAATTCATACAATCTATGATATAATCGTTCGTGCAATAAAATATACCGTGTAAAGCGGCCTTTACAGATACTGTCTGAAAGAATATAAACATGCCGGTGGAAAGTAACGTCGGACTAAATAAAACATTCATCCGACCCATCATGACTTATGGAAACGAAACAAGAATGGACACAACTATGAACCATCTCAGAACAAAAGGACATGGAGACACTGCGACCATTGGAAGGAAAAAACTACGAGACAGAATACGGAATTAAGAGATGCGTGAAACCTGCAATGGGGAAGATATTGTTAAGTTGAGGCAGGAAGAGAATATGCTTCTGGAGAGATCACGCGGAAATAATGGATGACTCAAGGATTCCCTAGATTATATGTATTAGGCGGAATTACAAAGGGTCACCGTTTACCACGAAAACCAGCTTTGAGATGAAGAATAGCAGGACCTCTCCACCTAAGGAACAGGTGTAAGAGAAGGTATTCCTGAATAAACAGATCTGAGTTCTACCCAAAGGAAAAGAAAATTTGGACATGGGTTTTATAATTTTTAAGTCTCTCACCCCCATAGGGTGATCCTAATAATATGTTTTGTAACTGGGATTTCAATTAAATTGCTTATCGATGCAAGTTAAACAAGTGCGACGAGAGTATATACTTTATTGCGATCACAACAGGTTTATTATTGCACACAAAGAAAGCAAAGAGGTTAATATACATAACTTGTTTTTTCAATAAAAAAATTGTAAATTGAACCAAAGTTTTAGAAAACGCTGTACAAAGAAAAAACTTTTTCAACCAACGGAACAACGTTAAGTCATGAGCGGGTCTTTAAAGAGGTAAGACAGTAACTGCATCGTAGTTGTATCAGGGTTATATTTCATGCTAAAGCTTTATTTGATGCTTAGATTGTCAGTGTGGGGAAATATGGAAAGGAGATAAATCACAAAGGAACAGAAGTAATGAAATTCTCTAGGAGAAAGATTTGTATTTACTGTTATCTGACCTAGAAAACTGAAAATTATACTGTAGATCGGTGAAAGCTGGACGTGATTTCTGTCAAACCGCAACAGATACGATTTTTTTGTTTAGTTTTTTGAAATCCTCAAGGTTGAAAATAAAAAAAAAATCAACTCCAACCTCAAAATATGTCATTTTGACAGTTACTGTCTTTTGGGCTTGGCATGGAAGAATTCTCTTACTAATACTCTTGTGGCTAAGCCCATTTTCCAATTACAAATTTTACGGCATGCATACTATTACACCAATTCAAAGAAAAAAGAGCAGGGTAACGCCATGGTACGGGCGCCCAGGGTTCAAATCCCTGTAGAGTAGGATATTTGTCAGGGGAAATCGGATCCCTACTCGAGTATCTTGCGAAGGGCACTTCTAGTACAGTACTCCGTCCGTCGGATGAGACGTTAAACCGTGGTCCCTTTGGTGCCTTCTGTTAAGAGCAGACTAATGCCGACGACGGGTTTCTATCCGCCCTACTTCCCTTATCTATCCCCTATGGCGCAAATGACCTTAACTGTCGGTCGCTCACCCAAAATCCAATCCAATCCAAAGAGCCACGGACGACAAGACTGATGACTCGTTCAGAGCACTATCGTACGGACCAACACACGTACGATTGTAAACGGGGCACAGCGTTACCCTCAACAAGGCATCGCGATAAACAAGAAAGAAGCAAGTGAACGGAATAAAGAATACCATACTCCTGCGGCGTTTTGTGGATTTTGTAATGTTTTCTTCCACCAAACGACGCATTAATATGCTTATTCATTAAAATAACATCGCCTGTTTCACCTTAATCTTTCGTCTTCTATTCATTGTCGTTATTCATTTTTCCGTTTTCTGCTCGTGATACCAGTACTAGCGCCGTTAAGTTACTACGTTAGGAACCATGGATTACAATGGTAGTTACAAGCATTCACATTACGGACACAGCCCACCGTGGTACGGACCATCATGCTTACAATGGCAGAGTGGACGTGGTGTAAGTGAAAAATCGTCAAGAAAAAACGCGAAAATTGCACAATATCAAGTGCATTTGTATACAACCCGCTTTCGACCACGCTTGCTGAATTTTTTACTCTCCTGAATTCCTCGATATCCCCTCGCCTCTTCTTTATTTTGATTCCTCAAGAATATTCTGATTAATTACGATCTTTCTGATAGCAAAGATAAAAACCACAGTGTCGATTTTTGGAGGTCCTCGAATAAGGTTAAGTCATAAGGAAAGCAACATTTTTAGGGAATACACGTATTTACTTCTCGGCTAATTCTAGGCAGATTCCCGTGACGCCTCAAATTAAGGTTGATGGAGGATATATCATGTGGACTGACACATAATTGATTCTCGGCATCACATATGAGTCTACCATACACCATAGCAGTGACCTCGGATAAATATGGTCGAACATATGGAAAAACAACAATGTGCCGCTGCGAGAGGCGCGCGGCATCTGCATCAACATACTACCCTGCGAACCGCCGCATGGGCGTGTGGCAGGGGGGATTAGGAAACCAACCAGCCGTGTTACGATAATAGTAATAATAAGGCGTCTTTACTGGGGCGAGGTTGAGACTAAGACAGTCCCTTCTTTCATCTAACTCCTCGTCAGAAAAATGAATGAAATATGTATGAAGAAAGATGTGTACATTTGTAGGAAAAACTTCAGGAAGTAAGGAAGAGATATCCTCGACGAAAAATCCCACTGCAGGAATACGCCCACACATGAAGGGGAGTGTGAAGAACCTGAGAAAACCTACAGACAATTAAGCTAAAGTCACGCAAACAAAAAAACAACGCAGGAAATACACATGAAATGATAACAATAATAATAATAATAAATAAATAAATAAAACTAAACCATGACACTAAACCATGGTACCTAATGACTCCACTGCCTGTAATAGAAAATGAAGCTGTCAAAATATATTACAATAGAAGTATTATAACGGACCGCCCTCGCCCAAACAATAGACCGGATATAACTCTTCAATTAAAACAAGACCGAAAAACATACTTAATAGATGTATCCATTCCAAATACAGAAAATTTAGAGGCTAAATACAATGAAAAAATACAGAAATATATTCCTCTGGCTGAACAAATAAAAGAAATATGGAACCAAAAAACAGTTAAAATTGTACCAATAATAATATCCGCGACTGGTGTAATACCAAAAAGCTTGCACAAAAGCTTGGAAACAATAGGAATAGAAAATCATTTGTACATGAAAATTCAAAAAACCGCAATAATTAACACGTGCTACATAGTACGAAGATTTTTAAATGAACATTAAAACAGTACTTGAGCCTAATCCCTTTGGTGCCTTGCACCCGGGATAGGTGAATGTTTCCCAGCCCTTAAAAAGGCTGAGAAGTGAAGAATTCATAATAATAATAATAATTAAAAGGGTAATTTATGCATAACTGCAAAGCTAAAAATAACAAAATAAGTAACAAGAGAATAAAAATAAATAAACGATAAGAAAGTAAAAATAAATAAAATATATATAAATTAACAAATAAAATAAAGATCAATAAAAAAATAAAACAAAGTAAATCAAGAAAATAAAATAAATATGAAGGAATACTAAGACATGAATCATATATAGTAAATCGACAATTAAAAAGTGAGCCTTAATAAACGATATAAAATAAGATAATAAGATGTAAGGTTTTGGTAGGAGAAATAGAGACGTGTATTATCGGAGTGTATTGAGTGAAGCTCAGTTTTTATTGTAGTCGCTTATTGTGCACGGAAAGAACGAGATTTTGTACCTATCTGTTCGGCAACGTACCGCTCCTATTTTACCACTTCTGTCAGACCTAGAGATGCAGTGGCATTTGGGCGTCGGGACAAGAGCCAGGGAAAAGGCGATCAACTGGGAGGAGGATTAGAAAAACGGAGGGGGAAAAACGTGATTTATAAACTCGGTGAGTCCAGGCGTGGTTTAGCGGAAATTAACCGTGATTCTAAGAGAACACTTTGGTATCGTGAAATGAAAGCTGTAGCTTAGTAATTTCACATAAGCTCTATTAACGACCTAGGTTTCAACTTTTGAAGTCATCATCAGGTACAAGCATAAGAACACTGCACACGTACATTAAGTAAGTCCTCGATGTACGTCGTTTCGATTTACGTATGATTCGATGTTACGTCCATGCTGACAAGGGTCGTCGGAAAATTTTTCCCTGTTCAATGCTAATAAAATAGACCGAATGCATGCGTTTTTTTAGACGTGATCACCCTATCTGAAATAGCTATTTTTTCCGGGATAAAGGAAAGAAAGGAATTTTGAAATTAACGCTCGGAATTAACACTAGAACGACGAACCTAGCCACTTTGGACATTTTTCAAATTCTTTCCTCCACTGTGCCCATAAATGTATTTTTTTTAATTTTGCCTTTTCGTGACCTTTCATCCATTTTAGAGATCTTTACTTCTGTGAAGTCACAAATTTACCTTGCGTATATTTTAAGAAATAATTTGGGATTTGCCTAAGACGATGAACGTAGCCCTTTCGGCTAACATATATTTACTTTCGGCGCAATGTGTTTCAGCCATATAACTGTTTTATCGTGATTGATAGAAGAAGAAAAAATGAAAAAAAAAACAGAATAAACCAGGTAAATCAAAACTTTATTACCTAGTGTTACCTTGTAGCAAATCAAAAATATTGACTAATTTAAGGTGACATTTCACGCAAAGAAGACTAAAACTGTTCGCTTTATCCGTAAGAAATATTGAAAAATAAAACTCATAAATAAGTAAAAAAACAAGTATTTTCGTAATTGTTACTAAAATAAAAAATAAAACATTTTAAATAGTCGAGCAAAACATATTCTCTTTTGTGATTTCGTTTCGTAACCATGAATAGCTCGCGAAATTCGAAATCCTCAAAACAGCCCTAATAGGCTAAGTCTGTCCTTCTTGTCAGTACCAAAGTCCCGTCGTTCAAGTGTTAAAGTGTTCACGAATATCTGGATCCGTTTTACGTTGTTTCGACTTACGTCGCCCTTCTTCAACAGGCATCTCCGACGTAAATCGAGAACTCACAGTCGTCACAAAGTGGTTGAACCCCAAACGCCTTGCACTCCCCTTCACTGGCTTTCACCCACTTTGAGACCATATTTGTGGGAAGTTTCCTCATGCGTGTACCTCATGATGACTTCATAAGTCGAAACCTAGGTCGTTAATAAAGTTTATGAGGAAATAGTAAGCTTCAGCTGACATTTCACGTTGTTAAGCAAGCTCCACGAAGTTTCGCCTGACGCAATCAGTCAGAACACTTTTCATCACATAAATGCCATACCTATACTACATAGACATAAAATGAAGTGTGCATGGTCGAATAGACAATATCTTCAGATACAGTAGAATATCTTCGAATTACCTTAACTTCTGATATATCGAGGGGAACACTCAAACAAAACACATGCGGCACAGCATTACAGAAACTAGGTTTTCTTATCCGTATAATAGGAAGGTCCACGGATGATAAAGTCGAAGAGAGATGCTACTTCACTCTGGATAGGCCACATCTCCAATACGCCGCGAGCATTTGGGACCCTGGTCATAAATATTGAACGAAAAAATTGATAAAATACAAATAAAAGCAGCACGCTTCGATAAAAACTGCTACGAGCGAACATATAGTGCCTCCCAACTTTGAGAGGAATTAAGGTGAGAGCCCCTACATACTCGGAGGTTACACGCTAGGCTTAGCCTGCTTGAGAAATTCAGAACTGGTGAGTTTCAGAGCGACACAGAGAATATTATCATGACGCCTCACTACATTTCTAGGTCTGGCAGAAGCGATTAAATAAGAGAGATACATTGCCGAACAGGTAGGCACAAAAACTCGTTCTTTCCCCGCACTATAAGCGACCACAATAAAAACTGAGCTCCTCTAAATACACTCCCATAATACACGTCACCACTTCTCCTCCCAAAACCACATCTCTTTCATCTTTACACGGCTCGTGACATAACACCCCCTGCCACACGCCCATACGGCGGCTGGCAGGGTAGTATGTAGATGCAGATGCATTTTTTCCACAGACAAAAACTATAAACTGAGGGAAAAATACCAACCCTTCTCTTTTCATCAGGAAGAAAGTTAATTGTACCTCATTTCCGACTCATCAGAACGATGTTAATACCCCACGATTGGCAGGTGGCATGTCGGGTTGGGACGGGGAGGAAAGAAAGAGATTCGGAGAACAGGGGCGGAGGGATGAATGCGAAGTGTGGTCTCTTTCGAGGACAAACACAAATGGAAAGGAGGAAACAACACCGGAGATGACCCGACTTCTCCCCCCCCCCTTTAAGCCCCTCCACTTCATAACACGTTCTCCAGCGATACAATCTCCGTCAGCCCCAGATGAAGTGCCCGTGGGGAGAGGGAGGAGGCTCGACTAGGATTAGCGGTAATATCAGAAGCTCCCTCCCCACTCGCGCGAGTAAATGACAACGGATTAAATGCCGAAATGAAATGTATTTCCCCGGGCCTCCCCACCCGAAACACGATGATGAGTGGGATGGACGGAACGGGGGGGGGGAATAAAAGGGGGAGGTTGGCAGAGAATCGAAAGCGAGCCCCGCCGACCCGTTTAAAATGTTCATTAGCCAAAGTAGGCGGTTCCTGATTTATTCACGAGCGGCACACTGTAAAGGGAGTGATTATGCGTGCGCGGAATCACAATGGGAGAATGGGATGATGACCGATTCCGCCGGGTTGATATGTTTAATCGTTGGGGACGACGAGATAGTGAGAGGGAGAGAGTGGGAGGGAGCCATTTGCCACTTGGCGCTGCAAAATGAAATATTTTATGCATGCGGGGCCCCGGCTTTCAATCGCGAGAAGGATTTACGATATCATTATGGAACCGTTGGGATTATCCAAAATGCATGGGTTAGCCCGGGCCGCTCGGACCGCAAGCGTTCGCAAAAACGTATCCACGTTCGAAATGCTTCGCGGCGACGGATGTGATTACCACGGATTTATCGGGGCTAATACTTCTGTTTATTATATTTCCGGAGTTTGAGAATGGTCGAAAGGTGGCTCTTTCACCACGTGATTACACTGCATACCTTAGCCAGTTATGCTGCATTTTTCCACTCATTGATAATGATGATTTATTTACTTCCTGTACAAGTACATTCCTCACATATATTTAATGACATTATTTCACAGTGGTGGCTTATGGCGGGCTCTAGGTCCATTACCTGAATTGCTATTGGAAACTGCCATTTAATTTTGACGCAGGTCAGTGGTGTACTTACTTTACGATTTGCAAAATTAGAAGGTCAAATCTTTCCTCAGTTTCATAAGTTTGATGCCATTTGTTCTACACTATCTTAATTTGTATACTACACTTTTATTACTTGAGTCAAAACGTTGAATAATTAAGATCCAATACGTAGGTTAGATATGTAATGAAATGTTATCTTGGTTGGATATCTGGCTTGGCTTGGATATCAAATGTTTCGGGTCATTTGTAAAGTTGAGTAGGCATTTACCTTTGACACCCGTCCTTATATACATCATTCCAAAAAAAAATATTGGAGGAGATCATGCTCGAAACATCCTTCACGCAAGAAAAAATTGCACGCTCGGAGAAAAATTGAAAACCAAAAACTTAAATTGTAGTGGCATGCGTTACATCTAGAAGAGGAAAATTTAACTGAAAGCCATGCGTATGAGATGTGGCGATACTGTTAAAATCAAAATAAAACATCAGTGGCATAGGTTTTTCTCGCATTATGGTAGTATAAGTAGCTCAGAGAAGAACACGTAATTTCTGAGAGAAGTTAAGACCACCGCAGCGTGATCGAAGAACACAGATAGAAAACATTGGATCCCAACGATTCGCCACCAACTACTCTTTACATACCATACACTGCCACTAATGCATTTACAGGATCATTTTATGTCATAATGCCCATATAACACTACCCTAACACCTTCCACTCCACCAATTGTCTCCCTCATTTTCTTCCGGCACCTTGTGTGCCAGTTTATGGCAGATGGCGTTTTGGCGGTAACAAGTTAATAAAACTGAGTTAACCGAATTCAGCGATTCCTCCATTGCCGCATCAAGAAACAGCACATCAAGAAATGGTCGGAGAGGTGGAGAGCCCTGGGAGGATTGTATCGACGGACTGATTCTTAGGGGAAAGTGACTCATTGATAAGGTCATTTGCAATGCTGAGGACAAGTGAATAGGCTGAAAAGTGAAGGATCATCGGGAGGATGGAATAAGGGTGGACATAAACCCCGTAACGGCATTAAGAGTCCGCCCAATAAGTAATAGCACAAATGATATAACATAAATGAATTGTAGGAATATAATAATAATCGAATGGCTGTCGGTACTTACGGTTAGAAACAGTTAACAGAAAGAGGTAGAATTGCTAGAACTTACCTGGAAAAAAAGAAAAAAAATATGTTTAACACCGATACTCAAGAGTATACTCTAAAGCCCGTTTTACAAGGGACTCGCGATTGCACAATATGATGAATGTACGGCCGCAAATTTCAAATTGCGACGTGAAAAAACGATGGATTGCAAGAACGCATGCTGGAAGGCATCAACGCGAGATGGCAAAATAGCCCCTCTGCTCTGATTCAATAATTACTGAACGCCAAATTGAGAAAAAACATGCAGTTTTAAATGGTGCAACTTCATGTGCCGTGTAAAACGAGAGTAGGTAAATATGTGAAGAAAAGACGAGAATATTATGATATGGCGAGTGGCAAAAAATAAATACACACAACTTAAAGGGTAAGTAATTACTTAATTTTGATTAAATAAACAACGGAAATTGGCTTCGGTGAGGTTGCATTTATTAATTTATAACAGTAATATTCCCCGTTCCAATGGCATTTTCAGATATTTTTCTCGACGATATTAAAACTCGATCAACGGAATCTTTGATTCCATTGCAAAACGAACAAGTACCAATTTCCGTGTACAATTTATCCAAGATAATAGCGAAGTAGAAAGATGCGGATTTCACTTAGAAATAAATGAAAAATGAACAATTTTTAACGGCAGTGTGATTTGAACAAAAGCTAATACTTAACATTCATTATTCGGTCAAGTGATTCCCATCCTCTGACTGCATTGAAAGTGCTTACTGATTGGAAGCACTTCTGTCGATTCCACTATTGTCCAGGACGCGCTCGAGTCGGCGGCTCTGACTTCACTACGTGAGTCAAGACAAGAACTAGATAACACATTTTCAATTATTCAGTTTAAAGTCTGAATGTGATTTCTTGTTTTAATTGATGTTTTTTTCCGATCACTCTCCATAAGAGCACATGTTAAATCCTTCACAAGGCTCAATTACTGTAGAACTAGTCAGAAAACCCTGTTTTATTTTCATTTCAGTTAATAAAACGCACTTCCTATCATATATATTATTTCTCAAGGTGTTTTTTGTCGCAACGCCATAACTCCCATAATTCTTCATCAAACTTAATGATTCAAATATCAATTTGAAGTTTATGTTACCCGCTATTGACGAAAAATAGACAAATGGTTTAAAATTAAAGTTTTTTTTAAAAATAAAATTAAAGTTTTTTTTAAGTATAAAATTAAAGTTTTTGTTAAAAAATGATACAGGGCCATCTGTTGACAATATAATCAACTAATATGTTGGCAATGATTACATGCTTGAAAGACTGTATGAGGCGCCATCTATTTACATATCGTATAGTTAGATTGTTTACATTCTACATTCAATCAGTGTGACCGTTTACCGTTTACGTTATGTATATTTAACACAAACATAAATAACATATAATTGTTCATGGGAAGAAACAGGTAGAAGAACAGGAAGAAAGAAGGAAGAAGCAGGAAGAAGCTGAATACTAAGCGAAATATTCGACAGGTAGAAGAACAGGAAGAAAGAAGGAAGAAACAGGAGGAAGTTGCATACTGTGCGAAATATTCGCACGGGACAGCTAGTAAACTATATTCAAGTTTTCGGAGAATCTGCAATAAGTATTCCTGAGGCCGGAGCCACTTTAATGGAGTTGTAGCGGCATTAGTGTGTCACAGAGTGAACTTTTAATAGCTTTTTAAGAACGTCAAAAAAAGTCATGGGACACTCTCTCCTCAATAGCCATAGGTGTGAAATAAATAATGCAATGAAAATATTTTACAATTTTTGATATCAAAATTTGATTTTTGAAAACAGTGATGACTTAGACTTACGGCGCGGAATTCAAAATTGTAACAAAAACTGTGTTTCCAACTCGACGTATGCTATGGCATATGTCATATGCTAGCCACCATTACAAAAATGAGAAGTGCATCATTTCGCGTTAGGAGAAAATCTGTGAATACAGAATCGAGATATTTCCAAATATATGTCAAGTACCATGAGGGTACGAGATCAAAGAGAATAACATTTTTTTCCAAATACTACATGTATGTAGATATATTTTCACACATTATTAATAAAAATGAATTCAAAGTTTCAAGAATATGTGTACATCAACGAAAATTACTCCAACCACATCAACGAAATGCGACGAAGGGATCAATATTCAACTCCATCCATTGGACGGAGTCATGCGCTCGATGGCTCCTTCACGTAGCACGCAAGTAGGGATAAGAAGGGCATAATCGCCCACAGCTAACTCCACAAAATAAAGGTAATAACTCCAATAGTCTTTAACGTTGTTTTGATCGGTCGCCTACGTATCATCTTACCTTTTCTTCTATGCCAAGTCAGACTCTTCGTCAGTTTCACGAGTATTCACCCGGCTTCCCTTGGAATAAAGGAAGCAAATTTGACAAAGCTGAATATGCTTCCTTATTAAATACCCATGTTAACGTAACGTTTTATTGGTAAAAGGAACGGAATCTATGAAGTTGGAATGAATGTTGTTTTGCTTACAAATTGCAAGGAATCGGATGCCCTCAACAATCTAGGCGACCTGTTTTTAGTTGGTGGTATTTGATAAAATTTTACGGCTAATGGAGTCATAACCTTTCTGTAGGCAATAAGGGAGATGTCTCCAGAAAAAACTTCCGCCACGAGCAGGATTCGGACCCGGTCCCCCCGAATGGGAGGCGCGAATCCCTAGCCACCGCAACATCTCGACCCCTAAAGGCATGCGCCGCATGACCGGTGAGGGTGGTTGGGGAAGGGTGCCGAGCGACCGGGGCTCGGTGCACGCAAATGCGGCGCTTGCATAATGCAGCAAGGCGACGACGGATGGACGCGGAGAGATCGAAACGCGAGGGATTGGGGGGGAGGACGTGCACATGAAGGGGAAGAGGCGGGGAAGAGGGGAAAGGGAGGCGCGAACGAACGCGCTGGGGACGGGCCGCAGAGGCGTTGGCCAACGATGATCCTTAAGAAAGTTCCAACGCGACTGGGTGAGTCAAAACCAATACCACACCCCAAATTCTACCGTTAAAACACCTGTATATTTTTAGGGTTTTGCGTAATTTCTATGCCAGATCTGGGCATATATTAGGGAACCCTGAAGTGTTTTCTGATACGTTGAAGTCCATGAACTTAGTTGCAAAATCGCGACCCTATAAGGTGTTTTACAAACGTTCATATGAATATTGTGACCCAAATTTTTTTAAAATTTGGTACCAATAGAAATATCTTCCGTAACAAACAAACGCATTTTCTTTCAAAAAATATATAAATGGTTACTACACCAATATCCAGTGGATTATTTTTTCAAATAGGAAACTTAAATGTTTTTTATTATGTAATGATGAACACAAGAGGTATTCGTTTCATATTATATTCTTTTATATTTAATTAAAAACTGTAATAAATTGATTTAAAAAAATATGATAAGTGTGGATTGCTCTCTTTAAGATAGACTTTTTTGATTTTGAAGTTTGCCTGATGCTTCATTTTCTCCAATTACCTAAACACAACATGCTATTTTGCATGAGGTATACTAAATTCGTGTAATTTACTATTCCATATATTATATTAATGTCGTTATAGAGTATCTGTTGTGTTGGTAAATTACTGAATTAGTAAAAAAAATTATTTAAATGGTTTTAGAAAATTCTGCCTTCACTAATGACACGGGAAAGATATTGAAAAACAAAATTAAAGCAGAAAAAATGCAGAGTTTTTCACGAGTATATTTTTTATGCACCCTTTTCATAGCAACAGACGCCCACTGCTGCATCATCTCCTAGGAAATATCACATTCTGACTTCAATTAAATCAGTTATCAGCAAATGACTCAAAAATAAAATTGATAAGTGGCCTCAATTTTATTTTTAGTCGATTTTCCTGGAGTTTTAGCTTCTTGTAAACAGTTTCCGCGGATATGACATTTATATAAAATAAAAAATTATTATTTTCCCCGTTGTTTTTCCCACTCTCTCCTTCAACGCACATGATTCCACGTTATTTTTGCGAACAAAACAACAAGAAAAAGTAATATTTTGTTGATTCCACCAGATAAAGTACGAAAACTATTCTATACGATCCAAGAATATGACAAATTACATATAATTCCTTTCACAGTGGTACCACCTAAAGAGCATGTTACAGACTAGACTCGCCCTCAGGTGGAGAGCTTTGTCTTTTCACAGTTATTAAGATGCGCGTGACGTCAGATATGGTAAGTCCACCCGTAAAAACAGCCCATCAAAACCTCCGTCATTATCTACGACTAAAATAGTTTGCTCTCCATGGGCTCTTTCATGCATAAGAATACCGTCGCTCGAAAGAAGAGAAAAAATTCTCCACCCTCCAACACATTCCTCATAAATTCGTAGCAGTGAAACAACCACTGTACCAGATGATAATTTAGCAGCCACAGACAGTCAGTCGCTCATTCAATTTGAAAATCAATACGCGGAAAGCACAATATTCTGTTCATTAAATAAAAGTCGAACGGAAACAATTACTAAGGAATTGGGTTACAACCAAGGCCCGTAAAATATACAGGTTGGCTCAAAGTATGTAAGAAATACGATTTCCCGATCCGCGCCGCTATTGGCTAGTCATCTGCTAGTCACTTCACTGACGTCACGCACGGTTACAGATTTATTCAGCGAGTCTTTATAAGTGCGTTCATGTAACTATCATTTTAATAAATGTTGGAATTACTGCAATAATGGTATCGCCAAAACACAATCACGGAACTGATTAAGAAAATAATCGGTAAAATATTTGATCCATATTTCAATACACTTCAATACGGGTTTGACTGCGAAGACTTCAGTGACGTCACAGCAGTAGTGCTGGCGCTAATAAACATTATGGTTAAAGAATGGTAAAAGAATGGTTAAAGAATGGCTTCTATCCCATCAAAATATTGAATCTTTTTTCTGATTCCTTATGTGAATTAAGTGTTACATATAATACAAAAATTTACATTTTACAACATTTTTCTCCAAATATTATTATTAAACTTTTTAAAATGTTTAAGATAGTTTCTTTTTTTTAGTGAATATGTTGAATGTGATCAATTATTGTTGCTGTCATTTGTATTTTTTTCTTCACAAGTCCGTTATTCATAACCAAACAAAATACAACTTGAAAATTTAAAAATGATTAAAGGCTCTGTATTTATGTTTACATTGAACGTAATTTTTCTGATTTTTTATTATCAATTTTTAATTACATCATATCACTGCAGCTTATATGAAGGGAAAATTATACAAATTGCTGGTGGCTCAGTTCAGGTTTCAACCTTGGAGCCCACCGAGAGCTTTCATTTCTATGTTAAATTGTATTATATTTCTTAATTTATTGTAACTTAAATGAAAGTAAATAAATTCTATTCTATTCTTTTCCATTCTATTACGTCAATTTCACTGAGGTAGATGGCGAGGGTACTTGCTATGCTGGCTAGAAGCTGATGTCAGTACGCCATCTTCGTTGGCCCTCATTTTCATATACCGCTTGCGGGCTAACGCAATACTTTTTCAATTTTACTGTTTTCCATCAATAACTAACTAAAAATCAGCATGCACTTACTTCTTTAATGTGGATTCTTCTTGCATGTATTGCTAATTTATTAAAACATAATATATTCCGCATTCCCGCAGAAAACTAGAAGTATAATCGAGTAGAATTTTAGCACTAAGCAGCTAATCTTTGTTTCAAAAGTTGCTAGCCATAAATTTCCAACATATGGTGGATATTCTTGCTTTACTTCCACTAATTCATCCATTCCGTCGAGCTACCCGCAGGAAAGTAAGGAGAGAGCAGGGTGAAACAATATGTTTGTTATTTCGGTTGTCAGGCATCAATTTGATGACTTAGTGCCCTCTCCGTATACCTCAATGTATTCCGTAAACAAATCCGATTGAGGCAACCTGTGTGTTCTACGGACCGTCCTTCTATTGAAATGGTATTGACAATGTTGTATCCCCGAACGGTGTTAGTCCGGGCAGAATTATTAAAGATACTATAAAAACTGTTCCAATAAGATTTGAATATTACAGCTCAAATGATATCGTACTGTCTACCAAATTTATTTCAAACTCTTACTACACGTGTTTCAACTGTCTAGCAGTCATCATCAGGCAAGACTAATTCAACATAAACAGACATGAGCTTATATATTGCGTGAAACACCATATTTGCGTCACACTGGGAAAAGGATAGAAGGACAGGTGGGAGAAAAATGGAAAGGGGGGGGTGAGGGGAGAGGGTGGTTTATTGGAGGAGGTAAAGTTATGTTCCAATTGTGTCAAAAATAGGAGAATGACGAACAAATTCGTTCTCATTTAATAGGTTCATTTTCTTTCGTTTCCTTTTGACTATTTCCCACTGTTCCGAAACATCTAAACGGTGTCCTTTATCCAGGAGACGGAGGATTTTCACATTAAATGTGGAGTGGTGGGATTCTTCCTCACTCTGGGGAGCTGGTGGGGGCTCACTACTTCTCAGATTCTCCTCGACTGGCTTCTCCCCTCCGAGACCTGAGTGGAATGGGAAAGTCCTAATCTTCTTGTCGAGGGGGGGAGTAGTTAGAGGAGGGGGTGACGGCAGAGGAGGTGGGGGCAGTCGGCCATATGCCGTGACTAGATCGCGAAAAAACACGAAACATGCGTTAGCATTTTAAAGTCTGAGGCCTTATAGTGACAAGCATAATAAAGTAGATGACACCAAATTAAATACCAAAGACCATTATGTGATCTTACTACGTGATATGTTTCTTTTAGTGAATAAAAAGGGCAATGAAGAGGTCTGAAAAATGACTGAAAAATGTCACTGAAAACACTAATTATCATTAATATGTCTAGTGAAGTGAACAATGTATCTCAATGAAAGCTCAGATACATTCTTTCCTAACAAAAATGTGAAAACTTAAACTTCCTACACACAAAAATAATAGGGTGACAATTAAAATAAAAGTGGTCTGCAGAGGCGATTTTAGCTGAGGTAGTGAGCCCCCTTAAATGTTTGGCGAAATAAGACAGGATCGCTGTTCACCAAACACCTTTTGTGTTCAGACACCCTCCTTAAAAAATTTCTCCCAGTTTGACCGACATGTGTCACACTTAAGTTCATAAACACCCGATTTTAGCAGGGGTCAGTGTTGAATTAGTCTTGCCTGATGATGACTGCTAGACAGTTGAAACGTGTAGTAAGAGTTTGAAATAAATTTGGTGGACAGTACGATATCATTTGAGCTTCATTATTCATTATGCTGTTCTACAACATCTCGCCAGAGAAAGTGGAGTTTGATTATTACGTTTAAACCGATAGCGTAGCCGACTAGATTTTATTACCCGCAATAGAATCCTTACACACAGATCCCTAGTCATACTGAAGATCATATTCGAATTAAACGATTAAATTTCAACTGCTGAAACAAGCATGAATTAAATATTGCATTATTAATGGTGTATAATCCAGCATTTTAAATACTTTGGGTCAAAATTTTAACATACTCTCTTTCCACGCCGTGTTTACGTAGCCACGATATTAGGTGGGCCAATTTGTAGGATTGATCGTACCATTTCCAGCATAATTTATACGACTGAAATTCCAGGTGATTAAATAAAAATATGGATCTTTAACTTGACTCATTTTTTTCTCAAAAAAAATAATGGGGTGATAATATGATTTATTTTTTCTTTAAAGTTGATAAAATATACAAACTAACCACTTTTAATTTTTTTATGAGATCTAGGTGTTAGAAATTCCTCTTTTTGCTAATAATGTCTCCCTGGAGTGCAGAGACGTACCATTTCCCATGTAAAAGGGCTGGCATTTTTCCGTCAAAAACCTCGGAAAGTAGTGCGGCGATGGGCAGATATTTCAGTATTTCTGGAAACGTGAGATATTTTTCTTTAAAATGAGACCAATTTCATTGATCTCTATGAGAAATGATATTTATTTACTTATCGTCACAACGCCGAAAACCGCATAACAAAGGCCTTTTACATCGGGTGATTAACATCAACAACACACGAACAACAACACCCATGTCCTGAGTGGTGAAAAACCACCCAGGCGGGACTCGAACCCGCGACCCTCGGACTGGCAAGCGAGGACTTATCCCCGCCTACACCGGGGCCGATATTTTGCTCAAATTACCTTCAATATCGGCTATCGTAGCCAATATGAAGGCCGGTATACCAGTTATTCTACGCGGAGTGTTTTTTGAATTGAGCAACAAACATTGAGAACAACAAAAACATCGAGCAGCTCCATATCAAGAAAGCCCTCGTTCTGAAAAAATAAGATGGTATATTACATATTCCTTTCCACTTCCCCTGCAACATCCTGTTACAAGCATGAGCTAAATATCGCATTGATAATAGGGCAATCAAATACTTTTATGTAACTGAACTACTAAGTTATTAAATAAAAATACCAATATGCGTGTTTAACTTCACTCATTTTCTTCAAGCGGTACGTATAAAACTCCTTCAGGAACGGAAGGTTTTTGTTGATCCTTAAAATCACTACGGTGACAATATGATTTAGTCTCAAAAACCGGCGATAAAACATACAAACTGCTAATTTTTTCAAGATATCTAGGCGCTAGAAACTTATCATTTTTATTTAAGATCCCTTCCGAGAGCATGCACGTATCATATCCCAAGCAAAAAGTTATATTTCTTATATTCTGTTATATTTCGTCAAAAATCTCAGAGAGTAGTTTGGTAAAGGGCTGATATTTTGACATCCTTGGAAGGGCGAGGCATTTTCCTTTGAAATGAGATCAAGTACAAATGGTAAAATGTTGCAGGCTTTGCTTTGTGGAAATTATCCATTATGGATCAGATAAAACGACTTTGTTAATTCCACTTGAGGTTTATTAGCACAGTCATATTTAATGGCAACTTTTACTACAACACAGAATTAGTAACACAAAAACACGACCCGGGTTTCAAAACATAAGTATCATCATCAGGTACAGTCCAAGTTCGGTAACTCCCTTATATATTGGGGAAAATAGTGTTTTTGTGTCTCTAATTCTGTGGTTTAGTAAAAGTTAACATTAATATGTCTATGGAAACATACCGCAAAGTTAACCAAGATACTGTTTTATTTGTTTATTAGCACGACCCGGGTTTCGATACATCATGTCATCGTCAGTATCATATGAGACCAATTTGATTTATTCCGAAATGAAATGATACATCGCCAAAACTATCTTAACCTGCTCATCAACATGCCAGACGATAAAATGCCGTCACTTCTTCAGCTTCTCAAGAGAAAAGAGTATTCATCACATCCTTTATAATGAGAATATAATAATCGATTCATCTGGTTACATTTAAAAGCGATGCGTTCGAGTGCATCTCAAATAGGCATGTAAGAGAACGGCAGAGGGGGACCACTCAAAGGAAATGCAATCCGCTGCACCATTTAATTCCACGAGGAGCGCAGAGCAAAGTTTGCCCATTCGATGACATTCCCCATTCCGGAGACCTCTTCGACGAGAGAGACAAGGCTCGTCGGAATTGTCGCCGAGGAATCAATCACTTGCGAGAGCGAATCCATTGTTTACCGACTTTGCTTCCCATAGATCGCTTGCGACGTCCTAAAGCCACTTATTTCAGGACACACATCTTGACTTGATGCCTACTCGAATATTAAGCGTGCGCACGCAATTTGCGCCCTGGAGTGAGATCCCAAGGAGGTATACTTAAGGTCCCGATTGGAAAAAATGCCGAGGAATCACAAACCCAAGAGCGATCGATCGAGATTGCATCGGCTGCGACATGGGAATGGGAGCTGTCGCCTTCTGCGCCGAGGACAGTCGCAGAAAGACCTCCGCATGAGACCCCATGTCAGTACGAATCAAACGATGGGGTTGAAAATTGAGGTAGATAGAGAGGGAGAAAGCTGCGTACCACGGTTTCAGGCTCAACTATGAGGAAGTTGGTTCTCTCAGATGAAAAAATAACTTGGGTTTTCTTCCACTGACACAACACAAGGGTGTCATCATCATGTACAGATTCAAAAAACTGTTCAAGAGGTTTATATATCATAAGGGGTTTGGGGGAAGGTAGGATTGGGTGGAGAGAGGGGAAAAACCAGGGGAGAGGGAAGGGAAGACGGTTGGGCTAGGAATCTGGAAAAACCCGTGAGAGGACCTCTACATCTACGAAATACCGTGCAAGCCACCACTAGGGTGTGTGGCACGGGGTGATTCCACGCCAGGCATGCAGCACTAATCCCAGTTCAAATCAGAACAGCGCACGTTCCTCCGGATGCCAGGCGCAGGCCAAAAGCAGTTAGGATATTAGTGCTCAGTCAGACCAGAAACTAGGAGAGTGATACGTAGAAGAACATGCTACCATGCAGTGAACTACTAATGATACAACTACTGACTAGTATTATTGATGCGACAGATAAATGGCACTAGTGTAGTTACAAGGAACTGAAACGTGCATGAGTATATCATGCCGGAGATTGTATACGAGGTAAGTAGCTAATAATCATGATAAGATATTTGACACTACTGAAAAACCTATTTAAACAAGTCTGTATCCTATTACTAATCTATCGCAACTATAATGGTCCCTGATAGTACGTGAAAAAAATGACATTTTAAATCTAACGGTTTATGCAGACCATTTCCTTAATCTTATCCCGGTGATTGTTTCCACCATAATAGTTTGGCTCTAGCAAAATATATTGAATGTCCGGAAAAAAATAGTCTTGTTTGGGTGAATGAAAGCTGACTTGCATTCCCACACTCGGAAGATGCGCGATCATTAAGATAGCCAACGACTTATTTGCAATCGAAATCCCAGTGGTCCTCATTGCGTAACAAGGATAATCACTGCTCCAGACTACTCAGCAATTACGCTATTCCCGCACACTCTAATCTCTGAGACGTTACAGCAAAATCCACAAAAGCATTACGATATATTAACCCAATATGTAAATCCTTGACGGTTCGGAGAGAGTATGATGCACCTAATCATCACTGTTTTCCATTTCATTTTCAGACCGACCGATAGCTATCTTCACTCCCCCCCCCCGATCTCACGCACACATTTCCCCAGGAGAGAAAGGAATTTTCTGAGATTAAAAAAGAAATAAAAAAAGAATTTTGAAGTATACTTTGAAAAAAATCTAAAAACAGAAATATCTTAACATCGCACTAAAAAAGAAAAAAAATAATATTTCCTCCAGTGAATGAAATTTTAGCCTAGTACTGGAAGTAATTAAATTCGTTTCAAGGGAATTAGCCACTCAATGATAAGACACCCAACGAAAAGCGTGGGGCGCTCTTTCACATTCGATATCAACACAAACCCATTACATATGAAGATTTTGCTATTCAATGGCAGAGAAAGCTTCAATATACAACTTATATAAAATCTTTAAATGAACTTAAGTTAAGGAGCAAAATATAAATGAGGTCGCGTCCCATGCATTTCGTCGTGGTCTTGAGACTGTGTACTTATTTCCTTGAATTGAATTCAATTATTTCCAGTACTAGGCAAAATTTTCATTCACTTGAGAAAATATCATTTTTCCTTTTTTTAGTGCGATGTTATGATTATTCTGTTTTTAGATTTTTTTATATATTCTTAGAAAAGCATGCTTTAAAATTCTTTTTTTTAATACTTCTTAGTCCTAGTTCATAAAATGTTTATAAAAAACAAGTTGTCATAAAATTTTTATATACAACAAGTTGTCTTATAAACATTTTATTAACTAGCACTAAAAAAACGGGGGATCGGGTTGGTGTGGGGGCTCGAGTACTGGCTAACCATACAGGTGGCCAGGGTTCAAATCCCTGCAGAGGAGGATGCTTTTCAGGGGAAACCCGATCCCTACTGAAGTGTCTTGTGGAGGGTACTTTAAGTGCAGTACTCCGTCCGTTTGATGAGACGTAAAACCGTGCCCCTCTTGGCGCCTTAAAGAGCAGGCTAATGCCGACGCCGGGTTTCTATCCGCCCTTCCTCCCTTACCACTCCCCTATGGCGCAAATGACCACAGCTGTGGATCGCCTCCCCAAATATCCAATGCAAACCGAAAAAAACTACGAATGCTTACTTAGAGAAAAAATTCGCTTGGATGTAGACTCGATGCGACATCTCTGAATGACCAACAGGACGAAAGTTGGACACATTACCACTAGTCTAACTCGATTCATGTGAATTATTGAGTGGAGTGATAACTATGTATGGTAAAATGAAGTGGTAACCGTGGATCCATGGATCCAGGGAAAAGCGAGCTAAAGAAAATCATGTAAAAAAAAAGAGAAACTTTATTTTCGCCGCTGACGACGACGAATATCACAGCCAAGTGGGCGCACGTAAATCCCAAAAATGAATCCCTTAGAGCGATGGACGCTCTCTTCGAGGCAAAGAAAATAAACACACACACATAGGAGAGAGGGAGAAGAGAATGAAAGCTACCGTGTACTTCGACGCAAAAAAAAACCTCTCCCTCCTCTGCCTCGCCATCTCTTTCTCTACCCCCCTCCCACACATCATCTACTTCTCGTCCTCCTCACTAACCTTCCTCGGACCCCCAGCTACCTACTATTTCCCCTCCCATTCCTCCTACCCGGCACCCGGTGTCCTTTCCGTCACCGGTTGGGTATATATTTATATATCCGAAGGGAAGAAACAACGGCAGAAGAACCGACGAGTCGGGCGCAAGGTTAGCAACTCCTGAAGAATGACACTATGGGGATGAAATTCCACAGTGATACGTCCCGTTTACCGCATAGGCATAATATTACAAAGAGCATATTATATTTAATAAGTGTTATAAAAACTGTTTTATATAAGAAGTCCCATCTTGTTGCTCTTTCAAAGAATCTATTTATTCTTAAGGTAGTTTGAGAGAGATAGTTTTCTAATTATAATGGAGACCGTATTCGAATTATACGTTTTAATTTCAGCAGCTGTAGGACACATGCATAAAATATTGTTTTATTGGAGAAATAATATAGTTTTATATGGCAGAAATTGTAAGTAATCGAATGAAACTATTTTAATAGGTATTAAATTTACTCATTTTTTTCACGCGGCACGTTTAAAACTCCTTCAAAACCGAAGCTTTTTTTGCGATTCTGAAAAAATTACCGCGGTGAGAATATGATTAATTTTCAAAAATAGATGAGAAAACGTACAAACACATGGTCAATTTTTTTACGAGAATTAGGTGTCAGAAATTCCTCATTTTTAAAAATATGTTCTCTCTGGAGTTCATACACGTACCCATGTAAAAGGGCTGGTATTTTTGATCAAATATCTCGGAAAGTACTATGATAAGGGGTTGAATTTTTGGTGTCGCTGGAAGGGTGTGATATTTTTATTTAAAATGAAACCAAATTCATTGATTTCTAGGTGAAATGATGTTTCGCTCAAACTACATTAAAATTATTTAATTAAGTAATAACATTGTTATAGCTTTATAGATTGTTAAGTTGGGTGGCCTGACGGTGGTTTTACAGGCTTTTCACAGTCCTTGGGCGAATGCCGGGCGAAGACCGCTTCCGTACCAGTCAAATAATTCATCTACATCTACATATTGCCCTGCAAGCCACCTTAAGGGTGTTTAGCATGGGGTGACTTATCACCAACATGCATTACAGTGCAGAAATTAACTGTCATCAACATGTACCAAAATACAGGTATGCCACAAATGTTATAGATACTATTAAATTAATTAATTAAACTAAAAAAAATCTATAATGCAACCATATAAACGTGATACAAGAGTCATGCAGATAACATGCAAAACATGGTGTTGGCACTACTTGGCAGATTTAGGAACATGCATTAGGGAGCACATAAATTAATCAGCTACACTACATGTTAACTAACCTACTTCAAAGCCCTAACGCAGCCCTCATTGTCTCTCATCGATCAAGGGAAAAACGACATTCATTCCAGCGGCTCATAATACCCTCAATGTGCTAGAGCCTAAAGCAGACTCCGCACTCGTTTTTTTTTAATTCGTTATATTTTTTGTGATTGGAGCGCGGAAATTAACATTAACTACTGAAAACGAAAAGTTCATTTAACTCTATCAGAATTCGAACCAGGAACTCCTAATCGCCCATCAACTCGTGCGCTCGCGTTATTGTTATCAATCAAATGCTCTCATGAGAGCGAAAATGTGATTCTTCAAATGTTGCTGATAATTGCTTTTCGCAATTGATGCATTGCGTTATTGGAACAGTACAGCCTGCGAGCATTCGGAGCCTAATATAGCGATTTACGTCTCGGATTACGATATCGGCAACGAAATAGAAAGAACTGTGATCCCACCCCAGGGGTATTAATTTGCTTTAAGGGGTAGGTCCATTCAGGGGAGGTTATGACTGGCTTGGCTGATAGGGTACTGTCTTCCAGTCGGAGGCCGGGGTTCGAGTCCCGGCAACGAAGGAGATTGTTGAGGCAGTGAGAGATATTTTTTTCACTATAGGTACATCATACTCCTACATTGGAGTTATGGTGTACAAAAATTCCAGTGTAAGTAATTTGTCCGCCGGGTGGGACATATAAGTAAATGAAGTCCCTTCAATTTCTTCTGTTAAATACTGGCTAATGCCGACGCTCTTTTCTTTTTCCCTCCACACTTTCTTCTTTTACGAGGAATCCCTAACCAATACACCATTCCTCAATGTTGCAAATTACCTCAGCAGTCGGTAGACTATTCAAAATAACCAACCAGCCAGCAAACCTGATTCGCACTCCTGCACTCTACGTATTCAGCTAACTTCTTTATAACATAAGATTTCGGGATAGAGCTAATTTCTAGGACATAAAAATGACTTAAAAACAGACATCAGAATAACAATAAACTCGATTGTTTCATGCTTTACTTTGTGAAAATCCATTCTAAAGAATTCAAAAGAGATATGGTACTTTTTTACAGTTTTTTATTTCAGGTCGACCGGTTTCGTCACATAGGCGACATCATCAGGTACATAAGTTTAGAATGCTGCAGAATTTATACAAAAATTTGGAAAGGGGGGGGGAAGAGGCAGGAATAAGTGGGGAGAGGGGAAGGGGTTCATCAGAATAACAATCTAAACTTCACTCCAGAGACATAGAATGACTCCGTAGGGAAACATGAAGGTGTTGAGAGACGGTTAAGGGTACCAGAATGTATTGATGACTCGGAGGTGAGCCCGTTTTCCCACTTCTCCGTCAATCCTCAACCAATTCTTCCCTAAACAGAATACACGAATGTCCAAATCGGGCGCAATACCTTAGTTCTCAGGCGCTTTCTCAAAATAAGCAACTGTTCCCAAGGTAAAAAAAATCTGGGAAATTAAATTACATTTATGACAATAACCGCCGTGATATATGTAGTCCCAATGAAATAAAAACATAAATACTAAGGAAAGATTACGTTTAAACTACCACTATTTAGATGATTTCAACATTTCTCGGGTTGCATCCGCGTCAGTTGTCATTCGGCACAACAGTTTCGCCAGCTATCCTGCTGGCGTCCTCAGGTGAAGGATAGCGAGAAGGTTTTGGTCCGTCGTTATATAGGCCAAGTTTGGCGCCAAAAAGCGATCAATGCTCCGGCCAATCATGGAGCAGCGTCGCGTTTGCGCGGGAATCTTACTACTCTCTTCCAAGCGCTGTGCCTTGGGTATCCATCTTCTCTGTTAAAATTCTTAGGTTTTTATGATTTCTATAGCCTCTCTTATTATTCTCGGGAAGTACCTGTTTTCCTTGGCTATTATTTTTGCGTCTTCAAATTGTACGGTGCGTTCCGGTTCACTCCATGCGTGCCATATGCGTGCCATATGCGTGCCGTTGAAATCATTTGATCAACGCCGCGGAAACCTGCCAACTAACCACCACTATTTAGAGCTAGTCCAGTTTCGATTAAACCATCGTTCATCATAATGCACCGATCATTCCAATCATCAAATGTTGACTCATAATTGTTAATTTAAGATAAGACACTAACAGGTGTTCCTCGGAGGAACTCCTTCATAGTGAAAAAAAAAACAAATACTCGGTGCCAATCCCCCAATCCCAAATGGTTTTTCGGTTACTCCTGTGCTCCTCATCCTCCTTGTATTCAAAATTCCCCCTCACTCTACGGGAACGTATATAATTGTAAGCCATCCAACTGCTTGTACCTGATGATGGCATGATGTGACGAAACCTAGATGGTGTTGCTTTAATTAAAGTGTGGAATCTTACCAAGTACTTGTTTTTCATTCATTGTTAATTTATTGCTACAAGTAGCAAGTAACAAGTGAAAATCATTTATGGTCAACAGATAGTTACCGTAAATGGAGGTATATTTTTGATAATTCATATTCAATTAGAAGCGAAACGAAAACGGAGAGATCCGCAATTCGGAGAGATTTCAAGAATACTTGTCCAATTCCGAAGTCTTCCACTGAATTCGGTAGAGCTGGAAACCTTAGTTGTAGGCTCGGAGAAGATGGGGCAGAGAAAATCATGGGAAGGGAGGTTAAGGGAAATAGAGAGGGGAGAAAGACAATAAGGGATTGTCTCTTTCAGTTTCTTTTTTATTTCAGTATACTTTTTTAATTCTCTTCCCTTCCCTCAATCTCTCTTGTTTTTCATTTTATGCGCGCAACGGTGCTCAGTCTTTTGCTGGGGATGAAGCGCTGTATCAACAGAGCCGCACTGCTCACAGCAAAAAAAAGCAACACGCGAGAGGAGAGAGAGAGAGGGCTAGGTACAAGGAGGGACTCTCCCCGCTGCCTTGGGAGGCTTCGAGGGGGTTGGACACGGGGTGAGGGGGGAGGGCTGGAGGCAGAGGGTGTGAGAGGGTGAGCTGGGAAAACAGACTGAAGAAAAGACACGGAAAGAGAGTCGTAGAAAAGAGAATGGTACAGAGAAAGCGGCGGAGGTTGATGCGTACATGGACACGAACACGGTGCAGGAATCTTTCCGACCCGTGACAGGAAAGGACACACGACTGACAGAATTGAATCATATTTTATAATTTTATTTTAAGCCTGGCGATTAGACGCTGTAACTGCTTGATTCTAATCAAACTGATGTATTTAGTATTGGAATGGATACTGGGTTGAATGGTGAGATTCCCTACAGCGGGCATATTCTTCCTAGTTCTACTATTGGTGATATACTTCTATGAAATTATACTCAAAAGAATAAAAAATGGAATGAAACGTCCGATGTAATAAACAAAATTATTCCTCATTGTAATCCAAAAACTACAGAATAAGTATGAAGTCCTTTAATTGTTCCTTATGTATCGAATTTGTATTTACAATCGATGCAGACTGGGTAAAACGACTTTCTTTTGACCCACTCCGCGAATACATTTAATGATGGAGGAAGCTTCTCTTCAAAGTTGGCTTTTCTATTCATTAATAATTCACACTAGAATATTCTGCGAGATAATAATAAAACCCTCTGCCGCAGATCTCAAAGTATTCATTACATGTCCCAATTGTCGCAGTTGTAAATGCAACCATTCAGAAGGGCCACGGTCACAAATGTCATCATTCGATGTCCCAATTCTTTACGTATGAGAGAAAGATAGGACTACAAACCAGGAAACAGTATGTGAAAACATTCGTGTGGAGCGTGGCACTCGATGGATCGTAAGCATGGACTACTGGAAAAGATGACCAGAAAAGAATAGAAGCCTTCGAAACCTGGTTATGGAGGAGGATACTACAGAAAAAATGGACGCAAAAAATAAGAAAAGATGAAGTTTACAGAAGAGCAAAAGAGGAAAGGACCAAATGGGACACGCAGAAAAGAAGAACAAGATGGATTGGATGGATGAAGTGTACAGAAGAGTAGAAGAGGAAAGGACCACATGGAACACCATAGAGAAAAGAAGAGCAAGATGGATTGGACACACCCTGAGACACAATGGATATGTGAAGAACATAATTGAAGACAAAATAGAGGAAAAATTCCCAGTGGAAGACCCAGGAATAAGTACATGGACCAAATAAAAACGACAGCGCATAGGAAAAAATACCAAGAGGTAAGGGAACTAGCATTAAACAGGGAAGGGAGGAGGGCTGCAGTCAACCAATCTTTGGATTGAACGACCAATGATGATGAGATAAATCTTACTTTCAATTTACTGCCCAAAGGCAACTACAGACTTTGTCGATCTTCTATTGTTTAGGTAGGTGTTTCTCTGTTGTTTTTCCTCGATCTTCATCCTGCCATTGACACTGAATGTATTCATGCGGAGGGGAAGGAAAACTGGGGGAAGACACCAGGCAACTAAAGCTTCTACTTCGGGAAGGACTTGAGCGGCAAATGTGTTCGCAGAGAGCGCTGCCACTCACCCAGCACTCTAGGGGTGGGAACGGGAAGCGGCGGAAAGCAAATAAAGAGGGAGACACAGTAGCGATCCCCCTTCTCTCTCCCCCATACCATACAAATCACCTAGATGGCGAAGTTTCGATATATACAGGAACAATATGACAGCCCGGGCGGGCGACCGCAAAGATAACATCATCGGTTCAACGTAATATTTTTTTCTCTCGGTCGCTCCCCGGGAAAGAAAATGAACAAACGTGGGGGCGGGCACACGACCCGAGAATTTGATCTTAATACGATAAACGTCGCCGTACGTCGCCACTAGGGGCGCGCTGGGTGCGATGAGATTTTTTTCTTTCGAATTTTACCCGTTCCTACGCGCGTGCGACGACTAACCGGAGATAAAATAACACTGCACAGTTCAGCGGATAATACGAATGAATTCGCCGATTGTATCGCATCAGCATCGATTCATTAGCAATAGCATCGATGACACACGCTATTCCATTTTGTGCTCCGCTTTTTCTCCTGGGGCTAACGTTTTGTGCTCCGCTTTCACCCCTGGTGCACAATTTTATCATTATTAATTAATATTATTTAGTATTTATTATATACGTATTATTATTGCATTGTCATCCAGTTCTGAGACATGTTTAACGTTTCAAGTCTCTAGCTCATAGGGAGGTTAGTTTAAAATCGATAGCAAAATTTGTATCAAACAGACAGACAGACAAGAAATCGAGTTAAAACCGAAGTGAAAAAGGGTTAGCTGGGTGAGATGAGGGATCAGGTTCCTCAAATGCGACTTCATGCCACACTTTACGAAATAATGGTGGATGCAGTGACCAAGGGATAGAGAAGGGGAAATATGGCTGAAGATAGGGATGAATAATTTAATTAAAAAATATTATATAATAAAAGGATACGATACATAACAATGTGCAATTCATGGACCAATCAAAGAGTTGATATAAAGTTAAGACAACTAAAATTGCTTCCATGACTATTAATATATTTTTGGGTCCCGAAGTAGAAGACAAAAAAACAGTAGCCTGACAACCGACGAGACAACCACTAAGAAAATCGAAGTTTCATCTTAATTTCATAAATGTATGTTATCATATTATGTAATATTATCATATACTGTATTACATATCATAACATATTATTTTAACAAAAAGATATCATTTATGTACAATTTTTCCGAGTAAGAGAAAGACAAAGTTAAAATACAGATTCCTGCATTATCATACCTAACTCATTTGGTAGTATTTGGGTGATTAGGGTGCTTCGACGACTGAGGTCATTCGCAACCTAACTCATTATTCATACTTTCTTGTATATATTTAGCTAACGTAAAGCAACCAGGAAGTAAGGGACCTAGCATTAGATGGGGAAGGGAGGAGGGCTGCAGTCAACCAATCTTAGGATTGAACGATCAATGAATGGATGATATATATTAGAAATATAATTATAAAAATTGTATATAATTATAAATAATTCTTAGTAACAAATCGTACACGAATGCTAGTAATTCAAGAGCCAAGCGAAATCAGCTCCCCGAGCGAATTTTTTTAATTAAAGGGAGAAAGAAAATAGAACGATAATGATTGAACAAAAGAACAAACTTTGCGAATTTTACTGGTAAGTCCACTCTTACAAGTGAAATTCGCAAAGTTTGTTCTTCATTCCATCATGGAGAAATTTCACAAAGTTACCCCTGACATAAATCGTTTTGTAAGATCGGTAATAGTTTAAATTATTTTAACCGCTCCTTATCATCATTGACAGTACCAAAACAAGATCGCTCGAAGTCCCCAAGAGAAGAAAATTTAATGAGGAAATTGATAAAGAGTGGTATCACGAGGAACCAAAATGCGACTAGAAAATTTATGTTTTGCGATTGTCATGGGTCCGGAAAAAAAGGTTATGGTGTCGGCCAAATTTTCCTTCTAGCTATTCCCGAACGTCGTCAACGCTAAATGTACTTTCTTCCACGAAAAAACGAATTCCGTTTTCCTCCAAGATATTACATAGGCTATATTCCAGAAGAACTTGATCTCCACAACGCCGTGTCCCTGGCACTTCCACTGTCAACCAGCCTTTTACCGCTATCTAATTGCAATGAAAAACACAAGTAGGTTCATTAACTGTAACGAGAAAAGTTAGGAGGGTACAGCATAGAAATATGAGAAATGTAGAAGATGTAGAAAAGGAACGAAGGAGGGGAATCTATATATTTTAATTTTGTAGCGTGTCAGTCATTCTGTATCCGTTTTCTTTTTTTCTCTGTCAAGTTTTGAGCTAGAAGAGTGAAGTCTGGTGCGTTGAATGTGGAATCTCTGTCTTCATGATTTAGCAGTAGTTTTGGATTCTTAGCAGTAGATTGGGCGTGTGGCAGGGGGTGTTGGGTCACCAGCCGTGCAAAGGTGTAAGATATTTGGAGATGAAATGGAGACATGAATTAAAAGGAGTGTATTTAGTTAGTTTAAATAAGATCCAAAAGAGCGGCTGCTTGGGCGTGTGGCAGGGCGTGTTAGGTTACAAGCCGTGCAAAGGTGTAAGTTATTTGGAGATGAAATGGATCATTTTTGGGTTGTGGTTGCAACAACCAGATGCTGGGAAACACAGTGACATAGGAGAAAGGCCAAAAGGGAGAGTGGAAGAGTGTAAAGGTTGAAACAAAAGAAACCCACCGTACTCTCCTATTCAAATGGCTTTAAAAACAACAAAGGAGAACAGTGAATGAAAAAAAACATTTCACCAAGGAGCTATTTTTAGACTAGGACACTTACCCCTAGAGGGTACACACCCCTGCTAGTCGAGGTATAAACATCGATATTCCAAAGCACGTTTGGGATGGGAATTAGTTCAGGTCTCAAATCCGATGTTTCTCACGAACAGGAATGGATGGAAGAGAAAATATGTCCAATAGATCTACAGCAGGAGGGGAAAGGACAGGGAGGGGAGAGGATAATAACCGAGCAGACAAAGTCTTGTAAGCGTAGAATTTCCAGAGAAGAGGAAGCGAGTGAAACTCGCAGTGCTGGTCCCAAGGACTGAGCGAGCGAAAAATCCCCCACGTTCGGATCTTAATTAAGACGCGGGTGGCGCGGGTGGGTCACATGGAACGATGGGCTGGGCGCGTTTAATTTGCCCCAGTTCACACCCGTTGTGACTCCATCGTCGCCCCATCAAAGTGCATAGTCTTAAGGCTATGGACTAGAACAGCGTTTCCCAAACTGTGCTCCGCGGAGTCCCAAGGGCTCTAATAGTGAGTCTCAAGACCTCCGTCCGCGGCCGTTATGAAGAGGACAAAAATAACAATTAAATTATGCTTTCATCTAGCGATTTAACTATGGTCTCCTGCATTATCATATCTAACTCATTATTCATACTTTCTTATACGTATATTAAGCGATGAGCCTCATAGAGCATAGAACGAACTAAATACTAAATATTTCTCCTCGCTCCACGAGAAACTTTTACTTCGTAAAGAGCTCCGTGGCTAAAAAAGTTAGGGAACCATTGCTTTTGAAGATGCTACGGAGTTTGTGTAGTCATGCAGCTTGAAGTAACACATGTCTCCGATTGAAGTGGAGAACTACACCTATTCAGAATCGAAGTTTCATCTTAATTTTCCTACTCTTTTAACAATAAGATATTATTTATGTGCAATTTTTCCGAGTTAAGTGAAAGACAAGGGGCATTTACAAGCCAAGAACAATAATATTTTATAAAAGTAGATTAACGCTTCCTCTTCTATCAATATCTGATAATTTATTTTAATTTTAAAGCAAGGAAGAGGTAAGCCGGAAGGATTGGACTGTCTCAGAAAAACGGCGGCAAATATAGAACTCGAATTTAATCCAAAGTTTTCGATTGGAAACATCACTCCACCTGGTTCGACATTGATAAGATGGAAAATCCTTACAGGCAATTTGGTCAAGTAAAACCTTCAATTACAAACTTTACATTTTTTTGCAGTAATCAGATCAGCTGCTGACCTACCAGCAAGTGATTTCCTCTAGGATCTTAGAGCCTTCAGTTATCGAGCATCGTTAGGAAATGAAACCTAGTCGGGCAAACTAACTGAATCATATGGAAGCAATGATAACGGTAGTTTAACGGTTTATGCACTTCTTAAAAGCTTGCTATTATTTTAAATTTAATTTTTTCAGTCAGTAACCATGTCTTTTTTTACGTAATCAAATGAAAGAGATGACATAGTTCCTCTACAAGATCACGAAGATTTTTACCGAACAAGAGGCTTCTTAAGACACCGATCATTTCCATGTACGTCCAGTAACATCGTTAAATATTTACATGTAAAAATTGGGGGAAGTTTAAATAGAATACACGCGCCAAAAAATATGAATGGTCGGAATAGGAGACTCCCCTGGATTATTTCGGACGATTTCGTTTTCCAATGTCTTCGGGGAGCCCATTCGCGTCGTTAACGTCGCCTCCCGAGGTTCGGTGCGAGTCAAACTTCTCCAGTTCCGGACACCACGTTCTGCGTCCATAAGAGAAAGAGCGAGAGGAGAGATCTCGTTGGAATTGTATCGACGTTCACAATATCCCCAAAAAAGAGCGATCGGCCGGGAAGGGGGGAGGAATGAAAAGCGGTCGGCGACTCGTTATGTCCATCCCCAGAGGCGGGCTCCCAATCATTACCTCTTCGATGACATTAAAATTCCGGCGGGAATGCCATCATTGAACTTTTATCGGGACGGATTGCTGGCGAAACGAGGGAAAAGCACTCGTTTTCTCTCTCTCTCTGATGGAGCTGAGAGTGGGGGAGAGGATGTAGGCAAATGACATTAAGCTTCGCAGGTAATGAGTCAGACGACGAGCTTATGGAAACTATCGTTCGTTCGTATTCGGCGAATATTCGAGTGTTACACAAGTACTTACCATCATTTCCCTTAAATTGTCAAAACATTTATACAGAGAAATGGCACTGAGTGCGATTCATACCAATTACTTAAATTAATTCAATATCATACCCGAATTGATAGCACAACTCTCGAAAATCTTATGTACAACTTTATCACGTATATTTGAGGAAACAACAAATCGAATGGCTGTTTAATTATTTCCATTACCCACGTGATCAAATGCAATCTTCAATTACACGTCATTCGTAACTAATTTTAACAATTACAGACGGCTGATTCTGTGTGCATAAATCACAGAAATTTATCGACACACCTATTGATAATTATTTTTTAACATTTGATATCATGAGGTTATTGGTTATAATTTCATCACTTCAGATGAAAATGAACTAGGGATAAATATCCATGGCTCCTCTTATTGCGTACTTTGCGAACACAGGCTACGGCATCGGCCTCAAACAAATTACAAAAGAATATAGGAAATCATCTCATCTCTAAAGCATGTATCGACGGATGCCTTCACCTAAAAACAATTATTCCGAAACTGTTTTCTTCACGTGGAGTACAGCGAAAATCAAGACGATGGTTTCTTGACTCAGGGAGAGAAAAAATACCCTTTCTCCAACACGAGTAATGCTTTGATAATTTAATTTGTTCAATATCCTGAATCGAACAGTGGAATGAGGACAGGCAAGAATTACATATCGGTAGTAATACCGAAATCCAACGCGTTAAAGAGGGTGACCAGCTCATAATTTTATGGAGATCCAATTAAATGTGCCTAAATACAGACCTCTTATTCTACACCGCTAAAATTCTCACATGAACCCCTATAATTCTACCACGTGATGGAAACATTATGCTCGAGGTTGTTCGAGTAAAATATCATTTCACCCAGAAATCAATGAATTTAGTGTCAATTAAAGAAAAATTTCTCATCCTTCCAAAGAGACCAACATATCAGCCCCTTACTGAATTACTCTCCGAGACTTTTGACGAAAAATATCACCCCTTTTACATGGGAAATGGTACGTGCATGCACTGCTGAATGGCCTCATTAAAAATGTTGAATTAAAAACGCCTAGATCTCGTTAAAAATCAACGGTTAGTAGTTTGTATGTTTTAGCGACTATTTCAGAAAATTGCCACCAAAGTGATTGAAATATTGCCACCAAAGTGATTTTTTAGGATCGCCGAAAACCTTCCGTTGTGAAGAGGTTTTAAACGTACCGCGTGAAAAAAATGAGTCTACTTTAAGACTATTATAGATACTTATATTTCATTATTTAGAATTTCGTTCATATAAAAGCATGTAATTGCACCATTAATAATGCAATATTTAATTCACACTTCCTTCGGCTACTGACATTAACATATAACATCGAATAACCTAAAAATGCTAAAACTGATTGATCATAATAATAGAGATAATTGTACAGATATTAATGTGCTCAGTACTCTAAGTAAAAAGTATAGTGTCCTACCCATTGATAAACTCTACATTTATATTGTATTGGAAGAAAATTACTTCGTTAAAAACTATAGGGAAAGGTATGCTGAAACACATACTATGGAAAGGCGTAGGCCAAAATATTATAAAGTTCCTCCCTTTTACACTGCTTATGGGCAAATAATTCATAATGTAATTATAACTAATATGTTGAATAGTATTTCATTGGAGTTACAAAACCTTATATCTATATCTGAAGTAAAACGAAAAATAAAAAATATGGCCCATCAATAATATTGATGATAATTTTATGCAATTGTATTTGCTGTGAGTCTTTGTGTATCTCATTATACTTATACTTTTTTATTTATTAGAAACTTTCTCTTATCAAATTTTACTGTCAATTTTAGGTACAGTGTACTCTCAATAGTATACATTTTACACTATGGAGATATTTTATAGTCATTGTTAAATTATTTCTTCACATGCGAGAACTGCTTTTCCTCTCTTGTAAAAACTTAATTTATACTGCTCTGAATGTAAACTCAAATTCATTTTACTGATGATGGCAAATTACGGTATTTTTATGTCTTAATGTTATTTTATTGTTTCTTTATTATTTAACAGGTATCTTACTGTCATTTTAATGCTCTATTGACTTTACTGTCATTTTATGTGTATATCAGAGCAATTTGTAAAATTCAAATGTTTTTGAGATGAGAAAACAGTCAACGAAATCCCATTTGAAATATTTCATTATATCAACTTAAAAACTATCCAAAACGTTGTAATAATATTATGGTATTTAAAATGGCACCTCTAGACAGGCCTCTGGCTTTGGAGGACCAGGAGGTTTATGTACTGTAAATGATGTAATATGATCGTCATTATGACTAGTGAACTATCGCACTCAAACAACCTTATTAAACAAATCATGCCGTGGTGACATTCAGAAGCATAAAGAACGGACAGTGTTTTCTTATCTGTGTACCTATATAGAAAACCTAAAAAAATAATATTTTTTTATTAAACGAAGATTGACGCAATCCTTTGCCTCATTTAATTACCCTTCTGAATCCGCCAGAATGTGCTCTCTGGAACCCCAAGTACATTTTGCATCGCCATCATTTCCGCAAAATCATTCTTTCCCCTTTTCGCGGTGACCTTCGATGTGGAATTGCCAATCTAGCAACCATTGACAAAGGGCAATTTAGGAGTCATATTCGCAGAGATGCGGTTCGGTATTAATAGATTTTTAGGGGGCGGACGATCCGGGAAAACAAATTGGCAGGGTGGACGCGCCGCGAACGGAATCACAGAACGAAAACGCGACGCAATATTTCCACGGGGGTAACTTATTTTCCGAAAAATATCATTACCGGAAGGCCTGCGCGTGCTTTGACGGCGATAATGAGAGTTGTATTAGCGGTACGAGCGATGAAAGAGTCTTCGCATATGGGGTCACAATACACTAACGCCCAAGCTTGACACAATTCCACTTTTTCATAAGGCTGCACCAAATTGAAACAGCTTCAATTAGTCTGATTAGCGTAAAATATGACTACCGCCGCAGTAATTAGAAAGAAAATATAGCGGATCTGGTGCGTACCTTTCCTCTGGATTTTTCATGCTGCGAGCTATTCTCGGGATATCGGAAGTAACTACGACCTATGTTTTAATTGATTCACCTACAACTGCATCTACAAAATACCGGGCAAGCCAACACTAGGGTGTGTGGCATGGGGTTATTCCAAACCAGGTACGCAGCACTCATCCCAGCTGAGCAGAGCCGCGCACGCTCGCCCGGATGCCATGTGCAGGCCAAAAGCAGTCAGGATGACAATACGCGGTCAGACCATACACTGTGACAAAGCTACGTAAACGAACATGCTACCATGTAGCACACTATTTACAAATACTGGTTAGTATTATTAATGCGACTATTAAATAGTAATACAAGGTACAAATTCATGCAGGAGTCTACTTGACTCTATTGGTTCTACAGTCTATTTCCTTGATTTAACGCCTGTGATAATATCAACCATAATAGTTTGGCTATAGCAGAATATCTTGCCGGACATTAGCTTACATAACAGTTTTTCGAGGAGGCGCATCAAATGTACACATATCATTCAATTATTTATTTATTTACAATTTATTTTAACTCATTAGAAAATTTTCCACCCTCCCTCTTGAAATTATTTCTGTCATTCAAGGCGTTACTCACGTACGGATTTATATTGGTATAGTTTACACTATCTAAACTCTGGTTACACGATACAATAACCCGTACGAGTTAATATGTGCATGCAGGAACGCGTGATTGCACACGAAAATTCAACATGTAACCACACCGACTTGTGCGAATGTGTGAACAGGAGAATATAACCTGATCTATTTGTAGATAATAGATCCGGATTTGGTGGAATTCCTTGATACCAAGGATAGAATAATTAACACCGCAATTCCACATGGTAATAGATTAGAGATTAGGGGCCATTCAAGTATTACGTAAGACGTTTTTGGGGGTGGAGGGGTCGGAATTATCTTACAGTGTCTTTTGTAGGAGGGGGCAGGGGGTCTCGAACTATCTTTTGTAAGATTTTTGTCCCTCTGGAAACCTTGTATCGTTCCCGAATGAAATTTTGCAGTGACACGGAGCATCCGCTCGTTAATGGTGCATTTTCCGTGATCTCACCGCTACACCATTGATCTTATTCCGTCGCCCGACAGGCTAACTACATTACCTCCATGCCCAACCAAAGCGAGCATTTAACGAAGAGTGCATTCAAATATCCAACGTCTTATGTAAGACTGAGAGGGACCGGGGGGTTCAGGAAAAATCTTACATTGTCTTATATAGGTGGAGGGGGAGTGGGGTCAAAAATGGCGTAAATCTTCTTACGTAATACTTGATCGGCCCCTTACCTGATGATGCTGCTCTGCGGCGAAACCGGTCGTGTCAATAAATCTATAGTCATGTTGAATTACGAGGTTAATTTTTCTATCCCTGCTCTTTTTGGTTCATGCATTCCTACATGAACTTGTACATGAACACGTACCTACAGGTTAATGCATCGTGCAACCAGGCCTTAACACATGATCGTGCTGCATATCAGGTAGCCCTGAAGATTACGTTACCCGCTAGGAGAGAAAAGGGCCCTTTGGTCTCCAAGGTTACCTGCCCCTCCACGCTTTAAAACCCCCGAAAAGGAGCCCGGATGCGTACGATATTGCGAGCGAGGGGTCTTTCCGGATTGGGGTGAGGAGGACACCGGTGAAGGGCCGGGAAAGGAAGGTCCGTCGATAGAAAGGGTCGGAAAAAAGGCCAATTCTCGGGGAAGTAGTCACAGAGGGAAGAGGCGGCCGGAACTTTTGGGAGTACCGCGGGACGTGAAAGGAGCGAAACGGGCTCAACTCTTCCCTCCTCTTCTCCTCGGACTGTTTTATTTCGAAAGGCAATATAAAGATCTGACGGGAAGGGAGGAGAGGATTGGAAGGGCAGCACACAAAAGGACACAAGAGAGAAAGAGAGAGAGAGGCGAAAGGAGGAACTCCTTGCCGGCTGAGTAGAAGACGAAGAATTCCCAGAGAGCACCGCAGGGATTACGAAATTGGTTCGAACGGAACAAAAGTTCGGATAGGAGAGGAATGGCACGAGGAAAAAGTGTACATTTTTTAAGTCGGAAACAATTTTTTTACGTATTCTTTTGACTCACGATTATCGTGCCGAATGGGTTCTCAGCAGAATACATGCCCCTTCGAGTACGTCCCTTTGAAAAGCGTCCATCGCCCGTTCATTCATTCCAAACAATCGCCTTTACAGATCCCCATCCTCATTTCTGACGCTGCATCGCACGGATGTTCTATGGGCTGGAACTCAATTCACTCTCTTCGTCCATATCGGCATCAACAAAAACATCGCACTTAGAATGTGACACATGGGTCTCAATTGTTCTCAAAGAAAAAGTATAAACCTGCAATATGTATCTACCATCATGATTTGTAGTCGACGGAATCAAAAACGTCAGTAAAATAACGCCTAGATTTACGACAGATGGGGCATAATCGCGATAACGCTAAAAAAAACTTATGTAATGATCTCAATGATTTCAAGCTCAACTTTGTGGAAGTTCATCGTAAATAATAAAAAAGAAAACTTTTTTATTCCACCAATTAATTTTCAGGTACCACTAGTTTTGACGCGGCGGTATCATCTTTAGGTACAAGATTTAGGGCACGATCACGAATAATAGTCACTTTCCAGTAGAGTTTTGCCTTTCCCGCTACACTTGCGTTCTTGACGATCTCATTGAAACCACTGAGATCATCAATATCGCAAATATAGCGTAAAAGGCCAAACTCTACTGGAAAGTGACTATTCTTCGTGACCGTGCCCTAATCTTGTACCTAAAGATGATACCGCCGCGTCGAAACTAGTGGTACCTGAAGATTATTTGGTGTAATAAAACAAACGACACAACTCAATGAAAAATAATTAACTTCCTGGATCATTCAGTCTTAGTCAATGCACAACAAGGTACTATGTTATCCCTCCTGCAACTGTCCCTGATAATTCGCATAATATTCACACTACTCACAGACATACTATTCGTAAAAACAGAATCGACGCACAATTACGCGTGCGTGCTAAGTCAAATCATACGTGGAATATGGAAATAATGGTAAGTTTTACTTTAAAGTATTCCGATGAAAGACATACTCTTCCCCATTACATCATATCTCCAGTCAACAAAAATATTTTGAGGAAATTGGTGTATGTATTTCATTTGTCCAACAAAAAGTACTGCGGGACTAACCGTGACAGTTATCTCAGTGGAATCAGCTGATGGAGAAAAAACCATTTTGAACTTCTACACTACTGCTGGATAACTGTGAAAAATCCACACACACATTGCCCTCATCGGGATTCGTAGCAGCTGTGAAAGGGTACAGACTGTGGATTCTTCACAGTCTTGTTATCCTCAGGGGGTACGGATAGATAGCAATTCTGATCGAGCTGAATTAAATCCCAGGGGAAGCAGGTGATTTTTTTAAAAGGATTCTTCGCGTTCAGCGAATTTCAATAGGAAAATACAGAGAGGAACCCTATATTGTGGAAACTCGACGCAAAACACCAGCAGGACATTTATTTTGACACGGAATTACTGCGGAAAAGGTAGCAGAAACGGGCCCGTGGAACAGCCAGACACGACGCCGAGAGGGTGGGCCAATCTGAAGGAAATAATAAGGACGTGGGGCGCCCGGAGATGGGAGGCGAGCGCTTGAGACAGCCAATGAGGCCTGACTTTGACGCGGTCGTGACGGGGGCGAAAGAGGGGTACCCGACAAACGGCGGCTAATGACGTCGCCCTCGTCCAAAGGCATAAGGGGGGACTAGACACGACATCAATCCCATAGGTATATATAAATTCGGTCTTTCCCCGACGCAGCAGCGGCCTTAAACTTGCGCGATTGCGACGACACACACATACACAAAGGTGACCCCCGTTGAGCTCTCTTCCCCCCCCCCCCCCCCTGACCCTCCCCATATGAACGACCAACTACAAGAGTCCTTTCCCCCTTATCAGAAGCCGTCCGGGCTGGCAGTTGGGCCGACACAACGGGAGGTGGTGGCTGGAGAGGGGGGGGGGGGTGTCACATGCGAGGCACCCGCCCGTGAATTGAGAGTGGGGAGGAAGTGGGACGGGACAGACTTCCCGTCGCGTGATTGGACGACGGAGTCCAACGGCTCATTTGGGGACACTTCTGGCGTTGAAGTCTCCCTTGGGGTCTCCCCCCCTCCCCCACACCACCCTTCAAAGCGACGCCTGCCGAATAAAATGGAAGACAGGAGGGGAGAATGGCTTCGCGGACGAGAGGGGATGGCGGATAAGGAGGAGCTGGAGAGCCCTCCCATCGAGAAGACAATCGATATCGAGATGACACGCGCGATCGACTCTCGAACGGGGTGACAGAGAGAACAAACGACTCCGTGAAGCACTTTCGAGACCCAATATTAGTCATAAGAAAGGCAAAGGGGGAGTGAAGAAGAGGATAAGCGCTGTGAATAACTTGATGATGAAAAGAGAGGATGAGAGGCACGAGTGGGGTTGACTGCGCGACAAACGGTGTGGAGAAGAAGCTCCTCAGAAGCAAATGAGCGTTTGGAAAGGTTTCACGGTTCGTTCTCTGTTGGTTTGCCTCGCAAACACACATGACCGGAAAATGAGAAATTCGTGCTCAAGACAGAGCTTCTGAATAAATTAGCCCTTAGGCGGAAATATAATGGACAACAAGATTTACCACCTGACCTTAACCGAGCACGGTCACTTATGTAAAATATCAAAATAAAGAGCTGATTTCTAGGACTGTAGACACGAAAACCGTTGTCCTCTGTACTTATTTCGTGGGGCGGCAGAAGTACTGCGGACCTCAAGCGGAGATCAGCCTAAGCTAAGAAGGCGTTTTTAGGAAAAATACAAACGGCTGTGCTCAAAGAAGATAAGACTACAAACCAGGAAACACTGTGTGAAAACATTCTTGTGAAGCGTGTCACTCTATGGATCGGAAACACGGACCATTGGAAAAGCTGACCAGATAAGACTATAAGCTTTCGAAACCTGGTGCTGGAGGAGGACGAGGAAGATAAAATGGACCGACAAAATAAGAAATGATGAAGTGTACAGAAGAGGAGAAGAGGAGAGGACCATATGGAACACTATACAGAAAAGAAGAACAATAAACATTGGACACACCCTGAGACACAACGGGTTTGTGAAGAACATTATTGAAAGCAAAATAGAGGGAAAAGTCCCCAGAGAATAAGTTCATGGACCAAATTAAGAGGAAAGTAAATATGATAAGATACCAGGAGGTAAAGGAACTAGCATTGGATAGGGAAGGGTGTAGGGCAGCAGTCAACCAATCTTATGATTGAACGACCAATGATGCTGAGATATGAAGACTAAGTAAAAGAACTCTTCAACTCCACGTTAAGGGTATTTTGTACGACATAGGTTTCGCCGCTTCGCAGCACCATCAGGTCTGTGCACAGCAGCAAAATATATGTTGTGTGATAGATCCTTTAACGCGGAATTAGCGAGTTGTATTTTCTCCGACTCCACGACGGAACGATTCCATCAGGCAAAGCCTAAATAATCTAACTTCTTCCGACTGGAATACGGAGGCTATGTGCTAAGGGGAATGCAACTGTGCGAAACTCGGACGGTACGAATGAGTACCGCAAACTTAAGATATGAATCGATTACAAATGAAACAAACACGACATGTTCCGACAAAATTGATATGAAACATATAAAAGTGTCCCACTAACACTTACATGAAATGTGAAATTACCCGAAAGCGACTCATCGCATAAAGCTGAGGCTTCCCTGGCTGAAAAATGAAAATCAGGAAATTGGACGGATCCTACTGAAGTAATGAATAAAATAAACAGAGATGTATTACCCCGTAATACAAAGTCGGGGAATTAAAAACGAATTAATCGAATTGCTGAGGTAGGAGTCGCAAAGACAGAGCATATGAATACACCTCCTATTACTCGATCGATGATATGACAAGGGCCTCCGCGGCGACCAGCGGAAATAAATGGCGATATGTATTCTAGGTGGCGATAGTTCCCACAAATAATAAGATTCATAAGCGACATTTTGAACACACAAAAAACTCTTCGAAGGACTAAAAAATACCTGATAAACAATACATCAATGCTAGTAAATAGCATTAACAAGTTTCAATCTCCTGCATGATACCTAAGAACAACAACAAAATATGACCAGCTGGAAACCTGTCCACGATAAAGAAATGACAAGATACGCAGATGATATAAAGCACCTCCCAGGCAAAGTTGAGAAACAAGGAAAACGAGTATTATACAATTTTATCACAAGAGCGGAAAACAAAGAATTTTGCCACAAGTAATGCGTTTAGAACCCGATGGAAGATAACAGTAAGGAAGATTGCCCCTTTTCTTTCATTGCTATTCAAAACAATAATCATTGCTACACTTCAATTCATAAATTGAATAAAATTTTTAGCACCTTAAAGTAAATTGACGACCGACGCTATTAACGCATACAGCCAATCAGGAAATGTAACAGAAAAATATTAGGAGCACTAATGCGACAACAACGGTAAAAAAGATGAAAGAAGTCTCAGTTTTACGAAGAATTTCCGTTATACCATATATACACATTAAGCATTGTGCAAAATAAATGTACTCATAAAACAGATATCAAGAAAACGAGTAGCTTTCCAATATTTTAGACATCTTGACAATTACATAAGTACTGTCAAAACCTAGGTCGTGGTAGGGAATAAATTGGGTGGATATTTAACCAAGTTTTTTTCAGTCCTTTCGAGCGTAACATAGTGGAAGTCCATCATTGAATTAATAATGACAATACCAATTATGTTTCAATCCACAGAGTTTTTCATAGGTACAACTAGTTTCAACGCTACTGCGTCATCTTCAGGTACCTCAGGTACGCCAGCGAAGATGCTGATGGTTAAGGAATTTCACCGTTTTTATCCGAAGCCGGATTCGTACCTAATACAGTTTAACGAATCGGGCAATATCTTTTTGATAATAGATAACACGATCTCAAAAAAAGAACTTGGATTAATAATGACAATAGGTACCAATTTCCACAAGATATCGCCTGAATCATTAAACTTTAATGGGCACGGATTCGGCTTTGGGTGAAAACGGTGAAATTCTTTGCCATCAGCATCTTCGCTATCGCTATGCTAACAATTTGGTCATTTCCATAATTATGAGTAGACTGTTCGTCATTAAAGTTTACCTCCACTCGAATTACCGCCGCTTTACTTGGGTATATAGGCATTTAAGAATGATAAAATACCTATATAATCCTAGTTAATTATTAAGTAGAGTTGTAAGGGATGCGCGCGAATGCATCGAATCTCGTCTTTGGTTGCTTAACGTCTAATGAAGCATCCCTCGACGCGGAAGTTGAAGGAGCTAACCTCACTTCTCTTGGGGAGGTTGTACGAGCAAAGAGAACCAGGATCCGGCCCTTTGTACCGCGCTTGTAGAGCAGCAAGTGGGAGCGGGATACACACCCTGCCAGCTCCGCGACTCTTTCCTTACGCATCCAACTGTTTCGGGAAATGCAGATGTGTTTCATCTTGTTCTGGACCAGTGAGAACCCTTTACGGCCGCTTAGCCGATTACGACGAGAAGGATGTGTGGAAAACTTGAGTGCTTTCAGAAGTTCGGAGTGTTGCGGGAGAAGTGTGGAATTCCGGGACACGGGAGGAAACAAAGCTGAACTGTACGTTGGAGCCTGTTGGATATTCTGAGCATGAATTAGCAGGATGCGAACTTAAAAGAGGCCCAGTATAAAAGTGGGACTTTTATGAAGTCATTGACCGTTGATTCGTGAAAAACACAAGTGATTTTATTCCCACAGTTTTCGTAGATATAGCAGAAAAAAATCATTTAGCGTCTCACTGATTCTTCGACTGAAGAAATTCATGTATCCGGCAAATACGGCGATGAAATGCAAAAAATAATTTACGAGAAAATTTCCGGTCCCGGCCGGTTTCTCACAGCGATTCCTACGCATGTACTTCATTCTACAGTGCCTCAGAAAAAAAACATGAAAGCCTGTGACTTTCTCATTGAAAGACTGTTTAATGAAATTATTCTGGACCTGGGGAGTAGTGATGTAACTTTCGCACCGTGGCTTTACGGTTAGGCGTCGCACACACGTCACAGTTACGTTAGGGTTACACAAGAACCGGCATGTTCACACTGTCAATTATGAAACTTTCCACCGTTAAGTTTTTAATTGTTTCCGAACGAATTTATGAATCCAAACTATACTAATCAACAGAATCTATCCTCCGAATAAGATCCTCAAAACTCCAAAAATACCTTCCTGAGGACGGAAACTAGAATGCATCCGATGTGTTGTCCATCAATGCGATGAACCAAAAATCAATTGCTTTCATTAAAGCACGAAAGTCTCCGAGATATAATCAAGAAAAGATACCCCGACGGATAAAGGGCAAAATATTGAACAATGTACCTACACACTTTTTTAAGCATCGATACGTCACTCTCCTTGATTATATATTGTTTAATTTTGTAGTGTTTGGCGACACTAGCCAGTCAATTGTGAAATTTAAATGATGGCAACCCAAAAATAGGTTTCCGCGTAAAGGGTGTACAAAAAGTTCCACAGCATACTTAAATTCATTTGTTGAAATAGTTTGTATGTACCTCTGTGAAATATAAATAAATATTATCATCATTACATAATACGCAAACGCTAGCATGACTCGCAATTTAAATGGGGCAATTCAAACAGAGCAGCTTTCATGAGAACATCATTCACCACAGGGCTGATGGCATAAACACCCCTAGTAAGGACACAAGGTCATTCACATCATCAGCACGAACACATAAATATAAATGAACGAAACGCGAAGTTTTTCGTCGTCGAATTTTCCTATATTTAATGATAACTTTTACTTAACCACAAAAAACACACATGAAAACAAGATCCGGGCTTCAATGCATAAGTATCACCTTCAGGTGCATAACAAACTCAGGAATTATGTGTGTTTTTTGTGGTTAAGTAAAAGTTATCATTAAAAATGTCTATTGAACATACCATCAAGTTAATAAATATACTGTTTTATTCGTCGAATTTACCGTTCAATCCAAAAAGAGTTGAGTATTTTATACCCAGAGGAGCACTGTGGAAATCATTCCATTCAGAGATCTGTGCGATAGTGACTTTTCTCCCAAATACACGATGCGTCTTTCACACGATGACGCATCTTGCAAGAGGGGAAACGTCATGAAATGCTGACCACTGTAGCTGCAACGAAATATGGAACCAAATACGACGAGACGCTGCCAAAGCGCTCGTTCTAATATTTACAAATACGTCTTCGTTTCGGTAAAACTATAACTAACCGTGGAGACCTAGAGTGACGAGCGAAGGTCTGCAGGGAATCAGATGAGAGTTGCGATGGAAACTGAGACCACTAAGTCCCTTTCTCGCATCTAACTCTTGTTCATATAAGTAATATAATTGCGTGAGATTATACGGAGACTAGGATATGGAACTTGCAGTTTGGTGTGTGGGGGCATGTGTAACATCATGTATTAAAATCCCATAAACTTCAAGGTGCGTGCATAATTTAAGTAAAGAAAATGTTTAGTTAAGTCTAACGCTGAAAGTCAGGGGTCATGAGGTGTAGAAATGCTTTAGTGATTTAATATCCATTTGTGCTTGAGATACTTTTCTTTCAGTCCAAATGTCCTACAGATACATCTACATTCGAGATCGAAAATTATAATCACAGTCAGGTAGTCAGAAAAATTGTCAGAATACCACTGCAGCGGTGATGAACGTAAAAAAAATTAATTTTAATGATTTAATTAAAATGAAAACAAAGTAGTAATTTACTTTAATAAATTAAGGTGACAGTTTCTGCGTTCGCAAGCAGGAATTCCTTCATGATGAGAGTAAAGTGAACACGAAAATTCCGCAAAAATATACATATTTAATCTCTTCCAACGGAGGTGTGGATTCTGTGGATCATTTCCAAGTGAAGATGCACACAATAAAAACCACGGTCGGATGGGATCAAATAAATGTATAATTTTAAGGCGGAATTTCAGTGTTTACCTTATCCCTCATCATACATTACACAATGTTTAGTTAACAAGAACATACTACACCGTTGTCACAATAATATTTTCACAAGGAGAAATGCCACCCGAGAATCAATACGGGATTTAATTCATTTACCCAGTCCGCGGGGCGATACAAATATCAAATGTTTAGCATCCATCGATGCCTTGGTGATAACACGAGCGGGGAAGGGCCGTGGAGACCTCAGGAGACGAGCGAAAGCCCGAAGGCAACGAGATGAGAGATGCAATGGAAAACCAGCGGCAATGTCTCCTGTTTTCAATGGCAACAGCGCCCACTCACAATAATGCCTGCTGGTACGATCTCCCGAGTCGAGGAGGGGTGGAGAGTAGGAGAGGGGGGGGGAGAAGAAGGGTTAAGGGGTGGCGGAGAGACCTTGATTGTTGTCGTGGAGGGGGGAAAGGAGGAACGGGAGATGGGAGGCGGGGGAACGAAATGATGGGGATGAGGGGTGGTGCAAGCGATTGCCAGGCGAGAGTGCGGGTATTATTTCACTCGGAGATTTCCCCAGGGGCTTATTTAGCGGCGAGGGGAAGGTGTGGGGAAACGGGGGGGAGGGAGAGGGAGGGACGAGGAGGAAGGGGAACGTGGCGTGCATGGGAGAGGGTAAAGTCGAGTGAGGTGAGGTCATGAGGCGTGACCCTCACAAGGAGTGCCGCTCAGAATCCATATTAACCACATAATCAAAGTCCCAAAGCAATCCCTAAGCATCAGACATAATTACACTAATCATGCTTTCCCGGTCGAGTCCAAGAGATAACGTTCGGAAACACTCAAAATATTTGAAGAGGAGAGCCTAAGGAAGGGGAAACAATTACGATTACAAAGAGCCTCAACTAAAAACGTCCGAGTATAGTACTCCATTTTTAGCAAATACCGCGCACCAACTATAGTGACAAATATTTTATCAACCACTTAACTATGAAATAATAATAATAATAATAATAATTCTTTATACGTAACAGCCGAAGCCAATTACTACGTATTTAATATATGGACGAACACACACAACCATGCCCAGGGAGGTGTAAATATCCTACCCAGGCGGGACCTTCGAACCCGCGACCTTCGGTTTGGCAGGTGAGGACTTAACCCCGCCGCCACCGAGGCCGGTAAAATGATTCGCTTCACTCGGGTTGTGCACAAAGAAATAAAAATTGCTAAGTCAAATTGAAAGTCATTGGAGAGCATTAAATCCGTTGTAGTTTGAATGCATAGAACGTGACTGTACTATGAAAAAATGAGTACCTTCCTCTGTGATAACATTTATTACGGCTGGTTTCGCTTTTTACGGCATCTTCACAGTGGCAGTTGCACATTTTTTCATAGTGCAGTAAAGTTCCGTTTCCACTCTATTAAACCTGAAACCACAGTGTGTGGTTTAAACCACACACAAAACCACACATTATGTGGATGGAACGTGATTGGTCAGTATAAAAAGAACCAAAACTATCGATCATCACTTCTAAATACCACATACATCGAACAAGTTATAAGAAGATATCCACGAAAGTGTTAGAAGTCGCCATTTACGTATGCATACCTACTACCCAGAGAGTCGCCGCAGAAGCGTGCGGCGGGTGGAGTAAAACACCAGCCCAAGGCTACGTCGCTTGCTGCGATATATCGTATGTAGTGACTTTAGCGTCATCTACTTCAGGCGCAAATTAAAAAAGATCTTTAAATGAGACGATGATAGGTTAGTAATGTATTAATAATTATTTTAATTGTTTATACTCAGTGAATCTGTTAACGAAAAACTACGTTATGATTTTTTTAGGAAAAAGTCACATGGCCTGCATGGTCCGTATCAAAATAACAAACATGGCGGCAAGTCGTGAATGTGAGAAGCGACCCGGGCGGCACTATTGCTCAGCCAGTTTGTGCAATAATTTTTCTGGCTGCAGATTAGACAAAAAAATTGCATTTTTCAACTTCCCGAGTGATTTTGCGAGGTTAGTACGGTGTGAATAAGATGGTTAGATGTTTTACAGTTATGACCGAAGCCTGCTCTTACTTTTGTATTGACATCTAATTAATTAATTTGGCCTATGGTATGGCTGTGCGAGGATTTATGTGATTTTATGCCAAGTTTGAAAAAAAATTCCACTTTATTGTTTCAAATGTTATGTTGAAGTTTTTGTAATAATCTAACTTGTGTCTTCAGTATCATTATTCACAATAAAGTTTCTGTGAATTCCATTTCGTTTCTTTTCATTGGAAATTATGTACCAAACCTAAGAAACAATATCAAATACCAAGAGACCTCGTGAATTTTCATCATTTGGACCAATATCGAAAGAATGCAGAGGTCATGTTATAAGCTATCGCTCAAGGTTTCAGTGCTTCGGTGTAAATTTGGCGGGGTTATCGTGGTTGGGAAGCGCCTGACCGCTAGAGTGCTCTGCTAGTAAAACATTACCGTTGGGGGAAGGGGAGCGTTGCGGTCTTGCACCAGCCATGGTAAGGGGGGGAATAGGGCAAAGGCGTGGGGAGAGGACAGAGATGTACTGTGGTTGCCGAGACGAGAGCGCGGGTATTATTTCACTCGGAGATTCCCTCAGGAGGTTATTTACATTGTGACTTCAGATAGTGTTCAAGAAGTTCAATTAAGTTTTGTAATTGGCGCCCATCTACATAGAATCCAATGAAACTATCGTGTATACAAGTCAATTCGACTGTAAAGTCGACTTGGGTTCCTCAGTGCTACTCGGGCTCCAGCATTCCGACGAGAAGGTTACCTTGCCTAGAACGCTGGAGAAGGTTACTTTACCTAGAATGCTCAGTTTCGGCACAAGTTCTATTTTTTATCTACCACGGCGAGACGGAGGAAATATATCTCAGCTCTAATTAAGAACTTCCGTGTTTTTATTCATCATAATCTCCGACATAGAGTCCAGTTGCTTTTTGTATTTTCACTGATGGTATGGGAAGAGAAGTAATATCTGTACCCATAATTTTTCGGCTATGTATTTATCTTATTTGGTCAAAACTATCAGTCCTAGAGATGATAAACAAGATAAAAATTTGTGACTTCCGCAATTTATTTAAAACTAACGACCGGTTTCGGATGCCACGCCATCTTTAGGCCTTCAGACAGCCGAAACCGGTCGTTAGTTTTAAATAAATTGTGGAAGTCACAAATTTTTATCTTGTTTATTATGACGTGCTTCCACCAAGCAAAAGCTTCTAGTTTTTACATTAGTCCTCGAGATATGAGGAGGGGCTGAAATAACATACTTCGTGTCGAACAAACACTTGCTCGATGGGAAACTTCGAAGTAATCTAACAAGGGGAGTGTCAGGTAACCGGGTCTCAGATTTTACCCAAACTCAGTAGTTGTACAGACCGCAGTATGTGGTTCATGAATCACCCCACATATAGGGTTATATTACCAATAGTTTAAACAAAAAAGGCCCATAAACATTTTAAACACCTATAACTATCCTTTAGACGGACCATTTGCACAACAGTTAAAGTGGTAGAGTAGCTAACATACTCGTCTCCGGTCCTGAGGCCACGGGGTCGAACCTAACACGACAAGTCCAAATCTTTACCACTGTTTTTTTTTAGTTTTTCTTTTACGGCATCCTAAAATGCGCTCAAGATTTTTTTATTTTTACTCGAAATAATATTTTTTAGCGAGGCAAATTTTTCATTTGCATACACGACGTCAGGCTTATTCTCTTCTTTCGGTCGAGGGCAGCCTTCTAAATATGTCACTTCCTTATCTTTTCACGACGTATTTTCATTATTCCTTCATGCACATGATTTCCAATTTCTTTCATTATTTTAAAATATTGTCTTCATTCTTTTTACAATTCAAGCATAATTTATAACAATTAAATATTCAAATTTCTTGTGGCTAGGCTGGGTAAAACGGCCTTTACACATGTCGAAAGCGACCACTCGAATAAAAGATCCGCGAGCGCCTTTTCGCGATGCATGTACCTGCGTGAGTAGATGCGTGAACACATTCATCTTTCGAATTGAATCGTGTAAAGGCGCAGAATTGCGCAAATGCATGAACATTTCGCCATAAAATAGCCGTTGTTCTAATTCGGTGAATAAGTTCCTGCATGTGTCCGAGCATCAACCCGCGCGAGTATATGCATCTACAAAATGCCGTTAATACGAGTTTCTACCGAGAAGCTCCTTGTTTACTAATATTGCTCATTTCTACTTCTAGCAAGAGAAACACACATTCGAATAAGGAGTACTAAATAAAAATAAAATAAAATCTGAGACCCGGCTACATGACACTCCCCTTGTAAGCCTAACGTGAAATCCCTTTGTCTCTAGTGGTTCCCAAACTAATCCATCCATTATATATGTGGCCGTTTCTGTACGCTCGTCGCCCAAGTAACGACCACATTCACAAATCTACGCTACACATAACCTACAATAATCTCCACAATTTAAGAACTATTTCTCCCTCTAAAAAAACCCAACGTCGGATTATCACAAAATATCTCTCCAATACAAACGAAAGCCCGAAATTGACGTCATACACAGACACTGCCTGCAAAACGAGCATTACCTCAACGACGCGAGAACATCGAAAAGGATACGAGACGGCCTCCATCGGCATCGGGACACGAAAGACGGGAGAAACAAGAAAAGTCGGTAATGGAGCCGCATTAGCCACCTCGGGAACGATACACTCCACGAACGCCCGCCCGCGAAGAGCTCCGTCTCCCTCCTCTCCCTCATGGGAATCCCTAACCCCGGCACACAACTCCTCCCAAACGCCAAGCAAATGAGTTTTCGAAATCTTCCCCGTGAAGATGGAGAAGGGAAGTGTACGTGAGGGGGAGGGAGAGACGAGTGGATGCTTTAAGATGAAGGAGGAGCTGCAGAAACGGTTGATGCGCGCGTGGGAGGGAGCGATTGGGCGGGAGTGGTGGGGCGTAAAGCCTCGGGGGGCCTTTGGAATGGAATGGGGGGGGAGGGGAGAGGACGGCGTAGTCGGGACGTTAAGGAGTATGGAGGGTGGTTGGTGGGGGGTGGAGGGGGGAAGGAGAGATAAGGTAGGAGAATTTGGTCGACTACGTAAAGGCGGTGGAAACTTCCTACTCTCCAGCAGATAGCGATCGAGAAAATAAGCGAACTCCAAGACTCCAAGTGGCTGCGGACTCACTCCAGGATAACTTCCCATTTCCTCCGCTGAGTACGGAAGAGATGGAGGAGAGGAGAAAGATGGAGAGAGAATCGTGGCGGGAAAGAAACGAGTTACGGCGGTTCCAACGTAAAACAACTTAAATATTATTTTATTCAAACTCTTTCCTTAGTCTCAGATTCAGACTCTTAGAATAAAAAATTGTACTCAATCCGACGTGAAGAACAAAATTCAACGTTTCCACGTTATCTTTCTCAGAAAGAGAACTTCAAAGCACACGGTTTTAAATGGGAAAACGGGAACAACACGGAGAAAATAGTAGTTTTCCACATGATACTAGTGCCATTTCCGCTGAAAACTATTTGGAGGAAGGGATCACTCCCGAAATTTAAAGAAAAAACTATTCTACCGGTAAAAGGTAGGTTTGGATGAAAGTTAGAAGAAATCCTCCCAGTTTTCGACACTTTCGAGGTCCTATCTATCTCTAGTATTCCTCCAATCGCCACTGCATACAATGTACCCATCCTCATCCAATCTATATAAACTATTCTGTCTTCCTATCCACGCTTGCCCAACGTCCTTCCCTCAATCGCAGACTAAAGCAACCCATCGCTCCTTGTTACTTCCTCCAGCCACCTACGCTGCCAATCCGGGATTCCATTCAGAATTTTTCCCGGCAATTATTATAAAAAAAATAATATTGGCATCTTTCCGCCTTAGTTTATGAGTAATTAGCAATTTACTGCGATGTTTGGAGGCAAATTGCGGTTATTTTAGCAAAATGGCGCTGCAATCGGCTCCTGCGGCCGAGAAAAATTCCTCATTTGTATTATACTCGCGGAATAATGAGCACATTTCGTACCATTATTATGATTTTCAACAGGTGACGCAGGTCATTACTACAAGCTGGGTATAACCATATAGACAAAAGGGTGAGATATAGTAATCAAAACTCACTATTTCGTACTATGTCACCTAATCAATCATTTTTGGGACTTATTGAAAAAGTTGTTAAAAATGCCCTCTCAACGACTCGCGATTATAGCGTTCTAATCTTAAGAAAAGGTAGGAGGTTCCTGTGGTTGATCAGGAGCGATGTAAATAATACATATATATTTGTTGTATTAGTTTGGTTTGTCGTATTTTGTTATTATTAGTTTTATAATAATTATTATTTTTTGTACAAACATAAAAATACGAAATAAAAAAGGCGTAAACATTTATTAATATTGATAAATATTGTCCTATTATCATCATACCTTATTGAATACAATAATACCTATATTATATTATTGGAAGCTACATCTCGTCCTCCCACGCGCGCATCAACCGTTTCTGCAGGTCCTCCTTCATCTTAAAGCATCTACTCGTCTCTCTCTCCCTCTATCCTTCCCTCTCACACACACTTCCCATCTCCATCCATATCCCGTATCAAACATATCCCATTCCACTCCATAAAAATATTTTTTTAAAAACAAAAAAAAGACGTCATCAATAAAAAAATAGCAGTCAAAACTCATAGGGTCGCGATGGGACCTCCTTGAAGTAGTTAGAGCGAAATACCATTTTACCTAGAAATCAATGAATTTGGTCTCATTTTAAAGAAAATTATCTCACCCTTCTAATGACAGCAAAAATTCAACCCCTTACCACATTACTTTCGTACATATTTGCCAAAACATACCAGCCCTTTTACATGGGAAATGGTACGTGTATGCACTCCAGAGAGACATTGCTTACAAAATGAGGAATTTCTAACGCTTAGATGTCGTAAAAAAACTATCAGCTTGTAGTTTGTGTGTTTTCTCCACTATTTTTCAAAATTAATCATATTGTCACCGCAATAGATTCTAGGGTATCACAAAAAATCTTCCGTTTTGAAGGAGTTTCTAACGCTTAGACTTATTAAGATAATTTCATTTAATTACTTACAATTTCTGTCATATAAAACTATATTATTGAACCATTAATAATGCAATAATTAATTCATGTGTCCTACAGCTGGAGAAATTAAAAAATATAATTGGAATATGGTCTCTATTATGACTAGGGAACTATCTCGTTCGGATTACCTTAACAGGAGAAATGGAGAGCAAGGAAGGCGGAGAGAGTGATAAATGAAGTGAATAAACGGGTTTAAGTTAATACCCGCGAGTCTTCGAGGGCAAAAGGATTGTAAGGAAGAAGGCTAATCCATTTATACGTCTGATATAATCACACCTGCTGTAATATAAATTATACAAAAATTATATTTTAAAATTTAGACTCCATGAAAACATTGTTATAACTCAGGATTACGGTGCGGATTTCGAAATTCAAGCAAAAATCGGACGTAAATTCGTGTTTTTCATTCGATATGATGCTGTGATATTTATTGGGAACTATTATTTGAATAAATAACTCGATTTATTTGCACTACATGAATTTTACATTGCGTTTGCGGATAATTTTTTAGAGAAATTGAATATAATGAGGCTAAAATTCAAAATTCGTAAATATATGCTATAGATCCTCAATATAATAACAGATGTAGTCCTGCAAAGCCTATGGCTTGTCAGCAGGTGCTGTTTTTAATTAAACAAATTCACAACACTGATCAGTGATAAAACATTGAAAAATTGTAAAACACCTAAAATGTAATAAAAACACATAAATATACACAAAGCCGCAATTAAAAGATTAAATCTAACAGCATAAGTACAAAAGTTTTTTTAATAAAACAAATGTACACAAATGTAAGCAAAAATACAAATGAAATTATAATCGTATGAGTCGTATTTTTTGCGTTAATAACAGCATTTGTAGACAAATCATCGAATTATTATAGAAATCGAAAAAATATCGAAGCATATGTCAAGTGCTAAATGGCTACGCGCTAAAATAGCATTAAATTGCCGAGAAACCAAATAGATGACATTCAATTTTTTCACCCTTATTCCTGCAAATTACTAATAAGTACACGCATTCAAATCAAAGAAGTGCAAAACAAATGAAAATCGCTCCAACCGCCTAAATAGTATTAGTGACTTGAATGGCTAGGTAAGTTCACTGCGTCTCACGACAATACCCATGTAACGTTTGGTATTTTTCCCTTCTACAAGTATGTGTCGCTTCATACTTTCTTGTTTCATTTCTTTTTTATTTAAAGTTATTAGGATAGGGTGATTATTTTTCTTTATTACTGGTCATTTAAAATTTTCTTACTATATTAATTGATTGTTGAATGTTTATTTTTTAGGGAGTTAAGGAGTAGTCGATTGGAAGTGGGGGAATCGTTGAGATCTGGGAGAGAATCGTTGGGAATGTGAGAGAAAAGGTTGGAGGTGTAAAGGCGATCGCTCCGAAAGAAGTTGTATTAAAAAGGTTGTATCATTGAAAAATAAAGAATCACATGAGTGAACAAAGGTTCGATGTTACTAATCGGTTAGAAAAACTCAATCGAGAAGAGGGCGTTAGATTTTTACGAGTAAATAAGCAACATAAGTGAACACACAAAAAACTTCAGACTGTCTGTTATTACTCAATGTGACCACACAGTTCAATTAATCGGAATTATCTCGAAATGACGATCGCAGAAAAAGGGATTTCTACCCTCCAAGTACGCTGGAAGTAACCACTTCATATCCTGATGATGCGACTCTTCACCGAACATGTCCTATGTTACATGCTACTCAACCGGTTAGGAACTTCAAAAGTAAATTCACCTGAATAAGCCGGTATTCATGGTTGCAAATGAATTCACGTTCGCCAGTTACTTAAGTTTGATGAAGCACAGCATCTGTAGAAGACACGATCTCAGAGGCGAGGACATAATAAGAGGCTTAATTTTTCCCACCGCCATTAAGATGACGTTATTAATCTTCGTACAAAGAATGGATTCAGAAATGCACACGACTAGCCTACTAACGTTGCCTTAAATCGATCTTGGTTGAAGCAATCTAATTCTGGAAGCGTAAAGGAAGGCTCATCAAGCCTTGGCTTATCATCGTAGATGTCTGTAATTACACGTCAACCACATGCAGAAGGCATTTCGATCTACAACAAAGTTCTACGGGATACTGACAGATTAAGGCGAAGCAGGAGGGGATTACCATCAATATTAATGAGGTCATTCGCATCGCATATGGGATAGATGCTTCGAAATTTTCCACAATTATTTTATCATGGAATTCGCGAGATGAGAGTCTTTCTTTATGCTCTCAATTTCGAATCGGGACAGCTGCGGTGAATATTGGGCTATGTAGGTTGTATGCATCATCTATCTCTAAGTCCGTTACATTATTGACCATCGCTAAGTTCTTGACATGCACTCCCATTGTTCATATCAAAACTTAAGTACTGAACCTTTACTTGTTTTTTTCCCATAGATTGAGATTAATTGATAAATCTCGAAAACGTGAACAACCCTTGAGTACCCAGCATGTAGTACCGGACTCGTTTGGAGAAAATCACCTTTCCGCCACACACTCCTGAGATGTATTGCAGAACACTGTATTTTGTAAATTCAAATCCCTTCCGTATTTTGTTGGCTAGTAATTTCGGATGTGTGCGGAGAATTATTACATCCTGCCGCTCACAGTTGCGATAGTTTTTACGGCGGGGCATTCTTGTCGGAGGAAATCCATACCGCGTCATTTCGGCATCTATTATGGTACATGTCTCCGGAAGAATCACGCCATACCACTAGATCTTGCGATGATTTCCAGAATACCCCATTAATAAACTTCCTAGAAGATTCTTAGATCGTCTGGAGACGTTCAATGTGGATGGCACCATTAAAAAATATTTCAAGTAATTTCCTGATTGAAGCCTCGATGGCGAAGAGGTAAATTCAACGCCCATTCACCTGGGTTCATGGTTCCAATCTAACTCAAGTAGCCCAACACCATCAAAGGCGTATTCAAATTAAACTTATTATTTCGGTGCTCTACAAGAGGTAGGCTTAAATAAATGACGGTAAAATTCCTTAAGATTTTTACAGGAACAGACCGCTACTAGTGAAACACGGCAAGGAAGATGCTACTTCACTCTGGATAGGCCACACCTCGAATACGCCGCGAGCATTTGGGACCCTGGTCGTAAAGATTTGACCAAAAATATAAATGAAATACTAAGAAAAGCTGCACGCATCGATAGAAACTGCTACGAGTGAACAAATAATGTTTCACCAATTTTAGAGAGATTCAGCTGGGAGCACCTAGAGACTCGGAGGCTACACGCTAGGCTTAACTTGCTTGAGAAATTCAGAATTGATATGTTTAAGAGCGACACAGAGAATATTATCATGACCCCTTACTACATCTCTAGGTCTGACAGAAGCGATAAAATAAGAGAGTTACATTGCCCGAATAGATAGGTACAAAAACTCGTTCTTTCCGCGCACAATAAGCGACCACAAAAAAACTGAGCTCCATTAAATATACTCCCATAATACACGTCACCATTTCACCTCCCAAATCCCTAGTATCTCTTACATCTTTCCCCGGCTGGAGTCCTAACACTCCGGCCATGTGCGGTTGTACGTGGATGAAGATGTACCCGACAAAATATTTTCTTTCTACAAATCATCATACTTGTAACCACTCTTCGTCCCATTCCTGTAAGAAGTCGATCATGCGCTTTTGTATGAACACACTTACAAGACCGCAATTTGATGTGATCGATAAAGAAATGATCATCATTAAACGCAACATCGGAGTGGCGCTTATGGAGTAAAGCGCGAGCGAAGGCAAGGAAGAACGGACGTGAGGGAGAGGAACGGGACGGAAACACAGAGAAAGGACAGGACCAAGAAAGGGAGTTGGGGTAGAGAGTGAAATGAAAGCGGGCGAGCGGAAGGAGGAGGAAGAAAAGCTTATCCCGAGTTCCCTGACCCAGGGGCGCCTGGAGGAGAACAGAGGGGGGGAAGGGAAGGGAGGGAGGTAGATGGGGGGGAGGGGGGAAGTGAGGGTCTCAAAGGGAGTTTTTAATGGAAGGGCGCCTCCGACGGGAGAGTGTTCCGACCCTCTCTAAGGAACGAAGTTTCGTCCGACTATGGAGAGTTTGGAAGGAAGAAGAAGGATCTTGAGCGCCCCTGAGGCGAAGGGACGGAGGGCAGGGAGAACCCTTGCCCCTCCCCCCCTAGTAGGGAAAGAGAGAGATAGAGATATGCAAGATACAAATAGAGAGAGAAAGATGGGGGGGAGGAAGGGAAGGGGCAAGATAGGACTGGCAGGAGAATAAGACGGAGGGCGCTGCAAGGAAGCGAGGCGCTTTAAGGACCGCCCTAAGGGCAAGGGCAAGACGGGAGAAGAGAGAGGGAAGGAAACCTTCTTAGAAATTGGAAGACGGGGATGGGTCCCTAGTCCTTTTCGACTCCCTCATTTTCTCGCTCACATCATCCGCTCCAATTCTAGCAGTGCCCGCCCCCTGAGCGAGCTCCATGTTCCGTTTCAACCACCACCGTAATCACTGTTGTAACCAGCAGATACGCATTCTCACTACATCGCACGCAAGCTAGGATCTCGATCCACATAATAGTATTTGGGCGTTGGCTGTGTGCTGACTTGAGATGTAGCGAATGAGTCAATGTTTATAGTAACTTTTTTATATATGTTTTAATTTTTATCCGTAGGATGGACAATATTTGGAATTTCACATACAATGTTGCAGGTGACCGAGATGTAGCAACATCTGATTTATACATAGATAGCTAGAAGTCGAGGAAGAGTGAGATGCCTAGAGCGTGGGTGGCGGAGTGGTTAAATGAGGTGTTTAAATGAAGATGTGGCTTAAAAGCTTTTAGGAAAAGAATGTTTGTGGCATAGCTCCAAAATGCTTGCTGAATTTTGATGACGTAATATGTAAATTGGGCAACTATTTCAATTAGGCAACTTGCAATCAGGTTATTCAAAAGCGAAGAAGCGATGAAAAGGGAAAAGAAAGCTAACCTTTATTTGAGAGTAAAATACAATCGCGGGCTTAACTGCCACCGAAGGTGGCAGCTTAAGCTTGTATTAAGGATAAATGTCATCATAAAATGTATATGAAGTTCAGTGTGAATAATAAACTAAACCATTATTATTAGATACCATTATTTCCATTCCCGGCATTTTGAGGCCTTCGAGAATAGACATCGGGAGTACTCATTCCCCGTGAATCTTCGACAATTTCCGAATTTGTCAATTTCATCTGTTAAGATAGTTTGAGCGACATAGTTCCCAAATCATAATGCAGACTATAATCGAATTATACATATTAATTTTAGCAGCTCAAGGAAGCATGAATGAAATACTACATTATTAACAGCACAATATTATACTTGAATATGACTAAAATTCTATGTAATCAAATGGAAATATTCACATGTGTAGGTATTTAATTTGACTCAATTTTTCCCGCTGTAAGTCAAAACTCCGTGAAAACGAATGGTTGTTTGCGATTCTGAAAAAAAATTACTGCAGTGACAATAGGATTTATTTTCGAAAATAGTAGGGAAAACATGAAAAACTACACCCTATTAATTTTTTGAAGAGATCTAGGTATTACAAATGAATCATTTTAAAAAATTTTCTTCCGTTTTGATGGAGTTTCAAACGGTCCAATCAAATACTTTAATATGACTGAAACTCTAGCACCACCAAATTAGGAAAGCCCTCGGATTGAAACAATTATATGGGATTTCTTCCCACTTCTCCACAGACGTCCTCTTCCACACCAGAGGCCGCCCGAGGAAATTCACCGCCTACAATTACTCAAAACTACAAATAATTCGAACCAGTACGCCTCTAGTTCGAGTGCAGCGCAACTTATATTAAAGGTTGATACTCTGGATGGTAAAGCGACCGCGCTTTCCGACTGGATAGCGTTTACATGCGCCTACAATGCGGGGAAAACGCTATCTTTAGACGTTATTGAGGTAACTATCGCGGTTATTACCCATTCAAAATTGTACTGCAAAAGTGGACTTAAATTATTTCGCTTCTGGTTACAGATAGTAGATTACTGTCCTAATACAGAGTCACGGGCATAACCATTCGGGCATTTATAGGTAGATGGAGATGGTGCTTGCTATTTCGGCCAGAGTTTGACGCTGTAACGAAGGCCGCCATCTGTGTTTCCCTCGATTTTCCTCAGCGCTCACGCGTTAACGCACTAATTAATCAACTTTTTGATGTTTTCATTCGATGACCCACTTCAAATCATAATGCACTCATTTTCTGAAAACCACTCTTCTCATAATATTTTTGTTCATAATAGTTGAAACTATCCCTTATGGCTGGAAAAAACAACCGAAGAAAAATGGAGTAGAAGCAATACCTGTTTTAGATTATTTGCCTCTAAAGTGCATACACGTACCATTTCACACGTGAAAGGGCTGGTATTTTGCGTCAAAAATCTAGGAAAGTAGTTCGGTAAGGGGCTGATCTTTCGCTATTTGTTTCCTCAATTTTCCTCAGCGCTTACGGGTTGACGCATTACTCTGCAACTTTTGATACGAGCGATACCTCCAAGTAAATACATACCAATCACGCCGTTCCCTTCCGGGGTAGGCAGAGTCACTAAGTTTCACTCATAAATACATATTTGTACACCTAACTCGGCTTCAATAATTTCCTCCATACTGACCTATCCTTGCAAACCTCTTTTGCTCTATTTACTCCCATACACTGCTTCATACACGCTCTCCTGTTTTTAAGAATCCTAATATTCCTCCTCTTAAGAATTTCCTCAATCGCATTCAACCACAACTTTCTCGGCCTACCTCTCCCTCTCGCACCATTCATTTCACTCTTATATATCTGTTTCGTTATTCGACTCTCATCCATTCTCTCAACATGGCCAAACCACCGAGGCACACTCCTTTCATATATGTCCATTACTCGAGCATTTAACCCACATTCATTTATTACCCACTCATTCCTGACCCTATACATCCAACTCTTGCCGCAAACACTTCTCAGATAACTCATACGATAGAGTAAGCATATATAGTGGCAAAGCATTACTATAAACTGGACATAAATTTTTGAGAGCTTTGCGAAGAATTTCTCAGGTGCCACCAACTTAGGGGAGGAAGAATTTTGGCTGGCGGAAAAGGCTAATTGGAGGCGCTAGTGGTACTCTGAGATTTTGCATCGACATACACAGGAGTCCAAGTAAATGATATATGTTTTAAGACTTATTTACTTTAAATTATTAAAAAAGGTAGTTTATCACGATTTCGATCCCGCTACTAGGTCCACTTCTTCGTCCTATCAAGAGACGAGCAGGAAAACAACAGGAGGAAGCAATATGGCGTATGATTTCAGTCGTCAGGCCACAGTTTTCAAGACGCAATGCCCTCTCCAACTACCTCAATACATAAAAACCCCACAGCTAGCACAACGCACACCAATCTCTCCCCTGCCCCACTCCCCTCTCACACGGACGCCCATTCTCCGCCCCACTCCACCCAATTTCCCAAGCGGGAAGACGCTGGCGTTGCGGGGGGTTCGGGAGGGGGTGGGGAATTGGGAGGCAGGAGATGCGTCGTCGGGGGCGGTAAAGAGGAGCAGAGCAGGAGAGCCCATCTTTCGCCCGCCACCCAACGCGTTGCTTAGAGACCGAGCTCCACGCCCCGACCTGCAAAAAGGGCTTCGAGGCTCACTCCCTCTCTCCTACCTCTTTTTCTTTCTTCGCCTCTCCTGCCTCGTTCTCCTTCAACCCCCTCCCCCCCCTCCCGCGCCTCACTCGCACGCCTACAACCTTCCGAGATCCTCCGCCTCGCCCCCCTGCTTCACGCCGCCCTCCTCCCTCTTACGACCTCTCACGGGAGGAGAGAGAGAGGGATGCTTTTATTGAATAGAAGAGGGGAGTGTGGAAGAGGAGGGTGGCCGACGGGGGTGGGTTTTTCTCGTGGAGGAGGGGATGATTTCAATTCGGGGGTGGGGGGATTTTGTGACGGAGGATAAAGGACTCGGGAGGGGAGAGTGGAAAGGACGCAAGGTCTTCCGGAGTGGGTTCGGGGAGTGAGGCAGGAGGTGCGGACGGGCACCCGATGACGGGCGACGAGTCTAACACACTTCATTCCGAGGCGAAATTAAGATCTCGGCAAGTTCCACCAAGCCGTCCACCGGATAATAATGTGGTATCCGGGGGACTGCCGAGAGAAGTGAAAACTTAAAGTAATGAAGTTAAATCATTGGTTTAAATATTGCTTAATAAATTTACTGATATCAAAAATTGAATTAATGAGTTCTCACAGCTGGTTCATATTTGTCTTTTTACATTACTGATCTTAGAACAGAAACAACTGTGATTAAAATATACATACATAGAAATATAGTAGAATTCTTGCATGGTACTGCGCGAACGCGCATTAAGCTCCCTCGCTCTCTTGTAACTACACCTATCTGCATATGAGAACAAGACATAGAAACCGACACCTAATTTCGCGAGTTCCTACATTTATCTACGTGCAGAAATATGAATGCTCAGGTCCCGCTAAAGAAGCTTCCACTTAATAAGTCCCGTGGTCACCACGTAGATCCTCCAACGACCGCTTGGAGGCACTTCCCTCGGGACGTTAGAGGCACTGTATTATCACTGGATCTGATAGCATTACTTCATTGCAGTGTGGTGTCAGGCGTTACTCCTGTTTTTAATATTGACGCGAAGACTCTCGTGCTAACAGCAGCTTCAACAACAATATAATGGACTGAGCTGACAATGTATGTATGTACTACCGACAGCTCGTTGTAGTTGCTAAGTTGGCCATGCGACACCAAATTCATCCTTACAGTAAGCTGTACATCCTTAGCGTAAGGGGCATTGCCACTTTTTCCCGGAATAATTGCCGATCGCGGCTGAATGTTTGCCAATTGGTCATTATTTGTGTTCAAATATCCTTCATGTTGTTATGAATGTTGTATCAGCCATTGCAGTGAGATGCCAGGGTGGAAATTTAATAATATTGTTACCCTTGCTTTGTACGCCCATAAGCGGTGACGTAGGGGGCGTGCCTCGTCTAACGAAACATGGAGCTCGCCTTTCACTTGGCCAACCTCTCCTAATAGAGGGCCTCTAGGGAGTAGAACCTCAGCGCCGTTGAGCGTTCGATATTAGAACCACGTGAAGTGCATACTAATGTGTATGGGTACAGCGTGACGCATTCCAAATGCTATTGCTGGTCCCTACATTTTCTCTAAGCTGTTAGGTTAAAGAAGTTTTCACTTCAAAAATACACCACACCAACGGCGGTTTCACGCCACTCCTCGCCTTAATATTTCACAACATTCAGGACGACAATCCCGAAGATTGAGTGCAATAAGATAGTTGCATTTCTTCTTAAAGGGAGCATTTTGGATGAATTTATTCTTTCGCTCGAAAACCTTTATCCAAAGAAAATTTTTGTTATTAAAAAAACAAATTTTTACTGATTCATTCATCTTTCAGATGATTTAATGGTTACATTTACAAAACCACAACTTAAAAAACACACACGACCCGGGTTTCAACGCTTGAGCGTCAACTTCAGGTGGCCAGACCTGAAGATGACGCTCAAGCGTTGAAACCCGGGTCGTGTGTGTGGTTTTTGGTTGTGGTTTTTGTAAATGTAACCATTAAATCATCTGAAAGATAAAATGGAATACCACAAAGTTAACAAAGAACTTGTATTATTGATTCATTCATCATTTTTCACAGATCAAATCATTAATCGTAGACTTTGTTACACAAGGTCGCAATGGCATCCTGGATTTCTTAAATTTCTGCTACTAATTATAGCAATTTTCACCCCCGTCTCCCACCCCCGACAAAAATCCCGGCTTCGCCATTGATGTATGTCACTCATTGTCAAGGAACAAAAATTTTGAAAGAATATCCAAACAAAGACTTTTAACACTAAGGAATGAAATTCGCAATGAAAAAATCATTTGACTTGGCCGGGATTCGAACCCGGAACGCCGCGGCTTCTGGACGAGAAAAAAGTTTGCGCTAGAGGATATAGATTCGGAGAGATTTCCTATTTCCGGCCATTCTCCGAAGAGCGTAGTTCGGAAGAGGAAATTGGTTGGAGGAACCGTCGGAGGACTGTATGAGCAGGAGAAGGAAAGAATGACTTGTCATTAAAGAGGAATTTAGACCCGGTGCTGGGGTGAAAGAGGAGAAGACGTCGGAGTGGGTCCCCAGGGAGTTAAAGGAGGAACATGGATCCTTTCAAGTTGAGCGAGGTGGTGCAGCGGTGTGACTGCCCTCGCACTGCGCCCCATCGTCTTCAACCCCTCTCCCCCGAAGAAAAACGAAGAAAAATAATTTATGAGAGATAGAAGCTTCGCCTCTTTCCCTCTCTCTCTCTCGTTCCAGGACGAGGCTTGAGGAAGAAGTTCGTTGAGTTGGCGAGACTCAGTGAGGAAAGGGGAAGGGGAAAAAATCATCACACAAATGCCATACCTACTCTGTGGGTAGAGTAGAGTAACATAAAATCATAAGGTTTAATATTTTGGAATTACCTCAAATTCTAATATATCGTGGGGAACACAGATACAAAACATATGCGGCACAGCATTAAAGAAATTGAGTTTTGTTAAGCTTTTAGAAGGAAGGTTCTCGAATGAAAAAGTCAAAGAGAGATGTTACTTCGCTCTGGTTAGGCCACACCTCGAATAGGCCGCGAGCATCTGGGACCCTGGTCATTTAGATTTAACAAAAAAATATTAAAATTAATATAAAACCTGCATGCTTCGTTGAAAACTGCTATTATATGTAAATATATTATCACGACGCCTCACTACATCTCTAGGTCTGACAGACACGAAAAAATAAGAGACCACACATTGCCGAACGGATAGGTACAAAAACGCGTTTTTAACGCGCACAATGAGCAACCAAAACAAAACCTGAGCTCCGCTAAATACACTACCATAATAAATGTCACCAATTTCACCTCCCAAAACCTTATCCCTTACATATTTATACCTAGCACCCCTGCCACACGCCAATGCGGCGGCTTGCAGGGTAGTGTGTAGATGGAAATTGCTTAAGAGGAGATTGAGAAGAAGGGAAATGTACATCTACATGATACCTTACCAGCCGCCGCAGAGGCATTCGGCAGGGGGAGCTGAGGCACCAGCCATGGAGTGGGAGAGGGAAAAAGGTGGATTGAGTGTTCATACGTCTGTACATCCAAGAAGAATAAAAAACAATAGTGTTCCAGTGACTTCAGCACCCTTTTTCCCCTCCTTCAGTGCCCGATTCTGGGTAGTGCAATTTCAACCGCCCTGCCCCATTTCTCCTCCTGACCCCCCCCCCCTGCTCCCCACCCCACGCTGTTACAGATTGGGGATCACCGTCACTCAAGTCTTTTCCTACTTGGTCCACTTAAAAATCATCACTCCCCCGTGCCCCTTCCCACCCTCCCAACGCTTCGACCTATGGTTTCATATCTACGACCACAACCGAAGAACGTCTCACGTGAATACGCCACAGTGTGGTGAAACGCTTTGTGCCAATCAATAAGTCTTTGGAATATTACAGAGTATTTATTATTCGTTATATTATTAACGAGTTGCACCAAGTCCAGCCTAATACGGTTACATTTTATGTGTCTTAAGTTAATGACAAGAACTATTCTGATACAATCACAAATGGTGAGTGGAGAGATGGAACTTTGGTGCCCATCACTTCGACAGGGTACCTCTCTGATGTTGTCGCTTCCATCAGGTGTAGACACAGAAATGGGAACACACGTGGACTACGTGTGCAATTAACAAAGATTTCTAGAGATTTAAGTATTCTATATAAAAGTACGGATCACACAATTGATTTCCAGAGTAAGTATTAATCACGTCGGGGAGGAAAATTACAAACTTCGATAAATATTGACCAATTTTAACGGGGTTGAACTCGGCGCTGGGGAATTATCGCACAACCAATGAAAGACTAGAAATGATCTATCACTTTTGAATTTGGTCATTTTTCGAAAGGCTCTACTACTTTACATCTCCTTTTCTGTCTCAGAATCAACATGGTTTCCTTCCGGGCCGCTCCTGCCTCACCAACTTAGCTGTTTTTCAGCACCATGCAATCAATTCCATTACCGACAAAAGTCAACTTGATGCTATCTTCCTAGATTTCTCAAAAGCCTTCGACTCCCTCGATCATACTCTCCTTCTCCACAAACTCTCTCTTCGATTTAACCTGCACGGTAATTTTCTAAACCTAATAAACTCCTTCCTCAGTGATAGAGCCCAACGGGTCATACTATCTGGCTCCTCATCCCATTGGTCACCTGTAACTTCTGGGGTTCCTCAGGGAAGTGTCCTCGGACCATATCTTTTTAATCTTTTCATCGATGATTTAGCCTCCCTTATTCCTTCCTCACAAGCTAAAGCCCTTCTTTACGCAGATGATTGTAAGATATTTAAGCAAATCAACAATGTTTCGGACTGTTGTGACCTCCAGGATGCCTTACAGATGATTGCTGAATGGTGCAAAGTCTGGAAACTCAAATTAAACTCAAGTAAATGCAATACCATGTCAATTTCCCTGAAAAAATTCCCCCAGAACTTCAATTACAGCGTAAACTCCCAGATTATCAATCGTGTCTCATCCGTGAAAGACCTAGGTGTTTTGATGGACCAAAAACTCAACTACTGCGACCATATTCTGGCAGTTAAAAATAAAGCTATGTCTCTCCTTGGCCTCCTCTACCGCTACACAGAAATTACAGATCCATTTGCGTTACGCTCATACTTTTCAACTATTGTCCTTCCACTCATCAATTATTGCTCCCCCATATGGTCCATCTCGGCTCCATCTAATATTTTAACTCTCAAGAGTGTTACTAATTTTTTCTGCAAGATAGTAAAATACAGAGTGCCCCATTTTCACAATATGGCAACTGATACCTTTTTGTCTACAGTCTCCTTACCTGATCTCCCGAAACTAATGCTCAAAACTGACCTTAAGCTCATTCATAACATTCTCAACTCAACTATAGACTGCCCTGAACTGATCTCTAGCATCAGTTTTCGAATCCCATCTAGACCCACCCGCACGCACTCTCTACTCCACCTGCCCATTCCCAGGTTATCCTTGACCAAACGCTCCCTTCACTTCCGCCTCTCCTCCCTGATAAATTCTCTTCCTACCAACATTGATCCGTTTTTGCTTTCATCCAACACTTTTACACAACGCGCTCTTTCTCATTTCGCTAGCAATACTTAATTGCTTCTCTCCCTTGGGCCCCTTAAAAAAAAATGTTAATAAATTGTTATTGATCTTAGTTTTGTTTGAATTGTATGTGTCTATCTTCTGTGTTTGTTATATTGGGCCACTGTAAATTGGCAAGTATGCTGTATGTGGACAAATTAAGTAAATAAATAAATAAAATAAATAAAATGTAAGTTCCGTAAAATTCATGTAATCGCGATAGCCGAGGAGAATACCACACGCATTCCTTGGCCTCCGAGAAGGCATTGCCGTTTCCTCGCCAGGGCTCGGGAGACAGAAAGAATAACCACCTCTCTGCCATCTCCAAAGCTCCTTTGCCAAATCATTTACGAATTTGTCGTTCTTCCCTTTGTACTTTCTAAAAAGTTCCACTCCTATTTGCGTGATTGGACAGGTCTGATATTTGCGCAAAATTACAGACTTCTACTAGCAGACGTGGTCAAGAGCACCCAGGACGAATAGGGAAATCAACCATCCAAGTTGGGGACGAGCCCGAAAATGCTTAACTTAGATGACCGAGGGAGTTCTGGTGGATCCAAATTAACAGAACGGTAGCTTAATAACTCACTCACATCGGTGAAGTCCATAGGAAGATGAAGAATTTCGGAGTGTCGTGACTAGGTGACGATAAGGGGAGATTGGAACTGAAGAAAAGGCAACGTAAATTCAAAGAATCCTAAATTTTTCAGTAAGAAACACGACAGAAAATTTAATGATACAATTACAATACCACATACTAAAAAAACACATGACCCGGGTTTCAAAGCTTCCAATATGAAGATGGGGCTTAAGCGTTGAAACCCGGATCGTATGTTCTTGTAAATATGTGGGATTGTAAATGTTATCATTACATTTTCTGAGATATGTAATACCAAAACGTTACAAAGGAATGAAACACGACACATTCGACAAAGTTTGACACAAATACACACAAAAATGAAATGTGACTCTCGTCATTGGCCTTGCGTTCACCCTCACGTACTTTTAAAAGCGGCAGAGAAAGAATTACAACTGTTTCGATCCAAACCTCTCCATTTTCACGGTGGGGTCAGAGGGGAACTCGGAAGAAAGGATTCATGACGCACAAGTTGAAGGGATTCAGCAAAATGAAAGTAAGGGAAGTGAAAAAAATAAAAGAAATCTCTTCCTCGAGAGCACAAAGGGCTGGTAGGGTAGGGGCCGAGAGCTGGTCAGCCGAAGGTAACGCGACGGTAACACCAGAGCTGGTGGAAGGAAACCGGCGATAGACGAACGGCTGGTCTGACTCTAGAGAGGAATGCACACAATAGGAAGGGGGAAAATGTGATGAACCGATCCCTCGCTTCAATTTTTTCTGTTGGGAAATCCCATCTTTTGCTACAAGAGCAAAGAAAGAAAGGACCACGGAGTCCACGTGGGAGGAGGCGAAGTGGAGGAAGCCATTATGCAGCCTTCATAATAACAGAAAAGAGAATAAATTCTACAAAGAAGTACCAAACAAAGAGCTCGCGTAGCGACGCGGTAAGCGGATTTTAGATCGGTGAGGCTCAATGGACGTCGTGCATTCCTTTTCAGTCGGATGAGCAGAAGCGAGCGGAGAATTCTATGAAAAATACCTCCGATAGGAAATTTAAGCGAGCGTCAAGGTAGACACCCCAAATGTTCTAGTGAACTCATTTCCTCAACTTCAGGGCAAGAATGCAACTTCCAAGCTAGAAAAAAATAAATTATCACTTTTGGGGAGAATTGTTACACTATTAAGGTAGTATGAGCGAAATATAATTTCGCCTCCAAATTGATGAATTTGGTCTCAGTTAAAAAAAAAAGTTCCACCCTTCCAAAAATACCAAAATATCAACCCCTTATCAAACTACTTTCTGACACCACACAATTGTGTGAAATTCACAATGGAAAAATCATTCGCCTCGACTGGGAATCGAACCAAAAATCGAAAACAAAAAAAAACCAGATGCAAAATGGGATCAACGCCTGCTTATTTGTAATGCACGGTCAACTTGAACGGTTCTTTAGATCGTCAGCCCCGATGAGCTGTGAAAATTCAAACCCTACCCGCCAACTCCTCCGCCATTCGAGCAACAAGGCTCCGCGAGATGGATATGGGGCATGAAATTTGGCAAGGGTGCAGAGGGGAAGAATGTGGAGTGCGGGGCTTTGCGAGGAAGACGAGAAAGGGTCGGGGGAGCAGGTGGGTTCGAGCGGGGCGCATAAATATGCACCCCGGTGCCCCGAGTTGGGTGAGTGGTTCACGGAGAGCACGCGCGGAGGTGATCCTGAGTACACGAGGCTGGACAGCCTCGCCTTTCCCTCGGCCAAGACCCCCACAGACTAGAGTGAACGTGACGAGAGGCGTGAGGGTGAAGGGACCGAAGAGGGAAGGATGGCGTTCATCAAAATCTACACGCCCGAAATTCCAGAGAGGAAAATTCATACGCCTTCACCGGGACTCGAATCCCTCGATTTCCGGCCGAGTGCTTTAGCCAGTTCAACTACTGACGCGTCCTCTTCCCTAGAGGATGTTTGTGGACTTTTTTTGGAGGAACGCTTCTTGGTGTTCTAAATTCGGGTTTTACCTCTCGGGCTATGTCGCTTAGCGCACGACTTGGACTGTTAAGCTACGTTTTCATGGACGCGTCAGACGCGCACGCGCGCGACAAGACTCGTCATTTCTTCGCGAGAACCGTTTGCATGCAAGCGAACCTACGCGTCATATACAGGAGAGAAGAAATTGTTAAAAAAGAAGCGTGACGACCGTGTGCGCTTATCGCTCTACAACCTATTGTTGATAATTTTGTGTTGATAGTTGTCTCTCTCCATCCAAGTGCAATAGCTATTGCTCTTCGATTTCCTCTACAACTAAATTCCTCTCATCCGCACGCCAACTTGCTGAGAGCTAATTAACGTGCAGTTTTTTAAGGAAAGAAATGGATGCAGTGGCAGCCTTTTCCCCCACGCCTTCTCCCTAGGGTTTCTATCTCTGTACCGATAGTCCTTAAAATTGTACAGGAACGTGTACTTCTCTCGAATTTCGGAGATGATTATTTCATCCATAGAACCTGCACTTCGCCGGTCAGCCCTGTTTGTGATTCTACGCGTTCCACGCGGACATAAGCGAACTATCGCGAAGAAATCCGGGCTTCTGATTGGCTGAAGATCTCGCTTTCGCGTCTCTTCGTCTGAAACGCGTGCATGGAAACGTACCTTTAGACGTAGACATAGTATGCCCGGCAGTCCTTCCTACTTGTCCCGTTAAGTCCACAAACATCCACAGCAAGCCTCGGAGGCTTAACTGGCTAAAGCACTCGGCTGGAAATCGAGGGATCAGGGTTCGAGTCCAGTTTATCCCGGGCAGATGAATTTTCCTCTGTGGAACTTCGCAAATTTGTGGACTGCGGGCGACCCCGTAAAGTTATCCGCGGCTAGTCCCGATGAACTCAACATCGGTAAAATCTACACACTTTGGATTCGGAAAAAGAATTGGGACTGGCATAGAAAGAAAAGTGACGTGTGTTTTGTAAGTTAGCGTCTCGCTCTGCTTGCGGTGGTGCCATTAACGGCGCGAGGGAAGAAGGAATGTTTTCACCCATCCCATCGATAGATTGTAGTTGAATCTCATTTTGATGCCTCCGTCAATTCCAGCGATCGACCGCGTCATCCTGCAACTCGCCTCATCCGAGTTTTTCAAGCAGTATTAGCGCCGCGTGTAACCTCTAATGGGAGTCTCTAGCAAAACCCAATATCTGGAGGATAGTTTGGTGGAGTCAGTTGACGTGCATACCTTCATAAGGACAGTATTTTCAAAGAACTACAGAAATATCTGCGCAGCAACCTGGACATTGGGAATCGAGTAACGACAGTATGTATCAGAAAACTCGGTCGGTGTGAGCTAAAATAATTGAGGAAGATACAGATGGCGCTAGCTACGGTGGCCAATGTTTGAAACTTTAACGTGGTCGACACAGATCCGCCATATTTGTTCTCCCCGATTATCCTAGCGCTTATGAGCAGATGCACAAATTTTGCAATTTTAAGAATTATTCCATCGAAAACTCACTTGAAATTAGACTGTATTTACCTCTTGAAAATAAGGTATTCACGTAGGTATTCTTTATTCACATTTCTTGATTTATTTAAATTAATAATAAACCGTAGTCTGAATGAAAAAATGCTCATAAACTGAGTAAAACCAATATTTCCATGTAACTAATTTTTTTTTCAAAATATTTTTGCCTTTTAATTTTCAACAGAGCAACAGAGGGTAAGAATCCTTGCATCATGTCCGCTAGAGCGTCCACTCGTCCGGGTTATCCAAGGGCCAGCAAGGAAAGAGAGGGGAGCGGCACAATGCGGGATATTTCGGTGGTCAGTTTGTTGGCGGCAAGCCCTCTTCATCTCTGCCTCTACCCCAACGAATAAAATTGACCGGAATGAAATTACATAACGCTTCTTCTCTCACAGCATGGACAATAGTTCGAGCAAGGACGGGGATAATATTAAACACAGCCAACATTCCGTAAATCAGCTGTACCACACACTCTTCGCTGGAATAAGTTTTGAACGAATCGCGTGGCTTTCCTTTGAGCTTCGAGTACTCCACGAAAAAAATCATTCTGAGACGGGTTCCACATTTTCGTGGCGCAATCGAGATGTAGCTTCACCTCTCTCGCAGATGATTCGCATGCGTATTCCTCACACAGAAGGTCTGAAGTTATCCACATCCACTTATTACCCTGCAAGCCACCTCAAGGGTGTTTGGCAGGGGGTGACTTATCACCAACATAAACTACAGTAAAGAAATTTACTTTCCCCAACAAGTACCTCACTATCGGTATACTACATATGCTAAAGAACCTACTAAAATAATCCATAATTTAACTATGAAAACGTGACTCAAGAGTCATGCAAGGAACATGCAAAACATGGTGTTAGCACTACTCGGAAGATTGAGAAACATGTATAAGGGTAAGTACTCGGCAGTCAGTCTTAGCCCTGATGACGATGAGTGAGTTTCTCATCGAAACGGTGGCCTTAAACAGCCTTACCCGGTGCCAAACCCGAGAACTATTTATCTATAGTATTCGCCGGGAAAGCCTACGATCTTTTATGTATAAGGGTGCATATGAATTAATCAGCAGCCAGCAGCGTTTGAAACACGGAAACAGCCAACAGATTTTGACATCCGTTCTTTACCTACGATTGTGAAACAGTTTTTAAACCGGAAACACGGAATAAAGATTTTATGACGGCAGAATCGGACGTCGGAGCTGTCATCATAGCAAATGCTACGTGGATAGAAACTAAACGTATTCAACCGAGAAAGAGACAAGTTACCGTATTTTGGCAGCTCGATACTGTGGTCGATCATGCAGTAAAAATCCCCGAGTGAACCGTCACAACCCAATTCCCTCCCTCTAAAACGCAAAAGTTCAACCAAGGAGAGAGTTTCAAGCGTAACTGGATGAAATATCATCATCATCTGGTGTTCAGCCTGCTGGTAGGTCCCGTACACCACTGTTGTCTCCATCCGCTTCTGTCCCGAGCTTCCTTCTTTGCTTCATCATAGCTGATGTTCTTCACCTGATCCACCAATTTAATTCTTCTCCTTCCTCTCTTTTTCTTTCCTTCAATTGAGCCCTCAAGTGCCACAGTTATTATACTTTTCCCTCTCATCACATGGCCCAACCAGTTTCCTTTGCTTTTCCTTATTTCCTTTAGGAGCGATCTTCCTTCTTTTACTTCGCTCAAAACCTCTTCATTTCTCATATTATCTACCCATCTTACTTTTTCCATCCTTCTCCACACCCACATATATATGGATGAAAAATATAGTCTAAATATATCGATATTGAAATTAAATGCCTAAACCTTAGCGGGTGTATTAAATTAAATGTTAAGAAAATTATACACCTGCAACTTGTACAACATGGATAATATTTTAAGCAAGAATGAAGAAAGTATATTCAGCACACAACACTTCCTTCAAGGCAAATGAGGGCATGGAGTGATGGGTAAAAAACGATTTTAATCGCGTAACCTTAAGCAGTAATGGGTTCTATTGACATAAAAATCAGTTGAAAAGATTCGTTGTCAATGGCATCGAGGTCTGAAATCTAAAATTTACCACCATGTTTTAGGAAAGATATCCATTTTTGTCGAGCCACGTGATTTAAAACGGGCCCGGTTTTGATTTACCAAATAAAATCTGGCACTACTCTTTTTTCTTTCGGTTACACCCATTATGGTGGGTTCACACCAAGCTTGTAACCACTGCCGTACATAATTGATGACTCAATAAATGATGTTACGTTTAATGTAAATAATCGGGTGGCTTGCAAATGCCTTGCTTCACCCAACTTTCCTCACGATTAGAAACTACTAGGGCTGAAAATGGATGAGATAGTTCCCGGAGGGATTCCATTTCCGAAGTTCAGCCTCAGTTCCGAGGTTCAGGCTCGAATCCATGGAGTTGCGGAGGTGAAGAATAGAAATAGGAAAAATAAGACTCACTAAACCATTCCAATTATAGGGGTCATGGTTTAAAATTATACATTTTTCTCGAAGATTTCACTAGCACCTTTAGTTCCCTATTCATCACAGAAACTATCTTGAACTTACAGGGATAAATTTAGCACGCCAGACAACAACTAAATGTAACCAATGATACGGGATTCCCAGAATCCATCGTCCTCACAAAAATTTCAAAATTCCTGAAATGTAAATACGTGTTCCAGTTTCCCGTATATTAATATTTGACGGTCATGCGACAACTATTTCCTATCAATCAGAGTTAAAGCCGAATCGGAAATCCACAATTAAAATGCCACATTTAAATTCAATTCTCTTAACAAATCGAACTTCAAATGTGGAATGCTTTTCCGAAACGCCACACAACAATCATCAGCGATTAAATACATTTAAAGTAGAAAATAATCAAATAATATGACATTCGACGGATTCCCGGAACAGCTCAATAATAACGCTTACTTCACAAACACATTACGAATACAATAAGCAGACTATTAATAAACACATTTATTCAGTTTTTAACGATCTACGACGCCACATCTAAATCTACACAATACCCTACGAGCCGCCGCATGGGCGTGTGGTAGGGGGTGTTAGGTCACCAGCCGTGTATAATATAAGTTTTTGGTAGATGAAATGGTGACATGTATTATAGGAGTGTATTTACTGGAGCTCAGATTTTATCGTGGTCACTAATTGTGCGCAGAAAGAACGAGTTTTTGAACCCATTTGTTCGGCAGTGTATCTCTCTTATGTTATCGCATCTGTCAGACCTAGAGGTGTAGTGAGGAGTCATGATAATATTCTCCGTGTCGCTCTGAAAAATATAAGTTATGAATTTATCAAGCAACCTAAGCCTAGCGTGTAGCCTCCTAGTCTCTAGGGGCTCCCTTCTTAATTCCTATAAAAGTTGTGAGACACTATATGTACGCCCGTAGCAGTTTTTAACGAAGCGCGCTGCTTTCCTTGGTATTTTATTTAATATCTTTATGACCAGGCTCCCAAATGCTCGCGGCGTATTTGAGATTATGCCTAACCAGGGCGAAGTAGCATCTCTCTTTGACTTTTTCATCCGAGGACCTTCCTATTATACGATTAACAAACCTAGTTTCTTTAATGCTGTACCGCATATGTTTTAGATGTGTATCCGATACTCAACCGCCATTGCTCTCTATTCATCCACAGACCTTCTGGCAACTACTTTTCTCTTATTGCCTTTTCTATGTCTTCTCTCCAACTAATTCTGGGCTTCTTTCTCTTATATTTCCACCTTTTGGATTCCCCATTAAAATTTACTTAGGTAATCTATCGTTTTGTCATACGTTGGATGTGGCCACATTACACAAGCTGTTTCTGTAAATGTCATTGAATATTGTGCGGGTGACTCCAATTATATTTATAATTTTCTCATTCGTGATTCTTTCCCGTCTACACATACCCGCAGATCGTATGTAGAAATCCATCTCCAACACATTTCATTTGTTTTGTCATCTCCTTCATCTGCCATACCTCACTCCCATTTGTGAAAATGCTTATAATAATTGAGCATTCTTTTTTATTACTTTTGGATGTAATTTGGTCCCAGAAAACGCTATCCAACATGAATACTGCCCTTTTTCCTCGCAAATTTCTTCCTTTAATCGCATCATCCAGGGTTACATTCTGAGTTACTTTAACACCCAAGTTTCTTGGCAGTATTATACTTCCTTTCCGTCTTCCAGCACTATATTCTAAGTGGCACAATACACTATAAAATGCCATTCAAAGTTTCGATTTGGTCCCTTTTTCCTTGAAAATGCAAAAGTTTGACAGTCAAATAAAAGTTTGACAAACGATCAAATCCAAATACAAAAGTATGACATCAACACGCGCCAAACTTGGAAATGAAATGCACCTGTGTCATCTAAAAGTTTAGGGGATAAACTGTAGTAAAAATAAACTGTTCCGCTGGACTAAATCTAACGAGGTGCGTGACGAAGGACATACGCATTACCGAGCGGGTAAAACGAAAAAGCAAATTGAGCGTGAGAAGGGGAAAATTGGTAATTTCCTACTCGCAGTTGAATATATTGTCCCCCTCTTCACGGTACCTCGCGCTAATTTCCAATTCAACATTCATAGCGGACCTAGAATAGGAATTTCCCTATTTTCATCAACGTCGAATAAAAAAATGAATAATCAACTTCATCAAGAACTCATGAGAACCGAGAGGTAAATTAACGAGGAAAGCCGATAAAATGAGGCGCAACGAGACAAACGGGCGATTGCGTATTCCGATTCGCGGCAGGAAATTGCATATCATCGCTTCGTTCCGCCGCGCTGGGTATTATATCGAATATTCCGACACAATGGGAATACGTTTATGAGGAGTACGCACGACCCGGAACTATCTAGAAAAATGAAAAAAAATCCAAAAGAGGTGCTGCTAAGTCACATTCGTCAGCACAACGTAAACGAAGATTTTGAATAAACTCGAGAAATCGACCGACATGAAACGGCTTTGACATCGCCGAAACGATACCGAGCACACTCTTTCCATATTTTAATTATTTATTTATTTTTACTCACAACCCCGGAAACAGCACAACAAAGGCCTTTTACATCGGGCGTTATAACATTAACAATAATCGAACACACACACCCATGTCCTGGGCAAATAATATTCTACCCAGGCGGGACTCGAACCCGCGACCTTCGGGTTAGCAGGCGAGGACTATACCCCACCGCCACCGGGACCGACAACTATTTTCCAAAAAAAGTACAACGAGAAGTGGGCAGCGTTGCTCAGTGCGCTTCCTGTCTCCTCGTGGTAATGAAAGAAAGGATAACGGACGATGGATAGCAACATTTCTTCATAAAACCCAACGGTGGTAGTCAACCAGAAGCAAGGCGGCCGATAAGTACTGGCGGCAGTCATTTTTTATTTATATTTGGCCGATTTACATCGGGTGAATAACAATAACAACAAACGAACACAAACACACATGACATGAGTGGTGATAGTTCCACCCAGGCGGGATTCGAACCCGCGACCCTCGGGTTAGCAGGCGAGGACTTTACCCCACCGCCACCGGGGCCGACAATAATAATGATATTTGAAAAAATCGTTTGAAAATAGAAGCCCACGTGCTGGTGTAACAAAAGAAGGAGCAAATATATTACGAGTGACACTTCGTGCAGCCTCTTCAAGCGCTGCATCTACACTATAAACGGTAGGTAAGGTTTTTACCAATTTTAGATTGGATTCATTTGGCGCCAAATCATCATCTTGAATACAATGATTGGAAGGAGAAATGAATGGGAAGATTCATAGCGGAAGCCCGACAAGTATCGTGCAAATTATGAAGGAAGCCACGGTGAAGATTACTGAAGGAATGAAACGGTAAGCTGTTAGGAGAGCGGAGTGTAAGTTGCAGATTGCCATTGAAGATAATTCGGGATTTCCGCCGGGTCAGGTTCTTCGAGTCGTCCATCGAAACGTCGGCAGAAATGGAGAACCTGACCCGGTGGAAATCCGGAATAATCTTCAATGACATAGTTCGCCGGGAAAACCTTCGATCATTCTTCTGCGGATTGCCAGTCGTTGAGCTGATGGCTGACGACGATGATATGACTTTGGGATCCTGCCTAGCGTCAACGCCAGTTACTAATATGACGCAATTGGCGCATACTCGATTGAGGGTATTCGCGGATCAGAATATCACTGACCAATCAAATACGATACACGGCGTATGAAATGATTAAAGCGGTGCCTGCCACTTGGTAGAAGAAATGTGACGCAGGTAAGAATAGCAATATGGTAGTCTACGTTAATCAAAATCTGTCCTCACAAACGAAACTGTTTCAGGCGTTACTCTGTGAAAGTTTTGGATATCAATGATGAAAAGATACAACTTAATTAATTCCACACTAATTTATTAAATTAATATCGATCCGGATTTCAGCAACTGAGTGCCATTTTCAAGGTACAACTGACTTGAGTGGCTGAGTGTATATACAGTACAATTGATTACCCTCCCTCCACTTTTACCGTATATGTACTCAGCCACTCAAGTCGGTGGTACCTTGAAAATGGCACTCAGTTGCTGAAACCCGGTTTAAATTAAATAAAGTAGTGTGATATTAACCAAGTTATACCTTTTCATCGATGGTGATAGACGACTGGAGAAGTATTGCAGAAATAAAAGCAAGAATAGCAATCACAAAAGAGGCCTTCAGCCAGAAGAAAAACTTGCTATGCAATAAAAGTCTGGATCTGGAGCTGAGAAAGAGACTAGCTAAATACTATTCATGGAGCGTTTTCATGTATGGATGTGAAGCGTGGACATTAGGTAAGAGGGAAAGGAATAGAATAGAAGCTTATGAAATGTGGGTGTGGAGAAGGATGGGAAAAGTAAGATGGGTAGATAAGATGAGAAATGAAGAGGTTTTGAGCAAAGTAAAAGAAGGAAGATCGCTCCTAAAGGAAATAAGGAAAAGGAAAGGAAACTGGTTGGGCCATGTGATGAGAGGGAAAAGTATAATAACTGTGGCACTTGAGGGTTCAATTGAAGGAAAGAAAAAGAGAGGAAGGAGAAGAATTAAATTGGTGGATCAGGTGATGAACATCAGCTACGATGAAACAAAGAAGGAAGCTCGGGACAGAAGCGGATGGAGACGACAGTGGTGTACGGAACCTGTCAGCAGACAGAACACCAGATGATGATGATGATATTTTTATCATGAAAATCTATCCTGATGGTAGAACACAAAGCACAGTATGACCAGGCGTTTGTAGAGCAGAGAGAGAGAGAGAAATTTTAAACGCTAGAACCCCAATGGCGCATGAATTGTCGTAAGTGCCCACATTTGGGCCATAACGTCAGAAAATATTAAATAAATAATAACTCCTAATGAGTTTCAATTTGCCATTTATCTTATTATCCGGTTTTAGGGGAGCCATCCCGTACACATTACGTAATTCTCTTAAAATATATCATCAACCCCTTCACAACTCATTAGCTACAAGCAATAAACACAAAATAAAATAAAAATACAAACGGGTGTGGCCAGCATAGTCCACGAAAACTCATCTGAATAAAAATTGACGCAGCTAACCCGAAAACAATGGAGAGAACTGCAATCCAGCGCTGCGAAAGCCTCAAACAGAAATACAAACGGGGGTTTAGAAATCACGTAAAATTATTCACAAAAAGTGTGGAAGTATGAGAATGAAAATTTTACGGCGATCATACCTAAAAAAACTAGACTATTTTATTTTCTTGTGCGCCGATATAGTCTGAGAAGACGACATCACCCTGAAAATCACACATTATAAATAAGGTAAAAGGGTCGCCATGCGCAGTGCCGATTTTTGATAGGGGCTCAACCGCCAGCAAATGAACGCTTCCATAACTGTTCTTACCGAATTTTAGACGCATATTTTTTTCAATTAGTTTTTGAATCAATCAGAACAAGAGTCATCAACCGTCTGATGATTTGAGCGTGATGGATAGGTATTTTATTCGTACAATCCATGTCAACAACGAGAAAATCTGAACCATTATATTTGAAAAACATGAAATTTCCAAAAATGTTTGCAAAATTAACACACAAAAACTCCCAGTCCCCGGATATAAAGCTAAATAAATTATTACTCTTAACTTTTAGAAAGGCCATCTAAAATAAAATAGTAAAAGTCATTAATGCATTTGAGCCTTAAAAGAGCTGGAGCACGGAAGTATGGATGTCGAGTAACGCAGGCCGGACCTCATAAGCTTTACGCGGCAGCGCTACATAGGCTGAGCAGTAATCCGCAATGTTTTTCTATCGCCTCTCAGTGCACGGTCGATTAATTACTAAATCAGCTTAATTACGCAGTAAATTCGGTCCTCTCCGCACGGTGTGCAGAGTCAGCACATCTCATTACGTGAAAGCTAAACACGCTTTGTACACACACACACGATTAGGTACCGCGACCTCACAGAGGGTCTAAGCGAGTACCTCCAATCCGATTAAACTATTAATTCGACAATTCAACCAAAAAAACGAAAGATTTGCACAATAGCAGAATGAAACTCGAAAACCTTTCGCTGCGAAGACTGAAAAAAGCAAGCACAAAGAAACGCCGAGTTTATATTTCACTCGTAAAGCCCAACAAAGGGCAGAACAGCTGAGAAAGGCTGAATAAAAGAAAGAAATTAGCACAAAAATAAGGCAATAATTGGAATATTATATGAAATGGTAACAATCGCAACCAGAAATAAATTACAAGTTAATGTTTCAGGCTTTACTTTGTGGAAAAGTGACACATGAAAAGAGACCTATGGCCGACATGATGGTTATATCTAAGTAAGAGCATATTAAGAGTGACTATTAAGGACGATCTTCCAATGAACGTCTCACATCCTCTTGCAGCTCTTTAACGATATAGGTGATGGTATAGATATAGGTGTAGATGTACTTCGGTGGAATATGTCATTTCAACGGTAAAAAAAATTGAGCGCCCTCTCTTTGTCTTCACATGAGGGGTAACAATTTATTTCTGAAAAGGTGCATCCTTGATAATGACAAAACTTTGTTGACACCATGGTCGGAAACAATAAAACAGTGTGGAAAGTACAAAATGAGTTTTTTACAGAAATAAATTACACCTACACCCACACCATCATCGATATCATGAAGGAAATAGAAGAGGATGTGAGACGCTCATTGGAAGATAGTAATCCTTTGTTCCCTCAATTCATACTAGTCGCTATTAATATACTCATACTTAGATAAAACCATCATGTCGGCGATAACATAGCACATAACTTTCCATCTTGATGTTCCACATGATTTAATCATAAATTATTTCCATTGTTTATCTCGATAACACTTCTCGTTCATTTTTATCTTTCAGCAATGTTTTCCATAATGTGTTGGTGCCAAGTATAAACTCGGGAAAAATCTCCAAATATTACAGACACCAACACCCAGAAACACGAGCTTGAAAGTGAGGAAAAACAAGTATAGTGTACCGCAGGTTACCATGTCCGTCTACGCTTGATTATCCAAGTTTCTGGTTTTTACCGCGCATTGTAATCCTGACTGCTTTTTGGTCTGTGCCTGGCGGCCGAGGGAACGTGTGAGGTCCTGATTGGAACTCGGAGAAGTGCTGTATGCCTCGTGCGGGATCATTCCCAGCCAGACACTTAAGTAGTTACTTGAACGAAACTTCGTATATGTAGATGAAATAGGGCAAGAGTTGATATAAAACGGGGCTGCGATGGCACAAACAAGGAATTTCCGAGATTGGACCGTGTCCGGTCGTTACTGAAAAAGACCCTTGATAGACGTTGAAAAAAATAAAAATTTAAGGAACTAGACTGTAGACCTGATAGACGTTCGCCTGCATTGACATGGGGAACGTGTGATCAGGTGCTTTCGCTATATTCTGTTAAATAGGTATACATATTAGTTTTCCCAAATACCTGCATTCTATCTTCATTATACTCGACGCTCCGAGAATTTACCCTGTCTTCTAACACGCTTAGCGGCCGGGGGAAAGTACACGGCTCTGATTTGAACGGGGATGAGTGCTTTGGGTGTGGTGAGGAGTCACCCAGTATATTCCGAGTCTCCTCGCTGGGTTAAAAGCACACCCCCCGGTCTAGAAGCTCTCGCTTATGGTCTGGGAATAGGGGGCAGTGGGAAAAGGGTAATGGGAATGGGCTAGCGAACCACAACCCCTGCGAGGCCGACACCATGAGGCGGATTGACGTCAAAAGGACGACAATTGGCCTCCGCCCCCTCGCCGTCCTCGAATTTGTTGGGTTCCTCCAACGACGTCAGACCAGTCCCCGTCAGTCTTCGCTAATGCGAAAGACTTACCGCACGTCTCTTGAGAACCGGAGGAGCCCGTTACCCAAATAATTAGGATTGGGTATCCCCCGAGTCCCTTTAACGGTGGGCGCAGCGCGGTCAGTCGGAGTTCGTCATCGGAGCGGGGTCCTCGGACCAATTCTGGTCAAATTTAGGATCGACCTCCTCGGTAGTCCTCGCCCACCGAATGAGAAATCACCCAGTGCCACACACCCTAGTGGTGGCTTGCACGGCATTTCGAAGATGTAGATAGACGAAAGATGTGAGAGGGACCCCGAATAAACGGAGCCGAGGTGCGGCGGCGAAGATGCTTGGAGCGAATGGGGAGATGGAGGACGCGAAGAGTGGCTCCGTTGAAGGACGAGAATGGCGAGGTAAACCCTGGAGGTGGTGCGCACCGGCAAGGGGGTGGCGGAGGCGGTGGTTTCGGCTCACAATGAGGAGGAGAGAGTGGCTGCGAGGCGAGGGAAGGCGTGGCGTGGAGTGGAGACGTGAGGTTGTATTTATACGCCACTTGTGAGTCACACCTGCAGTGCCGAGGCGAGAGGGTTGGATGTGGAGTGGAGGCGGAGGGGAGAAGGGGAGAGATGCGGTTTCCGGTCCAGGGGGGGGGCGGAGGGAGGGGGGCGAACAAAAGGAGGGAGGGGCGAGCGAGATGGAGGGAAGAGGGGAGGCGGTCGGAGAGGGGTGGAGTGGCTGCTCGCTCCGGGGTGGCGGCGACCGGGTCCGAAGGGATTGTGCCTTCGGCTGGATCTTGGAGTTACAAGCCGTAATCAGCACCATTCGTCAATTCTAAGATTGTTTCGATGCATATCTGTACTTAACTGCCAAGGTCGTTCAATATCGGTTGTCTTCTTCCTTTGATATAGGTCTTCGCAACGTTCATAAATCCGCCATTAATCTGACGACGTGAAAAACATACTATCAACCCCCTCGTACTACGGCAGATTAGAATGCGCCAATAAAATTAGAGAGATAGATTGTTGAACCGATAGGTATAAAATGTCTTTATTCCGCGTACCATTTTGGGCCATAACAGCTGTGATCGTCGTCATGAATAGTGCGAATAGTGACTATAGCTAGACAGTAGATCTTTCTCTTTATATTCTCTACGTTCTAATTTATGCGTGATGTAAATATTGATGTTCTTATTTATGCATGATATTTTGAATCTGTATTAGTAGTATTTGTATCCCTTGCATGTTGGAACGATTAGAATCAGAAGAATTAGAATGTTTCTTGGTTAGTAGATTTTTAATTGGCGCAATGCATGTGTGGTATGCTGGTTTCAATGTAATTTCGGTGTTCCACCGTATAATTCATGCATGCCTGGTGTGGAAGCACCCCCTGCCACACACCCTTTGGGTGGCTTACAGGGTATGACGTAGATGTAGATTAATGTGCTTATTTTTCTGTATTCTACTTAAACACAGTCTAGAGGTTGTTCGATGTTTTAGTTAATTTGGCAATGCATTTGTAATCGAAATGACAACTTGCGCCGCATATTCAAGGATTTCCTTGGGTGTGTTATGGCAGCAAGTAGCACATTTATGGCGGATTTGTGGTGGAAATGGTCGCGAAAATGGTTGCTAAAATGTGTACTGCAAGTTTAAATTGAACTATCTGCGGCAGCAGTCGACAGAAACAAGCCTTGGGAAATTTCTATTTACCATTCATTTCAAGGCCATTAAATTAATAACATTCGCAGGAGGTATAGATTACGCTGATTTAATAAAATGGATATCTAACTGAAACTGCGAAAACTGAATTCATTGGCTGGCGGCAAAGAGGAACTAGTGGGAGCGGGTAGAAAACTAGTAACGCCTCCGTAATGAAGTTTAGTAGTCCAGCGAGTACTATAGCGGTCATGATTAGTAATAAGGCATGCTGGTTAAGTATAACACGATTCTGGAATGTTATAACTCAAGCATTGTAAGTAACATTGTAATTCAATGAGTACTGCAAGCTTAAATTGAACTATCTGTCGCAACAGTCGACCGAAACGAGAGTCGGGACATTTTTATTAACTGTTCATTTCAAGGCCAAGAAATTAATAACATTCGCAGGAGGTATACATGACGCTGATTCCATAAAATGAATATCGAACTGCACCTGTGAAAACAGAAGTGATTGGCTGACTTCTAAGAGGAACTGATGGTAGCCAGTAGAAAACAAATACCGCCTTTATAATGAAATCTAATAGCTCAGCGAGTACTATAGCGGTCACGCTTTGTAATAAGGCATGATGGTTAAGTATAACGCGATTCTGGAATGCTATAACTCAAGCTACTCTTCTAAAATTTGTGCTTGTTCAAGTATAGCGTTCAACGGGCTTAACCGTTTCATTCCTACTTTTATCTTCCATTACACTTCCTTCATAATTTGCCTCTGCCTTCCACGGTAACTCATCTCATTCATTTATTCTTCTTATTATGGATAACAAGTGCATGTTTTGTAACATAATGCGTCCAAAGTTTCACATAAAGTAACGAAGTACCCCGCCAGCCCCGGTGGCGGCGGGGTAAAGTCCCTCGCCTGCTAATCCGAGGGTCGCGGGTTCGAGTCCCGCTTGGGTGGGTTTTCCACCACCCAAGGCATGGATGAGTGTCAAGTTCTGTTGGTCCGGTCCCTGGAAAACCTGATGACAGGCTCAGCAGCCCATCGGGATTCCGGAGACATACGGGCGAACAGAATCGTCCGGCAAGCCAAAAAAAACCTTATTTATTACACGTGACCTGCTGGGATTGAAGAGAGTGTGAGAAATTAATTGAAAGATCGTCCCCCTGAATTCATTTCATTAATGTCTGTCGAACTTGGTCACTCATAATATGCTCTTACTTAGTTAAAACCATGATGCCGGTGTTTAATAACCTCATTACTTTCCACTTTAATGTTCCTTCTGTTTTAATCGTGCATTATTTTCATAGTTTTTCTCGAAAAGCCTTCTCATTCATTTTTATCTTTCAGCAATGCTTTCCAAAATCAGTTGGTGCCCGACAGAAACGCGGGAAAAATCTCCAAATAATCCAGATACCAGCACCCGGTTATATAAGCTTTGAAGTGAGGAAGCACGCCACTAAAACATATCTTATGGGTATGTTCATTCAATGCAGTGAAGACTGGATATTGACTGCAGCAGAACAAAAAAAGCTCAAGCTATGGTAAAGTCGTGTAATTGAAGAATGACGATGATCAAATGGATGACGGGAAGCGCAAATTACGAATGACCGCGAAGATTTGGAGAGGAAAGTGAGAGAATGTATTACGAGAGGAGCATATACGAAGCGGAAAACACATGGAGAGGTCCTGGGTACGGTAGATGAGGCAATTAGAATACATTAGGGACAGGGAGCGAATCAGGTAGCGAGAGGCTTAGGGGTGGTGAAAGTCGAGATATAGGGGAGAAGACATGGTAAGAGAAAAAGGTACTCCTGTGGGATGAAGAGAGGGAGAAATAATGACGAGCTGAAGTAGCAGATACTATTATGATGTTGATTTCTGTACTGACAAAAGATCAGAGGTAACTTACTCGTTGGACGGACGAAAATGAATTATAAATTGACTCTAGTCGAGTTTTTTTTTACGTACAAGCATATCGACAAACTACCAGAATTAACATAACAATCGCTCAAGAGCAATTTGAGTAGTTTTGCATTCAGGAGCACAACATTTGCACGTCACCAAAGCACATTTTATCGGAAAGATTCAACTAAGAACGCCATTAAAAAATTATTCCTTTATTACTTTCTGTCACCTCTCAAAAGATTTCCCGTTCTTTTTTAATATTTCTGATAAATTTTTATGATTCACGCATGGCTGAAAAGAGATACGACAGAAATTACTGCGACTTATTATTAATTTAACTAGCAAGGTCCTCAGCAGGTTGCTTCGTTCAATGGCAGTAGTTATAATTGCAATTCTGAATCATCAAACAAACACTGACCATATCAATGAATATTTTTCACTGCTCTATTCGGGGGAAGTATATTAAGCAAATGGGCAGCTAAACGTAAAATATTTAGAGTAACTAGCAAACATTTCCCATGGAGAAACATTATTTTACACCACAAAGTTACCATTCGAATTGACATTCTACTCCAACTCAAGGAGTAATAAACATAATGGTGATTTGGATACAGCAACACTTTAAAAAAAATCAAACTCCGAAGAACTAATGCCCCAGATTGGCAAATACAGTGATCACGTGAGTTTCCACTGTATTGAATATATCAAATCAAAATTAAAGACATCCATCCAAAATCTAAGCGACAAGAGTGAAAACTCGCAAGAAAAAAGTAAACACGAATGTGTGAACAATAATATCGTAAAGTCTTCTAAAAAACACTAATAAATAGCACTTTAAGAGACGAGTCTGGTGATCGATTGAAAAATGTTTATCGAAACTCGTATTAAGCCCCATATAAAATCAAAGACAAAATGAAACAATGAAATTATAAAATTAATGAAATTATAAAATTAATGTTTTCAACAGAAGCCAGCTCCTGAATTCGATAAATTGATTTTCCTCCTCAATTACGAGCCAAACGATTTTAAACGAAAATGTCCGATGGATACTGACCAAAGGGAGACGTGGCCGTGGTCAGTATGTGCTTGTAGAGGCTTTGAAAACTTAAAAAGAAAAAAAACATTCATGAATACTGAGCGGGATAACGAAGACAATCCGATAATAGAAGCATGAGTGATGCTCATGTCTCATTTGTCTGATCCCACTTATCTTAAGGGTAAATGTGGCGAAACGCACGGCTCTTCATTTCACAACTATTCACGAGAGCGAATGTGATCGATTTTAGTTCAAGAAACTTGGACGTAACAGAACATGGTAAAGTAACAAAAATGGTCAGTTAAATTGGGAAAAGGTAATTGCAGCTAGATGATACAGAGTTTATCAACGAACAACTATAAAGGTATAGCAACAAACGACTGGCGCGTTAGATTAGAGAGGATAGCCGATGAAAGTAAATTGGGATGGAGGAATAACCAGGCTGAAAAGATTAAGACTACTATGCAGGAATATTCTAATATATTAGATCATCTCACGAGAAAAAAACTCGGGAAAATAGACTGCAGATAGAGGGTTTGCAAAATATTGAGAAGATTGGAAAAATGGGTGATAAATGTTATGATGGTAGGTAAGTGTGGACGAGAAAGAAATGGAAGATAAATTTTCGACGACATTCCAGGAGGAGAAGTGACTTTATCTACGCTGAGAGATACTTATTGACGAGAAAATGGATAGCTATGAATAGGAATGTTTGAAAAAGATACATTACAGGGAAGTTGAGAAAGTGCCTCCTAGAACACGCACCAATCATTAAAGATATTCCACCATGGTCGATCAGTTCATGAGAATAAAATTAGGGAAATAGACGACAGAGTGGACAGGCATATAATGTCTATTTTCCCGCGTTCAGTTAGAGATCACAACGGCGGCCATTTAGACTTTGAAGTAGGTTTGTGGACAGGGAGTGTAGCCGATTAGTTGATTTGCTCCCTAATGCTTGTTTGTTCATCTGCCACGTAGTTATGACATCACGCTTCACATGGTCCCTGCATGACTCTTGTGTCTCGTTTAAGTAGATGCATTAAATATTCATTCAAATTTTTTTGTATCATTTGTAGCAAACCACCAGTGTAGTGCATGTTGGTAAAAGTTACACGTACATAATCGAGCAAGTTGGTGATAACTCACCCCCTGCCAAGCAGCTTTGAGATGGCTTGCAGGGTAACACGTGGACGTAGATGGATAGAAGAAACCTATTTCGATAATTCATAAATCCAAGCGGAAATTCAAACGTCAACGCATCCTGGAAGGTGCTTATTTGCGGAAGCGGTGCGATAGTGAAAGCTAAGGCAAAGAAGGACCAAATCGACGCCTAAGGTAAAAATCTGCACGAATCTGAAGAGGGAGAACTCCACTGGCGTGTTAACACGACACCTATTGTTGCCCTTTTCTCACGGACAAATGAAAAACAGCTCCCGAAAACCCTTATATAGACCAACTCCTCCAATCTACTCAGGCGTTTTCTGCCCTGCCACCTCAATTCCATCCCTGGGGCGCTTATTAGGGTCGGCAGGGAATTGCACAATGACCCCCTCTCTCATGCTCGAGGGCTCCCGGCTCACCTTCTTCCCCTCGAAAGAAGATGATTGGGGATTGAAGGCGACACTTGATTGGAGATGTTTGCGGGGAAGGGAGGCGGCAAAGGGTATATGGTCGGAGGGTGACAAAGAGTAAAGCGCGGGGGACAAGTGTGTCAACCTCCGGGCGACAGAGCCCTCCCACCACTTCCCCACAATCTTGGGCCGTTTCTTCAAAAGACCCACAGAATGGTGTGGTGGGCTACTTAAATTTCGAGGGTCGTCGTGGTAGGCGCGCGCACGGCTGAAAGGGGCTCATTGTGAGAGCGTCTTGTCGCGACTTTCGAGGTGATTAGCGGCACTCGTCTCCCATCATCGCCTCACTTTGGCGTGTGGCAGAGAGAAAGACACTACCGCACCCTGGCTTAGTGGCATAATTTTACTTAAGGAGGCTCTGGTTTGACTACATCAGTCAAGAAAAATACAAAGTTATATTATTTTATTTATTCTGATTAAGAAATTATAAATCCAGGTGTACACCCGACTTGGAATACACTACTAGTATTTGAGATCCTCATGGGTAGACTTAAAAACAGAACGCGGGTAGAGAATAACAATAAAATAAGTAAAAGGCCGCTTTGGTAATTTCGTTAGCGTTACTGTTCTCTTACAACAACTGAGATGGGAATCGCTTCCAGACCATCGGCAGAAAGAAAGGGTTAATCTTTTACATCTGTTAAAAACCAATTTATTTTCTGACGAAGTTATCAACATCTTACGAAATCCAACATACTACGGTTGATCAGTTGATGAGAATTAAATTCGGGAATTTGACTGCAGAAGAGACTGGTTTAAAAGGCCTTTTTTCGCGATCGTTGAAAGACCATAATTACTGCTGAGACTTTGACGTATTAGCAACAAACACTAATTCAAATAGTATTTGTAGCAATGGTAGAATACCTTTAGTGTTGTGAATGTTGGTCAAGGTTAATGGTACATTATATTGCATGCTGGTGATAACTCACCCCCTGATAAACACCCTTGGGGTGGATCACAGATGAATTATATGATAATGAGACAGTAATATGTAAATGTACATTTTCGTCGAGAGGATACTTAGTCGTCGAGAGGATACTTCCAAGCTTTCGCATAAGTTGCAGTCCGCGTCATCAGGGATAAAACTGAGAGGAGAACGAAACTGATTCACTTAAAATCATATTAATGTTTGAAGGCGTAACTTTGTGGAACACAGTCACAGACACGACGAAAATATATCTTAACCTGGGTCGGCAATAAGCATTTAAAATGTGGAATACACAAAGATATTTTTTCGTCACGTCACTTAAAATCCTTGTTGTTTATTGAGGGGATCACTAATATTTCTCTAATATCCTTGGCCTAATGATTCATTACCATTCTTTTACCTGCCATGCAGACGTTAAGTGTTGATGAGTAGGGCTGGATAGACATGATTCTTTCGAGAACCCCAGCCCGTCTGACTACGAAGTCGCTGGCTCATAGCCTTTACGGGAGGCCGTAAAACCAAAAGTCGAGAGAGTTTCAACCATCTTTTCGCTAAGAGATCAAGAATCGAGAAAAGAACGAAGAAAATTTGAAAATGATACCGACGACCACAAAGCTACGTCAACGGCCATTATAGTTTATCCATTAGGACCTACATTTTAAGTGTTTTAAGTTCATATAAATCAAACCGTTTGCCACGGCTAGCAAGCGCAGGAGTGCGAAAAGTTTTATAAGCATATACGACACATGTATCCGCGCAAGTAGATACGTGACCACAGTCACCATTTAAATTGCATCGCTTCAACACCCAAAACTGCGAAAGCGAATGAACGAGAGGCCATAAAATGGACCCTGTTCAAATTATTCGCATTTGTCCATGCATTTGTCCGGCCACGCCCTGCGCGGGTACATGGATCGTGTGAAAACACCCCTTAAAACACAAAACGGGAAGATTAGCGATGGCATTCGCCTTCTTCAAATTTTTACGCATCATCACTTGAAACCTATACGCATACTCTCCTTCCCTCTCCTAAGCAATGGAATACACAAAAAAATAAATATGATGGACTGTCATTTTTTAAATGCAGAAATGACTTTTTGAAATGAAGTTTTTTTTTTAAATTATTTAACAGGGCTAAAAATATTGTTTATCAACAGTATAGTGAAGGTTAAAACACGCCCGTCGCAAAAAATTCTGGATTAGTGCAATTCTGCTTAAACCATCTCTGAAACCACAATGCACATAAGAAATCGTTTCTCCACGAGTCTCATCGGATATGAGGTCATATTTCCATTTTATTCAGGAACGCTCCTGGGAATAAAAATAAAATAATGAAATGACAACGTCGCGAGTTAACGACATTTCCAATTCCATTAATGTAACCACTGTGGAATAATATTGCATGAATAATGAATGAACCTATAACACTTGTTAAAAATTTTTTTTAGCTTGATTGCGTGTAACGCACACCAGCCACTAGCGTCGAAATTAATGACAATTATTCAATCAAAATTATATTTTCATCTTCACATCTTCGAAAAAGCTTCATTTATTTCATATTGATTCTCATTAGCATACGTACGCTTCTGTTTACTTTTCCTGAAATGGATAGGTAATCCACAACTCGACGAATATTAAACTGGATCGCCGAAAATCATGCAAATACATTGGATTGACTTCATTATCTGATTTGATAAGGGGCCAGAAATAACCCTGGACTCCCCTAGCTAGAATTAGCGCATAATATGTACTTAGTTGGTTGAGATCAGAGTTAGATCGCGTACAGCGAAGAGGAGCTAGGTTTGTGAAACGATGCCACGATAAGTTGGCTAGTGTGTCTGGACTGTTAGAAGAATTAGGATGGGAATCGCTATCACAGCGTGGATTAAATTATAGGCTTAACCTCCTAAATAAATTTCAGGAAAATCATTTCACTGACGACGTAAAAAACATACTATTAACCCCCTCGCACTATGGCAGATTAGATCGCGCCAATAAAATTAGAGAGCTAGATTGTAGAACCGATAGATATAAAATGTAATTTTTTCCGCGTACCATTCGGGAGCATAACAGCTGTGATCGTCGTCATGAATAGTGCAAATAGTGACAATAGGCAGACAGTAAATCTTTCTCATTATATTCTCTACTCTCTTATTTATGCATGAAGTAAATATTGATGTCCTTATTTTTGCATGATATGTTGAATCTGTAGTAGTAGTCTTTGTATCCCTTGCATGTTGGAACGATTGAAGATAGAAAGTTTCTTGGGTATTAGATTTTTAATTGGCGCTTTGCATGTGTGGTACGCGGGTTTCAATGTCATTTCGGTGTTCTACCATATCATTCATGCATGCCTGGAAGCAACCCCTGCCACATACCCTTTGGGTGGGTTGCAGGGTAAGACGTAGATGTAGTTCACTCGAACTTGACCGATTCACAGAATGATCATAGTGAACGTGTTTTCTACCCTTTTTTATCCCGTGTGAAAGCATGTGAGTTATTAAATGTTCAATTTAGTACAGTGAGATAAGGCAAACATTAGACGTCTGCACGCGATGAAGGAGAGGAACCAATCAGACCACAGGACTCGCAAGACTCCGCGGTGAAGCCGTTGATTCTTTGAGTGCAATGTTGCCAAGTCTGTCAGCTACCGTTTTCTCCCTCATGCAAATGCTTTTGGCACGATCCATTGATGTGTCAACGCTTCCTCACCCTCTCCATCGGACCACAACCACTTCTAGCCTAGCATTTTACCGAGAGGAACGAGATTGGAGGAAGACTCGGTGACTTTCAGTTACCCTCTTTCCTCCACAGAAAAAATTAAACAGATAATACTTGGCTCCGGGTGTCGAATTGTTTTTTTTCCATCTTTGAATGAGAAAATGTTCCCCAAATTAGTGATCGACAACCAGATCTTTCTGGGCTTTCTGGGATCAATGAGCAGAACACTACCCCTACGGAGATTTAAAAGATCATGAGAGTGAGAGATTAAAAAAAACGGCCCATTAGACACGGCAGTCGTAATTTTGTGACAAAACGCGCGTAGAAATCGTAAGCTGCCACAAAAGACGAAGAGCAGCCATATGCAAGGTATTTTACAGGGAAATTAACCATGGAAATCGCCAGCAATACAAGGTTTACTAGAACGGGGCAACTGGAATTTAACTAAGGAGAACTGATACCATTATTAGGCAACTTCCAGCGAATACTTTGACATTCGAGTTGGATCGTCGCGGTGGTATATTTGAATGATTGTACAATATTTTGAAAACATATGTGAGGAGTTGGTTAAGTGGGAAGATCTCCACGTATCTCGAATTAATTTATTACAGTCTTGATACAATGCAGGTTACAATCTCCGTTCAGTTCCTCAGTTACATCAACATCCTATTAATCTATACATTAACAGGCCTCGTTGGCAACAACATAAAATGATGGCATCATATCTGGTCAACACACTACCCCTCTACGGAGTTGCGGAGACTATGATATATAAAAATTGGGGAATCGAACTCTTCTGTCAGATTTCACCGTATGCACTTCAGGTGTGGGTTTTCAACCCGCTGGCGCAACCTTATCTTCCGTAGACACTGAGTTGGAATGCATTGGATTTTCGACCACTAGAACATATGCAGTTTTAACCCCGTCGATAGAAACCTTATCTCTTCTCCCTTGATCTTCAGTGTAACCGTTTTCTTCTCGTAAGAGTTGAATCTCGTCGTCGCGCGGCAAAAACCATTTTCACCAAATGTTAACTACTTATCCTCCTCGTCGGGGTCACCATTGTGGAGTTGATTAAGTTAGAAGATCTCCACGATTCTCAAATTAACTTATTACAGCCTTGATGCAGAGCACGTAACAATCTCCGTCTACTACTAATTAGTTACATCAACATCCTATTTATCTATACAGCAACGATGGCACCATATCTGTATGCACACAATATAAACGCCACATATGTATGCACAAATCAAGTGGAACATCTCTTCAGAAGAAGTGTGTCGAAGAGGAAAACTTCTAAGAGAGACGCGGGGCATAAATAACGGGAAAGTCTTCACTCGTTCCGTGGAATGAGAGGAGGAGACAGGAGGCCGGAGAAAGACGTAGTTGGACAGAAGAAAGAGGAGAGAGAGAGAGGTGATGGCGGAGAGAAATGGGCGGGGGGGATGGGAAGGATCGAAAAAGTCGAAGCGGAGATGTGAAGGGAGAGTGAGGGGAGAATAATTCCTCACGGGGGGGGGGGAGAAAGGGGGTGAGGACGAGAAAAGGGGAAGCTTAAAATATTTCATACGGTGATTCGAGATAGAGCTCCCGACTCCTTCATTACGAGACACCCCTTCCCACCCTTCCCAGGCCTCTTCCCGCCTCTCGCCCCATCCCCCGAACATCCCCGTGAAAAACCTCCCATAACCACCCACTCTCCTCCGGTTCCACTCCAACCTGACTCTCTTTATGGAACCCCAAACTTCTCCCCTCCATCCCTCTCCCTCCGCCCCTCCCCCTGTTTCCCTTCCCACGCACTTCATCGCTCATTTGCGGGAATTGAATTTGAGGAAGACGAAGAAGAAGAGCAAGCGGCTGAGAGGGGTGAAAGGAGGCCGGAGTGCAAAAGGGGAGAGGAGAGAGGCGTCTCCTCCCACACGCTCTCCCTTATTGAGGAAAAAAATTTCCAGAGGAAAAAAAATATCTCTAACGAAATGAACATCGCTCGTAAAAGGTACGCCTCTCGGAAGGGGATTGAAGCGATGGAGGGAACCGTGGAGAGAGGGGGTGGCGTGGTACGAGGGAGGGGGGGGAGAGAGAAGGGGAGAAGGTCGGAGAAGGTGAGCGGAGGAGCGTGGATGGGTGTTACGAAAAAAAATAAATAAAACGGAGAGAGAGAGGAGTTTCTATTTCTTTCTTTTTTCGCATCGCCAAGAAGAGAGAAGAAGGGGGGAAGGTCGGGGGGGGGATGGGATTCGGTTAGCTCCTAGGAGGAGTAAAAGTGAGTGGTGGGCGGGGCCCGGACAGTCACTCCCACCCACCCCTATCCACCTCTCCTTCCCCCCCCCCACACTTCAATCAGCCTCCGGAGGCGAGAGAGGTGGAGGGAGGACGGGCGAGGGAAGAGGCAAAGGGAAGATGCGGGGGGGAGGGAGGCAGATTAAGACTGGGAAGGTGAGCCACGGGCTCGCACTGCAGTCTCTCACCATCGACGATTTGAACCTAGTCTCAAATTACATCTAAATACAATGCAGAGATTTTCCCCGCGTTGCTTCATTTTAACGGACAACAGTTTCGCTAACGTTACAGCTAGCGTCGTCAGGTCCTGAATGAGCTGCAGAGATCCATGTTCCTTTATATACCCGACGCTTGAGCTAGTCAGGCGCACGTTGATTGGCCGGCTTGACCTGGAATACGATGGTTGTATAAGACGTTTGAACGTAGATGAGAGAGGATAACCGTCTTCCCTGTTGAAATTTTCTTGGTGTTTGGCTATATCAATCGCCTCTCGTATTAGCCGAGGGAAATATTTATTTTCTCTGGCGATGATCTTACATTTTTCAAAGTTTATGACGTCGCCGGGTTCTGACCAGGCGTGCTCCGGCCAATCAACGTGCGCCTGACTAGCTCAAGCGTTAGGTATAAAAAGGAACATGGATATCTGCAGCTCATTCAGGACAGGACGACGCTAGCTGCAACGTTAGCGAAAGTGTTGTCCGTTAAAATGAAGCAACGCGGGAAAAATCCGAATAAACTGAACACAATAAATCACCGCAGAAGCCTCCGTACCTACAATGCAGAGAGTCGCCTCCGCGGGGAGGTGGGACAGGGTGTGTTCTACTACTTGGTTTAAGAATAAAAACTTTGCAAATTTCCTCAATGTTTTCAACTTTACCCGGGCGCGCGGGCGGTAGTTTACCGCCTCATTCATAAAAGCGCGCGCAACTTTTGCATGATGGTATGCAGGAGTTAAGTTTAGAGTATCCGGCAATATTTTGGGGAAATGCACTACAGATATGATCTCAAAAATGAAAAGGTATTTGTTCACTTTCCACAGAACTGTTATCCACTTTTGTTCACTTTCTGTGGAGAGTGAACAAAAAACCTTTTCATTTTTGAGATCATGATATCGGTATGCAGGAAGTTGAGAGGGACATGTATTCTCCAGTTACACGTTAGGATAGTATATGCCAGAATAGTCCTATCTTGACGCGGCCTATCTTTCGTCTCAGTCATCGTCAAACGTTCTCTAGCGCTAACATTTTCGCATGCGTACTGAGTTAATCCATCAAGTTGATCCAAACGATAATGATTTACGATGAAGGATCGAACAGAAAAGACGGAAAGTCAAAAGGTGGTAAATTACCGCCGCGCGCCCACTGGCGCTACGAAAGAGGATGAAGCTACGCCCGGATGAAGGTTAATAGAACCGACCAGTTGCTATGCCAGTACGTTATCATTACATTTAAATAATCGGATGAAAATTTCAAACTCTGATGATGCTTTAATATGATGGAATTCGGTAAGTCCCATTTAAGAAGTGTGCAAAATTACAGTTTTTATTTATGATGTAAGAATGCAATAATTACACCAAGTAACTTTGCCACCATCGCCTGTGCGTAGTCTTCTAGTTGAATTCTAGGAAGTTCTTTCCTCCTCTCATCACCAACTTACTACACAGCACTCTGTCCTTGTAGTTTATGACAATAATGGAGTTCCAATTAAATTAAGGACTTCAATGTCTTCCTCCCTAGAGATTTTTCATAATCTTTCCGAATCTCATGAGTTTTTAGATATCTGGTTTATAAGGTTTTAGCAGCAAATAAAAAACAAAATTCGTATCGTATTCATCATGCTCAAGGTTTCAATGGTATAAGGTAAATTCCGACTGTAAACTAAGAAGACCAACTACTCTAATACACGATTATGCTGGTATTTGGGACCGTCACCCATTATCATATTGTTTACACCTACATACTACCCAGCGAATTGGTGCGGGGTCTAGAGGCATGGAGTTGTAGGTCATTAGCCATGCCAAAATGATGGAATTTGGAAAAGGAATAGAAGGAGGAAAAATAAAGGTCAGTGAATCGTACGCTATCAGTGTGTATTATCTGTATGATTATTTCTGCCGCAGCCATTTAAGGAACATGCGAGCTAGGAATTGTATACCTTTCTATTTGGCAAGTACCTCCCAGGATTTGTCACACCTATCAGTTAAAGGAATTGGTCATTGCAAAGGGAGGATGTGCGTAGACTTGAGGCGTTTGATTGGTGTGGAGAAAGATGGAGAGCGTGAGCTGTGTGGCGAAAAGGACGAACGTGGAGGTATTAGATATGGTTGGAGGTGAGAGGAAGCTTGTGTCGGAGGTTCAAGGGAGGCAGAAGAGATGGACGATGGAAGTTTTGAAAAGAGAAGGAATGTTGAAGAGAGTAATATAGGGGAGAACACTGTGGAAGAGAAGTAAAGGAAGGAAGAGGATAGGAATCCTGGACGAAATTTTTGAAAAGGGGGACGGCATGAGGATTACAAGAGAGATCTAAAGACGGGCAATTGGTAGGAATGAAAAAGGGAGGATATGCCAGAAATTAGGATGAGTACCATCCCAAAATATACCGATCGGCTGGTAGACTACTCAAACGAAATTCAATCGGTTCAAGAGAAGGTTAAAAATAAAGTTCAAGAGAAGGGTTAAAAGCGGAAGTTAAGCTATTTTCTCAGCACCATCCTCCCATACGGTTTCCGCATTTTTTTAAAGCGGTATGTCAAAAACTAATTCACAACGGAAGCTTTTTTTGTGAGATTCTGATAAAGTTACTATGACGAATGTGATATCTTTTATAAAAACTACACGCTGTTAATTTTTTGACGACATCTAGCGGTTAGAAGTTCCTAATTTTTAAATGATGACTCCCTGGAGTGAATACCCGTTTTCCTTCGTAAAATGGCAGGCATTTTTTGGCAAATATATAGGAAAGTACTGCGGTAAGTGGATGCTATTTCGGTATCTTTGAAAGGGTAGGATTATTTTTTATCAAACGTAAGTTAACTCTATTGATTTCTCGGTGAAGCTCTCGATTAATTCACCTTAAGGTGGTGGGAGCGATTTAATTCTATGCCCAGATTTGCGTAGGTGTTTTTACCATTGATTGGCATAGATCGAAATGAAAACACTGCATTGTACTGATTTGGTCATACGGCAATTCAATGCTATTTAAACACGAAGCATTACATGACTTATATTTCGCTAAAACTGGATATAATACGCATAAATTTCCTTCAAAAGATGAAGTACCTAACACATTTCTTATAATTATAACTGTTGCTATCAAATATCTACGAATAACGCTGAGTTCAACATCCGAAAATAAGACATTTAAAAATAATTTCGTCCATAATTCGAGTACCTAAAACTCTAGACATGACAAGCTTTAAAAAATGTAAAAAATTAATATTTAATTCTTCGCTCATTTTCATTGTGGCATATATGGTTTGTTTCAAAGCATAAACAGAAGTAATTGAATGAAATGTGGTCCGAGCATTTTTTTTAAGGTAATATAAAAAATTATAAAAATGTGCGCTCGGTGACCCAGGATTACGTTACAACCACCTAGAGACCACCATAACCCATAAAAAGCTCGTGCAAGCCCCATCTGTCATAAAGACTGGTACATTGGGGTGACGTTCACACCGTGATGTATGAGTAATTTTACTAAAACGAAATCAGCCATTGGCATAATTAGAAATATTGGCTTGAATGGTCTTACACTGAGATGATCGATAACTAAGGTATTATTTATCACTTACCAGAAACATTTGGCATCGAGACGGGACCTACAGTTTGACTGCGTGTGATCTCGTCAAATTTACCGCCAATATTTACGATTTGTAAACAGAAATAATCAGGTATCCCAAAAAGTAGTTTAATCACTAGCAGATATGGGCTATTCGGAACATTTTTCCTTTGCTTCACCCTTGAGTATGGAAGAGGGAACGTTTTTTTATACTCAAGAGACTAAGAAAATTCCACCTTTCGCAAGAATTGTTGCGAGATTATTAAAATACTGATAAGAAAGAGGAATTAGCAATCATTCCAATTTGTAAGGTCTTCATAAAAGTACCAGAAACGTGTAACCAATTCCAAAGGCAATGCTTCACTACTACAAAACTATGGGGGAGCATTGACCGTATATCGCCGCATAATGGTGGCCATCGCATAATCGTCGCACCCTACTTTTAAAATCAATCCCGTAAAAACAAAATCTATAATAATTGGTACTGGCAAATTTATAAATAAACTTAATTATGATATTTTACCTAAAATCATAGTAAACGGTACTGAAATAGATTATACAAATAAGGTTGTAAACTTAGGAGTTAATATTAATAATACATTTACTTGGAAGGAGCATGTTGCTTTCATTTCCAACAAAGTGTACAAGACATTAGCGCAGATGAAACAATTTAAGCATTTAATTTCACTTGAGCTGCGTAAAAAACTCATTAATCATCTTTTAATTCCTCATATCGATTATTGTCTCCTTGTATTTGTTGATTCAACTAAGGAATTACAAAATAAATTACAAATCTTGTTTAGTGCCGGAGTAAGATATATATGTAATACGAATATTTACGAACATGTAACTCCTTATTATGTTAAATTGAAGTGGATGAAATTGGAACATAGAAAAATATTTAAGTTATCTGTGTTCATCTACAAAATATTATCAACTAAAACCCCTGATTATCTGTATAATTATATTATTAGAAACCAAACTGTTCCAGGGCGACAAGTAAGAGGAAGAAGACGATTTAAAATTCCAAGGTGTAGAACTAATATGTATCAGTTATCCACAATAAATTATGGCCTAAGAATATGGAATGGTATTCCTGACAATATTATAAAATCAAACAATGTATATAAATTGAAATCGGAAATGTTATCTTTCTTGTATAATAAATATTATTGTAGCGCAGTGTGAATTTCATTGTACACTTCATTTTTTTGTTAATTTCTATAAAAACTCTCTCATCCTTACTAATTGTTTATATATTTTATTAGCTTGCACTATAGTAATTGTAAATATTATTGTATTAATGCTTAATGTATGCTTATTGAATGTTCATATTTGTAAACTGTAGTGTCCTGAAAAAATACTATTTTTGCCACAGAGTTTTTCAGTTAAACTGTACTTTGTTCCAAAGGATATGTAGTCCTTGAACAAGAAATATTATTATTATTATTATTATTATTATTATTACTTTTTCAGTCCAAAAATTGGTTCACAACTTTTCATCGCATAATCGTCGCATATTAATTCTGTTCGTCACGACACTGCTGTAAAAAGGAAAAATTTGTCCAATTTTGCACTCTACCTGACATAAATTTCTACCATTCACAAATACAGAGTAGGGGAGACCGGGGCATAATGTGTTAACTTTTCATTTCAGGCCGGAAAAAGAACGGTATACACTAAACAGGAAGAAAATAGTGTCGATTTGTAGTCGTAAATTTTAATGCAATGCATTTAATGTAGGCCTACCATTCATGAGATCCTAGCTTTGCAATAAAGGCAGTTAAGTACGTAATAAATGACCTATGTATAAATAATACCGGCGCCATTTTATTTTTTGTATCTCCTTTCATAATGGTCGCACCCTACTTTTTATCGAAAAAAATTGGCATAAAATCTGCGACAATTATGCGGTGAAATACGGTATTTCATTTCAAGCCAAATACAGCTTAAATAAAGTACTCATGTTTTCATGTGAACCTTTCTCTGGAGGTGTATTGACTAGTAAAGAAGCAAAGTAATAATTCTGTCAGTACTCAAATCTCGAGTGGCATATCAACTAAATATGTACAACTTCCGCAGTAAAAAAAAGCATGCGTGCGATAACCTGGCTAGGCTTAAATTTTCTACGAAATTAGGTGCCCGCAAGAGCTGCGTCAAATATTTGCTCAACAGCTATAATGAACGCATTAAACGATTTCCAATCAAAGAGCATCCAATCGCACTGCTTTCCAATCATTATTCTCGCTTTAAAAGTCACCTGACGAATAAAAAAAAACAACCAACAAACGCTTTGAGAGTTTTAAAAATGGATTTAAACGGAATCACTGATTTTGCATTTTTATTTTCCAAGAATCACGATTGCGGTTGCCGTCGGAACACAGCAGCACGCGAAAAATAATGAACGGATTTCAACTGCAGCCTTTTATTTATTTTTTTCTTAACCCGAACGAATATTCATTCATATTGTATGTTCACTTGCCATCGCTAATGAATACCGATCACCGAGGTCGTTGCAGATTCTGACGCACACACGCACACACAGGTATGCGAATGCACACAAACAACGGAATATTAAAAAAAACGTAACACAGAATACGTTACCGGATGACTAAATGCCAAAAGCTGGGCAATGTCAAAACATAGATTCAAAAACGCTTTCAAATTCACTCGCAAATAATCGCGATTTACGTGTTTGCGCATACATATTTAGCGATCCGGCACGTCGAACGCAGAGATAAAAATATGAAAACAGATGCGACAGATTCCTTAGCCATGGCTCTCTGCCCTCGCTCTCCTCTGACATTATCTATAATTCTCCGCGAGCATTAGGGACCCGTGAACACAAAGATTGAACTCACGAAATGAGCAAAACACAAAGGAGAGCAGCACACGCTTCGTTTAAAGCCGCTGCGAGGGAATAGAGAGTGTAATCATAATGAATAAGGGTAAAGGCAATTTTCCACTATTATTCGACCTAGGTTTCGATGTACTACATCATTATCTGGCCAGATAATGAAGTAGTACATCGAATAAAATTAATGATTGAAGGCGTAACTTTGTGGAAGGTTACCGCAGATATGACGAAAAAGAAAAATCTCTTAGTAAATTCCACACCTAAAATTTTATTACCGATCTAGGATTACCTTAAAATTTTATCCTAGGTCGGTAATAAAATTTAAGTGTTATATTTTTTTAACTTCAAAGGTCGGCACACCGGTCGAAGGTCGAAACCTAGGTCGGAAATTAAATTTTAAGTGTGAAATTTACTAAGAGATTTTTCTTTTTCGTCATGTCTGCGGTAACCTTCCACAAAGTTACGCCTTCAATCATTAATTTTATTCGATGTACTACTTCATCATCTGGCCAGATGATGATGTAGTACATCGAACCCTAGCTTATTCATTATCATCAATTCTTTCCACCACATCAAGCCTGATACTTCTGTTATTGTGAGAGACTGTAAAACAACCGTTGGGAGTACTAAATAAGGACCCGCTGGAAAATCGGAAGGATACACGTTAGGTTAAGATAACTTTGATCATTCAGATCAGGTGGCTTTTTCTCACACCGGTCATATTATTTTAAACCGCGCACTATACCTCTAGAACTGGTAGAAGCGACAAAATTTGATACACTGCTGAGGTAATACGGTAACTGATAATACTGAGGTAACAAGGAGCTACGCACCCAGACACTCGGTTCACGTACAGTTTCTGTATGTCCTCTCCCTCAGCCAATTCCTTTTATTCATGCATAGTGACCTTAACCCCTAGCGACGAATCCCACGGTAGCGTTAAGTTTCAGATACGAGCAAGGACAAAAAGATGCGAACCAGGCAAAATACCTTCTAGAGCGGTGTTTTAAATGAGAGGCGAGTTGACTTCTAACGCGGCGAAGATGTAAAAAAAACAGGAAAATTTTCAGAGCCATGGCCCATGAATGTGGACCGGCATTCCCTCAGACACATAAACGGGTGATTTCTCCTCCCCACAGGCGAGAAAACGGACAAAAGATCGTCATGAGCAACCATACACAAGAAGTCGGTGCAAGATTTTCTCAACTGCAGCGATGAACGACGATAATGCGCTGATATTTTCTGGAATAGCAAGTTTTTCCTGAACTGGGTATTGAACCGCGGAGCTTCATCTTTTCAAGCCATTGCGTAGCCCAAGTTATTAAGGACCTCCAATTTCAAACGAAATTTTTACGGGAACTATTCTGTCAAAAAAGTTATGTGGCTGGCTCCGAAAGTATATATTTAAAAAATTGAGTCGGAAAATGTGAATTTCTAGATCGCGGAGTGACCTGCGCACTAGGCCAAGAAGCCAGAGGTTCGTTATTCGATTCCCGGTCGAGGTAACCTTTACCAGCGCGTATTTTCAATGAAACTGATGCCGAAACATGTTTTTTTTTTGTCGTGAGCACTCGCACAAACGTGCATACACTTGATCCTTGGCACGCGGTTCGGAGAAGAGCTATCGATGGCACTTAAAAGTGAATGAGAGGGAGGAGGTGGAATAGGCAACGGTCGGGTCCAAGTGGCGGCGTGGGCGTGGCAGTATTGAAATACATACTTCTGTTTCGCCACGAACGAAAAAAAATCCAAACTCCAAAAATTAACAGGAGGAGAAAAAAACACGTCCAGAGGTATTAATGCTTCGCAGATTACAAATGGCGATCACCACACGCGGCGGTTAACAAGTACCCCGACGGGAGAAAATTCTAAAATTTTCGTACCCGTGGAGAGGTGGGAAAAAAAGGGTTTTTCGAGTTTGAAAACGAAACGAGTCGGGCAATCGCAGGGAAATTTATTCGGCCTGAAATGAAAAAAAAAACTCGCGGGTGAGCGAAACAATGCAGCGAACGATTATTCTGGGTGGCATGCCCCCCCTCATCTCCTACCCTCTCCCCGAAGGATTAAAAAAAATCAAAACAGCATGATAACATCACGTGGAAAACAGTAAGATTAAATAAAATGCTAATTATGAAGATCGCTAATCTACATTTTCCATCCGAAAAACGTAATACATATTTAAATTTTAAATTCATTCGACAAAAAAAATGGCACGTGATTGGACGATGAATGCCCGGTCGAAGGCCATATGATTGCACGAGAACGAAACTTGACGGGGAAAACTTTTCAAATAACAGTTATTTTACAGTTTTTAGAAAAACTTCATAAGGCTCAACAAAAGTCTGGGATTTTTACGAATCTCTCAATTTTTACTACCGACTGGGAATGCATTGCATTGATGGTCATTTAATCTACAGTCGAGGGACGAATGTTTAATGTAATTTTTAAAATAGTGAATCATTGAAATATTGCGTCATAACGCAGGTACTCCTGGAATTGACCACACGCAAAATTATTTACCGCGAGGCAGAAATAAAAATCCATTTTATAATAAGCAGAAATAAAAATCCATGAATTTGATGGCTTAAATAAATCAAGAAGTATATAGGTGCCTCTAGATACGCGCTCACTCTTAGAATCCACGTTTCTAATATTTAACAACCACATACGCAAATAAACTACAGCATCTACAGTATAAGTAACCTCTTTCCTAAGGATAAAGATAGGTGTATTTTTATTTCCCAACGTCTCTCGAAATAGAGCTTTTTAATGCTAAAGACAGGGTGTCGAAAATAAAAAAGTGGCGTCTATACTCATACGTGTGACGCTATGTATGTTGGCCAAACGGGCCGAAAATTTAGAACTCAAATTGAAGAACATACAAGGAGTGCTAAACCCAAAGACTTCCAGTCGCATTTCGCAAAGCACTCCATAGAAACGGGACACAAGTGTGATTTTAATAATATTAATTTTTTATACGTATTTGACAAAGGTTTCAATCCGGATGTTTAAGAAATCCTAGAAATCACTAAATATTCTTTCACCGGATTTTATCATTTGAAATAACATGCCGGAATTAAAATGTTCTCCAAATTTGACCGCAGTTTTAAAACCTAACTACTTTCTCGCTGACTCTCTCTCCCCCTCTCGATGTCATCATCATCTAACCTTCCTTCCGCTTCCCTCATTCTCCTGCTCTAAAACCGTAAACTTCCATTACTCATCCCCTCTTCTCTCATGTTTCCACTTCCCCACCCCCTCTTACTTGAGTAAGCATTTAAGGCTCGCATTTGTCGCTGGCATTCCTTCTGTTAGTCTTGAAAATGACGCTTTAGACGTCGAAACCGGTAGATAGGATCAAAAAATAGTGGAACAGTATATCGTTTTAATCATGAGTCATTCAATTGATTTGACATGCGACATCTACGCCTATCGGTTATATAGAGAATAATAGCAGTGAAAACAAAACGATTCGCAACAGAGTGCAAACCACTCCAAGGGCTTTCACCATGGGTGGATGTTGAACAAATCCGAGTAACATCGAAGATGGCAGAATCCTGCTGGGATCGTCCATGGATGAGTTCCAAACGTTGCTACAAAATTTAGTAATTACAGTGGCTATATCGTCGGAATACAGGTGCCGCAAGCTTATTTTTCCAAATTCGACCATGAATTTCTTTTTGACCAATAAATGTCTCTCACAAAGTAAAAGCAAACAAATGAAATCACTTTCCAGGCATCTCACCAACTCTACTTTACATCAAATTTACGGACAGATAGAAGGAAAATGCGATCGAATCAATCAATCTTTGAACTATCATAACTTACTCCAGATCTTTGGGCGGTAACATCTCGTTGGAATACGGCCGAGTTTGATAAAAAATTTAGGCTCCAAAATAAAAACTGCCAAAGAACCTCAAAATTTAACAAATTAATTTCTATATGGATGAGAACTTTTGCACCTAGAAAAAGAGACTGCAAATAGATTACATTAGCAATGAAATTTTCTTGATCGGCAAAAGGCTGAAGAGGTCTGGACCAAGAAAGAAATAAAGAAATTAGGCAGGAATTAGAAGTACAACCGGTGATAGACATAGCAACAAGTCATAGAGAAAGATAGAAAAAACATGTTAAGCGCATACCTCTAGATAGGATTCCCAAACAGGTTTTAGCGAGTAGACCTTTAGGGGGAAGAAGTATCGAGAGACCGATACTACAAGGATGAAGCTGGAAATGGCAAAATGAATAAACCTGAAAGGCTAGAAGATGAGGAAAACAGATGATTTAGAAAAGTTCTTCCCAGTGGGAAGAAACTACGATGCTCACCGAGAAATAAAAAAGTACGTGGCACATTTGCATATCTTGTCACTGGGAAGCTTCTTGCAAGGACATTGCTTCAGGTCATCTCTCCAAGCACAACAAAATGAAATATTCCACTACAATGATTTCTCCAGGGCGGAAAATTCAACGCAATGAGCTAGAACGTCACCGTTTGTCTATCGTGAACAATACTGCCCTCCTAAGCTTAAGGAAAATTACTGACAAAACTTTACATTTTTAGATTAGAGTAAATTTCAATATTTTCAACCACGAGGATTTAAAAAAAACCAAACAAAAAAACGCATCTGTAGCGGTTTGCAAGATATGATGTTTTGGTTTTATCGTTTCTTTTTCATAATGGCCTGTTTTCTAGGCTAGAAAAAATTCCTATTAAATAAAGTGGGTCTAAACAAAAAAGATAAATATTTTTACTTTGTTTACTGAATAGTTCGCTTTGAATGAAAACAAAAAGGTGCTATATTTCAGAACCAACAACGATGCAGTTACTGTCTTTTAGCTAAGCAGCTGTTCTCAACTAGGAGGTCGGAAAACACATTTCCGATGGTCTTATGAAATTGCAACGAAAATAATTTTATGGTTGGGGGTCACCAGAACACGAGGAATTGTATCCAAGGGTCGCGGCATTAGAAAGGTAGAGAACCACTGTTCTAGGCCAACCTCTCTATGACCCAGGTCTAACTCTTTCACGGAACTGGGTCCGATACCCTGATTTTAGGGAGAGACGGTATACAAGGACCGATTCCACGTGCGATTCCGAAAATGCTGAACTATCTTAGATGAACGTAGTTTAACCAATTATAACAATTGATTTAAAGATACGCATTACCTAGAGGAGGTAATTTAAATATCGGGAAAATAAACTAAATTCGTACATCTTGTACATCGGTAGATTATTCGTTGTCACACCCATAAATGACCAAAAAAGTATCTTGTTTGGCATTAAAATCTTAAGTAAAACACCCAAGGTTATAGACAATTCGTGACTGAGTACGTACTCTGCGAAAAATATGACGATATTACCACGACATTCGAATGGGAACATCTCTAGATTTGATAACGATAAATGAGAGATATTTACAAACCAGGCAACAGAATGTGAAAACATTCGTGAGAAGCGTGGCATTCTATGGATCGGAAGCATGGACCACTGGAAATGTTGGCCATAACAAATTAGAAGCCTTCGAAACCTGGTGCTGGAGGAGGATGCTGAAGATAAAATGGATGGACAAAATAAGAAGTGATGAATTGAACAGAAGAGTAGAAGAGGAAAAGACCATATGGTACACCATACAGAAAATAAGAACAAGACGGATTGAACACACCCTGAGATACAATGGGTTAGTGAAGAACATAGCTGAAGTCAAAAGTCCCCAGAAGAAGACCCAGGAATTAGTTTAGGGGCCAAAGAAAGAGGAAAGTATACAGGAAGAGGTACCAGAAGGTAAGGGAGCTAGAATTATATAGGGAAGGGTGGAGGGCTGCAGTCAACCAATCTTAGCATTGAACAACCAATGATTTTAAAATGAGTGATAAAAACAGTTAAATTACGGTACGGCATAATGAGGTATTGCAGTATGGTGCCTTAGATTTTTCTAAACACTGTCAGCACTGGGCATAGCCCCAAAAATGAGGGTTCGCCAACGTACACGAAGATCTATTTCAGGAAGAGAAGAAATCAAGGGGAACAACCATCAACGGTTCAACGTGGAGAGTTTAAAGACTTGCAATGATACAAAGCCACATTTCTGACGGAGTTTTCCTCAACCAGAATAAACAGTTAATACAGAAAACAGGGAGGGATTACAACGAACCACTCCAACCTCACAACCTTCCTCACGAACCAATGCCGACATCCTTTGGAATTCCGCATGGAGAGCTCAAGTAGGTGCTTAACTATTAAGGTAGTCCGAGCGAGAAATCATTTTACTTAGAAATAAATGGGTTTGGTCTCATTTTAAAGAAAAATTTCTCCCCTATCCAATGATACCAAAAATTCTACCCCTTACCACATTACTTTCGGAGGTATTTGCCAAAAAATACCAGCCCTTTTACATGAGAAATGGTACATGTATGCACTCCAGAGAGACATTATTTACAAAAAGAGGTATTTCTAACACTTAGATGTCGTAAAAAAAACTAACATTGTGTAGTTTGTATGTTTTCTCAACTATTTTTGAAACTTAATCATATTGTCACCACAGTAGTCATAGGTCCATAGGTCATAGGTCACCATAGTAGTAGGTCCTTGGGTAACACAAAAAAACCTCCCGTTTTGAAGAAGTGTCAAACGCACCGCGCGAAAAAAATGAGTCAGGTTAGAGACTTACTATGATATTTTCATTTAATTACTTACAACTTCTGTCATATAAAACTATATTATTGCACCATTAATAGTGCAATATTTAATTGATGTGTCCTACAGCTGGTGAAATTAAAACGTATATTTCGAATATGGTATCTATTATGATTAGGGAACTATCTCGCTCGGACTACCTTAAATGGGGGGATCGAGGGGTAGGAGTACGTGGTAGGCCGAAGGGAGGGGTTACAAGAGGAGAAGTGGGATGAAATGGGTTGCGTCGACGGGGTTAGCAAGGGGGGCGGGATCCATCCGGATCGCGTCGGACAAAGACCGCGGCGACCCCCGCGAGAACGCAAGTTGTAATCCGCCGCCCGTCATTATCCCGGCCGCGCAAAACTGCCCCTTAAGTGGCGCGACCGGACGCGGAGCGCATGCCGGGGGTACGACGTTTTTCCGGCGGAATGGCTGAATGCAGAGGGGAGGAGGAGGAGGAATCGGCGGCGGCGGGCGGTCGGGTGGAGGGAAGCCGCCGACAAAGGCAGAAGACGCCGCACCGCCCGCCGCCACTGATGTAAACGCGAGCGAATCCATTAGCAGTCGCGCGGCATTCCTGTGCCATCCCTTTGAACTTGCCGACGGGCAGGGAGGGACGCAGGAGGGGGGGGGGTGATCCGAGGGAGGGGCTGGAGCACACGAATTTGCATACCAAACTCGCGGGGGTAGCGGGAGTGGGGGAGAATCGGGCGGAGAGAAAGGAATCGGCGAGGAGATATTTGGTGGCACTGGGTGGAAAAGGGAGTTGGGGGAATGTCGGAAAAGGAAGATTCGACGCTATAATGCAATAAGTGCAATACATCCGATTCTTATAACTTCTGGTTAAATATATAAATATTTTTAGAATTCTACCGGTTAAGGTAGTTCTTGTTGACTGTCGGAGAATCTCCTCCCGATTTTCTACATATTCAGGGGCCAATCTCCCACTAGTATATTCTTTTTCGCCTGAGCGTACGATCTATCCTTCTTCATCCCGTCCATGAAACCTATTCTCTTTCTTCTCACTCCCCACTTCCCCAACATCCTTCCCTCTATTCAGAAGTTTCCGTTTCTCCCCCACCATCTCAAGCACTCCCCCGTTAGACTTTCTATTCGTCCACATCACCTTCTCCATCCTTCTCCACACCCAAATCTCAAATGCCTGCAGCCTATTCTCTTCCTCCATTCTGAGAGGTCCACGTTTCTGCACCATACAAATCTAAGCTTCATATCAAGCTCTTCACCAGTCTCTTCTTCACAACCTTACCCAACGTCCCCGTCGTCAGCTCCCTTATGTTACTAAACCCCCCCTTAGCTAGCGCTATTTTCTTCCGTATGTCTCTCCTACTATGACCGTTTTCTTCTAGCGTGCTACATAAGTGATTTAAATGCTCTACTTTTAAATATATTGCAAGAATATACAAAAACTATATTAAAATAGAAGTGTCCTAATATTTTATACGATGTCGTTGTCATAGCATTGATTTAACTATACTTCATCATTTCAAAAATTTAACATAACTTGCAATAGAAAAATGTAAAATACTGCCGTATTGCTGAAAACAATAAAGCAAAAAGAAAAGCGTAGATTACTGAAAATGAATTGGGGTCCTTGAAACACCGCGCGCAGCCGTTTGCGCAAGTTTTCAAGTCACATTCACGGAAGAGTTTAACATTTTCTCGTAATCACGTGGATATGCAGATCCATCTATGACTTTCACGTCAACTATTCGACTGACAACCTGGCGTAATTAAAAAAAAAACGAATTATGAGCTATAATCAATTCAAAACAGAGGATACATTGGCTAGAAATTATAATTATCACAACACTGTGAACCTGGGCAAAAATGAATGATGAAACGGGGAATCGCTCACTCTATCTTTGGATCTCATAGAATTGGACTATAAGACAGTATGATCAATCTACCGTAGTTTAATCTGCTAGCAATGAGGAAAATTCTCTCTTTTAGAGAAATTTTCACGCAGATACACAAAATTAGGGGAGGAAATAAAGGAATCATGGCCAATGTCGAAAGGTCACCATGTTTGCCACTGACAAGGACAAAAACAGCATTGACGGAGAAAGTGAGAGAATATAATGAGTGAGAATAAGACTTCTAGTTTTTTAGCATTGCTTGTTTTTGTGTCAATTAGCCAATACCCACAAGATTCCTGAACGTCACCGACACTCAGCAAATTCATTAACAAAGAAGAGAATTATCAGACGTTCAGTATGGAATTTCATCATAATGAACAACAGAAATGGCAATTTTCCACTAAAATAAAATTTCATTCGACCATGGTTTCGAGGTACTAAATCATCATCAGGTCAGTTATTCTTTTCCCATGACACTCAAGTTGATCAAGCAACTACATACCTTAACATATTTTATTTAATATAAAAGAATTTCAGAATCTCGCGCTTTTTTTTACAAGTGAGAAAGCAAAATCTTCCCTTTGACATGAAATGCCTCCATCTTGCTCCTTCGGACACCTCTTGCGGCATTCGCAACAGGGATAGAATAACTCTGAGAGATTATACACCCATTAAGATTTCAACCTCATCTCCAGTGCACTCGGAATGCGATGCCAGACACGACCGCGGATGCGGATTTTAATCGCCAACGCATGCGGACTCGTGATGAACGCGTGCCCCGCATTAAACTGAATTAGCTCAGGCAATAGCTCCCGCTCGCGAAGAGAGATGGCAATACATGAAGGGTTGAAATTTGCCTTAAGAAATCATTTGACTTGACCGGGATTCGAACCCGGATTTCCCAATTGCCGGTCAGGTGAGTTGTCCCAATGTTTTTATTTTATAAGAACATCATATTACATTACATTCATTAGCATATTCAAAAATGGTCATTATTCAAAGCAACAAAAACCCGCTCCAAAGATACACACATTTGTAATACATTCTTGTACAAAGTAGATAGTTACATATATATATATATTTAACATAATTTAGTTTATATCTCTTTATTAAATAAAATAATGTTGAAACACGTCTAGCAACCATGCTTTTTCACGCTCCGAAGAGGATATCTGTTTATTTACTATTTTAATTTAACCAATTAAAGTCAATCTCATATTTTTCCGACCTGTGTGACTTTCCACGAAGGTTGCTATTATTTCTGTTAAAATTATGCCTTCCTTGGTGGGAAATAATTTAAAATTTAATGCTAACAGATTCTCTTCTCCAATATCTCCATCTCCGAACGTGTCGAAGTCTCCAAAAACGTTTTGAAGTATTTCCCATTCCCTGTTTGGTCCTTTACAACCTAGTATTTTGCGAACTACATTGATTACCCTTCTAGCCAGTTACACAACCAAGCCATCTTCCTTCGAGGCGAATTTCAATTGGGGGGGGGGTTTATGCGAACTAGATGTTCACGCCTCAAGTCTACATTTTGGCACATGAGACGATAGTCGTGTTTACAAACCCACTGTCGCAGTGAATAAGCCCAATATTGTCGTTAAGGTAACGATGAAATTGACGAATTCCCAATCATTGCATTTACAAATGAAATAGTACTAAGTCACTCGCAGGAATGCATGTACACCAAGGGTTGAGATTTGCCTAGAAGAAAAATCATTGACTTTACCGGAATTCGAACCCTTACTAGGAACCCTTAATGTTCGAATCCCGGTCAAGTCAAATGATTCCTCTTCTAGGCAAATTTCAATCCTTGGTGTGTATGCACCCCTGCAAGTGACTTAGTATCATTTCATTTGTAAATGCAATGATTTGAGATGGCAATAATCACAGCCAAGCTGCATCTCGGCGAACTACCATTTTCAACACCGCGATATTGGACTCGAAGTTTGGTATTTTAGGTTGGGTTTTAGTATACGGATCACGGCCCAGTTACCTTACATTTTCCTTATTCAAGGGAAAGGGATTAAGTCATAGGTACCCTGGTCTCTCAAGTTGTTTCTCTAGGTGTTCTAGTCCATTAAGAATAGCGACAGGCAGGTCCCAGTGCAAATCGAGGAGAGGCTCCTTCAGAACAGGAGAAGTTAACCTGCTTCAAAATGCGACAGTCACAAATTTTGTCTTGGAATTGAGTGCTGGCAGTTGTGCCCACACCTGAGGGTGGATGATTGCTTGTAGTTGAATTCATCGATGTACCTTTGTGAGTGATTGAAGGCAGGAATACGAAGAGCGAGAGTAATCGGACGGGAATCATTACACAAACCTAATCGCCAGAAGGTATGGTGAAACACTATGAACGACGGTTGAAGAAAACACGAGAGAGAGAAACAGATAGTTTAGACCAATAATAATCGAAGTTGAAAGAGGACTGTTGATACGGTAACCGAGTAAGTAGCTAGGATTAACTAATCCAATCCTAAACATTTATTAAGCTTTGTTTTTGCGAGTGAGATCATGATACATGGCTCAAAGAGTAGGACGATGTAAACAATAATAAACCGCTAATTAGTATATTAACCAGCGATAATGAAATTTTTGTTCCTTTTTGCCACGTTAAACTACACACCAAACTATGTCCTCGTGTCCGACTGTAAAACATTATATAATTTGGATGAGGCATAAATTATGCATTTTGCCGTGTTCCGAAACGACTTGACTTCCGTTTTCTCAGACGGAAGTGACAATGGACATCACGAGAAAATTCTCAATATTTGCATTTTTAATATCTTACGATTTTTCTTAAACATTTGTAAGCAAACTTTCAAAAAAAACCTGAATTTGCAGGCTTAAGCGTTGAGTATCGGTATTTGTTTGCGACATGTGAACGAACTTGGTAAATGTTATAGAGTAGGCCCTTCACTCAAGTGATACACAAAGAGAGAGAAGAATAGCCCAGTTAAGAAGGGATTCTATCAACAGCCGATTTCCAATAGCAAAATAGAAAAGATTTGAGGTAATACGGGATAATAGGGGTCATCTTAGATAAAGAGTTAGAGATCATCGGGCGTACATGATAACCAAATAAGCAGCCCTTGCAGAGGATAGGAGGCGAAAGAAATTCAAATGCTCCAAAGCAAAATAGACAAACCTTTTTATAATTTCCAGGGATATCACAGCACATAAAAATTAATGGATCAAAGAAGGTATAGATGAAAAGAATTGCCCAGTGAAACAGGGCAGGACTGCCTTAAGATGCTGAAGAAGTGGGAACTTAGGGTTAGTACTATATTTGCCTTTTCCAATTACCCCACATAAACATTGAATACCCTTGCCCAAACCAAAATTGACGGTAATAAACGATGTTTTATGCATTTAGGACTTGAAGTGCACAATTTATCACCTGATCTTTCTACCAAATCTAAATCTGTAAAAATATAATCTAAAAATGAACAGTCACGGCTTCTCACTAAAGAAAGTGCAGAGGACTTGTTACTATAGAAGTACTGATATAATGTAATTAATAGTAAGTTTGAAACTATATTTACGTACTGACATTGCTTATTAATTGTGTCCAAATTCATTAATTGGGCTTCATGAATGTCCATGAGTTTTAATGCCTAACATATAACCATTTGGTGGTAGCCTTAAAATCGGTTCTCATTCAGGTCAATCTAAAATTACTCGCATATTGTTATTTTAAATGTAAAGAGTAATTACGTTGGAGTAATGAACTTTCTTATTATTATGTTATCACATTATGAAAGTCGGTCCAACAAGAGTCCGCCAGGAAAGATGGTGTGAGGAGAACAGAGTGAAAAGTGATAGTATAACAAATCTAAGGACAGACGACAGTAGATGAGTGATCTGAGACGACCCTGCACCAGGAAATGTTTTCTAAAGGAAGAAGGGCAAAGAAGAGTGGAATCATCTGATGAAAGAGTGGAGGGCTTGCAGCAGACCAAAATCTCGGGATTGATGACAGCTTATGTCCAACCGTCACGACATTCTTTGCGACGGAAGCTTTTACTCGAATGTAGAAATACCATTTTTTTCACCCCACGATGCGACCGACAGGATGAAAAGCACCAGTACCACGAGAGGAGCGCTTGGCAAACGCGGGAGCGGCACGTGACAGCTCCACCGCGGAGCAGCGCGGAGAGAGGAGCCGCAACCGAAGGAATTAGCTCGCGTCCCCGCCGCACCTCGGGGCCGGTTATCAGGTGAGCGGGCGAGCGGAGGAACGAGACGACGAACGGGAAAATGATTGGAAAACCGCGCGGCGAGGGGTGGAAGCGGAACGCGAACAAATAACGAAAAATAAAATGAACGAAGGTGGAACAGGATGATGGGTACGTCGCAGAGTAAACGGCTGAAGATGGGACGATTCGCATCGGATGCGAGAGTGCAACGAGTCCAGGGAACCGGAGTCACCCGGGGGTCGCGGTGATTCCCCCATGCATGTACCTCACTCCACCGGGTTCCCCGCCCCCGAAGGGATTCTAATCCACGGGAGAGAAGAGGTACACGTCAAACGGATCAGACCAACCTCCCTGCCGCGTGTTGTTTGGCGAAAGGCTTTCATTAATATCAGCTCCTTCTCCAAGGGACCGGCAAAGAACTCGGGTGGGTTCGCGGGAGAAAGAATGTGGACGAGCGCAGACGTACGATGGGAATAAAACACGCACGCATCTCTCGCTTCCGAGCTCGAGGTCACGGGAAAGAAAAATAGTGTCTAAGCCAGAGTTAAAATAAGGGCAGCCAATCGTGATACCAGAGAAAAGTGACGTTTCGATGAAGTACCGCTACGGTTGGGCAGTAGGTCATCGTGAGGTGAGGGGAACGTATGCTAGGTGCGGCGACGAGGGAGAACCGGGGTATATAAATACATATAAAAAATTTGCAAAATTGTAAACTAATTTTCCTCAGGCCGACTGGTTTCGACTGTTACTGTCAAGGGACAGTACTACGTAAATCGAAGTGATTGCGCTTTGTCACAGAGTTTTTGTCCGTAGGTATATGTTTAAAACAACAGTTAGAAAACAGATGTTCATTTTATAATGGAAGAGGTTCCACGAAAATACTAAGACTTCGAATCAAAATTCGTACACGAACAACCGCGTGTTTTTACACCGGAATCAGAAATCAAGGGGATAATCGTTTCTCGTCATTCAGGATATGTACATCTATTTACATCTAGAAATTACTCTGAAAGTTCTGAAAGAAAGAATAGTTCGGTAATTACAATAATCTGTAAAACGGAATAACAGTCTAGAGGAACCCAGCCTCAGGTTTTCCTTTACAATTTAGACTACATGAGTCTATACTTCGTGAAAAGATCCACGGTAGTCCAAAGTTTTACTCCGTAAGCGATAGACGGAAAATCGTTCAAGTGTAAAGAACCTTCCCTGCAAATTTTACTCCAGTGACATTATAAATCCACCACGGGTTTAGAACTTAGAGCCTCTATGCGGAAAACAATTACTCCAATCATCGCTCCAACCCGATTCCTGGCAACAAATTATGTCATCGAACAAATAATTCGCAATAGCAATGCTGACGAGGTTGCGGGCCCGAAATCTAAGTTTTTCCTTAAGAAGCTCCCGCCGCGACTTTATAAATCAAAAGAGATAGTAAATTGCAATATTTAGGTATAGGTTATTTGTTTTTAAAGTATTAATTTCGCCGATGGAGAGTGCTTGCCATTGAAAACCAAAATTAAGGGACAACATTACCCGATTACTTCCCGAAGATATTTTTAATATGCACATTTATATAGCCACCGGCTGCAGCGCCATTTATAAGGAAGTATCACATTTTCACTTCAATTTTCTTAGAAATTCGCGAATAATTGTTAGAACAAGATGGTAAGATGCATGTATTTTATTTTAAATCAATACCCCAGGAGTTTTGGCTCCTAAAAAACAATTTTCTATGAAAATGGCATTTATGTTAGATAGATTAATTCCGTATTTTTTCGTGTTTCTCCAATTCTCCTAAAGAAGACGACGTATCGAGTCCGAGTCCAATGTTCGAGTCCAATGTTCGAGTCCAAGTCGCGAGTAAAAATAGCACGAAAGGTAACACTTTGTTTTTCATATCAGATAGTGGACATGTTTATATGTGGGACCAATAATTGAGAAACTTCAAATTTATTTTCGTGTTTCATGATAGTTTCTCGTCGGATACACGTTTAGAGAGCGTAGTAGGAAGTTTTCTCCGCGTAGAGCTTACGAGTTTCACTCGATCAAGCAAAGGTTTGCGCCACGTGGAAAGCAAGTTAAACAGGCAACTTAATCACAGTCGTAGATATTTAAGACATTATTTTGCAATTATTATACAGCTGACCAGGTTATTTAGTTTCTCTCATCATATATGCAAAATGTAACAGCTGGTTTTGGAGTTGAAACATAAGAGTAAAAATAATATCAAGAACCGTTAATCTATTTGACCGAATCTCTGGCGAATCACATAAAAATTGATTTTTATACTCCAAAACATTCATCGACAAGCAAAAGGCTTTGAAACGCATACATCCGAGTGAGAATCATTAAAGTGATGAAATTAATTGAATTCATTACAAACGAAACTGTCTGATCCTGTGACGAACTTGCAACAGATCCTGATTTCAAGGATAGTGTAGGAGAAAACGAACTGCGATGGACAATTAGGCTAAATTTTGCTGTTCCAAATGCACTTCACAACACGTACTTAACAACAGGCAACAGTAGTTAAACAGGCAACTTAATCACAGTTGCAGATATTTAAGGCATTATTTTGCAATTATTATACAGCTGACCAGATTATTTAGTTTCTCTCATCATTTATGCAAAATGTAATAGCTGGTTTTGGAGTTGAAACATAAAGAGTAAAATTAATATCAAGAACCGTTAATCTACTTCACCGAATCTCTGGCGAATCACATAAAAATTGATTTTTATACTCCAAAACATTCATCGACAAGCAAAAGTCTTTTAAACGCATACATCCGAGTGAGAATCATTAAAGTGATGAAATTAATTGAATTCATTACAAACGAAACTGTCTGATCCTGTGACGAACTTGCAACAGATCCTGATTTCAAGGATAGTGTAGGAGAAAACGAACTGCGATGGACAATTAGGCCAATATTTGCTTTCCAAATGCACTTCACAACACGTACTTAGCTATGTGTGAGTAATGGTAAATTATGATTCTCGATCAATTCCTCAGATTGGGTAATCCGTGTAAACCCATATTATGAATAAAATTACGTCACCTCCTTTCACGATGAACCGCCTTACAGACTGACGCCATAATTCCACCAAATCTATCGACTAGAGGAAGCAGGTTTAAAAAAAAACAAATGATTGACGACGTAAAATAAAGCAAGGCTACGCGACGGGATCGCAGGATGGAGGAAACGGAAGCAGTCATAGAAAAACCGTGGCGATGTCGAAGGATGGATGCGTCGGGACGTGCGGGCAGATGGGTATAGGGAGGGGACCTGGAAGAGATATGATGATGATGAAAAAAATAAATCACAGGACGGGGTGGAGTAGACCCATCTCCTCACCGCGAGACGCTCTTTCGAGGGGAGGGAGGAGGGAGTTTGGGGGATGGGAGGGAGAAAGAGAGAGGACCACTGTCAACCACTTGGGCTGCGTGGAAAAGATGAAAAGTGGAGAGGGCGCGGAGACAGACAGGGAGGGTAGGAGTGGTGGAGGAGGTCAGGTGGCCTTATGGGAAGCCGGGCAGGAGGTGTACACGGGGGGGGATGGGGAAGGGGAGGCACGGTGGTGAGCGGAGCAAGGGAAGACCATCATCCACCGATCGTGCAAACAATAGAGGGTCGTAGGTCGCATCGTTATTAGAACCCGCGGAGTGGCGGAGGACGAGGGGGGGTGAGGGGGCGCGAGGCGAAGTGGGAAAAAGATGGGACCTCTCACCCACCCCCTCCGCCGCTTCATAACCATTCTCTCCCCATCCCCCCCCTCGTGCCCCCCAACTCACCCTCCCATCTGGAGTCTCCATATCTCCAGGTTTCATCATCATCGTCCTCTCGCGTTCACCATTTTTTTCATGTCACGTCCCGATTATGACGTGGCATATACGAAGTTTTCCGGAACGGAAAAAAAGTTTATTTTTTTCATTTCTTTTTCTAATTTCTTTTCTTCCCTCGTTCATTTTTTCTCATCCGAGGACGGTCGGATGGTGGGCCAGGCCGTGGGGACACGGGCCAGGGGCAAAAGCAATCGTGGACGGGATGCGCCGACTCTACCTCCTCCTCGCTCGAATCTTCTTCCTCACTCCATAACGCGAGAGAGAGTCACAGACAGAAAGGGGGTCGAGGAGAAGAGGACGGTATGGAATTATGCTACGTGGACGGGGATAGAAGTAAGGAGGACAGGCCATAGTGAGGAAGAGTACGGGGGTAGAAATGAGTAGAACCGACTATAGTGAAGACTTTTTTTTAAGTATTCTACCGCTTAAGGTAGGTTTTACTGAATATCAGAGAATCTCCGATCGGTTTTCTGCACTTTCTTGGGCCTATCTATCTCTAGTATATCCTTTTTCGCCTCAGCATACGATCTACCCTTCATCATCCTGTCCACGAAACCTATTCTCTTTCTTACTCTTCCCCGCTTGCCCAACATCCTTCTCTCTATCACATTCTTGATCAATCCCTCGCACCTTACTACATCCTACAGCCACCTACTCTGCCTGTCTCGAATTTCATTCAAAATTTTCCTTTCCTCGCCCATAATCTCAAGCACTTTCCCGTTAGTCTTTCTCTCCATCCACCTCACCTTCTTCACACCCACATCTCAAATGCCTGAAGCCCATTCTCGTCCTCCGTTCTAAGGGTCCACGTTTCTGCCCCATACAACGCTACGCTCCATATCAAGCTCTTCATCTGCCTATTCTTCAATTCCTTACCCAATGTTCCCGTCATCAGCTCCCTTCTATGTATTACTAAACGCCTCTTTAACTAACGCAATACTCGTCCGTATGTCTTTGCTACAATGTCCGTATCTCTTCTAGCTTACTACCTAAGTACTTAAAATGCTCTACCTGCTCGAGTTTGTGTCCTCCAACTTTAATCACCAGCTTCATTAGCTACTAACGGGCAAATAACTCGGAAAGGTTTTCAGTATTTTTCAGCATAAAACCTCCGGAGAGATAACTAAGCCTATAGCTCATGAGGCGCTGATTACAGATGCAGGTTCTGTGCATTGTGCACAGAAAGTGTAGAAATCCAGGAGTTTATCTGAATTTCAACAAACCTCCCTTTACCGGCAGAATACATAAAAAAAGGATTGTAGTAGGACGTAATAGTTCATCAGTTTCTATGAGAGGTCTAGTGTTCATTTATATAACCGTTTTTATCATATATGCATGCTATTTTCTTAACTATTTAAATATATTTTGAAATAGTGGATAGCGACTCGTTTTTGTATTCGTAAAATGTTTGATAGCTTTTTGTGTTTTCTTTTTATTGTAAACATTATGTAAATTACTTATTTACGTAGTAACGTTTGGTGTTAGGCACATTCATATTATAACTAGCCTGCTCGTACTTCAAGTCTCAATTGTGATCTCATTAAGGTGTCAAGTAGTTCTCTTTAGTTTTGCTATATTTCCACATTTTCAACTTCAATTAAGTGTAGGTAACTTTTTCTCCAGAAGCATACAGCAGTCTTGGGTTTCTTTGTAGAGGGGGAGGTAATGGCTACGACCGGTGTTTTTTCAAGCACATGCAGCACTTTGCACCATGGCAAATTTAATATGGAGGCGCATTAAGGAGAAACTCAATCTATCCTAAATCCGACGCACGCAAAAGGCATTTAAATCCGCTCCCTCATGATGCCTAACGAGTTGGGACACACTTCAAGATGGCGTCCTCCACATTTTCACCGATTTAGGCGCCTAATTGGCGAGTTGGGACACAGCTTTATATATTAGGGTGGAAAAGTGGGGAAATGGGAGATAAAGGGGAGAAGGGGGCTATTTCCCCCAATTCATAAGAGAGTTCCCGACCTTTGGTTGCACCTGATGATGGTACTGTGTAGAAACCCGGGTCGTGTTTTTGTGTTTTATATTTAGGGTGTAGTAAAAGTTACAACAAAATATAGCTATGGAAATATATCACAAATTTATCAAAGATATTGTTTTATTTGTACAATCGAGAGGTATTACGGTCTAATAACGGGGAGAAGCTTCCAATAAGTTTTGCAATGTGCGCTCCGGGGACAACGAAGTCGAGGTTTCATGAGGGGTGCAGAGAAATGGATGTGAGGGAGTTATGGGAAAATTGACAGGGATAAAGGTGACGAGAAGAGACTATAGTGACCCAGGTAAAGTTATTTGGCCTGTAACTGCTCTGAAACTTGTTTGTAACTGCTCTGACACAGGTTTACAACAGATATGAAACGGATCTGTAACTGCTCCGAAACTAGTATGTAATTGCTCTGAAACTGGTGTGTTACTTCTCTGAAACTGGTCTATAACTGCTCTGCAACTGGTCTGCAACTGCTCTAAGAGACTAATATCTGATCTGGAAGTTGTCTGTCACAGGAATGAACTTTAATGGATTTTAAAAATGTTTCAAATCCAGACGAGTAACAGACCACTTCCAGATCAGATATAAGCTTTTCATAGCAGTTACAGGCTAGTTTCAGAGCAGTTACAGACCAGTTTCAGAGAATTTATAAACCAAATATTTTTTACCAGGGGAGGCAGGTAGGAGCACAATAACGGTGATGAAACGGTCACAAAGATCTAATAACGCGGATCAGTTTCAGGTAGGTTTACCAAGTGTGCGAGAACGTGGAGGGAGCTCTGGAGACAACGAAGTTGGGGGTTCATGAGACGTCCGGACCTCTTTTAACTTTTCCTCACCGCCCCACCCCTCAAAGCCTCCCAACCCTTCTTTCTTCTCGTTTCACCCCGAACGATAGTCATTTATGTCTCCCCCCTCCCCCTACCCATTTAAGTGGCCGATCGGGAATGGCGGCCGACTAAAAGGGGCTCGAGAAAAAGATGAGGAGAATCTTTGCCCCCCCCCCCCTCCCAACCCCCGTTGCAGACAAGGACGAGGACAAATTGGCCGGGCTCTCATCCCTCTGTCTTCTCCTCTTCATATCGGGAGGAAACTTATAAAAAAGTCGCCCGGCTTCGCGACCCTCACTCCCATCCCACGCCCGTGACTCGAAACTTCCGTCCAACTTCGAGACTTATCGAGGAGGCCCAAGGAGCCGATGGGTAATTATGGGGGAAAAAGTTGACGGTTACCTCGGAGTGCCAGAAATCGTCCAATTTATGACCTGGTCCCAGACGGGGGTGGCTCTCCAGGGGCAAATTAAAAAATGAGGTGACGCGGGGGAGGAGAGAAAGGGAGAACATGACGCATAGAGCCAGGAAAAGCTATTTCCAATGAAACGGTGTAAGCTTAGGGAACAAAGAGAAGAATTAGCATCGTATAGTGCCACATGTGAATGTTAAAAACAATACTGATATTTCCCAATCGCAAAAAGTATACGCGCGCGTGGGTAAAATATAAACGAGAAAATTCCCACGGTGAGCAATGTATCTTAATTCCGCTGAAGAAGATTTTTGATGTGAGTGAACCGGGTATCTTCCGATAAGATTGATGCCAAGATATTGAACTTCAAATGATAGACTCCAATATGAGTTCAGAAATAACAAAGACTCCCTTCGAACAGTCGAAAAAAAACTAAGAAAATTAAGGACAGATGTGACATCAAAAGGGATTATTTTCAAGACTAGGGCATGTTTTCATTTCTAAAACAATCAAATATATTGAGGTTGCTCGACCGAGATTCGCAAAGCCGTGAAGAGACCATTTTGTTCGCATCAAACGAAAGACAAATGTCTCTTCGGTCAAGCTGCCATGCTTGAAAACATTTTACCATACACTTGTACAGACGGGGATCGAGTTGGTGTGGTGTATAGAGTACTCGCCTACCACACGGGCGGCCAAGGTTCAAAAATCCCTGCAGAGGCGGATGTGTTTCAGAGGAACCCGATCCCTACTTGAGTGTCTTGTGTAGGGCACTTCAAGTGGAGTACTCCGTCTGTCGGATGAGACGTTAAGCCGTGGTCCCCTTGGCGCCTTTCGTTAAGAGTAGGCTAATGCCGACGCCAAGTTTCTATCCACCCTTCCTCCCTTACCTATCCCCTATGGCGCAAATGACCTTAGCCGTCGGTCGCCTCCCCAATTATCCTTCGCTTGTAGAGAAATTTAACACTCCAATACTCGCTTGGAATATTGGAGTGTTTCCACGTTTCTAGTAGTCTCTAATAATTTTCACGTTTCTAATTGTCTCTACAAGCAGGATAGACTGGGGATTCTATTTAAACTATATATATTTGACCAATGCCGGAAGCGTTTTCTAGAAAAGGTGAAAAATCGTCCGAAAATCTATGGCGCGCAGCTGAGAAATGATTCAGGAGTATTGGTGGAAAATATATGACCTTGGGATACCATTATCCTCATATATTTTAGAATTTCTGCCTTATAATACAATGTATCTATCTCACCATTTCAATACCTTCCAAGCGAATATTTCTTATCCACCCACAGTAGCTTCAACACTGATACTTTGTATATACCGTCAGTGTCTCGTATCAAAGTCGCTTTTCTATTCGTCGGTAAAAGTCAGTTTGCTTTGAATTGTTTTTTCCTCATATATGCTTTTGGCAATCTTTTAGGCCATCAACTATTGATATATTTTCCATAGTTATCTATTTGTATTTATTTTCTCTAACAGTTATCTCGTAGCAAACGCACAGGAGCACCTGAGTACCATACGCGATATTTTTTCACCGACCTCTTTCACGACCAAGATTTACTGTCCATTATTGCAAGGTTTACTGCATGGTGCATGGCAAACACACAAATAAATGGTGCACTAAGTGTTATAGATGGGTATGCCTAGATCACCAAACCTGCATCTGTAATCAGCGATTTAGGACGCAAATATACCGCTGAAAGAGAAAAAGAAAGTGACGATGACGATCAGCGACTATTCAAGATGCGACTGTGATTAAGAACTACTATAAACGTCAAAACAAAATTATTTTCTGCATTTATTTAATACATTGCATTTTAAATAGTAATTTCAACCCTTGAGATAAGAATTTTCAAAGTTTTAAACTATTTCAGAGAAATTGAAGTAGTGTCATACTATGGTACCCCATGCGATCACTCACGTTACCAATAAGAACGCGAGCAGTCGAGAGTTAATGTTGCAATCGATCATTTTAACATGGGGTCTTTTAGAGTGGTCTCCCAGCTTTTCGAATATTTAAATATTTGTTGAATTAAAGCGGTAAACAGACGCAAAGAAAATTGTCTCTACAAGCAGGATAGACTGGGGATTCTATTTAAACTATATACATTTGACTAATGCCGGAAGCGTTTTCTAGAAAGGGCGAAAAACCGTCCGAAAATCTTTCACCGAGGCGCTATGGCGCGCAGCTGAGGGATGATTCAGGAGGCGGGTGATTTGAACGGACGAGGCGCGCTTCAAATGGTCACTCGCCCTCCGTCTCCGTACGACCGCGGATTTCTTCATGGATCTTCCACTTCTAGAACGAGAAGCCGCGGATGGAGCCAAGCTGACTTGCAAACACGTTTGTATCACAACTCAGTTCCGAAGGAAAGGGCCGAATTTCAAGCTGTTCCACTTCAGCTTCAGCCGATTCTCATGGCTGCCATTCTCCCTCTACAGAGCGCTATTCATGGCTGCTCCTGAATTTTTTGAGGGCCAATACTTGAGAAACTGCGCATTTATTTTCGTTTCTCATGATAGTTTTTCGATGAATTAGCGGTTAGAGAGCGTTGACGGAAGTTTTCTTTGTATGGCATTTACGAGTTTCACGTAAAGGTTTGCGCCAAGTCAAAAACTAGTCAAACAGGCGACTTAACTGCAGTTGTATATTAGTTTGAAGACATTAATTTGTAATTTTTTTACAATTTAAAAGATTATTTAGATTCCCTTATCATTTATACCGTAATAAATGGCTGGTTTTGGAGATGAAACACCAGAGTAAAAATAATGTCAAGAACTCTCAATTTACTGGACCGAATCTCTGATAAACTACATTAAATCATTTTTAATCTTCATAACATTCATCTTCAAGCAAAACGCTTTTAAACGTACACATCCGAGTGAGAATCACTAAAGCGATGACATTAATTTAATGTATTACTGCCTGACCCAGTGACAAACGTACAACATACCCTGAATTCATGGATAACGAAGGTTAAAACGAATTGTGACAGACATTTATGCCAAATTTTGACATTCAAAATGCACTTCACTTAACGCACTAAAATGTTTGTACTCTGGTGAATTGGGAATCCTGATTAATTCTCCAAATTATAGTAGCTATAGAGCCGAGGAAATGTACTGTTCCTTTCATTGTATTAAAATATTACTTCATCTCATTTTAGAATAAATTATCAGTTAACAGCAAAGAAACCGAAGTGGGACTGACTTCCACATAAACACTTTGATTTCAGAGTCACCAAAAGACGAATTAGTAAGCTGAAGCGCGTTGTGGAAATAAAGTTTTTTCGGAGAAAACTGCCAATTCATTTAATGATATAAACGCCTTCCTCAACACCTTGCCTGAGACTGCCATTTTTACTATAAGCATTAACAGACAGTTAAATGAAATTAAAAGATACATGTTTTTTGAGCACACGGCGATTATAATCAATTTATACAAATTTACAGCTTGCCACAGCTTTGAAAGGGCGGATACAGGTGAACCTAAATGCGAAATCGTTAAGCATATAATAAATCCAGACTGAAGGAAGGATATCGTATTCATGCCAAAAAAGTGGGCAGGCGTAACCATTTTGGAAGGGACGGAAAGCATTAGGTCAATGAATTGATTTAGAGCCCTTTTCGACGAGGCAACATTTACGCATCAATTCCTACTGCCCAACATCCCTGAGAGTCAATAAGTCTAAAAAAAATGGCCCTCGAGCATCCTCACACCGATGCGCAGAGATTTTTACTGCCGCCGCCACTCTCAAAAAGGCCTTTCCAAAATCCTCACATTGAAAGGCAGTCTACTACCTTCCTCAGCGGTCAAGACTCAAGTGGTCACGAAACAGATAACGTGGGGCCAATCCAGTGCTCAACCATAAATGGATTCAATAGGTCATCGCATGCACGCCAATGAATATGTTCCACGCAATGACCGAGAGTCAATCGTGGTGGAAGCCGATGCATTTGCACACATAATCAAGCATTATTATCTATCGTGTATTTAGTCTCGAAATTATAAAATCAAAATGGATGAACCTGCTAACGTTAAATCACTGACTCCGTCCAGGTACCCTATTATTTTTTATTTTAAAGACAGCAGTCAGGTACGCTGCTATACCTCTAACTCGAGTGAGGAGGTAATATTCCCTGTCGGACCTGACGGACTCACCTATATAGATATTTTCTGCTTTCTTTTTATTTCCATTTTAGGGATCGAGCACCCGACACGAGGACCTCCTCGAATCACGCTGAACATTCCCGCCGCCGCAGCTAAACGAAGTCGGAGGTTGGAAACTTTTTTCAGTAGGGCGAAAGGGGATGGAAAAAATATTTTAAGCACACGTGAAGCTAACACATGAGCGAGAGGAGAGGGACGCATACACGGAGATGAAAAGCGTGGAGTTGAGGCGATAGAAGAGTGGAGAGGAGCATGGGACGAATGAGCGAAAGGGAACAATTTTTTTTGTACTCGCTCTCCTGACCCCAGCGTAGAAAAACCTCCATTCCACCGCAAAAGCCGACTGACCGGCGTCGCATCCCGGCCCTCATATTCGCCATTCGGTCGTTTCTCCCCCGAGTTTGTTCACAGAAGGGGGTGGCGCGGGACACAGGGCTGTAGGGACGAGAATGTGGAAGAGCTGCAGAGGGAAAGACGTGAAGTGACGGAGTTTGGGGGTGGAACCATGGTTTGAGACGGAAACCACAAGAGAGAGGAAAAGACACGCGAAAAGACGGGAGACATGTAAGGGAGGATGATCCCAGTGGGTTGTGCCTCTCCTTCCCTCAATATTAGTATTTATGGAACTCGGATAAACTTACCATTTGACTCACGAGTGAGTAGCATCCCTCAGTCTAATCTAGCCTGAGGGATGCTAGTATACACCGCATTTCTATATCAGCCATTTCTATCAATTTCCATCCTTTTCCGAACATTTCTGTCCATTCCTGTCCATTTTTCTGTCGGCCCCGGTGGCGGCGGGGTTAAGTCCTCGCCTTCTAACCCGAGCGTCGCGGGTTCGAGTCCCACCTGCGCAGATTATTCACTCCCCAGGACATGGGTGTTTGTGTTCGTCAAATGATATATTAAAACACCTATAACTGGGAAAACCTGTTAGTATTAAAGAAATGATTATTATTATTTCTATCCATTTCTGTCCATTTCTATCCATCATTTTTAACCATTTCTGTCCATAGCTGACCATTTCTGTCCATTTCTAACCATTTCTGTCCATTTCGCGACCATTTCTCAACAAGCGTACACCATTTCTCAGAGTTGCATACCCCTCGGTTGGTCCTTAGGAGAGGAGACCGACCATTGAGATCGTTCGCGCCATTTAGGAGGGGTGGATAAGGGAGAGATCATATGCTAAATGGAGTACGAGAAAAGCCCAGCGTCGGCATTAGACCAATCGAAAGACGCCAAGGGGTCCACGGTTTAACGTCCCATCCGACGGAGACAGCATTTGAAATACTTACCACATAACACTCGTGTAGGGATCGGAAATTCCTCTGAATCATTTTCGACCACTTGGGATTCGAACCTGAGCCCTCGGGATGTAAATAAACTGACACATGCACCACACTAACCCGATACCTGAGGATTTAGGCTAAGTTGGATAAGGATGGAACCGTAGATAAGAGCTTCGTACGATGAAGGTATTGTTGGAGATGTTAGTAACAGCTGTTATTCGTAAACTGTGAGTTCATACGGTTTTTTGCCTTTCCAGAAGTAGGAAGTAATAAAGTTTGCCAGAAAAGACAAGCTGCGTTTCCTCCTTTTTAAATGCCCACCCCATCAAATAAGTCAGAGGAGGTGGATGAAGGCTCAGAAAAACGGAGGCGGAAGAGGAAGAGAGAGTTTAAGACAAAAGAGGATGAAGGCGAAAAGAGAAGGTGCGGAAGAGAGGGAATGAAAACGGTATGACGAAGAAAGAAGAAAAAAAGGCGGAGGAGTAAAATAAGGATCATCATCCGTCCTCATGAGTTACCTTCATCTATCGCTTCCATCCCCCGATTTCACCTTTCCTCATGACTTACCTTCGTCCATCTCTTACCTAAATCATTCATCTTCCTTTTGGAATTTTTCGATGTTTTCCATCGATAACTGGCCAAAATTCAGCATACATTTACTTGATTAATATGTTTTCTCCTAACATATATTTTTATATATTTAAATGAATAATAATCCGCATTAGCAGAAAAAATATACATCAAAATGTAGAGTAATCCATAGCAATAAGTCGGGGTATCGGGTTGGTGTGGTGGCTAGAGTACTGGCTAACCATACGGGCGGACAGGGTTCAAATCTCTACAGAGGAAGATGTTTTTCTGAGGAAAACCGATCCCTACTTGAGTGTCTTGTGGAGGGTACTTCAAGGACAGCGCTCCGTCGGTCGGATGAGACGTTAAGCCGTGTTCCCCTTGGCGCCTTTCGTTAAGAGCAGGCTAATGCCGACGCCGGGTTTCTATCCACACTTCCTCCCTTACCAATCCCCTACGGCGCAAATGACCTTAGCTGTCGGTCGCTTCCCCAAAATCCAATCCAATCTTTAATTTAAAACAGACGGTGTACATTCATACCTTACATCCGTTAATTCGTCCATTCCATCGAGCGATCCAAAGGGAAGTATGGAAAGAGCAGGGATGACCAATATTAGGCTTGTGCGATGAGTCGCTTCATCGAATTCATCGAAAATTATTTTAGTCATCGAGTTGCGATGAACCGCGTCGATGACAATGAATGTCATCGATCATCGACGTTGATGAATTCACCGACGTCGATGAGTAGATGAATTAACTGATGTAGATGAGTCAATGAATCCATCCCCATTAGATGATAATTATTTGTGTTGCGTCGCCCGCCCGTGCCTATCCCTACCTTTCCGTCGGCGATGAATGAATTCATCGAATAATCGAGGTCGGCGAGTTCATCGACTCATCGACAACGATGAATTCATCGACTCATCGTCGTCGATTACAATCACCGAATCATCTCGATGATTTTTTTTCATCGACCCTCGATGGGCAAATTCGTTCATTGCACGAGCCAAACCAATATGGTTGTTACGTCGGTTGATAGGCTACAGTTTGATGACGTGACGCCCTCTCCTTCTACCTCAATACTCTTCATCCATCGCCTTCATCCTTCGATTGCATCCTCCACCTCAATCCTCCGCCATCATCAAATGTCCTCCAGACATCTCTTCATCTATCGCCTTCGTCCTCTGCCGTCATCACCGAGGAAAACGAATACTGAGCAGTATGAGGGCGGGGAAGGATGGGAAGGCCAGAGGACGCGGAAGACAGAGAGGAGGGCTTGAAGGAGGAGGAGGAGGATGAGAAGAGGCGGCTTGGCTGCGAGAGATATGAGGACCGGGGGACACGACAAGTGGGAAGGGACGATGTAAAGGGCGCGGGGGACCACTTAATTGTCGGGGGACTTCAAAGAAGGGAAGAGACTCTCTCCCGGATAAAAAAATCTCCGAATGCCGAGTGGCAGTTTGCACGAGGGGCGGCGTGCGAGAGGAGGCGAAATTGAGCCCGAAGGGTGGGGAGGCGGATGTGGGAGAAGGAGGGTTTTTCAGCGCACAATGCGGGGGAGGCGCGCACACACACGCGTGTCGACGCAAGGGCGTGGAGAGCACGGGGCCGGCTGAGAACCCTGGAAGGGAACGGCAGTGCGTGCCCCACGGCGGCGGGAAAAAGGGTTGATCTCGCCGCCACACTCTTATCGCACCGCTCCTCTTCTTTCTCCGCAACCCCACTCCTCCCTCTCTCTCTCTCCCTCCTCCCTATCTCTCTCTCCCTCCTCCCTATCTCTCTCTCCCTCCTCCCTCGCATGCAGCAGGGCCTCTCTTCCCGACCTCCCACGCGCCGCACTATGGGGTACAGAGGTAACACTCACTTTCAAAATCATAGAACTTTTGAATGAATTGAGATATTAAGATAGATTTTTTTACATTTGAAAGCTAAAACCCTATGGAATAGAGAAAAAATATGCATTAAATGAAAAATAGCAATATAAGTCTGCAAAAAGTGGGCGAAACCCGTAATTTAGTCCAATTATTTTTATAGACCAAAATAATTCTGCGAAAAATATATGCTTAAAAACAAAAATATACATATTATTATATTTTCTCATACTTATTGATAATAATATAATATTTTATATTATATTATTATCAATAATATTTTATATTATATTATTATCAATAATAATATGCATATTTTTGTTTTTAAATACTTATTTTTCGCTGAATTATTTTGGTCTACAAAAATAATTGGAAAAAAATAATGGGTTTCGCACACTTTTTGCAGACTTATAGTGCTACTTCTCATTTGATGCATTATTTTCCTCTATTTCTTAGGGTTTTAGCTTTCAAATATAAAAAAATCTATCCTAATATCTCCATTCATTCAAAAGTCCTACGATTTTGAAAGTGAGTGCTACCTCTGTACCCCATAGTGCGCCGCACCCGATCGCTCTATGCGTGCACCTCCCCCTTTCCCGCCTCTCACGGAGACTTCCATCCACACCGTCGCCCCTTGTCCTCCCGCCTCGACCCCCATTTGATCATCTCAAATGCACCATTTTGCAGCACGTGAGAGGAAGGATGTTCGAGGGCTTTGATAAAAGGAGGGGTGGAAATGGGGATACGAGAGAGGAGCGGAAAGGGTCCGTCGTAGTGCGTGAGGCTCAGGACACGGATCCGCACCAGGGAGAGATGAGTGAGGCGAGGGCGGTACAGTCAAACCTCCCTTTACGGACACCTCCAAATAGCGGAGACCTCCTAAAAACGGACAGTTTTTCAATTCCCGGCAGTAGAACAAGGAAATGTATGGAAATAATACCTCCAAATAGCGGACACTCTCAATATCGGACGCGGACAGCTGGAAAGATACATTTTTCCTTCTATTACCTCCATTAACGGGCACTCACGACGAGATATTCTGTAAAATGTCTCCTCTCCGGAACAATAGACCACATTTCTTGAAGGAACTTGGGGACTATTCCAGACCAAAGCTTATCTTAGCAATTCGGGTTCAATTTATTGTCCGTCAACGAGTTAGTAATCCTGCCCGTTCCCTTTCCCCTCGTGACAAACCATGATACACCTTTTTGTTGCGGGATAATTTCGGTCACTATGATTTATCTATTTTAAACTCTACAAGGCATCTATTGTCTCTTTCCCAGGTGCGACGTTATCAACTTTTGATTTGTTGGTGATGTGCTACTAGCTTCTCTATGGAGAAAGAATGATTTAATTCCATATTTTTTTGTTGAAATGTGTAATTTTTCAATATTAAGACAAAAGATAAATGAGATATATTAACGCCTTAATATTTTTATGTACGGGCGTAGTTACTGCATAGAGAAACGTGTCGTAATTTCGTTCCCATCTGAATAGCGGACACCTCTCAATAACTGACGATTATCCCGGGCCCAAACGCGTCCGCTATTGGGAGGTTTGACTTCATACCTTTACGTCTGCATCTTCGTACCAACCTGCGAGCGAACCAGACACACAGAATCACTTCAAAATACCAGAAAAATGACTGAATTGAAAAGAATAATACGCTGGATAACCAATGATCTAGACCAGAGGTCGGCAAACTCATCAGTCAACAGAGCCAAATATCAATAGTAACAACGATTGAAATTTCTTTTAGGAGCCAAATTTTTTAAACTTAAACTATATAGGTAGGAACACTGTTACTAACTTAATTTTGGTACTCCTAAGCTAGTCTGTGCTTAAAACGTCCTCAGTCTGACTGAGGTACGTACGCTGAGGTCGACCCATTCCAACTTTTCCAACCACACTTATCTCCTTCCGTTCATCCTCTCTATGTCTATACCATCTCAACATACCTTTCTCAATCCTCGACTACAATTTCTTTCACTCCATAACGCTGCCTAACATTAACTTAATGTTTTAAGTCTTGGTGAAACTACAGGTACGTTGAACAAAACTTGATATCGTAACTAATAACTATATTATTTATTGAGAAAATGAAGTGGTGCGTGCCCGCACGTGGTATTTTGTGGAAGAGCCACACTCAAGGGGACAAAGAGTCGCATGTGGCTCGCGAGCCGTGGTTTGCTGACCACTGATCCACTTGAGACCACTGATCTACACGAATTAGGAATATAAAACAGGATGGCTACTGATATCCAATTTTTAAACGCCCTGACTTTTCCCTGATGGACTTACAAATTTCCCTGACCGATCTCCAAATGGTCATCTATTAATGGAATATTTTTTTCTGCTGAATGAAATTTTCTACAGCAGCTTTAAATTTTCTATATTTTATAATTATCGTCCCGTATTTTCAGAACTGCAAGCATGTATTTTCTATAAACTAGTGTGCTCCAGCTACTTCTCGTCCTGAATTTCGGAAGTAAAAACAAACGCGAGGTAAATGTTTCCGAAAAACATAGCCTCAGAACCCTTGTGATGAGCATAATACATTGTGATCATGGATATTAACACTATTAGGCAAATATTGCAATAGGGATATACAAAAGGGAAACATTGTATATAATTTGTATACGTCTGATTCACAACTAAATAACTACAATCACAACTGAATATTCCACGAATTGATGGGGCTATGGGCATAATACATTGTGATCATGAATATTAACACCATTAGGAAAATATCGCAATAAGGATATACAAAAGGGAAACATTGTATATACATTGTATACGTCTGATTCACAACTAAATAACTACAATCACAACTGAATATTCCACGAATTGATGGGGCTATGGGCATAATACATTGAGATCATGAATATTAACACCATTAGGAAAATATCGCAATAAGGATATACAAAAGGGAAACATTGTATATAATTTGTATACGTCTGATTCACAACTAAATAACTACAATCACAACTGAATATTCCACGAATTGATGGGGCTATGGGCATAATACATTGTGATCATGAATATTAACACCATTAGGAAAATATCGCAATAAGGATATACAAAAGGGAAACATTGTATATACATTGTATATACATTGTATACGTCTGATTCACAACTAAATAACTACAATCACAACTGAATATTCCACGAATTGATGGGGCTATGGGCATAATACATTGAGATCATGAATATTAACACCATTAGGAAAATATCGCAATAAGGATATACAAAAGGGAAACATTGTATATAATTTGTATACGTCTGATTCACAACTAAATAACTACAATCACAACTGAATATTCCACGAATTGATGGGGCTATGGGCATAATACATTGTGATCATGAATATTAACACCATTAGGAAAATATCGCAATAAGGATATACAAAAGGGAAACATTGTATATACATTGTATATACATTGTATACGTCTGATTCACAACTAAAAAACTACAATCACAACTGAATATTCCACGAATTGATGGGGCTATGGGCATAATACATTGTGATCATGAATATTAACACCATTAGGAAAATATCGCAATAAGGATATACAAAAGGGAAACATTGTATATACATTGTTTACATCTGACTCACAACTAAATAACTAAAATTCACAACCGAACATTCCACGAATTGATGGGGCTTATTATATGCACGTCAGCGACGGACTTAAGTTTTAGCTGGTGAAGTAAAGGGCGGGAAAGACTGACCAATTAACGTAATGGTAGAAAAATAACGACGATTCCGATCTCAGTTTCTCCTTGACTGTTACGGGAATTCCTTGACTTTTCCAGAAATCCAAAATTCCCAGACAATTCCAGGTTTTCCTGGTTTTCTCTGTCGAGCGCCACCCTATACAACTACATACTACCCTGAGAGCAGCCGCATGGGCGTGCGGCAGGATGTGTTAGGACATTAGCCATATTAAGTTTTAAGGGATAAGGTATTGGTAGGTGACACGGTAAAGTGAATTGAGGACGTGTTATAAGTAGAGCTCAATTTTTATTATGGTCGCTCATGCGCGTGGAAAGAACGAATATATTAAGTATATGTTCAAATATGTATTTCTGTAATTTAATCGCATCTGACGGACCTAGATATGTAGTTTGGTGTCAAAATTATATCCTCTGGGTCGCTTTGAAATACACCTGTTCTAAACACACCTGTTTTTAAATGATTTCTCGATACAGTACTTACATCGCGCTTACTTATTTACGTTGTATATAAACGTTGATATTAACGAAAAATATATGTTGGCTTAAAAACTGACTGACTGCTGACTTAAAAAACTAAAGGTAAAACAGAGGATTGGAAAATATGAAGAAAGTTATACAAATTGCACAAGGAAGGAGTATGAAAAGATAGCTAAGATTATCAATTTCGAAAATGGAATGGATGGGGTGAGGAATTATTCCCAGCATTTATAGCTGTCAAGCGGAAGAAAATCAATGTATACTCATGCTCACCCATTCATTTTGGTGGTAAAGGAAAAATGAACAGGTATGACGAGAGAAACTTAATCAGCCATGATAAATCCGAAATAGAGCTTCCTCAGATTTGACTAGCTCATAATTGATTAAAGATTGAAATAAACTAATTTGCAGAACAACAAGAGACCAGACTTTCATTTCCATTTCCGAAAGAGAGCCAATCATTCCGCAAGCAGAACAGACCAACGACCAATTGCACATGACAAACACTCCAGTGCCTGAAGTAATGCGGAAAACATTTAGAGAAATGAGCTTAAATATTTATGAACAAACAATCAGTATTTGCTTCACTTGGCCAAAACGAGAAAGGAGATGTAACATCCATTTTATAACAACTTTTGGAATTCAACCCTATTTGGGAAGTAAGTTTCACTTATGGTCAGTTAATGTAATCACGGCACTTCATAGAAACGATTAAAAAACAAATTGTCCCCGAAAATATATGAAATCATTTATACAAAACCGAATGAGGGAAAAACAGACTTTACAGCACTATATTAATAACTGTTTGCCATCAATGATATGACGACTACTCAAGTGACAGTCACCATTTCGGCGGCAACATTTCCCTATTTAACTTTCCTCGTCCGCAATATCCATTTTGGTTGAACACACAGAAATGCAGAGCAATAAACAAGCACCATAAAGGAATTAAGCCAAACAAAACTAATTGCTAAAAATTGATCATTACTAATCGTTCACTGTTTAATTTACGAATACAATAAAAAAATAATTTATCTAACTGGATGGTGACGTATGAATAAGCAAGAACAAGCGCTTTACAAAATAAAATAAAAATATTCCATAGGCATTGGGATAAGCCAAATCCACAATTGTGGAAACTAACAATAGGAAAATCTGCATCTAGTGAGAAAAATCTCAACTTCGATATTTTTTCTCATTTCTTATTATCATTTTTCTACCACGCATCGGTTTCTTAACATTTTCCCCTCGTAATTATGCATTCATTTATTTTTCCCCAACAGATAGGCGATGGATGACGGAAGCAAAACTGATTTCCATTCCCGGCATTTTGGGACCTTCGGGAATCGCCACAGGGAAAACTCATTCCCCGAATATTTCCCGATGATTCGGGAGTACAATTTTCGAAGTCGTCTTTTCCATCTACTAATTAGATTACACCATTAGTAACATTGTCTAAAACAATAACAATTGAAACACTGCAAAGAAGAGGGCAAAATACCGGGCCAAGTGGCCACAGCCAGAGAATTCTGGAATAGGGATAATGACCATTCAATGTGAATACATATGATGAAAAATCAGAATTTCGCGTCAGAAATCCCAAAATGGGGGCTGACTGTTAATTCACACTTAATACGTTCATCTCTTGCCAATAACGATTAAAAATGAAACTATGACTCAGGCTAATAGTATCACAGAGCCTTGGATTCAGCTATGGACCCAAAAAAACATAATGCACATGCATTTTAGCGTACATGGAGACGAAAAGTAGTGACGCCGACATATCCGTCATGAATATAATTTTGAAAATATACACTTTGTTGATCATGAAAGTTAAATCCGGCCGGTGGCCCTCCAAGCGGACAATTCGTTCAATTAAATTTGATACTGAAAAAATATCGCCAATTTCGTAAAAAGGCACTTTCTCAAATTTCCAGATCTACTTATCCCGGGATTCAGGAACGAGAAATCACGAACATTCCTGGGAATATTCGGTAACTTATATTCATCCGGAAACACCCGCTGTGAACAAATCTGTATTTTTATACTAATATCGCAATTTTTCACGTAGTAGCCCCGGGTGTGATTTTAAAAGCATCAAAACAAACAACAAAATTGATGAAAATCCAATGAGGAAAATTACTGTTGAAAAGAGCGAACATATCATTGTGTTTCAAGGTTGCCGTTTCAACATCGTGAATGGAGACGCTAAATCGCTTTGGACTACATTCGTCATATAATACGTCCGGGATTTTTGAACATCATCTTCCACTGGGGCCCATAGAAATCCACAAAGCAGGACGCATCGTTAGTTTAACGTAATTACAGCGAGATAGTTTCCTAGTAATAATGGTGACCATATTGGAATTATAATTTTTTTTTCAACAGCTGTAGGAGGCATGAATTAAATATAAATTAATTATATAATTTAATAATATAAATTAAAATTAATGGTACAATTAAATAATTTTATATGACTTAAATTCTGAGTAATAAAATAAATATATCTAAGCAAGCCTTTAACTTGACTCATTATTTTACGCGGTATTTTTGAAACTCTTTCAAAACGGCAGTTCTGCGATTCTGAAAAAAAACTGCGGTAACCCATTTATTTTCAAAAATTGATAAACTACACACTATAAGATCTTTGACGATATCTAGAAGTTATAAATTCCTCATTTTTTAAAGAAGGTCATTACGGAGTGCATAAACGTACCATTTCCCTAGTAAAAGAGCTGGTATTTTTCATCAACTATGGAAAGTACTGCGGTAAGGGGCTGATTCCTTGGTATTTTTGGAAGGGTGAGATATTTCTCTTTAAAATGAGACCAAATTCATTGTTATCTAGACGAAATTATATTTCGCTCAAACTACCTTAAGTGGCTAATGCACTGGACGGGATATCGGGGACCCGGGTTCCAGTCCCGGTCAAGGCGAATGGGCTTTCTTCTGTGGAATTATCGCACTTATGATAATGCACCTGCGGGTGATTCAGAAAAATTAATACCGTGATTGGTCTCGGCAACATCAAAAATCCTCAAACATGACCTTTTCATGGAAAACAAATTTTGAGGATGCCAAGGCTAGCCACTGTATTTCCGTTATGGAGTTAACCTCAAATGCGATTCCCGCAGAGGAAAAACCATTCGCCATGAGCGGGACTCGAACCCATATGCCTCAATTTCGTTTGTCAAAATGAGCGACAACTTATTGAGTTCAAAGGGTGAATTAAATTTCATGGACCGTGGCACCTAGCGAACGCGTAGAACAGCTCGTTAACATCGCATGTCTTGAAAACCATGTTCCAAGGGAGATCACAAAAATCCCCCGGTAGCTGACAAGCTTAGCAGGAGGCTAAAGCACTCGACACGTATTCGAGGGATCCTGGTTCGAATCCCAGTCGAGAAGAACGATTTTTCCCTCTGAGGAAATCGTGTATTACATGTAAGGGTAAAGCAAGAACTTACCCTCTGGGCTGACCCCTCCGTCCTTCTTCTTGACCACGGGCGAGGCCATCGCTTCCCCCGGCCTCTTCCTCGCACCCGCGGCTTCCTTCTTCCGCATCTTCTCCTCCCGCTCCCGCATCTTCTCCCGCTTCTTCTGCTGCCGCTCCTTCCTCTCCCGCACCATCTGCTCGTGTTCCACCACGGCCAGTTTCGACAGCCTCTCTGGTAAAAGGTGAAAGGACCGATAAAAACATGAAGCATCCTCGTATAAACATAAGAACAAGACCAAATAAAAATTCTTTGTCGAACCCGGGGAAGCAAAAATCCGCGAGAAGAGTAACATAATGTTTTTCAGGATTTAGCATACACAAGCAAGGGCTTCGAGAGTAAAGCTAGCACGCGAGACGTGCAGTTAGTACTACTTTCTTGTATATGTGCTCTATTTATGTAATAGCAGTGAGCTAAATGTCATGAGTACACAGTATCAGATTATCCGAGAGTCCTAATTTTGCTCAAAATAAAGTTGAATTCATATCATTATCTGCTCTGATTGGAATAATAATAATAAAGCATCGTGGAGCAAGTTAACCCACTATGGACGGAATTTTAAGCAATAAATTTGAAAAACTACGTACTTCATAAAGGATTATTGTTGTAAAAGGGTTTTTTTTCTACTGGTAAAGGTAGGTTTTGTTGAATGCCAGAGAATATCCTCCTGGTTTTCTACACATTCAGGGGACTATCTCCCTCCAGCATATCTTTTTTCGCCTCGGCAAAAAAGATATAATAGATAGGCCCCCGAATGTGTAGAAAACCGGGAGTGAATCATAAAATCTTTTTTTCAAATAAACGAAAATGCGCAAATTCCTCTCTTCTACTCTGAAGCGTAACAATTCTGTCTAGAACGGGAACTGAGTGGAAAAGCTACTCACTGATCAAATCTTGCAATGTAGCTGAAACGTTGCAAATATGACAAGCTCGCCCATAGAGGGCTAACTGACATGACTACTCGCCGAATAAGCAACAGATTTTTATTAACATCATCTAGTTAATAGTTATCATGGTCTCGAAATGATTGTGGACAAAACTGCACTTTAAATCCGCCGGCTTTCAAGTTATCAAGATGGAATAATGATAAGGAAACTTTCCTCTAAAAAAGGCCAGTAAATATCGCAGTTGGTTCATCCACTGAAATTCGACATTTACTTTTTGCATTAAAGACCCTTCGTAGAGCCTAGAATGAATTCAGTATTCAACCTTCACGTAAGAGCTTTGTGTCGTCATCCATTATTGAAATTCTTACATAAAAAAGTGTATTCCTACCCAGAGACCCCGTATTTTTCATCGTAGAAATACATTTCTGCAGGACAGATATTACATACAAACATACATACATACCCATCACGCCGTTCCCTTTCGGGGTAGGCACAGTCAAAACGTTTCATTCATTAATACATATTTGTACACCTAACTCTGCTTCAATAATTTCCTCCATTCTGAGCTATCCTTGCAAACCTCTTTTGCCTCATTTACCCCCATACACTGTTTCATACACGCCCTCCTGTTTTTAAGACTCCTCATCTTCCTCCTAAGAATTTCCTCAACTACATTCAACCACAACTTCCTCGTCCTACCTATACCTCTCACACCATTCATTCTACTCTCATATATCTGTTTCGTTATTCGACTCTCATCCATTCTCTCAACATGGCCAAATCAATGAAGCACACTCCTTTCATACACGCCCATTACTGGAGCATTTAACCCACATTCAGGACAGATATTGAGGAGAAAATTTCATGGCAATAAAAAAAGTATGAGGATGGATTTAACTGAGTTATCTCACTAATAATACATATATAAATTACGATACTAGCGACATTAGTGGCTCATTATTATACGGCGTGAAGTTAGCGCCCGAGCGAAACGAGGAGGATAACACGCTGTGTGAAAAGAGCCACTGAAGTCACGAGTATCGTTTGCAAATTTATAGCTCGTGTGACTTAAATTCGCCTTCCTCTGCAGTATAAGAATGTCATGAGTCTCATATATCAAAATTTACAATCAGCTGTACATGGCTACCGTTGTAAACTCTTCATTTTCAGGTTTTTTTTAGAGCTTCATGAGAATTATTCTATGAAGAATTTGAGCTATCTATTTGTTTTTGCGTTAGAATACTGTCTTACAATTGATGACATAATTCGCGTTATCTTCTACTACACAATCTTCCAAGAAGTTCCGGAATTTATTTAAAAAGCAATTCAAAATTACAGATGTTGTTCACGATGTGTTAAAAGATATAACTAAGCCAGTTTCAACTTAATCTATATTTAATCAAATTAATTAAACCTGATTTAATGAACCGAATAAAAATACAGTCATGGCTAGGAATTCCATCGATAAAACTTATATTAATTCTTGTCGAATTCAAAGAGTAACAGCACCTGAATCAATATGACCATTTTTTCGGACATTGGCTTATAATTACAAGATACAGTATACGTAAATTCAAATAAGTATCTTATTTTCTATAAATAAAGTGCTACAATAGATGGTGGTTCACATAAGTTGTTATTTAATTATTCTGATACTTCTAATAAATCTGTGTAGACTGATGATAAGGGATGAGTCTACGAATAAAAAGTTAACATATTTAATTTTAGTAACTATAACTCACGTTTGTTACCGTTCAATTAACATTCAGATGCATAAATATAACATGAACTATGCATTTAACTGTAATTTTAATAAATTATGCTTCTAGTAATTAATAGTTGTTAATTAATCGTGCGTGACTGAACTGAAGTCTCGTGCAATAATGAATCTGCCGGCAGTGCTGTGCAGTGCAATAATGGACTAGGTACTTATGCCATGGAAAAGCGTGATTTAAGTGCGAATTTTAGTCACGCAGTGCTATAAAATAGTTTGAACCCGGGATGGAAGATGGTGAAAACCTTAATCATTGCCCATCCTCAACCACGGTGTGGTCGGTTGCCTCGATTATATTACGCCCCCAACAATTCCCACGAAGTCTCATCAAAGCCGGGAAGAAAGTTTCTTCGCTTTGGGTAACAACACAAAAGCAGCAACTGCTTACATCAAGGGTGAGAATATCGCGTACACATCGACAGCAGACGATGATAAGTTTTCTCAAGTTTTCAACAATATAAAAGTAGAATTTTCGATGAAATCAAACGCTTGAGGGTGGGTGTGGGGAAGAGAGGAATGTCTCGTTAAAAACGACCCGATTAGTAATACCCCACGCTGAAAAACACAAGGTTCAAATACATAATTAGCCCCGGGGAAAGAATAATTTTTGATCAAATTACACCCACACTTTGAGCCGTGCGCCCTTCACGCCAAAGTGGGCACTTCCCGCGAATTAACGGCAAGAATAATAGCAAATAATAACGCGCCGAAAAAAAACGGGCAGCCGAGGGAATACTTTATAGAGGGATGTATTTTTCCACGAGACGCGCCCAGAGGCGTCTCTGTTGAAAAAATAGAAATTTACATAATTCCCATCCCCCTCATCCCCTACGAACCTCCTTTCCCAGCGGCGCGGCACAAATTGGGCGACACTGGCTTGCAGACAGGGAGAGACGAGGCGAGGAAGGATGTTTACAGGAGGCGGGGGGGAATCCATTGGGGGGGCGGGCACACAGCTCGTTCATTCATCACGTAAAGAGAGACAGAGTACAGAGTGGTGCAGGTACCACTCTCCTCGTCTCTCCGCAGCCGGTGCGTCCTTTTTCCCGCAATATGCACGGAGGTGCCTTCGAGTCATGCCCGGGGGGATACGGTATGGGGGGGCGTTCGTTCTATCTCTCTGCCTCCTACCCCGCACGTTTCACCCACCCGAAACAATGGCTGATAAACAAAAGATGGTCGACGGATTAATATACGACTCGTGGATTTGCAGATGAGGCCTCCAGGGGAGAGAACGGGAGGGATTTTTAATCCCCACCTCCCTCCACTGCGGTTGACGATGCTCTCTCTCCATCCAAAGGTGTCTTTCCCACGAAAAAGATCGGAACAGATGAAGATCGGGTGGGGCGCATGGATTGCAGTACTGCATTTTCACCATGAGGGTATGTGTTCGAATCCTGGGGAGGCGAGTACGAACCGTTCCGGCAAATTCCGACCACTTAACCTAGGATTCACGATGCATGACAACAAGCGGTTCGAGGATTTGGTGTGCTAGAGGAACTCGGATGAGGATTTCAGGCATCTGATAGGTGGTTATTTGCGTCTATGATTGGGATATTTAACGCCATTAACAATATTTCGGGGAGAACACGACGATGTATTAAACACTTGGCCTAAGAAACTCAAAAAAACATGTTTCTGTTAATTGGAGTTTTGGAGGTTACTAGATTTTACCAAGGATTTCACTTTGGGATACGGATTATTATCAATTGACAAAAAAAATAAAAAAAATTGAAAAACGCACTTTCAAGAAGAAAATGTACGCTGATTTCAAATAAATTATCGATGTAAAACACAGTAATACTGCAATATTAATGTATTAGACCGCAAGCAATTAGGTTAATCGCTTACGAATCAATGATCGTGAAGAAAAAATTAATCGTCGACGGGCTCACTTTGTGGAATTTTTCCATGGTTTGGAATGAAATAACTTTGTATTTTTCCACACGATTTATTACCCTCAACCGGTTTCAATGCGATAGCATCATTGAACGCCGATAAACGATAACGATAAACGCCGAGGCCATCAGTCTCACACATTTATACCCTGAGCCAGAGGAGGGGGGATCAGGTAAAGAGGTTGGTGAGGGAAGTAAGGTGAACACGTGCAAGCTTACTGGGAGGAAACAAGGTCAGTGTTTTGAAAACATAATTCGGTAGAAGGAGGAGGGTGAACTCTTAAAGACAAGAGGTGAGTTCATAGGAACAACTTCACAACTATAAACGCGTGAGGCTGATGGCCTCAGCGTTTAGTAACCTCTCGAAAATGACGCAATTGCGTTGAAACCGGTTGAGGATAATAAACCGTGTGGAGAAGTACACAGTTATTTAATTCCAAACCAAAGATTGTAAAGATGCCACGCCCACGTTCAAAGATTTGAGCATTGACCACCTAAGGGGCCATTCAAGTAATACGTAAGACGTTTTTGAGGGGTTGGCATGATCTTTCGTAGTCTTGTGTAGGGGGGGGGGGGGGCAGGGGGTCTGGAACCAATTTACGTAGGATTTATGTCCGTCATGAAACATTGTATCGTTTCCGAATTAAATTTAATAGTGACATGGAGCAACCGCTCCTTAGTGGCGTATTTTCCGTAATCTCACCGCTACACCAATGCTCCTACCCTGTCGCCTGACCGGCTAGCTACATAACCTCTAAGCTTAACCAAAGTGAGCATTTAACAAAGAGTAGATTCAAATATCTAACGTCTTTAATAAGACAGAAGGATGGGGAGGGGTTGGAAAATCTTACATTGTTTAACATAGGGTGAGAAAGTGGGGTAAAAAATGGCATAAATCCTCTCACGAAATACTTGAACTTGAACGGCCCGGCTAAGCGAAACGCCCTCTCCATCTCCCTCAATGGTAGTGAAGGGCTAAACTAAAAAAATGACTCATAACGAAATTCAGAATTGATGAAAATGGCCTGATTTTACAGGTGACTCCAGCTCAGAAAAAGCTATTGCAGACGCCGTGTATCTGTAAACAGCGCGGCGCGGCGTCGTGAAAATAAAAATCTCATGTGGAAATTACAAAGTGTTTCAATCTTGAATCATGAAGTTATTCCACAAAGTTACGCCTGAAACCATCACTTCCAGCATTCATCTATGTAGTTAATTCATCACTTGACCAAATGGGATGCTCCTAGTATCAAATATACCTATACTCTTAATTCTACGATCTTACTTTGTCTTACTAATAGATATGGTAAGAATCAAAAAAGCTTCTTCAAAAATGGGAGAAATGACGAAAAGAAAAGGATGGTAAAAACCATAATATGGAGCATGGCGCTGTATGGTTCGGTTCGGAGACTTGTTCACAACAAAGGGAGGATACAGGAAACTTCGAAGCGTTTGAGATGCGGGTCTGGAGAAGGATGGAGAGAAAGTGAGCTGGGGGGGCGAGGAGAACGAACGAGCAGATATTGAATATGGTTGGAGAAGAGATGAATCCGGAGGCGGAGGTCCGGAGAAGGCAAAAAAGATGGATGAAGGACGTATTGAAAAGACAGGAAATATTGAAGAGGGTAATAGATAGGGAGAACACCGAGGAAGAGGTTAGAAGAGGATAGGAATTCTGGGCGAAATAAGAAGAGGAAGCCGATATGAGGATTTTAAGAGGGACGTAGTGGCGGATCACGTATAGAGCGGATCAGCATGGTATACCAGAAATAAGTACCGGTTGTTTCAAAATGAATATAGGTGTTTTAAGGCTTTGTAGTATTTATAATTTGGCACGTAAACCGTAGTCTGTAGGCTTTAGAGCTTGAGACAGCTGTAAACGATAAGGACATAGTTTTGTTTCCTTAAAACTCTCCACAAAGACGTCACTGGAATTGCTAATTCACGACTAGCCTTCCGAACAGATTTCTTGGGGCTACGCGCGAAAGATTCACTCGTTCAACACGTTCTTCAGTCAGTCTTGGTCGTCCCGTACTCTTCCCTTTACAAAGACAGCTAGTGTCTTCAAACTGATGATACCATCTACGAATGATATTATCACTTGGAGGATTGCAATGGAACTTCATATGGAACGCACGTTGAACTATAACTACAGATTCACTCCTAGCAAACTGTGAAACACAAAAAGCTTTCTGTTCAGTAGTCGCCATCTTTACTACTAGCGCTTTCTAACGGAATATAGAGGAATCACTGCATGCGCATGCGTACAAGAGTACAACGAAACTGTGAGTTACTCTTTCATTGAAGTATATTTTATAATTATAAGTCAAATAGTATACATACTACAAAGCCTTAAAACCCCGATATTCATTTTGAAACACCCTGTATTTTACAGACGTTCAAATTACTAGTGTAACAAAACCTACCAATCAGTTGGTAGAATAATGAAATGAAAAGGTAAGAATTTACTGACAGCAGTATTATTATAAACGAGAGACAAACACGAAAATATGATATTTTCCGTTCGTTTTCATTCACGCAGTCGCGAAGAAATCTCCCTATTCTCTGGCCAACGCCAATGCATAATTCTGCAACCCACTCCACTACCACTACCCTGTTTCGTATCCTGCCCACCCGAAGGGCGCAAAAAACATCACGGGTCGTGACATGACGCTGAAGAGAGAGAGAGGAACGACATTTATTATACCGTGAGACGGGAGACTCGCGCCCCTCTCTGCCGTTGGCGGCGCTGATGGCGGTGGTATTACGATGCGGGGGCGCTGCTGCACGACAGGGCTCCCGTCTATTTCCCGGCGTCGCAAAAAAATGGCAGTAGAACAAAAGAGAAGCGAAGTAATAAAAGAGTGAAGGGGAATAGAAGCGAACGACGCCGTCGGGTTGGAAATGGATCCCTGACGTTCCTTCCGCCCGGAGCGCCTAGACCGTGCAGCACGGAGTAGGATACTTATCCTACTCCGTGCCGTGCAGTGTGCGAAAGTGGAAAGAGAAAACGCGTCGTCGTTGCTCGCGACGAAGCGCCGAAGGACGGCTACAGCCGACCGCTGAAAGCCTACAAAAGCGGGTATATAGCATTCCAAATTTCGTTGGCAATAAGGGCCTCATGGAGTACACTGTTGCCAAGCTTACGCTACGATACTCACCCCTAGCCAACGTAAGCAATGATTTCAAAACCCGCGCCAAGTTTAGGTAAATTACTTTTGGGAATAAATTTTGGGAATTGTAAGATTTGTAGACGAGCAACTGGTACACCTGAGAGGCAGAAGGATACTTTTACTGCATGATCGGCAACATCGCAAATCCGGCTTTATGTAGATTTAAACAGCTTATGAATGTCCTTAACCCCCTATACAGTGAACCATGGTCCAACTATAGTACCATGCAGTAAACAAATGCGGAACATATTACAGTGTGCGGTTTGAGACTTACTACTCTGACAAACCCAACGACGATATTGATATTTAATTGAATATTAAGTCTTCAATTTTATTACTTTAGGATTACTTTGGAGGAAAAAGGGTAAAGGCGTAGTATAATGGGTATAAGTAGTGTAATGGCTTTCCTTCATCCTATCCATAAAACTTTATCTCTTTGCTTTCCATCCACACTTAGACATCAGCCTCCCTTGTACCGTGGACTTCAGCATCCTCCTGCCCTTGACAACATATTCCATCCAAATCATCTACCTCCTAATTTTCTCTCCCACCATTGCGAACAATTCCTACGCTGTCATTCTTCACGCTTACAAGATTCTACTTCACTCTCACATCTCAAACGTAGCAAACGCTTACCATCCTCTTTTATTTTTGACCAAGCCGATAAACTTTGCAGCATCTAACTGCTTCACATTTCTAGTCAACATTATTGACATTAATGAAAAAAATATTCACGAAGTTTCCGAGCGGAAGCAACAAAAATTACAACCGAGTGGAAATTTTCATAAACGTCAATGATGAAGAAATTGCCATGAGAAAAAATCGGCCTGGACCGGGAATCGAACCACGGACCTTTGGTTTGCCGGACCAATGCGCAGACCACTACGCTATCCAGGCTTCCTAATTCCCATGGCAATTTTTGGTGGATACAAGGTAACTAGATCTTAGGCCCTTGCGGTCCATCAAAGATGGCAACGCAAGGGAGGAGAGGACTTCAAAGAAGCCACAACCAAGAGTCAGTATCCTTCACCAGCACATATGCCGTGCTTAGCCAGTTGAAATTCAAACATGGCGGGTGAATTTTTCTGAAGAAATTGCCATGAGAATGATACCAATACTTTAACACCAATACTTTAATTTAACTTTACCAATATGGTCAATGATACCAATACTTTAACAATTAAATATAATTTATCGAAAGCAATCACCAAAAATTTTCTTCGAGGTTTTTTGAGTACCATCCTTATTCATCGCCGCCCGTTCGTCACAATTTTATTACTTTTTACTCGCAACGGTACGGTGTCGAGGCACATTAAAATATGTGATACTAAAGTGCAAGGAAAGTCTAGCATATCATCAACGAAATGGGCATGAAAAACAATCTAGAAACACAATGGTGAAGAGAATATCTGTTATGAGAGATATATATTATTGGTTCTCGATATTTGAAAGATATGAATGTAGCGATGGAAAGAGTATGGTGGTTATAAATTTATAACTCCTTTCCGAAGATTCGGAGAACTCCTTGCCGAAGTTTAGGAGCATAATATTAGAGTAGGTTTTTTTTCTTTTGCAAGTTCCCGAGTTTTTTTAACCAACGAAGGAAATTCGACTAAAGTATTTTTGGCTTTCATGTGGCTCTACTCAGCTAGGAGCACAGTAACACATGTCCATGCATAGAGCATCTTTTAGAGAATGTACAATTGAGGAATAATGGGGTAGAAAAAGCATTGAGCTGAAAGAGGAGATTGGAGTGGAGAACTGCAGTAAACCAACTTTTTCGGTTTATTATGGCTGATGATGAGCAATTATAATGTTTTCTTTCCTCCCACCCCTAGTACATCACTTACATGTGAATACAATATTATCTGCTGGAGCTTCAGTTTAGCTCCAAGGTGTTAGGCCTGAATTAATCCACCATCAAAATTTTATGTACCTGTGCCAATTAAATGTAGCTTAGCAGAACATATACACCTAAATTTTTCGCTCAAAAAATCGAAAGCAGTAAAAAAGCATTCAGAATTTTCATAAGATTCAAAATATAAATCCATCTTCAACCATTTTCAAAATTATTTCATCCCATTTGCACACTTTTATTATTTGTGAAAAATAAATTGAATATTTTAGACACCTCACACAGAAATGACCTTTGATACAAGGTTATTTGAGAATAATGTAATACGAAGTTGTTCTTAAGCTGCATTGGACGTGGCCTTCGAAAGCGATCATATTTCCACCTGGCACATAAAATATTCGCAGCACTTTAAAAACAGACATATATCCAAGTGGTAACATTCTGATACATACAAATATTGGATATGGGAGTAGGGATAAGGGGCGCATAACGCCGGCCGAATGAACATACCACGCGTGGCCACGGAACTCCAAAATATATGATTTTGGGCTTTCATGCTAAAAGTATTGATTTATGGCTCCTTAAACATTAAATAAAACCTTCTGCAAATAAATAGAAAGAAAAAACAAAGGCTCAATTTTATTGAAAGAGAGTTAATAGGACCTGCTTTCACGTAAAAAATAATCGGTTGTTTGCTTCTGTAAAATGTAAGGTGAGTGTCGTGGTATGTTAGTTAGGCCAACGATAATAGTTTTTCGACGCAACAACCATATTTTTCCTGCGATGCCAGCATGAAAACGTTTGAAAATGTTCACGTATGACCCATCTCAGCAAATAATGCCATCAGCAAGCATGGAATGAGCTAGAGCATGATACATCATTATACTGATTTTGGTGGATATTCATTACCAATGTTACGTAATTGGATAACGCATTCCTTAGAAAGTTTTTACACTGCAAATATTTTTATCTCAATGCAGGTAATGTTCCAAGATCACTATAAAGTATGGTAACAGTAAAAACGTAAGCCTATGCCTCTTTACGTAATATGTAGAGGCATGTATACATATTCGTCGATTGAGACACGTACAAAATATATTGGGAACAGGTCAATAAATTAGAGGGAAAGTTGCTTTTCTATTGTAATTGGAAAGACTGTCATTTACGGGAGAGCAAAGAACTCGATTTACCAAGAAGTTTACCATGGGAAAGGATTCTAAAAAAACAACTCTGTTTCAGGACTGATGTAGGGAGACTTACACAAGAAGAAATAACTATTCGCAATTTTACACATATTAGGGCAAGAATCAGTATTAATTTAATTGGAAAAAAAGGTAAGAAGATCAACCTGACAAAGGAAAAACTCCGGAATCATCAACCACCAAAAGGTTATTTTCCATTTTTTCCGATTTCTAATCTGAAACCTGACAAATGCCATCTACATAAATTAGTTGGAATTAATTAAGTGGCTAATTTGTCTTCAAGAACTATACCACGAACATAGCCTTCATTATTTGCAAAAAATACGCACATACTTACGCCTATATGCCTTAATGCTCACATGGATCCGGGATTCAGCAAATACACACGACGATAAGTTAAAAAAATAATTCTTTTCATTGATTTACTCAGTCATTATTAATTTATTATTGCTTAATATTGCTAATGAAGGCTCCCCAATTGAGGAAAATATTCACACGACAATGATACACGCGAAGATTCCATAAAAGGATTTAATGGCTCTCCCCTGATTCACAAATGATCCGTTCACGACCTTTTGAATTTCTTTTGTGCGGGAAAAGTAACGTATTTTCTAAGCGCCGAAAATACGAAAAGCAAGATACCTGCACGGACCTCCGTTCATTGGAACTACAGGTCATAAAGACTGAGAGAAAGCTTGATTTTGGTGGATTCGTATTACGAGGCCATTCGGCCAAAGATGAAAAAAACACAAATTCCCTTCAAAAGGTCCGAAACGAACCAGCCAATCGATGAGCTCCGACGCAGATATTACTGAAACACGCACCTTTGTCCCGTACCCTTAGCCTTTTTGGCAAGAGCTACTCGTCCAGTTAACGATGGCCTATACGGATTCGGCGTTCCTGCTGAGTCGATGCTTTAAGCATTGACTGCGCTCTTTTCGAACGAGGAAAAACTGTAATGCGCCTAAGGACTGAAAGCCATTGTATTTCAAAATTGAGTTTCCATCCAATGCCGGGGATAAATGAGAGAAAAAAATTCCCTTTCCGCACAAGAAGCGGGCCAGAAAAAATGTAAATTCCACGATTTTCCGGGGGGTAAAAAATCGTCCGGAATAAATTCATAAAGGAAGAATTAACAGCATCAAGCCATAAAATGTACGGAGTGGGAGGTTGGGGTGGGATTCCGATAAAAGATTTTCGACCACTTCTAAACCCCCCCCCCTCCCCCTTACCCGCCCTATTCAACCTCATCACTACCTTTTTTTCGGCTTTTCGCTCATAAAAATCAAAGCGCGTTACGACGGCAAAGAGAAAATCCGGCGGAGGGAAAGAAACAGGGAGAGATAGAGAGGGGGAGAGAGGGAAAGAAGAGATGAAAAAAATACATTCCCACCCACCCGTTTTTGTAAATTAAAACTATTAAAACCTGGGGAAAAATGATCCTGTTCCTATCGGAGATAATTTGGATTCGGAAAATGAAGGGGAGAAGAATATTAGGGGGCGGGGATATTCAATTTATGCGATCCGATACATATATGGGAGGGAATAGGATGGAGCTAGGGTTTTAGGGTCTGGATAGGGATAGGGGACGGTGATTGAGTGGGGGGAGAAAAAATAGGAAAAGGGGCTTTGTATGGGAAATATCTTTTTTCCCGCTAAATTTAGGGAAAAAATCAAGAAAGTTATTCGCTCGGACCCGAAGGGCAGGTGGTATCTGTTCTTCCCGGACCGCCATTGAAACCCGCCAAACATTTGGAACGATCCTCCCCCACTCTTCATCGCATTGTTTCACGTCCACAACGTAATCTCCAATACTCCAATTTTCGACAGAGTATTACTCCGATAAATAATGGCATACGCCTGGGGAAGAAAGAGGAAAAGTGTGAAGATTGAGAAGAAGAAAAAAGAATTAAACGTAGAGGAATGGCGTAAAGTATGACAGAAGGAAAATAAGAATAAAGCGTTTTACAGAAGCGTAAAGATTGAAGGAGGAAAAATTACAATTATGTGTACAAGAAAAGCGGAAAGGATAAAGAAAGAAAAATAAGAATAAAACGTACAGACTGAAGCAGGGATAATAAGAATAAAAGCGTATGGGAGAAGCGTAAAGATTGAAGGAGGGAGAATAAGAATATAAGCGTAGAGGAAAAGCGTAAAGAATGAATGAAGGAAAGTAAGAATATAAGAGTAGATGAAAAGCGTAAAGAATAAAGGAGGGAAAATAAGAATAAAAGCGTATGGGAGAAGCGTAAAGATTGAAGGAGGGAGTATAAGAACATAAGCGTAGAGGAAAAGCGTAAAGAATTAATTAAGGAAAGTAAGAATATAAGAGTAGATGAAAAGCGTAAAAAATCAAGGAGGGAAAATAAGAATAAAAGCGCAGGGGAGAAGCGTAAAGATTGAAGGAGGGAGAATAAGAATATAAGCGTAGGGGAAAAGCGTAAAGAATGAATGAAGGAAAGTAAGAATATAAGAGTAGATGAAAAGCGTAAAGAATAAAGGAGGGAAAATAAGAATAAAAGCGCAGGGTAGAAGCGTAAAGATTGAAGGAGGGAGAATAAGAATATAAGCGTAGAGGAAAAGCGTAAAGAATTAATTAAGGAAAGTAAGAATATAAGAGTAGATGAAAAGCGTAAAAAATCAAGGAGGGAAAATAAGAATAAAAGCGCAGGGGAGAAGCGTAAAGATTGAAGGAGGGAGAATAAGAATAAAAGCGTAGGGGAAAAGCGTAAGGAACGAATGAAGGAAAGTAAGAATATAAGAGTAGTTGAAAAGCGTAAAGAATAAAGGAGGGAAAATAAGAATAAAAGCGCAGGGTAGAAGCGTAAAGATTGAAGGAGGGAGAATAAGAATATAAGCGTAGAGGAAAAGCGTAAAGAATGAAAAAGGGAAAATGAGAAAAAAAATGCAGAGAAAAAGCGTAATGAATGAAGTAAAATAAGGATCACTAACCGAACTATATAGGAGATTTGAAAAATCAATGACGACCTGAATTTTGACGCACAGAAACTAGTTTCAAACGTACAAACATTCCTGAGGGATGGAGTAAGGAATGAAAGGATTGAGAAATATCATGGTTTGGGTGTTCCAATAATGGACAAAAGTAAATTGTCTCGTTAACTGTTTGCAATATTTGAGAGATTGATGAGAGTGGTATAGCGAGAAGTCATGAGTGAATGTGCAGAAAGAGGCTCCGACAAGAGGAGAAAAATTAAGGTGGTCGGAGCCGGAATCGCGCGTCGTTGAGTGCTCATTTTAACAACTTTCAATTAAGTCGAAACGTTCTTGAACCACACAACAGTTAAGCACACCTATTTATACGTTGGAAATAGCCATACACGGTGTGAATAAATAATGCTTAAGTTATGTTTGAAAAATTGGACCTCATTAAAGCAGTGTTATCACTTGGGTTTAAGACGTGGGATTCGAAATGTAAGCGAAAGTCGTACGCAAATCAGCATTTTTTATTCGACAAGATAACTTGACACTGATTAGGAACGATTATAATAATATTAATTGTATGGTTCCGCCATTATAAGATAATCTGCACATATTTTATCGAATTGTTACGAAATATATGTCAATTGCTATCAGAAAACGTGTTAAAATAGAATTAATCCCTCAGTGGGCGCCAAAAACTTTGTTACACGATTGGGCGCGCGGGCCACGCCGGTGGCCCAAATTCAATTTTTTTAATTGCCTAAAATGTCCAATTTTTTTGTAAAATATTTTTATGAACAATAAACAGACTAATATCTATTGTTTATTTAGGTTTTATCACTATGGAACATATTTATAGTCATCAGTGGAACAGAACCCAAAGTCATTGAGTAATCGTGAAATATTTTGAGAATCGAACATACACTGCGACAAAAATGATATAAAATATCTAACAATTTTAATATAACTGATTAAAATATAATGATGTATAAATACTATATAATATATTAATGCCAACAGAAAAAGGTCACAGTCGCGTGTGCCACATCTGTGGCCCAGTCATGCCTGCTTCCTTTCGCACGCTACTTAATACTAACCCTGCAATAATTTGTAACAAATGACCACGTGAAACTTTTGAGGACATAATAATGTGCAGCTACTGAAACTTACGAGTATATTATGCCATCTATGAGAAACTACACACAAATGAAAAACGGTGGGCCTCCCCTGCGGCCCACGCACCTACCGAATGGTTAAGTAGCGAAGAAACCATATCCGTAGCATACACTACTTTCACTTTTATCAACACCCATATATTACAAATAAGAACACTAATGCAAAGTGTCTGTATAAATTTGTACCTAAACGATAATCGCTCCAACCATCTCAAGGGTCTTTAGAACAAGAGATTATGTATGTAGGTATGTTATGAGCGACACTTAAAAGGAAGGTAACCGTCTCTTGGTTTATTGCGCGGAATTCCTCCGTAATGAGGTTCAAGGAAACGCTGCAAATTGTACAAAATTATTGAAACTCTTCCTTGGAGGAGGAGGAATATTAGAATACTTGAGAACAACTGAGCGAGTAAGAAGGAGTTCATAAACATAAAATGAGCAAATTATGAATACAAGAATGAGGGCATTATGGGGGAAACCATTAAAAGAGACCCAGTTTCCTTAGTCAAAGAGATATATTAACTAACAATAAGTTATTTATTGACAATGCCTATCCCGATAGATAATGGCATGATGAGTGTACACTGTACATGGTATGTGTATGGTATCTTCTCAGAATGATAACTGATATTAATGTGATACTTTTGAGGACATAATAATGTCCTCAAAAGTATCCGAAAAAGCCGATAACGGTTACATCACATTAGCGACGTTGCACCTGAAGATGGCGTGGCAGCCGAAACCGGTCGTTAGTTTTAAATACGAGGGTAAGTCAATAAATAAGTCGCAAACGTCAGCATTTCATCATCAGAATCAGTCGTTTCATTGAGACAATTCAATGAGAGCGCTTGGAAAATCCACCGCACAGTTTCCCAGTGATTTTCATCTGTTCGGGCCCCTATACAATCATTTAGGTGGCCGACGTTTTGAAAATGATGATGCCGTAATCCAAGAGTAATACTCGTAGGCGATGACAGCAAACAGAAGACTTCTTTGCTGCCGGCATTCAAGGACTTGTAAAGAGATAGGATAAGAGTCTAAATGTATAGGGTGGATATATATAAAAGTGAAATAAATTACAGGGAGTTACTTTGATTATTATTGCCTCTATCCAGTTTTGCGATTTATTTATTGACTTACCCTCGCAAATTGCGGAAGTCACAAATTTTATCTTGTTTATTCTTATCTTGGTGGTACTGTACAGAACCTCAACTCTCAATCTACTTACATTAACTTAAAGGCTATGTAAAAAATAAAATCTGAAGAGTCTTGAAAAGTCGAGTGGGAGTATATAACGAAGAAATAATTCGTACAATTTTCCTTCACCTGAAGATGATGTATTGACACCGAAACCCGGGTCGGAAGTAAATGTTATTTGTAGCGGAAAAGTGCACGTTTTAATACTTTATTAAAGGTCATCTAACAGCTTTAGTTCACCCGGCACAGCAAAATTGATCCATTATATTATCATCACGTCTCTATGTCCAAGTCAATGGCTGTCGAAACATGGGCCGTGAATACATAAAGTCATCTTCATTGGAAATCACGCAGCTATTGAAATTTTTCTTCTCTAGCGGATACATTAAAAGATACCCTGAAAGAGTTCATTTAATTCAGATTGTGGGGTTGAGGGAGTAAAAAGATCCATATCTACATATTACCCTGCAAGCCGCCGAATGGGCGTGTGGCACAGGGTGTTAGGACAACTCCCTCAATCCTTGTAAATATATAAAGGTTTTGGGAGGTGAAATGGTAAAGTGTGCATGTGGGTATCTTGATAGAAGCTCAGGCATTATTATGGTCACTTATTGCGCAAGAAAAGAACAAATTTTTGTACCTAACTGTTCGGCAATATCTCTCATTAATTTTATCGCTTCTGTCGGATCTAGAAATGTAGTGCGGCGTCAAACTGATATTCTCTGTGCCGCTTACAAACACACCTATTTTGAATTTCTCAAGCAAACCAAGCTTAGCGTGTAGCCTACGAATCTCTAGCGACTCACGACGGAATCCCTCAAAAAGCTAAGAAACACCATATGTTCGCTCGTAGCACTTTTTAACGAAAAGCGCAGCTGTCCTTCGTATTTTATCAGTTTTTTTGGCTAAATCTTTCTGCCCAGGGTCCCAAATTCTCGCGGTGTATTGGAAGTGTGGCCTAACCAGAGCGAAGTAACATCTCTCTTTTACTTGTTCATCCGAGGACCTACCTATTATACGCTTGACAAATCCTAGATTCTTTGATGATGTACCGCAGACGTTTTGTACGTGTAACTAGCATGGAAGCAGAATAAAAATGAAAAAATATTCACACGCATACATAAAATACATACAAACACGTATGAAGAGAACCAAAATTAGAAAAAAAATTAGGTTAGAGGATTTACAAAATAGTTCACGTTTAAAAGACCATTACCTACTTCCTCTCTGTGATAGTATATTTGTTCCGATGAGGAGGAAGTTTCATCATCGACACATACACACATAAAACACATACGAATAAATAACGAGATGAAGAAAGGATAAAATCTATTAGGCAGATGTTAAAAATAACTATAGCAAAAAAGACCTCCAACCCCTCCCCATCTAAAGGGAAATTTTGGTCCAATGAGGAGAGAGAGCCTCACCATCGCCTCGAAACCCCATTGGTCACCTCCGATCTTTCTCTCTTTTTCTCTCCCTTCATGGCTGTGAGATTTGCACATCTTTTTTGCCTAAGAGGATAAGGGCTCCGAGAGAGGAAAAAAGGTTTGGCGAGGGAGGTTTGGCGGGAGGAGTGAAAGGGAGGACTGCGGTTTGAGGGGAGGAGGAGAGTGAGAGAGCAACAAAGGGCCAAAATCAGGACGATAGCAAGGGAAATGGGGTTTCAGAGAAAACTGAAGGGTTTAGCAGAAGGACCCAGAAGTTGAAAAAAGAAGGAAAAAACGGACTGTTTCGGGTACGGAGCGAGAGAGAAAAAAAGAACTCGTCTTTCGAATCAGAATATGAGAGAATTTGAGACACAAGGTAAAGCAGAGGAGCCAATAACTGATTTATATAAAAAAGAACAGCTCAATTTGAAATGTACGATGATAATTAGCTAAACGTCCGTTCCAATCGAAGGCGAAGCGAAAGGGAACAAAATTTTCAATGAACCTTTGCGGGGTCGTTAAATGATAAAGTTAAGGGGCCTGGTGGGGCTCTAAATTCCCTCGTTTTCGCTGATATGTGGGAATTGGAGAGCAGACATGTTCAGAAAAATGCTTGCGTAAGGAAGAACCCACCACGATAAAAATTGGGGCGGGCGGAATACGGAATAGATAAAAGCGATTGAACTATTTGATCAGCACTTCAAAGATGGAAGTAACACAGGCCTGTACAAAAAGAAAGCGTGCTTCACAAGAAGGCAGATAACTTCCAAATGAAAATTTTGAAGTGAAATAAGGAGGGTAAAAATACTTGATTACACAACGGAGACATTCAGGAAACGAAATAAAAGGCATAATAGTATACGCGAAAAAAATATTTTTCCTCGAATTCTAAGATAATGTCATAACGTTGCAGTAAGGTTGGCTTCCTTACTTCGAAGCTCGTGTAGGAACTAGGTAATTCAATTTTGTACGCTGATAAGAGTGATACGTGATACTTCTTTTACAGGAATACCTAAACTCAGTACTATTCGTCGAGCAGTTGCACAGAATACACAGAAAACCGCCAATACTTACATTTATAATGGGATTTCCGCAGTATTCTGATAAAAGATGATTTTGTTGCCTCACAAAAAAGTATAAATAATACGTACAAGTGGAAAACCAAAACCACCAAGTAGTGAAAATGTTCACTTTAGGCTCTTAGTAACTTGCCATATGTATCAGATAATTGGTCTTCCTAAGTAATTCATTTAAGCCGTTTTCCCCTCCAGTTCTGTTTTCATGAGTCCATCTTTCATCATAATGTGCCCATTTTGTTGCTCTTCTTGACTATTCTCCGGAAATCTTAATTCAATATCCGTTCTCCCCAATTCTACGCAGAGCTTCTCCTTATTGATGCTCTCCATCCTTCCATCTGGATCTTCATCATTCTATGATAAAAAACTTTTCAATTACTTCCATTCTTCATGGGTCAGCAGCTGTTTCTGTTCAGTCTTCGCAAACACATAAAAGCATGGCTCAGATGTTAGGAAAAGCCTTCTTACTACCAAGCGTGTGTTCTTGGTTGTTATGTTTTCTAGCTTTTCTCGCTGAAACCCCTCTCCGCTTGGATTATTCTGCTCACAACATTTTACCTGCTCATTCTATGACTTGTATCCCTAATTCCCAGATGAAACACTTCTTCCACATGCGCAACCTTTCACTGCCGATGTTCGACATCGAACTTCCACCTCTATTTCATCATACGCATCGACGTAGACATGAAACTGAGTGACTGTCCGTCCGCATTATTGTAACATGAAGATTTAAACCCTGCTGTAATGGGTATCATTTCCAATGACTTCCCGAATGCCAGTCGTTTCCGATAGGCTGGAAGGTTCTGGGTTGGCAGCCCTTGGGATGGTTCGGTCGGTTGGCGGCTCTGCAGGAAAGGTTTAACTGAAAGTATTGTTGAGATTTGAGCATGGGATGGTGGGGGAGAAAAAGGGGGGGAGTATTAACAATGAGAAGGTAACGATGAGGTTGTTTAAAAAAAGGAGGAGAACACGGGGAGACAGTGTCGAGCCAGGATGTAAAAGGAGTGGTTGTGAAATTGTGTGTAAGGGAAAAGAAATGGGAGAAGGCGGGTGTGAGAGAGATGGCGTGCCTGCAGGTGTAATTCAGTGTAATGGGCGAGGCATTGGTGCGGCCAGAAGTCTCTCCGAGGGATGCTGGATTTGTTTGTGGGGCTCCAGAGGGTCCACTGTCAGCGGGAGCCACGTATTTTTCTTGGTCCATGTGAGTTGTAGAAACGTATGTATGTGTGAAGTCATGCTTAATGTAATGTGAAATAAGGGTGTTTTTATTATATATATTTATTACTAGCTGACCCATCAGGTGTTGTCATGTCCAAATTTTAATAAATCTGTTTGGGATCGTTTTGTAAATTTGTTAAAAGCAATCGACAGAATCACCATTCAACTGAAAATAAACAACTGGATCAACTTTTCGTCACAATTTACGAGAGGAAGCGAAAGGAAAGATTAAGAGCAATAATGAAATAAGAAAGACAAAATGGAACAGGGTAAACAGTTATAAATATGTATTAGGCTACAAAACTGACTGACTCACTCATTCATACAAATCCCTGGGCATTTCTAATTGCGTTAGGAGGATGAGATTTTCAGGGGAGTCTTACATTCACAGTATTCAAGGCAAATATTTTGTGAGCAACATGTAATCAAAAGTCTCAAAAAGAGTGATATTGGAATTTTGTTCTCATCCCGACCATGGCGGTCCTTATTTCCATTGTACTGGTAAATGTTCTAAACACACGGCTTTGTTCGATAAATACCAGTCCACCCCCTTCCCACACTAGTGACCGATTTATGACAACATATGAGAACCTTCGATAGATGGGGAAGAATTGGTGGGGGAACGGCGCGGAAGCCCGGGAGCGCGGGATTTTCTAACGGGCAGCGCGCCCTTATTGGAGTTCCCATGTTCAAACGAAAAGCTGCGTACGCGACCTCCAAATATAATCCAATTTCAGAAATTTTTTGCACACCTCCTTTTCTCATGAAATGTCACCTACTGAGACCATAATAACCACGACTTTCAGATATCTATGCAAAATGGGACATCCTAACGTGACCCTTACTCAGGACCGATCTTGGAGGAAGCATGTACGGGAAGTTTGCGGTAATTTGTGGAATGCGGTAATGGAAGTAATTTGTGAACATTAAGAGAGAATGAAACTAGGTATGAACATGTGACATGAATACTAGGTCAAATGTGGCAAGAAAGTTGAGGAGCGATGTGAGTTTTCTCGTCGAGAGACCTCACTTTTGAGTACGACGCAAGCACATGGGGGACCCATACGAAGTAGGCTTGGTTTCAGAAATGGGCCGAGCATAACGGAGAACAGCAAGAATTATTCAAAATTGTTACGATAAACATAGCAGTGTTTCAAAATTGTTGAGGGGATTAGAGTGGGAACCACTAAATGATCGATGGGAAAAAAGGGAAGGGAAGGGACTTTCCTCTTCATTTGATCCATAAACTTATTCCTGGGCCTTCCTCTGGGGACTTTTCCCTCTATTTTGCCTTCAATTATCTTCTTCACAACCCCATTGCGTCACAGGGTCTCCGGGTGTGTCCAATCCATCTGATTCTTCTTTTCTGTATGGTGTTCCATATGATCACAGTTTACTCTGTGATATGGTCCTTCCCTATTCTACTCTTCAGTAAACTTCATCATTTCTTATTTTGTCTGTCCATTTTTTCATCAGCTGGGTCTTCCTCTGTGAACTTTTCCCTCTGTTTTACCTTCAATCATGTTCTTTCCGAACCCTTATTTCTTGAAATTACAGCAGGTTTTATTTATCATGCAGTCATTTAGACAAACATTCAATTTACAATCTTCATTCAAGTCAGGAAAAAAATTGAAAATCCCAATATTTAATCTTTGGCCCAGATAGGATTTTGTTTGATAATGTGTAAATAGTTGAGAAATGTAAAATAATCAATATATCATTAAAACAGAAAATAATTTAGTCAGGAGTTTGACTCTTTCACCAGGATGAGGCCAAAGCTTTGAAGTTTTTTATTTCTGCAATATTTTTCTCTCTATAAGTTGAAAAACTGAATATTACGAACTTGACGAGGCCTTTTACAATTTTGAATATTAGCCAAAACTATTAAAATGTTTTGTATACCTTTGTAGACCTGTCGTGAGCGATAAAACGATTTTTTTACCTTGCCTCTTGTACAAGAGGAAGGAAAAATATATGCATTAAGGACGGGAAAAAGAGAGGATGGACGTATGCCGAGATGAAGAAAGAATGTGTAAGCAACTAAGAATTTGCGCATGAAAAAGTATAGTGAATAACTTTCAGGTCACCAAAATAGGAGTATATTAAAATATTGATCGATTTCTAAGATTAACAAACGTTTCCAAGTAGCGCGAATTCTAATTTTGTCAACAATAATCCTTTCACTAACAATTGCTCGACGCGAATACTGCAGAGGGTAGCAGGGGTCAACCATTGTAACTCAGGAAGTAGTGAGAGTACACGCTGACTGGTCACTTTGGTAGGCTGTCTAGACCTTTCCATATTTAGATTATAGGTATGAGCCTCATGAAGAACAGTGTTGTCAAACCTGCTCTCCGGGAGATTACCACAAGGCTATTCACGCAATCATCTCCAACTCCACGGAAAATTTAAGAATCATTTCAGGAAATTATGTTCGCTCAATGGAAAACTACTAGATGTTCAATTAGGAAAATAAACAGCTCCAAATGTTGTTTTTCCTGCTACTACTGGCAACGCCGCACCAGCAGCTTAAGGCGATTTGCATGTGAAGCGAATATCCGCAAGACTCCTAGCAGTCCACTACAAGTGGAACGCTCTGCGGCAAAGTTGGCAAACTTTTTATGGTCGGTGTGTCAAAATTCATACAAAACTCAGGTTAACTCGGATGCCGTGTTACTTTTAGCAATATCCCAAATTCTGCGATACTAGTGGCTCTAGTAAAAAATTTCTATTTTTGATGTACTTATTATTTAAAAATACAAAAACTAATAATTCTTCATATATTGGTGACTTCTAGTTTATGAGTTTCATCGGCTAAATCTACATTTGAAGGCTCGTATTTCGTACACTGCATGCCCAAACAAGAACCAAGTTTACCATTCTTGGTGAAATATTATACAATGCCATAGGGCGGAAGAATCAAACTTCTTCATAAAGTTATTGTTCATTGTTAATGACTTAAGTTGAGTCGAAACCTAGGTCGGAATAATAAAAACCATTGTGGAATATTACAAAGTGAATTTATTTACAAACCATCGCAATGTTGTTCCGCCAAGTGAAGTCTGAGAATTTATTATATATTCAAAATATATTTTTTAAGTTACATAATTTATTACCTTAAAGCGTTTGGACTAATTTTTTAGCGCTGACTGTCCGTACTTTGTAATAAATATTACTCTAAAATGCTCAAAATTAAGTTTTCAATATATAATTTAATATTAAATGGCGTTTGGACTGTTTATCAGCGATGACCCTCCGTAAACATTGCGCGCACCCAAAATGTCTCGGCGTGTCACCTCTGACACGCGTTTCATAGCCTCCTCGCCATCAGTTCTCTATAAGCGAGCACCGGGGCATGAGGGTCGGCCATCGCACACGGCGTCGAGAAAGGGCGAGGTACGCACGAGGCATTGCCACCATCGCCTCCACGGCCAGGGGGACAGAGAAACAGAAGGGGTGTGTAGTAGGGGAGAGATAGTCAGGGGGGGGGGGCAACGAATCACCAACAGCGTCCTCCGGGGAGGGGAGAGACGGGGAGGACTAACTGACTCCGGAGCCACTCGACGCCCCCTCCGCCCCACGTGCATTCTCCCTCGCGCTGTTTGAAAAGCCCCATCGATGACGGAGGGCGAGGGAACGAATAATATGGGGCCGGAGGTGCAGGGGAAAGGGGAAGTGTGCGGATAGAGAGAATAGGGAGCAGAGGGGTGTTCGCTGGGGGGAAGACGGGGGTGGGGGAACACGCGAAGAGGTGAGGCAAAGGGGGTGGGTGGTGCATTCGGGGGATGGTTGACGGAGGGGGCGAGAGGGGGAGAGGCGAAGGAAGCGTCGAATAATGAGAAGACGGTCCAGCGATCAGCAAGAGGGGATTGAAGGGGTTGATGACAGAAGGCGGGGGGTATCGGACGGAAGTGATTGGTAACGCTTCCAGGGTTGCCACTTCCTTAAGTTAGTTTGAGCGAGAATTTTCTGTAGTCATGAGTCAGACAATATTCGATTGATTTTTTTTATTTCATCATCTGTAAAAGGCACGAAACAGACATTTTAATTCATTCCGTGGTGGTTCAATCCTAGGATTGGTTGACTGCAGCCCTCCACCCTTACCTATCTAAAGCTAGGTCTTTTACTTCCAGGTGTCCCTTTTATGTACTTTCCTCTTTATTTGCTCCATGTACTATTCCTGGGTCTACCTCTGGGGACTATTCCCTCCATTTTGCATCCAATCACGTTCTTCACAAATGTGTCACAGGGGGTGTCCAATCCATCTGGTTCATCTTTTCTGTACGGCGTTCCATATGGTCCTTCCCTCTTCTATTCCTCGGTATTCTTCATCATTCCTCATTTTTTCCGTTGTTTAAGGTAGATGGAGCGAAATATCATTTCAGGTAGAAATCAATGATTTTGGTCTCATTAAAAAAAAACTCTCCCTTCCAAAGATACCAAACTATCTTCCCTCTTCTACACTTCTGTAAACTTCGACATATCTTTTTTTGTCTGCCCATTTTATCATCAGCTGGTTCTTCCTCTGTGAACTTTTTCCTCTGTTTTACCTCCAATTATGTTCTTCCCAAACCCTCATGTCTTGAAATTAGAGCAGGTTTTATTTATAATTCGGTCATTCAGACAATCATACAATTTTCCGCTTTACACGTTATAATTTGCATCATGAAAGAGTTCATACATTCGTTTGTACAATAAAATGTACCGAGCAAAGCAGCCTTGGGAGAACACAAGTGTAAGCCTCATGAGTATTCTAGCATTAAATAGTAAGGATTATGATAATTCTCAAATTTGACGCATAGCAATAATTAACGCATATTTTATGCTTTTCATACAAATTTGTTAAATCCACGGTTCATAAGAAGTTATATCATTTCAAGTGGGACTATAACATAGCGATGAACGAACGGATTCAACCAATTATAGGCGATTTTAGAAATTACCATATTCATTATTTACACACACCAATCATATCTTCGGGAAAATCGGAAATAATGGTTAAGAAGAATGTTCCCTTCAAGTCCCGCTTTACAAATTGAGACATCGCAGGACTCTTTACTTCCACGGTGATCGACTTCCATGTTTAGAGCCGCCTTGAGACCAGCGGGAGGGACTAGGAGAGACGTTGCAACAATGGACAGAAAGAGCTCAGAGGAAGACTGTGAAGAAAATGAAGGGGAGGAGGAGGCTGGGAGAGTAAAATGGTGTCGGAGCGAGGAGAAGAGCGTCACGGGATAGGAAAATTGTGAAAATGGAAGCCTCCGGAGTGTGAGAAGAGTACTACGTGGCGATTGGATGGGAAAAGAGGGGGTCGCTAGTATGGGGTGTGGGAGGCCCGGAGGGTGGAGGACGGAAAATGGGGGCTGGACGTAAAAGTCCCCAAAACGGGGGGGAGGGGGGGAGGAGAGACGACCTGAAAGGGGGTGAGGGCGTTGGTTACTCCGAAAGGAGAGGGAAAAAGGAGGCTTGAGAGGCGGAATCGGAAGGGTTGTCAGGAAAAGAGATTTGGGGACGAGTGGACCGTGGCGGGGGTTAAAAAAAAAAGGGTGCAAAAGGAGGAAAGAGCTCCGGCGGTCATGCGGAGAGGAATAGGGAGGACCCCCACGCTGCTGGAGGGTCCGGAATGGGGAGGACACACAGGGGGAGACACTGCCTGGACCTCCTCCACGGGTAAAAGGACAAATAAGGGAAGTAGCGAGGTGGACAGCGAGGGGGGGAGGAAGAACTGGAGGGGGTGGGTTTCCGCGACTTTACAGAAGGGTTCCACGGGGGCATTGAGCAAAAGGGAACGGAGGATTTAATCCTGGGAGATGGGGAGAAGGGTACTACATCCCATTTCGGCCGGGCGGAAGAGTTGCACATAAGGCGGGAGGGGATATATTTTCGTCACGAAGAGAAATGGGCGTAGGGAGGACACCGGATCGGACGAAGAGAATGGTGCACGACTCAAGGGTGACTTTTTCATCCTCTGGCGTACAGTCGGGAGACGGAAGCCAGCGGAGGAGTGGTATGGGAGAAAGAACAGAGGGCGGATTTTATCTTTTTTATATACTCTTGCCTTTCGACCCGCCCGTTCCTGTGATTACTGGATCTCTCCTCGATTTGTCGGCCCCGGTTGTTAAAAAGGACGAAAGGAGTCACTTTTTCGAGGGAGCAGAGGTCGACAATCCCTACTTAAGGACAATGGCGGAGTTTCTTCACAAAGTCGGCGCCGGATTTGTGAGCGGCACGACTTGAACCGTCGAGGAGACGAGGGCCTGGGGGACGTTTCGTTTGACCCTTTCGCAGTGATTTCGCCGCCGCGGGAGAGTGGGACTGAGCAGATATCCACGGCGAGGAGATGAAAGGGAGGAGAAAAAGATTTCCTAATCCTCGTGGAACCTTTCGCGGAGCCGGAAGCGCCTGGGATGGAACGAATGCACATTCCTTGGACGGGGACGATGCTCCTTTTTTAGTAGGCAGAATAACAACGGCACTCGTCTTCGGAAAAAATACGACGTTGAAAACGAGAAAATTGTCACGTTTTCCGGAGAGAAATTCTTCTAGTACGTCGTTAAAAACTAAGACCCAGGAATAAAATAAAGAGAAGATGTCTTTCTTTAAATAAAGACATGGAGATAAAAAACTATTACAAGGGAAGAATTAAAATAACAATTGCGAACAAAAATCATCCTTTTATTTAAGTAATTGGTATACGTTAACTAAAATCAACTTAATCATTTTAAAATGAATTATATACAGGGAAACTATACCGCGGCGACCTTATTTCGCTGGTTGTGATGAAAATCATACGTGGTGTAGCACGGGAAAATTGTCACGTATTCCGGAGAGAAATTCTTCTAGTATGTCGGATAAATACAAAATTCCAAGAAGAAAAGTTACCAAGACATGAAGATGATAAAAGTTACACTGGAAGAATTAAAGAAACAATTGCAAACAGAAATCAACCGATAATCTTAAGTAATTGGTGAACATTAACTAACACTTCTTGGTCATTTTTTTAAAAATCACATGCAGGGAAACTATACCGCAGCGCGTCGGTATTGATGAACATTTACGGAAGTTTGGAATAGCACACGGCATACGAGTGAAATAGGTTATTTTGGCCCTTGAGTACAAGATGGAAGGATGTCATCATCATCCATCGATAGTTTTTCAAGAAGTAACACATGTACGGCTGAGAGACAAGGCATTTCATGCTCCTCAGAGAAGAATGTGTTCCTGCTAAATAAAAGTAGGAGTAGCAATCTCGTAAAAATCAATGCGGTTATTTAATTCGTGGCAATGATTTTGTAACTTTTTCTGATATTCCTACGGCTAAGGATAAATAAATGTTACCACACCAAGTTAATTGGTACATAGTCAGCAATTGAGTATTTGTATTAGATTTAGGGGACGCGGCCGAAAACTAAAATCACTTGCGCCATAGGGGAAAGACAAGGGAAGAAGGGTAGATAGAAACCAGGCGTCGGCATTAGTCTGCTCTTAGTAAAAGGCGCCAAAGGGACCACGGTTTAACGTCTCATCCGACAGATGGAGTACAATAATTGAAGTGCCCTCCACAAGACACTTAGTAGGGATCGGTTTTCTTTAAAAAAACATCCTTCTCTGTAGGGATTTGAACTGTGGCCGCCCGTATGGTTAGCCAGTACTCTAGCCATCACACCAACCAGATACTCACCAATTGAGTAACCTAAGAAAACATTCTTCAAGGGATTCATTACTACATTACCCCACATTCGCATTATTACTTAATCAGCATTAATACCTTATCATAAATATCACATCCCTCATTTCACCTCCGGGAGCAGATTTGATTTCTATAGCTATACGTAATTTTCAAAAGACAGATAGGATTTAGTTAGCAGTAAGAGGTACTTAATAACGTTATTCATTTCCACCAAAAAGGACAGTAGCGAAGAAGTAGAGAAACCCATGCACGGTTCCTCGTGTAGTTATCTAATTGTTAACGAGTTCGTCCGTAAGTTCAACACACGGATCAAAGAGAACGAGGGTGCACGTGGAATTGAACTCGCGGACCACTCGAAACTTTCGAAAGAGACACGGCCCCAACGTCCGCGACGTAAAAAGTGGTTCCCGGCCGCGCCGCGAAACGAGGCGGCGGCAGCAGCAGCGGCGGCGTTTAACCAAAACGCCCTCCGCTCCCGTGAAACAATGGCCGCACGCGTCCATTGTGCCCGGAATGGATTGTTAATGACGCCAAGAATAAAGCGACCAAAATTGAAGTGACGAATCATTGTGAGCGGGGTAACTTCTCCACTCCACTCTTCCCGGCCGTGCTTTTGACCGGGACTCGGACGGACGAGGACACGAAAGGGGGGAATCAACAGTAGTGCGGTTTCACGTCGTTATGCACTCCAGGCCTTCCGATTTCCCGAGCCCGAGCGAGAGAGGGACAAGAGGGTATGGGGACACGCGCCAGGGCCGCGGAAAACACAATCCCACTCGGGGAGGGACGGGGTGACCCTGCATGCAGACCCTTGATGCAGAAAATACCTGGAAATTTATAATTTTTCCACCGCCGAAATGTTGACGACCCACACATCGAATATTGAGTCTGGCATCCAGTTGTTCCCGGTCGAAAAGCTTACACCAACCTAAGTCGAATACAAATGCCGTGGCAATGAGGGTTAGCCCCTCGAGAACTAATCCGGATCTTCTTGTTTGCTACAAATACACGATGCATATTTTCATCGTATTCCTTTTGCGCGAACTCTGCCATGGACAACGACCTTGGCCAGGATGAAGAAGGGTAGATCGTATGCTAACGCGAAAAAGGAAATGCAAGAGGTAGGTAGAGCACTGAAAATGATGAAAAGCGGGAGGAGTTTCGCAAACTTTCAACAAAACCTACCTTTAACAGTTATAATATTTATAAAAACGCGCGAAAAAATCCCACAAAATCCTTCGACCTTCCGGTGAGCCAAAAGGTACAGTCCTTGATCCCTGAAGTAGGGATAGGGAATATCAAGGAAATAATTCCGCATTCATAACTGCAATCCCGGACCGCCCGCATCCAACCCCAATTTTCTGGAGCAGCAACGCGGATATTTGCTGCGACACGAGTGCTCATTTTGTCCGCAAGGAAGAACTCAATCAGTTACAGCTATACATCCGCGCCGAGCATTAGCAGCAAACAATATTTACCCAAGCATAAGAAATTACTGTACTTCTTAGTCGCATCAATTAATTAAAGAAATTACTGCAACGGTGGAAAAAAATATTACATGTCACCAGAAGTCTCTAAGTTAAACTTGAGATCAATTTACCGAATGCTTGGCTGGGCATTGCTCATAAAATCGACCGTTTCAACACAATGCATTGTAGTATTGCATTATAGTTTAATTTACAATGCATTAGTAGTATAATGCATTGTAGTTTGCCACGTAGCATGCTACGTGGCAAAAAACGAAATGCAATAACTAAATTTCTTATAACAATAAGCTTGTATTCAAGGTACCTCTAAAAAAACTACGTAAAAAGAGGTTAGACATATTCTAAGGGAACCTCGCAATTTCCGGGCGATTGACCGAATATTCATTTTTGATACTTACGCATTAAATTAAGCGTTAGCGTAAAAATATTATGCAAAGTTCATAACACGGCTAACTACATGAATCAATCGATATTGCATTTTTCAAGTTTTTTAATCAAATCGATATATTTAATTTCATGTACCAAAGAAAGAGGGAAGTACATAGGAAGAGATATCAGAAGATTAGGGAACTAGCATTAGATAGGTAATGGTGGAGGACTGGAGTCGTTTAATCTTAGGATTGAACCGCCAATGATGAAGTTATTAATTTATTTCCATAGTATTTTACACTCCGAAAATGAATAAATTTCCTTATAACTGACATATTAGATTTAATTTTCGGTCCAGATATTTGTAGTTTATTTTGATTTGCGAAATAGGCTAAGAACTATTTTAACAGTAGTTTTAAGTTTCAATGAAATTTCTCTGGCCTCGTATTATCCCTTGGAAATTGTAACCTTTAAGGCATCATCTTTTCGCCCCGATGTAGTTTCTCTCAACCGGGCACGTGTACACTTATCGAACAAGGGCGGCGAACGAGAGGGCTGCTGGACCGAGAGAGGGTGGTGATCGAGCGAGCACGTGGGGAGATGTCTTACAATGCCCCGACGACCACTCGGAAACCTCCCGAGTCGCGAGCGTGCCCCAGGAGAATGAATCAACCCATTGTCCCAAAGTGAAACCTTTCGAGGAAGACAATATCTGCGGACACATCTGAGGAGAAAATCGGGAGGACCGCCCACCCTCGGCGGGCCATTCAGATTGAACCGTTCGGAGGCCATACACGGGACCACTCCTTGCCCTCAGACGCGCTGCTCTCAGGCCCACAGAACACTGGGATCGTTTAAGGGGGGGAACAGGGGAGACAGGCACGCCTCGTCAAATCCACCGAAACAACATGAGTCTACACCCATCGTCATTGGTCGTGCTATACTAAGACTGGTTGACTTCAGCCCTCCACCCTTCCCGATCTAATGCTAGTTCCCTTACCTCCTGGTAGCTTATCCTATACACTTTCCTCTTTATTTGGTCCATGAACTTATTCCTGGGTCTTCCTCTGGGGACTTTTCCCTCCATTTTATTTCAATTACGTTCTTCACAAACAAATTTTGCCTCAGGGTGGGTACAATCCATCTAGTTCTTATTCTCTGTATTGTGTTCCATGGTCCTTTCCTCGTCTACTCTTCTCTAAACTTCATCATTTATTTTGTCTGCCCATTTTATCTACAGCATCTTCCTACAGCAGCAGGTTTCGAAGTCTTTCAGGCCGTTATCGTCCATGCTTCCCATCTATAGAATGCCACGCTCCACATGAATGTTTTCACGCTACTCCCGTAACATGTAACATTTCGAATTTCTAGAGAGAATAACAGAATCGACGGCTACATATTGCCAAACATTCTATCTTATAAGCAAGGAGCAGCGGATGAGTTTCCATCTTCGTGAAGTTCCCTGCATCCTACAACGGTAATCAAACTATGACTACATATGCATTAGAAAAAAGCTGCAAATACCTGCCAAGAGATGAAATTTCTCCCATGTACAATATAACATAAACATAACAGCATAAAAGCACAGGAACACAATATTTATTCAGGTAGCATGCGAGACTTGCGGTAAGTACGGCAAAGTAAATAAGTATATAAGCAACAGAGAGTTAATCAAATGATGACAGCAAAACAAGATGTCACAATTTTCCACAAGCAATACGTTCAAAACACAACTGGGTTCGACGTAATATGTCATTTTCAAGTACACATATAGCAAATACATAATTGTAAATAAAAAAATTATAAATGTTTGCACACTAACAGAGACCTTGAAATTACAAGGTTAGAAATGTGATAGTGGGCTAGAAAAGGGAAAAATCTCCTCTATTGTCTGATTCAAACTCCTCTTTCGCGTAATAATTTTAATGACGCGTATTCTGTCAATGAATTGAACGGTGAAAAACATTTAGGCAACAACCCATCTTTTATGTGTCTTAAGTGTCCAACCACAGGAAATGATGTCGAAATGCCTTAGTTAACATTCAATGTCGCTGCAGTGGGCTCCAATAGAAAATTTTCTGTACAAATATAATCGTCAATTATTCTCCTTATTTTACACAGCAAAAATGTTTGCAATAGCATAGACATGCAATAGCATAGACTACGCAAAGTTCATAATATGGCTAACTGCATGAATCAATCGATTGTCTGAGACTATCTTTTAGTCCATGGTGTTTTTTTCTTCATTTATTTTCCTCTTTTACTACACCCTACAACGGTAATCAGAGTATGACTACACATGCATTAGCAAAAAGCTGCAAATACCTGCCAGGAGATGAAATTTCCCACATTTTTTTGCACCTTTTTTCACAAGCAATCTTTATGTCGATGTAATATGTCATTTTCAAGTACACATATAGCTAATACATAATTGTAAATATAAAAAATTCTAATTTTAATTCAATATAATTTATAATAAATAAAATATAATTTATAATAAATAAAATAATCAATAAAAAAACAATTAAATAAATAATAACAATAATTTAAAAAACTGGCAGTTATTTGCAGCTTTTTGCTAATGCATCTGTAGTCATAGTTTGATTACCGTTGTAGGATGCAGTGAACTTCACGAAGGTGGAAACTCATCCGCTGCTACTTGCTTATAACATAGACATAAATTGCAAATATCTAAAATATTGCAAAGGTTGGATCAAGCATTCGTTTAAACTCACAGCGAGCGGTGGAGCCTCCCTAAACACGTTGTTGTGCTAACGGAGATGGGTCGCTATTCGGAAGTAACTGCTTGTTTCATTTGTCGGAGATCATGCTGTCCTACCACAAACTTACTCCCGTGTCCATCAAGGGCCTAACAATTATGTTAGCCACAGCATAAAGGGACCGCCGTAATTCATAATTACTATGTTAGCTGGCAGTCACGGTGCGAGGTACCCTCGTGTGCACTCATTAAAAGTCGGCGTACTCTCATTAAGATCGCCGCTGTGGGGGACGAGCGCTCATGACTATAAGGGCAATGGGTCGCCTTTTTCAATTCGCTCAACTCCGGGTATTTTTCACTGACCCCAATTCGGTAGTCATGCGAGCACCGCCAGAAAAACGCCGTCGAGGAAACAGGAATTCGCCACGGTTATTTTTTCCCAAGGTTTGATGTGGAAACAGGAGATATTAATGAAGGTATTGATACGGTGCGTAACTAACACAAATTTAGTAACCGAGCAAAGAAGAGGTAGCGACTTGAACTAATTGTAATTTTAACACACATCCCGGGCCTTTCAAAATATTTTCCCGAGGCAGAAGAAAGTGACTCCATCTGCTGGAACAAATAAGGGCAAACTCATTATTTGTATAACTTTTCGACATGTATTGAGAAGAGATTTGAGAGTAATGGAAAAAAGTACGTCGGAAAAGAGAAGCGCTGATGAAGTTGTAACTACAAATTCAGGAAAATATCACGCTCCTAAAATCAAGCAGTCAACAAACCAACAGGAACATAGCATAACGACCGATTACTGAAATTATTCGTAATAAATGAACGGCGGTGGGAGTTGACGCGGCAGCATACGGGTGATGGCCAGGATATTGCGAAAGATTCTATGTATGTATAGTATAATAATTATAACTTTGTAATTTTCCACACTATTTTATTGTTTAAGGAGCCTGACCGGTTTCAATGAAAACATTATCTTCGGAGGCAGAATGCCAAGTACAGAGATGGTGGTTTTATAGGTATATAAACAGGGTACCATACGGGGAAGGAAATAAGGACGGGGTTTAGGCGGAAAAGGATCCTCCCCCCCTCATAATCCCCTCCTTCCTTCCTTATTTCCTTCCCCGTATGGTCAGGCTCCTTAAACAATAGCGTGGAAAATTACAATGTTATAATTAATTAACTATGTCTAAATTCCACAAAGTCTATTCTTCGACTATTTTGTATATTATGTATCTCTATTTATAGAGATTGCTCGCGAAGCCGTCTCAGCCACATGAGAACAGAATTGGAATCAGTGCAGAGACTACTATTAAGGAAATATTCAGCTATTGCAAATCATTTTGTAACGAACTGCGTTTTTCCTTACATGTTGAGTTTTTAATTCAATTAACATCAATGTAACAATCATTTGAAAACACCATTTTTCCTTGGCGAACTGAAGACGGGAAATTTCGCTTGGTTCGCTTGGTACAGACGAATAGTTCAAGGCAGGACAAAAATTGTAGGCTATTTTCAAAAGATCTCAGGGCCCCAAAAAGGTGCCCTTAGGTGGTCTACTCTGCGAATTGGGTTTTGTGTAGTGGTTTAATTTTTTGCTTTTTAAAATCACTTCCGCTCAAGATAGAGGGTGAAATTTTTTTTATCAAATGACTGAAAGAATTAAGTTTTTAATTCTTTCAATCAATTATCATATATACTTCATAATTGTTTGAAAATCGCGTCTTTAGCTGCAAAAACGCACATTTTTCTGTGAAATCAACAATAACATAATCGCTTGATAATCAGATTTCGGCCTTTAAAGCAATAAAAATTCATTTTACTTAGTTAAGCTGATTAGGAATGTTAAGCATTGGGTTTTGTGCAGCGGTTTATTTTTTTGCTTTTTAAAGCTGCTTTCACTCAAGATAGAGAGTTAAAGTTTTTTTATCAGATACCCGAAAGCATGATGCTACTAAACTTAGTAATGCCCGAAAGAATGAAGTTACTCACTTTTTCAATCGATTTTCTTCTGCGCATTTTCTTAACACAAAAACAACCATAATCATCATAATCGTTATTGATAACTCCTAAATGGAATAGACATAATTAATTGTCAAATTTTAAGCTATCCGGGACTAGCCACGGAGCCCCACTTTTACGGAGTCACCCACATATGCGAATTTCCACAGAGAAAAAAATCATTCGCCTTGACCGGGATTCGAACCCAGATCCCTCGATTTCCGGCCGAGTGCTTTAGCCAATTAAGCTACCACAGGGGAAGAGGACGCCTTGGTAGCTTAACTGGCTAAAGCACTCGGCCGGAAATCGAGGGATCCGGGTTCGAATCCCGATCAAGGCGAATGATTTTTTTTCTGTGGAAATTCGCACATAATTATTTGTCTTTTACAAATCCAATCCGGACTACATGTATATTATTGATAGTGGATATCATTAGATCAAATCCTAAATAACTTAAGACAAATTCTGAATAACTACTAAACGAGTAGGTAAGTAAGTACTCTAAGTATAATTAACCTCTCTCCCCTTATATGATGAGTGATGACGGGAGTATGACCCTGAGCAGCGCCGAGTAATTCAGCTAGTAAGGAATATAAGTCATAGGGCAGAAACCAGGCTAATAGTCAAGATGCGGGTTGAATATATGCAGGATTCCTCGATGGATAAAGATTTAACGGACGTCGAAATGATGACAGCTAACTTCCCGACAGGAAAAGACAATACAAGTAAGATTTACTTAGAAAATATTCGTGAATAAACCACCCAACCATATGAGTGTTTCAGCTATACTACTTTATGCTCATTGGCGAGAAAATAAATATAATGTAGACCACAAAAAGGCGACTAAAATATTTTATGTCCAAAACCTATTTTCACTTCAATCAAATAGGAATAAACTAAACAAAAGAGTCCATCATAAATTAAATCCCAAAGTAGTGAAATCCAATTAAACCCAAGGACAGCCATGGAATGTGAAATAAATAATGATTCCCTCTCAATTCCATCATTATAAATATATCCATTCATAGGTTTTATTTATGTGAAAAGTTACGCGCTTTAATAAGACAACTTGATCCTAGGATAGTAAAAAGATCCCTGAAAGCTGATACTCTCGATCGATACCCGTCGCGTCCTAATTGGTTATTTTCGATCCGAGTGCAGGCAACAGTCATCAGCCCCACCGTCACGTCGTCGGGGGAGTGTTGTCCCATTCCGAGCGGCAACGCGCACAGACTCCAAACGATGGAAGGATTAAAAAAAAAAGTTTCTCACCTCATCCCGGAGTCAATGCGTTAATCTCGTACGTGACGAAGATCCAAGATTAATTTTTACCATAAGGAATCGGGAGCGGCGACTTGCGAACGTCGTTACTGCTGGCAACCAGCGGACCATTTTAGGAGCTGGATAATTGCTCTCGTCTCGCCATTATTGGTGTAGGCGTCGGCAAATATGACGTTTCCTCCACGAGAATCAAGTCTGGGTTTCTATGCACGCGACTCAGCGCTACGTTGCCGCAAAGATGACGGGACAGAAACGTCAGAATGTGTGTTGGTTACCGGAGCACGTTCCGACATATATTAAAAGAGTCATATCGCACGTATGAAAACACACTCTTCACAAAGAGAAGTAGAGCATTTTGAGGTTTATGAGAAAAAATTAGAACGAGCGAGTAAGATATATAGGAATGTGACGGATAAAGATCGTCTATGTCAAATCCATGGACAAAATTCACCCTTTGGCGTTAAAATTTTGCCATTAACATTCAATCCAGCACCATTGTATGAAGAACAGGTGAAGTGTGTTTCTTTTACCTAAGAACCTTTCAGTAGTGAAAAAGTGGACACCAAGAGACGTATCCTTAATCGCTGTGGAAAAAGATAAACATGAGAATATTAAAATTATTTGGCAACAAATTTATCAGGAAAATAGCGGCAAAGAATAATGCTAGTCCTTTCCTTGGAGGGGTGCTACTCCGCGAATATTACGAACACCAGCAAAAAGATTATTTTTGAGGTTGACTTTTGCATTTAAAAAAGGTCAAGAGTATAGTCTAAGATTTCAGAAACGTCCCTTTTTTTCGTATTGCAACAAGACTAAAGCGGGTTCTCATCTCGTTTGATCAAATAGAACAACAAATATGTCATTATCCATTGGTTTTGCAGGTAACTTTGGAAGAGTTCAATAATTGTGTAAAGTTTAATGTAATTTTGTCGATGAATGTATATGATTGAGAAGTTATAAATATAAGGATTAGGTTGCTGCAGCTCTACACTCTGCTCTCCAATCAGTCGACTGTTTCACTTTGACGTTAGTGTTCAAATTGTCGTCCTTCGTAGATTTCCAGCTCTTAAGGCGACGCATCTCACCCCCTCAATCGGTCGAATTTGTCATAATTTCCGACCCCCAATTTTTTGATAAAGGCTCATTTCATCAGCTTTAAATTTTCAGAATATTAAAAAATTAACATTAGCCAAGAGGGACCTGTTTCTCAAATATAACAATTTTAAACCATTTATGCTTCATGTGGTGACACCTACCGCGCGTAATCTTATTTTTTACACGACTTAAGAGACCTACCCATCGTGGAGTTATTCACGCTGTGTCTTCAGGCTCTCAACTAGTTATAATTACTTTGGACCTGTCCTATGTATATCAGTCTATACTGAATGACATCCCGGATAATTTTCACGTAACAATCTTATCTCTACTTATGAAAGCAAAATTCAGTGAAATTGTAAAAGTATCTGGAATTATACTGTATACATATAAAGGTAGCCACATCATATGAATAATTCCTATTTAGTGACTCGAATCATATACCGCGAAGCTGATTGTATGAAAATGGAAACAAAACTGCGTCTAAGTCCACTGTAATTTTCTTAAAGGAACCTAATTGATCAAGTTGCATTCTTTAAAAATTTGATACGTTTTCACACATTCAAATCCAATTCACGATTGCATATAAATAATATTACTCCTCATAAAGGGACAAAATCAATGTATACACGGTGAAGGAAAAATCTCCAGCCTAACGTAAGTTGTTATAGAGACTCTTCAAAGAGAGGAATGTGAAATACCTTAATATAAGCGCGCGATGCCAGCTTGATGGTGGTAGCTAAACTTCCAACACGAATAGTGAACTGAAGAACAGTAGCATAACTAAATTAGACCTTTCCGGTTGCTTTACTGTGTTTCGGATAATGAGAAAATATTGAGAATCCTTAAATTGACTAAAGATAGTAAAATTCCAAAAGGTAAATTGCATAAATAAACCATCGGGGAAACGGCAAGAAGTGGAATATATTTTGACAATAACTATTATCTGTATTGAATAATTTTAAACGAAGGGACATGCGTAAATCCTTCTTCTATCAGAATGCTTAGGGTCAGCTGACATGTTTGTAAGACAGCATCTGTGATTGGTTTCTTTAGGGATGAGTGGATTCCACTTTTTTCCGATTCCGATTCTGATTCTTTCAAATCGATTCCCGATTCTCGATTCCCCTTCCATCGATACTTATCCCAAATAACAGGTGGGATATTGATATACCAGTAAAGTAGGACTATTATTCAAATTCGAGTATTGGCTGAAATAAAATAACAAAGACAATTAAGACGCTCAAAAAGTATATTTATTAACAACTAGCAAATATATCCTCAGCTTATTGATGTAGATAAAAAGTACAAATTGATAGCCTACACCCAAAATTACTGAGACAAATATGATGTGACAAATGAAATTTGATTTGAATATTTATCCGTCGGGAATCGATGGAATCGGAATCGACTTCAGGCGATCGATTCTCGATGCCGATTCTAATCCTGAGAATCGGTGGAATCGAGAATCGACATTTGGATTCGACTCATCTTTAGGTTTATTTCGACAAGATACCTGAGTGGTTATCGGCGATGGTCCGCTCTGATAGTGACGCAAGTATTTCAGACATTCCTCACAGATCTTCAGTTAGCACTGCCTGTACCTACGATCTGGAGATTGGCAACAACTTACAGGCGACTGTTACCTTCAGCGATAGTTATTCTGAATTTATAGTTAGTCAGGAGATCACTGACGTCAAAACGCCTCGATAGGGTGCGAATGTCGCCGTCTGGCTGATTTTCTACGGAACTACACCCTACCAACGGGTAGAATTCGTCCTCTTAACAATATTTTGTTTCTCTCAAAATTCTACCCGTTCATTCCAACTCCCATGATTGTTTTCAAGAGGTACCTAATTGAGACGCAAAATGAGTCCAATCGGTAGGCACACTCTTCACAGACATTTCGTGATACATTTGTCTCACCAAATCTTACATACATACATACCCATCACGCCGTTCCCTTCCGGGATAGGCACAGACACAAAGTTTCACTCATAAATACATATTTGTACACCTAATTCTGCTTCAATAATTTCCTCCATACTGACCTATCCTTGCAAACCTCTTTTGCCTCATTTATCCCCATACACTGTTTCATACACGCCCTCCTGTTTTTAAGACTCCTAATGTTCCTCCTCCTAAGAATTTCCTCCACCACAACTTTCTCGGCCTACCTCTACATCTCACACCATTCATTCTACTCTCATACATCTGTTTCGTTATCCGACTCTCATCCATTCTCTCAACATGGCCAAACCAACGAAGCACACTCCTTTCATACACGTCCATTACTGGAGCAATTAACCCACATTCATTCATGACCCACTCATTCCTGACCCTATCCATCCTACTTTCGCCGCAAATACTCCTCAGATAACTCATACCCACGGCGTTTAGTCTACTAGACATAAGACCAAATCTTCGTAGAACATATTCATAGACAATGATCTCACATCAATATATCTTCGTAATCTTCTGATAAACACAAATTCCCTTCATTTCCAATATCCTTTCCTCAGCAGCTGTCATTATCGATGCTGTGCTGCCATGTAAGGGCACGATTAAAAATATGATTTTTTTTACGATACGGCCCACGGCTGAAATTGTTTCTTTCAATACATTGAGCAAAAAAAGAGTTTCGTTTTAGGAAAAATTAAATTGAAGGATATCCCTCAAACACTCCAGCAAATGATAGTTCAGAAGGATTGGATAAGTTGATAACTTTCCACGAAGCGGCGGCAAAGGTTACGTCAGCACGGGAGATGGCCACTCATGTGTCGAACGCTTTCTATCGAAACACGTGTCAAAACTCAATTCGTCAAAAATTGATATTCGTAAAAGGGAAATTAATTGAAATAACTTTCTTTGAAATATTTGACAGGTTGATATTTAGGAAGCCGACTCATCTCTTTCATCACGGTTATTGTTATCGAGAGCTTCTCCCTCTGAAACTCCTAACCAACGTCGCGCGTGCGGTCAGTCAGGCGGATGCCGTACAGCCTGCGTCCGGACTTCTGTCATATGAAACTTTTCTTCCGAGTGACTGATTGATCGGCTCCTTTACGATTCCATACCCCAAGGCTGACTGATCTTGTTAGACGTCGTTGATGGCACTCATCACTGATGCCAAGCGGAAAAGTCACAACGACATCGCAGCGCCTGAAGTCACCGTATCATTTTTTTCCGAAGCAGAGAGAAAGAAATTTTACGCTACGAACTCACAGGTCCCTTTCAGAATATTTTCGACCAGTTAATTTCGACGAGCTACACCAAATCTGAATCAGGATTTACAGTGGTAATCATTTCCAAATAGCTCATACTTACGCGTACAAATTTTTAAATTTATCAACGTAACATTTAACATCGACACTCATGCTAGGCTTCGCCCATCATGCAGGTGAAAGTCTCATATTTTAAGAGGGGCACTAAGCACACAACAAAAACGCGGGGTCATGAAATTATGAGTGAAACGCATCGAATGATTAAAAAATTCACAGGAATGGCATATGAGCTACCAAATGAAGAAATATATTATTCGAAGCGCGTGCGAAAGCCATATTGTGCAATTAGGTACATACCGAAACTAAAAGATTTTCTAATAAATTCATGAAAAGAGGCACTTTAGTTGCTCAATCAATAACTTAGTTCATCACGTTTTCTATTTATGTATCAGCAGCAGCTTTATCAGAAAATTCTTCTCCTTGAAAGGAAAAATCACGATTAAAAATAGATTTTAAAAATTCAACTTGTAACAAAATAAGAATTGATTAGAAAAAACATGTATTGTACACTGAGACAGGTCCCCTAGAACAACAATACAATACAATGATTTAGCAGCTAGGAAATTAACAAATTAACAATGATTGCGTTCACATCAGAAAATAAACGGAGCTTAATAACAAAAACAAAACAACTACCCTCAGTAAAAGAAAATAACTGTACGTGTTACAATTGAATTCAAAGAGTGGTATAGATATAATACAAGATAATCGATGGGTAAAAATCCTTAATATTAAAATACGTATGAGATTTGAAAAAAAAACATTTTAAAGAGTTAAAACAAAAGAACAGGAATGGACCACGAAAAAAAAACAATTTTTATCCAGAAAAAATTAGTAATGGGAATTTAATACTGAAAATGCTAAACTATTCGGGAAAGAATTCTTCAAATAAAACTCCATACATTTTTGATTGAAAAGTGCCAACGAACGAGATTTCCTCAAATCAATTGGAATCGAACTCCTGAGTTGTGCTGTAGGCATGACAAACGGCTTGTGAAAGGTAGTGGTTTGGTGGGTCGGAAGTAGAAAATTACTAGGTAACGCTCTAGTAATCATTGCATGATTAGCATTTCTTATTACATAGTTACTAAGAGGGCATTTCCAATATTTATTCCATTGAATGCTAAACCGAAACTTGTGGAACAAATGAGATCCAATATTTTCAGTCGCGAGCAAAGGTTTCTTAAGGGGGGGTTATTCTCGGAGAAAATCAAGCATTCTATAACGCACGACTTTCCGGCTTCGCTCCCAGAACACTTATTCTCCAGGATTGACCATCGCAACATGACGACCCTCGAAGGTACTCAACGACCCCTCCTCCCCATCGGAAACGCCATAATAGATGGACTGGCGGTGAGGGGTTGGGCCTCGTTTGCCACGCGAGTCTTATTCGCCCCCGGCCCTGAAGTAAAATGGGGTGGGTAAACGTCCCTAGCTGTCACGCTGACGCTTCATCCCCCACAACATCCTGCCACTCGGGTATGGTAAAGGAGCGGGGGATGGGGGGAAGAATCGATCGAATGAATACACCTAGATGCCCAAAAATCCTTTTAAAGCGATTGAATTTTTTTCTTCCTCTTGGGTTTTCATCCGGGAGAGGCGGAGATGGGAGATTTTTCACCATAGGGAAGGAACGGTGGTGAAAAGGATAAACGCTCAGAAGCACACCACCAATTCGACGGAAGGGATGGCCCTTGACGGCAAGATGGCGAGAGAGCGCAAGCCATTATGGCGAGAAACAATGGGAGGAAGCGATGGGTAGAAGGGACAAAGATGGCGCGGGAGCGCAAGCGGCTTCGGCGGGAAACGATGGAAGGAGGGGTCGACGCCCACTTCTTTGTCGTTCACTCCGCGGGCGTAGCCGAGAGCGCCAATCAGGGCGACGATGCGGGTCGAGCCGCCGCGACTTTCCGGCCCGGTGCGTCCGCAGCGTAGGCAGAGTTCGTGGACCTGACCCTCAGACTCCCTGTCCCGTCTCCCCGCAAGGCTTCCCCGGGGCGGTACGAACGACGCTCGAAGAATGAATCCATTCCTTTATCTCTTCATTCAATACCAAAGGGGGTGTTCCCGATCTCCCCCGATATTTGAAATGCCCGCGGTGAAAGGAGATTGTGGGTTTCGATCTGCCGTGGGGACCTATATTCGTCCAAACCGAATGCCTCCGTTTTAGCCCAACATCTACAGTACAAAAATAGTTCCTCCCGAAAGGGATCCCCAGCTGTCGAACGAGAGACAGGATACGATGGCTGGGGCGATCACATCGGTTAGACCCCTACAATTGTTGTCATCCCATTCTCAGCAAGGCTGATGATGTAAATTCGTGTTAGTGACGTGCATTATATCCTATTGCCACCGCCCACATTTACAAAAGCGACAAAATAAAATTTTAAAGTCATCCTTACCGACACGGTAAAGTAAGCATGAATCAAGAAATAACTAGTACAGCTTTGAGTCAACCTATATTAGTCATTTACTTCCCACATACTACACACAGGCCCTTTCATCAACTGAAATAATGGTAAATTGATGATAACCCATTTGAGACATACACGTTAGAGCATTTCTAATTGAAGAATTATCGAAGAATAGACGAAATTAGCATATTTATCTAATTCAATCAAAACCAGGCGAATAATATTGCTTTTATATCCAGAAGATTACGAAGGCATCAAATAAGCACCATCTTTAAGCCACGCACACAAATAAGGGACATTATCAGAAATGTGAAAGAAAAAGATAAAATGGAAACAGAGGGAGTATACCAATTGAACTGCAGCACATGTGATCAAGTGTACGTCGGTGAAACTGGTCGGACAATAAAGACAAGAGTCAAAGAGCACAGTGCGGAAATACGACTGGGCTACGCCGATAAATCAGCAGTCCATGCAGAACATGCCGCCCTAGGGCGCACCATTGACGTCACGAACCCAAAAATTCTCGCCAGAGAAAAACATTTCAAGACGAGAATCTTCCGGGAGGCATTAGAAATTAAAAAGCATAACAAGAATTTCAATAGAGACCAGGGACAAAAAATAAGTGAATCATGGCTTCCAGTAATTTATAGAAAGAAGTGCGGCGCCCAGAAGACTCTCCACCAACACCCACCCTCTCCCCCTCTTGCACCACCGTGACGATATAAATTGATGCAAAATAAAGGCAATTAGGTCATTCAGCCCTGATGAGGTCTCCGGCAAAGGAGAAGAAACGTTGGCTTTTTAAAATCTTGACGCGGGTTATCCCAAAAAAAAAAACCATCACTGCTTGCAGAACATGGACCGCGAAAGTTTTAATAATTTGACGAATATTGCTTTTGATTTTCAATTTAACCTGTTTTCCTGGGTAATTTCTACATCACTTCCAAACCATCGCCGATTTCTCAATATAATTTTTTTTCCATTTGTCACAGACTGGTCAATTTAATTAAGAAACGATTCCTTCAGAGAAAATTGAAAAATTAGAGAATAGGATATAAAATGCATCACGACCTCACTGCTCAGCTCACGCTTAATTATATGCCTAAAATCGTTTCTCTAATCCTCATAATTAATTTAAAAATGGGTCGTCAATTCATCATCGCCAATTCGTAATTTTACTGCGTCCCGTAACCTGTAACCTGAAGTCTAAGTGCATGATTTCATTACGTCCCGTAACCTGAAGTCGAAGATCGTTATCATTCGCCTGAATTCACTTTCACATCGCACGTTGAAATCTCCAAGCAATTCTGTCCCTCCAACAACTCCATCCTTAGCAACTCAAGCTTTCCTACATACAAAAAGCTCAGTAATATATTTTTATATATAATTCCATTGGTCATCAGCTAATGCACTGCCACTAAATTAATTAAATGCCAATATGAATTAAAAATATGCTTTTGGTCACGTTTTTAAATTTCGTGGATAGTGGTAAATTTTCGATCTAGAAATTTCGCTAAAAATGACATCCTTAAAAATGTCGCATGGCTTCCAGCTCAAACAGACCAGAATTGAAAGGGCAACGCGATAATTATGGATCACAATTCAGTCCATCCATGGCGGCAAAATATAATTGAATATTGGCCATATAAACCCACGGCTTCGCAGACTACACGCAAGCTTCAAAATATTGGATATCGACGATCAAATGTTGCACTTGGCAAGAAACAATTTTCACTCACGAACAGAAAAAATACGTCGCGCAACTGCATCACCTGTGACAGAAAATTGTGGGTTATCATTACATATTAAGGTAAGAAAATCTTCTTCCACGAATTTTTTTCCCAGCATTCCATGGAGTCATTTTTTATGAAAAACTGGTCCAACCATTACCGCACATCTTGAATTTAAAAATCAAGCAGGCATCTTTTTGAACCCTGAGATGAGAAAGGATATAATAAGTTAGCTTAAGGACTGCTTTGCTTAGGCAAACTATGATTATATCGACTGAAGTTGAGTACATTTCTTTGGGCAAAATAGGTTACATCGCTGTTTTTACATTATAGAATTTGAGGCGAATATAATCAGTATTTATAGAGCAATGAACGCGAAAAGTGTGCCTCGATCGCGCATTTTATTATTTATAGCTATTGTAAATGAATTCTCAAATTACCTCAATTGACAAGAACTATCTAACGACCACTAGGTGCAAAGAAGAGCCATTCTGACGCCATTTGGTCGCGAGAAAATCTCCAGGACGAAACCGTCAACTAGGGTGACGATGGGCTCCGATAGTCAAATGGAAAAGAAAGAAGTGAAGCATTCAGCATCGGGAAAGCAATGGGCGAGTGTAGGGCGGGGGTTGCGCTCGTGGAGTGTGATTGGAAGGGAAGAGGGAGGGCGGAAGGCTTGGAATATAAAGGAGGAGAGATTGCCGAAGGGTTTAGAATGGGAGTGGAAGCTTTCGAAAGGGGTGGAATTCGATGGAGGCAGCGGGAGGGTGAGAGCGCAGGACTACGAGAGGGAGATAAGGCGTAGAGAAAAAGTATACGGGCATGTGTGCCTGAGTGAGAGGGATTCGGGAGGTGAAGGGTGGGCACGCATCAAGGGGTTGGATCCTGAAGGGGGGGGAGAGGTTTTGACGACGCGTATCGGAAAGAGGGGTAACTGAAAAGAGAGAGAGAGAAATGTATGGGGAGGAGGGGGTGGTAGAAAGAGAGTAAAAGGGTAAGGCTTGCTCGAGGGGTAATTGATTGATGCCTTCATTACGACGAGGGAGACTGAGAGAGAAATCAAGGTTGGAAAAAGGGCCGGGGGAAAAGAGAACCAACCCTCCGATGCACGCCACCTTCCGGGTAAAGGGGGGGAAGAAACGGAAAGTGAGGCCGTGATGACGTGCCCACAAAGAAGGTGAAGAGGAGGAGAGGGAGGAGTGGGATGTATTGATTGACGCGATGATTCCGTCCCATCTTTGCACGTGCCCAACCCACGAGGAGGATGCTGGGTAGACCACGTCGAAGACCGAGATAGAGTGCGGCGTTGGTACCTTCCGAACTTGGGAAAGTGATTTTGGGCGTTCATTACGAGGATGTGAGAAAAAAAATGGCTGCGACATCCCACTTCACTCTTGAAGCCAATTCTACCATTACAGTCAGCATAGTTTAGGCTATGCATACACATTACGGGATCTATTGCTTAGCCCCGTTGCATAGTCTACGCTGTCGCCTCTGATTTCCGCATGACAGACGTCAAAAACAAGTTTAGTCCATGGCAGCGCCGATATTTTCAGATTGTACATCACTAATAATTATCAATAACGTATATTATATAACAAATATTATATAATTAATAACTATCAATATTAATAATGAATCTGGTCGTTCAATCCTAAGATTGGTTGACTGCAGCCCTCCACCCTTCCCTATCTAATGCTAGTTCCCTTACCTCCTGGTATCTCTTCCTATGTACCTTCCTCTTTATTTGGTCCATGAATTTATTCTGGGTTTTCCTCTGGAGACTATTCCCTCCATTTTACCTTCTATTTACTAATAATTTTCAACTGATATTATACATATAATAATTATGAACGTACGATGACGATGATGTCGGCGCTTCCATCGACCAATTTAACTTCATCAAATCGTTAATGACCGCGGTTAGTAGGAGTTAACCTGAGCCGTAAAAGGCAGTTCCTTTATAGTTGAAGATATACACAATACGTGTTGTTTTAAAATATAATTGATTATTCTTGACATCTCACAATAACTTCATGGATGTTAGTAACCATGTACCTGATCGGCTCCGCAACAAGCGATTAAGTTCACCATCTTCGTTTCGTTGGGAATGCTTCGTAGCACCCCTTCGTCCTGTATATATATTCATGATTTAGGCCTTGCTCTAGACTCCGGTGGCCGCGTTTCAATTCCGTCAAATCTAAGTTAATGTCCGCAGATAATGCGATGCACTGAGACTGGTGGGCCACGTCTACTCATCTTCGAGACTTCGATTCTTCATCTAGTCCATTTTCGAAGAGATTACAAGCTTAAATTGATGCTTTGATTGTCAGCGTGGTAAATACGGAATAAAGATAAATCAAAAGGGAACAAAAGTAATGAAATTCTCTAGGAGAAAGACTTGTAGTTACTGTTATTTGGCCTAAAAAAACTGACATTTATACTGTAGATACGGTGAAAGCAGGAAAGCAGGACGTGATATCAGGAAAACCCCTGCAGATACGTGTTTTTTTTTAGTTTTTGGAAATCCTCAAGGTTGAATACAGCAAAATCAACTCTAACCTCAAAATGTGTAATTTTGTCAGATTTGGTCTTTTGGCTTATCAGGGCAGAAGAGGTAGAACCCACGACGTTTTGTGTAATACGCGAATACGCGCCCTGGGTACATATTTGAGTACAAATTTTGAAACTAACTTTGCCGCGACATCAAAAAATCCCAGCTTACGGATTTAAAATGAATTAACTTCAAAGATTTTTCCCTCCGAGCATCATATCAACAGAGTTAAGCTACTGGGAGTGCAAAGCATTCCAGACACTTATGGTGACTTAGGTGAACGTCGCCGGCGACTCGTATGAACAAAATCCCAGTCGTTTCCTGAAAGCACTGATTTCCTGAAAGGTAACATACATGCCAAACGCATACAATTCATCTAAGAGCTACTCGAGAGACACACGGTTTCATTAATTGTTAGCTAGAATGATTAAACCAAAATCACGGTTGTCAAGCTGACTTCTTAGGCGAGAGTATCCTAAGTTTAGATTCCTAGAGTAGAATCAAATAAAATGTAAAATACTGTATATCTACATACAAACCTGCAAGCCACCTCAAGGGTGTGTGGCACGTTTGACCGTAGATTATGTGCAGACAAAAAGGAATGCATAGTTGAAGAAGAACTAAAATATTAAGATTTGTACACCAGGGTTGAACTTCACCATAAAAAATCATTGGACTTGACCGGGACTCGAACCCCGATCTCCCAATTGCCGGTCTGGTGGATTCATATTATTTTTTTCATTGCGAATTTCAACCCTTGTGTATATGCACCCGTGCGAGTGACTTCGTGCCACACCATTTGTCAATACAATGATTTGAAATTTATTAAGTTTTGTATTGCATTAAACGATTTTTTTAACACGATGGGCAATCCAGAATAGAGGGAGGCGAACACAAGTTCGTCTCATTTTGTCCATAATTACATGTAGCATACGACCTGAAAAACGATAATACACCACAAGACAAGGAAAGCATAAACAGGTATCCCACCAGTGTTTTAAGCAAATAAAAAATGGTTTAATTGTTTCCAGCCTATATTAACCAAATGACATAAGACTGAAGATAATTATTCATCATTAAAAGATTCAACAATGTCAAATCTATATAGACTGGCTCTTTAATCGAACATTTCATTAGGCACGAAGGCGCAAAATTAAATTACGTGTATTTTCAATTATTTACTGAATGACAAGAAGCAAAATGGCTCTGTAAATGAATATAAAATAATTATTTTTTGATTTCTATCAAAAGAATTTCAAGTTTCTGTCGGAATTATTATCTCTCAAAAAAAGGCAGAATGGCATGACATTTTAAGTTGAGCTTCAATCAGTCACATCATAAGAAGCACCGATCAGTTCCCAGAAAACGAGTGCAACGGACACATCGAAAAAAGGTTTCAGTAAATCAGCGCATAAATAAAAAATCCAATCAATAATACAAAGACAAAAGAATATAGAAGCATAGGAAAAAAAGAGGAAACAAAAGAGGAAATTCAATGGAAAAAGGTCGCTTCCATTGAAGCACGAAAAGGAAGTTTAATGATATCGATAGAGCCCGAAACAAAATACGTCGAGAGGTACGCTCAGCTATCATAAGACAGAGATCGTCAGATTCGATTCTATTCGGTCGGACATTAATACCGACAATTTCGATTAACTATTTCATCATTCGCTTCCAAATGAATTCCCTCATTTCACAATTCTAAACCTATAATATATAGACGAATAGGGTATAGAAAACGGTATCGCGTTGCTTCTATGTCTCTCCTCTTAATGTCTTCGGGCGCCATCTTCCCGCAACGCTTCGAAATCGAACGGAATGTTGTCAGATTCGGTTTCATTCGATAATTTACATCATTAAAAGGAAGTTGTATTCGTGTTGTTGCCGCGAAATAATTAGCACCAACAAATTTAGGCTTGGCCTCTTTATAGTTTATCTATTTTTAACTGTAAGCCACTTTATTTGGTCTCTGTAGGGGGAAATATGATCTTGGCGGCGTAATCCAAAGATGTACCGTACAAATGAGTTTTGTACACGTTGTAACATAGAATTTAGTTTTTCAGACATATTGTTGAATACCAGACAATAATAATCCATATGAGGAAAAATTAATGTAGAAACTGATAGCATCTCGGTGCGCACAGGGATTACATTTCTATTTAATTTAAACTGATATAATATACTGTGTGTTGCTGCCGCGAAATAATTATCACCAACTAATTTAGGTTTGGCCTCTTTATTAGTGACGAGCCCAAGCGACTATACAATGGGTGTTAACAGTAAAACTTCCTCCTCATGCATAATGACATGACCTTTTATAGTTGCCTCGCAGTCGCTCCTCGCCTGCTCCGCGTCCTTGGCGCCGCTGCCTTTCCGGCGTGCCAGTTAACTGGGCCCCCACGCGAATCCGCCACAGTATTTTAAGGCAAATTTAACGATTGTCAGCATTTTTTGACGAGAAACTAGTTTTTTTCAGGAAATTACGGCGTACTTTTTCCTCTGAAATCACCCCAAACGATAGATTTCCCAACAAAAAAATAAGGGCAGAGATGAAATACGCACCTTACCTCAAATTACCCACTGGATACATCTTAAAATAATAAATAATTGATGTCCCTAAAAAAAACAATAGCAGAAATGAAATCAGCATTACAAATAGCCTACTGGATACAACTTTCAGCATTGACAAAATTTTGATTTCTGTCCCACATTTCCGCGATCAAGACTACCTTTCGGCGCGGCGTACGTTGCTTCGGCGCCTTTCCTATAAATTGTTAAGACACTCCGCTTCCCCCTACCCGTGGACCGACGCAATATAAGCGGGTGATGGAGCGAGGGGAGGAGGATCGGGATAAAACGATGGACCGCATTCGAGAGATTGGGCAGCGGGGGACACGTGAAAGGAAGAGGTGGAAACGAAGGCAGGAAATTGGACGGGGGGGAGGGTAGGTGGGCGGGGGAGTTGGAGGTGGTGATGGCGTCGGTCGTATTAATCCGATACCCTTCTGTGTGGAGGAGGATGCAATGAGGAGAAGGAAGCGCGGTGAGTACAGCGGATGGCGGGGGGGAAAGGGCGGAAAGACAAAAGAGGTACTGAGGAGGAAGAAGAGCGAGTAGATGAGACGGCCGACGAGAAATTCCTCGCAATTAATGGAGGAAGAAGAGATGTTAGGACGATAGGAGTGGGGGTTGGAGGGTGGGGGTAGGGGGTGAATCGAAGTGGGGGAAGACTAGAAGAAGACGCAGTGCTGCCAAACTAGTCATTTTGAGTTAACCCTCTATGGACGAGCGAGTCAAATTTGTTACGTTTCAAAATCATTGAAAGATCTGCTTTCCAAGAGGCTTTTCCATTTAGCTGCTGCGCTAGACAGAACTGCAACGCTTTGGATTAAGTATGCGGAAAGTTGCGTCTCTTTCGGCGGTTTGTCAAACAACAATTTGAATAGATGAATGTGTGACGCTATTCAATGACGATTGCGTACCTGGTGGAGCTCTAAAAAAATAATTTCAGCTGTCATATGGAGAAAAAATTGGGAAAGTTTGAACATGGTAGGTACGTTATGAAGGTAATGTTGAAGTGTACCTTGAGTAAATATTATAATGGGAAGTTTTAATATAAATAAAATATATACAATACAAATAAGTGACATTTCACAATAAATGTTATCATTAAATGAATTGCAATTTTTTAAATTATTAAATCGCAACTTTAAAAAACTAATATAGTAGCAGTATTTTTTTCTTGCTAACGTTTTATAATTCTGTCCAAAGAGGATTAAGGATAGTGAGATGCGATCACGGATCTCCATAACAAGTACGTCCGCGCCACCGCTATTTCTCAATGCGCTGAGTCAATCGTAGCATGTAAAAGATGGAAATATATTTTGTACAGACAAAGAAAACAATTTTTTACTCAATATTGTTCCACAAATCACTCCAGCTGCTTTGCACATGAAATGCAAATGGTTTTACATGACAAAAAGATGGAAAAACGAATATACTTGGGAAATGGGCCAGGATGGAAACAAATAAGCATTTTCCTATGTTATTGCAAGACGCTGATTTCGTAAGACACTTGCGATGCATTATTTTCAGGAACATAAAATTGTAAGACAGCAAGAGTAAGGAAATTTACAAGATTTTAGCTTAGTACTAGATTGTTAGTATTTGTTACAGGCATTTTAATTCCGAGTATTTGCAAATTTATCAATAAAAATGCACACCTACTCGTAAATAAAATTGGAGTTTTTGACGGCCTTCATTTGACTTTTCAGCGGCTTTGATATTTAAAATAGAAATAAACAAATTAAATGGAGCAGTTGTTACAACATAAAACGCAATTAGAGTCGTATGCGGCTAAAATAAGAGCTCTTATATTTTACGAACAGTAGGTATAATGTATTTCACATGTTCATTTACGTTCAAAAGTTCAAAATGAAACCTTCTTTCCACGACAATGCAAATCATGGTGACATGTTGATGATAAGCAAATAGGGGTAAATATGCGGATTTTCTCTATTAATTAAATGTATAAATTCAAACTACGTAACATTGCGAATAATATACAGTGGCAAATATGTTTACGCAAGGAGTCGGTAATAACATTAGTTTACATTTATAAGCGTGTGGGATAAGATCCACTACGAAAAAAGCTTTTCCAAACTATTTACAGATTTTCCGATAACTATGGTTTGATTATGAACGTAACTTTTTGCCCCTGGCCGCATCGGTTTCGACCCACGAAACGTGGAATTCCCGCGAAAAGTGCGCAGTTCCACTGTCATCAGTCGATTTAATTATTTCAATTGAATCCACAATTAGCATCGAGTATTAAGTAACGGAAAATTCTCATTAATACACGGTTCGCGATTTACGATTTAAAACAATACAAATGTCACCGGCTTCGTTGATTCGGTAATGAGTGGTTCCCCTTCTTACGAATAAGCGGGAAGCATTCGGAGGAGCCAAGGAGATTAGACGGACGATTTCGGGGTTTCACTGGACGCCAGGAGGGTCGGGTTTCGCTCGAAGAAACGAGAGATGACGGTCCTGGAGGGAGGGGGTGGGGGGCTTTCGGAGAGACGCAGTGCATCGGAAAGGTTTCGCCATTCGGAACGGGGAGGGGGGGATTAATGGGGTGGCCGCGTGAGAGAAGGTCTTGTATGGGACGAATGGGGCAGTGGATTCGGTCGGGGGCGGGGGCAGACGCGAGGCTCGGCGGAGGACTGATGAATCGCGAGCGTGGGAGGAGGAGGAGGCAACGGGAGGCTGGAGAGGGCAGGTCGAGAGACCCAGGGAGGCAAGTGCGTCTTTTCCTCCTGCTAAGGGGACCTGATTTAGCACTGGGGTCAAAGGTCAAATGGCAAAGGGGTTGGTTGAGGAGAGACGCCGAGTCTCAAGAGGAGGAGCGCTGTATGATGAACAGCGAAACCTACGCGCCAGTCAGAAATTACATTTCGATTCCTCACCATTAAAAACCAATTAGATTATTACTTACGATCGTCGGAACATCAAACCCTACGCCCCAGCTCGAAATTACATTTCGATTCCTCACCATTAAAAACCAATTAGAATATTACTTACGATCGTCGGAACATCGAACCCTACGCGCCAGCTCGAAATTACATTTCGATTCCTCGCCACTTAAAACCAATTAGTTTATTACTTACGATCGTCGGTTACCTAGCTCAGAATAACGTGGCCAGGAATGGAAATATTATTATTATTATTATTTTATTATATGGCCTTCATTGGACCACTTTTGTCATCTTCTGGAATTCTTCTGTTTTCTGTTAGCCCAGTATTTCGCCATTCGCTCGGCTCGTAATTTTCTTTCTTCATCTGAGATCACCTTTCCGATTCTCTGTTTGTTTATCCTGGTTTGCAGTCTAATCTGTTTCTCCTTGAGCTTCATGATTGTGTCTGTCTTTTCTTTCAAATCTTCTATTGTAATGTGTAATTCACTCATTTCTTCCTTAATATCTGCAATCCTTCTTATGTTGGTCTTACTGTTCCATAGTTTTTCTATAATTTTTTTGCTTATTCCGTTTTCTGGTGTTCTGATTAGAATTCCAAAGAATGAGATTTGTTTCTTTCTCATCGTGCTCGATGCAGGTTCTATTTCTCTGTAGACTTCTTCATGTGAAGCAAACCTCCCGTGCCCGTTTTCTCAGTATTTTTTATTTATTCAAGTTCTGACTATTCCCCTTACTATCTTAAGTAATTTATCTATTACCACTGTGTTAGTTGTTTCGTAGATAGTTTCACTTGCATATGTTATTTACGGTTGTGTGTTTTATAGTGTCTTAATTTTGTCGCAATTGAGAGGCATTTTACCAATATATTACACAATACACAACTTTTTACATATATATCTTATTCGGTTCTACCAGACATGATGAATAAAATATCTTGGTATATTCCACACTTAAAATGTTTATTGTCGACCAAGGTTTCGACTGCACAGCAATCATTACAGCATACATTACATTAAGGTACATTTACATTTTAAGCGAGTCAATATACAGAGGAGAGACGGGGTGACGAAATGAAGCTGACGTTAGAGACGGGCGTCACGTTCAGGTTCGGTTTATTTGTTTATATAATTATTGTATCTATCTATAATACAATATAATATTTGATATGGAAAATTATAATAGATTATAATAGATAATTATAATCGATAATATTTACATAATTATTTTATTTACCTATTATAATTTTATTCGGTTCTACCACTTTCGTCGCGTAGGCATCATCTCCAGATACTAGTTGAATCTGGTGGTACCGAATAAAAAACGATAAAATTTTCATTTGTAACTCAAGATGAATGTTCATATAGTTGAAGAAGATTCCATTTATTCCGTACCCAGGGTCCTAGGAAGACCCAGGATTAAGTTCATGGACCAAATAAAGAGGAAAGCACATAGGAAGAGATACCAGGAGGTATGGGAACTAGCATTAGGTAGGGAAGGGTGGAGGGCTGCAGTCAACCAATATTAGGATTGAAAAACCAATGATGATGGAGAATGACTTGGTCCTATCCATAGAATTTGACGCCAGTTGTCACGAATTTTTTCGGCTTCCTTGAGAGTTTTACAAAAGGCATTGTTGCAGTTTTCCGAGAATAGCTCGGTTCCGTCAAATGCAATAGACATCGAAGGCGCTAAAAAACTACACTTCTACTCCCCACAGCTGAGTGAATTTGTGAGTGGAGAAACAAGACGGCCACGGACAAGCTTATGATGAACAAAAAGCGACGACTTCGGGTTGGAAAATGGTTTCCGGAGAAGAGTAGAGACCTTAAGGCGGGCAATGTCGGGACTAATGAGAGAAAAGGGAGAGATTGTAGTCAGCCTAAGGGAGAAGTCGTGGTCCCTTCATCTTTTGCTGAAAAAAACCTGACCGGTAGGACATCGCGGAGGTAGGAAATAAATCTCAGGACAGAAACGGACGTTAGCGCGTGACGCAGAAGGATCGTGAACGCAAGAGTCTGAACGCAAAAAGGGAGAAAATACCCGGGGAACATTCCGAATGAAATTCCGCTCACGGAGGACGAAGTGGAATTTTTATGGGTCACCCTTCATGCAACACCGTAACCATCGAATAGTTATGAATACTCGTGCATTGTCATCCCTACCCAATAACACGTCCTCAATTACCCACGAGTAAAACGAGCGAAATGCCACTGAGGGATCACGTGCGATAACGATCACAGTTTCCGGTTTTCGAGTTATGCAGACAATTCCAAAAGTGATAAAACTTTAACCACGCTTAACAATCTGGAGGCCTGTAGTATTGATTCCTCGGCAGTTCATGCTGGAACGATGGATGAAAACCTCGATTAAAATCTTCTCCGAATTGTGAATGCACGCAGAAATTATGAAATCCTTTTCCTCTAAAAGAAGCTATAAAAAAGATTTTATTTCAAGAAACGCTAGATATTATCAGGCTTATACATATTAGGCTCCTTCCTGAAAAAGGAAAGGACAGTCTACGAGCTTGGACAATGATTTATTGAGCGAGCACTGTCGTCCGACTTATGTTAATGCACACGCCCATAAGTTGCAATGGTATCGCCAAAATGTGAATAAATAGCCAATATTTCACGCGGGAGGAAAGGCATAAGTAGTACCCCTATAAAAGGAAAGTTGCCTCCGGTGCAAAAGGGAAAAAACAAATTAATCACTTTAACATATCTCTCCATCACAACGAGACGCGAAAGGAAGTTGAAATGCATTATAAGCAAGAAAGCCGAATGACATTGGACCACTTTTTTTCCAGGGCAGGACAGAGGAAGAAGCACTATAAAAAGGAGAGCGAACAGAGAAGGGGAATCAATGATACGAACAGAGATGAGACAAAAAAGTCAAAGGAATGAGCAAAGAATAGAACGTCGGGGTGATGGAAGGAAAGACACCAACAGAGCGAAGTAATTTCGGCGGCAAAAAGGAAACTGCTCTACGCTGACAAAATACAAATGAGGGCGAAAGAGACGAGTAGACAAGGCGGCGGTGGTCCGTTGTCTGCCAGACTGAGTAGCTAATGCGACTGACTTGCCTCTTGTCTTCCAGAAGAAGACAAGAGAAGACAAGAAGATAAGAAGTAGTTTCAACTTCTCCATAATTTCTTCCCCAGCATACCATCATCACGAAGTTGGAATCACACTATCGTGACGTATATGAAATTTCGTTAATATTATGTCAACTTATGGATTAATTCGTTCTCAGCTTCTTATAAACTTCTAATTCCACTATTTTTCGTTATTTGTACCATACATACCAATCACGCCGTTCCCTTCCGGGATAGGCACAGTCATAACGTTTCACTCACAAACACACAATTGTGCACCAAACTCTGCTTCAATAATTTCCTCCATACTGACCTATCCTTGCAAACCTCTTTTGCCTCATTTACCCCCATACACTGCTTCATACACGCCCTCCCGTTTTTAAGACTTGTAAAATTCCTCCTCCTAAGAATTTCCTCAACCACATTCAACCACAACTTTCTCGGCCTACCTCTACTTCTCGCATCATTCATTTCTCTCTTACATATGTCTCGTTATTCGACTCTCATCCATTCTCTCAAAATTGCCAAACCAACGACGCAGTTGGTGCGCAAATAAAACTTGAAATTACACGGTGTGAAACACAATAACAACTGACACATGAGAGAAAAGCGTATTTTTATATCAACTACTATTTCCATTTAGGTTAAGAACCGTTATGAAAATTTAACTGTCATAAAATTTAGGTACCTCACAGATTGAATTTCTGAGCCATAAGCTAAATTCTAGACGGCCCGAAGTGAAAATGATATAGCTCGATAGTGATAGAACTAGAGTCTGCTTCGTTTCCGAAAAAAGCGTAAATTTAAAATCCACTCGTCGAATAATCTGCCTATTTTGCATCTCAATTTCGTTTTCTAAGAGTTTAAGGTCGGTCCGGAGTGAAAGCAGTACTTTCCAACAATTAAAAAATAAAATTCAGTACGTCTGACTCTCAGAGTGGTGGCAGAACTTCCATAAATTTAACATGTAAGGACCGCGGACTAGAAATGGGCTTGAAACGGGTGGGCGAGATGGAGAAAAAGGACAGCGGATGGGGTCGCACGTTTCCATTGGCAGAAAGGAAAAGCCGGAGTGATGGATATAGGGAAAGAGGGACAGACAAATGATACTTGGGAGGCGATACTTGGCTGCTTCCGGCGTGGGGGACGAAGAAAGTTCTGAGCTCCACTAAATACACTCCCATGATACACGTCACCATTTCACCTCCCAAAACCTCATCCTTTACACCTTCATTCGGCTGGTGTCCTAACATCTCTTGCCGCATGCCCATGCGGCGCCTCGCAGGGTAGTATGTTGATGTAATCGCATTCCCGTTCGCTTACATTGCATCTATGTGTTGATTGCTGAACGCGTGCTTTCTCTCTTTAGGGACTCGCAATGTTCCTCCTTTTTAGAGTATCTTCCAATGTACAGAAGGATGTTGAAGCTCAGCTAGAAAGAGTCACGAATGAAGAGGTACTGAAAAGAGTTCGAAAAACCAGATCCCTGTGGAGGCATATCCAAACAAGAAGAGACAAACTCGTAGGGCACATTCTAAGACACGACAACATCGTTTTAACAATAGCAGAAGGAGCTATAGAGGGAAGGAATCGCCGGGGACGACCAAGGATGTCATTCGTGCAGCAGATTGTGAATGATATGGGTTGCACCACATATACAGAAATGAAGAGAAAAGCAGACAGAAGAGAGGAATGGCGTACTGCTGCAAACCAACCCCAGGGTTGAACACTGAAGAAGAAGAAGAATGTTCCTTCTTTTTAGAGTATCTTCCAATGTCTACAACCATGTCTCTCACTATCTACCCCTTCCTCTCTGGCCATTCACTCCAATATTATTCACCTCCTTATCCGACTCGCATCCATCCTCTCAACATGGCCAAACCTATGATTCACGCTCATTTTATGAATGCTCATCACAGAAGTATCTCTTTCATAGTTCATTTATTCCTTTCTCTATCCCTCCTGCTTTTACCACCAGCAATTCACAGGTAGTGCCGTATATTCTCCCTCCTGCGTTTGGCGTGATAACACAAAGTACTCATCGTTTACATCTGCTCAGAAACGCAACTTTCATCAGTTCCAAGTAGCGCTAAGGATGCATTCCTGTTTCAGCTTTAGACTTTTATATTATGGCAGTGTTCACTCGGGTCTCCTTCCCGCCATTACACTCTCTCTCAATATCATACTCACCTTAAACCAACGATAAATTCAAGTTAATACTTTTAACTTTTTAAAATTTTAATAGAAGTCCACTATTGGTGGTAAAATTTTCCGAACAACATAGCCTCGAATCCTTGTGGTGAGCGTAATCCATTGTGATAATGATTTTTAACACAACTACGCAAATATCGCAATAAGGATATACAAAAGGGATATATTGTACGTCTGATTCACAACTAAATAACTAAGATTCACTACTAATAAGATTCACAAATGAATACTCCACGAATTGATGGAGCTTACCACATGCACGTCAGCGACGGACGTTAGTTTTAGTTGGTGAAATAAAAGGGTGGGAAAGACTGGCCGATAAACTTAATGGTAGAAAAATAACGAGGATTCCTCTTCCAGTTTCTCCCTGACTGTTACAAGAATCCCCTGACTTTTCTAGAAATTCAAAATTTCCTAATAATTCCAGGTTTTCCCTGACGATCGCCACCCTGTTCATGCAAAATCAGTTAATATTTGAACACTAAGCACGAACTCATACGACGGATGAAAAAAAAAATTTAATTGTATTTTTATTACAAAAATTAAATACATGTTTTGGTCTTCAAAAGGTATTCTCAAAGGGCCAAGTTAGTATAAATTTTATGCTGAAAATACGCCCAGCTCATAAATAAGACGTATTAGACGGTAGGAGTACGACTGTTGTCCATCATAATTATCAATTACTATTTTCACTCTCTATCAATGGCCATTTTCAAATTAGAAATGAAATCTAACACGACACGTGCGAATAACAAATGTTTATCCCAACACGAAGTGATGATATATCACACTTTAGCCCCTTTATGCCGAGTATGATGAGATATTTATTGATTTAATGGAGAAATTAAATATGTAGTCCAATGAATGATGTTTGATACCAGAAGAGTCGCTTTCAAGCAGGTACTATTTGGCTTATTAGCTTTACAAAACGTTCACTATCGGGGAAAACGGGAAAATATTTTTCCATCACCAACACAGAATAGGAAGCTTTACAGAGGACATATAGAAAAATTGTCGATGATAACATGAAAATTATTAACCAATATATTCAATTTCATTTGGAAAGCACGCATTCCAGCCAAACACTCACGTTCCAAACCACATTTTTTTTAATTTTTCGAAGAGATTTAATTTTCGCTTTTACTTTTAAACAGATAGGACCGAAAGAATCAAAGAACAAAATTGTTGAGGTAAAAACCATTCTGACCAGCGAGAAAAGTAAAAAATGTCTCGTGAACATAATATAGTTATACGCTACGTAAAGATTAGATAAATATTTTTGGAGCTTATCAAAATCAAGAATCAAGTCAACGAAAAATCTTAAGAAGTCTTCTAAGTAATCTTAAATCTTAGTGCGTGCAAGTCGCGGAGAAAATAAGTTTCTCACAGTACGCTGGGCCAAGGCGAGACTATAGACTTCGAGCCTTAAAACAGGAAAAGTAAGGTGAAATAGCTTCCACACCAAACTTCGCGCTCCCCGAGACTTCTGTTGCCACGGTATGAGTAGCAAGGAATATATTAAAAAGAGCAAGGTAGCAATTATTTCCCAATCGGTGTGGACAAAGACATCGAAATTACTGCTGGATTCTTCTCTGAAGACGCCCGCTTGGCAGGCGAAACATCTGGTCTCATGTTTACTCTGAGCACTTACCTACCCACCCTTCTCCCGTTACCTACCACCTTCCCTGTGTGAGACTGACAGGTCCCTGGCATAGAGGAGATCCTTACAAACCCTGAGTGTGCAATTCACAAGGGTCACTGTTTCCCAACATACCCGAGTGATTGAGTGATTGTGAGCGTGATTCCGTTTTATTCTTTTATTGCTTACTTTCATTTTCTGTGTGATTGGTGGGTCTCTGAAATAGAAGAAATCTTTGCAACCCTGAGTGTGAGTGCGTGATTGCGATTCACGAGGGTCAGTGTTCCCAGCACATCCGAGTGATTGAGTGTGTGTTTTTCCTTTCTCATTAAGGTTGCTTACCCTATATTTACTTGCCTCCCCCAAAACTAGTGCCTATCAAGTTTACGGCCTTCAGTTTTGTCATTCTTTCCGTTGTTTCACGGGTGTAGATACGTTCGTTTTACATTCTAAAATTACTGCTGCCAAGCTATGATCGGCAGAACTTAAAGCAGTCCAAAAAGTTTAAACAAGGAAGAAATGACACTGAAGCATTCATTATCAGTATTGACAGACTTGGGCTTTACTGCTCCCGATGGATACGATTTCAGGCACCGTCATGAGGAATTTATCACCTCAGTTACTGACTCCTGATCGGATAAAAGAAACGTGATGTCTTTGTAAAGTGGCAAAACGATGAAGAGTCAAAAATAAACACAGCAGAATCGACCCGCCGAAAATAATTCCCCAACACCCGAACCGGCAAGGATAAAGCACAGATAATTTTAGCATTCCTTTTCTCCGAGGAAGATTTTGCCCTCCAGCATCCCCACGCCTCAAAGCAGGCCCGCCAGTCACGATTGCGCGGATTGCGCAATCGTAGCGGAGCGACTGATCACCAATTCCCACACATGCGCCAGCCCAGCGATGGGACACCGTGGGAAAGTCTGAATCTCAGGGGGATGGATACTCCACAATTAAGGAGCGCATTTATAATCCGGGCACGGGGCTTGAGCAATTAATTCGACGTTTGAAGGGTGAGGCCAGAAAAAAAGAGGAACGAAACATTCAAGTGTATATAAAATGGCACTGTGAAGAGGGGTGGGCGAAAAGGGACGCTGCTTTGGCGGAGGACTCCACATGCCCACAAGTGGCCCGGGTACTCGGAGCGGAGGTGGAGGACGCCACTGAGAATAACCCGAGGATATGGGAGTTAGGAAACGAGTTTTTTTTTTAGAACGGAGGAAGGGACATCCATCGATCTACATGAGTTAGTAGATAGGGCACCGCCTGCCGGAAAAACGAGCTTTCGTCGCCATGTTGTCGGACTTAAAATCCTAGTGCCCGATGGTTTAGTAAACACCCGTCTAATTATCAAGTCAAACATCACTACCGTCCACTTCTCACTAATGAGCAACTTAAGTCAACATACGGAGTCCCTGCGATTTTTCTGCGCTCATAAATTGCTAGATTCCCAGAATTTTCGCTATCTCATAACTCTGCCTTCTCTATATCTTCTGTTCTACAAGAAGTGCCCGGACTTCAAGAGTAGAATATTAGACGGCTGAACTCTGGATCAGAACATATGGCTGATTTTCCTTCCTCTGAAGCAGGCGCATAGCGACCAACGCTAGTATTTAACAGTTCTCTTCCACTACGTAGCTCTCAGAAACAACTCTACGAATTCTCCATGGTAACCACACTGCCACACACCCTTGAGGGGGATTTCAGGGATTTATGTAGATGTAACCAGAACTAAGACGAATCTCCAACACTAGAATCTAGGAGAGTTTTTGGACACTGATACCAGCCCTAGTAATAACTGAACCGTTTCTCCATCAGAGTTTTAACTGAAAGAAGTCTCCTAAGCTTGAAGCACAATATTCGCGAACACTAAGAGAATGAAGCTAGTCTTGAAGACGAGTGAAGACTCTCCAGTAGACCCAGAACTTGTTTTGACAACTTTTCATTGCTTATACGTCCTTCCCTTATCGTCACTATAAGTCCTTCAATTCAACCATAGGTAACATCAGCCCAACCGGTCTCCTGCTAATGGTCTTTGGATCTGACAGCTATACTGTTTCAGTCCATTTTCTCCGGCCAACGTATCTATCCCATCGATCTTCCTCGCTGGAACTTGCCCGCTATGACACGTTCTATCATGTTCCTAGCGAGTTGGTTGAAATACTTTTCAAATGACACAGATAAAATCACTAGGCTTTCCCATATCCAGAATCTGGTTTTTCTGAATCGAAATATAATCAAATTATGATTATTTTTCTTCTTACTCATTTCGGCACACTTGAGACCGCGTTCATTTGGATCCGCATTTCCCAGCTTCGATCTTCGCCTAAGTCCACTTCTTTCCCTCACTCTGCTCTCTCCTCTATCCATGCAGCGTGGGTCTTAGCTTTCGTATTACGTCGGGAACCCTAGGTTGCCTCAAATCTGGATTTGAAGGCTTTCCTAATACGTGACTCTGTTTTCTGCATTCCAATTTCCTACATGTCTCTGTACTTCCTGAAACCATCGCAACTTGATTTTCCTCCTCTCGAATAATTGTTAGTAAGGTAAATCTGTCCTGGTTCATTCGGTAGATGTGGATAAAAAAACACCTTTTCTTGGAGCGATGGTGAACGCTTTTTTTTCCATCTGATTGAGCATAAAATCATGATGATACTGAAGCGAGTTATGGTAGTTCGATTGATATTAACCTCTGATCAAAAAACATGCCATGCCAAGATGGCATTGGAAATCCTACTTTTAATATGCGCAGATGTAAGATACATGAAATAAATTGGTTAAAATCAATACAGAAAAATCTGTGCTTATATAAAGCTGAAGTTATAGGTTATAAACGATATACCTATGCGGTTGAATCTGTATTAAGTTGCCACCACCGGGCCAAGAGATAATGGCCGAGAGAAAAAAATTACATTGCTCATATGTATGAGAAATTCATTCCGTTCCTGAAAAAATCAGCCGCTTATAGATGTGACCGCTTAAGGGAGGTCGCCACGGAGGCTGGTTTCTCTGCATTAGGTTTCAACTTGACTCAATTTTTCAAGCCATATGGTTGAAATGCTATCAAAACCGAAGATTATTTGCATTCAAATAAAACCTAATGTTGTCAGTAATTGATTTATCTTAGAAAGAGCTGAAAAAGCATGGAAACAACTATCTGTTTAATTTTTGAGATAATCAATGCGCAAGGAATTCCTCATTTATTAAAAACTAGCCAATGGTACCCTTTGAAACTCAACGGTTGCGAAAAACACTGAATTTATTATATACGAAACCCACAAAACCTGAAGAATACTGAGCGGTCTCAAACATACCAACTTTCACATCCTACTAATATTATAAATGTGAAAGTTTGCATGTTTGTTACTCACTCACGCAAAAACTACAGGACCGATTGAGATGAAATTTGGCAAGTAGATAGAAAATATATTTGTGGGTAATATAGGCTATATTAAAAAGCCTTTAGGGTCCCCTAAGGCCCCCCCAAAGGCCCCTCTGGTGGTCCATGCTAATCATTGGGTTCGGTGCAGTGGTTTTAGTTTTTGCTTTTTCAAAGTACTTTCAATCAAGTTAGAGGGCTGGAATTTTTTTATCGGATGTCTGAATGAATGAAAATTCTAATTCTTTCAATCGATTTTCTTTTACGTTTCGTATTCGTGTGAAAGTCATGTTTTTAGCTGAAAAATCTCACATTTTCTCTGAAATCAACAATATCATATTTCCTTGGCAACCAGAGATTTAGATGCCTCTACCATTTAAATATCATGTTTTCCTGCAGGCCCATGATAGAAGGTAGAAAAAAATCTGTAAAAGAAGGGCCCGCAGTTCCAAGGGCTCCATGATAGATTCCTTTGTGGGATAATCTATAAATTCTATGGATATTTACAACAAATATACTCTTCAATGTCTATTCTCAAAGTACCTCTCATAGGGGCACTGAATGTATATGAAAGATCATTAAGTACTAAACGATACAAATAAGGTAATTAAATAGACTATAGATACACGAATGTGTAAGAATACGTACGCGCTGCGAATAGTGATGAAGGACATCCGTGCATGAAAATTAGCAATTTCTCTATGAATCAGCATAGATTTTGATACAGTAACTAAAACCAATGATTATGGCTACTCTTTACGCCGAAGGCGCCGTCCTGGTGACGTAGGTTTCATGGGTCAAATAAACATGGCTGCCTCAGCAAATGCTCCTTTTGACGTTGTCAACCGCTGGGTTGTACCGTACTCTCCGATCCTGATAAAAATGCTCAACGCACATATCAACGTTGAATAACGCAACTCAATTAATTCATTGAATGCCAATATGTATGTACACAAGGGAAGCGATCAAGCTGTCATTCACTCAGAAGACGGCTCAAGAGAACCGGGGAACGAGGTGACAATCTATGAACCTGGGTGCTATTTAAGTAGTAATGAGTCTGCTTGGTCCATTTTTTTATTTTCCGTGCATGAAAGAGGACCAGCAGTCACTCATCTCTGCGTGCACCTGAAAAACGGTCAGCGTGTCTACTACAACAAACATAACGTACAAGATATTTTACGAACTTCTCAAATGACCACGCTGACTGTATTCTTTAGGCTTTGTGGTTTTCTTATGAAATAAGTTCAATTTTTTCACACCCGTTTAATTTCAACGGAAAACTTCGACTATTTTATGATATTAGTAGGATAAAGTCCCTCTGGAGCGCAAATCCAAACCATTTTCCATAGAAAAGGGGTAGTAGTCCTCGAAAAATATCTCGAGAAGTACTAACGTTTATACTTAATAATAATATAGGGTTTGTATTTAATTATAATTAAATGTGTGAGATCTTTCTCTTTATAATTAGCCAAAATAATTGAAATTACTATTCTATGAGGCTTATAGTTAATTATCATTAGAAATGTTAGTTCTTTCTTTTGAAAATTAGTCAAAATTCATCGAAATTAAAAATCTATACGGTTTACATTTTATTACAGTTAGATGTGAGATCTTTCTCTTCATAATTAGTCCAAATTCATCAAAATTACAAATCTATAAGGCTAATATTTTATTAAAATTAGATATTTAAGGCGTTTCTCTTTAAAATTAATCCAAATTCATCGAAATAACTAATGTATAAGGCTTATATTTCATTATATTTATATATGTTAGCTCTTTTTTCTTTATAATTAGTCAAAATACATCAAAATCTATACGCAAAGTGTCATCTCGCTCAAACTACCTTCAGAGACGATGGCTTATGGTCTAATATTTAGGTCTCGCCCTCTGTCGCCATGTAATGGAGCTCTGAATGCTGCCTCTTGCTACGATTCGGAAAGACTAGGGAATGAAGAGGTGGAGGAACAGGAGTGGAGGGAAGCATCTGCGCGGACGGGGTAAAAGGGCGGCGATGAGGTGAAGTATCCAAGCGGGAGGGGAGGGGGGTGGAAGAGCGGGGGAGGAGTGGGGGGGACTGAGGCTAGCCTCGGGGACACAAAGGCGGCCAAGTGCGCTTTCGGACATGCTCACCCACATCACGGGCCGCGGTCCCAAAAGCCGTTTTGAAGAGGCACCGCATCTCCTCAGAGAGAGAGAGAGAGAGAGAAAACGAGATGCAGAAAGACACGGGGGAATGGAGAGCAGCACCGCCGCCGCTGAACGAGGACCCGCTGGGAGGAAAAACGTTTCGAAACGAAAGAGAGAAGGAATTAAAAAAAAAATGTTTTTGTACGCGCGAGGGGCCGGTCCGGTAGGTGATCCGCGGCCATGAGGAGCGACGCGGGAGTGGGAGAGAAGTAAAAAAAAAAATATATGACAGACGGAAACCGTTTTCGGGGGTGAGGGGGAAGAGAGAGAAAGAGATAGTGGGTGGGTGACGGGGTACGGGGGGCTGTTTAAGGGATTGAGGGAGCGGGGAGGCGGGAACCCGGGCGTACGCTGAGGGAATTATGATGAGGCTGCCCCCTCCGGGAGGGGCGGTGGAACTACGAAAAACAAAAGAACGCCGAGTGGGCGGGCCTGAGAGAGAGGGCGAGGTATGGCGGGAGGGAAGAGAATTGTGGGACATGAAATGTATGCATGGGAAGAGCGACAAAGATGGACAATGGCGGACGCGCCCGTGAGGAGGCTGGGCGGAGGCGGGAGGTTGTGAGTGGGCATCTCCCGTGGGAAAACGGTCGGAGGCTGCGGGGGCGGCGGAGGATTACTCCGGGAGGGCCGCGGGGGCGGCGAGAGGACACGTCACAGCGAGGAGGCTACCTGTCGCCCGGCAGAAGGAAGGGACGCATTTTATACGAGCATAAAAATGTATGAGAGATTCACGTCAACATTCGACTAAGAGTCAATGTAATGGAGAGATTATTTTTCCCACCGCTCAACTCCGAAATAAATGCATACCACGCCACTTGTTGATGATAAAAGAATACTATACGCAGAATTTCACCGGGTATCCCAGGCATATTTCACGCTCCATAAATTACTTTCTTCCACCTAGGGACATAGAATCGCACCAAGAACCTATCAAGTGAACGTGACGAGGAATGGGTTTAATATGAGAGCAGGATCAGTCTCTATAACAATTGCTGCACGTCATTATAATGTGGAGAACATTTCGAGGACAACAAAAAGACAGTCCGATGAATGGATAGTTAACTCAAGGACTAATGCATGATTTCAGTCTGTTATACGCTCATATTGATGACAGCCCTCTTCAACAAGCTATCACCACTTGTCATCACCAATGTTTCAAAATTATCCACAGTTCCTTAACGGTATAAATGGCTGGTAAACGGTAAAAAAAGTGAAGCATCTCTCACGATCTAGAGTGCCACTTAAAATATTCGCCCAACGGAACAGTGGAGAACAAAAGGGTTATTCAGAAGGGGAAAAGGCTCAGATTTATTGTAAAAAAAAACATTAGTCTCCTAACATTGGGATGACGTATCCAGCCTACCTGACGCACCAGTGAGACGTTAAGTTTCATACCATGGACTACACTAAGCATAGAAACGAATTCGATATGAGAAAATTAACCCTAAGAGGATAAGATTTGAAGAGCAGTAGGTCTCGGCGGATGAAAATTGGTACCTATCTTGAAGTAGAGAATATATCGATATAAGGTACTCTGATACGGCTTAAGGTAGTTGGAGCGAGATAGTTCCCTAGTCATAATCGAGACCATATTCGAACTATCTGATTTAATTTCAGCTGCTGTCAGAAGCATAAATAAAACATTCCATTATTAATGGTGCCATAAAATACTTTTATTAGACTGAAATTCTAAGTAATTAAATAAAAACATCAACATACGTCTTCAATTTGACTCATTTTTTTCACGCGGTACATTTAAAACTTCATCAAAACGGAACGTTTTTTGCGACTCTGTACAAAATACTGCGATGACAGTGTGATTTATTTCCAAAAATAGTCGATAAATCATATAAACAACAAACAGTAATTTTTTTGACGAAATCTAGGAGGAAGAAATCCCTCACTTTCTAAATAAGGTGTGTCTGGAGTGCATGCACGTACCATTTGCCATATAAAAGGGCTGGGACTTTTCATCAAAAATTTCGTAAAGTAGTGAGGTAAGTGGCTGATATTTTGGTATCTTTGGAAGGGTGAGATATTTTTCTTTAGATGAAGAGATCAAATTCATTGATTTCTAGGTGAAACGATATTTCGCTCAAACTACCTTAAGGTGACTCTGGCTTGACTGAGTGAGTCAAAAGAATTACCAAGTTACACATTTTTAATTATTCCGTTTAAAAATCCTGCTTCCGCTGATAAAATGGCTGACCTATTGAAAACCAAAACTAAGGTACAAAATATGCAGATTATTCCACGATAATATTTTTGATGACCACATTTTTCCAGCCATTGGAGCCGACTGCAGCGCCATTTTCATGAACTACCGCAGTTTGACTTCACTTACAGCAGTAATTCCTTAATAAATTTGAAAAATAGGCGGTAAGATGCCAATATTTTATATTTATTCAATTTCCCAGGACTTTCGGCTTCTTATAAACAGTTTTAATTGTAATCTTGAAAATGCTTTCTTCTTCAAATCGATGACGTTACGCTGTAATCTGAGCAATCACCGTGAGAGCCCATGTTAAAATTTCCACTTTCAAGGCTGAATGACAGTTGAACTGACGAGGAAACCCTATTTTATTTCCATCTCAGTTTATAAAATGCATTTCTAAAATGCTAAATAAAAGTTTTCAGAAAAATCTGTATGCCGAGAAAACCCTATTTTATTTTCATCTCAGTTTATAAAACGCGTTTATAAAATGCTGCATAAAGATTTTCAGGAAAATCTGGAATAAGTTACCCTGAGGACAGAGCCATTTTAAGTAATTTCGCACATCGTTCCCACCACTTACAGGCAGGGGGTACAAATAACTGACGAGAAGGAATATCACACCTTGAAGTATGAGCGGAGGCCAACGCTGACCAACTTCGGTGATTAAGCGTGAACCGGTGTTTCAGCCTAGGCAAGCCATGACCCAAATTGGTCGTTAAATTAACACCTCTTTTGTCGCTAGGGATGACACAAGACGAAATATTCGAGCGTTAGTCAGGGGAGTAAAAAATGCTACACAATGTCAGTTTATGTCACATTTCCCTATTAAAACTGTTTAGAGTAATTTTAATTTGAAAAGTTTTTCAAGAAAATTAACGACGAAATTAGATGCATGGCGACACTCCATATCAATGACGTTTCATGTTAATTTTAGGCGAACCAGTGCTCCGTTAATTTTTTAGCGGTACTGCCCAGATGAATATTGATAAGTCATATAGTCAACACTGACGGCGCACACAATGATCAAAACTACCTACACAAACAAATGATTGCCACTTATTTTTTCTTAGAATAATGCCATCACATTGGAAAAAATAAAATTTAATTTAGGGCAAAAATGAAATTCCCATTCTCTGGAGACGAGGAAAATAACTGATAACATAATTGATAGGATATATATCCTTTGGAGATAGATAAAATCAAAATTTTACAGAGCCTTTTAACAAAAAGATTCATCATGAAAAGCGAAAACTTTTTAGCAATTGAAAGTTACTCGAAAAAGAGATTCAGAAGGGAATGCAAGAATTTCCACCATATACCTAAGGGAAATTTTCGACCAAATTCCCTAAGTTAGGAGAATTAAAGTTTAAATAAAAGAGTAATCGGCCCCAGTGGCGACGGGATAGAGTCCTCAGGAAGTAGGATATAAAGAAGTATAAACAATAGCTAATATCGTATTAAAATACGAGTAGGAACCATACTTTTGCTCGGAATATCCAATTCCTCGATTTCCGCACCTCGGTGGCTGTGTTGAAAACAATTTTGGAGGCCCAGAGAGGAATAAGTGAAGCACAACAACCACATTGAGGACATCCTCATCTCGACGAGAACATTGTGTAACAGGCACATTAATGTTCATCAAAATCCAATGTACGAGCCATACTTTTGCCCGGAATATCCAAGCTCAATTCCCGCTCCACGGGGGTTGGGTTGAAAACCTTGGGAATTATTATGACTGTACAATCACGAAGTATATACGATTTCGACGGATGAAACCACTCGTAATAATTATAAGAAGCCTTCCCAATCGAGTTATCCTCTCGGCAATACCGTTAATTGAGTCGAATATCGCGATTACAGACGTAGTAAACAACATACGAGATACTAAAGCTATCCATTTCAATTATTATAACTCAACAAAACCTTTAACGATTCCTTGTAGCCCCACATGACTCCTCAGTTAGGACTCAGAATCATTCCGAGAGTTTCAAACATAACCCCCCGGAAAAATTTGGCCTAGCGGAGTATTCAAATTTACCACAGCTCCTTCTGTAGTGCAATGATATAAATCAAACTCTAGAACACTGGCTAACCATACGGACGGCCAGGGTTCAAATCCCTGCATAGGAGGATGATTTTCAGTGAACACCCGATCCATACTTGAGTGTCTTGTGGAGGGCACTTCAAGTATTGCACTCCGTCTGTCGGATGAGACGTTAACCCGTGGTCCCCTTGGCGCCTTTCGTTAAGAGCAGGCTAATGCCGACGCCGGGTTTCTACCCACCCTTCCTCCCTTACCTATCCTCTATGGCGCATATGACATTAGCTGTCGGTCGCCTCCCCAAATGTTCAATCCAATCCAATCCAAAAATCAAAATTAATAGAAGAACACGAATGTGAACTCAAGAGCGAGAAGGAATGAGAGTTTGCAATCGATGCATGCATCCACGGATAACGTCGAATAGATGGATCAGAGAAGGAACGTGAACGCGATAGACATTTCGACAGACGTCGGATCGCGGATGAATAAACCAGAGAAGTGCCGGCGGATCATATTGTTTTCACCGCCGACCGCACCAATTCCATGCGAGGAGTACGACTATCCAGAATCCTTGACGAAAAATGAGCTCACCTCCTGCGCCCCCACCCATGGCTAAAAATTTGAGGCCATGAAATAAAAAGGCGAGGGCGCCGCCACCGACGAGCCCGAGAGGTAAAGGAAACAAAAATAACGAAAATAAAAATAGTTGACGGCGATAATAAATGTTTGCGCATCACACGAGAGAGGCCGACGCGGTCGCGAGCGAAAGGGGACGGCGGGAACGGACGAGAGAAAGGTAGGGAGCAGGGCGGTTTAAAGCACAAAAGACGAGGTGCACACTCGCTGGTGCGAGTGCTCCCCGACAGATGGAGCCGGTGGTCACGAGAGGACGCTTTTGCGGCAAATGGCTAGATGGCGGGGGCGACAGAGAGAGAGAGAGAGACAACGACAGGGACTCAAGGGAGGGGTTGAGGATCCAAAGAGAGGCTTATGTACGTGTAGTAGACCTACAAAGGGACGACAACGAGTTCAGCAGCACACGACGACTACAAAAAAAAGGAGGAAAAACAAAAGACGACCAAACCGCGGAGAGCCTCCTCATCGCTCAGCCTCCTTTTATTTTCCGCGCTCCTTTTTTTGCTCTGTCCGGTGGTCACCATGTTTCTCGATAGAGGCAGAAGGGGATATGGAGACACTGCGCACGTCATATTAATCAACAATAACACTCATTGTCATTTAATAAATAGTTTTACAACACTTACTTAATTTCTGAAGATATACTTTGGTAGAGACCTCTACACAGCCTGTACATAAGAAGGAATCTGACCAATAGTAAAAAAAAAAAGAGGTGGAGAGGCTCTAAATGCTAACAATATCGGATAATTACCATAGTTTAAAAAAAATAATATAGCTCTAACAGAGGCAAGACCGGATGGGATGGCCAAACAATATGCACGCACTGAATAGCAAATTAAATTTCAGATAGGAAGATTACAGAATAACCTTTCGTAGAGTCATCCACATGCCATTTACATGAAAAGGAATCTGGACGATAGTAAGAAAAAAACGGAAAGGCTCTCCAACCACCTATCCATCATTGAAATTTAACCAAGCTATTTACGCCCTTACTAAGGCTTGTATTCCAGTATCAAACGAGTGCGAAGGGTGATAAATCTTAGCTAATGCTGTCTCTTGAACTCGTCCACGAAGAGGTCAAAGTATGAAACAACGCCTCGTGAATACCAGAGAGGGGAGTGCCTAAGAACGAGCAAATCCATATACTGATAATAGGTATATATTTCTTGTTAATATTGCTGTTTTCAGGTATTCTCGTCGCGTGTTTAGTTTTTCTGACTACAGAGAAGAGGAAGGGGAAGAGGAAGGCCCCCAGGAAGAGGGGAGAAACTGTAGTCAGAAATACTAAACACGCGACGAGAATACCCGAAAACAGCAATATTAACAAGTATATGAGTCGCGGAAGCCTTCAAAGAAATATATTTCTTGTTCATATCACTTTAATAGCAGTGTCTCTTTTTTTAATATACAGTGAACCCTATATTAAACGACCAACGACGGTTCCGCTCAAAAATGGTCGTTAAGGGGCATGGTCGTTCGACAGGAGTTCAGTTTCTAGGAGTGCATAGGAGCAAATGAACGGGAGGCTGATATGAAGCAAATGGGAAAAAAAACTCTAGAAGCGACGGTTTTGGTTAAATCTATACTGATGGTCTCTATATCCTCATAATTTAGTAGCTTCTGGGAAATTTAAATGCAAATTAACTTGATGTACACATACAGAGAAACGTGAATTAATGGACGACCGGCGGTTCCGCTGAAAAATGGTCGTTGAGAAGGGTAGTCGCATGATATGAGTGGTCGCTAAAAGGGGTTTCACAGTATATGTATTCCATCGGATGATTTAAGCCATTTTCTCTCATAGCAAATGTTTTGTTAGAGAATTTAAGGACAAGAACGGCAATACCAGTGCCACATTCATTCGTAGTCTTCTTGAGGTCTCGTCTACAAAGTCAGCTAGACTAGCAAATCTTCCATCACCAAACGTTGATTGGAATATTAGAGAAAAAAGTTCCTTTGAGACTGAAAGCGCCTGTCACACAATTTTCCTCATTCTGTATCGTATATTTTCTATCGCCAAAGTGACACGTCGGTAAAGAAGGGAGTCCAAAGAAGGCGACAGTCAAGCGACGGAAATATAGGAAATGATTCGCTGGAGTCCCGTGTTCTGTTTTTCCACCGGATTGGGTGCGCTTGAAACACATACAATTGTTAAACTGCGTGACAATATAATGAACAGAAACACCAACAAGAGTAAGGGATAAGGAAAACAAATTACACACACAAGGTAGAAAGTTTTTGCACCATACAGGGCTCACATACAGAATATAAATTAATGATTAAGAACAAAAACATTTGACCAGAAGATGGCTTGACAGCCGAAACCGGTAGCTTTTAAATTAATTGTTGAAGTTACATATGTTTTCTTGATCATTGTAACACCCTTCCACCAAAGGAAAGCTTCCATTTCCGATATAATGAATGCAACTTAATCACAACTTTCTGGTTTTTAATTTCAGTTTGATACCTATGTATTTTATTTACTTTCTTGTGGCTGGTTTTTAAATAATAATAGGAAAACATGTGGATTAAGAGAGGCGCAAAAGGAGAGCTGTCTTCGATTCAGACGAATCTAAAACTGCCACCTCTACCTCGAGTAAACGTGCCCACGGTCATCCATTGGATCCGGGTTCGAATCCGGCCTGGGGCATAGATCTAACACTGTTTTTCGATAACGTATAGTTGGTAAAAGCGTAACATTTCGATTGGTTAAATAAAGGGGAAAGCGCCTCTCGCTCTTCATTTATTTTTTCGGTGCTTTGATCAACTAGTTTAAACTAATAGGGACTGCAATTGTAATTTTTGTGCTTCTTGAGCGGTTTACACTTTATATAAAAGTAATGACGACGCGAAAGAAGAAGCCGTGATCGCATCCCAGGTCTCAGATTGCTCAGAACGATGCAATCTTACGAGGAACAGTCCTTAAAGCTATAGTCTCCGTCCCAATATAGCCAACATCGAAATTAGACATACGCACGCAAATCTACAGTTCATCCCTTACACCCCCAGCAAAAGTTACTGGCGCATACCTCTGCGGCAGTGGAGGGGGTGGAGGGAAAGGACGAAGGGAAGAGAGAGAGACAACGAGAGAGGTAGTGAGGCAGGGAAACCAAAACAACTTCGCGAAATAAGCACGAAGGCGAGTGGTTAAAATCACCCATCATAGTGACTATAAGAGGGACCCAATTCTGACGTCCCATTGCGGGACAAAACAATACCGGACGGCTGGTGGTTGGGAGTCATCCCAATTCTCGAAGCACTTGTTTTTGACCCGAATTATAAAGGCTCCACAGTGAAAAACCTTTTTCCCCCGTCTTGAAGGATTATGTAAGTTCAGTAGCCTACGTCCCAAAATCGTCCAAAGCGCAGCGGCGGAACTTTTGCTTGAGCAAATGCCACTTTTTTGTACACGCATTTGCGCAGCAATTCTCGTCATTAAGGTAGCAAGCGAGCTCGGATGGAATACCTGTAACCGCGTGCGAGATCACATGTTTTTGACAGCAATTAGATAGACTCCACGATGAAAAACCTTCCTACCTCCTCTCGGACGTTTATGAAAGTTCAGTAGACTACATCCCAAAATCTTCTACTACGCAGCGCCGGAACTTTTGATAGAGCTAATGCCAATTTTTTTGTACACGCCTTTGCGCAGCAGTTCTCGTCATTAAGGTAGCAAGCGAGCTCGTATGGAATACCTGTAACCGCGTGCGTGATCGCATTCGCGTGGGGATCGTGGGACCGCGGCTGAGGGGTCGCGTTTCTGCGACGCTCATGACGCTCGGAACACGCAAGAGGACGCCGCCGACGCTCCCTAATTAGGATGAGAGAGAGGGAGACGCCGTGTCCTTGTTAGACATTTTTTTGTTAATTCGTAACGAGCGCGCTGGAGTAGAGACTCACGTGCTGGCGGCCGGGGCTCATTCAAACGAAAACGCTGGAACGAACACCCCCCCCCACCATCTCAACCCCCTCCCTCCCCGAGGCCACGACGATAACCTCGTTTTTTTGTCCGCCACGGAGACTCTGTCACAAGGAGAAGAGGAGACGCGTCACACGAGGACGAAGGATCCGGACACACAAAAAAATTACAGCTCGGCAGAATTTCAAGAGGCTGCGGCGACCCAAAGGGTGGATGAGGGGAAGAAAAGGCTCTCCTCGAGCCAAAAAAAAAAGAATTAAAAAGACTGGGCGAACAGGTCCCCGGGTCCTTTGAATAATTAACTACGCGCTTAAAAGAATGCTCCCATTTTCAGCATAAATTTCATATCCGTCCGCGTCCGGGGGAGGCTCTTTTCCAGACGAACCTCTCAAAAGTCGAGTACGGTGGACAACTCTTTTCGGGTGTCCACTTGGTAAGGAATTCCATCATCCTTTCAAGTTCCCCCCGCGACGAATGCGTTTTGGGACAATTAAGCGTGTAGTGGAGGTTTAAACATCAAAGGGAAACGGGTTTAGCGTCATTGATTCCCAAAATACGCGAGGACAGAGGTCAAAACGAGCCAGGAATCAAGAGACCCGTAAAATTAGATTTTACACGAAAATCATTTTATATGAATTCCTCGCCATAAAATGTGACTGATTTCCAGAGCATTGAATGGATAAATTAAAATAGAGATGAACGCCGAATTAATGAATGAGGTAACAGTAAGTCGACTACTTCACCGAAGAATTTCACTATACCACTAATGCCTCACACCATCCTTCATTGGTTGTGGAATCCTAAGATTGGTTGACTGCAGCCCTACACCCTTCCCTATCAAATGCTACTTCCCTTACCTCATGGTATCTCTTCCTATGTACTTTCCTCTTTATTTACTCCATGAACTAATCCCTGGGTCTTCCTCTTGGAACTTTTTTGCCTTCAATTGTTTTATTCACAAACCCATTGTGTTTCAGGGTGTGTTCAATCAATCTGGTCTTTTCTGTATGGTGTTCCATATTATCCTTTCCTCTGCTACTCTTCAGTAAGCTTCATGTTTTCTTATTTTTTCCGTCCATTTTATCTTCAGCATCCTCCTCCAGCACCAGGTTTCGAAGGCTTCTAGTCTTTTCTGGTCAACTTTTCCAATGGTTCATGCTTCTGATCCGTAGAGTTCTACGCTCCACACGAATGTTTTCACATACTGTTTCCTGGTTTGTAGTACTAGACGCCATCTCTCATCTACGAGGTGTGCTCAAAAAGTAAGGTGACTTTTCGAATTTCGCGGGCAACATATATTCGATTTTCAATTTTTTTGTTGTGTTAATAAACATGTCCCAAACATTAATTTACAGTTTCAACAGTATAGCATATTTAGTTTGTTATTGACAGATACAAATATTATACGTGTTTTGGTGTGCTTGGCCGTTTTCTGCTATAAGAAAAATGGATCAAAGAATTTGCACCAAATTTTGTGTAATAAATGGAACTAAGTGCTCCAAAACACTTGAAATGTTGACAGTGGCATACGGTGAGTCTGCTCTGAGTAAAAAAAAGTTTATAAGTTGTAGAAGCTCTTCTAAGATGGCCGAGAAGATGCCAATGACGAACCTCGCTCTGAAAAAAAAAATCGTCGAATCACTATTAGAGAAGTTGCTGAGGATGTTGGCATATCGGTTGGCTCGTACCATGCAATTTTTTCGGATGTTTTAGGCATGAGACGTAAGTCAGCGAAGTTCGTTCCGAAACTGCTTAATTTTGACCAGAAGAACCGTCGCATGAGCATCGCTCAGGAGCTGTTGAATGACGACAATGATGATCCTGATTTGCTCAAAAGGATCATAACTGGTGACGAATCATGGGTAAATGGTTATGACGTCGAAACCAAAGCCCAATCGTCCCAATGAAAGTACCCAGGAGAACCAAGATCGAAAAAAGCACGCCAAGTTCAATCAAATGTCAAGGTTTTACTCGCTGTTTTCTTCGATTACCGTGGTGTAGTGCATCAGGAGTTCATACCACAAGGTCGTACGGTCAATAAGGAGTATTACCTTGAAGTTAAGCGCCGTTTGCGAGAAGCAATACGAAAAAAACGTCCGGAATTGTGGAAAAGCAATTCATGGCTGTTGCATCACGATAATGCACCTGCTCACTCACCGTTGCTTGTGAGAGATTTTTTGGCCGAAAACATCACCACAATCATGCCTCAGCCACCATATTCACCGGATTTGGCCCCCTGCGACTTTTTCCTGTTCCCAAAACTGAAGAGACCAATGAAAGGACGGAGATTTGCAACGACTGAGGAGATAAAGACTGCATCTCTGGAACAGCTCAAGGCTATACCAAAAAGTGCTCATCAGGATTGCTTCGAGGAGTGGAAAAAGCGTTGGCACAAGTGTATTATATCTGGGGTGGGGATTACTTTGAAGGGGACAACTTGAATATTGAAGAATAAATAAATATTTTTTCATAAAAATATAGTCACCTTATTTTTTGAACACACCTCGTAATTTCAGCACAGCTGTTTCCTAGCACAATTCTACGACAGTCAAAGTCATCGTGCTTTTCTCTCACTCTCCAAATCAATGGAAATACCGGAGGGGTCATTTTGACCCCTTTCCAGATTTGACAGTCCAACTTTTCTGACTGAATTTAATTTTTTAGCATTAGAATATAATGAGAAAATAATAAGTTTACGGCAGAAAATTGTAATCTCAAAAGCGACGATATTATACATCCATAATTTATTACACATTGCGTAAACATTTTAACCCCAATATGTAGAAGAACTGAATTTTGTATGATAGTAACGTATTACTATTTCTTGTAACGTGAAAACTTATCCCGATGCCGGTAAAAAGCAGGTTCACTTTACGACGGAATTCACTTTACGAACGGTGCCGTGGAACTAATTAATATGGTAAAGCGAGGATCTACTGTATACATAAAATGAATATTCTTCCCAGGTTTGGCCTTAAGAATAGAAAAGCAAGGAATCGGATAACGAAACAGACATATGATATTGAGGTGGTTGGAGCCATTTTTGTAAATGTACAGATTTGCCTGAGACTTTGCACGCATGCACTATTCAGTAATGCGTAGATATAAGAGCGAAAAAAATGCATGTTACCAATTTAGTTTTTTGACAATTTAATATTATTTTTCCTAGTGTTTCTCCCATTCTTCCGTTGAACACCATTAAACGCCAATTTCAATTCGTGAGAAAAATAGCGCGGAAAAAGAACTTCGCTGTAAGCATATAATAGAGGGCATATTTTTATTAAAATGCACAGAATAGGAACAAAATGACATTTATGTCCTTACTTGAAGGAACCACCTTAACTGAACTCGGAGTTCGCCCTCACGGAATGACGTGATGGGAACGCACTACGTATGTATGCTATATCTTACGCCATAAAAATTGATGATTTTTGGAAAAATGGACGAGAGAGAACTTTCTCTCACAAGGAGACATCGCGTGCCGGATGTAAAGGACACAAACGAAATAATTATTAACAGAAACTGGAGTGAAAATACCGGAAAAGTATCACGGCTTTCTGTCCCTTAGTCCCGGGTCCGTGAGAAAATTTCCATTTTACTATTCCGTCCCTCTCAAATACTTAACATTACGCACTGGCGGATAGAGGGAGCCGAGGCTGTGGACGTCGTGGGACTCGCCTCAAAACTGTGTTAAACTGATGGTCTGCGATCCCGTTGTCGGTGATTTTTTTCGGTTAAATATGACTCAGAAACAACGGATGTTGCTTGAGCCCGCACGTGAACTATAGGAACTATAGTTTTTTTTTTTGCTTTTAACCTATTTCCTGGATTTTGAACTAATTCATCAGGGAGAGTGTTGTAGACAGTTGTGGAATTCTATGCTTTGCTCGGAAGGATACTCACAAGCGGAAGGAATGTCTTTGGCCAAATATTTTCTAATTTTGAAGTCCGAGAATATATTTTGAGGAAGAAATAGCTCCAATCGGTTGTAGAACTTTCCGGAGGCCGTTAACGGTAGATAAATATGTAAATATTTATCATAAAGGGATTTGACTACTGTGAATTTTCTAGAAATCGTTCTCCAAGGCGGATATTTGCTACTCAATTTCTCCTTCAATCGTGACGAGTTTACTGGCAGGAAAGAGACGAAAGTAGATGCCAAGAGTATGGATAAGAAGGTTGTGAAGAACAAATATGAAACGATGTATCTAATGAAGCGAATAGGGGGAGGGAAAGCAATTCCATTCCAGTAAAGTAAAAGTATAAGGAAATGAAAAAACAGTATTTCCTTTCCCAAATCATGTTTACTTCAAGTCAAGTTCCGGAGAGCCCTGTCAGAGATATACACACCAGCTGAAGATCCCCTCTTCGTCGAGATAAAAAGGACAGGTGCACCCGAGCCGTGCAAACGGCAGAGGTACTGTTACAACCCTTGAAAACACCTACCAGGAGAGAGGAAGACCCGATTCTTCAACCGATTTCTACGGAAGAAATGGAGGAATGCATGCCGTGGAAAAACAAGGCACCGGGCGACGACAGGATAACAACGCTACATGTTTAAAAAGCCCCCGCTTGCATCCCGCTCCTGATGACCATCTTCAATGCTTTACTCTGCATAGGATATTACCCGTAATCTCGGAAAACGATTATCATGGTGATGATACCGAAACCGGGAAAAGACAAGAAAAAAGTAGAGAATGTTTACTTCAATTGCAGAATTTTATATACACAGCAAGCCTGTCCGATAGACAGCAAGCCTGCTCCCGTCACTTGGACTCTTGGCATCAACACTGGGACTACAAACCCATGAGAGATAAGTCATATGGGATATGAAAGATCTGACTCGTGTAACAAAAAGCGGCAGAAGGACGGAATGGTCCACGCTCTTCACAGAGGCGTCGTACGGGGCGGAAGAGCGAGAGAATAACTGCGATGGAATCGAGACTTCAAAAGACAAGGCGGAGGAGGAGTTCAAAGAGCCATTACACGAAGGTTTTATTGAGAAAGGGCTCGCATACCAATCGGACAATGAAACGGATACCGCGCGCGCGAAATAACTCCTGGTCATTAAAGAAATTTGTTCGGCGAGCAACGGGTACGCCGCAAAGGCAGACGTGATTCCGAATGCAAGACACGGAATCGCGGATGGGTCGAAACATCGCGGATCGAGGGGATGACTCTCGTTCACATTCATGACGATGAATCGCGAGTGTGATGGCGGAGTCGATTAGAAGACAATTTTCTGAAGGGTTGCGAGCTGAGATGAGCGAAGGAATTCAAAATGAACCTTTCACGTTGCGAGCAGGACTCTTTCCGAATTATTTATTGCACTTAATCATCTTACAACTTCCTCCGGCCGATGTGGGAACGTTAGGAGTCACCGAGGGCTCCTTTTAAGGAGCTTAATACTGCCAAACTGAGTCTCAATGCAAAAAAATATTTTATGGGCACACTGCTACGTGGCAAATAGTTTTTCATTACTTAAGCTTCAGTGCATTTTTAAAACGTAGTTAGAGTGAACAAGTAGACATCACTTAAATTCTAGATAGTAACATGTCGGAGATCATTAATTTCAGCCACCTTTCTAAGGATAATTCCGGGTATTTTACACACGTCATAACTCTGCCACAGGAAAGGACAATATGTAACACCATACAGAAAAGAAGGACAAAATGAATTGGACCGTGAGACACAATGGGATAGTGAAGAACATAAAAATAGAGGGAACAGCCCCCGAGAGGAAGACCCAGGAATAAGTTCATGGACCAAATAAAGAGGAAAGTACATAGAAAGAGATACCAGGAGTTTAGGAAACTATCGTAGCATTAGAAAGGGAAGAGTGGAGGGCTACAATCAACCAATCTTAGGAATGAACAGCCAATGAGTGAACTCTACCACTGCTGGATATTTTCAGAGAGATCAAACGAGTGTTATTACGTCAAAGTTTTCAAATTATTTTCATGTCACAGCATGAAATTAGGAAATGAAGTAGATAATTTCCAAGTATTGATAAGAAATCATAGCAAGGTCACAAAATTTGTTTTAGGCACCAACGTTCACGACAAGTAGCCAGGAATATTGGAGAGGAGATGAAAGTAAACGAAGCATGAACACTTCTCAAATGTACCAGACTGTCAGCTGAGTATTATTAACTACAAACACGATATACCAGACCACACTTCCAAGAGTACATAGTTGACGATAGGAGGATCACATAAAGAACGTAAATGGAAACTTTGGAAAATAATGTTTACAATGGAATTTTAACTGAGGAGAGAAAACGACAGTAAGACACTATAAGGAATAGTTGGTGGTTGGAGAGGTTATGAGGGTCAGAGGATGGCTGAAAAGACGTTAATTTAGGCAGTTAGAGGATTAAAAAGGCTAAATGTAGAGGATTTATACTCTTAAATATAAGAGTATATCTGCACAATGAAAAAATAAGCAAAATCCACTATGATAATGTTGATTACCACCGGTATTGCTTTTTACAGCATCAAGTGCATCTTTAGTGCATCTTCAGGTGGTACCCGAAGATGCACAGAAGATGCTGTAAATAGCGAAACCGGTCGTAATAAATTTTATTACAGTGGGTTTCTCATTTTTTCATAGTGCAGTTATGTCAGGTATTCACTCTAATACGCCTGAGGTAACAGATTTTGTTTATAATAATGTATTTATTGATTTTATTATTAAACTTACAGCACCAAAAGTATTGCTTTAGATATACGAGATACATTAAATCGTTCACGTAGGTAGTTAACACATTATGGAGCTGTTTTAGGTACCAACGAAGGATATCTGCACTTCGCCTCGGTTTTTATCACTAGCAGCATGTGTTGCCAAAATCATTACTTAAACAAACATTTAAACCTATCTCAACCAGTAGACGGCCCTATTAAATAAATAATACAAATTGATATCTACTCAATACAGTGAATCCCCTCTTAACGACCACTCCCATCGAGCAACCACCTCTCTGAACGACCATTTTTCAGCGAAACCGACGGTGGTCGCTTAATTCAGGTTTCACTGTATATGTTCATACAATTAACATACACTGAAATTTCCCAGAACAACTAAGTTATGAGGAAATAAGCGCCACTGTATAGATTTAAACAAAGCCGTCGCTTCAAGAGTTTTTCCAATTTTATCCAATCAGCCATCCGTTCATTTGCATAATACGTACTCCTATAAACTGAACCTCCGTTGAACGACCATCCCCCTTGACGACGGAACCGTCGGTGGTCGCTTAATACAGGTTTCACAGAATCTTCGCGCCATTATTTCTTTATGCCTATTTCAGTAATCATAAGATTTTTTTCCTGAAAATTTTATTTTCCCCAAAACAACTTCACATTTCCATCCGTACCGGCACTGATTATCGGATGATCCTCCAACTTTGAACTGAAGGCTGCATCGAGAGGGTAAACCGTAGTAATTAAAAGGCCGCAGAACCATGAACTAGGATGGAAACACCCAAGTTCTCCCCGACGAGCGCACGAGGCATTCCACCAGCTAACCCCTCCCGCCCGAGGCGAATCAAAAATTCAGCGACCCAACTCCCATTCGGACTTACCCGAGGCCCACACACTTAAGACGCGCAAACACGGGGGCCAACCGGGGGGGTGGGGAGAGGGAGGGGGGGGGGCGTGGGGAAGGTAATTAGTTCCGCGTCTTGGACGGAGCTCGCCCTTAGCGAAAACACCTTTGCCGGTCGTATGGAAGATTGGGGGGAGAAGGAGATTGAGGAGAGGAGTAACACTCAAATCCTTCCGAAACAACTTCGGAACCCGAAACGTCTTCGGACAACCCCTGAAACTCTCCGCGTAACTTCCCCATTTAACGGAAGGGGAGGGTTAGGCTCCAAAATAGGGGGGGTAGGATACTGTTAAGGGTAAGGAGTTAGACGAAGGAAAAGAGTCGTAAGGAAATGGAATTGCAGGAAAAGGAGAAGATAGCACACACAAACACACTACAGAACGTCGCGTCGAAAGCCAATCCATCAGGAGATGACGTCGAAGTAAGTGGTGCCTCTTTTAGGAGTTTCGAATGGGAGATAAATTCAAGTCCCGTCCGACAGTTGCTTGCTTCAACGATGTTACCCAGAAAAAACGATTAAAAGCGTAATTTATTTCACATTCGCTCCGATTACAGAAGAACGTGTACTCTATCCGATCACTCCAACAGAATCCTAAGTTCCAGAACCACCATTTTTCTAATTAAAGCTAAAGTTACACAAACTTTAAGCTCGGGAAAGCTTTTAAGAGTGGGTGGAGCACATGGGATAGACAACTGGTTCGTCCACACACAACCGAACTTGTGAAAAATTAAAAAAGAAAGGAATATACACAAGAACTTTGATGGCATGAAAATTAAGGAACCAAATTATCTTAGTTTACCACGTATTACCGATTTACTACCGTTATCGAAATCAAGGAAACTTGAGCTCTACATAATGTAACAAATTTAGGTAAAACATTTCTCCGTCGGCCATAATTATTGACCATTGGCTCTTGGCCACCGCCACTTTCAACCTTCTGTTGCAAGAGTATTTTCCCTTCAGTTCGCTGAAGAGGGCCACCTTGCGGACAAAATACGGGTATCCGACGCACACTCTCGTATTTTCCTGTATTGTCTTTGTTGGACCAAGCTTATCTCGATTCTGATTCTCCCTGAAGTATTAGAAGCCCTTTTGAATGTGTGAGTGAGTGATTTTTCTGAGTGGGTGTGAGTGAGATTGCTCTGCGTTTGTCTCTGGCGTGCAATTTATTCCCGTAAAAAATGACAGTGTGATAGTAGTTATAGCCCAGGCATCCGTAACGGGGTCTCTTTAGCCCTGTGAAGGATCCCATTTTGAGTTGAGTGTGTGTCTGTGAGTGGTCACTGGCGAGGAATTAACATTTCCGTAAACCACCACAGAGGGGTTTTCCGGTTGAGAGGTTATGGTTGGTCACTGACGTTTCCGTTAAACCAAAACAGCAAATATTAATTTTCTTTCTTTTGACGAGTAGTAGCAATAATCACGGCCATTGGAGAATTTGTTTTACATATATTTGTTACCGCTGTCGAACTCAAAACGCATCGTAGAAAATAGATCAACATCAATGGAGCTGCATTCGACTTTCTGCGGTAAAAAGTATTCGTATAATAATATATATGTTTAATAATCCGCAAAATTCCCAATTTACTTCTCCTTTTCAGTGGTGAATGTCAATAGCAGTAGTAGTATTATTTAACATGTATGGCCAAAATCAAAGAAACTTGAGCTCCACGGTCTGGTTTCGTAATGTAACAAAATAAGGTAAAAAATTTCTCCAAAAATAACTTTCTGGTTGAGAGGCTGTGGTTGGTTACTGACGTTTCCGTTAAACCAAAACAGCAAAAATATTATGTTTCATTATATTGACGAGTGGTGCCAATAATTACGACCATTGGAGAAATGTTTTACATAAATTTGTTACCGTTATAGAATTTAAAAAGCATCGTAGAAAATAGACCAACATCAATGGAGCTGCATTCGACTTTATGCGGTAAAAAAATATTCGTATAATAATATATACTTACGCTTAATAATCCGCTAAATTCCCATTTCACTTTTCATTTTCAGAAGCGAAATAATGCCACCAGCAATAGTAGCATCATCAAACATGTGTGACCATAATCAAGGAAACTTGAGCTACAAGGCCTCGTAATGTAACAAAATAAGGTAAAGTATTTCTTCAAACGTTTCTTTCTGGTTGAGAGGTTGTGGTTGGTCGCTGAAGTTTTCGTTAAACCAACACAGCAAATATTATTTTTCTTCATTTTAACGAGTGGTGCCAATATTTACGGCCATCGGAGAATTTTCTTGCCTTATTTTGTTTTGCGTGTGACCAAAATGAGTGTTCTTTTTTTGGCGATGGCAGATTCCTTAAGTGCCAGAGAGTGCTCCAAACCCTCTCACCCCACCTCCCCACTTCGTGCCCTAAAACTCACCGGCTCTTTAGACTCTGGCAGCGGCGCTAGCGAAGAAACCCTAGGGTGCGGCGAGCAGTTTGAGGCGAGGCAGATGCGTGGGAAGTTGTGCGGCTGATGTGGGGGGGGGGGGCACGAGAGGAGGAAAGGGACGCAAAGGTCGACGGAGTGTTCGCGGGTGAGATGAGAGAGGGCGCCCCCAGAGAAGTTGGGGGGCAGAAAAGGCCCTTTAGCAGGGACGGCCAAAGTCTTCCAAGAAGGTGGAGGAGAGTAAGTAAACGAGGGGCGCCGAGGAAGGGGCGGCCCGAGGGCCGTCAGGGGCGGCGGAGGAAGTCGTGCGAAGGCGCCGGGGGAAGTGGACGAGGATAGGAAGGGAGGGGGAGGGCCTCCACCAAACAACTCGCGAAAGTTTCCAAGACCGTGCGGAAATTCTTGAGAGTACAACAACTTTTCGTCGACAAACACGAGGAGGCTCACAACTCGCGTAAGCCGACCGATATTTCGACGTCTGATTATCGAGGCAGGAATTGACACACAATCGAAGAGGGCAGAGTGAAGTCAAGCTCGCTTAGTGGCAACGAGAGGTCCAATCTTCTGATGCAGACCCAAGAGTCCGTCATCATCTTCAGCCGTCTTAGATCCGAAGAAGGGTTTTCTGCAGCTCTCTACTCCTCTCTTATTCCAGCTAATAGATTCATTCCTGCATAAGTCTTATTTTTTGACTTTATTCATTACCTTCCTGATAAATTCCGTCATCCACCTTCCTTTTTAGTTAAATAATTTCTCCTTCCCGTAATGTTTTCAAGAGTCAGTGGTCACAGAATTTTCCCATTTTGTTTCTCTTCATGTTTTTGCACAGGAAAATTAGGTCCGGTAGACTTAACATGCGCCAATCTCCCACAGGGTCGATTTCCGAACTATGTACTTGGGCGAATACAAACCAACGATCACATGAGAACATACTCCGCATGTTATCAAGTGCCTCCGTACACTCAAGCTTGTGTTCCAGATTGCTAGTAAACTCTTCTTCTGGTAATATGATCCCTACGCTACTATTATTCAGCTCTCAATACCGCTGAGTCCATTGCTAGTAATCCTCTATCCATAAATTTCTCCCTCCAGCACTATTTCAAGGGCTCGTCGTGTCTCAGAATGTGCCCATTTAGCCGCATCTCCAATGGAAAGTTCTCATTCCACATCATTTCGACAAATTCTCCCGATTCTCCCCATTTCTCCCGAATTCGACAAAGCCGAAACAGGTACAAGACATTGAAATAGTTCGGCCAAGGTATTATCTAGTAGAACGACAGTATTTGGTATGATTTTACTCAATGTTTCAGCTCCAAAACAAACCATTAAATAAAACTTGAATGTTAAGAAAAAATAAAGTCTTTTAAACTGTAAAAATATACAAATTAATGTCTTCAGAATAATTTACAACAGCTATAAAGTCGCCAGTTTGACTAGGTTTCAGCGTGGCGCGAACCTTGGCGTGTTCGGGCGAAAAAGTAAAAACATTCCGTAGCAGTCAAACATAGCGCCCCGTAGCCCTAGGTTGGCAGCCATGAGGGCCGAGTCAGGCTGGATCGGACCAGCTTGATGGTCAGTCCTTTCTATGGGAGCAGTCATCGTGGCTCCAGCCGCGGCTTCTCGATCTAGAAGTGGAAGATTCTTGATGAAATCCGCGGTCTAACGGAGACGGATGGCGACTGAACGTGTTAAGCGCAACCCATCAGTTCGAATCACCCGCCTCATGAGTCATACCTCGGCTGCGCGCCAAAGCGCCTCGGAACACGAGCACGAACATTTTCTGACGGTTTTTCGCCTTTCCCAGGAAATCCTGCTGGCACTGGTCAAGATATATAGTTTAAATAGATTCCCTAGTCCATACTGCTTGAAGAAACAAGTTTCTTTGAGCCAGTTTACCACTTTCATTCCGCAAAAAATGTAGATAATCGAGGAAGCTGGGATACCGATCCTTAAGACCCCATATTAAAATGCTCAAATTCAACATTTAATTTCTCTACGACCGCTCAGTTAAATGTTTTATTATTTGGCAGCTCTATCGGGGAGACATTTATCTTTTGTCTCATACAAACAGAATATACACCGCTTTGCGAATCTCCAGCGAACTACCTTAAAAGGCGGCGTAAGGTGCAACCTGGAAGTGGGAGTTGTAAGCGGAGACGCCGGGGGAAGGGGAGGCGTAAAAGTACGGTGTGGAGGATCGAGCGAACAACAACTCCCAAGAGTGGCGAAGTTGAGGGGCGAAAGAAAGGAAAGCCATGAGGAGGGAAGCGCGAGGAAAGAGGGCGCGGGAGAATACGAGGGAGGAGGCGGGAGCAATAAAGAGGAAACACGATGAGGATAGGGAAGGGAGGAGTGGGGCTCGGGCTGGGTGTGTGGGATGATGGGGGCGAAGAGAACGAACTCAAGTTTCACAAACTTAAACAACCGCCAGGGGCGTAATTTTATCTTCGGCTTTATTGTAGCGGGCACCGACAATTTTTTTTCTCTTCTCCCCCGTCTAATTACCGCCGTATAATCTCCCGCCTTTCTCCCTTTCCAGCATCCCACCGAGCATAGCATCCCTCGCCCCGGTATCCCCCTCCAAGAGCACGCCGCACATTCCTTCATCACTCTCTTCCCATAAACCTCACCGAAAGGCGTCTCAGTTTTCGCGGGAGCGCTTCGAAATGTGTCGCCTTCTCGCGACGGCGCGCGCGTCGTCCCATTCAACCAGCTCGCTTGCGCGCCATTTGATGGGGACGCCATCTTGGGACCGGATTAATTAAATGACGCCAGATCGGGTTGTGGCCCCGGGAGTTGGTGAGGTGTGACGCTCCAAACATGGGACGCGGAAGGAGGGGCGAATGATTTTTTTTAGTCCCACACCTCCTAAGCTCCCGGGTGATGACAAAGTAAAGCGTATCGAGTCCCCGAGGCACGCTGAAACTCCCCAAGTTTCGTGTACTCACGGTGAGCTTCCGCCGGAAACATTTAGCCTAGGATGGAGTTCGTTTTAGCTTTTTTCCCAATCTTTCAGAGAGGAAACTCAAGGAAGAAACACCACGGAAGCCGAATTGTGTAACCCTTCCATCGTGCAGTTCCCTCGGTGTACCCCCTTCCCTTAGAAATAAGGGTGATCAAGTAAAGCATAGAAGATTTCGATCACAGTCGTGGGGAGAGGACATCTTACTAAACAGAATCTTTAAGAAGGAGACTGAGCAAAGATAAATATGGTCGGTAAAGAATAATATACATTTTCATACAAAAAATTCATGAATAAATATTAACATATTTTATAATATGTAGTCATTGCTGCGAAAGCGTTAAGCGACAGTTTCCAAAACATTCGAACATAGTCAAAAGAGGATATATAAAGGACCCATATTTTTCAAACATTTAATTTCCAAAGATGTCTTTTATGAATATGAAAACAGGAACTACCCTTTACCATATATCCTGTCTTAAAACGTTTGGTTACGAATAGTGTCTTTTCCATGACAAAATCGATTTTCTGGGAATACGATGCTAATGATCGAAACTGACTTTCAAATGAAGCCTCCGTTTCCAAATGCAGCTCCATTTGTTTCAATATCTAATACTGGAACCACTGTTCAAAGTCATAGCATGAAGAAAATAAAAAGGAAATTTAATGAGCTCATCTTCCACGTGTCTCTATAAAATAACCGCCTCATCTGTCACGTACAATCACAGTTTAAGATAATTTAACACTGATCACACTACATTATGATAAACCGACACCAAATATACCTTATCGCTGGAAAAATAAATTTTAATTCCATACGGTATACAAGCCTTAAAAATTTAAAAAGCCAGCCAATTAATTAGTCGATATAAATATTATAACAACTGGGCGAAAAGATATAGAATGATAATGAATAATAAGAAAACCGAAAATTAATTTTTTAAAATTATATTTTCATAAAAGAAGCAAACGATAAATATTGTAAGGCATACACTTAAAGAAGGTAAAAATCTAGTTGGGAAGAAGGCACACATATTATAGAAGGAGGGTTTAGTAATTAAAAGATCACAGGTAAATTGGATCAGCAAAAGAGGCGTTCTCCAGAAGAAAAGACCATTTCACCACCTTAAGTACGGATAATAAGATAACGCTGGGGAAAATGTTGATATAGAGCGTAGTATTTTATAGATTAAAATATCTTTCCCATTCACAAAAAACATATACTTAAACTCATATTGAAACATTTAGGATGAAATGGTTTTTATCAATATAATTTACAGATTTTCTAAACACAATCACCCAATGTACCTCACAACTTCCCATATATTTCCAGGGACTATTACTCCGATACCACTTTCAATTTACGAGGAGCCAAACAGTGTATGTACCAGCTATTAGGTGGGAATAGGATACTGAAGGAAGTCCCATTTAGCGGAAGATTGGTTAGTGAATATGGGAGTGAAATAAATGACACATAGTATGAAAGAGGCAGCCTAGGAATATACGTCTAATAAAATAATAAAATAGTTAGAAGAGGCAGAATTCAGCGGCTAATGAAAATAAAAGAAACATACGACTACGTACACCCAAACGTTCATATTTTTGATACTCTACATCTCACGATGATACGTGTAAAAATGTTTCTTACACTTACCCAAATGCGATGACCTATGTCAGTAAATCGATCAATCTTGGAGGATAAGGGTGAACTTACCTGAAAAGTAAAACCGTGTTCATGAGTAAAATTGCACACCGCCATCAATCTTCATCTATCCTTAGAAGTACACTTTTAAAACGGAAGATCAATTAAAAATGGTCACATTTACAAAACCAGTTCAACGTATCTTTCATTAAAAGTTCTCAGAAGAAGTTCCGACACAGGAATAAATCATTTAAGGCTGTAAAATTGAAAACGACGTCAATAAAATAAGGACTTAGGTGTCAAAAAATATACAGAAATACGTTGAAGAAATTATCCATTCAAAATTTAAGTTCCTACAACCGTACAAAACTTACGCATTTTCAAATAGAGTCATTTACATTCTACGGCATCGTTTTGACATTTCACATCGCCACCGATTCCCCAGAAGTGAAATAAAAAGGAATGTAAATGAAGAAACACTTCGTTTATTTTAATAAATTCGTAGGACATTATTCTGAGATGCCTAGCGCAAATTACCCGGGAACCTTTATGCTTTTACCAAAATTTTATTCAAATACCTTCGCAACGCCAGCAATGCATTACAAAGTAGTACCTTTGCGGAACTTGCAATTTACGCAAGGTCAGGAGTGATGAAAGCAGTACTAGAAAATTCGTCCAGGGCTATAGCAGGATTTGACTCCGGCAATGGTTGATACGTGGGCGTACGAATTCCGAACGGCAGTCGTTACAGTGATAGAATCACGTCCTTTCAGGAAATCAGACCTTTTAATGAGTCGTCCAGTTATACAGCTCGACACACGGAATTTTTTCGACCGATTGATTCGTGGAACATGCATGGTCATTTGGGCAGAAATATTCCCCAAATGCACTTCGACGAGAGGACGAGGGAAGTCCCCTTTTTTTCACCCGCGACATGATCGCATAACCTGATCAAATGGGGTTGTCGCATAGTAGCCATTTAGGAATTTGGGGCGAGTGCAAAATTTGCAGAGTAAAAGGCTTCGAATAGAGGGAATGCGGGCCGCTGTTTTGCGTCAGCAGTAAATGTACTCGGCGAAAAGCAATGCTTATATGACCAATTTATACCGCCGCCGCCACGGGGACCCCCCACCATCCTCCGACTGATTACGGATATCATTTCCCACTTGTGGAGAATTATAGCGTTCGCTGTATGATAGATGCGAGAAGATAAATATTTATGATCCACCACTTCATGATCGGGGGAAGCCGTTGCATAAAAAGCCAATCAACGCATTCGATTCCGCACGGATTAAAAACCCTATGTGCATATTTCCTCCCGACACCGCTCGCTTTATCGGGAGGTCGGCGGGGGGGCGCTTGTGGGAGGGGAGGCGGACCCGTACATCGGTAATTCAAATGACTTCCCAATTCCGGTGTGATCACGTACTCACCCAGCCAATCGATTATGTTAATGGACGGCAAATAAGCCATTCAAAATATTGGCAAATGCACGATGCCCGTGATAGCCTTATGATTCGATGATTCCGACGTCATTTTACAATTTTCATCGCAAAACGTTACGAATGCAAAATGATAGGCTTCGGGAGAGCGAGCAAAAGCAGTGCGGTTTGGGGATTTGAAAATGGACGTTTGGGAGGTAAAATTTTAAAAACTAAAAAAATAAGATGGAATGGAAGGAGAGTATAGGTATGCGGTGGTGATCGAAGAGGACGCGAAGAGAGAGAGAGAGAGGAAAAACTGAGACAAACACACACGGGGAAAATTTGATCAAAAGCCGGGAAACATTTTTAAACCAAATATCATCACTCAAACTCGTAAATTTGATTGGAATTGCATCGTTTCCTTTTTGCTTACTTTGATGAAAGAGACGCGGTCGCGATTCCCGCTCTGTATGATGAAAAGGGAAAACTAGATATATCGCGTGTGGTGAAAAGCTTTTCAAAATTGGAACTGAAGGATTACAAACCAGATTATAAGTAAGGGCGCGGGACGCACGCGGCGGGTGCGGATCATCCATACACAAACCGGGAGCGCACGACGACTACTAATTAAAAGTAATATGATTATTAATAGATCGGCGGAGTACTTGAATTACGTATATTAACACAGACGACAACACCCGCGCTCACATCCGTTAAAAAAAATTAACCACAAGTGCCAATTTACGGTGATATCCCTTAATTGAATATCATATCAAAAATGTGAAAAAATTTCAAAGCTCGTTTTTGGAATTGAAATTACTTTATTTTCCAATATCTATAAAAATCAAGAATGCCCGATTAATTTTCTCCAATTTTTAACCAACGGAAATAAATGCGCTCTGGAATGCGATGGCTTCTTGTACGCATCGATCTAGTTCCACCTCGAATGAGTACCTACGACACTGCAATAGTCCACAAATGCCATACAGTAGTGGTTTTTAACTTTTATTCCTGTACATTTACAGCGAAGTTTAAAGGGCAATTTACGGTGATATCCCTTAATTGAAAATCAAATTTAAAAAAAAAATCAAAGCTCTTTTTTGGAATTAAAATAATTTTATTCCCAAAATATGTAAAAAACAAGAATTTCCGATCAATTTTCTCACATTTTTAACCAGCGCAAATAAATGCACCCTGGTATGTGATGGCTTCTTGCACGCATCGATCCATTTCTACCTCGAATGAGTACGACACTGCAATAGTCCACAAATGCCACACAGCAGTGGTTTTTAACTTTTATTCCTGTGTATGACAAGCGCAGTTTAAAGTGCAATTTACGGTGATATCCCTTAATTGAATATCAACTTTACAAGTTTCCATACCATTACTATGATAAGATTTCAGAACTCCTGATGATGGAAGACAAGTCGCTCTCCGAAACGTCGGGACTTATAGGCCTGCTTATCCGGTGGAACACCCGAGAAATATTTATCCAGCAGATACGCCGGGAAAACCTAAGATCTTTCAATTTTTGCGAGTCAACTGAACTCGATATTGCAAAAATACGGAATGAAGAAAGATGTCGACGAAGAGGAGTCGAAATAATAAGTAAGGAATTAAAATAATATAAATATAATAAATACAAAAACTTTACAATTTTCTAATATGATAAAAAATAAAATACAAATAATAAAAACTTTCCAATTTTCAATACCTTTACTATAGTAAGGCTTCCCGGTTCCGATGTTAGTGCACAATCATCAGATTTCGAACTCTCATGGTGACTCAATTTTTTGCACTCTGATGGTAATGATTTTCGAACCATGATGATGATGCACTAACATCGTTACCGGTAAGTATACTTACACCAAAGACGGGAACTTAACCCTTATCCTAACATTGTTGATCAAACATTCAAATTTAGGGAACACTGTGATAAGATATGTAGTAAATTACGAAAGGTTAGTTATCAAATGTATCACGTTAGAGATTTATTACCTGTCAAAGTTAAAAAGATGATGTACTTTGCTATAGCTGAATCCATTCTGAGATATGGCATTACTGTTTGGGGTAAAACTAGTAAAACACACAAAATGAAACTATGTAGCATACAAAACCGGATTGTCAAAATGATTACATACAACAAAAAAAGTGATAATAACGTGTCATCGAAACCAGATTCTTATGATACAAACAATGCATACAAAATACTGAAAATACTACCGCTTGAAAAGCTTTTGACATACATTTTAGTTTTAGATAATTATTTCTCTAGTAAATATAAGAAATTGAAACAAAATGAACATAAAATGGGAAAACGGAATGTGCACCACTATGAAGTCCCTAAGTATTTTAATCAATGTGGCGCAAACAGAATGGTGGTAAGTGTACCTAGATTGTTTAACCAATTACCAAGGGACATGCATGCATTAAATACGTATACAGAGGTTAAACGGAAACTTTGGGAGTATTTGTTGGAGGACTGATATCTAGGGAGGTTGAGAGACTGATTGTTTGGCCACATATTTATACCGCTCAGTGCGACTATGGCAATGTGAGCGTTTTTATTGTTTTATTTGTTTTATTTTAATTTTTTACATTGTAATTAGAGAGTACCTTCTGATGAGCCTGTTGTGGCTCAGAGGGTCTCCTAAGGTTTAAAAATATTAATGAAACTATCCATTTTGCTTGAGATTTTCTTCTTTTTTCATGTGTTTTAATGCAAAGGAGTATATGTCATATAGAGTGAAGTGTATTACATCTTTTGTACAATGGATAGTCCGTATGTCTTTACTGTCTTTTTATTTCTTTTATTTTGTGACCAATGTACTTCAATATGAGATAAATAAAGAATTATTATTATACATAAAATTACCATTATCCTTCAGTTTTCTGGCCTTACTCTGGGAGGGGGAAATGTTGAATTAATCAAGCCTAATTTGACCATTTTAATGCGATCCTTTGTTTATATGGGTCCAAAAGTTTACATTACGTTGCCTGACACTAAAAAATACGAAAAGTCGTAGCGTATTTCTACAGTTGGCCAAGTATTGGATATTGGATGAGGAAGATATTGTTATTATTTTCTGAAATATTATATATAACTCTTTTCTTACTAACTTCAACCTACTTTGAAAAGTTAATGAGACTATCATTATTGTATTATGAATTCCACGACTTTTCACGATGTATCAGATGAATATGTTAAATATTGTGTATATTATCATGTCTTATGCTGGTAATGTATATTTGTGATGAGGGTTCCCTCGGCTTAGAGGCAACCTAGCTTTCATGTGGATGAAATGTAAATGAAATGTTTCAAGTTGTTGTTGTTGAAAGCAATAAATTTTACTTCCTTAACTTACTATGTCACGATTCCACGAAGTGACTTCGACTACTATTACCTTAGGCCGAAGAGGGTAAATTACGCGTCGACACATGCACATCGCCCCATTATACATGATATCGAAAAACTTCGGTCTAAAAAGCCCGGATAATGCGCGGGAAGAGAGGAGTCTATCGGCTCTCGGTTATTAACTGACAGAAGCACGCCGTTCGGAGTAGAGAGAGCGCTTTCGAGCAACCAGTTGGGTTTCCCGGATATTTTTTTCACTCACATTAATTCGCGAGAGCGAGACCGTGCAAAGCGCCAAATAACACAGCGGCGGGCTCGCGAAGCAAGAAGAGGATACCGAAAAAAGGGTTCGAATGAAACGTAGGCGAGAGCGAAGGGGCGCATTTTTCAAACGGGGTGTCGTTACTGATGCCCTGTTTGCATTACTAGATCTCTAACCTGGTTAAGGTATCACTGGCTTTATTACTTTATTACTAAATTCAACAGTGTCAGGCGAAACATAATGGAACTCTTTCATGATGATCAGAAAGGAAAAAGCAATGACAGGTTCCACAATTATTTAATCAGACGACCGGTTTCGATACAAGGTATCATCATCAGGCCTGATGATGATACCTTGTATCGAAACCGGTCGTCTGATTAAATAATTGTGGAACTTTATGACTAGTTTTCTAACCTGGCCGTTCAAGTATTACGTAAGACGATCTATGCTATTTTTGACCTCCACACACCTATGTGGGGCAATGTAAGATTTTCCCAACCCACCCTCTCTCTCACTCTTGCGTAAGACGTTATATATTTGTATCTACGAGGCTGTCTATAATCCACGAAGACAACAATCAGGGGTGGGGGGTACGAGGGTTGTCAACGAACGTCCACGTTGGGGGGTGGGGGAGTTGGAGGGATGTCTACGTAGACAACGGTTGAGATTATCATAGCTACAAGAGTAGTTTTTCTTTTACTTACCTTTCCTTAAAATCAGCCTTAAATTACAGATAGTCCATGACAATCAATTAATAGCCCGTGTCACAGCTTTTTCCGCAAAAAAGAAAGTTTACGTGGACAACAGTGGCAGACGGGGGGGGGAGGGAGGGATCCGGATGAAGTCTACGAGTGTCCACGATAAAGGGTGTGGGGGGTCAAAAAGTGGCCTGTTCTTATCTTCTTGGATTATGAACAGCCCCTACTCTTCGTTAAATGCTCGCTTTCTGCTGTTTCATCTATCCATAAAAGCCATCGTACAGCTTTGAGCACTGGAATCCGTATAATTACGCAGAGCTGGAGTACTACGTTTATTAAATTTAAGAGCGAAACAGTACCACCGCTGATGAAGTTAAAAACAATCACCGGATACTTGGGAAAAAAACACAGGATATTTGGAAACGATACGAAGTTTCAAGACGGACAAAACTCTTACGTAAATTGGTTCCAGACACCCTAACCCCCTCTTCACGAGACAAAGTGAGATGATCCCCAACCCCCCCGACTCCCAAAAACGTCTTATGCAATACTTGAATAGCTCCTACCTCTAACCCTATTAAAAAATGTGAACGCAGATTGGAGCTAACCCTAGTCACCTTTTCCACCACGCTGGAGCTACCAGGGGCAGAGATGGTTACCAACATATTTACCTCGTGTGAACCCAGGTTAGTTAGAATAGTAGTTGATTGATCCAGTTCTACAGGTAACTTCTAACTGAAGCTTACAATATTTGACGAGAGTTTCTCTTATAATTTTTGTATCCAAGCGTCAGTGCCAAATTCCCAGATATATTTAAATGCATGAGTGAATGATCAACCGTATTTTAAGTTCAAAATTTACCTTAAAGGCGCAAGCGAGAACGGGTCACGGGCAAAACTTGGAAAGCAAAGTCATTTTTTCTGCTGCATATATTGAGGAAAGGACTCGAAATGGAAGTTATTTATAAACCTTGCATGTCAAGAAAACATGTTGAATTGTTTTCATGTATCATAAAAGAGTTCATACGACATAAAAACGTAATATTATCAGGGTATCCTCATGGTCGAGTAAATCATAGTGACATGTCGTTCTATTAGGGAAATTAACTCTCTCAATTTTTATCTTCCGATGCAGAAAGTAATGTACAAACATAAAATGATAAGTATCTCGTTAAATACTCATCAATGAGAAGTCGAACCGTGCGAAACAATATTCAATCGCTTTCAACGCCTTTACAAGTCTCGTGAATTTAATCCTCAGCCCTTGAAACAAATGAAAAACGACTTGCGATGTTTGCAGGGCTGTGGGCTACATCACCTTTTTAACTCTCCACCAGAGGCCATCAGCATCTTTACCACGGTTAAGGACTGCCGGGTAAACACAAGTTGGTTTAGCTGCCATATTAACTATCATTCTAACCCTAGTAATGTAAACGGGGGATTAGCAGCGGAATGCTGTATCAATCGCAAGTAACGCGACCGAATGGAAACGCGCGACTGTTTTGTATCACGGGCGAAGAAAGAACGGGACAAATAAGGTTTCATTTAGCTAGAAACTCTGTTTTGAATACAGTTTGAGAGGCAAAGTTGGAATTGAAAATGGAGGTCAATAGCATCCGAATCATAAATGCGATGAGGTTGGTGGCCAACAAAGTGTCCCACATTCAAGAATGACGATGGAAAAATTCGCATTCGCATTTCACTGGCAAAATGAGATTTGAAGTGGATCCAACTATTTTTCTGCTCCATGTCCATCGAAAAATTGATCTCTTTCGATGGCTCCTTGATCGTCTTATGGCCAGTTGCAGGAACGACACATATTTATTCTCTAGCTTATGGGACCAATAAGCCATGGCATCCATTCAATAAGTGTTGCAGAAACGTTCGATAAATGTATTGGTTTCATAACTTAAGGAATAGAGTTTTGAGTTCCATAAGCAGTCAAGATGGCGAATGCGGAATGAACCTCTTAGAGATTTAATACTAGATAAAAGAGTTGTTCTGACACAAACGACCAGTTTCTTTACTCTTACTATCTAATTATTATGTGCATTAGCAATTATTCATAGGCTAAAATTTAATAAATTTTATCCTGCGATAGAAGATTAGATCAAATATCCTAAGCATATATGGGAAGATAAGCTACGCAACTGGTGGATTTGTGCCGGCAACTCAGATATTTATATGAGATCTATAACTTCATGTATCTTATAACTATCGAATAACTAAATGTTTTTGAAACCGGCCATTAGATGAAATTAATGGTCATGAAAAGTAAAACTTCGACTGAAACCTGTAGCTCAATAATGTTTTCGTCGTGCTGAATCCGCACTTGGAATCGAAAGATGTCATCGATAAATCGAAACTAGGTGTAAGAATAGAAAAAATGGAATACTCATTATCTTAGTCTCATCTTAGTTTTAATTTATTTTTCTCCATTAAACGTACTAAAATGACTTTTATCGGGCGAATTGCCAGAAGTTTAATGGAACAGAACAACGAAAAATCCGTCCCTCAATAACAAAAGAAGGAAGGATTATTGACGGCTCTCATCTGACTATCTCACGTCTCTCATACTTTTCAGAGTCAACACAGTCCAATGTCCAATGCATGCAAGTCCATTTTTGGTGTTACTGATATGTTACCTCAATAGTTTACTGGCAAGCATCCGTAATGTCTTGGACAGGGCACTCAATATCAAGGTATAAAGCAGAAGCCACAAGACCTTCAAGATGATAGGCGAAGCGGAGGTATGATACTAAAAAGAGTTAACATGAATTAAACGGGATAGAGAGTTTGTTAGACCTTGGAAGAATGAAACACTGATTCATTCATTGGTCGTTCAATCCTAAGATTGGTTGACTGCGGACCTCCATCCTTCTCTGTCTAATGCTAGTTCCCTTACTTGAAGGTATACGAAGTGTTACGAGTTAAATAGAAGATCTAGGATGGGAATTACTATTAGAACGCAGGTTAAAATTTAGGTTCAACCTTTTAAGTAAATTCGAAACCGATTTGTTCACAGATGGCGTTAGATATATATTGAGAACCCCTGCGTATTATGCTAGGTTTGATCATATTAACAAGATTAGAGAGAGAGATTGTTGTACTGATAGATTTAAAATGTCATTTTTGCCGCGTACTATAGCTACCGCGAAGAGAGAACAATAGGCAGCGTAGCAAAGGGATAGGTAGGTGAAATATAGTTAGAGTAGTCTGTAGTGCATGATGCATGTAATAACAACGAATAATCCCTTTCTTATTATGTAGATACAAACCACCTAGCTGCATGTGACCCTATTCTCTAGCATGCCTCCCTTAAATATCCTACTTGCATGGCAATAGTGCATGTTTGGTGGTTTTCACCCCCTGCCACACACCCTCGTGGTGGGTCGCAGGGTAATACGTAGATGTAGATGTACTTCCTGGTACCTCTTCCTATACACTTTCCTCTTTATTTGGTCCATTAATTTATTCCTCGGTCTTCCTCCCTCTATTTTGCCTTCACTTGTTGTTGTGAAGAACACGTTTGTGAAGAACACGTTGTGTTCTTCACAAACCCATTGTGTCTCAGGGTGTGTCCAATCCATCTATTTCTTTTTCTATGGTGTTCCATATGGTCCTTCCCTCTTCTGTAAACCTCGTCATTTCTTATTTTGGCCGTCCATTTTATCTTCATCATCCCCAGTGATATTTATCCAAATATCGGCAAACTATCACGTTTTGCAGTGCTTGAGGAAGAATAATGAATTTGAAATGAATGCCGCTTCGCAAAAAATGCAAAACACGAAATGATATAAACAAAAGATGGTTCTTGTGCTTCGAATTACAGAAGGTTGACGAAGCCCGTAAACAGTTCCCGTTCATGGATGACTCCTTATGCTATGCTCGTTTAAAGCGTATCAGAATATCGTGCATGCTAGTTCCCTTACTTGAAGGTATGATAAAAGAATTACAGCGTGTGCAATGGATGTACTTTTTTTATGAAGAATTTTCAGCGGCCTCCATATTCTGAAAGCCAGAACTGGTTGTAAACATACTTTTCCCACATAAAAATCACACTCAAATACTCCAAAAAGATGAAACAACACCACCTACAACATTCATCAAAGCTGAAGCTAACCACTAAAGCTCTTCTGCTAGTAGCCCGGTCAGAGAGAGGTAAACCTTGGCCTCATACAATTTGAATCGACTTCATTCTTTATAAAATCTCGGCATATGCCTACTTATTAAATCAAGGGATAGATATTAATATAAAAGGAAACGGGAATCGCATCGACGATTTAACCACCTAAGCGTAGTTTTTCCTTCGAGGATAAAATAAGCAACGGCATTCCATCATTGCTACGTCAAATTTTGGCAAATGGAAAATCAGGACGCATTTTACATCGCAGAAATGACTGGAAACCCTCACGGGATCGGTGCAAATCAACTGAATGCAAATTTAAACTGATAGCTGGTGAGCCCATCTCCCGTGTTAAAAGACAAATACATTGGAAAACCGATTGCAATGGCTCGTATAAATAATAAACCCAGAAGATAAGATATTTGAGATTAAATTTAATAGGAGATGCATAAGATAGACAAAGCGGCTGCAGGGATGGATGAGGAATGCAAAGAGAGAGGTAAAGATGGCGAAAAGAGGTAAGAGTAGAAGAAGAGAAAATAATGGAATCAATGCAACACACGTATAAGTTAAATACCACTATTCTCCAACAAAACTACGGAAGAACACAGAAATACAACTGAGTTTTAAGCCAAGTCATCGTGAAAAAAATTGGCGAATAATTTATCCTTTGAGTAATACTATCAACCATTTTCAACTATCATTAATCCGAGTATAGTAAAACATTTCGTGCATGCAGTTAATTTCCTTCAGTGATCACCCAAGAACTGTATACATTAAATGAACGTATAGGTTACCTAATCATCAGCGCATGAGGAGAAAATGTTTTGTTCACCGAACTCAGACTCAGAATTTGGATTTTGCTTTACTACGTTGCTTAGAAAATTCAGAGACAGAATTTCCTACCTACAACTTCCATGGAAATTCTCACACGCACAGCTACTACGCATTACTGTTCATTTGGTTAACGGATCGGTCCCTTAGCTTTCCTCGAGGAATTACCCTAACACCCTGTGAATGAAGCTATCATATTTTCCAATTTGAAAACACCATGTTCTAGAGCAGCGGCTCTCAACCGGTGGGTCGCAAACCCTTCTGGGGTTGAACCACCCGTTCACGAGGGTCGCCTAAGAACATCTGAAAACAAATACTTCCAAATGTCTTATGAAGTAGCAATAAAATAATTTTATGGTTGGGGATCACCACAACATGAGGAATTGTATCCTAGGGTCGCGGAATTAGGAGGGTTGAGAACCACAGCTCTATGGAGATCGATAGCGAAGAGGAAGTGGAGCAGGCACAAATAAAACAAGAATGATAAAATAAATGACAACCGCGAGGAAATCAACTTCTCTCCATTTCACTTCAAGACCAGCGACCAGAAGAAAAAAATCATCACATTAGAACACATATTTCTCTACTTAAACCTAGGCACAGAAGATATTAATCAGATCCAATCTAGGTAATGGTTGGAGTGGGACCAAAATCTATATATATATTTAGGTTCAACTCGACTTAAAATTTATTACCTCACCAAACGTTTTACTAACTTGCATAAAGCCAGATGGCACTCAAGCTAATTAAAGCCAAAAGGACGCTATTAATGCTCGTTTAATAGATGTCATATACCATCTTTCATTGTCTTGGAAAAACAAAAATTATGAATACTGTCGTAAGACTTGCACTAATTTTCAAACCTGCGCAAGGAAAAGGGGAAATCAGAGCTAAAAACTTGGGGAGCACAATTAATCATTTTGCTCAAAACGTAGACAGCTTATGACAACGCGGATGACCAAAAAATCTTACCCTGTCAACTGATGATATTTGAGGTGTATGACATGGGTGTTATCTGTAGGCGTTCTACCAGCTGATTGGTAGGTTTTTAGGCGGTACATTCCCAATCCTCCCCATTCCTGGGACATATTTTTATTCTCTAGCACATTATCTGTCCACCATTAGGTCTTCCTTACGTCTCTCAAACCCTCCATCTCTCCGTAAGTGATCATAATTCGTATTCCCTTCCCTGCTGTCAACCCCTATTCCATCTGTCTTCTTCTTCAGTATATCCACCCTTACCTTTCAATACGTCCCTCCACCATCTGTGCCTTCTCCGATTCTCCGCCACTCCTCCTCCTCCTATCCCACCGTATTTAACACTTTCCTATTACGATAAGTCACCAGTTAGCTCACCCTCTTATTTCTCCTCCGGACCAACGTCTCAATTTTCTCCATCCTCACATTTTCTCCTACCTCTCTTTTTATGTATAAATATTACCTTGAAATATCAATTAGTACATTGGTCGCAAACAATTGATTACCACACTGTTCTTTCAAAGATTGTAACTTAAATTTCATCAAAATATCCCTGCATTTTCGTTCTTTTTATAGTGACTTAACTTGATAATTTTCTTGGTTAATTCTGCCATTATATTTGCCTCAGATTATTTTTGTATTGCAATAATATCTGGAATGGTTTTTATGTTGTTTCAGTAAGGTGTGGTAACCTTTTCCATACCTTAGAGATTTTTTTCTGTATCAACAGCATGTTATTTATGACATTCTGTCCTAGAACCATAAATTTACATTTTATTCTATTCTATTATTCTATTTCCCGTTTTCATTTGGGGTAGCTATATTCTGCACGTCTCCTCCAATCTTCCCTGTCTATGTACCTACTCCCCCCCATAAAAATCTTTCCTTCTCAAGTAGTAATATTAACAGCCCCTCCTCCTTGTATACCTCGGTACAGCTCAGTTATACCTCGGCTTCTTTGGCCTTCTTTCATATTCAAAGTCATTTTACCCATGTAATATCAGGTCTCCTAATTACGCGTCAGAGCCCATTGACTCGTTCACTCACTCTTCAGTCACACAAAAATCCTGAAAACATACCAAAATCCTCCAGTCGATGAAAATCTACTTCTTCCGCAATGACCGGGTTTCCGATCCGTAGATCCAAGGTCGGAAACTTGGTCACTGCGAAGGGGGAATGCACGAAGACTTGAGGCATGTGATATATGGGTGTAGAGAGGGATTAAGAGAGTAATCTGGATGGCGAGAAGGACAAACGAGGAGGCATTGAATATGGTTGGTGAGGAGAGGAAACCAGTGGTGGAGGTTCTGAGGAGGCAGAAGATGTGGATGGAGGACGTCTTTAAAAGAGAGGAAATGCTGAAGAGAGAAATAGAGGGGAGAACACTGGGGAAGCGTGGAAGATGAAGGCAGAGTACAGGAATTCTGGACGAATTGAGAAGAGACAGACGATAAGAGAATTTTAATAGGGATAAAATGACGGAGTTCATGTGGAGCATACAACTCTATGGATCGGAAGTATGGACCATTGGAAAAGCTGATCAGAACAGACTAGAAGCCTTAGCATCCTGGTGCTGAAGGAGGATACTGAAGATAAAATGGATGGACAAAATAAGAAATAAAGTTTACAGCAGATTAAAAGAGGAAAGGACCATATGGAACACCATAGATAAAAGAAGAACAAGAAGGGTTGGACTAACCCTGAGACAATGGATTTGTGAAGAATACAATTAAAGGCAAAATAGAGGAAAAAGTCCCCAGGGAAAGACCCAGGAATAAGTTCATGGATAAAATAAAGAGGAAAGTACATGGGAAGAGATACCAGGAGGTAAGGGAACTGGCATTAGATAGGGAAGGGTGGAGGGCTGCAGTCAACCAATCTTAGGATTGAACGACCGATGATGATGAAATGGCGAAACACCTACAGGAGGAAAAACGAAACACTACGCCAGATATTAGGACGTTATGATGTGTCCTGTCCAAAACCTACCAATCAGCTCGTAAAATACTAAAACAAACAGCGCCACGCTACACAGGACGGAATTTGGGCGGAGAAGACGAGGGATTCGCCGATCGTCATTCGCGAGTCCCACGGGTGGTCGGAGAGGGAAGGAGAGGAATGCGGGAGTCATCCCGAATAGGAAAGACGGGAAACATACGCTAGGATGGGGATGGAAAAGGGGGAGGTCAATCCACGGCAAGCAGGCTCGCGCGAGTATTAATTTGAATCCCTTTTCCCGGAAAAAGCATCGGGTTGATCAGCTAATGCCATTAACAATACACGCTGCCGCTGCCGATGGAAGAGGCCTCGATCTCAGGCAGGAGGATGGGGTTACCTATGTATATGTGGGAATAAGATAGGAGAGGAAAGGGTCGCGAGATGAGTTTACGGCCGGAGGTAGGAGGACGTTCAGAGGAGGAAGGGCTAGACGGGAGGAAGCTATCGCGAGTGGGAGGTAGGCGGTATATGGAGGGAGTATGTGGCATTTAGTGGGACGCCGAGGAAACGGCAGGAGGGGAATGAGCGGGGAGAGAGAGGGGGAAGAGTTAAGGTTACGCTGTGGTGGATGGGTTAAAGTTTATGAAATATGAAAATGGAAATCGGGGAAGAAGCCGAGAGGAGAAGCGGGAGGGGAGTGGGGGGCGGTGCCCAAGATTAGGGTGGGTTGGAAACGGGGGTTTCGTTATGGGGAGGGTTTGGTTGATGGTGTGTGGAAAGGAAGTGTGCGCTCCTGGAAGCCATCGGTTTGGGGAAGGGAGTCGAAATTTATGACTTGAAATTACCGGATGGGGAAAATTAACGGAGAGCGAGAGGGTTAGCGAAAAGTTAAAAATTTAAAAGCTTTCACGAAGTCTCGAAGGCAAGAGAGTCAATATTACGCATCGCTTCGAAACGATCAAGTCGAAATTTCCTCTTCAGCTAATGTCATCACTGTTTTGCAGAACCATTTAATGCTGCAATTATTAAAAATGTTGATTAACACCGTTACTTTGCTTCTCAACCACATATAATGCTCATTATACAGGGAAAACCTTTTCCTCGAAAATTTTAGTCGATACCGCCGCTACGAAAGCAATCATGTAACTACTTGGTAACTAAAAATGTAAGTGGAGGACTGAGCGAGAGATAATCCTTGGAAAAAGTAGTAAAATACTATTAAAATACCCTTTGACCTCCCATTGTAACGATACTTTTGCGCACTGCATACAGTTATCCTTTCATAGCCTCGCTACATAACACTTACGGTTATTTAAAGCAATCTTTGAAATTACACATAGGGGCATTCACTTCAACTAGTACCAAATCAACTTATCACTTCTTTATTATTATTTCTGCCCAAGCGGTACTTTATAAGTTTCTAGATGCCGCCGATAGCACAGAAGGCACATTTCTGAAGAGAATGAAAATGTAAATAGCAGTCATATGACAGCCCGGGAAGCGATTCCGTAAAAGCAGTTTTTCAGGCAATTTTTTTCGATGGCCAAAGATCTGGAATACATGCATAAATTCCAATGGATAACCTGAAATAATGGAGGACGGGAATTAGGAAGTTTAACGAGGATAGATCCAAAAATCAATATTCAGACTCTGTAAGGAAGGAGTTCATGTGATCGTTAGATTTTAGGCGACAGCTAATACGCAGGCAGGTGCATGATAAAGCTTTTTAAAAATGTTTCCTTATGTAAATGTTTTAAAGAAAAACGAATACTCTTCTCAGTCTTTTTCAAATTTCATCTTTAGAGTTAATGAACTTAAAAAAATAAAAACTTGGTCCTCATCGCAGAATAGCGCAGAATACATTAAGAGCCTCACTTTTAATTCCGGATTCGTCAATTAAGTAATCTGTGGTTAAAATTATACTTTCGCCGTGAGACGAAACTAGTACGATTTTATAATTCCACCCTGTGCGATTAGGCGAACTATCGATATACATTTCCGAATGATCTTACAATTTTTTCTTGATCCTGATCAAGTTGCACATTATAATATGTTTCCCACTTTTAATTCAAAAGTTATGCAAGAGACATTCCCATCCAAATATTCTCCGAAGAACGCAATTTAATGAGAAGTATACAACATTTTTGTCAATTAACGTAACTTGGGTGGATCTGATGAGATCAATTAACTGAAATGCAGAATTTTAGATAAACCGTTCCCTAAACGCATAAAACAATGCCCAAAAAAGTCAAAGCTTTCATGAGGTACCACCCATTGAGCCGGGCAAGAGGGGCCACTGCCCAGGTCCCTACCCCCCGAGGGCCCTGCAATTTGGAGAAATTCGGTAATCTCAGAATGGAAAAATATAACCATAAAAATCTGGTGTGATCGCCATATTGACGTATCTGATATTGGTTTCAGTGTACCTCAATCGTCGCCCATTCTACCTAGATGCAGAATGTTATGTGCTATTAAGGACTCGCGCTACGAATTGGCCTGACAATAGGGCTCTAATAATTACATCTATAGGGCCCGTAAAACATAGTCGCCCAGTGCCGCACAAATCATAGTTCCCTATCGTTGCCCAGGGCACCGTAAGCCCAAGGGGCGGCCCTAATACCTTGCAATCGGAAATTATCGTTTTCCAGAAATGGAGTCTCTCAACCCGGTGTCTCTTCTATACTTCTATATATCTTCATAGAGATTTACCAAAAAAAATAATAAAATACAAAAGAAATCGCCACGCTTCGTTAAAGATTGTTACGAGCGAACATATAGTATTTCATAACTTTTAGAGGGATTAAAGTGGGGGCCCCTAGAGACTCGTAGGCCACACGCTACGCTTAGTTTGTTTGAGAAATTCAAAACTAGTGTGTTTCAGAGCGACACAGAGAATATCATCATGTCGCCTTATTACATTTCTAGGTCTGACGGAAGCGGTAAAATAAGAGAGACATTATCGACAAGATAGGTACAAAAACTTGTTCATTCCGCGCACAGTAAGCGACCACAATATAACTGAGCTCCACTAAATACATTCCCCTAATACACGTCACCATTTCACCTCCCAAAACCTTATCCCTTACATCTTTACACGGCTGGTGTCCTAACACTCCGTGCCACACACCCATGCGGCGGCTGGCAGGGTAGTATTTAGATGTATACCAATAAAGCACCCTACGATCTATAATAGGAGAGAATGGTAAGCTATAATCCAATACTAGTGAACACAGTTTTAACAATATTCTAAGGTCTCATTCAGGGTCAAATTACCGAGGATTATCGTAATATTAGAGGTCCTATCGAAGAGGAATAAGATTTTGGTCCAAACGAAAAAATGTTACAGTAGAAAGCACTTTGTACTCTCTATTCCAGCCCGACGTTTAAAAACCTTCCAATTTAAATGGCTAGTTACCTTCAACCACATCCCTTCGGATTTATTCCAAATACGGAGATGGGGAATGCACAGGTGAATGTGATTGGGAACAATTTTTCCTATATCGCATGCATGAAAAATTCCCACAGCTTTCGCTTCACTATCCAACATCTTGTACAACATACAAGTTGAGGAAGATGACGAAAATGAGAAAATGGGAGTGGCCAGGAACTTGAAGAACGCATAAGCTCTTCATTAAGGCTTTCTGATAATGCATTCCGTCGATAAACATGCACTTTTTTGTTGGTCGTTCAATCCAAAGATTGGTTGACTGCAGCCTTCCACTCTTTCCCATCCAATACTAGTTCTCTTACCTGCTGCTATCTTTTGCTATATACTTTCCTCTGTATTAGGTCCGTGATCTAATTCTTGGGTCTTCCTCTGAGGGCTCTTCCCTCTATTTTTCTTATTTTTTCCATCCTTTTTATCTTCAGCATCCTCCTCCAGCACCAGGTTTCAAAGGCTTCTAGTCCGTTCTAATCAGCTTTTCCAGTGGTCCATGCTTATAATCCATCGAGTGCTACGCTCCATATTTCCGTTAAAATAGACATTTCATACTAAGCTAGTCCCAAGGGACGGCGTGGCACCTGACATGAGACATCGGACCACCTATTTTGGCTACTGTGACCACGATTGTTTCGTGGCCTCTTCCCGGGCTTCTACTACCCGATCCTACTATTGTTTCTAAACGTCCCTATTCACTCCTGCTCGACTAGGCCCTAATATTATATAAACTATTTTGTTTTTGGTTTTTAAAAATTACGGTGTTAGCCGGTCATAATCTAAATGGACGTTTAAGATTTCAATGGAGCTCCGAAGGGCAATCATGCTGGTAGTGAGATCAAAGCCTCTGGACCAAATTCCTAGAGTTGAGAGGCCCTTTATAGTTGACTTAGGGAGGGCCCCTCTTGCTCCGACCACGATGGGAACCACCTGGAAGTGGGATGTTTTTAGTTGGTCGGAGATTGTTTCGTCCAGAGCGCGGTATTTGTTCTCTTTTTCTCTAAAGGCAGCGGCGAGTGACTGCTCACGTTCGATGCGGACTATGACGTCGACAACGAACACCCAAACCCCGTCGGTTATGACTAGGTCCGGTTTGAGCAACTCTCCACCGCTGCCCCTGAAGGAATGTTCTCTAATTACCTTCAGGTTTTTAGCCTTGGCCTACTCTTCTACAACCTTCACTATTTCGACGTGACGATGCATCCTTTCAGGTTTATTTTGAATGCACTCCCCCAGAACGTGTCCCAGACTTTCCAACTTCACTTTGCATCGTCTGCATTCTGGGGGAATAGTTGCATCTGCCCTTCGGAGCGTCGTCCTCACCCCGGCAGTATTTGTTCTTAATTTGATAGCATCAAGCCATCTAAAGGATTTCAGGAGCGAGGGTTTAAAGATCCATGCGTTTCCAATTGGGTCGTCTTTGAAATCGGCCACCCCCGCCCCTTGGCAGGCCAGCTCTTTCCATTCCTGCTGCTCTTTCCTTTTTAGTTTTCTTTTGTGTTCCTCTAACTGCCGGGGTGTAATTGGCCAATTGATTCGTAACCTTTGGGCGGTGGTTTTTAATCTACTTTCAAAGTCGCAATTTTCTACCACCACCCTGATTAATCCATCCTCCCTATCCTGCAGGGCGAGTCCCGCCTTGAGATTGCCCAGGGCGCACTGGGTCTCTATGCGGGGGATTCCCAAACCTCCATCCCTCTTCTTAGTGTAGAACAAGTGGTCCGTCGTCGTTGGATGGAGGTGTAGTATCTCCCTGAACAAACTACTTAGGTCTCTGTCGAGGTCTCGGAGGAGACCGACCGCGGGGAGTGCGATGTTCAGGGAGTACAAAAATTTGGGAATCAAATTATTTACGATTAGCACTATCTTCTGAGCCGGTTTCAGTGCTAATCGTCTCGCCCTGTTTGCAGCTAGCGCCAGTCTGCTAAAATGCTCCTTATTGTTCACGCCTTGCTGCAAAGTATAATTCAACCCTAGGTAGCGTAAGGGTGTGGTGGCAGTGGCAAAGGGAATCTTCTCCTGCCCCACTTTCAGACTGGCGCTTGGAATTGTCCACGTCTTGCCCCTGTTTTCGACGCCGAAGGCCAAACATTTCGAGGGGGAGAGATTCATGGCCAATGAACTGAGGAGCTCGACTGTGACGTCGACCTCGTGCTGCAATGTTTGTTCGTTCTCGCTCAAGATGATCAGATCATCAGCGAATGCTAGCACCAAGGTTCGCACGTCCCCCACCGGGAATCCCTTGCCTTGGGATTGTAGATTCCGCACCAGGGAGTCCATCACGCAGTTGAAGAGCATGGGGGATAAGGGATCCCCCTGCTTTACTCCCCGCTTGAGATGGATGCGCGGGGAGCCGTCAACGCCTAGGGTTGTGTGAACCCCCGGTACATCTCCTCTACTAGCCCAATGAAATGGCCCGGTATCCCGCGTGAGGTGAGTGCTGCTGGCTGCGTGGGGCACAGTATCGAAAGCCTTCCCAATGTCTAGCAGGCACCCGAACAGTCTTCTTCCATTCCTGCTTTTCCCCATTCTGATGAATTCGTCCAGCAGGAAGGCGTTCTCATAAGTTCCGTTTCCGGCCATGAATCCTCTCTGGCGCACATCCAATTCCACTAGCCCCTTAATCCGCTTGTCAAGGCATCCCGAGTACAAGCAGCACAAAAGGGAGCTAATGGTAATTGGTCTATAGTTTGCCGCGTTCCGTGAATCCTTGTTAGGTTTTGGGATCAGGCACGTCCGGCATTCTATCCAGGCTCTGGGGGTCTTCTGGGCCAGCATACAGACGTTGAATAATCTGGATAGCGTTGCTGGCATCAGTTTATGGCGTAGCACGTCAGCCTTCACCACCCCGTGGTTAAGAGAGTCATAGTTACTCCCGCCGACCGGGGGGGGGGGCACCAGTAGAATTCCCCCGCCGGGTGACGACTGCGGGACTGTGAGTCTATCCTCCTTGATCAGAGTGGAAACCGGCGGTTCACCCACTTACAGCCCCAATACCCGAAGCACCTGAGACCCGGACTATCCCACTCCTCAAAGCGTTCGAGGCTCTCAACGTCACAGACGTGACTTCTTGATTATGCCTAAAACCCCAGGCAGCAGGGACCACCCGGATGCAGGCCCAGGCCAGTGGCGCCACAGGGCACGAAGGAGATAGCTAGGCTCGGATACTAGTGCCTGCCCCAGTGCGCAGGTCCGACACCTCAAACGCCTCCCCTCTCGCATCCAGGCGGCGGGGATGGACCGAAACCCCCCCTGGATAAGGCAAATGCACGCACTTCAGGCCCGATCATCCCAACCTAGTCCCTACTAGCGAAGATACAGCCACTAGGAGGCCGACACCAAAAGGGTGGATCGCCGGAGCCGGGCCGGCGATGGGCTCCACCCTCCCCTAGCCCCAGTGTCTGCAGAGATTACTCCGCACCGTTGGACTGGTAACCGTCAGCACCGCTTGCGCGGATACTTCCCACACATCCTGTTGAAAGCCACTGTGGCCTGTTACCCACAGAAGTGGGATTAGGTATCCAACTGGCTTCCTTTTCCGGGTAAACGCCGTGTGGTCTGCTGAGGATTCGTCATCGGGTCAGGGTCTCCGCGTGCGTGAGACCCATCGCCTCGAAATGTCGCGCGTTTACCCCCCACGGTTTTCACATACTGTTTCCTGGTTGGTAGTCCTATCCTCTTTGAGCTCAGCAGTTATCTTTTTCTTACGAATGCCTTCTTAGCTTGGGCTATTCTCCGCTTGATGTCCGTTGTCCTTCTTCCGTCCCTTGTGATGGTACTTTCGAGTTAGGTGAAGGAACCCAATTGCTCGAATTTCACTCTATCAAGGTAACTTTTACATTCAGCTTCTCTCTTTGGCTCTTTATTGCACTGATAAAAAGGGGAGAGAATAAATCACGCAGATGATCTGGAGCGGGAGTCACCTGACACGGGACATACGGAATAGTGAAATCCACACGGAAAAGATAATCGAATGCGAATTAATTTCAACAGCGAATTCCGCACATTCGGGAAAGAATGGCCTCCACGAATAATTTAGATCGCAGACCAGCAGCCGAGAGAACCGTAGGGGAGAGGGAGCGAGCGAACCACGCAGTTAGATAGTCTTTTGTCGATAGCAATTAATTAAGCACGCCGCCTCTCGCGGCGCCTCACCAAAAACGACGCGGGTTTGACGATGGGAAAATGGGGCGGGGGATGGGATGCAGCCGTGGACCGCACGTCTACTCCCGCGTGCCAGAGAGAGAGAGAGAGAGAGAGCTAAAACTTGAACAATAATCCATTCCATTACGCGACGCCGGCCGCGTTTGTCATTAAACCTGAATGTATTTCGACAAAACAGATAATTCCAATTCCCCGTCGGCATTCGTCTTTTTATGAGTGATCCCGGAATATTTAGTCGCGCGAACTTGTGCTCGCGATGCCGAGCCGGGAGCGAATAATTTGATAAAGCCCAAACTATTGGGAGAACGGGGCTCTACCGCGCGGAGCTCCCCCCGGGGACCGCCGTAAATGCATGCGCGTAACATATTGTAACGGCGAGTAATATTTATAGAAATATCCCTAGAAGGTTCCTATTCCCCGTGAATGCTCACCGTTCCCAGCACTTAAGGCGACGCATCACACCCGCTCGACAGGTCGGATTTGTGATGATTTCCGACCCCAGATTTTTTGTTAAAGTCTTACGTCATCAACTTGAAATTTTTATAGTATAAAGAATAGACCTTTTCCAAGGGAGGCTCGTATCTGAAACATGAAAATTTTATCTCGGAGCATAATTAATCCAACGGGAAAACGGCAAGATGCAGGGTATATTTTTATAAAAACTATTATTATTATTATTGACATATCTAAAACTAATGGAGATGTATAAATCCCTCTTCTATCGGAATGCTAAGTAACAGCCGTCACGGATGTAAGATAGAATCTGTAATTGGTATATTTCTACAAGCTACCTGAATGGTTTTCAGCCATGATGTGCTCGGACGGTGATGCAATTAGTTCAGCCTTCTTTCACAGATCTTATATCAGCGCTGCCTGTACTTACGCGCCGGAGACTTGGCTACAACTTACCGACGACTGTTGCCTTGTGCGATAGTTATCCTGGAGTAAGAGACTCCTGACGCCAAAACGCCTCGATCGGGTGCGAGTGACACCATCTTGTGGATTTTCGGTAGAACTTTTCCTTACCGAAGGGTATGATGCCTCCTCTTAAGTGGCGCAGCTAGGGTGCTGAGAACATGGATTCAATGAAAAATATAGCACACGAATGTATTCGTGCGAGACGACGAAACGAAATTTCGGACAAGTGTAAGTGAGGGTAAGAAGCGATTCACCCTTGAATCAATTTCGGGAATAGATTTACCGTTGAAGAACCCTACGTTAGTGCGTCAGTGCAAAAAGACTTATGATTCCTCGAAGTAAAGAGGACGCACCTGGACTTTCATCGATTTGGAGTCAACTACACGAAGATGAGTGAGCCGCGCTAATTTTTTCACGGGAATAATGATTTAAAATGCATGATAAATTTTGTTCATTACACTGTTAAAAGTTCAATAGTACATGATATTGACTAGAGGTAGTTTCTTCAAACGACAGCATACGCCTATCCAAAAATGCTCGTGAAGTAATTGCACTTGGGCTAAATACATGCCATGCCATTTTCGGCGATGCATGAAGAAACTAGGATTTTACAAGCAAATAGCAGGAAGGTCCTCGGATGAAAAAATCCGAGGACAGATGCTCTATTGCTCTGGTCAGGCAAAATCTCGAATGAGTCGTAAGTATTTGGGACAACTCAAGTCTCAAGTCCAAGAAAGATTTCATAGGTGAATTAAAATACAAGGTACGTTTCGATAAAAGCTGTAATGAACGAACTGTGCGTGTACTATATCTGACGAATGTACTAGTTTGGGAGACTTAGAAGCAGCACGAAACGCTAAGGTTAGGTATACGCGATTAGGTGTAAGAGAGCGTATTGGCACAAACTTTGTGGAACCTATGGATTTCCATATGTGAAAATAAACACTTGTACAATTTCCACACTTTTATTTTCGTCACCGATCATGGTTTCAGCACATTATGACATGTCAGCACACATATGATATGAGATCAGCACGATGATGGCATAATGTGGTGGAACCATGGTCGGTGACGAAAATAAAAGTGTGGAAATTTTGTTTATTTTCAAAAATGGAATTATTAGGCGCTTGAAAAATTCAGGTCGGGCTAGTTTCAGGATGATACCACGGGTGTAATTTTAACTTCGCACTGGATCTCTAGAAGTGGAGGAGGCGGTCAAGTAATCTTAAGACATGCGGCGTAACTGAAGGGTATAAAAACTCCTTCCCAAGCACCACCAGTGACAAAAACATATCGAGACAGTGGTATACAGCATTTACAAACACTTCTCCTCACGTCTTCTCCTTCATTCAATTCCTTTTCTCTATTCATTTCATGATTGCAGTACAAAAATCCTCTCCTAAACCCCGCAGCAGAGGCTCACAGGGTGGAATGTAAATGAAAATTATGAATCATGATGAAAGATATGCGTGTACTCATCATATCGCTGCTAGGAATTCGAGCCGCCAATAAAGGGGCGTTAAGGTCATGGGAAATACTGCACGATGAGGCGTACCAATTAGAGAAAGTTCTCATACGAGCTCACCAAAAAAGTTAAGAAATCATAGAGCAAGTAAAATAAAATATAGGGAAACAAAAATCCACCTGCATGAAATTGACACGGCGGAGGAAAAAATTACTTCCCAAAATTAGGTCATCTAATTAAAGTATAACACAACACATAATATAAACACTAATCAAACGAAATGGAAGAAGAATATCAAAGTAACCGAAAACTTGCAATTGTGTTTGTCGTCGCCATACGTAAACCTCAGAACAAATGGCCAGGTGATGAAGACAGAAATTGATGAAAAGGAACTAAGCAACACTACATAATGAGTAGGTATATAGAATGCTTGAAAGGAAAATTGATAAAATTTTAGATTTGGATTTCAACTCTCAATATCTTTAGGTCGTACTGTATCCGGTCGATAATGTGGGACGAAAGTTAATTCCTTGCCATAAAAAAAATCAACGTAATGCGCATATGTGAACCTTTAGGTGCATGTATTCATGAAAGACCTCAGAATTAAGAAACAGAAATAATATGAATTCCTGAAACTTTGCCATTATTTCATGTGAGGTACCTTCATCTACTCAATACAATTATATATTTCAACAAATTAAAGATACAACTACGTTATCAAAAAATAAATAAAGATGAAAGAGAGACCCCTTAAAGTAAAGGACTCTACTTGGATACTTACGGAGCTCATGACTCCACAGCATAAGTTATGAAGCCATATATGAAACCAATAAATTTTTAGAATATTCCTTAACAATTCAGTACGTGTGATCAACGCACACAATGCACATGAGAACGTCAGTACAATCCAAAGATCTTGAGAGTCAGATCCAAATCTAAAATTCAGAGCTCATCTATTGAACACACTAATACTGGAAATGATCTACCTTTTCAGGGACAGATTAAAGCAAAAACTCCAGCAGTTGGGAAACAACAAATTATAAGATCCTCATTCAAAAAATACATTTCTATAAATTAAAGATTCAACTAAGTTTTGATAAAAATAAATGAAGATGAAAGAGATACCTGAAGTGAGAGTTAATTACTGCACTTAACAATGTAGTACGTAGGGTCAACGCACGTACAGCATTAGAGAACGACAGTACGTCCGTATATCTTGAGACTCGCGATCCAAACAAAAACGTCAAGGTTACCTAACCCATGAACTCAATGATGCTGGAGGTGGTGAATGGACAGAAAAAGCAAAACCCCAGCAGTTCGGAAACAATGCATCATAAGATTCTCATTAAAAATATTAATTTCAACAAATTAAGGATACATCTAAGTTTTTACAAAACTAAATGGAGATGAAAGAGATACCCCTAAAGTTAAGGACTGAAAAAATAAAATAACTCGATAGTAATTTCCGAACTGTTTTAATGAAAACTGACCATCGTTTCGACTCTTATGTCACTATCACGGTACAATTGTTAATATTCCGATTCAGAGTGTACATATTGAGATGAAATAAATACACTTTGTATAATCCACACAAAAATTTAATGGTATGAGCCCGACCGGTTTCAACACTTTCGCGTCATTCTAAAGGAACTATACATATTCCTTAGTTAGTTCCTTATACATATTCCTTAAAGTATAGTCCCTTGAGAATGACACGAGAGTGTTGAAACCAGTTGGGCTCATACCATTAAAATTTTATGTGGACTATACAAAGTGTATTTATTTCATCTCAATATGAATTCTAAATTCCACAAAGTTAGCTCCCAAACCATTGAAGATATCTGTATATACCCCTCAGCAGAACAAAGATATGTCCTAATAAAACCAACTCCCTCACCAATCTTTATTTTTCTAAGAGGTATATATAGAATTTAAACTTACATACGCTTAGGACTGTACTTTACGATGCAGTGCGAGTGATCAACGCACATGAGAACGCCAGCACGAACCGAAGACCTTGAGACTTGGGATCTAAATCTAAAAGCGAGATAACAAAAATTGACGACGGTCTTCGAGCACGGCCGTCAGACCCGGCCACACCTACTGGATTGGCACCATCTCCGCTGCCTCCCCCACACCCCGCCTTCCCCCCCGCCAGTTCCCCTCTGCTCCCTCCCACACATGCACCCGACACATACCGATTCCTCGCCCCGACACGAGCCCTCTTCCATTCCCCCCCAATCAATCTGCACTCCACCACTCCACGCCACCCCACTCTCTTTCCTTATTCTCGTCTCCCGCTCACTGCCACCCCTGTTGCCAGGGGCAACACCAACATCACGAGTGGAACTCAGCCTTCGGGCCGAGAGGAGCGTCGCGGTAACCTCCTTCCCCCCCACACAACGGCCACCAAACCCGGGTGCTCATCATAGAGAGAGCCCCACATCCTCCCGACCTTACACATTGAATCCTCCTCCTCCCCATACTCTCTCCACCCCCACACACTCGAGCACATATTCCATCGTCGCTATTGTGCGGGGACGCCTGATAGATAGACGGAGAGGGGCGAGGAGTACGGCTGGGGGGGGGGAGACACCGAGGGGAGAGAAAAATATATAGGAAGAGACACCGCGCCTAGGAAGTGAGGGAGGGTGGCTTCGTGGGAGCAAAAAAAAAAGAAACCTACAACGTATCCCCGACTCCTCCCTTCGCTTCTTCCCTTTCCCCGAGACGAGTCCTTTCCGCACCCTGCCCTCACAGCCCCCCTTTCATGCCCCCCCCCCCATGCCCCCGTTGGAATCACCCTGGGGTTCGCTCCGCCTCAACCCTCCCACTTCATCCCCTCCGTATATCGCCATAGGGCGTGATGTGTTCGGGTGGAGTGAGGGGGGTACGCGAGGGGACGGAAGAGGCGGGTGTACGAGCAGGTCAGCATGGGGGCAAGAGAGTGGGCAGGAGGCTGGAAGCAGTATTGCGGCGGCAGAGGGGCAGGGACGGAGGGAAAAGGGGTGGCCACGGACCTTTCCGGGGGATGGGAACGGATATGGAAGATCCGAGGGGAAGGGTAGGGCACCTCTCACGCAACATCCCCGGGGAACGGGTGGGTTACGAGGGGGTGAGCGATGGGTTTAAGTCGGATGGGGTGGGAATGGATTGGTGGAAAAAGGGTGAGAGAGCAGGAGGGGGGTGCAGAAAGAGAGAGGGATGAACCTCCTCCCCCCCCCCCTCTCCACCGGAGAAGGATGGGAAGAAACGACGAGAAACGGGGAGAGATAGGGAGAGTTGGTTTCGGAACGGAATGGGGGGGTAAGTTGCGCTGACACGGGAGGGGTGGCTTGAAATTCGCTTTCCGAAGGGGACAAAATGGTGACGCGAGGGCGAACAAAGAGGTAGGTTGTGGATTACGCCGAAGAGAGGAGATATTGAGGAGGAGGCGCAGGGCATTGGGGAGGCTGCGAGGTGAAAACACGGGATGATTTTGCATGACGCTCATCCATTTGAGAGGCGGATGACTGGGAAGAGGAGAGGGAAAGGTTTTGAAAGGCAGGTCGGCCTGGTATGCACGCACGAGTCCCATGGAAACGGGATGCTTGACGGACCGATATTTTTCCCATTCACGGCCGTCTCGATGGCGCGGCTCTCACCGCGAAAAAGAGAGAGATGGGTGACGGATGGGAAATGAAATAAAAAGACGGGAGGAGTAAAAAGAAAAAAAAGGACTAGCCGAACAGATCAACCCACTTGAAGTGTCGAGGAGGACCCTACTCGTCCTCCGACCGCACCGTCCCCAACCCCGACCCGGTGAAACTAATTAATCAAAGTTTCGAACGCCATTAAGGAAATCAATTACGTTCGCACTTATTGACAAAGTGGGGGAATGCTAGTTATCCACGTGGATCCCGCAATGAATGGGACTCGTGGAAATACCGACCCTTTTATTAAAACATCAGCGCACGGGAGGGCGCGGATTGCACCAAGGGGAGTTCATACTATGCCAAAGGAGCTTCCTTACCCAACGCACCACAAAGGCATTCCGAGCTCAATTGAAAGCAATAGTAGTTATTTTCTGCTCTTGATACCGGAGTTACTCGTCCGTAAAAAAAAGTCCCAATCGTGTACAGAGATGCTGACGGTGCATGACTTTAGTAAAAAAACGTCTCCATGAGGGGATAAAATGATCAGGTGGTGTAAATCACGACGCCCGTCAGTGTTGCTAGCGACAAACTGAATAAAAGGGAGGTTGTGCAAGAAAAGTATAACTGACTGACTGACTGCCACGGTAGCAAGCATTCAACGTCTCTTCAGGCGCGCAATATGGCCAGAGTTCCGTTCAATACACAGCTCTACGCGGTGGCCCATTGTTATCCACTGAACATTTCATTTTCAGACTGAATATCAAAGAAAAGAAACAACTATGGCCCAAGAAATATTGATCGGTGGAGCAACTTTAACGGTTAACAGTTTCAACATGGAGTTCCTTCATTGATACACAACAAAAATTGAATTGAAAACTGAAAAAAAATGAATAAGAATGAAGTCTTCATCTACATCTACATATTACCCCGCAAGCCGCCTCAAAAGGCGTGTGGCGGGGGGTGTTAGGACACCAGCCGTCAACAAAAAAAAAATAAAATAAAATAAAAGTTCCGCCTAGCATTTATTAAAGTCCTTAATTGTTCGGGGGAAAAACGAATTCCCATACCTATCCGTTCGGCAAAATATCTCTCTTAATTTATCGATTCTGTCGGACCTGGAGATATAATGTGGTTCTAATATGATGTTCTCCGTTTCGCTCAGAAAGATATCCATTCTCAATTGCTCAAGCAATCTAAGCCTAGCGCGTAGCCTCCGAGTCTCTAGCGGCTCCCACCCTAAATCGTTCAAAATCTGTGTAACGCTTTCTGTACGGCCGTAGCAGTTTTTGACGAATCGCGCAGCTTTCCTTTGTATTTTAAGTTCATGGACTAGGTCTTTCTCCGTCGGATCCCATATGCTCGCTGCATATTCAAGGTGTGGCCGAAAGAGTGCGAAATAGCACCTCTCTTTCACTTTATCATCCGAAAATCTTCCCACAATACGCTTGACAAATCCTAGCTTCTTCAGGGCTCTGCCACAAATATTTCTTAGATGTGTCCCCCACGATAGGTTAGAAGTTATAGTAACTCCCAGGTATTTCACTTCATCTGTCGCATTTATGCTAACGCCATCCACAACATATACAAAATAGTAGTCGAAGTACCAAAAGTACCTTAGGTCGAAATACAATGAAAACCAATCTCACTTGGGCTAAGGCAAATTCATACAGCGTAAGAACCACTTACTGAATGAGCGCCAACAATGATCACTGCAAGGTCGGGTTTAATATGATGAAAGAGGCTAAGTTTATCACTCAAGCAGTGTATTTATATAACAACAGGAATGGCAATTCTATGAAAAATAAGGTTTGAATACAACTACCGCCATCGACAGTTCCTACAACGATAGACTCTGGGCATTTTATAGCGGTGTTGACGATGGGAAATCGAAATGGATAAAAAACGCCATCTGCGATTACCATTGCCAATATAGCAATCAAAAGATGTGTACTTCAACGATTCATACACACGGTTGAAACCACCTCCTGAATACACAGTTTAGATTAGGTGAACGTGCAATTGTCAAGACGTTAACGTGGTTTGCGGCGTGAATTATTTCAATGTAGCAACGCTTCCACATTTTTGGCGTGCATTCAAAACGATTAGCAATATACTACGCAATTTAAAACAGAACGGTAATCTTTAGAAGTTAGAACGAGACAAAAAACTAAAATGCATAATGGGCACACCTTGATATCCAAAGCATACCCCAAGATGGGCAAATGGAAAACGAGAAAATAAACCACAATCACGAACATCAATCCAATTCACGAATAAGGTGGATAAAAGTTAGCCTCAATAGCTTACGACACGCATAGTGAGCACATGATAAATCTTGGATTATTAACCTTGGCATAGTTGTAACAAATTAGGTCTCGAAGGCTTACTGTCAACGGTAACCACAGGACCACTTTCTGTTCATTGCACACGGCATAATTAATAATGATGAACAAATAATACTCGATGCGCATAATGGAATTCATTATTTTCTTCAATAAGTAATGTGCTCAGACCTGCACGATAATCGACACGGCTTTGGCGTGATGTTTCCACCTTTGTTATCACATAACATTGATATTAATTATTAACGCTTCAGTGGTTTAACTAATTACGGAATACCTATTTTGCGCACCATTAGCTATATTTTAGCTAACCCTTCGTCATAATGTGAATAGACTTATTTCACTGCTTCCAGGTAAAATTTAACCGTCTATATACCGATTTCTTCGTCCACCATATGCAGTCATTTAACATGTTACCCCACTCGTGGGAGAATCAGAACTAAAAGTTACGAATGAGCGACATTTTCGTCGCCAAGCTTTAAAATTGAAGTCGAAAGACATAAACATGTACAAAAACCTAATCAGAGACAAAAAAAACTCTCCTATATGTCACCTCTACGTCACTCAGCGTGATAGAGGGTTAACCAGCACAAAATAGAAATAAAATCGGCTGAAACTATATAACATGCGGAAAAGGAGAGGGATAGAGACTCAAACGGGAGGAAAAGAAACCGGAATAATTCTTATCATTCCTCTTTCGAGGTGAAGTTCTGTCAAACGTGAAGGGTCAAAAAGTTTTTGACAACGTTTAGAAAGAGTTTATAATCATCATCATGGCTGCATCATAATAAAACAAAGAATGACGACAGTAAAAGTTTTAAAAGATATATTATGAACCCGATAACATATGCATAAAACCACGTACACAACATACGTATGTATCTGACTAATTGCAAGATTTACCTTCGAAAAACGTGGATGAATAGTGCCCCAGGGATCATGTTGAAGCCAACTAATTAACCTAGAGAGCGATATAGAGGTTTGCATTGCATAAATAAACTTCTACAGTCAAACTGTCGCGCAGGATAAAGTTATTAGTAGGCCATCAATAATACATAACAGACCATGGGTTTATAAAATAAAAAAGGTTATCCCCCACTAAAGGTTGAATAAACAAAATACAGAATATTTGATTTAAATAAATTATTTACAAGTATGATTGGGTATCAACAATGATTAAGTTATACAGAGGCTCGGAGGCTATACATTAGACTTAGCTTGCTTGAGAAATTCAGAACTGATATTTTTCAGAGCGACACAGAGAATATTATCATGACTCCTCACTATTTCTCTAGGTCTGACAGATGCGATAAAATAAGAGATACATCGTCAAAAAGATAGGTGCAAAAACTCGTTCTTTCCGCGAACAATAACCACAATTAAAATTGAGCTCTAAATATACTCCCATAATACATGTCACCATTTCACCTCCCAAAAACGTACATCTTTACACGGCTGGTGACTTACCACCCCCTGCCACACGCCCATGCGGAGGCTCGAAGGGTAGTATGTACATGTAGATACAATAGAATCAAAACATTCTATACATTTCATTAAATCACAAATCTTCTTCTAATGTTAGGAAAAGAAATGGATCCAAGGATAAATGGAGAGGAGACGGAAAAATTTCGCGAGGAGTGCGAACAGAGATAGACTTGTTACGCTGATAGCGGGATAAAAGGGATAGTGCTGAATAAGCAGGGGAGAGGCAGCAATACGGCTATTGTAATAATATAATACGGCGGGAAAAAGGAGGGCAGTAAAATGAGTAATCAAACGGAAATAATCGAGGGAATTGTTAAATGAAGGTAAAAATGGTCTCCGTAATATTTGTTAGTTAACAATACCCTCCGAACCTATCTTAACGATAGAATACTCTGAACGGATTGCCAAGACCACGGAGCTATTAATGGAGGTATAAAGGCAAGAGGTAAAAATAGGGATGAGGAAAATTTAGTTTTTTGGTTAGTCCGCACACATTTTATTAGGGCTTTCTTGATGCATTAAATGCTTTATTTACCTGATATATCTCAGATTTTTTAACCATATCGTCACATTTTCCGCAGTGACCTCAAGTTGCAGGGATGTCTCGAATCGAATGACTCAAAACACAACGTATCGGACTACAGTATACAAAATAAAAAATATCAGCAGGCACCAATGTGATAAGTTAGGACAATAGATTTAAAGCGTAAAACAAATGGTTGGCATATTACTGCCTCGTTTGGTACCAAGTTAGTAATGATATCGTAAGTCAGGAAACTATCAAACGATATCAGGCATAGTTTGCGAATTTTTGTCCCCGAGGACCATAAGTAAAGTGCTTAATAATCACCAGGGTTGAAATTCGCTATGATAAAATCATTTGACTTGACCGGGATTTGAACCCGGATCTCCCAATTGCCGGTCAGGTGTGTTAGCCAGTTACACCACCAAGCCATCTTCCTTCAAGGCGAATTTCGAGGGGGGTCATGTGCTACAATGTAGACTTGAGGCCTGAACATCTAGTTCGCATAAACCCCCCTCGAAATTCGCCTTGAAGGAAGATGGCTTGGTAGTGTAACTGGCTAACACACCTGACCGGCAATTGGGAGATCCGGGTTCGAATTCCGGTCAAGTCAAATGATTTTTACATAGCGAATTTCAACCCTGGTGTATATGCACCCGTGCGAGTGACTTCGTATCACATCATTTGTTACATGCAATGTTTGGAAATTTGTTTAATAATCGTTGTGCTGTCACTCGCTCTGACTCAAATCGGATGTATTAAATAACATGATGAGGACGCTAAGAATGGAAACCCGGGTAGTGTGAGTTATTATCTTTGTGGAATTGTAAAAGTTACATAATTAAGTATTTTTCATCATGGAATACCACCAATTACGAGGGAAGGTGTTTAAAGAGTTAACAAAAACACGCCATCTTTACTCGGAAAGTAGTATCAGTATTCCATTTCAATTTGCTTCGATGGCTAAGGCCATTTCTCATAATGTCTGCCATTTGCAGACGAAAAACGGTACTCGGACGATCGAGGAATATCACCCCTCCAAATCTAGCCTAGTCCAACGATGCTTGACCTCGCTGGCTTTTCGGGAACCGTTGTTTCGTTCGAGGCGGACCGTTGCCCTTGACTCAATGAGCTTCGCTGAGTTGAAAAAGAAAAAGTAAGTTCTGCGACCTTCGACATCACTCGTCGAGTTTTGCGTCGGCCCCAGTGAAATCACCAAGCGGAGCACACGAGAGGGCGATCGAGGGCAAACCGACGCCCTATCGCACCAACCAGTCCACTCACTCCATGTCCCTTCCTCCCACTCCCGAACGACGGTGGAAATCACACGAAGCGAATCACGCGCACCGAGCTCCAATCCTATCCCTTGCACTCTCGCCCTGTCAAACCGAAATGTATTAACAATACGGACACGACAAGCCCCTCGAATTAATTACGCAGGCACGCCCGATACATAATGCGTGAGGTTGATGCGGCAGACAACAATTCCAGCCGCCTGATTCGGAGCCGTCCCTACGGTGTAGCCTCTCTTCCCCCATCGGACTCCAAATCCTCTCCCTACGTCACCCCCCCTTACTGCCTGGAGATCACAAGCGGCGTGTATCCCGTGGGAAACATAGGAGGCGAAATCGAGAGGCATGGGCCAATGGCAGAGGGGATTAGGACGCGGGATTCGACCCAGAGTGGGGGAAGGGAAGCAGTCGGAGAGAAAGGGGAGAGGGTTAGGAGAGAATTACTCACACTGCCCCGCGACCAATACGAAAAGACGGCCGGACTACCCTGGCACCTAGGACCCACACCCATGCACCACCTCCTCCCTCCTCGATGATGCACACTATAGCAGGGACCGGGGTGGGCGGGGGGACTGATGCATGAGGTCGGGGTGGTACACAACACGGCCATCCCTCCGTGACGCGTTTACCACGGGCAAATTGAATGAGAGCACGCTCCCAAACGTGTCCCCTTGACGAGGACGACTTCCAAAAAGGGGAGAGGTTGGAATTCCCGGGAGGGGGAGACGGAGGAACAAGTAAAACACGTAACGAAGGCCGGGAGGAGAGAGCGCGCAAGCGAGAAAAGGGGACGGGAGTACCACAGGGGCAAGGCTTGGGTCCCACTCTCCCGCCCACGCCGCAGCCGCCTCCCAAAGCCACATCGCTGACACCGCATCGTTCGCAAACAAACGAAAATAACCGGGCGACTCATCCCATTTTTCCTCCCCCTTCAACGACCTCTCTCCGTACGACACCCACCCGGAAAGCGAGGAGACAAAAGGATCAACGGGCTGGACCAATCCTGACGGCGCGGCGCGGAGGAGGCAAACAACAAGAGGAGGGAAGGGGCGGAAGAGACTTATAACTAAGTGAGAAGGCACTATTGTAGTGCCGCACGTGCCCACTGCCCTTGGCCTCCCGTTTAATTTGCGGAAGGAAGGAGGCTGAAATATGCATCCTGCTCGTCTTTGAGCAACGGGTGGTGGACGATGGGAGGGACTTCGGCCAAGTAGGGGAGAGCGGACGGTGAAGATTTTAAAGCCGCCAACGGCGAACACCACTGACGGCCGTCGGTGCGACTTCACGTGCCGCATTTGGATACGAAAGGGTGAAGGAGGCGCCGTTGCCTCATGAATTCGTGACCACTGCCACAAGGTGTCAAAGAGGGATCAACTATCTTTTTAAAAGAGTTAAGTATACAATTACGCAGCACTTCACACGAAACAACAATGGCAAACGACAGTTGGCGCCATTCAGGGGGGCCCGACTTGGAGCGAATGTGCAGAAGTAGAGTATACTGAGCTCGAAAGCGTGCGAGCGCCTTGTTTATTGGCATAAGAGCCTATGAAGCTAATTTTCCGTGGACTACCGGAACTATTCCCATTATTGACAGATAAATTTTGAAAAACAATCAGTTGAAAGTATGATTCATCCGTCGATAAATAACGACGAAAACTGGACAGCTACGAACTCTTTCATTTCTAAATTTGACACTTTACCGCATTTTACCTTATTACGACAACACCGTAGTTCTACCTTCCTGAAATGGGCACTGCAGATTATTACACTACTGATGGCTACATGTTTCCAGAAAAGAGACCCTGCATATCTTCGACGTCAAACGGCAAACATCTGGTAAAGGTCTGTGTGGTACAGACATCCTGTGGCATTGATATGTATTACACGGTACAGACTGCAGCTCTGTGTAGTACGTTTCGTCGATAGCTCTTTGGTGCCAACTGGTTTTTTTTTGCGGGTCCTGGTTTCGGGAGTCTGACCACACTATTCTTAGGTCACCAGACATTTAAATGAGGGGAAGAGACCTGATTAAGGGATTCTGCGCATATATTGCCCAGCAGGCCACAGCCAGGGGGGGGGGGGGTGACAGTAGGTGCTAGGTCACCGGTCGGACATGGAATGGAGGAAAGACGACAAAAAAGTGGCGTGGAAGGTAAGCGGACAAGAGAGAGGAGAAAAGAATCCGGTATGGACGCTGATGAAAGCGCAAAAGCCGCTGAATGAAGACAAGCAAAAAAGCATAGGGACAAGCTTAGCATTAACTTAATGGCGGGTGAATGTCATTACACCATCGAAAAAAGGGACCCGTAAGACTGCCAAGCAACGACTCGCAGGGCGACAAAATGCACGGATATAATAACTGGCTGCTCAAAAACTAGCCCTGCTACTCTTCGCCGAGAATTTCATTACTAGAGGTGTACTGAGCTGGAGTAAATCCTGTTCTACATTTCGTAAACGACACCGAAATGAGAGCTCTAAATGGCTAGGTATACTGTGTCAACGGTAACCACGTTTTTTTACCACCAAAATTCTGTTTTGAAGTTCCATTCCACTTAAAGGTCAGCCAGGCAAAATATTTCGTACAGCTCATTCTCATTTTAAAACCTGCGTCCTAAAACTGCGAAGCAAGTGAGTGGTCAGGCAGATTTATCCACTAGCAACCTCCACCCTCCTGAAGGTAAAGGTTGAGGATGTTGAATTTGTTCGCACAAAAAGTTAAGCTACATTAAATAAGGAGTGCCCTCATATCTTTTGTCATCCTAGATACATCAAAGGAGATGATTTGAAATAAAACACTTCCGACTATCCAAGGTTATCGAGTTGATACGCGGAGTACTGCTGACTTAAAGTCTTCAGTGGACAGAAAGACGTGAATTGTTCAAATCCTAAACGTGCTATTTCACGTCTCGCGTGACAGTTTTTCCAATGTAGAGGGTGCCCAGTTTCTCAAGAAAGCTAATATTCACATTAGAATACACCATCACCTGTAAAAGACACTCCTTTCTATAAGTACGAAGATTTTAGTTTAGGATAATCATACTTGCTAACACAATTTTCTGAAGAACCTCATTGTAGGTTTATACGTGCAACAAGAGGTTGAAAAGGCATAAATTCCTCTACCTTCTCGAGTACCGTATAGGAAACTTCTCAATTAAAATGACGGAAACTTGAGGAGCCACAAATTATTCCCATGAACATCATGCGATGAAGCAGCCAGAATCACATTTTTTACAAAGCATTAAGACCTAAGGTGATTCACACAAGGAGAGATTTAAGTCAAATACGCAATTTTTTCCTCGTAAAACTAACGTAAAAAAAACGTCTCTCGCCTCTATATGAGAAGACAAAATGATATGAGATGATATTGTTACATGTTACTTGTTGACTATAATCATTTGCTGTTTTTCTGTCTTATAAAACATTCGTTTGTTTGCTTTTCATTTTTTCTTATTAATAGGTATTACAGATTGTACATTTTTGTTTTAACATACTATTTCGATTATTGATATTGAAACTGTTTTTTCATTTTATTTACCTCGCTCATTTTATATCTCTCTGCTGACTTGAAAGTTGTTTGTTTGTTTTCCTTTTTTTGTAAGGCTTTGTATTTTGTCTTTGTATTCCACTCCTCATGAAGGCATGTAAACTAATTCAATGTCCTAAGGGACTTTGTCCCAGGACAATAAAATTGTTTTCTATTCTATTTCTATTCTAAAACTACAAAAATGGGCAAAAACTTAGAACCAGTGAGTTGTCCTCGTGAATGAGTTATTTAATTAGAAGATAAGTACTGAAAAGTCCAAACTCCAAGGATTCTCTTTATTGCCATTGCTGTATGGACCTTGCTTGAATCGTTTTCTGCCGAAGCTTGGGCGATAACAGCTTGGGAGCAATTGGTAGGCACGGAGGGTTGATGGTGATCAAATGAGCGTAAGGAATCATCATCAAATTAGTCCTCCAAAGACCTGGATATAAAATATCATTGTTGAAAACTCAGGCTGTGAACTTAGACAGTCTCGTTGGAAACACTTTCATTCATAGCCGACACATGAACATAAATGAATGGAAGATTGAATGGCTAGGACTGCCAAGGTAGACCATGAAATGGAAAAATCAAGCAAAAATGAGGGATATTAAAAGTTGCAATTAATTCGGCATGACACTTAAGATAGGGATATATATTAGGATTGAAGAGTAATTATAAAGTTCGAATTTGAGCGATTTTCGCCCTTGAGTCCAAAATATTTGTACAACACCCTCTATCCTTGCCGATACCTATCGTAATTAATGATTCTGACAGCATACATAATGCATGTCATCACGTAAAGTCATTTTTCAAGCATCTGTCAGGCCCTCGTATTAATCCGCAATTGATATATTCCCCGGATTTAGATAAATTACTCTGCAATAACTAAGACTGAAACTATAGATTGGGGAAAGGCTTCATACCTTTCTTGGAGAGAAAATGAATCATTTAGATGAGGAAATGGTACAAATCACTTCTCCTCAAAGTAGCAACACTCTGAGATACAGGATGAGCATAAAGCCACGGAAAACACTTTGAAACAAAGGAAAATATGCGAGGAAAGATGGGCGTGGGAGCAATCCTCACCGGGGCTTTAATAAAGACAGCTTCAATCAAGGACATAAAAGAACTCCTCGAGGATGTTTCTCAGGAATATTATTTTCCAACACCAATACAACTCATTTTGTGGAATAAAAAAAAGCTATTAAAAAACCTCGAGAGAGGCATCGCATCTATTTCCGCGAGACAAAACGGAGGAGAGAGGGAGAGGGATTTAAAAAAATAAGTACAAATAAAACAGCTGAAAATGGAGGAAATGAAATGACCGGGACTCTTGAGGGCTCCCCCCACCCCCCCCCCCCCCACGAAGAGATCGCGCCAATGGACTCGCAACATTACGACGCCGAATTTCCGCACCGTGGGACGCGCTCCGGACTTTGGAGAGAGTTTTTAACGTACCGATACTCGAGTATTTTCGTTCCTCCAGGAGGGGGAGAGGGAATCGAAGGAAAAATGGGGAATATGAACTTGAGAGAGAGAGAGAGAGAGGGAGGGGATGGGAAGGTGTAGAATAAAAATGAGCGGTAATGACCAGCCGTCTTTCACCCCCCCCTCCTCCCCCCCGGAAAGGCGAAAACCTTCCCACCCGGGGACTCTCGTAAACCGTGAGACGGCGAGAGAGAGAGAGGCATTCAGATAGAGGAGGAAGCTGGGCGAAGGATGGAAGGGGCGAATAATTAAAAAAAAAAGAAGAAAGACGAAATCAAGGGAGGAAAAGACTCGAGACGAGCGAAAAGATGAAAAATATAATAGCTAGAGCACGGGCGGAATCTCCGGTTACCCTTACTCTCCCACCCCAACCGGATCCTCTCGCCCACCTCTTCCTTATACCTCCTCAATTAAGAGGGCGGGATTAAAAGGAACTCAAATCTCTGGGTGGATACTTCCAGTTGGATCTTTTATTTTTTTTTTTTCAAGTTTTCTCCAACTTTTTTTTCTCGACCTGAGTACTAACTTTTTTTCGTTCACCTCCTCCTCTTTTCCCTTTTCCCGGGCACGGTTCGTGTGTATATATTCCTCCATCTTCCTTCCAAACGCCTCTCTCTTCTCTCCTCCTCTCCCATGCCTCCGCCTCTCCACACCGTTCCGTCTCCCCGCCTCTTTTATTCAGCATTCATTCCGTAATCACCTCCCCGACTGCGGAGGCTCGAAAATTGCTGTTCCTTCGCCGAGAAAAATTGCTCCGGCACATCCCCCGAGAGGCACTCGAGGAGGGGGCGAGGCGAGAGGTAGGAAATAGGAGGAAGGTGAGTGGCGGGGGATGGGCGTAGGCGGTTAAGGAGAGCAGGAAGGAAGACGGGATGAGGGGGTGGAGTTGCGGAGGAGCATGGCGGGGGCTGGCAAGTATCCTGCACGCCAGGTGGGCCTCGGTGGCGGCGACTAATTAGGTGAGAACGGTCTCATGAGGGAAGACGGGTCCATTTCGTATAAAAATAGAGCACAAAGAGGATAGTAAAAATTTTTCCAAAGTATATATATTTAACTTAAAGCCGGTTGCAAGAAAATTTATTAATGGAAACAATAGCTATGAGATCCATGGAGTTATGGACCTCATAAATATATTCGAGTTGCGGGAACACATTTACCAGTTTCATAACATGTCTGCCAATAGTTAATTACTTCGAATGTTTGATCTAATCTTTTACTGCTGGATCAAATTTACAAAAGCTTATCCTATGCATAATTGCTAATGCACATAACAATTATTCAGTAAGTGTAAACAAGCTAGCCATTCGTCTCAAAACAACTCTTTTGTGTAGTAATTAAGTCTCCAAGCGGTTCATCGCGCATTCGCCATCTTGGATACTTACGGAACTCATGACTCCACAGCATAACTTATGAAGTCATATGTGAAACCATTAAGTTTTTAGAATATTCCTGTAGCACTTATTGAACGGTTGCCATGGCTTATGGGTCCCATAACTCTATTGAATGCGCATGTGTCGTTCCTGCAACTGACCACTATTCAATGAACAATTTAAGTGAAATAAGAATGAAACAAGGCGTCTTCAGATTTCGGGGCGATCCACAGTCTACTAAGATATAAAACAAAAAAATATAATTTTGCAAATACGACAACAAAACCAAGCAAATAAGGAGAGTAAATGTTTATGGGAAACAATTCGAATCTAACAAGAAAGATGTTCATCTGAAACAGGAACGAAACTACACATCTTCCTCTTTCTGGAACAATTACAAGCTAAGACGGTATGAAAAAAACATTGTAATTTACGAAAAAAAATTATTCTACACAGAATAATTTACGCCACTTTCAAATCCATCTTAAGCAGGACTGGACTCAGATATTGGTTTTTTTCTGGACGCTCCCGCAGGCCAACCGCAAGAATGACTAGCACCTAGATTGGTTATGATTTGCGCACTGACCCATTTATTCAAACAGCCGAATGTTCTATCCCCGTTCAATTAGAATTTTCCAAGCACTTCCTGACGGGGAAAAAACTTGACTGTGGAGATAGTAGCTAAAAAACTCAACGTCTAAAATATTTCAAAATGGAATTGTGAACAAGCACCCTGTATATATTGGATAGGTATAATACCTGGGTAGCTGGCATGAACATTTTTCCTATTTCCTTCCCTCCCGATAACATATGATTTCCCTTTCAAGATAGTAAAAGAAACATTCTCTCAACCAATATGGCATATTGCTACTGTCTTTTACAGTTGCCTAAAAACACTTAGAATGAATATGAATAGAATTTATGATTTATTTTCATAACAGGGACGGAAGAATTTAATCAATACGTACGTAACTATAATTATATTGCCAGGATATGACCCCAAGAACTTTCATAAAACATTCATAAAAATGTCTAAATTAAAACTGGAGTGAACGCATTGATAAAATTATGATATAATGGACATCAGATATAGAACAAACAAGATTAGGATGCAAAAGAAATAGCGTTTGAAAAAATGCATATGAAAACCAATGTGTAGATATAATTTTGGTTAAGTCGCCGATGTGTTTGCAAGTAAGTCACAGGGAAAAAGACTCCTATCTTACTATAAAAATGGTGAGGATTAATGCAACATTTTCAACGACTTTTGCCAATAAGAGACATAACTTCAGCTCTCTGTACACGTGATGAATCCAGCCTCCTCAGAAGTGGTAGTTCTTTCAGTCACTTTGACAAGGGCATTGGACGAATAGGAGGATATGCCCTACGAATCCGAGCCGAACCCAACAACGCTTCGCTTCGATGACTGACTGGAAACCTGGGTTTCAATCGTGGCGCGGACGTTATCTACACGCCTCATTCATTGAAATACAGAACAAAATATTCTTATTTCACTTGGAGTCCAGCTGCTGAACCGTTACCCACATTAGCATCATTCTCCATTACATGTTCCCGGATTGTGATACGAATGGCACGCGGGACCAAAATAATCACATTTTCCATTAAAAATCTATTTACATTAGGCATTCAATCCTAAACATTCGCCATGTACGCACAAAAAAAGAATAAAACACGACAAACTAAACTTAATTTGTCCATATTTACATGGTGATGTCACATAGCAGACAGAATAAAGATCATCTGGACGAGACAATTAAAACAGCAGCTGCAAATAAATAAGCGAGAAATGTTCGCCTCGCAAAAATATTCGTTTGATTCAACTTTTGGTCTTAACGTAAGCTACGAGAAATAAGACAGGTTACATTCTTATTGTTACAAAGATTTAAGAGGATTTTCCGCGGCGATTTTAGTTCAAACAAATACTCCATCCAACCTCCATGCTTGCTTTGTCAAACACGCTTCCCATTTGCTGATGATATAACTTATCTGTAAAAAAAATTACTTTCTGAGTACCAAATATACTGGTTGTTCGACGATTATCTTTTGTTACAAGATTACGCGCTGAGAGCTCTAACCAATTTAGGTACCCAAGCGTCCTCTTCTACTGCGAATCTCATTGCGAGTAAAGCATAGGGAAAAAGACTCCAACCTTACTATAGCAATGGTGAGGATAAACGGTGGAGGACACAATGGATGAGAAAGCCTGGATAACATAGTTGGTTCGAGCACTCGGCGCAAAATGCGGAATTCTAGGACTTCCATTCCCAGTTCAGGTGACTGATCTTTTCACCGTAAATTTTACACAATCGTTTGAATGCTAGCGGGTACTCCGTTAAAGTAACTCCGCGGATAGCTCCGTAGTTCTTTGAAAATACGATTTCTAATGCTTCACTCATTCCCATGTATATTTCAATAGGGTAATCTACTAACCAAGGAAACTTAAGATGGAAGGGAGTAATAATTTTCAAGAATTTTACAGCACAGACCTCTACTTATCAACCAAATTCCCGACATCATCTCAGCATGCGTCCTCTTCATTGTCCATCAAACATATTCTCTCCCTAAACCTTCCCTGGTTACTTAAACTCCACCTCTCTTCCACAGCATTCATCATACCACAGGTAGGAGTTTAAGCCAAGAATCAAACAACGAGGAAAGGTGTGTTATTCTATTCATTTCATGCAAGGGAGGCGTGCTTCGATATGAAGACAAAATGAAAATCAAATTACATTTAGAGAGTTAAGCTACGTTTATCAATCGACCCATGATCGATCTTAAACTCAGACGGATGAGAGATTTTGTATGCGAGCTGTCACAGACTGCCTAGTTTGAGAACGTGGACCGAAAATATCATTAGTGAACAATCGCTTTTAGTTGAGACTGTTAAAAAAAAACTGCAGTAGAAAAATATTGATTTGCCTACGAAAGATATGAAAGGCTAACAATTTATTAACAATCCTATGGTTGAAACAAACGCGATCATTGTTTCTTCGGTCACGTGATTACCTTCCCCAAACAGCATTGGGCGAGTTCACAATGGGTTTGTGACGAACGTAATTGAAGGTAAAATAGAGGGAAAAGTCCCAGAGGAAGACCCAGGAATATTAGTTATGGACCAAATAAAGAAGAAAGTATATACACAGGAAGAGAGACCGGGAAGTAAGGGGCATTGCATTAGATAGGTTGCTGCAGTCAACCAATCTTAGGAATGAACAACCAATGAATGATAAAATGAACTTTTTCTTACAGTCACAGATGCCCAGTGCTGCATCATTTACAAGGAAATGCCACAATTCGACTACAATTTTCGCAGTATTAAGCTGATAACTCAACAAATAAGGCAGTGAAGTGTACCTATTTAAGTGTTAATCAATTTACCCGGAGTTTCCGCATCTTAAAAACAGTTTTCCAAGAATATGCTATTTAAATAAAATAGCCAATACTTTTTATTTCGTGCTTCTCCCATTCTTCCGTTGAACGACATTTAAGGTCAATGTCATTCATAAGAAAAATAGTGTGGCAAGAGAAAAAAAAATTGTGTAAGCATCTAACAAAGGACATATATTTATTTGAGTAGGTATGCAGAATATGAAAAAAATGAAATGTATGTCATTTCTTGGTGGAGTCATCTTAACTGAACTCAAACTCCGCGTCAGTCTCCAGAGGAGGACCCAGAAATAATTTAATGGATCACATGAGGAAGAAAGTGCATAGGAAGAGCTACCAGGAAGTAAGGAGCATATCATTACATAGGGAAGTATGGAAGGCTGCAGTCAACCAATCTTAGTTTTTTTACGAACACTGAATGAATGAACTAGAGAAGTTATTCAAATGTGAACTCAATAGCTCGGGATTCGAACCCTTAAGAAACTAAACCCCATACATAGAGTAAGAAAACGATGATTTAGAAAGTAAGAAGAAACCAAAGGTAGCTCGAGCGTAATATTTTACTTAGAAATCAATGAATTTGGTTTCATTTTAAAGTAAAATATATCATCCTTCCATTGACATAAAAAATTCAACCCCTTACCACATTACTTTCGGAGATATTTGTCAAAAAATACCAGCCCTTTTACGTGGGAAATGGTACGTATATACACACCAGAGAAACATTATTTACAAAATGAGGAATTTATAGCAATTAGATGTCGTAAAAAACTAACAGCGAGTGGCTTGTATGTTTTCTCAAATGTTTGTTGAAAATTAATCATATTGTCACCGCAGTAAATTCTTCGGGATCACAATAAACCTTCCATTTTGATGGAGTTTCAAACGCACCGCGCGAAAAAAATGAGTCAACTTAAAGACGTATTTAGATATTTCCATTTAATTACTAACAATTTCTGCCATATGAAACTATATTATTGCACCATTATTAATTTAATATTTAACTGATGTGTCCTACAGCTGGTGAAATTAAAACGTACAATTCGAACATGGTCTCTACTATGAGTAGGGAACTATCTCGCTCGGACTACCATAAGAGTACGAAAACGATGATTTAGAAAGGAAGACGAACTGAACTGGAGAGGAGAAAAACCAAACTGCTCAAGGGGAACGAAGGGTGGCGGAGGCGTTGCGGGAGAGAAATAAGCGGAGGCGGGGAGAGAGGCGGATGGTTAAGAAACGAGAGAGGCGACGCAGGGGAGGAAATTGCAGGAAATAAGAGGCGGGTGGGGCGGGGGTGGGGTCGGGGCATTAATGGGAGGTGTGGAGGGAAAAGGAAATCGGAGACGGGCGAGGTGGGATTGTGACGCAATCGGCGAAGGAGGAGACGGGAGTGAGAGGCCCCCCAAAGAAGAGGGGATTATGGGATGGAAAAATGGCGGACGAACCGGGGGGGAGGAAGAGGAAAAGGAGGAAGAGGGAGGAAATGCTTCATGCAAGAAGGGTTTCCTTGGTTGGGCGCTCGGAGGGGGGGGGATGGGAGGGTTTTACAAGGGGAAGGAGGGAAGACGGCGTGGGAAGGAGAGAATAAGGTGGGATAACAAGTTTTCGGAGGCGGAGTCGAGGAAGGAGATAAAAAAAAGAATTCTCTCGGAAGGGCGAACGAAAGAATTCTAGCACGCCAGGCGAGGACGAGGGAGATGGAGGGGGGTGCTAAAATGGCGGGCCCTGGTGGTAATCTCCAGAGGAAAATTTGACGGAGAGGTATATTGAAGTACGAACGAGAAGCGCCAGCGAAGGGGAGCGTATTATTTTTTTTTTCAACTCCGCGTACATGAAGTTTATACAGGCACTTACATATACAGGGTATGACTTTTATCGAACAGCAATGCTGTTAATAAAAAAAAATTTCTTCATAACTGCGGGCGCTTGGAGGTGACGCAACACTTCGTCATCGGAAACCCGCTCGATGGTATGACGGAACGGTACAGCTGCCAGCCAAGTTTTAGGGTCATTTGACATTGGCATAGTTACTTTATGGATTATTTTAGTAGTCTTTACTCTAGTTCATGTTTGTGATAAGTCATCCCCTGCATCCTTGGGATGGCTTGCAGGGTAATGAGTAGATGTAGAAGCTTTCGTTAAAATACCCTTTATGGAAGAGTATGCATGATTTATATTCGAGCCTTTCTGTTGAATTATACAAATGGATAGTAATAAAAACCGTGCGGTGATGTCTAGACGTTGAAAAACCTTTCGCATCAAGTTAATGAAAAAAAGTAAAAAAAATAAAGCGCAAATATCTCTGCCTCCGGTCAGTGACATACCTACGGATTATTTACTTGGGTTCGTGAGAGAACCAACCGCTGCCTGCAGCACACAATAACAGAAATTTACGCATGAATCCCATAAGTACTCGGAGATTCAACGCGCTTCATGTTTGGTTCTCCATTTCTCGGGTGTCCACCGCGTAGGTTATTTTTGAGACAATAGTTTCGCCCGTGTTCCAACGGGCATTTTCAGGTCGCAGTGCCGGGGCACCATTTTGGCCGCGTTAATAGAGGCCATCTGTTTCCTTCCGTGCTCTGTGATTGGCTCTTGTCTTCCGCCAAATCCTCTTCAATGCATTGGACAGGCGGCAGTATTCTTCTCTGTTAAAGTTTTCCTTCGCTTTAGTTATTTCAGTGGATTCCCTTATCAGCCTAGATTGATATCTTTTCTTCTTGGATTTCTGTCAGGCCACGTCAAAATTGATTTTGTGGTCAGGATCGCTCCAGGCATGCTCAGCAATCCCCAATACATTGAACTCCTTATGATCTTTCTGCGCTTCGCGTTTAACAGTTACACACAACATATCCTTTGAAGTACGAAAGTACTACTTTACACAATACATTACAACACACGCACTCGTATGGTAATGAGGTGCATATAATGACAGCTGCAGAGGAATGAAAATTGGAAGTTATAGGAATATGATGCAATCGAAGAAATAAATGGATAAAACAAACGGAGAGAATCAATATTGAAATAAAAATAATTAGAAAATGTTTATAAGCCAACAATACCTACGATCAAGGAAGAAAAATACTCGGCTACGTAATCTTAAAAAAGAACTGATCTGCATCAATTTATTACCCTGAAAGGCACCACAAGGGTGTTTAGCTGGAGGTGACTTACCACTAACATGAACTAGAGGGAAGAAATTAAATTTCACCAAAATATACCACATAATGGGTATGCTACAAATGCTATAGAAACTACTAAAATAATATATATTGTAACTACGTAAACGTGATATAAGATTCATGCAGGGAACACGCAAAACATGGAGTTAGCACAACTCGGCAGAATTAGAAACATGAATTAGGGGACATATGATTAAATTAGCTACACTACCAGTCAACTAATCTACTTCAAAGTCTCAACGCAGTCATTAATGCGCGCGGGAAAAAACGACAGTTCAAACATTTTTGTTCCACAATCTATTTCCCTTATGTTATTCTCACTGGTAAAGTAATCAAGCCATTAGCTATCACAATACTGAGCTAAATTGTTCCTCGAATCAATAATATTTTCTTCTACTGAAGAGATATCTATGCACTCGGCGGTTCGATAAGCTCATAAGCATCAAAATACACCAGCAGCGGGATTGACCTCCGGCACACTTCATTAAAACCCAGCAGGATTACGCTCGGAGCGAGGATGAGCTCCTTCCTTCGAAAGAAAAATAAACGAGGCATTAACTCCATGACATTTCTTCAGCACGCCCATCTCGACGGCATCCCCACTCGACCTTTTGTGCGAAAAACGTCGAGGATATAAAATAAAACAACCCGAGATCCGAAAAACGCGAAACTACTTGGGGCGAAAAACGGATCATTTTTCACCGTGGGGAAAAAAATATAACATCCCCGAGCACCATTCGGCCTGGATCTTGAAGGGCGAAAGGCACGGCAGAGGATGGGAGAGGGGGGAAAAGAACGAGCATTAACGAAATGTGTACGCAAAACGTCCTTCTTCCCCAGGCCGTAGCGAGAGAGTACGCCCTCTGGGAGTGGGGGGATTAAGGAGGGGAGGAAGGGGCGATGATTTCCACGGAAACACGAAAGCGAAGAGTGAGTGAAAAAAATATTTACATATATATAAGTAGGAGAAGTGGGTTCCCCGCGCATTCATTACGCAAAGATGGAAGTCGTTGTGGAATGAGTCGAGTAAGGAGCTTCCCCCCCCTCGCCAGCAAACGAATAAATGCCCGAAATTGATCACGGAGACGTTGCTGGGGGAAGTCAGCGGTGCTCGCGAGGGGGGGAGTGAATTTTAAGCCGGAATCGTGCGCCAAGTCACGAGATCCACATCCATCCGTACACACGCGCACGGCACTCCAGTGTAAGCACGAGAAAAAAAAAAGAATCCATCACTCATCGCATATATAATAACCACGTGAGCCCGCCGTGAGACTCCTAAAAATCATCCACCCCCCTCCAGCGGAAAGAAACCATCCCCCCACCGAAGAGGGACTTATCAATGCACCCATTCACGTTCTTCAACCACGGCTACGTCCCTGCAAGCCATCTCTCAGAGTGCATAACGCCACCCCTTATGTAAAACTCGCTCCTCTCTACCCCCCTCGTCAACTACTCCCGAACAAAATCCAATCTGTCCCATTCCTCGACCCCTCCGCGCCACCTCCCTTCCTCATACCCTATCCAACCGCCCACTGCCTCCTCGTTTCCCTGTCCTTCGGAAAGGTTCCATCGATACTAAGCGAGAAAAATAAATAACACCTATAGCTAGCGATTCGCTCGCTTCGTTCACCATAATATGAAGTTTTCACCGAGCATGATATACCGATGAGTCGATGAATTCCATTCTTTCATGATGAACAATAAACTTTAACTATTTTCACACCCTGTGTGTCAATATCATGATATTATGTCAACGCGGAGAGTCAATATCGACTAGATAATGACACTCGGAATTGAAATCTCGTCGATGAATAATAAAAAAGTGTGAAAATATAAAAAGTTTAATTGTTCACCATGGACATAACAAATTTTCACACAGTGACGCCTGATGTCACTTCTAAAATTCCATTCTTGACGAATAGCTATTCCAAGTATTTTTCCAACATGACTGTGCCAACGAACTATTGTCTCACAATTTATTTCACCTTCATTTCAATTTGTGGAGGAGCCGGCCACACTTATAAGCTTATCCACATACAAGCATTTACACTATAAAAATTCTATTTTCCTCAATGATCCGCCAGTTACCGGCCTGAGGCTGAAGTAGATCTCTTTTATGTGAATTCAAAACCGATTCATTTTCAGACAGAGTTTTCAATATCTTACGAACTCCAACATACAACGGTAGATCACATCAAGAGAATAAAATGAGGGAAATAGATTGCGGAACATAAAGGTTTAAAAATGTCGTTTTTCCCGCGATCGATAAGAGAACTTAATGGCTGCGTTGAAGTAGGTTAGATGGCAGATAGTGTAGCTGATAAATTCATATGAACCCTAATGCATGCTTCTAAATCTGCCGAGTAGTGCTTACACCTTGTTTTGCATGTTCCTTGCGTGACTCTTGTGTCACGTTTACATAGTTACAATATATATTATTTTAGTAGTTTCTATAGCATTTGTAACATACCGATAGCGTGGTGCTTGTTGGTGAAAGTAAATTTCATCACTGTAGTACATGATGGGTGATAAGTCACCGCCAGTCAAACATCCTAGTGGTGGCTTGTAGGGTAATAATCAGATGTAGAAGTCATACATTTGGGAACTACAGTAGATGAAGATAATAATGAAAAAAACGGAAATCAACACAAGACACCTAAATGTCAACAGATGCTTTTGGGAATGGTAAAAGCATTGAAAAAGTAGATTATGATCAAGGCGAACTTAAGAAAATTTATATTAAACTATAATATCTACTACAGTAAGATTCTGATAATGCTGGAGCCAAACTATTATGGTAGAAACGATCACAGGCAGAAGTTCAGACAGGAAGAAGGAAATGGACTGCTGGACCAACATATTTAAAATCTCATATTTTTCACATACAATGGACCATAAGAATTGCGAAATATCAGTTCTTGTACCTTACAAGGTACAGTAGATTCTGTTCTAGTGTTTAATATCTTACCATCATTACTAACAAGTATGAAATAAGTAAAAGGGGTAAAAGCTCAAACGATTTCGTAGTCTACTAGTTTGCATTTCACCTCTTGCTACACGTGTTTCAACTGAACAACAGTCATCCTCAGGCAAGACTGAGGATGACTGTTGTTCAGTTGAAACACGTGTAGCAAGAGGTGAAATAAAAACTAGTAGACAGTACGAAATCGTTTGAGCTTTTACTCATTATGCTGTTCTACAATATCTCGCCTGAGAAAGTGGAGTTTATGAAATAAGTAGATGAAGAGGTAGATATTTATAATAAACATTGGAAAAAATTGAGCCAAAAAGTAGGACTTTTTGACGTTAACACATCGAGGACACATTATTCCAACAGTGAAAATAAAATGAAAAATAAGTAACAACCTGCGTTTTATTCTACGCAGGAAACTACTTAAACACCTCCCTTAAACCCCTCTTTCACCCCCACTCGCTTCCCAAAATTCCTTCCTTCCTGACTTATTCCCCTTCCCCTCCGCAATGCTATGGAGTGCCCTCAGCAGAATGGAGGGGACGAGGGGGTGAATTCTACCATTCAGAACGCACCCTTACCCCGAAACCGAATCTCCCATCCAACCCCCTTGGCGCACTTGAATTCACGTGCGTCTCCTCCCCCTTCGCCCCCTCTTCCCAAACAGAAAAACGCCACCCCCCCTCATTTAAATCTCCTATTCCTCCGTATTCTTCGCCACCCTCTCTCCCCTTTTCTCACCCCTTTGCCACCCACCCTTTCCTCCTCATCCCTCCCCACTCCCGTAGCCCGACACTTTGGGCTTCCTTCCGCCTCCGCGGGCGGCGCCACCATCCACTCCCGGAGACTTTTCCATTCCGGAGAAGTAATTGGCGCTGCAGGAGCAATTAGCGGAGACGACGAAGGGGTGGAGGAGGGACGGAAATGGAATGAGTGCTAGGAAAGTGTAGGGAAGCTTTCCGTGTGGGTGGGTGAGGGGGAAATAAGCAGAGTGGAGAAGGAGGGAGGCAGGATGGATGGCATTGGAAGAGGTTGAAAGTGATGGTTAGACCGGGGATGGATGCAAGGGTTCTCGTGAGGAGAGATGAACGTGGATGTCGCGAAAGATGGGGACGTGTTGCGAGGAGGAGACAGAAGAAATCTCGCAGAGATGGAACATAATACTACACTGGGCAATGAGTGCGGAGTGAGCGTGAACTGCCGCCCATGTCACGCTATTCGCAACTACGTCGCATGAGTTGCACAGATTATTTTTATCACATAGGGGTTTAAATTATACACATGTAAAAATGTATACAGTATGTAGTTTTCGAGAAAACACCAATATACAGAAATAAGAGCTATACAATTCAGCGAGTGTATCTTTTTCATTTAGTATGCACTCCACGCTACATGGCATTTTCCCAGTACAACGATAAAAATATAATGTCATACACCGCGATACACTTCGACACTAAAAGATGGATCTTCAGCGGAAAAACTGTCGTCAAACATCTAAACTAATGAAAGACAAACTCCCAGGTGCGGTGAGGGGGTGATACTAAATATAGAATATACGACAAGAACGATTTAGTTCGTTTTGGTTATTACAATAATAATCAAAATAATTTTATTCCTAGATTCTAAGATGAATCTGTCCTGTGAGTGGTTTTGATTGAGCTGCTCCCACCATGTTCGTCTATCCAGTGCTTCCTCCCTCAGCTCTTCGTAACTCCTACCATTCATAATATCAGTCAACTAATTATTTCATCGTCTTCCTCTCCCTCTCATTCCCTCGATCTTTCCTTCTAATATTCTTTTCTGTAGGCAATCTTTCCTCAGAACGTGTCCCATCCAGTTCCCCTTCCTCTTTCTTATTGATCTTAAAATATTCCTTTCCTCATTCATCCTTGCTAGCACTTCCACGTTTCTCACTTCCTAGATACATAGCTTCAAATACACACAACCAAGTACAAGAGTATAAGGAATATAGGCACCTCACTAGGACAACTGTCCTGCTTCAAAGTTGCCGACTCTTCACAGTTAAAAACGATTCGGTCAATAAGTTACATCATCCTGTGTCATTTAATAGCTGGAAATTAAGACCTTTATTAAAAAGAAAAGAATATTTGGCGATACAACATGAACATAATTTAAAAATTAAACAAAATTATACAAAATATTGTACGTTTTCCTTGCGGCAAATATTTTTTTACGCACAGAAAACGAAAATTCGAACTCTTCATTTTCCAATAGCCAAATTTTATTACTTCAAAAAATTTCCATTTACTTCAAACGCTTGAAATATCAGACGGTTAAGATCGGAATATTTAAGGTCCCAGGTAATTGTGGCCCTGACTGAATAATTCATTTTTGGGCCTTGGAATCGCTACATCATGATTTAATCTTAACGCATAAGCCTTGGTCTTCACCACTTCACCACTATGGTTATAGAAAATTCGTAAAACTTTATGCACAAATAGATGTCTCAATGGTAGAATATTCATAGTGTTAAATAGAGGAGAAGAATGAGTTCAACCAGAGTTATACTTTCATTACATTGCCGACTACGGGTCTCCCATTGCCATCCCTCCATTCCCCATGTGAATTTTCTTCATCTATCAACCCACCTATTTAAAACAGGGCAAATCATCCCAGTTGTTGGGCGCCTCCTTTAAAAACTAACCGAATGTACTTCTGCATGTACGGTATGTATAAGGCAAACGGCAGTGGATGAAACTCGCAGCATCAAGGACACCTCACCAATATATGCTGCACGTGGGATTCTAACAGAATTGAGAAAAGAGGAGAAAGATAGCGAGGATCAGCTTGCCTTGGTGTAGAGAGCACTAATTTTCTATCCTGATGGCCCGAGCTCGAACCCCAGCGGTAGGAGATTTTTCAGAGCTATCCTGATTTCTATTTGACTGTCATTTGGAGAGCTTCTAAAGTACACAAATCCATCAGTCGTATGGGAAGTTATACCACACTCTCGCGAAGAGCAGAATAACGCCGACGCCGGGTTTCCCTCCACAACACCGCCATTCCCAGAGAGCACTTCCCGCATTAACTTCTCCATTTAACAATAGCGCAAATGACCTAAGTTGCTAAGATGCTACTACGCTCTGGTTAGATCACACCTCAAATACGCCGCGATCATTTGGGACCCTAGCCATACAGATTTAACCAAAAAAATCAATAAAATATAAATGAAATCTGCGCGCTTCGTTAAAAACTGCTACGAGCGTACATATAGTGTCTCACAACTCTTAGAGGGATTAAGGTGGGAGACCCTAGAGACCTGGAGGCTACACGCTAGGCTTGGTTTGCTTGAGAAATTCAGAAATGGTATGTTTCAGAGTGACTCAGACAATATTATCATGACTCCTCACTATATCTCTAGGTCTGACAATGCGATAAAATAAGAGAGATACACTGCCGAACAGATAGGCACAAAAACTCGTTCTTTCTGCGCACAATATAAAAAATACTACTTTCGCAGATAAAATTGATTACATATTGAAAACCGACATTCAGGTACAAAATTATCATATTAATCTAGAAATATGTTTTTAACGACCACATTTGTCCAATTATAGGAACAAACTGCAGCGCCATTTGCATGAAACTGCCGCATTTTGACTTCAACAACGGCAGTTACTTTCTCACAACTTAAATAAAGAGGCGGTAATATGCCTATATTTAATCATAATTTAATTTCCCAGAACTTCCCGCTTCTTATACAGTTTTCATTGAAAGCTTTAAGATGTTTTCTAGTTCAAACAGAATTTCAGCAATAATCTGTGCAGACTCCATAAGAGCCCATTTTTAAATCTTCATTTTCAAGGATGATTTACATCTACATCTGCATAATATTCTGCGAGCCGCCGCATGGGCGTATGGCAGGGGGTGTTAGGTCACCAGACGTGTATAGGTGTAAGTTTTTGGGAGACGAAATGGTGACATGTATCATAGGAGTGTATGTAGTGGAGCTCAGTTATTATTGTGGTCGTTTATTGTGCGCGGAAAGAACTAGTTTTGGTACCTATCTGTTCGGCAGTGTATCTCTCTTATTTTATCGCATCTGTAAGACCTAGAGATGTAGTGAGGAGTCATGATAATATAATCTGTGTCGCTCTGAAACATACCAGTTCTGAATTTCTCAAGCAAACTAAGCTTAGCGTGTAGCCTCCGAGTCTCTGGGGGCTCTCACCATAATCCCTCTAAAAGTTGTGAGACACCATATGTACGCTCGCAGCAGTTTTTAACGAAGCGCGCTGCTTTCCTTTGTCTATTATTAATTTTTTTGTTTAAATCTTTATGACCAGGGTCCCAAATGCTCGCGGCGTATTCGAGGTGTGGCCTATCCAAAGCGAAGTAGCATCTCTCTTTGACTTTTTCATCCGAGGACCTTCCTATTATACGTTTAACAAAATCTAGTTTCTTTAATGCTGTGCCACATATGTTTTGTATGTGGCACAGCATTTAAAGCGAAATTAGTCTGAAACCAATTTTTTTCAACTCAATTTACAAAATGCACTTTAAAGAAATTATATATTGAAGATTTCCAAATTCCTTGAATAAAAGACCCTGAGAAATTTATAAACCTTGTAATTTTAATTGACCACAGAATATTTCACACTTCAACACTGAAAGCTTAAACACCTGATGATGATGCTTAGCCACCGAAACCAGGGTAGCATTGAACTATTCATACTTAAAGAATACGATTTTGTACTTTTCCTCATAATTTCATTTGGATTTCTTAATGGATGGCGCGGCGCGTTTCGCCGACTGGTACCTGATGATGCCGCAAGTCGGTGAAACGCGTCATACCATCCAAAATGAAATTCTGTAGAAAAGCACAAAACTGTATTCTTTAAGTATGGATACTATTAACTCCCACGAAGCGAAGCCTGAATCTGTAGAGTGTAGTCGTGTTGAAGAATGAAATATTTTGGGGTCTGCAAAATTTACAAAGTCAATAAATTAGCGATAGAGCACCATAAAATTAACGAAGGTTGAGTTTCATTCTTAAGAGACCCTGAGACCTGAGCCAACTTAGAGCGGTGACAGGTGGTGCCTTTAGAGTTTTTTGTAGCGGACGGGGCCGGTAAGGGCGTCGCGTCGTCCTCCGCTTGGGGTTCATTTCTGAGCCTTCCCACCCGATCGACCACTCGACTGATTTCAACTCATTATCTCTTCCTGTGCTAAGTGAGAGTGCTCAACGAATTCCAGGAATCGTTTACGCGCCGATGGATTCGTGGAAGAGTCGAGAGAAAAAGATACTGGGGACGCTCTTTTCGCGGCAGTTGATCTCAGAAGTGCTAAGCGTTTGCACACGGCTCAACTGCAAGAAAGTATACATGAGACTGATGAGGACTCCAAATGAAGTACGCGGCACGAAAACGAATGGAGATTCTAGGAAAACTCCGCGGTGAAGCTATCAGCAAAAAGTTGAAGCAGCGGTGGACTTTGGTCAACCTCTCATCGACTCGGTAAAGGCGAGGGACTTAGCGAGGAACGAGGAGGAGGAGGCTTAGACGGATAGCTACCGAGCGTCATCATCATTGGTCGCTTAATCATGAGATTGGTTGACGGGTTTACGAGTTCGTGCTGCAACATGAAAATAATTTGCAAACTTTGACGTAATAGCATTCGTTTCATCTCTCTGAAAATATCCAGCAGAGGAATAGTTCACTCATTGATTGTTCATTCCTACGGTTGGTTGACTGCAGCCCTCCACCCTTGTCTATCCAATGCTAGTTCCCTTACTTCCTGGTATCTTTCCCTATGTACCTTTCTGTATATTTGGTCCATGAACTTATTCCTGGGTCTTCTTCTGGGGGACTTTTCCCTCTATTTTACCTTCAATTATGTTCCTCACAAACGCATTGTGACTCACGGTGTGTCGAATCCATCTTGTTCTTCTTTTGTGTATGGTGTTCCACATGGTCCCTTCACCGTATCTCTAAAATTTAACAAGAGACCCTAAGGCCTACACCCGCATAGAGAACCTGCCAATGGTGGAACTCATTTCGTAGACATCAGTTCCATGGAGAAAAAAGAGGAAATACACACTTAATTGCTTCTAGTAAACATTTGCCTCCACGCGGACTGGAGTTCGAATTTTCAAATTGAATCAAGAATGTGCCTTTTGCCCATGAACTAACGTTAACCCAACACCTCTTAGCATAACTGCATAATTTTCTCATCAAAATTCACCGGAGAACTTACACCAATTAAAAATATCAGGAGAAGCATTTCGTCAAAAAATCAAATTTTCACGATGAAACATCCATGGTGCAGCATTTGATATAATGAATATGCATTTTACGAGTCGGACCTAATTTCAACGGATATTGTAGTCAGTTTATAGACAGTGTAAATAGTAGCATTTCGTAAAACAAAATATTTTTCGTAACCCAACATCAAAGATATAACACATGACTCGATAAAAATGCATTTTATAAGTCGAAGCCTATTGAAGGGGATATTTTAGTCGGTTTCCACAGATAAATAAACAATCTTTCAAGAAGCAGAGATAGAAGTAAGATACGCCACTACTTCCGAGTTAAAATAACCACAGGCATAAGTAATCATTTTCCTTAGGATTACATTATTGGCGTAATAATGAAGTAATGTCTGGTAAAGTGGAGAGCCTTTTATATTAACTGTGTCTTTTTAAATACCATTTTATGATTCCATTGTTTTAAAGTCGAGGATGATTTTCATTTTTATTGCCTCAGCAGTGCCATCTTCTAAACGGTAAGCCGACGAAAGCGAAGTGAGAATTTCCGCGTTTATGAAAATTCACCATTTAATTGAACCATATTAAAAAAACATATTCAAGAATAATTACAAATATCCATCTTGACTAATTTTTGGAAATTTACATTAAATACACTTGCGTACACGAAAGCGTTTGACTTATACCTGAAACTAAGTTAACATTATATACCAGATCATTTTGGTATATGGGCCCTAAGAAATTCAATTTTTTCCCTGAAAGTACAAAAAAAAGACAGAAAGTATCAAAAAATGTCTTCTTTTACTGAAATCATAGCTCTTTCCTCAGTATAATGTAGAAACTCATTTTTACACAATAGGATAAATTAAGCATTATATTATGTATTTAACTATGTACCTATACATATTTTTCCGTTTATAAGAACAGTACCTAAGACTATAGCTGGAGATTGTGGATGTAACATTACGCATACTTTTTGTATGCATATGTATATTTTTGTATGACCGATTGTTGATTATCTATCTGTTGGCCACGAATGTCTATGTTAATTAAAGGTAGCCTTTACACAGGTATTTCCTTTAAGGATACCAAAAACTTCCATTTTTATGTTTAAAAGAAATGTAATAATTTTTTCGTTTCTTTTGTTGGAAGTAATAAACACAAATTTCATCAAATTTTAGGCCGTTTCGTCGCATCGTGGCAGACTACATACCAGTCCCTTGGGAGTTTACATAGCTTCATTATAACTAAATCACTGACCTAAGAACAGAGAACACAGAGAAAGAGAAACAAAAAAAACGAAAGAGCCAATGCTCAAATGACTGCCACATAGAAACGAAAGGAATTTTCATTACGTTACTGGTTGAGTTAAAATAACAAGAATAGTTTAGGTTTGAGTTAGCTATTACACGGGGCATATTTTCATCAGTTGTCAACGAAATTACGAAATGGTATTTTTAGGTACATAATTCCACAGTGCCTGATCAAAATAAGAGAACAATATGCATGTGCCAACATAAAATGCACACATCAATCAAATTAACAGTAGGGTCCTTCAATTACAACTCATCCCTTCATGATGCCAGTGCGATTGGAACGGTGATTCCATTTGTCGGTCAAATGTAGCGGGAAATTACGTGAACTTTGTTGAATGATGCACAATCCATTACCGATAATAATTCAAGCGAAGAATCACATTTTAAAAGAGAGTAACAATCAGCACCGGACGACAATGCCAAGTTTACTCAAGTAATGCCGTTCATCGCCATTATTAAAAATGATCGTTTCCTCGGGGGCTTAGGACTCACAGAAATTAGACGCGTCTATTAATAAATTCCTCCTTAATTTCATGCTGGTGGGTAAGACATCTCTTCATTCAGCTGTAAGTATACATTTAGAACGCAGTAATATGACAGTGGAGGTATAGTCCGGTAAAATTAGTTGAATTTGACCGCAAACCTGGACAAAAATAATTACCGAGTGAAACTTTTTCCAACGTCTTCGGGAACTTCCCAGGATGACTTTCATAAAAGTCCCAAGAGCTCCTGACTGGGATAGAGAAGTTATCCAGGAAAACCTGGAAAAACCTGGAGATTTCCTGGAAAAATCCTAAATTGGTTAAAAATTTAGTTAGAGCGATGATGTTTATATCATTTCGTCAGGAATTTAATGACAAAGGCAACCGAAGTCTTAAATTTCACTATTGACCCACGGAAAAATGTGTAATCCAGAAAAACTTGGAATTTCCTTGAAATTAATTCATCATTATAAATGTATCGCCGGATTTCACTGTACTCTATGATTTCGTGACTAGTGGCATCGCGAATGAAGCTAGGCTTATTCAGGTCGTCACTCAACCGTGTCCAGATTACAGGCTGCCAGGAATTCCCCTGGAATACTCCTGGAATTTGATTGTCTTATCCAGTGTTTTTCTAAGAAGGAAAGATTCGCTGTTATAAGCGTTAAGCGGAAAGGATGAACACAGACTAGAATTTGTGTCAGAAACTGCATTTATTTCTGGTGGTCATACACATTAAAATAACACATAAATTATGTTGCGATATCGCAATGTTTTTAAACAACAAAAAACAACAACAACAGGAATTGGTTACTACACCAACTCGCGTCGTCTCGCCGCTGGCTCGTCGACATCAACAATGCTTTATGAAACCAAGACAACAATTATAAGTCAATCCTTCCCTATTTGTGAAGAAGGTAAGTGTATAAGACAGTAAAATGTACCGGTTTGGTGATCGTGAGGCTGAAGATCGTCATAGGGATCATCACTGTCCTATACTAAGATGCCATAACCCATGTCCGGAGTCAAGTCGTTGCTCTACCGGCCTCTGTGATCTGGTTCGTTCGTGACGCAAAGTTTTCATAAAGTGTCAAGCATGGATAAATGCCTTTTGTGTTATTTTGTGGAGCGTCCTGGAGGTTCGCCTTCGACTTCCGTTGCCTTTGTCATTAACTTCCTGACGAAATGATATAAAAATCATCGCTCTAACTAAATTTTTAACTAATTTAGGATTTTTCCAGGAAATCTCCAGGTTTTCCCAGGTTTTCCTGGATAACTTCGCTATCCCAGTCAAGAGCTCTTGGGACTTTTATGAGAGTCATCCTGGAAAGTTCCCGAAGACATTGAAAAAGGTTCCACTCGGTAATTATTTTTGTCCGGGTCGTAACCTAATTTTACCGGACTAGTAAGAGAATAACATCAGGAGATCAAAAAAGATCTTAAAGAAAAGGTAATTGTGGCGTTACTGAGAAGTGGTCTTGGACTTGGAGAGAAGACTTGGAGAGACAAGATATTTTAAGAAAATGGGATGAAATGGAAGGTATAAACTTACGGGACACATACGGGGTAAAAATCTAGTAGTATTATGCATACCCCGTCAATGTATTATCAAGATAACAACAAGATAAATTACTAAAATACCTCCCATTTATTATTACGAAGACTATGATTGAGGAAAATGGTTTCTAATTTGAGAACAAAAGAGCCTGGAAAAGACAGAGGAACATATTTCCACCACGATTTTGAGGGTAAATACACATTAAAATTACTGGAGTGCGAGATTTTCAGTTTAAACCCTAAATCAATCAAGGGGAAATAAATAACGATTATGTATCTCCAAGCATCTAAAGAAAGACTTCTTTTATGAAAAATTTATTCCCAAAAGAAATGACTTACACGTACTGATCACATCTATCCACAGTGAATAAGTATATACTTAATACTATAACATAATATGCTTACGGCATCAATTAAACATGTTGATACAGGCAAATAAATATTGAACGTAACCTCCAAGGTATCATTTACTGAGCCACATTCAAGATAGAAACTTGAGCGGACTTTCGTGCACCACTGAAACGTATTAATGATTCACGGCAAGAATACATTTCCTCACGGATAGAGTAAAAAGGTTATGAAATATTAATTGATGAATTAACACGGCTAAGACGTCGAAGAAGGGCCGGCGGCCACCCCCGCGATTTCGTCCATGAGTGCCGTTCAGCATGAGCGACGGAGGAATTAATTGCCCCGGCTGAAACGTACTGCATGCCCCATTACGCACGGGGCGATTAATTAATCCCCTGGACCGAAATCAAAGCGGATGAGCACACCGATCGCCGAGTGTAAGTCCGAGCCCAGCGTCGGCGAAGGGAAATCCGCTGGGCATGGCGGCCGGCCGACCCGCGCACATCCAACGCAGTCTTGGCGCGAAAATATCGCGGTCAAAAATGGCCTCCCTCGGTTGCCGCCTCTCACCAATGAGGGGGGGGGGGAGGGTCGCTGCGGCGGACACGGCCGAGGATGAAGGGAGGGCAGAGGCGGTGGCGGCCCTGCCGGCGAAGGGGGAATGAGAGACGGGAGTTCTCCGCCTTCTCCGTCAGTGACACGACACACGAGTTCCTGTCCGCTGCTGCCGTCCTGCGACCGGTTCGCGAAACAGAGACTCCCCCACCCCCATTCCCCTTCAACCCTCCCCTACTCTCCCCCTCCAACCTCCCCCCCCCGTGTTAAAAAAAAAATAAAATGAGAATGAACACCACCCCTTTCGCGTCCACATAAAACCCTTCCCCCCACCACCTACCTTCCCTCCCCTCTCTTTATCATTTCAATTTTTTTTTAACTTCTCCTACGAAAAACCCCATACCCTGTCCTTTTCCGAGTCCCTTCACTCGCTTCCCTCACTTAAAAAAAAACACCTCCTCTCTCCCTCCTGCAGGGTCTTCCTCATACCCTGGTCCCTCACACCCCTCCACCGACCGAGAGAGATACCCTCCACTCTCCACTTTCCCGTCATAACCCTTTGGCTCAAAAACGACCCCCAACCCACCACCGTACCCTTACTCCATTCCGTTTTGAACCCTAGCCCCGTCCTCCTCCTCCCTCTTTTTCCGTATCGCACCCTCCGGCCCTTTCTCCCCCCCCCCACCCTCCCCGTACCCTCCAACATGGACCTCTTCCAACGGGAGAGAAGAGCGGGACAAAGCCTTGGCAAGTACCAGGGGGAAGGAAGGGTTTGAGGGAGGGGGGGCGGCGTTTTCCTTTGACTATGCGATCCCCCGAATGAGTGGCCAGGTCCATTCGCACTCTTCTCCTCCTCCTCTCCGTCCCTCCCTTCAGATCCCCCACTAACAGGGGCGGAGAGATTGTCAAGAGACGTAAAAGGGGGAGAGGGGCGGGGGCAGGAGATAAAAGGAGTTCTTCCCAGCACTCCCCTCCTCCCCAAGCTCATACATACAAATATATATACACGCACGCGGTGCACGCACGTAGGCCCGCTATGCGTGCCTCTCCTACACTCTTCCTTCTGGCAACCACCCACGAACCAGAGCGGGCACACTTGAATCCCGCTCTGTCCACCTTCCACCTTACTCGCTGGAGGAAATGAAATTGCCATCGCCTTAACACGAACGTACATCCCTTGCCCAGTAAGGGATAGATAAATCGAGGAGGTTAATACCCAGGATGATGAGGGAGAATTTACCTATTCCTCATAGTGCCCTTCCATTTTCTTCAGGTTCCGGTACATTTCACGTGAGATGAGATCTTTTTTTTACAAGTATTCTATCGGAAAATGTAGGTTTTGCTGAATGTCAGAGAATTTCCTCCCGGTTTTCTACACATTCTGGGACCTTTCTCCCTCTAATATATCTTTTCTCGTCTCTGCGTACGATCTACCCTTCTTCATCCCGTCCAAGAAACCTATTCTCTTTCTTCCCCTTCCCCGCTTGCCCAACATCCTTCCCTCTATCACACTCTTCAGCAACCCATCACCCTTCATTACATCCTTAAGTCATCCACCCTGCCTATCTCGGAGTTCATTCAAAAGTTTCCTTTCCTCGCCCACCATGATGGTGGCACTATCTCAAGTACTCCCTCGTTAGTCTTTCTCTCCGTCCGACTCACCTTCTCCATCCTTCTCCACACCCACACCTCAAATGCCAAATTCCCGTTTAGATAGGTTTTAAAATTAATGGTCGAAGGCGAAGAAGGAACGGGAGGGGAGAAGTGAAGGTGGTTACTTGACGTCAGAGACGTGTGTCACGGTCAGGTTGGGTCAATGGGAGGTGGTTGGTGGGGGGTGGGCTGGTATCGATAATAAGAGGGGAATAGGAAGGAAAAACACATTCACCATGAAGTTTCTCGTTTTTGTTGGTAGCATCATTCACAATTTCGAATTATTCAAGGAAGTCCCCTTTTCCCTCAATATGGAGCACTTAAGGCACAAAATCACTTTTGTGGACGTCCTCGATTGTTTAGCATACGATGATGAAAGATCTCCCTTCAGCAAACACATTCTGTGTTCCCGAGCCCTAATCTTGATGGCTCAACCACTTTGACCAATATATTGGAAAGTGCAACTGGGAGTGGTACACTTTAACCTATATACACCATTCCTGTTTATCCGTGTCACTCCGTCCTTCGAGTTGAATAAACATATAAAGTGTGGAATATACAAAGGTATTTTTTTCGTCATGTAGGTGGGTTTTATTGAAAGTCAGGGAAAATCCTCCAGATTTTCGCACATTATGAGCCTCATCTCCCTCTATTATTTCTTTCTTCATCTATGCCTCCGTCCTATCCTCCTTCATCTCGTCTATGAAAAATTATTCTTTTCCTTCTCATTCCCGTTGGACCAACATCCTTCTCTCTATCATGACGTTGTGTGTCCCGTCGTCCCTCACAATTGCTACCATCCAGCTACCCCGGCTCCTCCTGATCTCTTTCAAACAGCTTCTTTCCTCATCCACCAAACCAATCACTCCCTAGTGTGTCTGCCGTTACGTCCATCGCACCTCCTCTGCCCTCCTCCTGACCCACACCAAATGATAGCAGTTTACTCTCGTGGTCTTTTTCGAACGGTCAAGCGATATCGTAAGACTAACATGTACCCGGCTGTAAAACAGGTCGGTTAATTCATAACCTCTTCAAATACGGCAAAGATTACAGGCATTTAAGTTTATCCAACTGCTATGATTAGACCGTTAGTCTAACCTTAAATATTTAAGGCTTCAATCGTAACACAATTACAACATCTAAGCCCTGGCGGGATCCTAGGGGTAGCCCGTAGTTGCATTTAAACGGATGTTTTGCATGTCCGTCTACGAAACACTTTTCTAGTTCATACTCTGACGGTGCAATGTTTTCCTTACCGCTTTTTGGTCTGCTCCTAGCGGCCGGAGGAACGTGCGAGGACACGATTTGGACAGGGAGGAATGCTGCATGCCTGGTATGGAATCACCCTAATGGTGGCTGGGCCATACGCCATAATGAACGCCTGCACGGTACTTCGTGGACATATACTTTTAAAGTTCTGTCTATTCTAGGATGTTATGCCACAAAAAAGACATGCCAGAGGTGGGTTTACAATCCGCTAACTCTGAGTTGCCAGAAAAGCGCGACACCAACCAGCCTATCCCTTTAGGATGAAAGTCTGTGTTACGTGGAATAATGAGCTGCAGATAATAAAAATTTCAGAATATAGGTAAGGGATAAGCACGGTAACGTTCATGACCATTAGAAGATACCTACCGGATAAATACTAGGTTTACGAAAGCAATGGATCGTGAGCAGTAAAAGGAAAACCAATTAGAAATAGCGAGAGATTAAGTAACATGGGTCTTCAGAGAGAGGTTCACACCATGGCAAGGATGGGGGACGAGAAAATGGCACAACTGCGGAGATAAAATAGAAAGAAGGTAACTAATTTAGAAATTTATAAAACAACATGAATATAAGGATTGAACGGATTGAACATAAGGAAAGCTGATGTGTTGACGAATTCGCATATGCCTTCCAAAGACAAACGTAAATGCACAAAGAACACTTAAAAGGCTATGCGATACATGGATCAAAGGTCTGCGGCTAATCATAACCGTTACGGGAAGAGACATCAATTCGTGCATTCATTCAATTTACTATGATCCCATTACACTAAACACTTTCATTCCTGGATAATCGCAACTTCTTGCATAGCAGTCAGAATGGCTTCCGTAAGGGCAGGCCCTGCGAAATACAGCTTGAGCCCTTCCTTCATGACATCCTAAATTCAGGCGAATCAATTAAGCAAGTCGACGCGATATTCCTTGATTTCAAGAAGGCCTTTGACAAGGTTCCTCACAAAAAGACTCATGTATAAATTGCAATAATGCGGAGTTAATAGAAAAATAGTGAATTGAATAAGTGACTTTCTCAGTGATCGAAAACAAAAAGTAGTTATTAATGGTTATAGATCTGATATGGTCGAAGTCGCATCCGGTGTTCCTCAGGGAAGTGTAATCGGCCCTCTTTTATTCATTATTTATATTAATGACCTAAGTTCTGGAGTTTGCAGTAAATTAAGATTATTTGCAGACAATACAGTTATCTACCGTGAAATAAGCGAAGACGCGGACTATGAAGCTCTGACATCAGACCTTAACAACGTTGATTCGTGGTGCCAGGAGTGAGGATTAGAATTAAACATCAGCAAATGCACCACAGTTCACTTCCTGCGAAAGTCATCACAAAAATGCCATACCTATATTATGGGTGGAGTAAACATAAAATCATCAGATAGAGTAAAATATATTGGAATTACCTTAACTTCTGATATATCGCGGGAATTACACATACAGAACATATGTGGCGCAGAATTAAAGAAACTAGGTATTGTTAAACGTATAATAGGAAGGTCCTTGAATGAAAAAGTCAAAGAGAGATGCTACTTCGCTCTGGTTAGGCCACACCTCGAATACGCCGCGAGCATTTTGGACCCAGGTCAAATAGATTTAACCAAACAAATTAATTAAATACAAAGGAAAGCAGCGCGCTTCGTTAAAAACTGCTACGAGCGTACATTTTGTGTCTCACAACTTTTACAGGGATTAAGGTGGGAGCCCCTAGAGACTCGGAGGCTACACGCCAGGCTTAGGTTTCTTGAAAAATTCAGAACTGATATTTTTCAGAGCGACACAGAGAATATTATCATGACTCCTCACTACATCTCTAGGTCTGACAGATGCGATAAAATGAGAGAGAAACACTGCCGAACAGAAAGGAGCAAAAACTCGTTCTTTCCTCGAACAATAAGCGACCACCATAAAAATTGAGCTCCACTACATACACTCCTATGATACATGTCACCATTTCGTCTCCAAAAAACTTACACCTATAGACGCCTGGTGGCCTAACACCTCCTGCTACACGCCCATGTGGCGGCTCGCGGGGACTTTGGTATATGTTGATGTAGGACACCTTCCCATTGTATGAATTACTACGATTGTTACTAAAGAGAATTTGTATTTTAAAGTAACATAAAAGTGAACGAGAAAATGAAGCTTTAAAAAAACTTACATGAAACCTAAGTTACCATTACTTATGGCTATTGAAAACAAAGAATTAAAGCCTCCTAGAAAATGTAATCATACGTAAAAAAAAGAGGGTGTCCATCTAACCATAATATTCACCTCAGGCTTTCCGACAAAGACCATAAATTTTGTAATCTTTCATCAAGAATTTACCAAAGCGTTCCATTTCCAATCGACCTCAAATTCGGAGTCAAAGAAGAAAGGGCGGAACAAGCACCTTTCTCGAATCCGAGGTATAATTCAATCGCTTCGTTTTTAAGCAAAGGCTCAAGTCCTCTGACACAGGGACACGTCAATCAAAGAGCCAAAGGCGAAGGATATCACATGAAGGGGCTTCGGTTTCCGGTGATATATAAGTATATATATCTGAAAAACGGTTTCCACCGATGCGAGCCCGCATTGTCTCTCAGAGGAGGAAAAAATGATACTTCAATTTAATCTTCCTTGAACAAATATATCGGCACACACACACTCCAACACTTTAACCCGAATCATCCACCGCCATCATTTTCCTCTCTTCTTTCTCCGTCGATATAAAAATTTTTGAGGCATCGAGTTATCGAATTAACAGTGGCACCGACTACAAACATTAAAAACATAAATAATACATATATACATATTTATTTCCTTCATCTCTGTCTCATAAGAAAGCCCGAATAGCTTAACCGCACAAACATAGAGTAATAATAAAATATTAACGCAATATAAGTTGCCAAAAATATTTGATTTCTCTGTTAACCTTCTATCTCTCTACTTTCCAATTGATTCCCTCTTTAGACAAGTTTTAATTTGCGACGGGTGAAATATTTCAAACATAGCCTATCGCAGGAAAATGAAGAGCGGCGGGAAAACGAAGCACATACAGAGAAAATAACATATCGAAAAGAATTAAAAGCGGAAATTCTCATCATGGAAAATATTCTTACATAAACTCCAGCAGGAAAACGCTCTCGGCGAACAAAGCACAATAAATATGAATATGTACTCAATCAGCTAATCGATCAGACTTAATATTTTCTTGGTCTTTCTCAGCTTTTGATCGGTTAATGGAAAATACATGAAAAACTGATAAGTGAAATGAAAAAATAACACGCTAGACAAACTGTGTTCGCGTCACTGGGCCACAAAAAGGTGATCTATACACCGACAGGAGATAAATTACGAGGATGTGCTTCCAAATGTACCAGATAACGCCTTTAAATAATAATATAATGCCTTTAGTCCACGTTACACGGTACATTTTAGTGTTCAAACGAATGTATGAACTCTGTCAAGATGAGAATTGTACCGTGCAAAGCAGAACATTGTATGATTGTATGAATGGCTGAACGGAAAATAGAACCTATAATTCCTTTCATTTTCTCGCACAATCAAAGATAAATTCGTTTGTGCAATAAAATGAACCGAGTAAAGCGGCCTTTAGAAAGATTCATTAGCAAATTGAACAGTTGGCAACAGGTACATATTTGTCTTAAATAAACAGACTAAAGTCCCCAAACTGGTAATAAAAAATATTCAAATAGACACCAAGGGTTGAAATTCGCAATGAAAAAAATCATTTGACTTGACTGCGATTCCAACCCGGATCTAACAATCACCGGTCAGGTGTGTTAGCCAGTTACAGTGTACATGATTGTCTCATGGCGAATCTCAACCCTTGGTGTACAAGCACACATGCGAGTGACTTCGTACCACATCATTTTTCAACGCAATGATTGGAATTTAAATAGATAATTGACTTAAATTATTGGAAATGAAAATATATTTTCATGTTTTTATAATCTAAGCATTCAAATAATTGCATGTATAGTTTAAAAGCTTCGCGTGCGATCTTGCATACACACATATTTGAATACAAACACTGATGCACACACACATACTGATATATCGGAGGGGGTCTCTCGTTCCGATCCACACTTCAACTTTTTCTCCGGACGCAGAGCCTTTCATGCCGATACTCAGACACACACGCGGTGAGATAGCGGAAACGGTAAAGGGTTTGGGGTTGGGGTGGGGTGTGGGAGGAGGGTTTGGGAGGGTGGGAGGGCAGTGGGCGGCTCGTGGAAGGAGGAGAGGAAAAAGAGATCGGGATATGACAAGCGAAAAATGCTTGACAAAGGAATTCGATGGGTTTGGAGGACTGGAAAGGGGGGAGTTCGGTGGATGGAGGATTGGAGGAGGAGATGAAGAACCGGGGTGGTGCGAAGAGAGGGAGAGAGGGGAGAAAGGGGGAGGGATAAAAAGAAGCCGACGCTTGGATGAAAAAGGGAAGGGGCGAGAGATGAAATAAAAAAAATAACCGGGAGGAAAGGAAGGAAAGGAGAGACGGAGAGAGAGAGAGAGAAAGACAAAGGTGAAGAGAGAGAAAGAGGGGAGAGATACACGGTGTGTGTGTGGGGGTGGGGTGGGGGGTTCAGTGCCGTTCAAAACAAAACGTGGGAGGCGGAATTCGATGGGGTAGAAGAGGGGGGTGTATGGCAGGGTGGGGTCGGGTGTACCTATCGGTGAGGGGCGGGGGGGGAGAAAAAAAGGTCCGCGGATCAAAGGACCGGCCGCTCCCCTTTCGAAGGTGGAGTGGGAGGACGGCGGAAGGACTTCCCCCCTCAATTCCTCCCTCCCCTCCTCCCTCTCGACGGATAGTTTTGCCATTTCTCCCATTCCCTCTCGCCCACTCCCCCCCCCCCATCTCTGCCACTCGTTCACGTCCGACGTCCGCCTCTCGTGGCACGCACGGCCGGGTGATGACGCGGGCGCGGCCGTGCTCTCGCAAATGAGCACGCGAAGCAACCCCCCCCCTGAGTCCACCCTCTCCCGCCGAACGCACGCGTCCGTCCCACGCTCGCTTTTCCCACATTACACGTCCCTCCCAAGACCGGCCGATCCACTCAAAACCCTCGCTCGCCTATCCCATTCTCCTCTCTTTCCGACATCACTTTTTCCTCGTGCCACACTTTCGCGCTGGCCACGTCATTCACCTATCCAACGCATGCGCTTCGCCCATTTCTCACACTATACAGGGTGTCCAGCAGCTGGGCATTTGAAAATTCCCTGAGATTTCCAGGTTTTCCTGACATGATTTTTATTTTTCCAGAGGAATTTATGATTTTTTCTCGCTAATTATAAGAGAATGTTCGGTATGCTTTTTGGGTGGTTAAACGTAAGGATTATTTTTAAACCTGCATATTTGGAGGAAAATGAACACAAGATTTTAAAATAGCTTGAGAGAAAATCACCACCCTTTCTGAGATTTAAACATTGTCATGCTGCTGCTCAGGAACAAAGTTATATTACAGCCACACTTTGCTATGAATAGCATTGATATCAAATGATCAACAGCTCAAAAAACTGAAGGAATTGACTTTTTTCCTTATTTTGCTAAATGCGACAACGTAAGGGAAATTTGACTTCGCAACTTGCCGATAAGGCACGCTCTTTAAGCCACAGATTTCCAGACTATGACCAATAAAAACACACTGTGCCTATATAGGAAACATTGTACCTACTTTCGGTGATTACAGGAATGCAAAATGAGACAATGCAAGGGAAATTTGACTTTGCAACTTGCCGAAAAAGGCACATGGCTTCCGTTGCCGTTTTATATATTGACACCACAGAAAATTCCAGAGTCGATTCGATATTTCTCAGAGATTTCCCAGATATTTCCAGTGAAAATAAAATTCCCTGAGATTTCCCGGTCTTCCCGATTTTCCAGAGTGCTGGACACCCTGCCATATCTCATAAGATCCCACATACCAAAATCAGTTAATTACCTCCGATCATGAAATAAGGCGTAATTATAAAATTGTAATTACAAAATTCTGAAGAGTAATTACAAAATTCAAACAGGATTGAGCATCATCAGATGTCTTCGACTTCAAAATTCGTTTACTGCAGCTCTTCACTCCAATCTTCCACCTTTCATTTCTTCTATTTTTCATTTCTGAGTAAGTTTTCCCCAAGATACCCTCCACAATTATGCTAATTTACTCCAAATAAAATAGTATCTTTGTTGACTTGGTGGTATGTTTCAATAGACATATTTAATGATAACTTTTACTTAAACAAAAAAATTAAAAAGGGCTTTTTTTGTAGTTAAGAAAAAGTTATCATTAAATATGTCTAATTTATATCATCTGTGGAAATAATTCTTGTCATTCTGTTAGCCTACAATTATTTATACGTATTTTTCGCGATTTTCCCGCGTTAAACCTATTTTATGGAACATCGTTTCGCCGGGATTTCAGTCGGCTTCATCAGGTCCTAAATGATGAAGTAGACTGGAATTCCGGCGAAATGATCGTCCATAAAAATGGTTCAACGCGGGGAGAAGCCGAAAAATACGATTAAACGAGAAAACCGCCGAAGCTTTCGTAGCAACGCCTACAATTATTGTTTCCAAGAGGCTGCTGTGACGCAAAATGTGGCCAATCGTTCAATCTCGTATTCTCATTAACAGTTTTCATTACACATCTTTCTCTCTCTCCAACTCTGCGTGGGATTTCTTCATTAGTAATTTATTCTTCCATTTGAGTAGTCCACTTGATTTTCCTCATTCCCCTACAGAACCACATTAACATTGCTTTCCAATATGCTTTGCTTTGTATCCGTTATAGTCCATGATTTTCTGGCAAGTAAAAGCATCATCCAAATAAAGTTTTTTGAAGATCTTCCATAACTCCAGGTTTGTGTAGATGGCTGCAACTAGACCCTTCATCAGGTAGATAGCACGGCTCAGCAAACCATATTAATTGCACCAGGGTTTAAATTCGCCATGAAAAAATCATTTGACTTGACCGGGATTTGAACCCGGATCTCCCAATTGGGAGCCTAGGCTTGGTGGTGTAACTGGCTAACTTACCTGACCGGCAATTGGGAGATCCGGGTTCGAATCCGGTCAAGCCAAATGATTTTTTCATGGCGAATTTCAACTATGGTGTATATGCACCAAGGCGAGTGACTTTGTACCACATCATTTGTTAATCCAATGATTGGAAACATTCATATTAATTCCATTGAAAAAGCCTTAACATTCATCACAATTCTAGGATTGATCATCATTGTAATTCTTTCATTGATCATTCCTCATAATTTGCTCCATAAAGCGCCATCTCGGCCTTTCTTCGTCATAGATTAGCTGTTCGGAATTATCACCCAAGTTTTTGTCCTCCCCATTATCGCGTTCTGTAGGCTTCATAGACATACGTCTCACCATGAGCGTATAAATGTTGTTCTATTCCACATGGTAGGTACTCATAAAATATCTTTTTTCACTACATATCTTTGACGGCAGGTCAGAAATTGGATGGAGTAGTGGAGAGGAGAAAAATGTCACCGGTACAAGCCTTCATAGCTGCCTTCAACGAAGAACGACAGGCGAACCACGGCTTAAAATCCTATGCGTGGGTACAGGGTACTGAACTTGAAATGCTCTTCACTATATCCAGGTAAGGATGAGGATACAAAGTAGAAAAAATTCTAGCCACAAACTTAATTCAAACACAAGCCCTCGGGAAAGAAATCTAGTTACTACTGCCACCGTGCCGACCCATGAACGAAGGTTTGATTTAGTAAAGACAGAAATCAACTGAAAATTCACGTCACGCTCCTCTGTCCAGCTGCAGGAACGACACACATGTATTGTATAAGCTATGGGACCTATAGGCTATGGCAACCATTTAATAAGTGTTGCATAAACATTCGATAAATTTATTAGTTTCATAACTTATGGTATGGGGTTAAGAGTTCCCTTAGTAGCCAAGATGGCGGATGCGAAATGAACCGCTTGGAGACTTAATTACTTGATAAAAGAGTTATTTTGAGACAAATGACCAGTTTGTTTACTCCTTCTGACTAATTATTGCGTGCATTAGCAATAATTCATAGGCAAAACTTTCATAAATTTATCCGGCGGTAGAAGATTAGATCAAACTTTCGAAGCTATTAACTATTGCTAAAGAAGTTATGTAACTGGTAGATGTGTTCCTTCAAGCCGAATACTTTTTTTAAGGCATATACCTTGATGGATCTCATAACTATTGATTCCATAACTAAATGTTCTTGCAAACGGCCATTAAAGAGATAGGATTATTAATGCAAAGTTACCACGAACGGTACGAACCCGATCCATCCACGTGGAAGGCCAGAAGGCACACTAGCCACCACCACGCTAACCCGACCCCATTTCCACGTTATTTTTCCTCGCACCGCGAGCTTTATCAAAAGGGCCTGACCGACCTCTCTCCCTTATAACTCTCTCCACCCTACTCCCTCTCCGCTGCCTCGCCCTCACTTCTACCGATCCGAGAACGGCTCGCCACCAATCTCGAAAAATCAGCTTATTGCATCAAAAAGGTAAAGGCGCGCGCAGTGTGGAGCCCTCGAGGCTGCGGCGGAATAAAAAAAAAGAACAGAAGGAACTAAGCACGCGCCAGCTCTCTCTCCCTCTCTTGCCGTTTGAAACGCATTCGGAAATCGCTGCGGTGCTCAATACGCGCTTTGAGCTCACCACCTAATTATCCCGCCGAGGCTATCACGGCCAAGTCACGCAATATATACAGTGCACGTGTTCAAAGTTGGTTGAATGTGGAGATCGTTTCCTTTTTTTCACTGACGTCATATCGAAAGATAGCACGACGCCGGAATACGTAAGTACAATAATTATTACCGCCGATAATTTGAGCGCCGTACGAACGCATTAGAGAGTTATTGCATCCAAGCAATACTAATATGGAGGATTCACTTATGGCCGATTGCGAGAATATTTAGTGATGGAATCAATAGTTATGAGATCCATTAAGTTGTTAGATCTCATAAAAATATTCAGGTTACAGGAGCACATCTACTCGTTACATAGTGTATTTGCCAAAAGTCAATAGCTTCGAATAATCGATCTGATCTTCTATCGCCCGATAAAATTTATGAAAGTTTAGCCTATGAATAATTGCTAATGCACACGATAATTAGTTAGTAAGAGTAAACAAACTGGTCATTTGTCTCTAAATAACTCTTTTATCTAGTAATTAAGTCTCCAAGCGGTTCATTGCGCGTCTGCCATCTTAGATACTTAGGGAACTCATAAGTCCATGCCGTAAGTTATGAAACCAATAAATTTATCGAATGTTCCTGCAACACTCATTGAATGGTTGCCATGGCTTATGGGTCCCATCGCTTAATAGTATACATATGTGTCCTTCCTGCAACTGGTCACTAGACGTGAAAACGGTAAGTTAGGACACCAAAGGAAAGCAAAATCAATAAGGAGAAAAATAAGAAGAGATATTTTCTCTCTCATCAGAAATCACGAGAGAACAGAGAGACCTCTCCTTTTAAAAGTTTTCTAACAGTAACAGCAGGTTTCATTGATAGTTAAAGAATCTCCTCCCGGTTTTCAACACTTCCAGGGTCTACACAAATACGAAATCACGGATAAAAGGTTCCGTCAGGCCAGAGGTGACAATGAGAAGAACACTTTGTCTCTTTCGGTCAAACAGAACGCCACGATCTCCAGTTACCAGAAAGCGAGCCAGTGGTACGATATGGCATTCATTCCTTGTTGTCTTCCTCATACTCGCTCCGTATAAGTTCCATCCGACAATTTCACGCCCTTAAATCTCTCCATCAATCCTCCCGTCTTGCGCAAAAATCCTCCAATCATGCTCGCAGTACTAAAAAGTATCCAATAGCTGAAATACTTCGTGATTAACCCCATCACAAAATCGTTCTTCCAATTCTAAAGGTCAAAAACCACAATTTGGGTCTTTGACGCTTGTGATCGCCACTTCATCATGTTGTTTCCTAAAATTTACCCAAAGCCTCACATTTGTCACTTCTCCCATGATTTAATCATCTGAAATAAATACCTTCGCCAGTAGTGACTGCATCGAGCCAAAACGATGACTTTACCAACTTTCCTCCTAAATTCAACCGACACACTTTATCATCACGACCGCCGATTTTCAAGTAGAAATTCATCAAAGAATTCTGATGAGGAAATATTAAAGAGAGATATTTCGCAACGGCAAGAGATTTTTTGAGTTAAATTACTACCTGAGACACAATGGGTTTGAGAAGAACATGTTTGAAGGAAGGAGGGGAATGTCCCCAAAGGAAGACCAAGAAATAAGTTCATGGACCATATAAAGAGGAAAGTACATTGAAGGAGATGCCACGAGGTACGGAAACTGGCACTAGATAAGGGAGGCTAAAGGGCTGCAGCCAACTAATCTTAGGATTGAACGACCAATGAATGAAGGACGAATGAATACAATAAAAGAGCTATAAAAAGATCAATGATAAAAAGGTCGGTCTTTCATGGCATTGCGCTCATGGACTCTTGAGGGAAAGGCGACTGTCAGAAAATGGTTTTCATACAGCAGTTAATCATCAAATTAACGGGAATTCCAAAATTTACCCTCGTATTGAGAGAAAGATTTCTGCAATGGATCATTAATGATTGTATTTTTGTTAATGAGGAAAAGTTCGTATTTCTTCACTATTATTATCGCTACATGCACAAATCCTATTAATGAACAATGCCAGAACTAAACTTAATTATTAAAATGCTATGCTGAACTTTAACCCTGACGAAAAAGGATGACTGTTGAGTTGATAAAGCAATAAGTATATATTTACTCCGATGCCGAAACCATTGCGTGAAATGCATTTGCAACTGCAATGATGCACGCGTTTCCTTTCATTGAAATTAAAATTAAAGCGGTCACAATTTATCGACACGTCAATATGGATATTCCGGCGCGAGTGAAATTAGTGTAAGTGACGCGCCACTTGCCACCAGCTGCATCGAGCACGAACACATGGAAAATTCATTTGGTAAATAAATAATGTAATCATTAAACAGAAATATAATGTCATCACATCAGCAACCGCAGCATATAAATTCCATTCTCACTTACGCACTAGGGTGTCCAAATGGAATTACGAAATCACAAATCGTTAATTTATTTTTTCGACCGAATGGATAATTTTCTTGAATATCTGGAAATGTTTCAATCTTACTGATGTTAATATGTATGCTCTTATTCAATTCCTAAAATATTATTCGTGACAGAAGTAGAATAATTTGAAGTGACTCCGTAAGCAAATTTCAAGATGAATCATACGTTGAAATTCTTTATTCGCATACCAAGAATATATTTACTCATACAATATCGGGTAAATTATTTAAAAAATAAATATTTAGACGTTACTTAGCCAAAGCCAAAACCTCATACTTATTCTCCACGAAATCCCAACTGAGGATGTATTTAATAGATTCTCACCACTGTACAAAATCCACACTAATGAAAGCAGTACGACATATGAAGTATAAGTAGCGGGAATAGCAATCCAACATGTGATTCAAGTAGATTCAAATTGAAGTGTACAGAAGAGTAAAAGAGGACAGGACCATATGGAACACCATAGAGAAAATGAGAGCTAGATGGACTGGGCACACACTGAGGCATAATAGGTTTGTGAAGAACGTAATTGAAGGCAAAATAGAGGGAATAGTCCACAGAGGAAGACCCAGGAATAAGTTCATGGACCAAATAAAGAGGAAAGTAGGTATATACTACCAAGGTTTAGGCAAGGAATACGATAAATGATTGGGACCGCTGATCGAGAAGAGAAGGGACAGCATAATTAATTTTCTTTCGCATTTTTTACAGCAAAACGAAAGAATTTATTTAACTTTGCATTGCAGAATTTGTTTTACATTAACATGGTTATTATTTCCGCGCAGCTAACCCCAAAAATGAATGCCTGAACGTTTAAAAGCTCTCGGAGATGAAATGATGTGAAGGGTTACTGTCCCATCGCCCCAGGTCACACGCACTAAAGGGCACGGTGAGAATGTAGTCAGTCATGAGGGCGAATGCGGTCACGTGTACGAGTAAATAGGAGACATTTCCCACGCATACTTTAACAACTGGGTCCGGGAAGGTGAGGTGGGGGGAGGCCTAAGCCTCACGGGAAGTACACATACATTTTTAGCTTAGACCAGCACCCACTACCGACCCACCTCGGAGGCAATCTCTTCTGCCACCCACTCCATCATTTCTCCTCATGTTACACCCATCTTCTCCTTTTAAATACATCCTCTTCCCCGACCCCTGAACCCAAACAATACCCATCACATTCATTACCTCCAAAAATCATCCCCACCTTTGTGCCAAAAACATCCCCTGCCCGACGCCCCACGATGGCTCTTTACTGCACACACAACCCCTATTAGTCCATTAAAGAGCCCAGATTCAACATAGTGGAAATTATTCACAGTAATAAAACTTGGCTCGAGTTTGCAAATTCCATATTTATTTTGTACCACGACAAGTACAAGCAGTACAAATCGGTTGTACCAGATGATGGCCGAGCGTCTGAAACTAATCTAATCTGCTGACGAAATAAAAGTGGATATCACTAAGCTCATATAACTCAAAGTAATTAAGCATAAGTGGGTGTTACCATAGTGAAGGCTACCATAATGAAAACTCAGCTCCATTCAAAAAACTTCAAGATACACATAACCATTTCACCTTCCTATAACTTTATCCTTTACATCTTTACACGGCTGGTGCCCTAGCACCTTCTGCCACACGCCCATGCAGCAGCTCGCAGGGTAGCATGTGGATGTACCCTTTTAATCCCCACCAATTTATTCTCTCACCCTATCAACCCCTTTCTAGGCCAACTTTGTCGGAGACCAGAGCAGAGGCAAAAGAGACCTTGAACTTAGTCGACAGGTAGTTTCGCTAATTAGATGATATTCTCCCTAATGCTTATTTCTTAATCTACACCAAAGCACTATCATCACGTTTCTCAAGGTGCCAACATGAGCCTTGTAACTCTGTGCGTCAATGTAGATGAACTAAACATAAAAACAACTAGTTTCAGTAGACCTGACAGCATACCTACAGTGTACGGTACGTTACAGAAAGTTCACCTTCGGGTAAATATTTGCAGGTTTTTGCTGATGCATTAACTGTCACAGTTTCGTTGACTTTTTGAGGTTACATTGTAAAGCCTGTTGGTGATAAATACACCCCATTAAACCGAAAGACATGAGAAATACATTAATATAACTAGTTTCAGCAGACTTGACAGCATACCTAGAGTGCAGGGTACGTTGGAGAATGTTCACCTCAGGGTAAATATTTTCAGGTTTCCGATGATAAATTAACAGTCATAGTTTCGTTGACTTTTTGTTGTCACATTGCAATGCATGTTAGTGATAAATCACGGCATTAAACCGAAAGAGATGGAAAATACATCCATATAATTCGTTTCGGTAGACCTGACAGCATATCTAGAGCGTAGCGCATGTTGGAGAAAGTCACCTTTGGGTAAATATTTTCAGGTTTTCGCTGATGCATTAACAGTCATAGTATCGCTGACTTTTTGTGGGTACACAGTAGTGCACGTTGGTGATAAAGCACTCCATTTAACCGAAAGAGATGAGAAATACATTGATACAACTAGTTTCTGTAGACTTGACAGCATACCTAGAGTGTAGGGTACGTTGGAGAAAGTTCACCTTTGGGTAAATATTTGCAGGTTTTCGCTGATGAATTAACTGACATAATTTCGTTGACTTTTTGCAGTTACATTGTAATGCATGTTAGGGATAAATCACCCCATTAAACCGAAATAGATAAAAAATACATCAATACATTAATTTCGGTAGACCTGACAGCATATCCAGACAGGGCATGTTGGAGAAAGTCACCTTTGGGTAAATATTTGCAGGTTTTCGCTGACGAATTAACTGACATAATTTCGTTGACTTTTTGTGGTTACATTGTAATGCATGTTAGGGATAAATCACCCCATTAAACCGAAATAGATAAAAAATACATCAATACATTAATTTCGGTAGACCTGACAGTATATCTAGACAGGGCATGTTGGAGAAAGTCACCTTTGGGTAAATATTTTCAGGTTTTCGCTGATGCATTAACAGTCATAGTATCGCTGACTTTTAGTGGTAACACAGTAGGGCACGTTGATGATAAATCACCCCCTGCAACACACCCTTGAGGCGGCTGCGGCGTTATTTTTTTTAGGTGTACCCTTTTCATCCCGACCAATCTTTTTCCTTCTCGCCCAATACTTCCACTTCGCTATTTCTCCTCTCCCATCCGATTGTTCCTCTAACCGCACGTGGAGGGGACTAGATAGGAGACGAGTAGAGACGGAGGGGGAGGCGAAGGGGGGGTCCGTTCTCTCATTTCGCGCCGCTGTGGTCATCCTTTGATTTCGTTCTTTTGTCGGCCTAGGCTCTCCCGGGAGGGGGAGAGGCTTTGGAATCCACGGGATGGCAAAAGTAGCGGAGGATCGCGTGGATGCTGGGATGGGGAGGAGATCGGGGAGAGGAGGCGAGGAAGGGGAAAACTTTAGGAATTCGTCCGAAAAACGGATTCCTTCTTTCTCGCATGGGGGTGGGCGGATGGGTGGGAGGTCTTGGGGGAGGAGGAGGAGGTTTTTTTCGGGAAAGGATGGACGGGGATGAGGGAGGGGGCTGCGAGCAGAAAGGATGGGGGAGGGGAACGAAGACGGAAAATTGAGAATTTGCAACGCATGAGAGGATGGAACCACAAAGTAAACGCTATCGGTGGTATGGGACATTGATCGGCGGGATGGAGCGTATGAACATCCAATAGTGCCGGTCAACGGCAAGAGACAAAGCGCTGTCGTCTTCCAGCACGCGCCCGCTTGGACTGTTAAATTGAGTTGAAATGTTTCCTCAAAAAACAGAGGGAAAAATATATTTCCTTCACCTCTTCCCACGAAGTGAGAGAGGATTGTCTATTTTACAGATTGTTCAGGTAGAAAACGACGTGCGAAAAACGGCGGACAATTTTCGGGAAGGAAAACGTTCAATGCAGAATATGAGCACTTAAAAAAAATCAAATTAATGCGGCCAAGCTGCTAAAATTTCAAGACTTGGCAATTTTACCGATGATGCTACAATAACACCCAGCATCACATTAAATAATAATATACAATACATCGCTTATACGAGTGTTCAATAAGCGATGTTATCAAGTCAAGTAATTTCTATTTAAAAAACTCATCAACAACATTTTTTTAAAAAACCATTATCGGTGGAAATGTTGTGAATAATTAGAAATTCACTTTTATACCGGTTTTTACAGTACATTTTACTATACACACGAATGTATGAACTCTTTCACAGGGAAAAGTGTACCATGTAAAGAGGCTAATTGTATGATCGTCTGAATGACAACGGGAAATAAAACAAGCTCTAATTCCATTCATATTCTTGTACAATCTATGATACATTCGTTTGTACAATAAAATGTACCGTTCAAGGTAGTGCGAGCGTGATAGTTCCCTAATCATAATAGAGACCATATTCGAATTACCCCTTTAAATTTCACCAGCTACGAGACACACGAATTAAATATTGCATTATTAATGGTGCAATCATATCCTTTAATATGACTAAAATTGTAAGTAATCAAATGAAAATATCCAGATAAATCTTAACTTGACTCATTTTTTTCACGGTACGTTTGAAACTCCTTCAAAACGGAAGATTTATTGTGATCCCGAAGAATTTAAAGCGGTGACAGTAAGATTCAAAAATAAATAGTTGAGATAACATTTTAAAAAATATACACAAATCAATTTTCAAAAATAGTTGAGATAACACACAAACTACACATTGTTGACTTTTTGACGAGATATAAGTGCCGGAAATGCCTCATTTTTAATATAAGGTCTCTCTGGAGTGCATACACGTACCATTTCCCATATAAAAAGGCTGGTATTTTATGGCAAATACCTCGGAAAGTAATGTGGTAAAAGGTTGAATTTTTGGAGTCAATGGATGGGTGATATAGTTTTCTTTAAAATGAGATCAAACTCATTGATTTCTAGGTAAAATGATATTTCGCTCAAACGACCTTAACACGGCGTTAAGACGACTACAGATCCAAATCCGGGTAGTTATTTGGTAAAACTCCGTGGAAAATCTATCAGGCTTTAACTTTATTGTAATGAAGATTGCACCACACAAAGTTACAACGGGCACCATAAAACGGACATTCTCACTACCACCACGGAATGATACCAATGACGCCAACATACTTTGTTGGCAGGCTTGGTATTTTTCATTTTAGTTAATTTTTTTGAGCCACCAGACTAGGCTGGAAAACTTCCCATACTTTCGAGAAGGATAAACATTAAGGACCTCAGCCAAGGCATATCAACTCCAAGCGGCATGATATGTCTAAATCACCCAAGATGCGGGCAGGTGGCACCATATTGGTTCGAATCCCTCACACTCGGGCTAAATCGATGAGATAATAATCCGTGGAAAAGGCTTGGATCGTAGGCAGCAGAACATGACATCCCGAGTGGTTTTCCCACATCACGATTCCCACAATGCCTTTCCGCTCCGGGCATTTATCGGATTTGCATCTCCGTCCGCAAGATCGGCATCACAGCGGCCTCGATAAGAGGGGTAGAAAAAAAATATTCCACTTCAATTCCGCTTAACTTGTTTTCAATGAAAAATCCAAAGCTCAACATGGGCTGATCCGTTAATTTTCAACGGTTAGGAATAAAAAATATATATGGACCCCTACCACGATTATGAGCAGAATATCGAGGGATAATAATGTCTGCCACGTCCACTTTGACGGCTTCATGTCCCCGGGATCGTGGACACGCGAAATAAAAAGAGACACTCGCCCTCGGTGTGTGTGGAGGCGGAGAATAAAATCGACCCCGGCGAACCCTTGGTTGTTCCACCCAAAGGAGAGATGAGAACGATAACGTCTGACCAGATCAAGATGTGAGGGACATCCTTAGGAATATGGGGGCGGATGCTCACCGCATATCTAGAGAGAGAGAGAGGCGAGATATGAGCGAGGATCCTCCATTCGTCGCAAGGATCCTTCCCGTCCCGTGACCCGGAAACGCCTTGGGATTTGGTTAAGGGTTCCGAATGTCACTCGATGAAAGGAGACACAATAGAAGGACACGGAGCTGGTAGATGACAATTCCTAAGACACACGCAGGGGGCAGAGGGGGGGAAATGGGTCGAGGAGGATGGAGGAGAGGGAGAGAGAGATTGACATCGGATCTCAAATTGAGAGAAATCTCAGAGGACTGGGAATACGGGGTGGGAGATGTGTCCAAGAGTTAGAAGGGAATGAGGAGTGGGAACGATATGGCGATGAGACAGGGCGACTGACTAGCCAGTCGAAGACGGGGAAAGGGGTTTGCCCTCGAGCATGAGAACTTTAGAATAGAATAGAATAGGTTTAATTATGCTCTAGGTTTCCCCATAAGAGCACAAATTCGTATTAAACGTTTTAATTTCAGCAGCTGTTGGAAAAAATAAATTATTTAATTCCAACATGGATTAAAGATTACATAATTAATAGTTCAAAAATATATTTGTATACGACTGAAATTCTAGGTAATCAAATAAAAATATCCACATAAGTCTTTGATTTGACTCCTTTTTTTCGCGCGGTGCGTTTAAAACTCCTTCACAACGAAAGGTTTTTTTAATGATCCTGAAAAAATTACTGCAGTGACAAAATGATTTATTTTAAAACGCGGTCGATAAGACATACAATCTACAAGCTGTTAGTTCTTTGACGAAATCTAGGCGTTAGAAATTCCTCATTTTTTTAAATGTCTCTCAGGAGTGCATACACGTACCATTTCCCATATAAAATGGCGAGTATACTTTGGCAAAAATCTCAGAAAGTAGTTCGGTAAGGGGCTGATATTTTGGTATCTTTGTAAGGATGAGATATTTTTTCCTTTGAAATGAGACCAAATTCATTGATTTATAGGAGAAAGATATTTCGCTCAAAGACCTTAAGCGTAAGAATAGGACATCTCTGATGATTGCGTTCCTTAAATTACGTATGTCACCACAGTTAAGGTAATTTGGAAAACATATATTCACAGTAAACATTATTAGGTTCATTGCAAGCGGGGAATACGCCGAGTCTCAACGACGAATTTGAACTTATTTTATCAAGTGTTAACATTATTACACTAGTATTTGAACTAACATTAAATAGTCTGTGGCAAATTTGGGGTTTTGCCTTCGAGATTAAGAACTAAAGCGATGTAATATAATTTTCTCTGATAGTCAGGTCTCTTAAATTCCATAGTTACCACAATTAGGATAACGAGGAATATATTTTTCATAATGAATACTATTAATTGAATTCAGAGCGATCGGACATAAAACCGGGTCACAACAATGAATCTGACCGTATTATTTGAATTAGTATTTGATAGCCACATTAAAAGAAACGAAATGAAGAAGGTAAAACACATACAATTGAAACAACATCGTTAGAGATAACTTCAACATTGAGATCTTCCCATTAAAATCAAAAATATTAAAAAATTGGCTATTAAAATATACAATACCATAAAAATAAATAAAATTTTTCAATATTTCTCCAAATTCCCACTTAAATGAATGAAAACCTTGGAGATAACAGATACCATATTTGAGAAAGGAAGTTAGGATTGAGTTTTTCGACATCTATATTCAAGTTGCAGAGGCTCAAACCCTGTTATTCCTTTTGCTTTGAGCCAAAAATTATGAAAAGACAATATTTACTAAGTAGTCTCAGTTCCTTAAAAAGTTCATTCTCTCTAAACAAATTCTAAAACGCGACTGAAATTCACAAAATTATCTTTTAAAATACATCAAGGGTGACCGGCATCAGTGGGGGCAGGATGAAACGCTCACCTGCCAGTCCGGAGGTCACGGGTTCAAGTTCCGGTGTGGGTGCTTGCTTCACTCAGGTGCTAGAGCGTGGAGTATGAGTTAAATGCAGAACAGGACAGTACGATCCTTATCAAGCGTGATATAAAAAAGTCATTATAATTTACGTGTAGTCCCTTACGTAAGATTTAGTAAAACCCCATCAACATTTCTCTAATAGTGATTGGGGAGTCGAGTCACGCATCCCGCACTGTGAGGAGAATTTTATTTTCATTGAACATTTGAAAACGAGGAGCGGTTAAATCAGCATTAATGTGACGTGAAAGCCCTGTTTTTTACGACTTTTACACACATAGGTACATTCATACCAATCACGCCGTTCCCTTTCGGGGTGGGCACAGTCACAAAGTTTCACTCATAAATACATATTTGTACACCTAACTCTGCTTCAATAATTTCCTCCATACTGACCTTTCCTTGCAAACCTCTTTTGGCTAATTTACCCCCATACACTGCTTCATACGCGCCCTCCTGTTTTCGAGACTCCTAATATTCCTCCTCCTAAGAATTTCCTCGACCACATTCAACTTCCTCGGAATACCCCTACCTCTCCCACCATTCATTTCACCCTTATACCTATATCTTTTTCTTTATTCGACTCTCATCCATTCTCTCAGCATGGCCAAACCAACGAAGCACCCTCCAACACACACAAATATACGTACTTAAGCGTGGTCCAAGAATGTTGTTAGACAAACCTGAAAAGTTATTAAAATGTGCCCTCAATGACTCACGATTCGCACTCAAGCAACTTTAATCTAAATGTTTACTTTGGTACTTGAAGTATGGTTTTCATATGGACATTAGGTTTTCATACACTAAAGGTAAGGTGCGTATGGATCAGGGATCATCACGTACGTAACTGAACGTAAGTTTGTATTTTCTCCAACCTATCAGATTTATGGATGCTTTTATGTGCTCGAGATGAGAGGTAGGATTGGTCGAACAGCACTGATTGGATTGAATTTTGGGGAGGCGAGCGATAGCTAAGGTCATTTGCGCCATAGGGGATAGGTAACGGAGGAAGGGTGGATAGAAACTAAAAGGGTGGAAAAATATACGGGGAATTGAGAAGTACAGCTTACATTATGGTGTTCTTCTGCGTGGATCAACATTCCCAAGCACTGATGTGGCAGAAAATCTGGCGAAAACCCAAAATCCTCGCAGCACGAGTGGAATAATTGTGGAAAATTTAGAGTAGGTATCTAAATCAATATCTACTTATTACTCTGCAAACCACCACAAGGGTGTTTGGTAGTGGGGTGACTCACCACCAACATGAAGAAATTTATTTTCACCAGCAAGCACAACACTGTCGGTATACTGCAAATGCTACAGAAACTACTAAAATAATTTTTAATTTGACTATGAAAACGTGACACAATAGTCATGCAGGGAGCACACAGGGATTATATACATGGGATACATAACATATATTCCCCTGCGCGGCAAGAGACAAAGCGCTGTCGTCTTCCAGCACGCGCCCGCTTGGACTGTTCAATTGAGTTGAAATGTTTCCTCAAACAACAGAGGGAAAAATATATTATTTCCTTCACCACTTCCCTCGAAGTGAGAGAGGATAGTCTATTTTACAGATTGTTCAGGTAGAAAACGACGCGCGGATAATGGTTTTAAAAAAATGTTGTTGTTGAGTTTTTTAATATAAATTACTTTACTAGATAACACCGCTTATTGGACACTCCTATAAGCGATTTATCGTATATTATTATATATTATTATATGCTGGGTTTCATAGGAGAAGCATCGGTAAAGTAGCCAAGTAGTGACTTTTTAGCAGCTTGGCTGCATTAATTTAACTTTTTTAGTGCTTCATTCTGCGGTGACATAACATATATTCCCCAGCGTGGAATACCTACACATTAGTGGCCCTTATCGGTCATATACCTCATCTCATGTACACAGAGTACATGTGCTTTGAAGGACGGACACGAGCGAGCCAGCGAGAGAGAATCAAGGGAGAGCGGGATGCTGCGTCCTGTGTACTTTTTTTATCATTCTATCTCTCCGCTTCCTCTCGGCCGTGGTCTTGAGAGCGGCGTGGTGCGGAAAGGGTGTTGTCTGTCTCGTGTGTGGGTGGATGAAAAGGGTGGATGGGAGATGAAAGGAAGGGAGACAGGAGGAGCATCTTCTCGGGGGGATCCGTCTTGGGTCCGTAACGCCCACCCACCTCCTCTCCTTTCTACCCCTTCCCCCCCGCCCCAACCACTCCGCCTCTCTCGGTCCGTCGCTCCGGCTCCTTGTCCCAGTCGTCTCAATCCTTTCCCTCCGCCACACACGCACTCACATGCAAACACACACACACGATCCTCCTCTTGTTCCTCCCCACACTTGGTGCTGTCCCTCCACCCCCACAGCCTCCTTCCGAGAGCAGTCTCGTCTCACAATCAGCTCCGCTATCCATCCAATCCTTTTCCGCGTCCGCTCTGGGGTGCGATTCTGTTTCTTCATAACGCCATAGCGCCGAGATCATTCGGTAAAATAGTGGGTAGCTCCGCGACATTGCAAATCTGCTTTTCGGATCTCGCGCCATTTTAGCTTGTGCAACACTTATTTATTGTATTGTTGCAATGGTCGTAACGTCTGAAGAAACAGAAATGCGCGCTGCGCCTCGCTAGCGACCGCAAACGCTATTCTGTCACCGCGTTATGATGGCGTATGTAGAAACAGAATAGCCTTATTAATTAGCCGCAGGGTGGCTTATTTTTTTCGCGTCCCAAGATTCATCCGTTCGCCTAGCCTGGCTGTCTTCCCTCTGTCTCGGCACCTATGGCGGGAAGTATCTACATCAACGTTATGATCTGCGTGCGCACTCAAGGGTGTGCAGCGGTAGGTAGGTAGGTTACCACCTAATGTAAAGGATCTCAATAACGTATTCATTTTCCTGAAAAAAGTGAAGGTATGGATTTTCTCTCTTGGAATGGATATTAGGGGAGGCGACCGACAGCCAAGGTCATTTGCGCCATAGGGTACAGGTAAAGGAGGAAGGGTGGAGAGAAACCCTGCGTCGGAATTACCCTGCTCTTAACGAAAGGCGTCAAGGAGACCACGGCTTAACGTCTCATCTGACAGACGGAGTACTGCACTTAAGCGCCCTCCTCAAGACACTCAAGTAGGGATCGGGTTTCCTCTGAAACCATCCTCCTCCGCAGGGTTTTCTCTCTTTCTTTTGAAAGAGTGGAACCACTTTTGATGTAATAATAATTATCTTGTATTCGCCATTGACAATATGCAGTATTACAACTGTTATCGGCACAAAAAATTAAAAAAAATTATTTTTCATAAATATTATTACAATTACTAAATAATTATTCTCAAAAACCAAATGAATTGTCACATATTTTGCATCACATTCGAGCACCAATATTTTTTTTATGGTAGCTCCAAACAGGGAAACCTTTAAGGCTCACATGTAAAATTAATATATCTTTGAAAATGTATTTTATATGTATCAAAGGCATACGAGCAATATATATCTAACAACCACCAGTATGGATTGCACTGTACACTGCGTAAGTTTGGCCCCGTTTACATTACTAAAGTTAGAATTTTGGTTAATATGGCGGCTTAACTAACTTGCAATTACACGGCATTCTCTAACCCTACATAACATACTGGTGGCCTCTGGTGGAGAGTCAAGAAGGAGATGTAGCCCACAGCCCAGCAAACATCGCAAGTCGCTTTTCATTTTTTTCCTGGGCTGTGAGCAATATTCACGAAACTTGTATTGACGAGAAAAATGATTGAATATGCAAACGTTTCGCACGGTTAGACTTCTCATTCATTAGTACTTAACTATATACTTTTCATTTCATGTCTAATCATTCCTTCATGCCTTGAAAATTGAGAGAATAAATTTCCTCAGTAGAACGACTTGCCACAATGCTATACTTTACCATTAAAATACCCCGATAATGTTACGTTATTATGTCGTCTGCACTCTTTCATGATAAAAACAATTCAATATGTTATCTTGAAATCCAAGAATTATAACTGTCTTCCATTTCGAGTCCTTGCCTCAACATATGCAGCGAAATAAACTACCGTTTCTTCCAAGTTCCGCCCATGATCCGTCCTCGCTTGCGCTTTTACAGTAAATTTTGAACTTAAAATACGGTTCATCATTCACTCATGCACTAAAAGACATGAAGCAACTTGGCACTGACGCATGGATACGGAATATGACAAGATAAACTCTCGTAAAATATTGTAAGCTTCAAGTAAATGCTACATGTGGACTGGATCAATTAACTACTGTTCTAACTAACCTGCATTCACACGAGTTAAAATGATGGTCACCAGCGTCAACCTTAGGAACTCCAGCGTGGTTAAAAAGTTGACTACGGTTAGCTCCAACCTGCGTTTACACGGCGAACTTTTACTAGGGTTAGAGTTAACCTGGTTCGACAGCTAGTGACGTAAACAGGGCATTGATGTAACTACAACTATGGAGGTTTGCAGAAGGCAGGGGCAATGTTGCAGATGGTAATAGAGGGGAGAATACTTAGGAAGCGTGGAATGAGAAGAGGAAAGAAATTCTGGGGGAAATTTGAAAGTAACGATAAGACGAATTGAAGAGGGATCTAATGGAGAGCATATATGGTAGGGGAAAATGAGACGATTTTATAGAATTTTTTTCCAGTTCAAGAATCTACCAATCAACCGGTAAAATACTTCAATGAACTACAATTACTGATACAGTGGCGCACACCTGCGAAAACTCATCAGGAAGTGAAATTTACAGCCACTTACAATACGATTTATTTTCAAAAAATAGACGAGAAAACGTACAAATTAGGCATGGTAAATTTTTTTAATAGCTCTAGGTGTTAGTAAGTCCTCGTTATTTTTATTAAGTCTCCCTTGATTGTATCGTTTCCCATGTCAAAGACCTGGTAGTTTATGTCAAAAATCTCGGAAAGTAGTGCGGTAAGGGTTTGATATATATTGGTATCTTTGGAAGGGTGAGATATTTTTCTTTAAAGTGAGACTGAATTCCATGATTTCTAGGTGAAATGATATTTCGCTCAAACTACCTTAAGAAGAAAATCTGTACGTATTTCATCGAATTATTTCGAAACATACGTAAAGTGCAAAAAGGCTGCGAGTAACTATAGCATTAAAAATGACAAAAAATCAAACGTGCAATTATTTTCGCTTTTACCAGTACAATTACTAATGACTAGACGCATCAAAGTTTCACGCAAAACTGTACATTTAAGACAATCGCTCCAATTGTCTTACTTTTCCGCTATCAACGTCGTAACCACGGGTTCTCCAGAGGAACAATTTTAAGGAATAATACAAGCACACGTACACGGGCGCGCAATCGGATCCTCGAGACCCTATTCCGTTACGGACAACCAGCAGAGAAACGAAAGCGGCGAGATAACAAGCCGTTGTCCATCGAATTAAGGAGCCGGGGCTGTTTTCCAAGAGGGCGGTCTGCTTAAGGAGAAGTGCGGACGGGGAGGAGAGAGAAGTAGCCTTATCGGAAAAGCCAAAGCCGAGAGAGATGATGGGTCGGACCCTGAGTAGGAGTAGGAGGAGGAGTAGGAGGAGGAGGAGATGGGAAGGGAACAGATATTTCCGAGGAACTGAAGAGGATGAAGAGGAGGGAGGGTCCGTTTCCACATTGTAGTAGTGCCGGCACCCCCCGGGCCACCCACCCACCCTTCCACCGCTCCGGAACCCCCGCTTTTGAGGCGATAGATGAGATGAGGGTGCTGAGGAGGACTCCCAACCCCCGCAAAACAGTAAAGGGTCCGGCTACGGGGGAGGGGTTCAGGACGGACGAAAGGAATGGTTGGTTGCTCAAGTGGACGGTGGTGGTGGTGGCCGCTGAGGCTGAGTGACTGACAGATAAGGAGCTGTGAGAAGGGCATTAATGGAGATCCAGCAAAGGAACCCTTGGAGGAGGAAGAGGACCCCCTTTTGAGAATGGATAGGGAAAGAGGTGGGGCGGGATGAGCGGACGAGGATCACGGTAACCGCGAGGCTAGAATGGGCGAAGCCTGAAGGATAATTAAGGCAGTTTGAGCGAGGTGTATTATTTCGCCTAGAAATCAATAAAATTTGCTCTCAATTTATAGAATAACTTATATCACCCTTCCATTCATTGGTCGTGCAAACCTAAAATAGGTTGACTGCAGCTAGAGCTGTGCGAATGCTTCGAAATCGATTCGAATCGACTCGAATCAGGCTTAATTCGATTCGATTCGCTTGCGAATCGGGATGCTTCAAAACCGAACGATTCGAAATATTCGAATCTGATAGATTCGTACTCGAATCGTTGCATGCATTCAAAAGTGGAGCTCATTCCAAAAATGGTGCGCCGTCCGTTTAGACGATGTTTCCCTCACGCGAAACGAAAATTTCAACGATCACATGTTATACTGTGCAATTCTTTGTGCCACTATAGAAATATAAACTAATGTAAGCCCCTGAAATATTGTGAAAACCTTCATTACTTTAACATTACTTTACCTCTTAGGAAAGCTGTACGGAATGCGATGACTAATTATGGTCAAACGTGGAGTCAGGGCAATTCAGCAGCACTTGGTGACATGTCTCACGTCTAAATTGCATTGAATTGAGTACCCCGCGAACCACCCCAATCCCTTTCAGCGAAGATCAAAACTTAATGTGCGTAAAGTCATTTTCTATACAGTGCGCTATCATTTATAACAGGGCAACAATCACTGCAAGAATGCCGTTTAGGTTTCGACATACGTCATCGTGAGACAATAAATCGTCACCTTTTTAAGCATCATGTATCCAACCAAATATTGTTACAGTAATAAAGTATAGAATAGTAATTTCATTCATCAATTCTTACTTATTCTTCAATTATTCTTTTTTCTTCAATTATTACTTGTAACACTCGTTTTATTTGTCACAGAAATCCTCGCAATATATTACAACAGTAGCTCCACTTTTCACAGAATACTTAATAATAAATTACAACACTCGCTTTTCTCACAGAATACTTCGCCACTCGCACTCACAAAGAAAAACGTAATGTAACACTCACAAAGAAATACTCAACCGTCTCTCATTTTCACCCACGGCCGTCTCCCTCTCCCCTTTTTCGTTGTTCAATATTTATTTTTCTTCCGCGTCCCTGGTTACGCATTCTTGAGCCATGGTTTACACTTTCAATTTACTAATAAATAACTGATATATTACTTTACAGTATAGTTCTTTGGTTACATACTTTCATTCTCATAAATGGCTTCCAATAATGTGACTTAGACGGAATCAAAATCAGTAAAATACCAATTAATCGGAACATAAATCGTGAGGACACTGTTCGAAAGGTATTAAAGAAGTATTAATCCACTGATTGGATTTTCAAAGGAAGCCAACTTAAGTGCCACAATACAAGTTGGTCTTGGAGTTTTAGCCTCCGCCAAAACACTAATGTTCTCGTGAGTAAAAACTGTTCTCCCTTCGATGGTCAACTGGAAGGACGAAATGAGCGCATTGGTGTTTTTTTTTCCTTCGCTTACGTAGACATTTTGGATTCGTTCAGATAGGTACACATCTGCGTGAAACTTTGCTCACGAAAACTTTTCAATAATATGTACAAATAAAAGTGAAAAACACTGCATGTAACCGATTTGGTTACTTTGCAATTTAATGCTATTTTTATACGTAACCTAATGGCAATTGGCATATATTTCAAAATAATTCGATTTAATATGTACAGATTTTCTCCAAAATGTGGAATAATATATTTCATATCATTTTAAGGGAGGCTTATAAATCCAGGGAATCATGCTGAAGAAAACACACGTATTTTCACACGATTTCCGCTTAAATATCAAATTCCGCGCCGTGGATCCAAGTCACGACAATGCTGTGATCATGAAAATACATTACGGATTCTCGACTCGTCACCAAAAACTGTTGCCTAAAATTCCGAAAACAAACAACTTTTTCGATTGAGTCGCCGTCTAGTGATGAAAGACGGCAGTTCAAATGTAAATACAGTCGACAGATCGTAAATAAACACCTATTACCGGTTTCACTTATCAGTAATCATAATGCCGTGGATAAAAATGTAGTACCATACGCGGTACGTAATTACACTGTTTTTTTAATATTGTCCGGTCTACAGATATATTTAATTCCTCTCCAAATTTAATTACACTAATGTACAATTCCCTTCTTAGCACTTCATGAATATCGACCTACGCCAATTTAATAATAATAGGAGGTGGAAAAAGTGGACTGAATTAGAAGACGGATACAAGTACTATAAGGATTTCAAAACCAAGATCCGACAATGTCATCTATGGATGAAAAATTGCGCCAATAACTATAATTTTAATAACAAATAAAGGAGAGATTGTTGAACCTACTCCGAGGCCACACATGAATAGTTGGTTACACATTAACATCCATATCAATCTATCCCGATCATACCTTTTGATTCCTAAGGCTCTCAACAGGTAATAAACCAAAAAAATGAAGCTGTGAATTAACAGTAAAAGATCCACAGAACAGAGAAAAGGCTCACGATGGAAGTTTCATATGCCTCTGACACACTTCCTGTGGTAGATATTTCCTGTCTAGCATTTACAAAGTAACAGTTAGGTCTCAAAAATAGTCGGCTATTATTCACAGCATCAAGTAGTTCATATATCTTCAATCATTTTTGAATATTCACCACAGCCTCAAGTTAACAACAATTAACAACGGCTATTTATGATTCGACTGAGAAGACTTTTTTCTAAGTGGCGCCAAGGACTGAGTGAACTAAATGTGGAAATTGAGGCAACACATTACCTAGGCAACGATTCCAAACACTTAAATCCATAATATACATTCATGGGTGTGATCAAAGCAAAGGTTTTAAAATAAAACACTTACACCATGTATATTATGTTAGAGGTGATTTCTACCGTAATGCACCGACGACATATGACTCGTACTCCACCGAATGACCTATGACCCGTAATCCACCGCGGAAAGATGTACTCAAGTTAAATGCGACCCAAGAATTTTCATCAACTTACTTGAAAAGTTATTTTTTTTTAAATATGTACTCAGTGCCTCACGATTAGCGCCCCAACCACCTTAAGGTGGAGAGCTATTGTAGGGAACAACGAAAGCATCTCGGGAAGACGGGTAAAGTTCCCGGAAGAGGGTGGATTGGATAGCATAGAACGGGGCAGGAGATGCTCCAACTCGAGCCAAGAAGCAGTCCAGGGGAGAGAGGGAGAGAGAGAGAGCGAGAGAGAACGCTAATTCCAGTCGCTTGCGAACAAAGGACGATCCACTCGGGAGAGGAACGAGACGGGCGGGTCGCGGGGAGGAAGGGAGGGGACTCTGGGGGGAGTGCGTCGAGGGTTGGAAACAAAACACTGCCGAGTTTACACACCACCCGAAACAATGCTCATCCCCGCAGACATCGGATTGCACCTCGAGACGATCTCACTTCCACGTACACACATTGCTTTCCTCCCCCTTTGACTCCAGCCTGACAACAGCAACCCCGCAAGTTGCTACGGGGATGGAACGACCGAGGCCGCGTGATAAGGCGATGTATTAGGCTGCAACCTCGCCTTCAACCCGGAAGTCGGTCTTATAGATTACGGGAAGTACAAGCACAAGGCTCTAACAATATGAGTCCTCCGGCAAGGAAGATATTTTCAAGATAGATTCGCGACTTAGAGAATAAATGATCAAAATCTAGTTTCCAAGCCACGAAAACACGATAGAGTAAGCTCCAATCTCGCCGAGAGTTGGGTGTAAGTTCCTTCTAAGAAATTACGCATGTCTCGGGGTGGACCATGAGATATAAACGTGGCAGCGGGGTCATGTAAAACTACGTCAATTTCTTGGCTGGAATTCAAGGGTCGTTTCCATAAGCGAAAATAATAAAAACACTAGGCCTAAAAATGGTAGAGACACCAATTTATTTCTGCAAGCAGCCAATGGCATTCCAAAAACACCTCATACTCAAAAAAGCACATTGATTATGCAGTTGGATGCTTCATGAAGCCTTAGCCCAGGATTGAACCAGTTATTGAGGCAGTCGCTTTACTGAATTAGCTACCAAGGATAAAATAAATGACAGTCTGTGTTGTACAGATTTGGATGGGCCATATAATCAAAACTCTGGCTACTTGTAGGGTTCAATTAGAGTTGAGCGATTCTACCTTGCAAATAACACATGCCCATATGTTTAGGGTGACAAGGGATCAGGATACACACTAAAAAGCGAAGCCGGCCAAACAGTTGCCACAAATGAATAAACTAAGCACATGTATGACATTAATCAAGGAAACAGACGTATACCGCAATAATGTCGACATTTCAGCAATGGATATCAATTTATTTTTACTTGCCAAGAATAGGGCGATCATGATAGCGTACACATGGTGGCGTTTAGAGGGTATGCAAATATTTGCTAACAATAATTACTCAGTTTTAAAACGGATAAACACCACAAAAAACGTTAACTTAGATACGAAAGAAGGTCTACTAAATTAAATCAGGATTTCCTGATGTCGGTCGATAGTTTCGCCACAGGAAAAAGTTCGCATCGGAATGTCACCATGGGTTGCTGGGAGGAAGGACAACGAAAGGGACACTCGGAAAAAAATTCTAGAAACGGAAAGAAGGACTACTGATTTCGTCCAGAGTAGCCGGGCTATGAAAGAAAGCAGAAAGAAATGAAGGAACACCGATTCCCGCTGATCTCCCTCCTCCAGAGCTCTTGACGAAGGAGGGGTGTGGGAGGAGATAGAAGGATTCGGGAGAAGAGGACCCGGAGGAGGAGGAATTTCTCGGACTGGGCTCACCCTGCCGGGTAGGTGCTCCATCCTCTTCAAGGCATAGCGGGGCACATTCCTGCCCCCCGGCCGGGCCCGACAGAAACGGGAGCGATCCCCGTCTCCCGCTGAGGAGACGGACGGTTGAGGAGTCCCCGACGCGCGGGCCGGATGCTCACCGTGAGAACCACCTCGGCTGCCGAGAGATATCCATCGTCGGCACGATTGGCCCTGTGAGCGATGCACCCGCCGACAAGGCAGGTGGGTTCGAGCCCCGCCCAAAGGTGCCGACGACGGCTGATTTCTCTCAAAGGGAGAACGCAAGTTATGATTTAGTCGCGGCAGCGCCTACAGCTCGATGGATTCAGGGGGCACTTCTACATGGTAATCTGCAAACCACCTGAGTGAGTGGCAGGGTACTGACGTGGTATGAATTTCAACCAGAGTTAAACAAAATTTTTCATAGACTTCATGGTTACAAACCTCACTTTGTGGTACGTATCCTTAGCCAGTAATTTCATTACTTCAAGATTTTTGTATTCCAAAACACATACAAAATTACATGAAGGGGAAGTTTCCCTGTTATGGTATAACTCCTCTTCAGGGTCAGATCAAAATATTAGAAAGCGCTGTTGCAGGTTGTCATAAAACAAAACAATTCAAACGAATAAAACAAATACAAACGATAGACTTTGGATACATAAATTGGTCTGTTATACATTGAATTTATGAATTTATGAATTGATGAATTGTGAATTGCCGAATTGTAATTGAATCAAGTAATGAAAATATATATACATAGCCGAGTAAAAAAGATTTTATTCACTACGCCGACCAAGGTATCGACTAGTAAAGTACCTTGAAAGTGGATAATTATTTTTTCGGAAGACTATACAGAGTTATTCTTTTCCTTTACTAGGCTATTTTTCATATAAAGAACAATGGTTACCACCAGACGGCAGTTCATTTAAATGAAAAAAAATCCCTTTCCCTGAATATATTTATTCCTGTGATCGGTTTTACCATGCTAAGGCATTTTATGTCACATTATAAGCCTACAACAAGTCTCTATATTCAGTCAGGCATTTCTTAACAAGCAAGAGTTGTCTGAGATGGGGGATAAGAACGGAAGGAGGAGAGCCTTATACTTCTATGCAGACTTTTTGACGCTTCAGATGATGCCTTTTCAAGGTTAAACCGATAGCATGAATGAATTAACCGTGGACATGAACAAAGTTAAGACAAAAAAATGAATATGCATGACTGAAACGAAGTCACGCAAGGGATCATCAAATATATATAATTCAGTCCGACAGCCAAGAGATTATATTCCATCCAACTTCTGAGCTGCTTCACTGCTAGCTCCATTATAATAAGTCACAATGGCCTGTACTTATAGCGAACATCTGATGTGTGAAGAATATGAGATGGATCGCGGTTGAAGCCACACGAAGCACGTCCATTGAAACCTAAACCGAGTGATTTCTTACGGGTCCGAACTTGCAGAAAAAGTCATTGACGGCACAGAAAAAAGAACTGAACTTCTCACCCAAAATTGCGCGTTTTTGGGTGTGAAGTTCAGCTCGAGTCGTCCCGTCGAGTAACTTTATTTTTGACCACTACACTCACTAATCAAAAGCCACGAGAAAAGACCACACATTTGATCATGGCGTTGAATCATAATTATAAGGAATTAGGCAGAGTTAAATGGAAGATCACAAATTCATGGACAACTTCTCGCGGGAACTATATCGGAAAGTTACAAAAAAGCGACTTAATCAAGGGGCCGCGATTCAAACGAGGGAAACATTTCTTTCAAAATATGTTTCTCACTAACAATGAGAAACTAAAAAATGTCAAATTCTGCACTATCGAAGTGCAAGAGGGACAAATACAAGAATTAAGAGATTATAGAATAAGTATCAATAAAAAAAACAGAAAAACTCACGCACAATAAAAATAAATATTCGAACACAGAAAAGAAAAATATTGACCAACCGTCAATTGAAATCAAAATGAAAGTACGATATGACTAAGCCTGATAAATATATCATAACGTGATGTAGACTGTCTGAATTCGACGGATGAAGGAATAGCTTAGTTATAACACACTATTGCTAAAGTGTAAAAATAAAGTAAAATACAATAAAAACAGTAATAGCCCGTCGAGAGAGCAACGACCCATTTCCAATTTATGAACCTCGTATACAAAACAGATACCCCCAAAAAAATAAAAAAAAAACATACAAATTCGCGAAATAAAATGATTGCCCATGTTTTTCGTCCCTTAAGAAAATGTAAGTATAATATCAACTAAGCCAGCAAAATTCCAGACGGCGCAACCAACGCTTTTCAATTCAAATGACGGACTATTATGGGCAACCGAAGATTTCGCTTGCAATGCAGGGGAAAATATTACTATTTGCCAATGCGGTAATAACTTAAATACTTACCGAGCGGCAAAGCAATCAAATCAGTTGAATGTCATCTATCCGAATACGAGGAAAACTTACCTGAAAAGAAAAAGCCGTGATTGATTAGAAGTGAAAACACTGTTCTTTACACTTTTACTGACTATTGCTCTTTTATAATATTATAAACAATAACCAGAGTGTCGATTGAATTCGAATTATTTTCCCCTGATTTTTACAGGTAAATCATCGCATTTTTCCCTTGTCCTTTAGCAATTCGCTCCTTACACATGTTTTCAAACTTCCAATCATATCTGCAAATTTTATCGATATGAAAAACCCCTAATATTTTGCCGCTATACATATTTAATATATATTATACGTAAATATAAAACATATATAAAATAATACTCTATGATGTTGAAATCCATCGGGTAAATAAAAAATAACTGACTGTTTAGGCCTTCGAGCGCGAAAAAATTACCCTTGCAATATTGCGTATGATTCTTGTTCTAATAATAATAATAATAAATAATTTAATTCATTTCAGGAATTACAGAGTGGTATACAATATATAACCCCTGAGGATGAGCCTGTATTGGGGCTACTAACAGATAAACCATGCAAAAGCAATAGCAACAAATAAAAATGATATAAAAATTTCAATCAAATGTTTTACAATACAGTGAAGAAACTAATACAAAAAAATGACTCAGAGATATACAGGATGATATACAGTGGTTACAAAAATGAGAAACATAAATACATGATCAGGTATACTTACTATAACAATGGTATTGCGATAACACTTCATTTATCTTCTCGATGACTCGATTCCGTTTAAAAATAGTTTTCATATTAGGGCGTTTGCATCAGTTTTCACGACCATGATATCACTTGGATTTTATTATCCAATATGATTAGTGTTAGATATGAGAGTGTGGAACTGTACCACGTGTTTTAATAATAATGGTTAAGCATCGCGAAGTTCTACATGATTATTAGACTCAATCTTTAATGTAAATTGAAAACCAGTTTATTTTCCGACGAAGTTATCAATATCTTACGAACTCCAACATATGGGAGATCAGATTATGAGAATTAAATAAGGGAAATAGATTAGAGAATAGAAAGGTTTACAATGTCGTTTATTCCACGATCGATAAGAGACCATAATGGCTGCGTTAAGACTGTGAATTAAGTTAGTGGACAGGTAGAGTAGCCGATTAATTCATATGCATGTTTCTAAATCTGTCGAGTAGTGCTAACACCATGTTTTGCATGTTCCCTGCATGACACTTGTGTCACGCTTTGATAGTTATATTATAGATTATTTCAGTAGTTTCTGTAGCATTTGTAGTATACCGATAGTGTAGTGCTTGTTGGTGAAAGTAAATAACTTCACTGTAGTTCATGTTGGTGAAAAGTCACTCCCAGCCAAACACCCTTGAGGTGGCTTACAGGGTAATAAGCAGATGTAGATGATGATGCCTCACTCCGCCCATATAAAACCAAGCAGTCAGGCCCACCACGAAGACGGAAGAAGACGCAAATGACGAGCCGGATCGAAGATACTATAACGAAAGCATCCCCTTCCAATTTCCACCCCCATACATCTCCATCCTCTCCGAGGGTTTTCGGATACTCGGGCACGCACTCGACAAGGCGCACGACGTGAGACGAGAGCGTGCGTCAGCAACGGTGGTCCTCGGCCTTTCATGCATCGCGGATCGGCGGGAGGGGAGTTTTTGCGACGCTGGACTAACAACTTCATCGCCTTTGTTGTGCAACGGGGAAAGAGAGGAGGAAGATGATGAACGGAGACGGGACGAGACGTGTAGTTGGGGGAGAAAGGAGGGGTTTGAGAAGGGAGGGGGGGCAGACACGAGAAGGGGTGGTCGACGGCGAGATGGGGAGGGAGGAGGAAAACTAGGGGCGGGAGGAGGAAGAGCAGTGAACGCAAGCGGTGGCCACAGGGTTGCTCTCGCGTTATATAGTAGACTGGGAATGTAGACAGAGAGAGAGGAAGGGGAGAAGGAAGAAGATTAGCCAAGTGTTTGAATCGAGATAATTCCAATCACGTATCCTAGGAGTCACGTGGTACAACAACGAATAGTTCGAAGTCTTGGTGTATTTACACCATTTTAACTCTCTATGGACGTAATTATGAAACATCAGCATGAAAAAAATACTGCTACTAAATTAGTTTAAAAAAAATGCTATTTAAGGTGGTGCGAGCGATACAGTTCCCTAATCATAATAGAGACCATATTCGAATTATACCTTTAAATTTCACCAGCTGTAGGACACATGAATTAAATATTGTATTATTAATGGTGCAATATTATAGTTTTACATGACAAAAATTCTGAGTAATCAAATGAAAATATATAAATAAGTCTTTAACTTGACTCATTTTTTTCACGCGGTACGTTTGAAACTCCATCAAAACGGAAGGTTTATTGTGATCCCGAAGAATTGCGGTGACTATGTGATTAATTTTCAAAAATAGTTGTGAAAACACACAAACTACACATTGTTGATTTTTTGACGAGATCTAAGTGTAGGGAATACATCATTTTAAAAATAAGGTCTCTCTGGAGTGCTTACACGTACCATTTCCTATGTAAAAGTTCTGGTATTTTCTGGCAAATATCTCGGAAAGTAGTGTGGTAAGAGGTTGAATTTTGGGTGCCAATGGAAGGGTGAGATGTTGCTCTTAAGAATGAGACCATATCCATAGATTTCTAGGTAAAATGATATTTCCGTCAAATTACTAAAAATCATTTTAACCATCAACGGTCGTAATTAAGAAGCATCAGTATGAAAAAATGCTGCTACTATATCAGTTTCTTAAAAGTAATATTTAAGCATTTTATCCAAAGAAATTGCAATTTCTTTGAGAGTAACATTTATTTTGAAATGTGACGTATTTTATTGTAATATACTTAATTCAAAATAATACTTTACAAGATGATATTTGCGCAAGATATACTTCAACATTACCTTCACAACGTATCCTTTTTAAACTTTCCCAATTCTTTCTTCATATGAATGTCAGTGAATAGCGTCACACATTCATCAGTTCAAATTTTTCGACAAACCGCCGAAAGAGACGCAACTTTCCGCACACTTAATCCGAAGCGTTGCAATTCTGTCTAGCGTAGCAACTAAATGGAAAAGCCTCTTAGATAGCAGATATTTCAATGATTTTGAAACGTAACAAATTTGACTCGCTCGTCCATTGAGGGGAAAAGTAAGTCAGTATATAGTAAGTAAATGTATTGCTTTCAACGACAACTTGAAACGTTGACTTTATATTAAATCCACATGAAAGCTAGGAAGCCTCTAAGGAATACCCGCGCTGAGGCAACCCTAATCAAAAACATATACATTGCCAACATAAAACGTAATAAGGTACATAATATTTTACATAATCATCTGATACATCATAAAGAGTAATTGGATTAATGATAATGTTATTAGCTTTACAATGTAGCTCGAAGTTTATAAAAAATAATATATAATATTTCAGAAAAATCAAACAATATCTTCCTCAGCCAATATCCAAACTTGGCCAACTGTGGAAATGCTTTACAACATTTCGTATTTTGATAGTACCAGGCACCATAAATAAACTTTTAGACCCATATGAACCAAAGAATTGCTTGAAAATGGTTACATCTGGCCGGATTAATTGAACATTTCCACGTCTCAAATTAAACTTAAGTGTCCTGCCGGATACAGTTGGCATATTATCACTCCTAATATACAATGATTTCATGACCTTGAACAAAAACAAGTCCGGTAATGCGAGCAATCTCAAACATACAAATAAAGGGTACGAGTGTTCCATTCTATTTTTCAGAGTTATGCTTCTAATAGTCCTTTTCTTGAAGGATGAAAGCAGGCTTTAACCTATTGTTATATGCGCCTACGTTAAAATCTTACGCAGCCTTCGAGGTTTCTCGCGGTATTATTGTTAAACGATTTTTACATCCCGATTAGGAACACAATTGACAACATACCAGACGCTTAAGATGGCCATCCGAGTCGGCAAGACTCATCGAAGTCTCTAACCGCTCGCTGTACCACGTGACTGCTTAGTTGCTTGATCGAGATTTTTCAAGAGCGGTTCGAACACGATGCCCCAGGAGAGAGAGAGTTTCTGAGGCTTAACTGGAATCAGAGGTCATAAAGGGATAGTACTTACGCAAAGTACCGCACAGGTAACCTTCAAGGTGTATGGCACGGGGTGATTCCACATCAGATGTGCAATACTCGTCCCTGTTCAAGATCGAGCCCCGCCCTCTCCGATGAGGGCGAACCAAGAAGCAGTGACGAAACCAATACATGACCAAACTATGAACTACATCAAGAAATATACTTACTTATTCTCTACCAAGCATAATATTGTCATGTCAGTGCAACGTATTAATTCTACCCTATGTAAACTGCATTGCATACTGAATTTACATCTTAATATTATACCACGAGCCGGGCGAGCAGGAGGCTATGACAAGGAGTTTTAGACCACCAGCCATGTCAAGGGGAGGGAGAAGGAGAGGGGAGTAGGAGATCTACTCCTTGGAATTACCGTACAAGCCACCACTATGGTGTGAGGCGCGGGGTGATTCCACACCAGGCATGTAGCACTCATCCTAATTCAAATCAGAACCGCGCACTTTCCCCCGGCCGCTAGGTGCAGGCCAAAAGCAGATAGGATAACGCGCGTTCAGACCAGAAACTAGGAGACTGCTACGAAGTCGAAAATGATATCATGCAATACACCAGTTAAGATACAACTACGGGTTAGTATTATAAATGAAATTGATAAAAAGCATTGCTAGGTATTAAATCATGCAAAAGCTAAATTACGCCGGAAATTTCATCCGGAGTGAGTTGTTAATAATGATGGTAAGACATTTAGCACAAGGACGAAACGTACTTCACCTAGTGAGAGTCAAACCCCTCGAGTTTCATAGAACTAATGTATCACACCTATGTGATCCCTTACTGTACGTGGAAAGAATGACTCTCTAAGTCTATAATTTCTGCAGTATATTTCCTTAATCTTATGCCTGTGATCGTTTCCACCGTAATAGTGTGGCTCTAGCAAAATATATTGAACGTCCGGCAAAAATAGTCTACATCAAACTTTCGAAAAAGATATAATATATACTTTTATTCCTTCGAACAGATAGGACCAAGGTGAAATGCATGTGAACTGAGTTATAGGCGCCACACTTCTTTTCTTTACAGGTACAAATCGTGCGGGGACAAAAGGAACTTTCCCGCCTCACAATTCGGAAAATAATCTCTCAGTTTCACATATATAACATCGCGTTACACATGATTTCATTAATCCGTCCACTAAAATCGTACCTGATCGGATTCGAACACGGATCGTTTGAATGGAAGCCAGTACTCTGGTGGCCACTGCGAAACGATCCCTAACATATCGGGCGCTCGTGTAGAGGGGGAAGGCTCACGAGATGGAGGGACCCGGTACATCACAGGGCGTGGGGAGGAAGGAAGAAAGGACGAGAGTGGATGGGGAGAGAGATAGAGAAAGGCAGACGTTGGGGGGGATGCGAGGCGCCCACCTGGAGGGCATCGGGAAGAGAGACGTTGGCGGGGCGACCCCCTTCGGAGAGCGGGGAAAAGTTTCGGAGGATGAAGGGACGGGTATGTAACCATTAAGGTAGACGGATGAAACATGACGTCAGAAACACCACCGTCCACCACGTACGCCATTATTCCCGTTCACTTTAAACTTATCACTCCGGCAAGTATAAACGTAAAAAACAAGTAGTCTCGGGTTTAACTTTGTACGCACGGTGAAACCTGCCACTACGGCCACCTCCCTTACGGGGTCACCTCTCTAAAGCGGCCGATTTTTCTGGGAACCAAACGAATTTTATACATCTACAAACTACCCCGCGAGCCGCCGCAAGGGCGTGTAGCAGGGGGTGGTAGGTCACCAGCCGTGTAATGATGTAAGTTTTTTGGAGGTGAAATGGTGACATGTATTATGGGAGAGTATTTAGAGGAGCTCAATTTTTATTGTGACCGCTTTTTGTGCGCGGGAAGAACGAATTATTGTACGTATCTGTTCGGCATTGTATCTCTCATATTTTATCGCATCTGTCAGACCTAGAGATGCAGTGAGGAGTCATAACCATATTCTCTGTGTGGCTCTGAAAAACATCAGTTCTGAATATATCAAGCAGCCTTAGCCTAGCGTGCAGCCTCCGAGTCTCTAGGGGCTCCCACATCAATCCCTCCAACAGTTGTGAAACACAATATGTTCGTTCGAAGCAGTTTTTAACGAAGTTTTTTCCTCACATTTCAGTAATATAAATTTTCCCTCCCTTCAGCGATCACCTCCTCAAGCGGCCATCATCTCGTGAGTCCGGTGGCGGCCGTTAAGCACAGGTTTCACTGCACATACCCATTACGCCATTCCCTTTCCGGGTAATCAAAGTCAAACAATTTAGGGCGCGTTCCGAAATCCCTTTTCAGCAATGACAGTGCTGCCGTAAAACGGAACGGGAGACAGTACTGCCGCTGCTACGTCTACAGACTACCCTGCGAGCTTCTAGGTAATCGTTAACAATCATCCCGTTTCCAAGAAACAGCTGGATGTTAATTATATACTTTGTGGAAATGTTGTAATTTTCAATCTCATTCAAGTATTCATTCAAATGAGTTTATTTAAACTGATGAAAAATGAGGACCCCAGAAGTCAAGGGGTCTAAGTGACATTTTTGAAAAAAATAAGTTAGGTACAGGAATGGGATGTGAAAATATTAATCTTTTAGGTGGTAAAGGGATCCAAGTGATTTTCTTGACAGGTGCTGCTCTCTAGGGTAATGCCTTTTAACTACTTAGTGGGTTGTACCAAACATTTTCAACTTTGACTTAAGTTTTCTCCAAACAATGGTTTTGTTACTTAGACCCTAGACTTCTGGGGTCCTCAAATAAAACTACGATTACTATAGCATTCAGCCAAATCGCGCTTGCTCGCACTCATTTAAAGTTCAGTCTTCTGGATCCTAGTGTGTGCGCGGAAAGCACGAGTTTTTGTACCTCTCTGTTCGGCAATGTATCTCTTATTTTATCGCTTCTGTCAGACTTGGAGATGTAGTGAGGCGTCATGATAATATTCTGTGTGTCACTCTGAAACACACCAGTTCTGAATTTCTCAAGCAGTAAACTTTGATTTCGGAACAGTCGTCAGTAGCACACTGCCAGTATGAAATTCGATAAGGCCTATTTTCATGGTGATTTATTAATAAGTGATTTCAATTACGCTAATATTAAATGCTAACCCAAATAACATTATAAATGAGTATTCTAGTTAAATGCTTATTCTCATCGCCTTGCTCTCATGGCACTTCATACTGATTCGTTTTCTCTGATGAAACTAAGATGAATTGGCGTGGGCTGTAGCTGATTCGAAACAACAAATTCAGTAAACACACTTCATTAACTACGTTATAAATAACATTACTGAATATAAAATAAATACAGTTCATCTCTAGCTTTCAATCAAGTCTTCAAACATAATTGCCAACCCTTGATTTTCGTCACGACTAGCGACTCTCCATCATGTATTTATTTACCTAGTTGATTAGATTTATTCCGCAAAGCAAAATGTATTTTAGAAACTATCTGGAGCTGTAGAACGGTTTCCCGCGTGAATAAAATACTCAACTGTTGATTGTAGGAGCCATATAAGTGATTCATTTATAAAAATATCAAAATAATTTCCCAAATCCAGGGATGGCTTTCACTATATACCGCATGGTAGAGCTGTGTTCAGGCAAATGAGAAAGTTGCCCGAAAGGAGTATAGAGCACTATCTATTCCTTCGCTGCCCATGTCCAATGTACGTTGAGCTGTTCACCTTCACCCGTGTCTCCGTTCGGAACGATTTCTCGAAGGGCGCCAGCGTAGGACATGAAAGTGTACATGGTGATGTCGAGGCTGAAGAGGAGGCAATGGTTTAAATTACAACGCCACCCCGTCTCTCCCTCTCCTCATACACATGGAGGAGAGCATCTTGGAGTAAAGGAGAGATGTGAGGTGGGGAAGACACAGTGATGGAGAGTGATGTAAGACGGCAAGGTGGGGGGAGTATGGCAGAGGATGCGCGTCGGCCGGGATAAAGGGTCCACAGGCTGGAGGGGAGAAAGTAGGAAGGGCGAAGCATGGTAGTCGAGGTGACGTCATTGCCCAGGGTTACGGATCGACGCTAGGAGACAGGGGAGGGGTATCTACATCTAGTTGTTACCCTGTAAGCCACCGCAAGGGTGTTTGGAAGGGGGTGACTTACCACTAACATGAACTAGAGTGAAGAAATTAAATTTCACCAGCATGCACCACATAATGGGAATGATACAAATGCTACAGAAACTACTAAAATAAAATATATTGTAACTACGTGAACGTGACACATGGGTCATATAGGGAACACGCAAAACATGGAGTAAGCAATACTCGGCAGATTAAGAAACATGCATTAGGGGGCATATGAATTAATCAGCTACACTACCTGTCAACTAACCTACTTCAAAGTCTTAATGCAACTATTATGGTCTCTTTTCGATCGCAGGAAAAACGAGATTTCAAACCTATTTGTTCCACAATCAATTTCCCTTATTTTATTCTCATGAACTGATCTACCGTAGTATGTTGGAGTTCGTAAGATATTAATAACTTCTTCTGAAAATAAATCGGAATTTGAATTACTTAATTAATACTTGAATTAAATTTGAATTTACTTAAAAGATTGAGTCTAATAAAGGCACGATTGGGTACGGACGATGACAGAGAAAAATATGATAATTCAAATCTGTCGTGTCATCCCGCGAGAAAATTTCAGGGGGTTAAAGCAGTTTTCAATTTTGATGCCTACCCTTGCATTCCTATTGGAGAAGGGAGGGAATTGGACTTCCAAGTATTCCGAATATTTCATTTGTCATGAAAGATAAGAGTCTTCACCGGCTTTCATTCAAGAAATTTTGCGAAAGAAACATGAATGGAATCTATGCCATTAATACGGGGTACATACAACTAACTAGGAAGCTAAATCAATGTTTTTATCCAAAACTTTGATGCAAAATCATTACTGGGTATTCTACCAGCTGGCTGGTTGGTTTTTGGTAATTCCTTACCTTAGGACGGAAAGATAGGCTCAATAAGGGTGATGGGATGTGAGGTATTCACCGACCCATCTCCTTCTTCCACGAATTCTCTATCGTAAATGGTCACAATCATTAATCATTTGATTCAAAGATTGGTTGACTGCAGCCTTCCATCCTACCTCCTCTTATCTTAATGCATGTCCTTGGTGGGTCTACCTCTGATCACATTATACCTGGTCTTTGTTTATGTCTCTCAGTATTCCTCGCAGGACTTTACCTTACATTTTCCCTTCTATTATGTTTCTTATCAATTTGTTGCCTCTCTAAGGATCGGCTCAACAATTACGTCAAAAGAATTACCCTTTGTAGAGTCTATTCAAGAACCTCGATCAATTTCCACGCTATGCCCGCGTCATCATAGCGTAGACTTAGCCAGCTATCAGCATCAATAGGTTTCATAATGTCAGTCAGCGTTAACCATAAGATGACATATCCTCCAAGTTTAAGCAAGGTCAACTGAGAGATTAGGTATAAAACGTAAGTGCATTAGAGAGACGGTTTAATTGAAATGAAATTTACCGATAGTTGATCGTCATCATATCAGCTATTAAACCAAGAAAATGCTTCACCAGAATCTATCATAACGAGCCAGATTTGGACATATATTCATACTTTTTCCTAATAAGGTGCGACTATATAATTTTTGATTGATGTTAGTCACAACATGACGTACCTTTTTCGCAAACTAGAAATTGAACAAGAGTTTGAATTTTTGATAATACATCGGACAGCCGGTCAGTTGACGTGAGAGCCCAGGATGGGAAAACGTACTTACATCGATTTCATTAGCGATAAAATATAATAATATAATAGCGATAAAATATAATAAAAATAATGTTTATTACTCCAACACAAATTACATTCACAATAACAAGTTGCGAGTATCTTTAGATAGTCTTTTAGGAGAAACTGTTTAAGGCTATCATCAAACGATAACATGTCATGCTAACACTTAAACATATATATAGCTCATGTAGTGAGACCAAGACAATTACTTAACAATGTAAGCGCGTACCTTAAGAAGCTACAAATTGACAGCTTATAGTTATTTCAAACACATTTACAGTACTATTTCCTCTACACTCTCTTTCGTGAGCTCAGGTATTCAACCAGAGATCATAAAACCGGGCCCAATAGTGGTCCACGTCTTTTCCTCCTCTTCTACCATTTAGTAAGGGTTGGGGCCGAAACAAAATTGCAAAGGGGAGAGGAGAGGAACGAGGGGACGACATAAGGAGAGGACGAGTGGATTGCCGGAAAGTTCGGCGAGGGGGTTTCGTGTTACCACGCGGAGTGGACCACCTTAGATGACGCGAGACGGTCGCCGCATCGGGTTAATTTTTTTTCGCTCGACGAGAGGTGAGGTGGCGACGACGCGACGGTGTGGGAGGAGGTGATGTCCAGGTCCTCCCCCCCCCTCCCCGACACACCAAAGGGAAGACGAGAGGCTGGTCTGAGGGTCGAGTATCTTGAGGTGGTCCTGAAAGGGGAAGGCAAGACGAAGGAAGCGGACGACAGACAGGCCGCCGTCGACGGCCTCACACCGTCCGCGACGCTGACGAGAGCACGCTGCCCGTATAACGACGGTCTTCTTAACCGCGTAACTACACCGGGGAACACGTCAGACTAGCTGCGTAACTCTAGAATGACGGGACGTTTACCCAACTCTTGTTTACATGCTCGCTTTCAATTTATCGGGCATTTGCTACATCCGCATAATATTCGAGGCGAATAGAAAGTCATGCATTTATTCATATTTCCCACACTCCCTTCCGCCGGTTTCATACCTCTTCCTCTCTCGACCAGTAAGTCTTCGGGAAGATTATACGAGTGTCTACACCGTATGCCTTAAGTGGCATTAGCACGTATATGTTGGCATCCATATCTTCGGCTACATTTTTGTCTGAGACATATGATAATTAATACACGAATTGGAGACCAACAAGTGGGCAATTAGAGGATGTGGAATGAATGTAACAATACATTGAAAGAGGAAGAAGTACTTCGCATAAGTGGATAAGACAAATAAGATGAGAGAAATAAGCATAGGCAAAACAACTACGCAAGGGTACGCAAAACGCGTCAAATCTGTCGCATGCATGCACCTCAAAGAAGCGAAGAATGTATGCAAAGATACAGCAGGATGGAAAAAAGTATTAAACCAGAAACAGTTTATTACCATGACCACCACTGGACAGGCTTCACATCACGGGGAATAAAAACTATTACAATACTCACTACTTCATTTGGGGAGAGGATGAATTTTCCGTGATGGCATAATTGCTTAGAGGGAAACGGATATGAATAACCAGCCGAATAAGAGTGCCGCCCTTTGGGCCGGGCAAGCGTGCCAACTGACCTGGGCCCCACGCCTCCGAGGACCCCTCATTTCAGAAGAACTCGGCAATCACAAGAGGGAGAAATATAGTTATAAAAATCTGGCGTGTGATCGCCACATAACCGTATAAGGTACTGGTCACTTTGTACTTGAATCGTAGCCCTTTTTTCTGGTTAGGGAGATTAGTGAGCTATTTAGGCCTCGTAATCTATTTCTGGAATTTAAAATTAATCGGTGGTGGTGGTGTAGTTTTCGAGATTAGCTACGTATCGAGCATTTTGAGCCCAACGTTTCACCCGCGCTGCAGCGAGCGACTTCAAGGTTGAAGTAATTTTTGCAGAGAAATCCACCGTATTATAAACCCGAGCGCTGCGAAGTTCCCTTTTGCCATCTTTTTATCGAAAGGTCACGGCCGAGATCGCAGCGTCAAACTATCCTACTAGGAGGCATTTCTAAGTGAGGGAAAGGTGGTTGCCACACCAAGTTTACACTCCAGAATTGAAATAAAATATTTTATGTTAAAAAGAAAGGCTAATATAAGATTAATAAAAAATGAAAAAAATGATAAATCATAAAATGAATTGTGTATATAATTTAGGACTCTTAAACCATGGTTGCCAGGATACCCATAAGGTATAGTTGCACGGGGCCCCGCAAGCCATCGGGGCAGCCCTCATTGCAGGAATAAGGGGAAAAAACCTGTAGCAACTAGAGGTTATGTGAACGACGCAACGTCCTGCTGACTCGTGTTAGCTGCGAGCCCACATCTCGAAACCCATTTCGCCGACTACAAATAAAGTTGGCGGTTATGCACCGAATTTTATAAGAAGTGACCCTATCTCGATGACAAGTTGATGCGTCAGAAGCTGGCGTAAGAGAGAAGAAGGTAAGGATGAAGTAAATATTCAGTGAATGTGTAGCTTGAGGATAAAACATCAAACTGGAATAGCAATGCCACCACGACGGGCTGCGGCCACACGCCAAGGCAAAATAAGCCGAAACATAGTAATCAACTACCTTTAGCTCCTCAGGGGTCCTATGACCAAGATGACCTTAATGCTCAATGATATAGATAAGATAGAGATTTACTACCCAGGCGTTTTCAGCAACTGTGTGATAAAAGATACATCCCACTCACAGGACACAACCAATTAAACAATTACATATTTCGTAACGCTAACGTCACAGTTAATTGATTTTTCTTAGTCTGATTCTTACCTCTAGTTTTGCACGAACATCAAACAAGCAAATTTCAGGTCAGTCCCTTCAAGTATTGAATCAAAGAACAAAAAATGTCGAAAGCGGGTAGAAAATAAAAAGTCCAGGAGAAACAAATTTCACAGTATTTAATACGTCGCGTAGATGCTCTGACAACTACGCTATCCGGCCTCCGTATATGTATTGAAGGACAAAAATGTTCACTTCAATGAAACATGATATGGAACTAATTGATCAAAATAACTCATTTGCAGATGCTCAACTTATTTTTTGGAACTACCTGAAATAGTACGTAAGGTCTCTTCGTAGAAATTCAATCGGCAACCTCCGTAAGACTACTACAACAATTCGAGGGAGAGATAGCGCACAATTTTAGTTTAATTCAAGTATCGTTAAAAGTGTGGCAACAAAAATCTTGATTAGAGGGGGCCGAAATATTTTAAATTAGCGAATCGAATTGACTTCAAAAATTATTCGCCGAAAAACACTTCGGTTCGCTGACTTGAGGCTTCAACCACATTTCCCGAGGTAAGGAAAGTATGACTTCCGCAAACAACCGAAGGCTCTCGAATACTTCGACGCGAAGGAAGGGAGCACCCGGGATAATGACTGACCATAAGGACTACGAACTCCGGCTCTCGAGGAAGGCACGGGAGCTGAGAGGGATAGAGAGAGAGAGAGAGAGGGGAAAGTAAACATGGGCAGAGATATTTCGTACGGAAGATCTTCTTGGTTCGCGCAACTTCGAATCGATGAAGTCGGAATTCGTATCAGCTTCCCCCAGACCGTAATGAAGAGGTAAAGGGTTCTGAGGAGGGGAAGGAGTAGGAAAACAATGGAGATCTTTCCACACGCATGACACTACACACTTTCGGAGTGAAAAAGATATGCACACGTGAAGTTTTCGAGTTTGACTGCGACTCGAGCATTTTAGGCCCAGCGTTTCACTCGCGTTGAGGCGAGCGTCTTCAGGGATGAAGTGATTTTTGCTGAGAAATTGTTGCCTTTTATGCCATGGACCTGCGAGGACTCGTTTAATCATCTTTTCGTCGAAGAGTCACAGTTGGTCACGGCCGAGTTCGCTGCGCTTGATTGTCCAGTTAAGAGGCATTTCCTAGAGAGGCAAGAGAGGAAGAGAGACACTTTGGAGAGAAAAAGACAAAGGAGTAGGAACACAATGGAGATCTTTCCACACGCATGACACTACACACTTTCGGCGTGCAAAAGAAATATACAGGTGAAGTTTTCGAGTTTGACTGCGACTCGTGCATTTTAGGCCCAGCGTTCCACCCGGGTTGCACCGAGCGTCTTCAGGGATGAAGTGATTTTTGCTGAGAAATTGTTGTCTTTTATATCATGGAGCTTCGAGGTCTCATTTAACCAACTTTTCGCCGAAGAGTAGCAGCTGGTCACGGCCGAGTTCGCTACGTCTGTTTGACCGGCTAGGAGACCTTTCCAAGAGAGGCAAGAGAGAAAGAAGGGCAATCAAACGCAGCATACTCCGTCGTGACCAACTATGACTCATCGACGAAAAGTTCATTAAATGAGACCTCACAGCTAAATGATATAAAAGGCGACAAAACTAAGCAAAAATCACCCTACCACTTAAGACGCTCGCTGCAACGCGGGTGAAACGCTGGGCCTAAAATGCTCGAGACGCAGTCAAAATCGAAAACTTCACCAGTATTTATCACCAGATGCGAAAACCTACACTCCAGAATGTAAAAGATATACATGTTCTTCGATCATCGACTGATTGCAAACATGTAACGAGTAACGAATGCGCTTGGCTACCATGTCCCTCCCCCTTCTTCCGCATAAGCGAGGTTTATAGACCCACCGTTCTTACCTATCCGTTCTATACCAAAGTCTCCACTTGCTTCTCTCCTTCCCTATAGCAATACGATAAACACTATCAAAGCGCTATATCTAGCTGTAAATCCACAGACGGATAAAAGGATAGGACCTGTCGATTTTACCCTCAATGTCAGCTGAATTTTGTAATGCAGGCACTTTGGTCCGGAAATACAAAGACCTGTGTTTCAATTTCCCCTTAAGCCTGAAGTCTTCCGCTGGGATTCGGCTTCATTCCACCATTCCCAAGACCTGTACGTCTGTAGATTAGAAAGAATTCACGCATTGAATTTTACACAGTTTCACTTAGATCAATTCGTAAATGTTCCAAAGCATGAATATATAAATTACCACTACAGTCATCGACAGCTGAGAAAGGACTCGCAAGCCTGACACGTTCCTTGCTACATTTTATTCTTTCCATTTTCCTCAATAGTCACGAACTTTTAAACTGTGATTTAATTTAAAAATATCCACGCAAATATATTTTTTTAATAGTCTTCTACTGTTTAAGGTAGGTTTTGTTGAATGTCAGAGAATTCCCTCCCGGTCTCCCACACATTCAAGGGCCTATCTCGCTCTGGTATAACCTTTTTATGCTTATGTAATAAATATGAGTGTAGGTAAATAACCCATAAACAGAATACACACGACGAGGCGATATACACATGCATACATCTCCACCCCAGCTTGAGAGAATGAGAGAGAGAGATGCGGTGAGCAGGCACCAGGCAAGAGTGAACACAATACAGCCTTGGCACTTCATAACCACAAGCAACGCCTCCGCTTTCGCCCAAGTATTCTCCCCCATCCCGCCTCATCTCCTCATCTAAAGGAGGGAACCCTCAAACTCCCGCCAGGCTCTCTCCCCCGCCCCCCCCCCCCCCCGCTCCATATAACGCATCCCACACTTCCCCGCACCCGACCGCCGTTCCCGCCTTCAAAAACCTCCCCATGCGAAAATCCGACCTCATCCACCATCTTACACTCACACACACACATACACCCACACAAAATGCGAAAGGATGCTGCCCCCCCCCCCACCCACCCCCTCAGCCCCTCCCGACCCCGACAAGATCCCTTTTCATCCCCTAACCCACCACTCCCTACAACAAGATTCGCATTCTCCCCCCCCTACCTCCCCCTCCGCCCCATCCCTATTCCCTCACACATCGTTTAACCGGAGTCTCTATGCTTCACGTCATAACAGGACCCGAGTCCATATAACGGGGTGGAATGAGGCGGGGGGGAGGCGGAGGGTGGGCGTAGGGGATGATGAGGCTAAGGAGGAGTGGTGTGAGGCACAGAAGGAGAGAAGATTCTCTTAAGGAGGTCCCCGGAGGAGGAGGAAGAGAAGGAAGTTGGGCGGGCCCAAGAAACACCCCTGGGGAACACTCTCCCAAAAGGACTCACCATCGAAAACACCCTTTGCACCGCTCTGGCCACATACTATCCCCCCACGTCGGATACCTTAGCAACGGCTAAGCAATCTTGGACCTCTCTAGCTTCTTCTTGCAGCTAAGGACTTAGGAGGGGGGAGGGGGCGGAGGAGAGAAGCTGAGAGGAACGCAGGCATACTCAACTGCCTGCCTCCTTTTTCCCCCGCAGGGGATCCGGGCACTGCTATGGGGGGGAAGCCCAAAACTTCCTTGTAAATGCAAGAGATGGGAGGGACGAGTAGGGAAGATGGGCAGAAGGGGGTGGGGGGGGGGGAGAGGATAGCCGGGATCTTCAAGGAGGAGTCCAACTTCTCGGGCAAGTAGCGAGTGGATGGAAGATTAATGCTTATATTTAACTCTTGCACGGTTTGTTTACGCTCCGAAGATGTTCCGAGGCGGCCTTTCGGTGTGGGGAGGAGGGGGGGCGGGGGGTGGGAGAATCTCGAGTGGATGATGATGGGAGAGAACATGGGGCGCCAAAAACACTAAAAGGGCATGCTCGAGGAACTTGAGAGATGAGAGAGGAAAAATTGACGCGAAAATTCGCTGATTCCGTGGGCAACTTGTGATGGGGGAACGGGAGGGGGAATATAAACTTGAGACTTCGATCGCAAGCAGTTAACTGGTCCGCTGCGATTGACGCCGCGGACATAACGGGCAACCCATCAGCCTGCAACACTCATTTAATGCATGAAAAAAAACAAGAGATGACTTGATACACACTTTATACGCATATGCTTATTTGATTAAACCATTACTGTACCATTGCAGTGTTCAACCAAAAAATGCAGTGCGGAAAAGCACGCAGATTGCATCACATTCAAATAAAATTTGAATGAGTTGCCAGTAGAATCACATTTAGCATAGGTGCTTCAATGATCATGCGGAACGGCGTTGGGAGGAGTGCCTAAGCGTTAATGTAACTTCATTCAAACCCAAAAACGACATTAAAACATTGAAAGCAGACGCGGATATAATTGTCATAATTCATTTTACGAGGCATGAAACAAGAGTTACACCGGACGAGAAAGAGACGCTAAACCGATTATGAAATCGATCACAAATCCGATTGTAAAAACCTTTCTGCGCGCAAACGGGTTTTTCATAACAAATGCCACTGAATTGAACGGCAGAAGGCTATACTAGTATGCCCTTCAACTTATGTTTCAAGCCTAATTCATTCAGCTATGCACAGTTCAAAGGATGAAGGATTAATAGGAAGGCCAACTGGCTGAAAACAAAATAAATTGGCCAAAGACAACCATTTGCGAGACATACTTGGCAGGTGAGAACATAATACTGAATAGAGCAAAAAATAAAGTCCGAGGATTCCTGCGATATTGTGTGGAACTTATGCATGATGCATAAATAAAAAACTTGGCAATTTTCCGCAATATAAAATTTATTTCGACCAAGGTTTCGATCTTTTTACATCATCATCACCCGATGATGATGTAAAAAAAAAAGCTTTGGAAAATTGAGAAATTCATTAAATGCAGATTGAATGACCAAGGAATAAAAATGAGTGCACTGGGCTTACGCAGTGGAAATTTTGTGATCACGAAAAATTCGACTCATGAATCAATTATGAACGATATAGCTTTTAAACGCATCGGAGAAAGAGGACAAAAAAAAACCAATAATCAGAAGCGGTGGTTGGTAACGCGAAAGGGCTCACTTGCATGTTCACAAAATTCAGGGTTAGAAATTTAAAAAGGAATTTGCATTCCAAGGAGTCATACATATGTCATCATTGATCGTTCAGTCCTAAGAATGGTTGACTGCAGCCCTTCATCCTTCCCAACGTAATGCTAGTTCCCTTACTCTCGGGTAGTTCTCTTTATGTACTTATTTTATTATTTGTCCTATACATCTATCCCTAGGCCTTCCACTTTGGAAATTTTCCTCTATTTTCCCAGCAATAATATACTACACAAAAACCATTGTGTCTCAGGGTATGTCCAAAACATTTGTTTTTTTTTCTTTTCTGCATACTTTTCCATATAATCCTTTCCTCATCTACTTCCGCGTATACTTTCGAGAATCTTCCAACTAATGAACTCCACTTTCTCCGGCGAGATATTGTAGAACAGCATATTTAACAATGATACTCAAACGATATCGTACTGTCTACCAAATTTATTTCAAACTCTGACAACACGTGTTTCAACTGTCTAGCAGTCATCATCAGGTAAACTAATCTTAATCTTAGTTTTACCTGATGATGACTGCTAGACAGTTGAAACACGTGTTGTAAGAGTTTGAAATAAATTAGGTAGACAGTACGATATCGTTTGAGTATCATCTTCCAACTAAGAAAGTGGCAATAGATTATTGTTGTGCACCTGAAAGCAGTATGGTATCCAATCAGCCACCGTGCATTTAGTGCGTCTTGAAATTATTATATGTAAACATAATATATGTCTAGCAATTAGTTTATTTTTATTTTGTCTCGAGTAAACATTATGTACCTACATATGTACATTTGCTCAAAAGTATGAGAGGATGTAAAAATATGCCAATCTAGAAAAGAAGGTTTTAAGAAAATTTAGTAGTTGTATATTTGAAATTAGTAGGGCATTAAATCTGTTTTTGTGTATATTGTGTATCATGTAATTATTATTATAAATCCTATGTGAACATTACCTGTATCTTGCAAATACTATTATTATTATTTTTAAATTGTATTCTATGTAAACATTAAATTTATACACCAAAAAAGTCTAAAAGGCCGATGTAAAGGTCTACGGCAATAAACGTCTTATTATTATTATTACTTCTTCATTAACCATTTTATCCGTCCATTTGTTATCCGCGTGTAAACGTATACCATCAAAATTATGACAACATATAGCAGAAGTATTGCAGCATTAAAAGCAAGGATAGCAATGGCAAAAGAGGCCTCCAGCCAGAAGAAAAACTTGCTATGCAATAAAAGCCTGGATCTGGAGCTGAGAAAGAGACTAGCTAAGAGTTACTCATGGAGCGTTTTCATGTATGGATGTGAAGCGTGGACATTAGGTAAGAGGGAAAGGAATAGAATAGAAGCTTATGAAATGTGGGTGTGGAGAAGGATGGAAAAAGTGAGATGGGTAGATAAGATGAGAAATGAAGAGGTTTTGAGCAAAGTAAAAGAAGGAAGATCGCTCCTAAAGGAAATAAGGAAAAGGAAAGGAAACTGGTTGGGCCATGTGATGAGAGGGAAAAGTATAATAACTGTGGCACTTGAGGGTTCAATTGAAGGAAAGAAAAAGAGAGGAAGGAGAGGAATTAAATTGGAGTATCAGGTGAAGAACAACAGCTATGATGAAGCAAAGAAAGAAGCTCGGGACAGAAGCGGATGGAGACATCAGTGGTGTACGGGACCTGCCAGCAGGCAGAACACCAGATGATGATGATGGCAGATTAGAAGAATAGAAGAGTATCAAGGATCTTAAAACAGCACCTGCATCTCTCTTGGGGAGACAAGAGGTCTTCAATTAGACGCCACATTTAATTTTCTACACTAAAACATAAGCACGATTGAATTTCATGCTAAATAATCTGGAAAGACGGTATTGTAAAACTGATATTCTGATGGCGGAGAAGAATGAAGGCAAAAATAACACTTGAAAACTCGATCAAAATAATTCATGATTAATCGCCCAGAGTTCCGAAATAATTGTCGCATTTAGCAAGGTTATAATATTGCACACATTTGATCTCAGCTTCCCAAAAAAGGTGCCAGCAGGAAAGATTGCTTAAGGATTCCTCCAAATGTGTAGTAAAGACGCTGAATAATCAAAAACCTGAAGAAACACTCATTCGTCAAAAATTCCACGTTCTCAACTGACCACGACTGACTGGTTGAAACGATCGATAACGTCACAACGATGGCGAGAAAACGGCGGATTCAAGAAATATCTAAAAAAAGATAATCCTACAGGAACTAAATAAGTTATGCGATTAACATACGAGCATTTCAATCGACGCAAAACTCGACGAATTACAGCAAAATTCGGACCAACACATCACTGAATGAAGCGACATTTCCAGGGCTTGGAAATTTATTTAAAAACACAGGTGGAAGCTTGCTAATGCTTTCACTTATTTAAACCAACTTTATCGAATATTCGCAACATTTTGACGTTATTTCCCAGCGCCAAATTTTAAGTTAACCTCTTATCTGTGAAACTCGACACGAGGCCTAGAACTTCTATTTGAGATTATGCACAGCTTTAATTATTACAAGCAGTCTTACAGAGAAAAATACCCTATTCTATTAGCAGACTTAAGAGTAACAGTTTACAAGTCACTCCAATCGCCCCAACGATGTCAACTGAAACGAACAAATGGTAAGACTCTCACTTCTGATTTATTTACTTTATTTATTTTCAATAACCACCGGAAATTCCTATGGCCTTTCACATCGGCGTAATTTAACAGTTGAAACGCACGAACACAAACAACCATATTATAGGTAATGAAAATTCATCCATACGGGAAAGAAAACAGCAACCCAAGGGTTGCTGTATGCTGGCAAGGCTAGGACTTCAACCCACTACCACTCGGGCCGACTAATTTGAGAATTGCATTTCAATATGGAGAAAATTCAGGGCTAAACCTTCCATGCAATACTATCTAGTTCAGGTAGAATATTAAGGTTAGCGTATCAGGCGAATTTTGAGGAAATGGACTACAGATGACATAATCTCACAATAAAACATGTTGCTCACTTTCCACATAGTTTTATTCGTACCGACCACGGTTTTGACATAAGCTATATGCTTGGAACCTTGAAAATGACATGGCTTACGCCGAAACCTTGGCTGGTGTGAATAAAACTTTGTGAAGAGTGAACAACACCTTCTATTGTGACACCATGATTGTAAAGTTCAGCTCGCGAGACGGGTTTTTGGTGAGGATGTCTATCGTATGTAATGAACATTACCTCCATTAGCTGAAGGACGTGGTATAAGTTGTATAAAACGGGTGACGAAGTTTCGTTAAGCATAAATAAACCCTAACGAAGAGATAAAATATGCCACACCACACTGAATATCTTCACATTTACAATTACATAAAGCCAAGTGCGGAAATACTCAATCGCTCGGCGTACGGGAGAAGCAGCCTCCCCTACACATGGGACGCCGCCAGCCGCTCAATGGCGATGGCGGCGGCAGGGGCGATGGCGGCCATGTCGGGAGCGGCGGCGGGGAAGTGTTGGTCGATTCGAGGCGGGCGAGAGCCGCGGCATGGCCGCCAGGGGGGGAAAGCCGGGAATCGGATTGCCGGACTCCGAGCCGGGGCGGGGCCCGCTCGACGGAGGCGCAATCCACCGCCGTGGCGGGCGAGAAGCGAGCGCGGTCCTGCGCTTTGGCGCGCTCTCGGGCCGAGAGGCTATCCGCGACGCGTTGTTTTTTACGCCACCCTCGACCGCAATGTAGTCGTTTTTACAGGTAGAGGACGGGACATTGCGAACATTCACCTAGAGACGTGAATTTTATACGCCACGGCGAGAATGGAACTGAAATGTCCACGTGAACGTACAGAGAGCTTCACGGGTAGCGGGAGCCGACAAAGTTTCACATGAAGAGCACAGGGAGCCAGTTGAGGTCCAACGCACAGGTTTCTTACATCAACGAGGAGAGGCTCCCATCACTTTAAGATACAAGTGCGTTCACAATGCCTCGCATCTACCATTTCATATGACCCAGCTCACAGTGAGTAATATAACAAGAGCACGGATAGCATACGATTTATTTTAAAGTTGTCCGAGAACCAAATATACCTTCTAGTCCTTGACTAGCTTAATACTAACGCAAGAAGGAACTAAACGTAATTTTACTAAATCGTAAGAGAGAGAATGTACCAGAGATCTACCCAACAAATGTCGTCTAACCTCCTCGTTATTTTCTCTGCTCCTCGATTTCGCACTCTCTGTCCATAATAGTGAGTTTAACTGTAACCTGCGGCTTTGTTGGCCCCATAATTATTCCTACATGCTACGTTGTAGGTGAATTAAAATACATCGTTACTCAGTTGTCATTTACTCCTGGCCTCTCTCACTCGATGTGGGGGTCATAGTATTGACAATATCCAAATCACGGCGAAATGCATAAATGATATGGCTAGCAGCTTCGAGCGGTGGTGAAAAGATAAACACTAAAGGGGATGAAATTCTCCGCGAAAAAACACTTTACACGATACATTTCATTGTACAAACGAATGCACGAAGTATTTCATGATGGAAATTGTACCGAGTAAAGCGGCAAATCGTATAACTGTCTGAATGACTGATCGGAAAATAGAACCTGTTCTAATTCCATTCAATTTCTTGTACATTCTATGATATATTCGTTTGTTCAATAAAATGAACCGGGTAAAATGGCTTTTAGACTAATTCTTGTCAGGCCAGATGATTCGTCACCGCCAATTTCAATCCTTTAGGCGTAGGTCCTAGGTAAGTACTGCTATATTTACAAGGCCCTTAGAACTAACGGAGAAACGGCAAGAGCAAGAGGTGTAGTTTCTCAAGGAAAATTTAATGCACCATATCACACAAACTCCCTGAGAAAAATGAAAATGGAAAAAGCAGAATAATCAACAGCACCAACCGGGTCGAAGCGAAGCTGGTCAAAAAATAAGCAACGTGACCTTTTGTACTTTCAGATTTGAGTATAATGAGGATTTCTACGATTCTTCTTCCCGTAACAACATGCATTATTAGCTTGAACTCATAAAACCCTGTTATGAATATAAGAAACGTGCTAAATATTTAAGAGATAAAGGATATATCTTGCAATTATTCCCACATTACACCAGCTTTACACATTCGATTTAAAAAAGCACTCTTTGTGTTAAAATTTTAATGAGGTATACCAAGCGCCCAAGGTGGAGCTACAGGGTAAATTAAAATGTAACACAATCAGTGGTCCAAGAGATAACGCGTTAAGTCTGTAGTTGTATTTAGCTTCTATACACAGATGCGGATAATTAACAAAGTACAGACAAAATTAAAACACGTCTGGAGAAGGGATTGAAATTGTAATTCATTCCTCCTCGCTAGTTATATAGCATTCATCTTCCATTAGTTATCAAATGATTTATTGTTCGCACAAAATAACTGTTTGCATACGAAAAAGGCGTAAGTGTGCCTTTAGAAACCCAAAAATTACATGATTACCGGTGTAAATTCCATCTATTTCACTTTCAATATGTAATTTAATCAGTTTTTCATGAAGAGTTCTCGGCAAAAAAAAAACTCCCGCACTTCATGTTTTAAATGAGGTTTGGCTGGTTAGAAGAGGCGGACGATAACTGATCACACACTGATACAATGAAAAAAATGACGAATTTACTATGAATGAGGCTGAAAGAAAAATAAAAGCTACAAAAGGTGTGGCAAGGAAAGTATAAAGAGATAAGCACAGCCTTTCAGTTTTCTTCTGTCCTTTTCTTTCATGAACATTCTTTTAGACCCAACAGTGAGCTACGTTTGTAAGTTGCAGAGATAATATCGCTAAATGAAACTTTCCACTTCGGCAATTCCCACTGATTGACTTTGGTCACGGTTTCGATGTGGAGCAGTTTGATCAAGCCAATCCTCGTCGGTAACCTCAGCATAGAGCGCTGCCACAGCGATACCGTGGAGTGAATTTAGCATGGAGCAGCATTACAGAGAACGGTTAAATCCAAAGGAAACAGACAAAGTTAAGCAAGGAATAGCAACTGAAGAAGGAGAGTCTTGCATTTTTTCTAAGGGCTATTCCGGGTGGTTGGTGTAAAAATGCTGGTCAACAGAAAAAATTAAGGCAGAAAACGTCAGCAACAACATTTATTGTTGATATTGTAAATATATGAATGGAAAGTATGGCCATATGTCCAGCGATGGTCAGGCAACCTTTCAAGAGTAGAAATTACAGAGGAGAAAACCGTATTCGCTTACTCTGAATGGCTACATGGATGACTTTTCATTGCGAAAATAGTTAACAGAGACTTCGATATCGATTAGCTCAGAATCCACGTGTATCTATTAGAAGTCGAAGCAGAGAAAATATTGTAAAATACTTCATATAGGCATATTAATAAACGATAATTATGAAATGAATTAAATATACTGTTATCATCAAGCAGAGAAAATTGCAGAAACGAGGTCCTTCTACCGAACTTTAGTCTTTATTTTCCAACCATGCACGTTATAGATAAAGTTAGAGCGATTGAACCACACTATTTAAAAAAAAAACATTTCACGGTAATCCACACACCGAAATAAGCACGGAAATCAAAGCTAAGTACGCAGATTGGTACGGAGGCTTACGCGGTTATTTAATGACCGTATTCTCTTCGGGTTTTTGCCGCGCCGATCCAATTTGTGGGGGACAACAGTTTCGCCTGCCTTCCAGCTGGCTTCGTCAGGTCCTAAATGAAATGCAGATCATTTTCTTAACGGTATTAGTCAGGTGCGCGCTCATTGGCCGGATGGGAATTCGAAATCGATTGTTGGAAGAGCCTTTTAAACGTTGAAGCTAGCGGATAGACGTCTGACCTCCGGAAGACCTCTGACCTCCTTCGAAATGAAAAAGATCGTCTCCCATCGGATATTTACGAAGGAGTGTACGAAATAACATGCATCTGTGGAAAATCGTACATCGAGCAAACACCTAGATCCCTGAAATGCAGGTTGGAAGAACATCTAAGAGCAACCGAAAAGAAAAATTTTCGCCTTTCCGCGGTCGCAGAGCACGCATTTTCGGAACCTGGCCATGTAGTTAATTTTAACGGGTGTAAGATCATCGCCAGAGAAAATAAGTATTTCCCTCGGCTAATAAGGGAAGCTATCGAAATAGCAAAGAACACAGAGAACTTTAACAGAAAAGACGGCTATCCGCTAGCTTCAACGTTTAAACGGCTCTTCCAACAATCGATTTCGAATTCCCATCCAGCCGATGAGCGCGCACCTGACTAATACCGTTAAGAAAATGATCTGCATTTCATTTAGGACCTGACGAAGCCAGCTGGAAGGCAGGCGAAACTGTTGTCCCCCAAAAAATGGATCGACGCGGCAAAACCCGAAGAGAATACGGTCATTAAATATGCAGATGTTATACAGATCGAGAAACTCGGCAAGCCACAACTGAATGGAAAGTAAAGCAGAGCTGAAAGTAAAGCAGAGCTTAAGGTAGACCATTGAAGAATATGTTAAACCGTATTCACTACGTGAACCGTGAATGTTTCACGTTCCGCATCAGATTTATCTCGCATCAAAGTCTATAACCGGTGAAGCAATAGAGATTCCTCGCATTATTAACAACTGGAACTGAAAATTGATCCACGCCACACAGACGGGAGCAATAGGGCGGGAGGTAGAATGCACACAGAGTGCCTCAGATTATCAACGAGGAATGTGAGAGCTGTTCTGTCTCGTGCGGAAGCAGAGGCGTTAACATAAACATGGACGAGATATCGGAATTGAGAGGCTCCTCGAATATTAACCGCTTCGGCGTTACACGCATAGAATGGAAGCCGAGAATCCGGGCATCGATGATCACGAACGATCGCACCGAGAGGCTTTGATTCACGAAAGCACAGTTCCATGCGCTCGGGTTTTTATGCCCGTGTACCACTCCACGGACACATGGGAAAAGACACTTGTACCTACGGGATATCATTGTCTTTTTAAGGCCAAGCTCAGCAATAGTACAAGATGTAACATTGTCCAAGTCCAAATTAACTCTTAAGTCACTCAAACTGTTTCAATGCTCAAGCCTTATTTTGCAGTGTGTCCAACATATAACTAGGGGTAAATGAGCAAGGCCAACCGATAAATTTGCATTTTTCATTTGCAAATAATTAAGATAGCCATGTTTTAAACGTATATTTTCCATAAAATAAAGTCTAGAGCAGTTGAAAAATTGTATCAATTTTCTCACATATTTCATCGTCAACGGCAACAGACGAAAAACGTTTTCACCTATCAAAATCAAGGAAAATGTGTAACTGGCTAACACACCTGACCGGCTATTGGGAGATCCGGGTTTGAATCCCGGTCAAGTCACATGATTTTTTCATAGCGAATTTCAACCCTGGTGTATATGCACCCGTGCGAGTGACTTCGTACCACATCATTTGTTACATGCAATGTTTGAAAGGAAAATGTATTGACTTGTAACTGACTTTTCGGAATGCACGTTTTCACTGGGGATGCAATAAAACCGTGAGCGATAAAACTAGCATCGACGAAAACTAGAGTTAAGCTGGAAGGATAGACTAGTAATATCACTTAAAATGGCTGGTCCATATTTAACGAAAATGGCGCGATAATAGTCGTGAATTTATGGAGCTGTGGATAAGCAGGATTGGAAAGACATTAACTTGGACACGCGAAAGATTTTGCTGCAGCGGGATACGTGGTCAAGTGTCTTGATTAAGCACAATAAAATCTTACCGCGGACACATGGGAAAAGAAATTTGTACCTATGTGGTATGAATGCCTTTTAACAGCAAACTCAGCAATAGTACAAGATGTAACACTGTCCAATTTCAAATGAAATCGTAAGTCACTCAACCGGTATCAATGCTCGAGCGACATTTTTCAGCGTATCCAACAAATAAGCAGGAGGGAATATGCAGCGCCAACTGATAAATTTGCATTTTGCATTAGCAAATAATTAAGGCAGCCATGTTTAAAATGACTATTTTCTGTAAATTACAGTCTAAAGCAGTGGAAAACTAATATCAATTTTCTCACATATTCCCTCGCCACTCCAACTGACGAAAATCATTTCCACTGATCGAAATCAAGGACAATCAATCGAATCGTGACTTATCGCATTGAAAACTTTGATGGGGGTAAATTTAAATCGTGAGCGATAAAAAACTAGAGTCATGCTGGTTAGCTAGGATAGTAATGTCACTTGAAATGGCTGGTTCATATTTTACGAAAAAGGCGCGATATTACAGGAGTGAACTAATGGATCTGTGGAGAAGCAGGATTTTAAAGATATTAACTTGTACACGCGAAAGATTTTTCCGCAGCGGAAATTGTGGTAAGATGCCTTGATTACACACGATCTTAATTATTCAAGCTCAATACGTAGTAGAAGGTAGACGACAGAAGAAAAACCAAATCCTTCACCTTCAACTCAAGATACATCAAACACCTATGTCTTCAATTTTAGAGTACCCTCCTCTACCACACGCGGTCACCTGTCTTTCACAGGAAACGAAAGGAAAAACTGCTATGTTTGCTTCAGAAACGCCTTGACTTTAGAAGAAATGATTGATCAAATCACTGAAAGTTAACCTATTACTTACGAAATTCCGGAATTTTCAGATACTCCGTTGATGATGGAATCCCTTTCGCTTCACTAGATTTAATTTACAAATCAAACGACCTCTGAAATATTCAAAGAACTACGACTGGACTCAGCCCAATTCTAAGGTCCAATAGTGTGCCGAAAGGAATTAAAGTCCAAATATACATGACATATATTCAAACCCAACTCCTCTATGCCACTCCAGCATGGGCTGGCCTCTTAACTAAGAGCCGATGGGACAAAATAGAAAAAAAGAGAGAAAAATATTACGGTCCATATTCAGAGTCAATAGACGATATGGGAACGAAAAACTTTTTAATACCACCGGAATATTACCGATAAAAGAAAAAAATTAAAAAGACAGTAGAAAAATATTTTCAAAGATTAATTAACAATAAAAATACCTCTCTTGAACCACTTACTAGGTATGTGGATATAAGTAAAGACAAATATAAAAGGTCAGGTGAGGTGTTAAACATTGCCTAGGACAGGCCAAGGTGGCCAAATAAGAAAAAAAAAATAGACTAACTAGAGAGCATAAGCCGCTAGATAGCGGCATTCTCTATAATTGAATAGCCACACCTCAAAGAACTACGACGACAAAATGATTATTTACCAAATTGCTACTTCTAGCTTAGGAAAAACCCACTAATCTTTTCAGGATCTTTTTAAAACATAAATATTCCGGACAATTTCCACAGCATCCCGATCCGAAAAAAAATACCTTGACTCTTCCCGACTGTCCGCATTTATCAGATTGATGGCGGCCCTCGGCAAGGGGCGCAAATAAGCGGCCCCTTGCAGCTCGCCGACTTGGAAGTTCATTAAAACGGGGTTGCCTCGCGGGTGGATCAACTCATTGCGGGCGATCAACCCGCGGTGAGAGAGGCCGGGACTCGTGGTGGGGACAGGAGAGGGAAAAAAAGGCTGGGCCGGCGTCACCCTCCCTCCCCACCCACTCGTGCGAGTATATATCGACGCCACGGCCGCGCTGCCGGGAAGCGTGCGACGGGACCCCGCGCACAGGCGCAGGCAAACAAACGAAACGCACGCGTCGGGGGGACGACGACGTGGGGGGATCAAAAACACGCGAGATCACGTCCGCGCGAATACGCGGACACACACGACCACGGCCGCACGAATAGAAAAGACTTGTAGGGGTCGGGACGGGAGGGAGAAGGGGGGCGGGGCATGATGAAAGATCTCCCTTCACCCGGCGTCATTTCCGGCCGAGTTCACCTCGGTGTTAGGTGTAAACAGTACCGTTTGGAAGAGCCAAAAGAAATAAGTTCAACGATAGCGAGCATCGAACCGGGGTGGGTTTCGATGCAAGTTCTATACCAGACCAAGTTCCCATCTACATCACGGTATAACGGACTATCAATTAATTACTCTCACGTAACGCTCCTATTACATTGTTTACATTCTTTCCGCCCAAGTATCTGAATTGGATTAAAGCAAAGTCAATTATTCGATTCGATATCGAAAGTAAATCAATCCCGGGGTAGCACCAATGAAGTGCTATACTGTAACTCATTAGCATACGCTGGCGACTTCTGTCATTTATTAACTTCAATCAATAGAACGGGACAAACGTGGATGCGAAAACTACAGGTGGATATTGTTGCTCTGCAAACATAAAAGACATTCACATCCATAAATCAGAATAAACCGTAAACATACACAGAAAACAGAAAACAGGATTGGAGAATATCAGGCAGGTTTTACACCTAGTAGATTAACAGCGGAAGAAATGCGGATCTATTGTTCACAAGAAAGTAAATGTCAGAGAAATTTGGGGAGTTCGACTGGGATCTATACCGATTGTTTGACGATTGGAAGCAGGCTCATTATAGTAGAGAGGGAAATACTACGTCCCATCATGCTCGACTTCCATACAACTGCAAGGACTATTAAGAGTTGTAAAAGTCGCGATGATGACTCCCTATCGCCAATTTTAAGTCGCAGGAGACTAAACAAGCAAATTTGAAATAACTAAAGGGCAAACACAAGGAAAAGGATTTTTGGAAGGAAGAAAAAAGCTTGAGCGAGAATTTCCTCAGTCATATTACACACCACATTCCCAGAGGATAAGGATTCTGGATGAAATAAGAAGAGGGAGACGATGTGAGGAATTCATGAGGCATTTGGTAGCCGGGCATCCTCAGGAGTCATAACGGAACAATGTGTCAGTCGCATAAAAACGGTCCAAAAACCTAACGATCAGCTGGTAGGGTACTCAAGTTATGATGATTCAAATTTCATTTCTGCGTTAGCCGAGTAAAGGGTGATGAGTCCAAAATGGACTACAATGTTTTCTTAAAGAACGGCGGAAATAGCCGCGCAGTAACTTTAACGGAGTTAAATTTAATTTCTGCGTTAGCTGTGTAAACGGAGTTCAGTCCAAAACGGGCTAAAATGTTTTTTTTCGAAGAACTGCGGAACTAGCCGCGCAGTAACTTCAACTGAGTCACCCGCATGTGGTCATACAATTGAGTGAAATTCACATTGGAAAAAATCATTCGCCTGGACTGGGATTCCAACCCGAATCCTTCCATTTGGCACCGAGAGTTCTCACCAATTATCTTTATTATAATACATATTATTACAAAGTTATCCAGGCGTCCTCTTGCCATATGAATCTCATGGGGGCCCCAAGAAGTAAGTTATCTTCGAATCCCAGTCCAGGTGAATGATTTTTACACTGTAAATTCCACACAACTGAGCAAAAATGAGTCATCATATTCGCATGTTAGTAAAATTAAGAGCTACTGGAAAGTACAGAGAACTCTGTAACATCTAGTAGCTCTTAATTTTACTAACATGCCTGAGATGACAACTTTGTACCCTCCAGGATCTCTTCATTTTTCTAGTGTGCCAAATCTAGTATGCCAAAAAGAAAACTCATGTAAGCCCATTTTGAACTTAACACCTTTTACACTACGAAGGTACACCTATTTCGGAAGTACCATACCGTGGGACGGAAGAAGTACAATGGACATCAAGCTGAGAATAGCCAAAGCTAAGAAGGCGTTCATAGGAATAAGACAACTGCTGTGCTCAAAGAAAGATAGGACTAAAAACCAGGAAACAGTATGCGATAACCTTCATATGGAGCGTAGCACTCAATGGATCGGAAGCACTGACCATTGGAAAGGCTGATTAGAATATACTAGAAGCCTTCGAAACCTGGTGCTGGAGGAGGAGGATGCTGAAGATAAAATGGACGGACAAAATAAGAAATGATGAAGTGTACAGAAGAGTAAAAGAGGAAAGGACCAAATGGAACACCATAGAGAAAAGAAGAACCAGATGGATTGGACACACCCTGAGACACAATGGATTTCTGAAGAACATATTGAAGGTAAAATAGAGGGAAAAGCCCCAAGAGAAAGACCCAGTAATAAGTTCACTGACCAAATAAGAGCAAAGTACAGAGAAAGAGTTACCAAGAGGTAGGAGAACCAGTATTAGATACGGAAGGGTGAAGAGCTGCAGTCAACCAATCTTAGGATTGAACGACCAATGATGATGTGACCTTTTACACAGCAAACACACGTTTTAGATTTAGGCAACCTAATAAAATTTATAGAAAAATTATTCCTCGAGCGTAAGTTGGTTAGAGCATGAGGTGACATATGGGAAAAAAGGATGAGTGCGGGCAGTGCTGCAGGAAGAAGAGAGGCGGCGATCGGGGGCGTCATTCGTGTCGGAGAGGTGTTTGCGGGAGAGTGGAAAGACGTGACGTGGAGTGGGCGTGGATGGGGGTGGCAGAGAGAAGGAGGACGGCGAGGCGATGGCAAATATCCAATGGGCGATAAATGGAAAGCATCGGCAGAATGAGAGCGGCAACAACGTGGAGGGATTGATGGGGGGAGGGAGGAACTAGGGGGGGCGGGTGAGTGGGATGACGTAGATGTCGCTTCAGTCGCGCGCGCACACACACACACACTTATTTTTTTTGTATTTCGGAGGCGCGGGCGGCTCGGATCAAACACTACGGAATCGGGCGCCCGGGGAGCTAACCAAACATTGACTCTGTGAATAATCCCGCGGATATAAACGATAAAGCGATCGCTGCCGCCGCAGCTACACGGCCGATGGACGGAGAGATGGAAGAGGGGTAGCACGGGGGCAACGGAGGGGGGGGCGGGGAAAATGGACACAGACACACACACACACACGGCGTTTGGAGGAGAACGAGGGAGGAAGTATGGGAGGGAGGAATCGTGAAATTTAAAAAAAAAGGAATGGAAGCACCAAAAAAAAAAACAAAATAACCCCTTCGCGTCGAATATCACGCGTTGGCCCGTCGGTGTGCAAAATCGAAAAAAAAAAAAATTTTTTTAACTTTATTATTTTGTTTTCCCCGTCACTCGCCCGTTCCTGTTCATCTCCTCTTCCATCGTTTTTTTCCCTAAATATTTTTTTCTCTCTCTCCCTCTCTCGTTCCTGTCCACACCCCGACAAATAAAAAAAAACTCCGCGTCGCACCCTCCCTTCAAACACCATCGGTAGGGAGACCATCCATTTGTGAAAACGTGGGAGGATGGGACGGAGGAGGGGGCGGTGGGTTGGGGAAGAAAGGGGAGGGATGGGAGTGGAGGAGAGAGAGAGATAGGGGAGGGTTGAGAAGGGGGTAAAATGGACGGGGGACGCGGAGAGTGCATGGCAGGGGATGGAGAGGGGTAAGGGCGTGTACACATACAAAAACGTCAGGCGCACATTAGCATACGTTGATTTTTCCGTTCGAGTAGCTGCGCGTCGTGAATTATTTATCGAGACTCGCGAGCAGATGACGCCGTCGACGACTCCTCTCTCTCTCTCTTACCCACACCGCCCTTCCTCCTTCCGCCCCACAATGCAGCACGCGGGTGGAGCTAATACCCAAACGATGACTAGGCGATCCGGAGCGAGAAGGTCGCTGCTTCGATCCTCTTACCTTCCGGACTATGAATTCCCCGACCAAACCGAGTCCCAAACGGTCATTCTCGCAAAATCCTCGACTGCACTTCCCCTTTCTCCTCCAACGCCCGTTCCCGGCAACAATAATAAACACCCATTCGCGCGGGCGTCACGACAAATAATGATTTCAAATTTCGGGAGTTCGTAATCTCCCCTCTTCGCGAGGATGGGTATTAGCGAGTGAGCCTTCCCGACAGTCCTTTGGATCGTTGGAAACGACAAGGAATTGGAGAGAATGGGCAGTATTTACGTTTTAAAATTTTCTTTGGCAGTTCAAATATATCATAGATCCATGTTTTCCTGAAGAATTATTAATATTTGAATTCTTCACTTCTCAGCCTTTTTAAGGGCTGGGAAACATTCACCTATCCCGGGTGCAAGGCACCAAAGGGATTAGGGTCAAGTACTGTTTTAATGTTCATTTAAAAATCTTCGTACTATGGAGCACGTGTTAATTATTGCGGTTTTTTGATATTTCATGTACAAATGATTTTCTATTCCTATTGTTTCCAAGCTTTTTTGCAAGCTTTTTGGTATTACACCAGTCGCGGATATTCTTATTGGTACAATTTTAACTGTTTTTTGGTTCCATATTTCTTTTATTTCTTCAGCCAGAGGAATTTATTTCTGTATTTTGTCATTGTATTTAGTCTCTAAATTTTCTGTATTTGGAATGGATACATCTATTAAGTATGTTCTTCGGTCTTGTTTTAATTGAAGAGTTATATCCGGTCTATTGTTTGGGCGAGGGCGGTCCATTATAATACTTCTATTGTAATATATTTTGACAGCTTCATTTTCTATTACAGGCAGTGGAGTCATTAAGTACCATGGTTTAGTTTCATGGGATACATTGTACTTACTAACTAATGCAAGATATATTTGTTTGCATATATTATCATGTCGTTGCGTGTATTCCACGCTTGCTAGTACACTGCATCCACTTGTGATGTGTTCTATTGTTTCTGGCTTGCTATTGCATTTTCGGCATTTGTCATTCACGTTTGGTTCTTTAATTATGAATTTACTGTAGTTTTTTGTTTTAATTATTCTATCTTGTATGGCAATCATAAATCCTTCTGTTTCTGCAAAGATATCTGATGTTAACCATTAATTTGATGCCTTTTTGTCAATGTGTGGTTGCCGAAGATGGTTAGCATGCGTCCCATGTAGCGTTTTGGCTCTCCACCTTTATTATTATTATTATTTTTGTATTCTACCGGCAAAGGCAGGTCTTGTTGAATGTCAGAGAATCTCCTCATGGGTTTTCTACACTTTTAGGGGCCTATCTCCCTGCAGTATATCCTTTTTCGCCTCTGCATTATACCCTTCTTCATCCCGTCCATGAAACCTTTTCTCTTTCTTCCCCTACCCCGTTGGCCCAATATCCTTCCCTATATCACATTCTTGAGCAACACATCACCCTTTATTACATCCTTCAGCCATCTACCCTGCCTATCCCGGATTTAATTCAGAAGCTTTCCTTTCCTCACCCACCATCTCAAGCACTTCCTCGTTAGTCTTCCTCTCCGTCCACCTCACCTTCTCCACCCTTCTCCGCACCCACACCTCAAATGCCTGCAGCCAATTCTCGTCCTCTTTCCTGAGGGTCCACGTTTCTGAGCCATACAACGCTACCTTCCATATCAAGCTCTTTACTTGCCTCTATTTCACATCCTTACCCAACCAAGGTCCCCGTCATCAGCCCACTTCTATTACTGAACGCCTCCTTATAAAGCGCTATTCTCTTACGTATGTCTTTGCTACTATGCCCGTTTTCTTCTACCGTACTACCTTAGTGATTAAAATGATCTACTTGCTCGAGTTTGTGTCCTCCAACTTGCCTACTGGGCACCTTAAGTGCACCTTTAGCATAGACGAGGCATAAGAGACGACTGAAGAGCAGCACATTACGGAAAATACCTAAAAATCAAGCGAAATACGAGGGTAAGCCAATATATAATTCGCATAACTGGATAGACGCAATAATACACTAAGTCACTTCCTGAAATTTATTTAACATTTCTACATTTTCCCTCTGTACATTCAGACACTTTTCCCATCTCTTAACAAGTCCTTGATATCCGGCAGCAAAGAAGTCTTTTGTTTACTGTCGCAGCCAACGAGTAACCTCTTGGACTACGGCATCATCATTTTCAAAACGTCGGCCACTCAAATGATTTTTAGGGGCTCAAACAGTTGACAGTCTCTGGGGTCTAAGTCGGGACCGTTCGATGGGTGTTCCAATCGTTGCGAATGAAATGCTTAGGACTGATGCTGATGATGAAATGCTGACGTTTACGAATTATTTATTGACTTACCATCGTACTTCATTTATAATTTGATCTACCAGTAAAAGTAGATGTCAATTGAACCGAGTAAAAATCATCTATGTTATGTCCCACCTGTCTCAATCCCGTCAACAAAACTTATTCACTTCATTCCCTTCCCTCATTACTACACCTCCCTATTACTAATCATCTTCCCTCTATCAAAGTCCTAGGCGAGTGCTTCACCCCTCACCACCGCTACCAGCCACCTACTTTCCCTACTCTCATCTAGAAGTTTCCTCATGTCATTAGCCATAGCAAGAACTTCCTAGACTGTACCTCTATTAGAGACGAGGCATAAGAGACAACTAATGAGGAGCATACAACGGAAAATAAAAACTTTCTAGCGAAATACTTCATTTATTAAATGATCTACTAATAAATGTAGACATAAATTCACGCGAGTAAAAATCTCGTAGATTTTGTCCCACCCTTCTCAATCTCGTCCATAAAACGTATTCACTTTCTTCCCCTTCCCCGATTACTCATGGTCTTACACACTATCAAAGCCCTAATCTATTCTTCGCCGCTCACCACCGCCATCAGCCACCTACTTCACGTACTCTCATCCAGAAGTTTCCTCACGTCATCGAGTATACCAAGAACTTTCGATTGCTTAAGAGAAACGTAAAAACAATGAATAAAACTGTCGCCCTCGAAAATTTTCCCTTCAGAAAGAGAGCGACCAGGAGAAGGAACGATACAGAGAGAAAAAGATATTATAAGCGATATTTTCCCAAGTGGAAAGGGAGGTCATTATTCAATTTTTTTTACAACCGTCATCGTTTTCTGATCAATCGAAAGGTGATTTCGAAATCGCTCGTCGTTTGATAGAGAGATGAAAACCGCGCGCGGTGGGGTACAGAGCTCGATTCGGAGGAGCGTTAAGGGGTTCTGAAGGAGAGACGAGAAGGAACAAAGGCCTCCATCCCATCCGGAATAAAGAGATTAAAATCATGAGTTGAAGAGATCGAGGGGGGGAGGGGGGACGCCCACGCGGAGGGAATGTCATCCGTCTAAAAAATGCGTTGACAAAATATTCCGCATTATCCCCGAAATCACTTTGTTCGTATAATCTCCGGCATTGATTAAATAAAGGAGTCTTTTTTTTTCAAGGTGCTCTTTTCTTTCCGGCTCTTTACAAGGACTCAAAATTCTTCAGAAAAGAAAACGTTGCCAACATAAGCTCCTCCTTGATCAACAAAGCGAAATTTACGAGAGGGAAAAATTGTTCCTGTATTTTTCCAACAGTTTACATCACTTGCGCTCCGTCTATCCGAGTATATTCATGGCCGAACTGTAAATGAGATTTTTTATTCTCCAATCAGCTTAGAACAGAGCAAAAACAGAACATATATTTAGCATTGGTAAAAAACCCTTCGAACGGTATAGAAAAAGCAAAAATAATTTCTCTACTTTTGAATGCGTAAAATCTGAATTTATTCATGCTCTAGCATTGTAAATTACTTGCAACCGTTTAGGTATTTCAACTTTTATCAATTAATTTTATCGAATATGACAGTAAATAAAGAGGGTTTAAATGACGTATAGCAGTACTTTCATTCTCAAAAGCGTTTAAAGTCAACTATAGTAACTAAGATTAAACTAATTGTACCACAAGAGAGGTGTTACGTTAGGATATGCCATCCGCTGCCTAAAGAACTAGTGAACAGTCACAAAATGAAATCCCTTTTAATCAATCATTTTTTGATCGACTCACACGCTGACACACGATTTACTAAGGATTTCATGCCGAAGTATTTAATCAAGTCTACCCATGAAAATGGGCAGGAACATTTAGCTAAAAAAAGCATGAGTTAATCGATAAAATTTATAGTACCACTAAGACAATTATTAATTTTTAAGGTAAATGAATACGTGAAAAGCACATTTTATATCATTAAACACAGCATATTAATTCTGCAAAATAGGCATTGTATTCAATCATATAAAAACATTTGCATTATAAAGGCATTTGGTAAGGCACTGTGTGTGAGGAGAAACAATCCAATTTTGGCTCCTCTTCCCTAGCCATTAATCAATGCACCAAAAAAGAGACATCTACTACGTACTGTTACACTTAAAATGCGGAAATATTTAAGCATGTATCTTCCTGGCGACGAAAATATTCTTTCGCGGCATTTGTCGGCCACGATGGCGGCGGGGTAAAGTCCTCGCCTGCTAACCCGAGGGTCGCGGGTTCGAGGCCCGCCTGGGTGCAATATTATCTGCACAGGATATGGGTGTTTGTGTCTCGACCGTTGTTACTGTTATTCACCCGACGTAAATTGACCCATTGTGCTGTATTCTGGATAGTGAAGATAAATAATATGGCTGACATTCTATGCTCTAGTAGCATAATAGAGCTTTTAAGATTTGGAATTTCAGTCATCCGCGCCGAGCGTGCTTCACTCTTGATTTCTCTTTGATAGCTGAATGGGGAAATATTTAAAACCCAATTCCCGATGCGCATTCTCCCGACAGGCTCATGCACAACCGACGACAGCTTAAGGTGGTGGCTGGATCGGTAATTCTAAATCAATAAGTGCACATTGAAATTACTTTTAGAGTAAGTAAAAAAAACATTGGAACAACATCCCTCATGTACATCTTTTCACACAGAGAAGTAACAAAAAATGTAATAATACACATGATGTAAAAAATTAAGTTTTAAAATTTCACCAAAATTTAAGCGATGCTGTGACTTGGATTATGGGTGTGGAATCAGAAATTTAAGCAGAAATCATTCATAAATACCTGTTTTTGACACGGAATGATACCATTATATTTTTAGCAACCATAATAGCAGTATAAAACGTAGTAATTTGAGTTTATGGGCAGATATATGGGCATATAAACGAATTACTTCGAAATATACGTTAAGGTAGTTAGAACGTTATGTCATTTTACCTAGAAATCATTGAATTTGGTCTCATTTTAAAGAAAAATATATCACCTTTCCATTGACATCAAAAATGCCAGCCCTTTTACATGGGAAATAGAACGTAAATGCACTCCAGAGAGACCTTATATAAAAAATGTGGCATTTCCTATAATTAAATCTCGTAACAAAATCAACAGTGTGTAGTTTGTGTTTTCTCAGCTATAATTGAATATTACTCATATTTTCACCGCAGGAAATTCTTCGGGATCACGATAAACCTTCCGTTTTGATGGAGTTTCAAACGTACCGCGTGAAAAAAATGAGTCAAGTTTAAGACTTATTTAGATATTTTCATTTGATTACTTACAACTTCTTTCATGTAAAATTATTTTATTGCACCATTAATAATGCAATATTTAATTCGCGTGTCTCACAGTTGGTGAAATTAAAACGTATTCTTCGAATATGGTCTGTTTTATGATTAGGGAACAATCTCGCTCGCACTACCTTAAGTTCTATGCAGATTCGTGTTTAAAATGGATTTAACCGCCACGAAAACAGATCGGCAACATTCAATTTTTTTCAATTTTATCTACAAATAGGTATTACTAATATGTACACGTATACAAAGTTTCACGCAAATCTGCAAAAAAGCGAGAATCGCAACAACCACCTAATATCCATTACACGAATAAGCGCAGAAAACATCGTTCCCTCTGAAAAATGATGCGCATTATCAGCTAAAAACCATGGTGTGATTCTGGTGTGGTATGTGCACTTATCTTATTGTACTGTGCGAACCTTGCACTTAATTTTAATTGCAACTCAAAACTGTTATAATGGAACACACTTGTTATATAAAAGCCAGAGTTCATTTTAAAATTGTTTTTGTGAATGCTAGCTGCTGAACTACAGCCAATTTATTCAAGGAATGGCAAACCAAAAACAATAAAATTAATGGTAGAAGGCGTAACTTTGTGGAAAATATTCGCAGACATGGCGAAAAAAGTTTTTTCTCAGTATATTCCACACATACAAGTTTATTTCCGACCTAGGTTTTGACTGGATAGCAATCATTTTCAAGATGGTCAGGTCGGAAATAAACCTTTAAGTGCGGAATATACTGATAAATTTTATCAACCCCAAAACAAGAGAGTATTTCTTCAGGGGTGCCTAATTTCACCACCATTTTTAGTATGTTAAAATATATTTATATTTATTTGGGTGAAATAAATTATATTGTATATTCTCTTCGGCTTAAATCCGTTTGCGGAGGCCGCGGAAAATTTTACCTGCTCTCGAGGCCCCGTAGAAGGGTCGACCCCTCACCAAGGGTTGGTAATAGCACCTACTGACCAGTCGCACTATAGTTTACAACATTAGAAAGTTAACAACCAATGTAAGTACTATGTTCTTTTTTGTATTGCACCAGTAACACGGGCGAAAATGGTTCTTTAACCACTGTTATACGATAAATATTCAGCATTTTACGTTCTCTAAAGAACCAGTCCGCATGAACGTACATAACCACATAACTTAGGAGTATTCCAGCCGCTATTCAGGAAAAAACAAACATCTATAACTTTTACTGGCTATCTTTTATGTTTTTCATCGGATTCGTGCCAGAAATATCAATTTTATCTGAATGTAACATTAAATAGCTCTCTTCCTTGATTGTTATCGTCATTCAGCGACCGACATAAGGCATTTAACGAGTCAGTTGCGCGTAGAGCGACATATGTAAGGCACTATCCGAGCTTTTTGCACATACAATAAGAACAAGAGGCTGTGACTTCTAAAACTTCCATGTTTGCCATATGAGTTTTGCAATAAATACTAACAACTGTGCGTGCATAGATAATTTACTGAATGAGGGGCGACCCTTCCACGGGGCCTCGAGAGCAGTAAAAATTTTCTGCGGCCCCAGCAAACGGATTTAAGCCTTCTATTCTATATTCTACCCTTCACATATCAATCGATGCACAATGACCTGCTTCGTCGTCTATTAGCCATGATTCGAGCATTATTTCCCATTCGCGGTCGAAGGACTTTTGTCACACTGAAACGAATGCACCGTCTATCACCCCCTGATATATTAGACGCCAACCTTCCGCGAATGCGTCGCGACTCGACGAATTCCTCCCGCGCCTCACCTGCTCGGATCGACCAAACACGGTCGTGCTGGACGGATGGACGAGCGACGCGGCCCGCGAGATTGTAAGTCTCCCCCGGTGGGTCGTAAGTAAACCGACGACAAGGACACACGTGGAAGGACGACGATGACGGATTAGGGAAAGCGCATGAAAATTCAACCGTGGTCCCACTCACACCGCGCGACACTCCGACGCAACGAACGACAAAAAAAAACGAAAAACCACTTCCCGCACCCGCCCTCCGCCTGCGCGAGGGACCTCCAAGCGAATATTTGCATTGTTTGCGTCGGAATGCCAGACTGATTTGTCACTGTCAGCCAGTGAGGCTGTGAGGTCGTCCCTCCGTGAAGAAAGATTGTGACTACGGAAACAATTGTAACTATATTAATCCCGTTTCACACGGGGCACGAACTTGCACAATTTAATCGGCATTTTTTCCTCAATCTGGCGTGCAGCAACAATTGAAGATAGAGCCGGTGCTATTTGGCCATCTCGCGTTCATGTACTCTTGCAATTCGCCGCTTTACACGATGTAATTTGAAATGCACGTTCGTACATACATCAGCATGTGAAATTACGTGTCCCGAGTAAAACGAGCTTTAGGGGCTGAAATTCGTTTTATCACGGAGCTTTTCCATTAATACAACACAGAGCTAATAGAAAACACAGCACATATCAATTCAACTGACAGGTTCCCCCTGTAAGGCATAAGATTTCCCAATAAGGCCTTGATATACCAAGTTCAGGATGCACCACAGATACATAGTAAATAGATTCTACGATATTCCCAAAAATTGGTAACCTCTCCCTAAGTCTCTGTTCCCAGTGCCCGCCAAAAGCGTTTACAACGAGGGCAAAAATCACAGGCGGACGGTCGTAAGTGCGGCCATTCTGCAACATATTAATTAATGTAAAACGGGAGCAGAAATTACTTGCATCGCAAGATGTAACTCACTTCTTCCATGTACTTCCATCAAAAATGGCCTTTTGATAAATCTTCCAAGTTAAGATAATGAGATGATTTATTCAGTGAAATATACAATTATTAATGTTACTTTCTTACAACTAACCTTACAAAGTTAAAAAAATAACAGCCAGAGTGAAATAACTGGACATTATGAGGTTCTCAAGATCGCACTGAGCTAACTTCAAACTGAATAGAAATCTAAGCTAATGTTTTTGGTTAAGAGCGAAGCGTGGACACCGGCCACATGTTAACACATGCGAATTCAAAACCAATTCAGCCTGCTAACGTAAATTTGACATATGTTTTTACTGGTTTACACTGGTAGATTTTAAAAAATGTTTGGTAAAATGAACATATGGAAAAAATTTGAAAAATGAATCATGAGATAAGACCACGTTTAAGCACATGAAAGCCACCTCCATTACGAAAGAATAGTAGGCATGACAGGCGTGGAAAAGAGTGACTAGTCGTAATTAGGAAGAATTACACGTAGTGAACGGAGCAGGCAATAATGTTGGAATGGGATGCTGAGGATAAAGGTGAAGAGGTGGGGGATGGAAATTAAAAGAAAGGGGAAAAACTTAGGCTTAAAGGATTAGAGGTAGAGCGTTGGAAAGCAAGCAAAGATAATTAACATGACCGAATAATGAAGCGAATGTCTTCGGTAGGGAAAAATCAGATAAATACAGCTATGATATAACCGAATCACCTCATTGATAACCAACCACAGATACATCTACTTATGACCCTACAAGCCACCAAAAGGGCTTTTGGCAGGGGGTGACCCATCACAATATGAACTAGAGTGAAGAAATTAACTCCCGCCCACTTGCAACACACTATGGGATGCTACAAATGCCACAGAAACCACAAAAATAACCAATAAGGTAACTAAGTAAACGTTACACAAGAGTCATGCAGGGAACATGTAAAAAGGATGTTAGCACTTCTCGGCAGATTTAGAAACATGTATTAGGGTGTATATGAATTAATCAGCTTCACGACCTGCCAATTAACCTACTTCAAAGTCTTGACGTAACCGTTATGGTCTCATGTCAATCGCGGGAAAAACGACATTTTAAACCTTTCTGTTCCAAAATCTAGGTCCCTTATTTTATTTACACGAACTGATCGACCGTAGTATGTTGGATTTCGTAAGACATTGATAACTTCGTTTAAAAATAAATAGTTTTTGAATTTACATAAAACATCGAGTCTAATTTTCAATCGACGGTCTGAAAGCGATCCCCATCCAAGCTGTTCAAGAGGTAAAAGAGTCGTAAATGAAGTTTTAAGAATACATACCCCGCGGTATTATGGTTAATTTACACCTTCAAACACGAAGCACACTTACCTGAAATGAGAAAGTAGAGTCAATTAGTAAAGATAAACACTAATTAATATACATTTTAATACGAGCTAAATTTTTACGAAAGGATAACAATAAGGATTTATCGATATACAATATAGATCGATTGCACCTCCAATTACAATAAATATGGCATGCTGGATGCTGGATTTTATAAACCAAATTATGGAATATTAAGATAGGCATATTTAATAACGACGGAATTCACTATAACCGCATGAAATGTTTGTGAAAAAGGATTACACTTGAATAATTCAGAGGTCTCGTTAAAGCACGTACACTATGGTGGTTCGAAAAAAGGCTTTTCTCGCAAATCGTTTCCCTAGGGGTGCCAAACCTAATATTTTGCTATGACTAGGAAGTACGCACAAGAATATTGCGCAGAGTTGAGGCTTTCCACTCTAACCTGACAAAAAAATTAGTTTTTACGCTCATTTCCAGGAATTATCGACTTTTTAAGGGTTTTTCGTCCATATTTCTTAAAATATTTTTTATATTTTTACTCTCACTAGAATTAATAGAAAATAATTCATTCAATTCATTTCAGTTGATATTTAGGGAATATATCATGTAAAATTTTTATTTCAGAGTATTTAAGGTCGATTTTCACTCATTTTTAAGCATTTTTCATGAGTTTTCGAAATTCTGCCAAAATTTTGTATTTTTTCAAAAAACAGTTGTACTACCTCTAGATTGCTTTCTTTAGATTCAGCTTTTATAATAAGTTTAGACCATAAAAATCCATAGGTAGGGAAAAAAACGTCAATAGAAAATGAAAGGCCACTTTTTCGTTTATGGTTAAGGCCACTTGGGCGTGTGGCAGGGGGTGGTAGGTCACCAGCCGTGTAAAGATGTAAAAGTTTTGGAGGTGAAATGGTGACATGTCCTGTGAGGGTGTGTTTGGAGGAGCTCAGTTTCTATTGTGGTCGCTTATTGTGCGCGCAGAGAACGAGTTTTTGTACCTAACTGTTCGGCAGAGTATCTCTCTAACTTTATCTCACCTGTCAGACCTAGAAATGTAGTGAGGTGTCATGATAATATTCTCTGTGTCGCTCTGAAAAATATCAGCTCTGAATTTATCAAGCAGCCTAAGCCTAGCGTGCAGCCTGCGAGTCTCTAGGGGCTCTCACCTTAATCCCTCTCACAGTTGTGTAACACTATATGTTCGTAAGTAGCAGTTTTTAACGAAGCGTGCTGCTTTTCTTTGTACTTTGTTTATGTTTTTGGTTAAATCTTTATGACCAGGGTCCCAAAAGCTCGCGGCGTACTCGAGGTGTGGTCTAACCAGAGCGAAGTAGCACCTCTCTTTTATTATTCATCCGAGGACCTTCATATTACACGCCTAACAAAACCCAGCTTCTTTAATTCTGTGCCGCATTTGTTCTGTATGTGTGTTCCCCACGATATGTCTGAAGGTAATTCTAAGATAAGACTTAGGTCGGCCCTGATATTAAGCCTTCAGCCTATGCCCCTCATATCCGTCAAACGCGGTCGCAGAGTGCCCCACGCCTCGAGGAGTCGCATATCTCACATTGAAGGAGGTTTCTCACTTCCCGTGAAAAGATGAGAACGCGTCAAGAGGCGGGGGTGGGAAGACACATACGGCCGAGGCGGAGGAGGAGGAGAAGACGGGAAGAGGGAGGATAGCCAATGGCGCCCAGGGTTTGCCGCAACTTGGGATTGTTGGGCACAAGATGGCGTCGACGTCGGATGAAGAGGTGGCGGGCGGCCAAGACTTCGAAGGGGGAGAGAGGATAGGGGAGGCATGGCGGGGGGTGTGCAGGGAGACTGACTCCTCGGAGGGCTCGGAGGAAACGTCGATAGCAGGGTGGTGGGGGGCGGGCTTGGGGGTGGGAGGTGGGAGGGGAGGGTGTTCATCCCCCCTCACACTACGCCACCCCCGTCACCATTCGTCGCCGCCTTTCTCGCCCTTTCCACCCGAAAGAAGGGCGGAAGAGCAGAGGAGCCTTCTTGAAGAGGTAGAGAGATGGTGGGAAGGGGTGGATGAGACTGAGTAATGAGGGTGGGGGAAGATACGGCTGGTTTTCCCTTTCCTCGGTGGGAAGAAGCGCGGGGCGGTCTAAATTTGGCTATAGTCGCATGTGATGTCACATTTCTTGTTACATATTTTTAACTCACTAACAACCGTCAGCGGCTCAGTTAGAAAACTTTCGCGAAAATCTTCGATTCCTCGGAAAACCTCCGAATTCCAACAATTGCAGGACCCTTGGAATGATAAACACTTAAATTAACATTATTATTTAACATTGAGCATCTTCCAATAGATGGAATTAGTGAGTGTTCATTTTAACACTTGGAATAAAGTTGTTCTATTGCACTAAATAACTTACTGTCTTTAATTACATGTAATATTTAACTCATTTTCATTATAATTGAATTTTCTATAAAACAAAACGGCGAACACTTTTCTAACAAACCATTTTTACTTATGCAGCAAAATAGTTTAGGTATACACCGGTGCGGCGCTTTTAATTAAGGTAGTACAAGCAAGATAGTTCCCTAATCATAATGGAAACCATATTCGTATGATACGTTTTAATTTTACCAGCTGTGAGACAAACGAATTAATCATTGTATTATTAATGGTGCAATATTATAGTTTTACATGACAAAAATTCTGAGTAACAAAATGAAATTATATTTCATTTTGTTATAATAAATATAATATATATATATATATATATATATATATATATATATATATATATATATATATATATATATATATATATATATATATATATATAAAATAAATATAAATATAAAAATAAAAATAAAAAGTCTTTAACTTGACTAATTTTTTTCACGCGGTACGTTTGAAACTCCATCAAAGTGGAAGTTTTTTTTGTGATCCCGAAATACTTCGGAGACAATATGATTACTTCGGTGACAATGGAAGTTTTTTCTGCGATCCCGAAGATACTTCGGTGACAATATGATTTATATTCAAAAATAGTTGAGAAAACACACAAACCACACACTGTTGATTTTTTGACGAGATATAAATGTAGAAAATGCCTCATTTTTAATATACGGTCTCTCTGGAGTGCAAACACGTACCATTTCCCATGTAAAAGGGCTGGTATTTTCTGGCATATATCTCGGAAAGTAACGTGGTAAGAGGTTGAATTTTTGGTGTCAATGGAAGGGTGATATATCTTTCTTTAAAATGAGACCAAATTCATTGATTTCTAGGCAAAATGATATTTCGCTTAAACTACCTTAAATTTGAAGACACGAGAAAGGTATATATATATATATATATATATATATATATATATATATATATATATATATATATATATATATTTAAATAGAAATAGCAGCAGCCAACTAATGATTGATAGTGATACATCTGTTTACACACCTGTACATTTGGTAAACACATAAAGGAGCTATATATTAGTAACAACAACGGTTAACCCATGTTACTGACAACGTTGCCATATGTAACAAATGTTTCGAATGAGTGAACGTAACATATACAATACATAATTTCGGCAAAAATGTACTAATACAGTTCAAAAAGCAAAAAAATAACTCGATGACATCGCTTATTAAGTCGACATGTACTGGAGAAAACAAAATTTAACTTTGCTTCAAGATAAATATGAACTGGTTTTAATTCATGATGAATAAATACCAACTTCGTCTTATTTAACAAGTTCGTTACATTTTTAGAGAAAAATTACATTTTCTGCAGGGATCACGTTGAACAGTAATAACTGTGTAAGAGAGACAAAACTCTTAACAAAACGTTTTAGTGGTGCAATTTTGACACATCTCACATCCTTTTAAAATGCACGTTTTCTCATACTAATTCCTCATATTCGCGACTGTGTGATGTTCTTTGGCAAATAACAACGTCTTGAATGCATTGATGTCAATTAGGTGGTTGTAAAACTGTACCATGGTAGCTTCTCTCTAATCCTATCTGTCTCAAACCTTTCCCCACAACGGTATTATCGTCCTCATCATTATCGTCCAGTCCGAACGATTAAGTTTAAAGAACCAGACTAAGGTATTAATACGACTACAGTTACAAGTCAATGTGTCGGTATCGGCGATTGATTATTTTATCACGCTCCTCAAAAGAATTACTTTTTCTAAATTAAACTCTTCCAGCAAAATTCAGCAAAATTCAATAAGCCACGTAAATTTCCAAACATTACATTTAACAAATGATGTGGTACGAAGTCACTCGCACGGGTGCATATACACCAGGGTTGAAATTCGCTATGAAAATAAGTATGCTACTGAGCTGAACTCATTCGGCAGTAGTTATCGACTTAAGATCCAGGGAAAGATACTATTGAGAGCGGTTAAAAGAAATGAGTAGGGGGCGACAAGTAACTGCGCCCATAAAAATAATATTCTTCGACAGTATCATCTGAATTACATACTGACACACCGGCACCCGTCTTCAAGGTGCTTCAAGGCAACCCGCCAAACCAGTGAGTATTAGCCTGAATGGTGAGTTCTTGCTCACGTAACTCACCACTCAGGCTGATACTCACAGTCAATCGTAATTTGACACGTCCAACCAAAAATAAAACATTTTTTGAGTTCTCTCAGACACTGTCACATCTCATTTCCGGACGTACGAACCACCAAAGCCGTACCATCAACTTCACCAATTACCCTAATAAAGGTTTTTCTCCAAATGAAATTACAAAACGGGTCACTGGAGTACCTTCAAGCTCGACAGTAACATTTGACATTCCGAATATTGAGATACAAATTTCATTAAAGAAGGAACTTACATTACCAGCAGCCCACTAAATACATCTGGGAAAAAATGATGAGGTTACAACTAAAAACGTATCATATAATAATTCAACCGTAACGCACACGTTCTTGCATATCTTCACTTCGGAATCCACCGCTACAATGGTAATAGAGAGGACGGCCGCGGTATCCACGCTCACCGGATCTGAATACATGGGATGACTTCCTGTTTTGATAGCGTCAACAATGGCACATGAGCTTATCTCTTGTTTGCCGATCGCAACACTCATCACAAGTCAGAACCGTAACTAGATAGGATCTGGCCAGTTCCATAGGCAGTACACGAGTTAATACACGCTGTGAATAACATTTGGAGAAACGATAAAAAGTGATTCTCGTTCAGGTAGAACTTTTCCTTACTGGAAAGGCTTCCGCGGCTTCCTTTTTCGTTGGCAAAACGGTCGTCCATAAAAATGGGACAATGCTCAGAGAACTCGAAAATTACCGATAAAATTTTCCTTATAGATAATTTTTTGTCCATGTTTACAACCGATTTTCACGACGAAAGAAAACATATTTAAACGCCACCATAAATTTACCCACTAACACAATGGAACATCTACGCATGCGCAATCATTGAAAATGGTACAACTCCTATTGACGTCTCCTCCACGTTACCATGACTCAAAGGCAGAGGGAAACTACGTGCACGAAGCAAACGAAACGAAGTTTTACTCGAAAAAATTACTATATTCAATGTTTCCAACGACAATGTTTCAAGACAGAAGAATATGCATACATAGTAAAATAGTAACTATTTTTCTCATGATTTCGCATATATTGGATTGAAATGATAGTAAGAATCTACCCACTGCAACAAAGAGAGAATTCAAATATATAGCAAGTTTTTCAAAACAAGATTTTTTTAAGCGAGACAAGAAAGGAAGAAAAAATATTCACTAAGGGTATGAAAACTCTGCCAAGACTTAACACTACAGTAACAAAGCAACGATACCTGTATCACTCACTGGAGGTAATTGAAGGAAGGCAAACAAATATGAAGACCTAGCAACAACGGGCTTCCCCACATTACACTTTTTATTATTTTATTGTATTCGAATGAAACTACTTTCTTTTCCACGATTCACATTTAAGGAATATTATGACTAATGGCCAGTTGCAGGGACGACACATATCTATATTCCAGAGAGGAATTATATCCATAATCCATGGCAACCATTCAATAAGCGTTACAAAAACATTGGATGAATTGATTGGTTTCACAAATGCCTTCCTAACTTATGGAAGAGAGTACTGTGCTCCATAAGTAGCCAAGATGGAGGAAGCGCGAAGAACCGCTTGGAGTTTTAATTGCTTGATAAAATAGTTGTTTGAGACGAAAGACCTGTGCGTTTACTCTTTCTGACGAATTTTTAGGTGCATTACCAACTAAACACTAGACACATATTTCATAAATTTGATTCATTGGTATAATATTAGATCAAACATTCAAAGCAATCGACTATTAAAAGATAAGTTATGAGATTGACAATAAATGTGTTCCTGCAAGCCAAATATTTTTATGAGGCACATGACTTCATGGATCTCATAAATATTGATACTATAACTAAATATTCTTGCAACTGGCCACAAGACTTGAACATACGCTAAACTGAGAGCACTGAAGCGTAGTTTTCACGCTGAAAATTTTTTACCATTCAAACTGTAAACTCCACAAAGAGTGGATGCCACAGTTCCAAAGCAGCAAGTACATTTCCATCTATATAATACCCTGCGAGCCGCCGCATGGGCGTGTGGCAGGGGCTATAAGGTCACCAGCCGTGTAAAGATGTAAGGTTTTGGGAGGCGAAATGGTGACGTGTATTATAGTGCATTTAGTGGAGTTCAGCTTTTATTATGGTCGCTAATTGTGCGCGGAAAGAACTAGTTTTTACCAATCTGTTCGGCAGTATATCTCTCTTATTTTATCGCTGCTATCAGACCTAGAAATGTAGTTAGGCGTCATGATAATATTCTCTGTGTCGCTCTAAAACACATCAGTTCTGACATTCTTTAGCAACCCAATCGTAGAAAGTAGCCTCCGAGTCTCTAGGGGCTCCCACCTTAATCCCTCTAAAAGTTGTGAGGCACTATATGTTCGCTCGTAGCAGTTTTTAACGAAGCGGGCTGCTTGTATTTGTATTTTATTAATTAATTTGGTTAAATATTTATGACCAGGGTCCCAAATGCACTCGGCGTATTCGAGGTGTAGTCTAACCAGGGCGATGTAGCATCTCTCTTTGACTTTTTAATCCGAGGACCTTCCTACTCCACGATTAACAAAACCTAGATTATTTGCTGTGCCGCATATGGATTTTATGTGTGTTCCCACGATATATCAGAAGCTAAGGTAATTCCAAGATATTTTACTGTATCTGAAGATTTTATGTTTACTCCACCAACAGTGTAGGTATGGCTTTTGTATGATGAAAGATACACATCTAGATTGTGATGAAAGGTATATATACTAGATTATTAAATACTGTGCCGCATATATTATATGTGTATTCCCACGAGACATCAGAATTTAAGGTAATTCCAAGATATTTTACTGTATCTGAAGATTTTATATTTACCCCACCAACAGTGTAGGTAGGGCATTTGTGTGATTAAAGGTATAAATCTAACTAGAGTTAAATGCGACGAAAAAGAAATAAAAAAACCTCGAAAAAATATAACAAACGACAGCTTTGTGATTGTATAAAAAACATTCCTTCACCCCTTCTAAAGATGCAAACGAAATGAGGAAACTTGAACTGTTTCCTCGGATTAGGAAATCAAAAAGGCAAGAATTAGGGGGGGATGGGAGCAGGTGTGCAAGGGTTGTGCACTCTCTGAGGGGATTCCGTCGAGATAGGAGTGGCGAGAAAAAAAAGTACATACTCCCTCCCTCACACAGACGCTCGACATGGCAATTACATGCTCGCTTGGATATGCATTCTAAAACTCATCATGACCTGCGGTGGAAACCGGCTCGTTATCCCTGCACTCGCGAATAAAAGGAAGTACGATTTTACCTCGTCAAGATAAAATTTCCCGACGTTTTTGCCTTCCTCTCTACCCACCTGATACTTCTGTTTTTTTTTCGCCCGAACTTAGGTGAGCATCCACGGCTGATAAGTACGCCGGACTTCCAACGGGAGTCAAAACGCTTAACTTGTTTCTTTTTCACGCAAGATTCGCGGAATGATACGCGCTCCACGAGGCGGTTCCCAAAGAATTTATTTCCGCGAGGCTCGAGAGTGGAAACGCTCATTAAAACGCAACATCCCCAAAGGTAAAAATGGAGTTTTTTTTTAAAAACATTATACGGTCTCAGGGGGGGGAGGGTAAAGATAAAAGCGTCATGGTGTAAAGAGCGAAAAAGAGGTGGGTAATGACTCAAAAAATAACGAAGAGCAGGAAATACACTTCACGTTATAAATGGCGTAATTAGCCTCGAAATACAGTTCAAGAGTCGAAATCCCAGGGTAGGAGATTTAAGAGGCACCAATTGCAAAGACGCAAAATGGTACGACGGCTTTAGCTCAACTGCGTGCTTTTGGGAATAGAGAAAAAACAAGACACGTGTGGACGAAAAAAAATTAGCCTCATTCTTGGCAAAAATATTGACGTTAAATTACAATAATCGGAGCGCATTAGAAAGCAAAGACCTATTGAGGAAAGTCAAAGATAATTATGAAATGCAAGGCTGGATGAAACTTAGAAGGATAAACACCAAATGAAACAAAGATACAGGCGGGGCAAAGGTTATCCGTGTGTCTACTGAGACGTGGAGGATAATGCACAATGACTGAATAAAAATGGGATTCATTAGGTTCCATGTCATCAAATATCTCCCACAATCTCTAGAACAAATATTTTGGAATGTATTGGCGGTTGAAGATTGGGTTAAGATGGCGTAAAATTGCTTAAGACCACAGCAGAGAATCGAGAAATAATAATAATGTTTATTGCTCCAAAATATGAAATACAGAAAAAATACAAAGACAATATTAAGATATTTAATAGATATAAATAGAAGCGATAAGTACTCCTACGTTTAAAACACCAATCAAATACATCACACGGATAATTCAACCTGAAAATTAAATAAATCCCAAGAAAAACTGAAAATCTTTACCCAAAAAACAAATTAGGACAATATTCCTATGATTTGCAAATAAAACCAATCTTGATCAATTTTATCGCAACAGTAGCAATCAAACATATATCCCCAATGTACCCATAGAGAAAATCACATATTATAGGGTAAATTTTCATCTTCGATTACCTTGAAATGGGTCAAAATTATCTTGAGTTATGTCATTCCATGTACTTGGTTGATGAGATATGAAAAATCATAATATTTTAATCGAACGAACTCCACGTTGACCACTAGATGTCACTCATTTGAAGCAGATGATGAATCATCACGACTTTTGCATTAGAAATATTAAAAATGCGATTGAAAAATGGCTGTCAACGTAAGAAATATAGACCACTAAGCGATAGGAAGGCATGTATACCCACCCGGGAGCATTTTAGGATTTGCTACCAGTGGGTAAGTGCGTACCTGGGAAATACACGACCATCTCATAGGACTTGGAAAGTTTAATCTGTACTTAACATCAAGCACATTACCCCGCCCGAGGTAATAAGCTTGTTGCTAACTTCAGATGATGCCCTGGAGTACAAAAAAAACTACCTGACGACGCGTCGCCAGGTAGCCGGTCGGCCGCTGCGCCGAGTTGGCGTCTTTGTGTACTATGTACCTAGAGCCAAAATTGATTAGCAGTAGCTGCTTTCTTAATTAAATGAGAGATAAGGGTCGTTGGAAGGTGATAAACAATGGTTGAGACTGATGTGGAGTGGTGTGGCATTTAGAACTCAACCGTTTTTAATCAAGAATTGATGTATGTAATACTTTTTAAAAGTAGAGTACACGATGGATGCTTCGTTTACTTTCAGCATTTTCTGATGGATACATTAACTGTATGAATCATTATGTGTGAAAACCATAACCAGCTAGGCTTAATGTAATTCCACCCTGGAACCGATCATATGATTCCCTGAATAATACCCCTTCAAGTATGAAAACTTAGTTAAGTTTAAGTATTTAAGAACATATTTAAATTTAAGAAGTTAAGTTAGAAAACTTACTAAAGTTAAAGTTTTACGGAATGATGATAAACCATAAGACAAAATTAATGAGATTCTCAAGGATATAGAAATAGAGACTGGTAATTAAAGATAGATGACACAAACTCGAGCACGAAGAGCTGTTTAATTACCTCGGTAGTACGCTAGAAGGAAACGGACATAGGTAGTAGAAAACACATACGGAAGAGGATAGCGCTAGCTAAGAAGGCGTTTAGGAATAGAAACGAGCGGATGACGGGGACCTTGGGTAAGGATGTGGAGAAGAGGCAAGTGAAGAGCCTGATATGGAGCCCAGCGTTGTATGGTGCAGAAACTTGGACTCTGAGAAAGGAGGACGAGAATAGGCTACAGGAATTTGAGATATGGGGGTGGAGATGGATGGAGAAGGTGAGGTGGACGGAGAGGAAGACTAACGAGGAAGTGCCTGAGATGGTGGGTGAGGAATGGAAACTTCTCAATGAAATTCTTGATCGGCAGAGTAGGTGGCTGGAGGATGTAATAAGGGGCGATGGATTACTCAACAATGTGATTGGGGGAAGGGTGTTGGGCAAGCGGGGAAGAGGAAGAAAGAGAATAGGTTTCGTGGACAGGACGAAGAAGGTTAGATCGAATGCTGAGGCGAAAAAGGATATGCCAGAAGGAGATAGGTCCCTAAAAGTGTAGAAAACTGGGAGGAGATTCTCTGACATTCAACAAAAGCTACCCTACCTTGTACAGTACTTTTGAAAAAAGTTTGTAAACGGCGCCACTTTCGCTTCCTCCGAAGACCAAGTAGATGCTTCCAAAAAATAATCAGCGGTACTTGCATGTGGGGTACTAAATGTGCAATTTTATGTTCTTTGAAAAATGCGCGTCATAAAAAGCAGCCTAAGAAACGTTCGTAAAATCTAATTTCGTCCTGTTAGAATCTGTTTCTGCCCCACTGTTCAACGTTTCATCATGGAGACGTACGGAGCCATAAAAACAGGAAGATGTCGAAGACAACACCCTTCAACGTAACAAACGAGACTGACGACTGCGAGGGGTGGAAACCGTGACGGCAGATGTGCCCAGGACCTCCGAAAACGAAGAAAAATGTAAAAAAATACATATGCGCGCGTACACACAAACAAAATTTCCCCCATTGCTACCGTCCCGCTTTGTGCCCCGGCGTCGCGTCTCTCGCAGCCACGTGAGCAACCGTAACATTTCTGAACGCATGCATACAGGATGACGAAAAACTCGACGCTTCATTCGATACCTTCCCAAGTCGGTCTTTGCACAATGGGAAGAGAGAAGGAGAAGGGGTGGGGGCGGAATATGGAGAAGGGGTGGGGGCGGAATATGGAGAAGGGGTGGGGGCGGAAGATGGAGAGGGGGGTGGACGAGTGGCGGGGAGGTTACCCGACTCCTGTCAACCCACTCGTCCCGTCTCCGAAAAAAAACAAACTACGGAAAATTCCGACGCCCGCCACACCAAGCATATTATCTTTATACGGCGAGCACCTGTGTATGTAAGTATGTACTATAAATACTGCCAACGCCTCACGACAGTAAAGGCAAGGTAAAAGTGGGAGAGTATTGAAATTAACCCTTTGAGCAGTACGGACGTTCATTTACGTCCTCCTAACTCCTGTCCATCCAGACTATGATCGTACATTTACATCTTTCAAATTTGCGCTGGAGCAGTAAAGGCGTACGTTCACGCCTCCCATTCAGATGTATTGTATCATGCTGTTCCATCTATATTGGAGGCTGGTGAGCATAATTATTACTATAAAGTGTCTCTGACCTATTCCACCTGTCACCTATTCCATTATTCAACTAACTACGTTCAGCCTTGAGTACGTGCATATCACATGTAGTTGGTTTCATTGACGGGAGTTATTGCATTCAAGGCTGGTTTCAGTCCTGTTCTTTATTATTATTCTTGTTCTTTTACCAAAATATTTAGATTCTAACAAAGTAAATTTGTTGTATTTATTTTGTTTTGCTTGCGTGACGTACAACCTTCTTGTTTTCAGTGTTTGTTAATCAAATCGATCGATTTCAATAAATTGGTTCATGGTTAATACATCAATGGCTATCATTTATAACGGCCCCGGTGGTGAAGACCTCGCCTGAAAAACCGACGGTCTCTGGTTCGAATCCCACATGGGTGGAATTATCATCACTCAGGGCATGGGTATTTGTTTACGTATGCTGTTGTTGTTATTCGGGATAGTGAAGATAAAATCAAATAAAGCATGCCATAATTTCTTTGATGTTTTTGGCATCCATGAGTTCTATGATTATTTTCTTTGTTTGCAAAATAAAAGCACTTTTTGCTAGCAAAACACAATGTATGGATACGAGAGGTAGGGTGGAAGAGGAGCTGGAGAGATCTCCGACACCACAACGGAACGGATGGGTACGAAAAAAAATGAAAAAATAATGGAAACAAAAGGACAATCTCGAGGTATAATATGAGAGAAGATACCGCCCTCTTTTCCTCACCCTACGTGAATCCTTTCCCTTTTTCGGTCCTTAGGGGGGGGAGAAAGGCAGGAGAGGATTTGGGGGGAGGGGGAGGAGGGTTGAGAGGGAGAAAACAAGGGGCACGAATGGGTATTGAAGTATCGGGGATCTTCTACCCATTCATAATAATACGGGCGGCGGGTGGGGAGGGGGGTGGAATGGAGGGGTGGGTGATGCCATTGGTATTCGATATAGCGGCCCCGCAGCGGCGGCGACGGCGGCTCAACCGAGCGAGCGGCAGGCCCTGACAGCTCTCGAAAGAGCGCGCGCGGATAAAACCACGGGGACGGATTTTGGAGATGCTCGCTGTCGAGCCGGTTGCCAGGGAAGCGCTCTCGACGGAAATGAAGGGTGGAGGCAGCGACAGGTTGGGATGGCGGCGGAGTGTGGCGTGCAAATCCCGGAAAAGTATCGAGATAATAAAACTCGAAAATCCGGACGAAATATAAGCTTAGCAAATTGATGGAACGGGTTTCGACTACGGCACGAAGACTGGAACTACCTCGGATGCCAATGTGCATGAAAAAATCGCAGAAAAGGAGCGAAGATCATGGAAAAAGGTCAGCAATTTCCAACCATTCATTATTATAGTGACCCTTGGCCACTAGTTTTATAAGAAAAACACCACTGACGACCACTTGAAAGAACATTTAGTTATGGAGTCAATAATTATGAGATCCAAGAAGTAACAGATCTCATGAAAATATTTGAGTTGCAGGAACACATCTATTAGTTACATAACTTATTTACCAACAGTCAACATCTTTGAATATTTTATCTAATCTTCCTCCGCCGGATAAAATTTATGAAATTTTAGCCTATGAATAATTACTAATGCACATAACAATTAGTCAGTATGAGTAAAAAACTGGTCATTTGTCTCAAAACCACTCTTAAATCTAGTAATTAAGTCTCCAAGCGGTTCATTGCGGATCCGCCATCTTGGCTACTTATGGAACTCATAACTTCCAAAGTTCCATGTCTTATGGGTCCCATAGCTTTAAAGGATACATGTGTTGTCCCTGCAACTGGCTATCAGAAGAGGAAAACGTACATTACACAGACCAACAAGGGTATGTTTCTTTGATGCTAAGGGCAATTGTTTCACATGATTTTGTGTGCTGAATCCGAATCTACTCACGAAAATTGGCTGTCACGTCAGGATATTGAGATATTCTAACATTAAAGAGTCAAAATGGCACTTGTTATATCTTTTTTAGCTTGAATATCACAGAAACCAAAGGTGATAGAGTAATTTTACAAACAGATTTGAAGTCTGCATTAAAAAATATATAGAATACATCTATGACGCCTAGAAAAGGCATCGTCTTCATTATATGTATCATATACTTCAAATATGTGCATTCTACATTATAGTACGGTTGAATATCAATAAAGTTGATGATAGTTGCCAAGTTAATACAGGTTACGGTAACAGTAGTTTTTCCAGGTTTCATAGATGCATTCGATGCATTTTGTAATGCAGACTTAGAATCCGTTTGCAGAATCACTCTATCACCTTTGGTTTCTGAGATATTAAAGCTCAAAGAGACCTAAAAATTTCCATTTTGACCCATTAAGGTTAAAATATCTCAAAATCGTGACGTGATAGTCTATTTTCATGAGTATATTCGGATTCAGCGCACAAAATTACGTCGGATAGAACTCTTCGCATCATAAATGTATTCGAGGTCCTAAAATTATGTTATTTACATTCTTATGCCTGTGTTATTTACATTCTTACGCCCGATTCAATCTTAAATTCAACGTAATTCGTTTTCTGGTCCTACAACCGCTTCAGAGTTCTACATCGGGCGCACTCTTACGAACAAGATGGACTGCCGAGCGCAAAGTCTAGCATAGTTCGAGTACCTTCTCGAGTTACTTCTCTGAGAGTGCGCATAAGTCCACCCACTGAAGGTAGTTGGAGCGTCAATCGTGAGTCATTGAGTGTACATTTTAATAACATTTCAAGTTAGACAGAAAAATATTCTTGGACCAGACTCCGCTTAAGTAAACCTATTTACACACCGTGCAAAACTATTATTGTTGTAATATAAATTGACCTAGAATTATATTTTCAGATTTCTCCATTAGAGCATTAGAATGACTTGAGTTTAGGGCACGGAATTCGAAATTAAAGTCTAAATCGTAAGTAAATATGTGCTTTTTGTTTGGTATGATACCTTCATATTTATTAGGAACCATTATAACAATATTAAAGGTACCTTTCTGTGTTAACGAGAAAATTTGCACGTTTTTCATCGAATCATTTCGAAATATATGCCAAGAGCCATAAGGCTACGAGTTAAAATAGCATTGAATTGGCAAGAAGCCAAACCAGTAACAATTGTTCACTTTTATCTATATGTATTACTAAAAGGTACAAGTACGCAAAGTTTCACGCAAATTGTGCACTAACGAAAATGTCTCCTACTACCTTAAACACCCCCGAGTACATACTTGATCGCGTACTCGTCAGTCGCACCTGCGCGGACTTACATGCGCGATCGTTGTGCCCGGAAAGTTTTTCGAAAAGTTGTAGTCTCATCCCCTTCTCTAATCCGGAGTGCGCGCATAAATTCAAAGTCGTCCAGTGCGTGCAGATCTGACTCCGTAGGAGAAGACTCAGATCACTCCGCGGTAGTCTAGCGCAAGGTATGTACACGAGACTACTACTTCGCTAGCCAGGCAGTTCGTTAGCAATCGGGATTGAGGTCCAACGCCTGCTGCTCAAAGGAATATTCCCCGTACAAGTCGCACTCTATCCCCATTGACTCATTTCATAAGATGCGAACAATAAAGAGATTTGGTAGGACCAAATAAGTGGGTCACTAATCCTAAATTGTCAAGATGTTTGCGCAGGGAAATTTACCGTAAGCAGCAGGCGTTCATTGTTCAAGAGTAAAATTTGTTAAGCAGTAGGATTACCTAAAAATCCAAGACTACCAATAGTTTGAAACTGAGAGGTGATGAAAACCGATGAGGAGATGGACTGACTCAGAAGGCGGGCGATAGGGTATCGGCATAAGGCTGGCGAGGATGCGGGCGCGAATGGGAGAACGAAGGACCACGAGGGTGGGGTGGTTATGTTTGGCAATGCGGGACGAGGAACCTGTGAAGAGAAGGTGAGGGGCATAAAGGAAGCGGAGTAAGAGAGACAGAGCAGTGGGAAATTAAAAGGGGGAACACGATTTCATGCACCAACACATTTTTGAGAATTTTCAAGGGCTATAAAAATGTGAACTTTTAAAATCCACAGTGGTCAAAACTAAGAGAAAAATCTGGATTTAAAAGCCTTTGCATCGTCATCAGGTGATTAATCGAAAGCGTTGTTTGGACAATAGTTATGTGGTATGGTACAAGTCACATGAGTACACCATGGTTGTCCCATGGCAGTGACGACTGAGAGTAGTGACCGCTTTGGACCTGTGACTAATGGCTGAGTCACCAACCCCACAACCGTGCAAATGATAAGCGATTATGAGAGACGAGTCATTTAAATCACGATGCATAGCATATGCAGCCTGGGACTCGTACTCAGGTGAAACAGTAGGGCTGGGCACCTCTGGCGGTAGTGCCAATAGCTAGGGTTACATTTTGTTGTTAATTTTTTCCTTCCTCTATTTTTATAATCCTGAGGTTTGACATAAGAGCGCTAATGGACCCATTTCCGACACCTTCCAATACCCTCCTTCAGCAAGCCCCCGTTACACGTAGGGCAACCGTTCGACCCCCAGGGTAACTTTAAATTGCCGTAAATATCCGACAAGAAAAAGCAGGGATACGACGTATGTGATAACGTACAGTGGTCATAAAATACCTGAGGATGGTACAAAGGCATTGTAATCCGGACTAAGTAATTGAGTTCTGACCACTGTGGATGGTAAAAGTTAACCTTTCTGTAATGTAAAAATGGAATTCCTAAAAGTAAAACTGAGTCTTATTCCATTTATAACTTCCAAATGTATTCGACCCAGTTAAATTAATATACATTTATAAGCAAAACCATCACAAAGGTAATAGTTCCCAAGATATTCTCGGATAAAAGTCTAAATAAAGAGAAATGAACCTTTAAGTTAACAAACCAATTTTAAAAAAAACTTCATTTGGTCAACGAGTCGGCATTAAGTCATTATTTGAAACAACTTTTAAAACTTAACGGTTAAAAAATTACATGTTAACACAAAAAAACTCAAGGAGCATTTCCTAACGCGGCGGTTTCCTCACAGCCCCTGAATTTAATGAAGGTAAATTAAATGGTGATCAACAAAAAAACAACTCAAAATGGAATGTTGTGAGTACCGCGCCAACGTGTCCACACAATGGTAATTTCTCCCACATAAACTTCCGATGCGAGCGACATTGATGAAATCTTCATTCTGACATCCAATTCCCTTAATTAAACATGGGGAACATGGCAGAGACGAGGGTCTAAGACTACTTACTGCAGTGTACAAGGAGACGGAGGGACTCCGAAGGCGGGCGATAAGGAAATCGGGAAGGGCACAAGCTTCGCAATGGGGGGGGAGGGGGCGAAGAGGCGGGCGCGAGGGGGCGTTACGGGGGGTGGGAGAGCTCAAAGGGTTGGAATAGCCAAGACCAGGAGAAGGGCAGCGAGGAGAGAGAACTGTGGGAACAAGGGGTCACGAGTCCGCCTTATCTTAAGAACGTTCAGATAAGTATTTCCGAAAAGATGAATGTAAGTATACATTGCAAAAGTAAAACTAGCCAAGACGTAAAATTCCTAGTTAGCGGCTGAACTTAGATAAACAAGCCAAAATAATTGAAAACTCCACCTTAGTCATTTATATTCCAATTTAAGGTAGTTTGAGCGAAATATCATTTAACCAAGAAATCAATGAATTTGGTCTGATTTTAAATCACCCTTCCATTGACGTCAAAAAATCAACCCCTTACCACATTACTTTCCGAGATATTTGCCAAAAAATACCAGCCCTTTTACATGGAAAATGGTACGTATATGCACTTCAGAGAGACCATATATTAAAAATGAGGCATTTCCTACACTTAGATCTCATAAAAACATCAACAGTGTGTAGTTTGTGCGTTTTCTCAACTATTTTTGAAAATTAATCACATTGTCACCGCAGGAAATTCTTCGGTATCAGAGTAAACCTTCCGTTTTGATGGAGTTTCAAATGTACTGCTTGAAAAAAATGAGACAAGTCAACGATTTATCTGGAAATTTACCTTTGATAACTTACTATTTCTGTCATGTAAAACTATATCATCGCACCATTAATAATGCAATATTTAATTCGTGTGTCTCACACCTGGTGAAATTAAAACGTATGATTCGAATATGGTCTCTGTTATGATTAGGGAACTATCTCGCTCGCAAAACCTTAAGCCAAAGCAACATTAACCAAACTTGCCTTATGGGTTGATACCATCTTCCTTTACAATATTGTTAATTTACAATTTATATAAAACATCTAGGCCCGCATCATCGATTCCCGACTTTCGATTCCGATTCCATCGATTCCTATTCCAAATAACAGGTGGGATATTGATATGCCAGTAGCGCACGACTATTACTTAAATTCAAGTATTGGCTAAAATAAAATAACAAAGACAATTAAGTCGCTCAAAAAGTATATTTATTAACAAATAGCAAACATATCCTCAGCTCATTGAGGTAGATAAAAAGTACAAATTGATAGCCTACACCCAAAATTACTGAGACAAATATGATGTGATAAATGAAATTTGATTTGAATATTTATCCGTCGGGAATCGATGGAATCGGAATCGACTTTAGGCGATCGATTCTTGATACCGATTCTGATCCTGAGAATCGGTGGAATCGAGAATCGACATTTGGATTCGACTCATCCTTACTTTAAACCTCTGATTCTTCCATGTCTACACTTTCACTTCCTCTCCTGCCCAAAGCATCCCTCCTTCGCCGTCTCCGCCATTGTCCCCGCATCTCTTCTTTCAGTATCTCGCCCTCGCGTCGCTCCTCGCCCCGGCCTCCCTCCCTCCTCCTCCCACCCCCTCGCCCCCCGCATCATGTCCTCCTCCCTGGACCATTGTCTCCATTGGTCCACGCGAGTCCTCGCCCCCTCATCCCTCCCCTCCGTCCCGCGGTGTCACTCGCGTTGTCTCGTGCGCAAATAAGATGCCTAGCAGTCATCCCGGACTCTCTCCCCTCCTTTCCTTCCTCTCTCCCTTCCCTGTCGATCCGTCTCCTCCCTCCTTCCCCCCCTCCTCTCGCCTCCCACCCCTTCACTTTCTTCCTCCCCCGTTCTCCTCTTCGAGCCCCGCCGACAAAAACCCTCGCTGAGTGTCTTACCTAGGGATGTGCGGTATTTGAATCCCAATATCAATATCTTAAAATATTGAAAATGGACCAATATCAATGACCTGTATTGGGCTATTGAATATTGGAAAATATTGGCATATTGGAATATCGGAAATATTGTAATATTGGAAATAATGAAAAACTGAGATATTAGTACATTGAGCATAGGAATATCAACAGGTAAAAAAACAAGCAACGGTGGCAGAAGTGTATTTGTGTATGCATTGGGTATTTGAATCCCAATATCAATATCCAATATCATAAAATATCAATAACAAAGAGTGATCATTTTTTTTCTTAGGAACTAGTTTACAGTTTTGATAACATTGACATTATATCCTCGCGATACTATTCTTATGACAAGTGCATATCTAGCCCTATACAATATGTATTGTACGAAGCACATATTCTGTTTAATGGTGCCTTCTTACAATAATTAGTCTTCATATCTCTCATGTAAAAAAGTCCTTTTATGCTTTCCTTTCTTTGTTGGGAAAATAAAAATTTAATTTACCCAATAAGATTCCAAGGAACACATATTTGTTAGTTGATGAATTTTGAGGGCGTCGAATGCTTAAGGTAATTCGAAGGAGATAGTTTCCCAGGCATAATGGAGACCGAAATCGAATTATGCGTTTTAATTTCAGCAGCTCTAGGGAACATGAAATAAATATTGCATTATTAATGGTGCAATATTATACCTCGACACGACTGAAGTTTTAATAAATTAAATAAAACTATCCCTATAAGTCTTCAACTTACCTCACTTTTTTTCGCTCTGTACGTTTAAAACTCCTTCACAACGGAAGGTTTTTTTGTGATTTTGAAAAAATTACTGCGGTGATTTTATGATTTATTTTGAAAAATAGTTAGAGAAAACATACAAACTACACCTTGTTAGTGTTTAGAAACAAATTAGGCGTTAGAAATTCCTCGTTTTGAAAATAATGTCTCTCTGGTGTGCATACACGTACCAATGTTACGTCGTACCATTCCCCATGTAAAAGGGCGGGCACATTTTGGCAAAAGGAAAGTAGCGTGGTAAGGGCATGATGTTTTGGTATCTTGGGAAGAGTGAAATTTAATTAATTTCACTGAAATGAGACCGAATTCATTGATTCCTTGATTGAAATGATGTTTCGCTCCAACTACCTTAAGTCATTCGTACCTCGCGCAACTAATTATCTCTGATTTAAAAAAATTGCTAAAATTAAGATTTCATCGCAAGCATTTACAAACCGTTCTGTGAAAAATCATACTTACATTCAATGAAGAGGGCAATGTCCTTTTTTAATTCCGCGATGTTTCGACGCATTATGTGTATCAACCGAATGCACGAGTGAGAACTGATTTTCCTCTCTTGCAAAAACTTGAAACACTAATTTATACTACTCTGAATGTTAACTCAAATTGATTTTTACTGATGATGGCAAATTACGGTATTTTTATGTTTTGATGTTATTTTATTATTTAACAGGTATTTTACTGTCATTTTAGTGCTCTATTGACTTTGTTGCCATTTAATGAGTATATCAGAGCAATTTGTATGCAATAAATGTTTTTGAGATGAACTAAAACCCATTTGAAATATTTCTTTATATCCATTTAAAACTCTCCTTAACGTTGCATTTATATTATAGTATTTAAATTGGCACCTCTAGACAAGCCTCTGGCTTTGGAGGTCCAGAAGGTTTATGTACTGTCAATGATGTAAATAAAAAATATATTCGACACATTCGGACGTGTCTAGGAAATTGTCAGACCTCGCTGGAAGGAAATTTAGACAGGACCAATCTAATTATTAAGTTTAAACGCATAAACTGTCTTCAAACAATGTATAGTAATTCGCACCCAATGATGACGATATATGATTGGCTCCAGTAACCACATTCAAATTAATAGCAGGAAACTTGTAAATACGATCATACAGACGGATTAAAACGATCCGAAAGGAATTTTTTTATACAAACAGTAAGAATTCCATTCAAACGTCTCCGAGTTTTTCCATACTGAAGGTAAGTTCCTCAAGTCTGAGGGAAACTAGGTAAGGAAGTTCCTCACATTTAAAGCAAGTGAGGAAAGGTACTTCTAGAGCCAGAAACAGTCATAGCAGACGGATTAAGTGTTCCAGAGAAACTTCATAAACGAGACATTAGGCCAGATGATAGCCTAATTAATGTTCACAGCAACTTAACTCGGCGTAGCTCGACTTGACGTAGAGCTAGAGATGAGCCCTCGACAATAGAGCTTGCCAGTTCACAACGACATAAATAGGAATACCTTGACTTGGTGTAGCCTGGAGTTGGGCTCAGCTTAACATTTTCTTAATTCCAGCCAATAGAGTGGCCTGCCTCGGTATCGATAGTCGGACAACAATTTCTGCACTCGATATCATCTCGAGCAGCCATTATGAAAACAATGGTTTTGTTGCGAAGTCGCTAACGGATACATTAAACTGAAAATGTCTACGGAGAAGTTGATCATGTAAGCGAACAAACAACCATTAGATATACAGAAACCTTCCATTTTAATTCTTCAGCAGTTCAATTCTCCATTTAATGATTTACACCTCAACTGATCAGTTCTGGGGGAGCTAACGACAAATTTCGAAACTCAAGATATCGTTAGGTCTCATCGGGCGATGGTAAGATTGAGGTTGGATTAGGCGAGCTGTCGTTGGATAGGAATCCCGCACACTGGCTCGCTTTCTAAGCGAAAATAATCCAATTTACGCCAAGTTAAGTCGTTATGAACGAGCCTTTAGAACGTTGCCTCTTCAGATTTGAGCTAAACAATATAAGATAATAATAATAATAATTTATTGATCCAAAAGACACTGTACAGAATAAAGTGTTAAGTAAGCGTATAGGACACGTCAGAAAAAAGAATGAGGTATAAAAAATAAGGTGTATTGTTTACGTCACATGCATCATGAGATATTCATTAACACTGTAAAAACACCTCGTGACCAGGAAGTTTAATAACTTTCTCTTAAATACACTGAGTCTGTCCTCTTGTTTTATATTAGCTGGTAAATTGCTTTAAAGTTTTATGCACATATTTCTAGGACTCCTTGGATGTTTAGTGGAGCAGGATGACATCACATGCATATCATATTTTAGCCTAGTATCATAAGAATGGATTTCATTATTCTTTACAAAGTCTGAGATGTTTACTGATGCTGATAATATACTTGATATGTCTGAGATGTTTACTGATGCTGATAATATACTTTTACGACAGAACATTAGGCATATCAACACCATATTCACTTTTCATTCTTGTCATTTCACCGCCTACAATACAACTAGTAAAATTTCTCACTATCCCACAGTATATGACAGTGTGGTAAATAACTAATACATAATAATAATAAATAATGAAGTAATGCAAGTGAAAATAAATGCAGAGAGCTTTGTCCTATCCTGAGTTTAATTTTCCGACCGGGGCATCCCTGGCACATCAAAAGAAGCAGAATATATACCGGAGGCGAGTATAAAATGGGCAGCAAAAACTTTTTGGAAGTGTGGAATCTTGCGGGTGAAGGCAGCACTAGCAAGGTGTGGGCACCGTAGCGAAAGAGCGCGCAGGGAAACACCCACAAAGGAATGCGAAGTGCGAGAAAAACGCCAAGAACCCATTCGGGAAGCATGGAATTTTTATTTGAGTAAAAATGCTGCCAAAAGATTGAAGATCCCTACGAGACCGGAAAACGCGATCTCACACCTAAACCCCAGTTCCATTTTTCTTGAACGCACAATGAAGCCTGCAACAGTACGGAAGTTGTAGCAATTTCGGCATGAGAACAGCAACATTTTCCCTTTCTACCATTACACTCCCTCAATAGTGCAGCAGTGAGTCAAGTCGTGCTTTCTATCAGCGACGGAAAAGGAAATATAAAAATTTTCAAGATTTTCATCTCAATAAAAACAGGATTTCATCATTGCTACCAAGCTGTTAGAATACAGATATGGTCACTTGGACATTGAATATTTTCTATCTACATCAACTACATACTACCCTCCCAGCCGCCGTATGGGCGTGTGGCAGGGGAAGTTAGGACGCCAGCCGTATAAATGTGTACGTAAAGGTTTTAGCAGGTGGAATGAAGATGTGTACATGGGAGGATTATGATAGGAGCTCAGCTTTTATTATGGTCACTTACTGTGCGAGGAGAGAACAGAGTTTTGTACCTACCCATTCGGCAGTGTACCTCTCTTATTTTATCGCTTCTGTCAGGCCTAGCGATGTAGTGTGGTGTCATAATAATTTTCCTTTTGTCACTCTCAAGCACACCAGTTCTGAATTTCCCGAGCAAACTAAGCCTAGCGCGAAGCCTCCGAGTCTCTAGCTACTCCCGACCTCAAAAAGCTAAGAAACACTCTATGCGCTCGTAGCAATTTCATCTAAAAGCGCAACTTTCCTTTCAATTTTTTTAATTTTTCAGGTTAAATATTTCTATCCTGGGTCCCTAATGATCGTGGCGTATTCGATATGTGGCCTAACCAGAGTGAAGTAGCACATCTACTACTTTCTCATCCGAGAACCTTCCTATTCTACGGTCGATAAATCCTAGTTTTTTTAATGCTGTGCTATATAGGTATTAAAGCCACCTTAGGCAGCGCGTAACCTTTTAGCGTAGCCGCGATTCATTACTTTTCCGCTTGGTGGGCTTACAAATTTAGGCTGAAATCAGCTCCGAGGAAGTTTGATGAACAGCGATTGTGAGAGATTTTTTACAAGTTTTACGCGTTTTTGAAATACTCTCCAGAATTCCACATACCGTAAAACCGCGTCGATTCCTTTTGCGTTGCAGCCGTACGGATACGAAAATTCGGTCAAAAATCCGAAAAATAAAGTGAGTGCGTGAGATGGCACGACGCATCCAAAATCTTAGCCGTAATTGAAACTCTTGTCAATACGATACAGACCACCTCGCCCCCCAAAAGTTTCGCACAATATTTGGCACACACATATAACTTAGAAACCAGAAGGATTTTTATGCCTTAAAATAAAGGCCAAGGAATCCAATATCCTAGTTGTAACGTTATGGAGTTGCTCACTATTATACAAAACCGAGATTCAGGAGAGCTAAAATACAACTAAATTGAAAAAGGCCAAACATATCCCATAACAAGAACGGGAATAAAGCATTAAGCGACATGCACACGTGGAATATTCCCGTCAATGCGAATTGCATCCCAGTTGACAATATTGACGACTCTAAAGGCCTGGTTACACGTTACATTAACCCGCACATGTTCATGTACAAGTTCATGTACGAATGCATGAACCAAACAGAGCAGGTTCTACTTTCCTGTTCATGCATTCGTACAAGTTGGTGTGGTTACACGGTGAATTTTCACGTTCATTCATGCGTTCATGCATTCACACATTAACTTGTACGGGTTAATGTATCGTGTAACCAGGGTTTTCAATGCATTCCCATAAAATAGGGAATCGGGTTGGTGTGGTGGCATCAGTACTGGCTTTACGGATGACTATCCTCTTCATTAGAGAATTATATATGAGGCAAAAAGCTGCATTAAAAATAAATGAGGATATGACAGAATGGGTGGATCTTTAGAGGACTGTGGGCAGCGATTGTTCCGGGTTTCCATCCGCGTGTATCCATTATTTCGGGGATCTTTAGAGGAGTAAGGCACGGATGCTGTCCGTCGCCAACCTTGTTCAATATATATGTTGAGGACATGACCCATAAATCTTTTGATGGGATAGAGGAAGGAGTCAGCATTGGAGGTAGGAAGATAAGAAGTATAAGATTCGCAGATGACATGGTAATATTAGCAGATGATATGCAATCACTTCAAAGGTTGATAAAGGTTTTGGAAGAAGGGATGAAGGAATATGGGATGAAGATAAACCTAGGAAAGACAAAGGTGATGCCAGTAAACTGTGAAAATTATACGAGTGTGAAAATAAATGAAAGTCTATTAGAAAAAGTGAAAAGCTACCGGTACCTAGGAACGATGGTGACAGACGACTGGAGAAGTATTCCAGAAATAAAAGCAAGGATAGCAATGGCAAAAGAGGCCTTCAGACAGAAGAAAAACTTGCTATGCAATAAAAGTCTGGATCTGGAGCTGAGAAAGAGACTAGCTAAATGCTATTCATGGAGCGTTTTCATGTATGGATGTGAAGCATGGACATTAGGTAAGAGGGAAAGGAATAGAATAGAAGCTTATAAAATGTGGGTGTGGAGAAGGATGGAAAAAGTAAGATGGGTAGATAAGATGAGAAATGAAGAGGTTTTGAGCAAAGTAAAAGAAGGAAGATCGCTCCTAAAGGAAATAAGGAAAAGGAAAGGAAACTGGTTGGGCCATGTGATGAGAGGGAAAAGTATAATAACTGTGGCACTTGAGGGTTCAATTGAAGGAAAGAAAAAGAGAGGAAGGAGAAGAATTAAATTGGTGTATCAGGTGAAGAACAACAGCTACGATGAAGCAAAGAAGGAAGCTCGGGACAGAAGCGGATGGAGACGACAGTGGTGTACGGGACCTGTCAGCAGACAGAACACCAGATGATGATGATCCTATCCATCCATATGGTTCGCCAGTACTCAAGCCACCACACCAACCTGATCCCCAATTTGGGATAATAAACGAATCCCGGCGGAGGGATTCGTATCCTAGCCGTCGAGGATGTATTTCAGAGAAAACCCAATCCCCACTTGAGTGTCTTGTGGAGGGCACTTCATCTGCAGTACTCCGTCTGTCGGATAAGACGTTAAACCGTGGCCCCCTGGTTAAGGGTAGACTAATGCCGACGCCGAGTTTCTATCCACCCTTCCTCTCTTACCTGTCGCCTAGGTCACAAATGACCTTAGCTGTCGGTCGCCTCCCCATAATCCAATCCAATCCCAGAGAATACAGACTCAAGGCTTCCCTGATTAATCACAACCATGAAGTAAAAAGTGACAGCATCGACGTAAAGTCAGACGCTGATGCCTGAAATCATAATATGGCATAAAATAGGGACACGTTAGCTAGCAGACGCTAACGAAAGAGCCAGCTTTCTAAGCACTATTTTTAATTCAAAACAGAACCGAGGAAGACGTTGTTGCGACACGAGAGAATGAAAACAAAGGTTGGCAGGCTTAAGGGGACGTAATAATGCCACCGCAGGCGTACGGATGTAAAGCGAAAGCAGACGGTGGGGAGGAAGGAAGGAGAAAAGAAGAGAAAGGAGAGATAGTGATAAGAGAGGAGGAAAGAGACGGGAGAGACTGTTCTTCGTCTCCTTCCCACCCTTCGTCCCTGCCCTCCTCCCACGCTTCCCGCGTTTTCCATCCCGGAATGAGTTCGCCTCCGGTCACCATAGCGAGGGGCTCGGGATTGGAATGCGGGAGGAGCGGGGTGAGAGGGGGTACCGCCTCCCACCCCCTCTGTCGGAGAGATTGGCGGAGAAGGGGATGGAGGCCCGGAGGACAGAGGGGGAGGGACGAAGGGAGCAGAGCAGGGACTTAGGTACGCAGAATGGATGAGATGGTTGACAAGAAATTGAAGCAGGAGACAACAAAGGAAAGAGTAGATGTGGCATGCTAGGTTACGCCCCTTCCCCTCCCGGCATGTAAATGTGGTCATCAAAAACCAAATCAACCAGGAAATTACAAGCTACATATGGACGTGTTTCTACAGAAATGCTAGACAGGAATCCAGGAACTTACGAGATGCTAGAAGATATATAATTAACGAGGGTGAAAATATCAGAGCTACAAATATTCGATACGGAAGGACTGGGTTTCGGCAGTACATGACTCTTGATAGTAAAGGCAAAGTTTGCTTCATTTATAGGCATACAAAACGTCTAGAGTAGGATGAAAACGTGTCCTCGGATGGTGAGTAATAAGCGTACAGTCACTAGGAACGTAAAATCGGAACGGAAAAGCATTTCTGCGACAAGAGACCAACGAACTAACGGAAAAAGTTGGTTATTAGGCAACAGATAATGGTTGGACACACTTGTAACTGTTAGAATACGCAGGCTGGAACAGTTCCATTACAAGACGCACACAAAATTTTCCGCTAAAATAATTAAAGGAGTAGTAAATAAACTATTACGCTACACAACGACAAGTTTTGATGATTAATGAGTTTCAGAGGGACGCAGAGAATATTGTCATGACGCCTCACTACATCTTTAAGTCTGACAGAAGCGACAAAGTAAGAGAGATACATTGCCGAACAGATAGGTACAAAAACTCGTTCTTTCCGCACAAAAAAGCGACCACAATAAAAACTGAGATCCACTAAATACATTCCCGTAATACAGATCACTATTTCACCACCCAAAACCTAATCCCTTACATATTTACACGGCTGGTGCCCAAAAACCCCAGCAACACGCCCATGCGGTGGCTCTAATGGTGGTATGTAGATGAAGGTAATAATTTCCCAGTGCGCAGCATTTTTACATACGCTTGATAACGACGCATGTATGGCCATTGAAACTAGTTATGGAGATAAATTATTTAAATAGCTCGCAAATAATTCATTGCTATGACACAGTTTCTCCACAGCACAGAATAAAAATAATAATTCACAAGCTGACAATTTATTTTTCGAATAATGCTGCACCAAGGAAGGCCCAAACTGGAATAGAATACACAAATGTCACATGAAATGTATAAATATATTGAGGAAATAAGCGTGTCGAGAAAATAAAGTCTCCTCTTCAGAAGTAAATCAGTATCCAATTCAAGAGTTGATTGCGAAAATCAGAAGTTATGCATGGCGAACCTTACAGCTGAAATGAAGCAAAAGCACCTAAGTGAATTGCGATTTTTTTATATTCGTGTTAAGTGGGGAAGGATTTTTGGTGAGTGCTTGAGAGTTTATAAAGCAATACAGATGTCTGTACATCTCCAATGGGTACCTATTGATTCTCCCTACACTTGCTATTGTCCTAATTTCAATGACATCCCTGAATACAAAGGTCTGAGAAACGCAGCAGCCCTGACACACATTTGAAAGAAAACGATAAGGGTTGAACAAGGGAGAAACATAGAGATTCTTTTACAAAAATAACAATTCCTCCTCCTTTTTTGCTTTTCCTCAAGCAAAAATATTTATCATAACCGTCAATATTATACAAGTCAATTTCATGATCTGTTAGGTTTACTTCAGTAAGCACAATAATTGCAGTATTATCTTTATAATTTGAAAGAAAACGATAAGGGTTGAACAAACCGCGGAGACGAAGAGATGAAAATTTCACTTCAAAAAGCCCAATCATTATTTAGTGAAAAAAAATACTTTTGCACTTTTCTCACGAAACATAACTGATAATTGCCTTCATTTCTGTGGAAAAGTACTTGGTGCCTTTATTCAAAATCGATCGAAACGAGCAGAACTTAACGAGAGATTATGAACCTCAAATACCAACTCTTCTCGCTCATATTAGGCTATTCTTTTACTCTTGAAACATCCTGTTTCCACGAAGTAGTTTAAAGGTCGAGAGTTTTTCCCCGTAAACAAAAGTAAACATATTATCAGAGAACCCACTCGACACGACTTTTCTCCTGGGAAGAGGCATAATAGGAGATATTAGAATCACTCGAAAAAAGCGGACTGAGGAGAAGCAGCAAAGTCACGCAGAGATTCACTCCAAGGAGGGTAGGCACTCCTCAACCAACCAAGGCATACGCAAGCACATGCTCCATTTCCGCGTGAGACACATGGTGACGACACAAACGACATCTTTTGATATTCAGAGGCGAAAAATAGGCGGGGTCGTAATAGTGGTGGCCAGGAGACAAAATTGATTTTTTGCTCACACAGAAGTTTTTTAAAGAGTTAAAAAAATACGCAGAGAAGTACCATATTTTAAAGAAATATAAACGAGTGAATAGAAAGAAATCGCATACGAACTGAAATCAAAAGAGTTAAAGTGGTGGCCAGGAGACAACATTTATTGTTTGCTCACACAGAAGTTTTCTAAAGCGTTCAAAAAATACGCAGAGAAGTACCATATTTTAAAGAAATATAATCGAGTGAATAGAAAGAAATCACATACGAACTGAAGTCAAAAGAGCAGAATTAGAAAAAAATTATCCCACCAAAAAGATTGCCACATATGTATGTAAAAAGCACTCAACATATATCCATATAAGTGAAGCGACGAATAGTAGTTTTCATTTTATTATACATGAATGAAAAAAGTATGGAATTCACAGTAGAAAAAATTATTCGCCTACACTGGGATTCGAGCCCAGACCCGAATTCACGCCCAGTGCTCTAACTAATTAAGCTACCCCGGCATCCTCTTACACAGAGGGCTTAGGATTGGAGTTCGAATCCCAGTCCAGGCGAATGATTATTCCACTGTGAATTTCACAGAATTTTTTGATCACCTGCGTTTGACACCATCATAGTTACTACACGGCCGGTTCCTCAGTTCTGGGAAAAAAGTGTTTTAAGGTGGTTTGAGCGAAATATCATTGATTGATTCACCAAGAAATTAACTAATTTTGTCTCATTTTAAAGAAATACATCTCATTCTTCCAAAGATACCAAAATATCAGCCCCTTACCGAACTATTTTACGAGATTATTGACAAAAAAATACCGACCCTTTTACATGGGAAATGTTACGACTATAAACTTCAAAGAGACATTATCTAAAAAATGAGGCACTTCTAACACCTAGATCTCGTCAAAAAATTAACAGGGAGTAGTTTGTACGTTTTATCTACCATTTTTGAAAATAAATCATATTGCCACCAAAGAATTTTTTTCAGGATCGCAAAAAAACTTCCGTTGAGGAATTTTAAGCGGACCGCGTGAAAAAATGAGTCAAATCAAAGACTTATGTGGATATTTATAATTGATTACATAGAATTTCAGTCATAAACAAGAATATTATTGCACTGTTAATAATGTATTATATAATTCACGCAACTAACAGCTGCTGAAAATAAAGTGTGTAATTTGAATATGGTCTCGATTATGACTAGGGAACTATCTCGCTCAAACACCTTAAAAGTTTTGTCTATTCGTTCCTCAATCCGCGCATGTCGAAGAACGAGTGTTGCCGTCAAAATAATTCCCCAATTTTTTTTCTCAAAAGCTATGCATTCAACAAAAATTAAATATACACACATGAAAGACTGATGATTTATCTGCTCACTCTATTTTTCCACATAATCTTCTTCCAGTTCTATTACCTTCCTTCAGCGATTCCCTAGGAGGTGAATGCCCTGTCGGTACCAGTCCTCGCTCTGGTTATGGAGCAAGGTTTTCACTGCGCTAATCACCTCTTCGTCGTCCAAAGTAGTAGCGTAGATAAGTACTTAGTGCCATTATTCAAAATGGATTAGAAAATAAGAGAAATTACGAAGCAATTTAAATTCTTAGACGTCATTAGTTACGTCTACGTAATACCCTGCGAACCACCACGAGGGTGTGTGGCAGGGGGTGAAGATCACCAAACATGCACTATTGACATGCAACTAGGACGGGATTTATGGAATATATCTTTACCTATGGGATTGATATTAGAAACGTTGTAGCAAAATAAGTGAAGTTATCATACTACTATTCCTTGTCTGTCAATGACAAGCAATCTTATGGTGGCTTGCAGGGTAATTAGTAAATGAATGACATATTTGACGTGAGAGCATTGTTTCACATAAAATTCATTCTTTTTAATCAATATTTTTAAATTATAACATTTATCTAGCATAAAAAGGATAATGTATGCATTTCTCTATGTAAGATATTTTCGAGATTATCTGTCAAAATCTGGTTCGTGCCAGGCTGGTATTTGCGACCCTAATCTTACAGTCTGTCCTCCTCAGAGCCCACGAAATTGATCAGGGCATTCATATATAAGATATGGTAACGTCGTGATAACCTGATAGTTCTTTGCGACAGATGGAGATGCGTATCTTGACGACAGATGCAACGGACTGATATTTGTTATTAGGGAGTTAAACAAAAAGTGGGCCATTACTTTTTGAGAAACCCTCGTATTAGAATCGGGATACATGAGACGAGTCGTTCCCTCTGATCTTCACGATCAGGAAAAACTCACGGAGACCTTCGGAGAACGCGATTTATATCCGGACGCGGAGTAATGGAAAGAAAATCGTGAGCAGTCGAAAAAGAAATGAAACGCCGAACCCGTCTCCCGGTTTCGGGGGAATCCATGATAATAATAAAAATCCACAAAAACGCCATCTCTCCCTATCAACCGCCTTTCCCCGCCGGAGAAGAGGGTAGGAGAGCGATAGGGAGCTAGGTTAAACAAAAAAAATACAAAAGACTTTTATGCGAGGCACACACACATACGCCCGCGAAACAGCAACATTAAGAGCCCTCTCACATTCTCTCTCCTATTTGATATCCAGAATTTCCATTGAGAGCACGCGATTCATTTGTACGGGAAGAGGTGGAGCGTGTGGAGATGAGTTGAGAGAGACAGTGGAGGAGAGGAGCTGGAAATATAAAAGGAAGAACGCCACGCCGCCGCCCGTTTCCTCTTGTTTCGTCCTCCCTCCTCCAAAAACCTCAGTTATAATAACTCGCTCTCCGAACCCCCCGACTCAACTCTACCCTCGCCCTCCCATCCCTCCCACTCGTAACAAACCCTTAGGAAACTTATATATATATCCACATCCTCCCCAACACCCACTCCCGCAATTCCCCCCCCCCCCCACGAAAATCCACCACCCTCCTCATTCCCTTTAGCAGCGTTCCGAAGCATATCCTCTCCATGGAGAACGCCCTCGGGGTACGAAAAGCAACGAGAACGGTCTCCTGGAAATAAATAAAAGGACGTGAGAGAGGGAGAGTAAGATGTGTGGGTGAATACGTGTGCGTGAGGGTGGGTACGCCCGAAACCAAAAATTACGTATATTTCGTTTCCGGGGAAAACACGGCAAAATTTTCCTTTTTCCAAACGTCCCGTGAAGGCCTCCCCCGCCCCCCCCCCCACGATCTTCTCTTTCCCCGGCAGGAGGCCATGCAAACCCTCCCCACGTACGCGATACGCTCCCCACCCCCCCACAACTCTCTCCTCCCACCTTTTCCTCACAACTTCATCGAGAACCCGACTCCACTCCTCATTTATCTCCACCTCCGTGAAAATAAAAAAAAAAAATACCTCACCCTTTCCGAACCTCCCCCAACCTCCTCCGACCTCCACCTCCTCCTCCTCCCCGCTACACACACAAAACTCTCCTCCGCCCGAGGGGGCCCGGAGCGATCCCGCGGCGCGGAACATATACCCACCTTTCCTACGCTTGGGACGCACTTTTTGGATTTTCCAGGTCGTATTTATTGCGCCGGCCCATCGGCAACTGAGCTCTGAAAAGCCGCTTTCTCGCGCTCAACCCCCCTTCCCCCCCCCCCCCCCCCCCCCCTCAAACGCCCCACCTTCAAGGCATAAGCACACACAAACACATCCACTGGCTCTTGCGTGTGCGGGCTCCAGCCTTCTCTTTTTTTTCCTCATCATCATCATCATTTCTCGTTTTCCTCTTCCTTCCCGCTGCTTAGACAAGCAATCGCGGAAACAGCGACTGGCTTATAATTTTGGTGGGCTGCCGTGTGGGGGAGGAGGTGGGTGGACGGGTAATACGGGGACGGAGGGAGGGGAGGGAAGGGAAACTAAGAAGGAAGAGGAGAGAGGGGAGAAAAATACGCAAACAAATCCGGGCAACGGGAGGAGGAAGCCGGGAAATAAGCACACATTTAAATATGCCTGCCTTCCCTATCTGTATCCATTTAGATACATGTTGAGTCGCGAGCGGGCAGGTCCGCCCAATAAATATAACTCTGGGATGAAGGGGTGGCGGTGCCAAGGGTGAGGTGAGAAAGGAAAGGTGGTCTCGGCGCTTGATGATGGAGCAGAGACTCCTCGAGGGAGGAGGCGGGATTTTTGCAAACGGATCCCCACGAGATTTTGGTGGAGGGAAAAGGCTGCAGATTAAGGTTATGATGGCCCAACGGCACTGGAGTCTACTGGCACGACTCACCATCGAACTCGGTGAGAGGATGCCCACAGAGAAAAAATGGGCAAAGAAGGAGCATAGAGTACCCAGTAAGCGACTTCGAGCCGCTTACTCTATGCTCTGGGTAAAGAAGAAAATGCGAAGGACAGAAGGGGGCACGAGGATGTGCTCCGCATAGACTGAAGAGGCAGGAAAATGCAGGAGATTAGGAGGAGGAAAAGTAAATAGCTAGAACAGGTTATGTGGGGTGTAAGCCCCGCTATAGACGAGGTTGCTGTTTATGTGGACAAGAGAAAGAAAGGCAATATGCTACATGGATTGGAAGAGAAGGGGTTGAACGCACACCGAGCTTTTTCAGCTGAAATCATACACGGAGACAAAGGCATCGGGTTAAAAGATGGAGTCGGTACACCTTTTTCCATTTAAAATAACCATACGTGGAAATCATCTTTTAATAAAAAAAATACTAACCGATCGATTTAGATTGGTCACTTTGCAGGGCAAAAGATGGGAATATAATGAACGAAAAGAGACCCACTGCATACAATGATGAGGTAAGCAGAGGAAGAATTGACTGCCACGAGGGATTAACCATTTAAAAAAAAAAAATTGGGCAAAATTTCAACCGCCGATGCTGCCGGCCAAATCACGATGCGCAGTGTACGAGTAGCGGGGTAGAGAAAAATAATAGAGAAGATAGATAACATACTGGACAAATTGGTAAGAACAAGATCCCACCAGCAATTTTTTTCTTTGAAGGCGAGAGGTAGGTATTAAATACATAAACAATCTTCAAGTTATACGTGTGCCACTAAAACCTCCTAGTCCAAAGGGAACGGTAAGCTGAATCATCTACGGATAAGGAAAAAAAACGACACGACAAGAATGGGCCACGGAAGAGCCAAAATCTCAGGCGAAAAAAAGAAAAATGTCACGAATTTTGATGATAGTTTCTCATAATACGTGGATTATAGAATAAATCAAGAAATTCCCAAAAAGGACGGGCAATACGAAAAATATACCAAAATCTAATGGACCAACGTGGGTCAACGGGATTACAGACACTTCTCTCGCGAAAATACTTCTTTTTTGGATTTCACCCATTTTTTCACGCAAATTCGCACAAATATTTCAGCTGGGATGTCTTCAGCGTCCCGACGGCAGCCAATGAGGCTAAATTAAGGAGATGGATGGACGAAAAAGTATTTTTTTATAACCAGCCATTGCTCTATAAAAGATGGAATTGAATTTTTAAAAGGACACAATTGGTAGAGGAACTCAATGTGAAAGACAAGTGACAACGCTAGTGCGCGAAGAATTGATACACTTAGAAAAAGTCTCGGGGAACTTCCTGTAAACACCAAAGTCCGGTTTTATAATCTCTGGTAAAATATTTTCTGTCAGAAGCCCAAAGCTATTATATCCTCCGTCAATACCGCTCGCTTACGTTCACTAATCGGCAGTCTGGCGTAATGCACAAATTCCAAACTCGTGTTAACGTGTTTAGTTAATGAAAAGGCTCCATCATCTTGCCATTAATGTCAACCAAACATATTGACACCAACTCTAAATGATAAAGCGTAGAGAATAGACGCAGGCCCAACTAATACTGTTCCTTTACTACTCCACCACAGCTACTCTTCAGGTTTATAAATAAAAGTTGCGAGTAATTTCAGGTATCCTTTAAGGAGAACCTGTTTTAAGGCTACCATCTAATGATTATGTTATATTTTAAAACTCTTAGACATACACATAGTTTGTATAATGAGACTGACACAATTACTTAACAATGTCAGTGAGTACTTAAAGTTATTAGTTTACCATGTATAACGTTATATCAAAAACACTTAAAATAACAAGTCTTTTAAACTTCCTAAGATCCCATGACTACATTTTTGGATATTTTTACAGATTTAGATTTGATACAAGAAGCGGGAAAAATTGTACAATGTCGGTCCTACATACAAAAAACATCGTTTAAATACCATCAAATCTTCTTATGGCAAGGGTATAGCGGTGATTACGTAGGGTAAATTACCGCATGACCGTGATATTTCTGTCGGCAGTCGGTCGGTCGAGGGGGCAGCAAACGGTGGGTCGTGAGGCATATGTGGCTCTTTAGTTCCGCACAAGTAGTCATCAAGTAAAGTATAAAAACATAACAAAACTACCAGAGCAGTTGTTCCTTTGCACAAGTAAGAGGACTTCTTATAAATGTCACTTTTCCTAATTACAAACTAATAAATAATAAAAATATTACTCTAAGATGGTATGCTCCATAAAAGCAGACATATCCACGAAAGGAAAAACTGCGCTCGCCGGCTTGAGTGCGGGGAAAGGAAGGTATCCTTAATAAGGGATGAAAACAGACGCGAAGGGAGAATAAAAGAAACTCGGGAGGCGCTCGTCGGGACACACTGGACGGAGAAGGTAAAGTGAAAGGACTCGTGGAGAGGGAGACACGATTTTCACAACAGAGAGTCCCCAATGCTTATACAGAGAAATGATAAAGGAGCGACAGGCATAGCACGAGGAGCTAGCCAAGGAGACTTTCAAAGACTTCCCCGTGGGAAAGGCGTCCTCTAGAAAACAACTTTACTCGGATTCCAGGCAATTTCCACAGTTTCTTTTGACAGCGTGGAGTCGATATCACACAACAAAACCCAGGGCGACCTTCACGTATTCGACAGCAAAAAAACGTCTGGTTCCCATTCATACATTATTTTAAAGCTACCAAACTATTTTTTATGGGATAGAGGTTGTGCCTACCCTTCAATGCGGTATGTCTTGGTCGAGGATGGAACCTGGGTGCGATAGTTTGAGCAAGTTATTTCAATCAACAACCGGATGGCAATGGGAATATTTATCTATGATGTACAAGGATGGAATGGAGGAAACCGTTAAAACAAGAAACAAATTTCTTGGGTCTAATACCAATAATTATGCTTTTTTGACCAAGCCGAGCACAAAAACAAATAGCGTGATCGGTATGTGTGTCAGCATGTATTGCTACTTGTGTCACAGGGGAAGAAGTGAAGGAATTGCCAAGCCGCCAGTAATAGAAGAACAAATAAAATGGAGAGGATCTAAAATAAGAACCGCATAGAAGCATTTTACGAAGAGGTGGGATGGACTAGTGATGGAAAAATGTCGGTCAAAATCGATTTTTCGAGCAATCGATTTTTAATCGAAATGAAAAGCTCGACCTTTCAACAAAAATAGAAATTTGAACCAAAAGATCGATTAATCGAAAAAATTGACGGTTCTTTTTGAAAAAAATACAGTTGGTACAAAAACATGTCTATTATTCATTCGAAAAACGCTCATAATACATATTTGAATAGTGCATATAAAAAATCCCTAAAAATCTACTTAGAATACATTCTTGAATTATTAGTAGTCAAAATTTACAAATGCACGCACATTAAAGTTTGGGCATCACCGCTTGGAACCATTCGGCTTCACTAAAATTTTTGAAGAAAGATCAACTGATTGAGATGCTTTCTTGATGATCTAGGGCGTGCCTTTCCAATTTTACCGGCCTTAGAGAAAAGTCTTTCACATGGGACGGATGACGTTATCATACTCAGCACTCAGATCGCGAAAAGGTACGAGAGTAATCGGTACGGTATGCTAAGATCAAACGAAATGGTCAAGATCGAAGTTGAAAAATCGAGTTTGGATCGAAACTCGAAGATCATGGCTCGATCTCGATTTCCTCGATCTTTGACTATTGAAACTCGATTTTCGATTTTAATCGAAATCGATTTTTCCATCACTAGGATGGATCGAGGACGAGGAAAACAAGCGAAATACACGGCGTCGTGAGAAAGCAAGGATGTGGCGTCCAACCTCGCATGAATACATATACTCGTGTTTGTATATGCGAAGGAAGCAATCGCAAGATTGAAAACCGGGTGGAGGGTGAAAGGGAGCGCGGAAGTCGTAGGTGGGAATAGGGATTGGGTGGAAAGTGCGTGTGGCGAGATAAAAACTGCTGATGACGCCGAATACAAATTGATGTTTAAGCGGAGTATGGTATTCAGGGGGGGAAGGTTAAGTCGATAGCGGGAGGAGAATGAGGAACTAAGATACACCTCTTGTCCGTCTGAGGAATTGTGGAATACGAGCGAGAACCAACATAAGGGGGTGATCACTTCGTAACACTAACATTACCCTCGACCATCTTCTAAGCCGTCATCATATGAAGTTGGAAAATTGAGACTAATCAAAGCTAATACAGTGAAACCTCTCTACACGATCACTCATATCCAGCGACCACCAAACGATCATTTTTCAGCGGAACCATCGGTGGTCGCTTAATTCAGGTTCACTGTATGTGCACAACCAATAATTATGCATTGAAATTTCCCAGTAGCAACAAAATTATGAGGGTATAAACGCCATCTAAAGAGGTTTTAACAAACCCGTCGCTGTAAGAGTTTTCCATTTCTTTCAAATTAGCCGCCCGTTCATTGGCATTATACTCCTAGAAACTGAACCGCTGTCGAACGACCACTCCTCTTCACCATCATTTTTTAGAGGAACCGTCGGTGGTCGCTAAATACAGAGTTCACTGTGATTAAAGGTAAGGAATATTATAAATTAGTATCCCTCAATAGCTTTGTCTCATTTTCGCAAATCTCGTACGCTCAATTTCACTATACTCAGTAAACTCGGGCGCGAGACTTCGTGGGGATTCACGGTGACGAAAAAGAAGATTCGATAATTTTCGACAGGCCAGTTTCATGTTATTATTTTTAACCAATAACGTGACAATTTGGCTATTTGTCAAGAGGGAACAATCTTATAATGCAAAGCAGACGTTTAAATGGTCAATTAACAGTAAAACAAAATAAAATAAATAAATTTTTAAAAATTAAAATTAAAAAATCCAAAATAACTTATAAAAATAAATTATCGGCATCCTTTAATAAAAACATAAATGTTGCCAGGATAGAACGCAAAAAGTGTCGAGGAAGACAGTTTCAATCCACAATAGCCCTGTTGAGAAATGTAAATTTTCTGCATTGGTCGTTCGCGACCAACATTTCACCTAATATTGGTGATCATTCATCCCTATGAAGTTCGGGTTTCCCACTTTCTCTCTCAGTTCCCCTCATGCTTTTTCTCCCAGTAGTATGACGAGCAGTGCGCATTGGCTATTTATTTTCTTCTCCTTCCTGGAGAGTCCAATCCTATAACTTCGGGCAGTTAAGTAACACTTTCCTCTAATGTTCACCATTGCAAACGAGGCTGCCTTCCTTAATACCCTCTCACTGAATTTTATTCATCTCTCTTCATGTGGGTCCCACACTCATGGCGCATATTCCACGATTGGCCATACGTATATCACATTCAAAGTCATTGTTCTTGATTGATATAAAAAATTTTAAAAAGTTACCAAACGCATAAAATACCTTAGCGTTAGATAATTGACTAAAATACAGAAGATAATCGCCAAATTACAAAATAGCGAAAAATTAAGTGATTCGAATACGCACTGTATTTTCTTACTGTCCAGTTTTCCTTGATAAATTCCAATAAAATTATTCGTGCCGGGACCGTTTTACGTGCTAAAATTACATTCCGCATTAAAAATTTCTCATATCCCTACGTGAGCCCCGCACTGGATGGGAAGCTTACGCAAAATATTCACCCATAAAATAGTTATGAACTGTTTACTCAGCGTTTAAACGCAAACAGTCCATACAGAGGGACAAATATTTGGTATGAGGTTATAACCTTTAGCAAGGGCAAAAACAGTACGACGCCAAGTTTAGGAATATCGGTGTCCCATAGTTTCCGCAGGGATGGCGGAAACGAAAATGGGAATATGAAATGAGGATGACGGAGAATTCGTTCAGGGAATGTTAGGAAATGAGCATGTGAGGAAAAGATAAATACCAAAGTAGCGATACAGTAAGAGGGGCAAGGGAGGAGAAAATATGACATGAAAAGAATTTGAGAAGATGATGATTACACTATTAAAGGGAAAGGGGAGAAAATAGGACGCCAAACAAGTCCTTTGCTAAATAAACTTGGCCCTTATTTATTGTAAGGGAATATCCACAAATGGAGAAAGAGGATGGCGATATCAATCAGAACACTCAACTCCTCTGGTAGCTTCACATCCCTGTGGGAGATGCTTATGGTTTTAAAACCGATTTTGCATCAAAATACTTCTCCTTTACTATTAAAGTAGTTTGAGCAAATTAATTCCCAAGTCCCAATGGAGACCATATTCAAATTATGCATTTCAATTTCAGCTGCTGTAGGAAGCAAGAATTAAACATTGCATTTTTGATGGAGCAATAATGTACTTTTATATGACCATCATATGAGGGCATAGGTCCTTGAGCATGGAACAATATTGAAGATTGACCTCAGTTCCATTTGTAGTTACCTTAACCGGTAGATAACCCCAATGATAATAATCTCATTTGCTGCGCCTATTTAATGACGTAGGAAATATTTCTTTCAAAAATAGAGAATATCTAAAGATTTCTAAGAAGTTTAGTTTAAAGTAAGCAGCTACTATCCGCAGGTTATCAGGGAAGCCATTGAAATAGAAAAAGACCAAAGAACTTAAACAGAGAGGATGTCTACAAACTCGCTTAAATGTGGAAAGCACTTTTGCAAAATTCAAGTATAAGAAATTCTGCTACATAATAACCGCCTAAGTTTATTTATTTAAGATTATTGTCTCAGAAAGCCGGACAACGCCGGCAGAAAAAAACAAAGCGAAACTGTTGCTGGAATAGTAATTATAACGCAGTAAATCCAAAAGACACTTTTATCCAAATTAATGTGAACTGCGAGAATTTACGAAATAATTTCTAAGATAGTTCGAGCGAGATAGTTCCCAACTCACTATGAAGACCACATTCAAGGAATACGTTTGAATATCAGCCGCTGTAGGAAGCATAAATTAAATATCGCGCCATTATTGGTGCAATTACATACGTATGTGTTGGAAATTCCAAGTGATTTAATAAAAATATCTACATGTCTTTAGCTTGACTCGTTTTCTGAACGCGGTCTTCACAGCGGAAGGCTCTTTGGGATCCTGAAAAAAAATACTGCGGTGACAAAGATTCATTTTCAAAAATAGTTGAGAAAACATAAACGATTGCACATTGTTTTTTACGAGATTTGGATGCTAAAAAGTTCTCATTTTTTTAAAGAAAGTCTTTTTGGAGTACATGCACGTACCATTTCCCAAGTAAAAGGGATGATATAAGACACTGTCTCCGGAGTTACTCTGTGGAACTCCTTCATTTTGATAATTAAAAAACACTTGGTTGTTATTCCACACTTTATTGTAAGGAAACGACCCGGGTTTCAGCATGTCATGCCATCTTCAGGTGGAGATGGCATGGCCACCTGAAGATGGCATGACATGCTGAAACCCGGGTCGTTTCCTTACAATAAAGTGTGGAATAACAACCAAGTGTTTTTTAATTATCAAAATAAAAGGGATGATATTTCTTCGTGAAAATTTTGGAAAGTACTTCGGTAAGGGATTGATATTTTGAGTGAGATATTTTTCTCTAAAATTAGACCAAATTCATTGATTTCAAGGTGAAATGATATTTCGCTCAACCTACCGCAAAGACAAGGAGTTGGGTAATGTTAAACGATCAGGATGCCAAAGAGTTACCAGGTACTGCATAATTGACTCGATTAGCCTAGATCAATCGCAATCGATTGATCGAAACCAATGCGATATTCATGTAAGCAGCATGACGGGATTTTTCACAGCAGTCCTTCAGGCTTATATAGTTATGAAAGAACTGATCCTATTGCAGATGTAATCCACACTTTTGATTCTAGCTATTGCGCTCAGGCTCACACCGTCAACGGTACAAAAAAGGACTTCATGGCCGAAAAAAATGGACCTCTTTGTATAAATAAATAAGATATGTTCACGCGGAGCGTCTTCATACAATCATACTTACATTAAATCATTTTTTGACACATTTTCATCATCTATGCCGTTTCTTAATTTTCAGAGAAAATGTGATCGAACTTAAATATAATAATGAAAAAAATAAAAGTAAATAAAAGTTCAACGAGGATAAGACAACATCAAAAAACGAAAAAAAAAGAGAAAGACTCCTGGTAAGGGTGGCTCGCCAGCAAAATCTTAAATTATGACAGAGCAACTAACTTCAAACCAGCTCCAAAATAACGTGTCCAACGGATGGTGTACGGTAATCAGATCATGAGAATTAAAAAAGGGAAATAGAGTGTAACATAGAAAGGTTAAAAATGCCGTTTTTCCCTCGATCGATAAGAGACCATAATGGCTGCGTTAAGACTTAGAAATAGGTTAGTTGACAGTTAGTGTAGCTGATGAAATCATATGCACCCTTATGTATGTTTTTAAAACTGCCAAGTAATGCTAACACCATGTTTTGCATGTTTCCTGCATGACTCTTGTGTCAGGATTTCATAGTTAATTTATGGATAATGTTATTATTTTCTGTAGCATTTGTAGCATACCGATAGTGTGGTGCTTGTTGATGAAAGTTAATTTCTTCACTGTTGTTCATATTGGTGATAAGTAATCCCCTGCCAAACACCCTTGTGGAGGCTTTCTAGGTAATAAGTAGATGTAAGAATTGGATGAGCGAAGTGCATGACCTGAACGATGTGATTTTTTTTACAAATTATAGGGAATAGACTCATTCAAGTAACGATGAGTTTTTCTTTTAACCCTCATTTTTAATTACCACAACGGCCATAGGATTTTCAGGTGCACATCGCCGTGCATCGCGGGGCGCTCTCGGCGGAGTCCCAACGCCAAACGGGACCGCTCCGTCGCGAACCAATTCCGCAAAGTGACGTCAAATACTGTCAACTTGTCATGGCAGGGCGACCATCTTTCTTTCTTCTTTCGTTTTTTCTGCACTGATGACACGGTATGAAATAATATTTTGAGCCCATCTAACTTGTCAGATGAATGGGTTTGGGGTGCTAAATAAAAGAAAAAAAGGGCCTTCCGAGTTTTTAGATGACTCCGCGGAGCGATCCCTCTCTCCCTCGCGTTTGAAAGAGTGGGGAGTCTGAAGAGTCGACGCACGCGGAGCAAGTCAATGCGCAGTGCTTCCGGCTGAGCGCTCGAGAGCCCACTAGACACACTCTCTCGTCGTCATCAGCTCCCAGTGCGTGCGCGCATCACGGCCCGCGAATATCTCGACCGGCGTTCCACGAGAGCACGCTGAAGATGCTCCCAGCACGAGCCTTTAGAAAAATAACGCGACGATCCTATAATTGGCTACAACTACTACCACTGCCGAATGGGGGAAATTTCAATTAGGGATGCGAGGTATGATCTACGAGTGGATTTCTCTCTATCTCTCTCTCTGTCTGTCGCGACGGTACCGTGAGGAAATCACGGCGGAACGATACGATGGGGAGCCTCCACTCCCCTCAACACCGGAGTCTATGTCTCCCGTAACAATGGACGCACTCGTGAAAACGGCGCAACTCTGTGGACGCTAATTAAAAAATCCCCCTAATGGGTGGCAGAATTTCAGCCCGTAAGAGGATGGATCACGACGATCAGACCCGTGCACACTACTGCGCCCGCGGGCAATGAAATGCGTCCGGCGAAGCGTTTTTAATCGACCACATCGACTTGATTAGCCGAGTCGCGTCAGACAGGGATATACGGCCACAATTTTTGTGCGTCATGTTCCCGCGACTTTTTTTGCCAACAATTTGGTTTAGTCTGGGTCAGTATTGTACGGCCATGCTGTGAGAAAAAGAATAAGACGAATCATCACTCGGGTTCATGCCAGAGAATAGAATTGCGTGAGTGGAAACGATAGGTCGTGAGACCTCAAGTTTTCTAGGGCTACTAACAGTTTGATGGTGAAGCCTATAAAAAAGAAGAGGGGATATCCGAAGCGAAAAGTGAAGTGATATAATTTGTAGTCCATGATTGGGAGACTGAATGATAAATTTTCTGGCTTACAATCACCAACTAGGGCAGTGGCCGGGAAAACCACGACATGGGAGACAGGTGTAACGATTTTCGAGTAATTCGAACATTGGAAAAGTGTAACTGACATCGCAGGTCAGTAGATTGAATAATTAACGCGAAAGAACAATAAAAATGTTGCAAACCTCTTCCTGCTTTTATATTAAGGTAAGTTATATCGCGTAACGTATAGAAAAAAATCTTTGCGCAAAATACGCTCGGTTACAGTATCCATGCAGGTAACACACCGGCTTGACAACCCAAAGGTGGCGGGATTGCACACCTTCTCAGACATATATGATACATTTTTCTGTGTTTTGATTGTATTTGACTTGTAAATTTGACTGTGTAAATTCAAATAGCGCAGTACAACCGCAGTCGGAGCAAGTAAAAGAAGCTCGATTCTACTGTGGCCCCTCCACATATATGCGTTCATAAATACACACATATACGTTACCCCACATATATACGTTCCATTTGACGGAGGATCACTTGAGTGACGACATAAGAATATATATAAATGCCACAGGGACAGGACAAACAACATAGACACATGATAGAAAAAACCTCACAAAAAAGCTCCTGATATTTCGACGATGAAGCGCTCGTCTCTTTCAGAGTGAAGGACTCCTACACTACAGAGAAGAGTTAAGAAAGAGTCAGTCTGTTAACCAGGAAAGAAACTGGCATGATGGATCTGTATGCAGCCTGTAGGAAAGCCATGTCACGAGAGAAACACCGTGTTTTAAAACCGCGTCACAGCTTTGAACCACGTAATATACCAGGACACGTGAACTACCGCCGAGGGGAGACAGGGTAAGGAATGAGTGGTTTAGAGAGCAGGTAGGGATAGCTGAGGCTTCGAAGAAAGTACAAGAGCGAAGATTACAGTGGTATGGGCATGTGATGAGAAGGGAAGAGGAGTATGTCTTGAGGGGAATTATGGATCTGCAGGTGAACGATAAGCGCCCCAGAGGAATACCTAGGAGGAGATGGAAGGATTGCATCATGGAAGACCAGAGGGAGGAGGAGCTAACACCTGAGGACACGAAGGACTGGAGAGAATGGAGAAGGACAGTGAGAAACAGCGACCTCTAGTCTCTAGGGATAATGCTGATGAGAAAGAAGAAGACGCGAACTACCGCCATATAAACGAGAGAAATATTGCAACACTTCTTCCTTCCCCCGCGACGTAAGAACAAGGAGCGGAGGAGAGAAAGGTCACTCCTCACTATCGAGCAGGGGCATTACTCTCCTCCGGCTCGAGAGTGACGCACTCGTCGAAAAGTCAAGCAGAGAGAGTGGGAGAGAAAAGATGAGGCGAGAGAAAGGTCGTTGGGGAAGAGGGGAAGAAAGGGAGGCGAGGCACGGGGGAAGATGCGAAGTTCTGGCAAGGCGGCGCGAAATGAGGCGAGGAAGGAGGCGAGATGGGGACACCCAGGGAGCAGGATAGTGGGGGATGATGGGAGCGAGAATTTAGTTCTGGGGAGTAGCGTTATTGCGCCCGACGTCAGAGTGGTTAGGAAGAGAGGGAGTGACGCGGGTGGCGGGGACGTCGGGCGCCGGGGGGAACGGGCGAAAACAGACGAAAAAGAAACGGAAATGATAAGCATTTGGACGAAACGAAATCAAGAGCGGGAAATGCCTCGACGGAAAATAGCTTCGCGTCCAGCAAAAAAATAAACTAGAGGCTAATCTGCAGATATGAAAGATGAGATCGAGTTCCCTGGAGTTCAAACTTCAGATTCAAATCCATAAAACCTTAATTTCTGTCTTCAATTGCCAAGGCTTACACCAAAAAAACAAAATCTTAATTGAACGAAAGATAATATAATAACACCGCAATTTCCACACTATGTACAGAACTCTGCAACCTGTGATAAATGAAATACCGTGTGAAAAATTGCAGTGTTATTGGAAGAATAAAATAACTTTCTCATTTTATTCTTCCATAACAAATTTAACAAAATAACTTCACTTAGAGAATTTACTGTCACCATAGTTAGTGACTAGTGATAAAAATTCTCTCACGTGGAATAAACAAGGTTAGCTCATTCTTCCACAAAGGATAACTTCCACAAAGTAAAGGCTACAATCATTTCCTTCGTGTGGTGTTAGCGTTTCTATCTTCATTTAAGATAACAAGCATTCGCATTTTTCTAAGTTCAACCACACCTTTTGTCAGATGAATTAGATTTTTGGCTACTTGTATACTTATTTATATTTTAACGGGTTCATAATGAACTCTTCACAAATGCCATGAGCAAAAACTTTTATTGTGAGATCATGGCATCTGTACCCCATTTCCACAAAATATCGCCTGATACGCTAAACTTAATTCTTCACATATATTACTGTTGTCTTTCACAGTATCGTGGAGATGTATCCCCAATCACTCTTATCAATTTCAGAGAAATAATGGCAACGAAATCCTGAGGCTTTACTTTGGACTAAAACTCCAGACAGAAAGGTGACGAATTTCAGAGGAAGCAAATATCTATACAAGATATAGGACTAGACCCCTAATTCAGGTCGATTCGTTTGGAAAATTATCGGATATGAGCCAAAAAATAAAATTGAATAATATATACAGAATAAAAATAATAATAGAATATACAGTGAAGTATGTATTGAACGGCCACCACCTGACCCACGAGATAATAGCCACTCACGGAAGTGACCGCTGAAGGGAGGAAAATCTACATGGCTTACATGCATGGGAAATTCATTCCATTCCCGAAAAAAGTGGCCGCTTACGGAAGAAGGCCGCGGAGACAGGTTTCACTAATATAGTATATTAAATATTATATTATATATTCACTAGTATAATAAATTCACACATTCCATTGTGTTAAAACATTCTGGCAGAAACTAAGGAAAATTTATTGAAATAAAGCCGTCAAATAATTTGATTCAGTTATTCCGTTCGAGTGTGACGCAGGTTTAGATTTTTAACAAATAATTTGCAAAATAAACCCCCAAGATGTAAACCTCTCACTAGGTGAAACCATGCGAGATCGACCTTCGACCATCAAACTGATCGTAACGGGTGGGCGACTTGGTGGTAGAAAAAAAGTGAAAAAACTGCCGCGCTGTTTCGCAAAAGCGCCTACGTCAAACAGATGGGAATGCCTGGAGGGCGGGTGAGGAGGTGAGGTAAGGAGGGGAGACGGGCTCGCGGGACCAAACTTTCCCACTTTCTGGAGGCTGGCAAGCGAGAAAGGAGTGAAGAGGAAAATGAAGAAGAAGAACGGGACCGTGAAGTTGAAGGTGATGGGAGTTCTGTGAGGAGGAGGAGGACGTCGGTGTGGGGGAAAGGGGAGAGGGTGAGAATAAGACTTCTGGAATTCCCATGGCGGATGGGAGGAGGGTGGACGCTTCGCGAGTGTAGTGGCTGTGCAAACGAAAATTTATTCCGGGCCCCAAGTCACTCGGAAATGCTCCTCGGCCCGCTGCACTCCGCGTCGGACAGGGGAAGGAGGGCACTCATGAATGGGGAAACGGGGGGGGCCACCACCCCACGCGACCACGAGTGCGTAAACACGATGAGAAATAATGTCTCGAAAATCTCTCATATTTGCATTGAGGAAAAGGAGAAAAAGGGTTGAACTCAAAATACCATTCCCCCTCTCCCCCTCACGATAACGGACAGGACTCCGTGATATCGCAACGCCTTTTCCTTCCCAGGTCAAATAATTACGTAGCGAGGGTAGTTTATTGAAATACCGTCCGCAGGAGGGTAACACGGAGGCCACAAGGCCTTGGAAAAAAAATGAAGCGAACCAATGCCATTTGAGTTTTAAAACCGGCTGAAATGAAACGATTCGTTATTACTGCTCTCCGCGCATGCGACCGAGAGTATTAAACTGTTGAGAAGGAATGCACAAGAGAAACAACATCCATCCACTAACTGCCATGGGTCATAGGCAATTTGGCATCAAATGGAAAGGTAGAACTATCAACAATTAATATTTAAACACTGACGCGCCTTCAAGCGTGATTTAACTGCATGTAAAACTAAATAGCTGACTCCGACGCTCAATATGATGACATTTGAAAACCATCAAACGCAATTTCAGGAGACCATCTCCAATATATTGGCGGCAATCATTGCTGTAAACAATCCAATGTGTTTTGGTGCATTTATTTCAGTTTATTTTGATTATTAGTGTGATTACAGTTAATTGAAATATCCTCCGCAGGAGGGAAACAAGGGGACCACAAGACCTTGGAGAAAACTGAACCAATGCAAATTGAGTTTTTAAAACAGCTGAAATGAAACGACGATTCGTTAGTACTGCTCTCCGCGCATACGATTAAAAGGTTTTAAACTGTTGGGAATGAATGCATACGATAAACAAAATCCATCCACTAACTACCATTAAGAGCAATACAACTAGTGTCACGCAATCTTTTTAAAATTTTCAGTTGCTCTAATGAGTCGAACTCACGTTCGTTATCGCTGAAAGCAAAAATATTGACTTCAAAATCACTCCTATCTGTCACACGTCCCTGTGTTCCGCTGTTAGTGGATATTTAGAAAAGTTGATTTTGTTATCGAATCAATTGTTACAGGCGCTTAAGTGTTCTTTATTCCGCAATTCGAAATTCCTGGAAGTCTGACCAACAAATTCACCGGCACAGTCACCACACTGAAGTGCATACATTTCTTCTCTAGCTAGGTCTAGCAAGAAAAGTGGCATAATTGTACTATTATTGGAACGTTTGTATTGATCAAATGATAAATTTATTCTGATTATATTGATTGGAACGTGTATGCACTTCCAAGATACGTAATTTAAGATACGAGGAAATTTTAACACCTAGATCTCGTACAAAATGAACAATGTGTAGCTTCTGTTTTTTCGACTATTTTTGAAAGTAAATCATATTGTAACAGCAGCATATTTTTTCAGAATCGCAAAAAACCTTCCGTTGCCAAGCGTGGATAAAGGCAATCCAACACTGACGCACCTTAATACGCGATTTTGCTGAAAACTGAATGGCTCAATCACACGCTCAGCATGATAACGTTTTTATACCATCAAACACAGTAAAAGGAAACAACCGGTAATATACTGGTGGCAAACATTGCTGTAAAAAATCCAATATGAATAGGTGCGATAAATATTGGAAGAAAGGGAAAACTGAAAAAAACTGAACGCAAGCTACAATATGAGTAAAAGTCCTAGACGGAGAAATCATTATAGGTCCAATCATCCCGATATTGTACTGGCTACCTTATCATTACCATCCTCAAGAGATTGACAAACAATTGAAGCCATGAGGTCGTTGACAGAGGTGGTCGCTTGATAGGAGTGGTCGTTAAGAGAGGTTTCACTGCAGGAACTGCACAGACTGAAAAATTGCTTCCTCAATCGAGGACTTAAGGACTGGAATGAACTACCTGAAGTAATCTTTAAGCCCTTTACCAGGGTCTGTAAATATATTTAAAAGGAAATATAAACATTGCCCTAAATAATTTACAGGTGTATGTGTGTATGTATCCACATATATAAATAAATTATTATTATTTAATTATGCATAGAGTCCAATGACCTTAGGTGAATGCCAAGTTGTCTCCAGTGGGGTTGTCCCCAACTCCCTTGAAATCCACACATGGAGTTCCAAGGTATCTCATGTAAGTCTTTGAAATTGTTCGAATTAGACTGACCGTACATGTACCCCGTCAATTATCAAATATTGTAATGCTCTTAAAGAAAATACTGAAATGAAAGTTAACAGTTTTCCTGTTTGTCTTCGCTCAGTTTTGATATGTTTCGATATGTTTTATTGCACTGCGATTTAATGTGCTGATGTATGTTACCACACGACCACATGATCAACTTGTAGCTAGTATTTTCTGATAAATCCTAATCGATACCAGGCATGAGCTGGATGGGATTTCCACTCCTCTTAAAAAAAGCACTACGGAGTGAGTCGCACAGGAAATGAAACGGGAGTACGGAGAAGGAGAAAGAGAGTGGGAGAGGAGAGGATTACGCGAGCGAAGAGGAAGGACGGAAGGAGAATCCTCCTCCAAGTAAATAGGAAAGGAGGGAACGGGAGTGGGAAGGAGAGAAAAAAATGAGCGACGAAAAGGAGGGAAAAACGATGGGGGATGGGAGTTTGGGGGGGGAGAGAGGTGGAGGCGTCGAAAGGAGGGGGTGGGGCGGAAGTGGGAGGGAGAAAGGAGGAGGGAGGGGTAAGTGAGAAAGAGACGGATGGAGAGAGCGAGGCAGAAAGGGAGGAGGAGGACGTAAAAATCAATATGACGGCAGAGAGACGCCTCCTTGGGTCTCACCTTACCACTCCCTTCCCTCCCACCTCTCACACCACCTCCCGACGCCACCTCTTGCCCATCCCAGCCACCCTTCCTCCCTCCCTCCTCTCCCTTCTACAGTTGCGCACACCATCCTTCCATCCATCAATCTAATTTCTTCCTTCAGTCGACTGGAATAAGGGGGCCAGACACTTTTTTTCTGAGTTCCCGCAGTTTCACTATGTTACAGAATAGAATAGAAGAAGTTTTATTATACTCTGGGTTTTCCCATGAGAGGAAAAAAGAAAATAATATCAAATCCTGCTTTTAACGAAAAAAAGAACAAAAAATAAACCTGGCCAACATCTCACAGTGATCAAAAACAAAAATTTCATAGCCACAGATAATTAACACTAGATACAGAATGAAAAATGTTATATCGATCAGAAAGAGAGAATGTCCATTGTTCGCTGGAGAAAATTCAAGAGGCGATCAAAATAATAGAAGTATTACTTAATTTTTGCTAAAATTTAATAGCACTTCAGAAAAAAAACGGACACAAAAATTATAATGTCTCCAATGAAACAAAAACGGAAACCTTTGTTTCAAATTTAGGAGGTTTACAATTCATCATTACATACAGGTAGCATTATCGTCGGATAGGTCAATTGTGGTTCATGATCAACTGGAGGGATCTCATTACAAATAGACAATTCCGTAATTAGGTTTTACAGGGAGAGTTATTTCAATTTACGATTAATGAGCACATACTGGACCAAATAACTGAATAACCAATGAAGTAAATTCATGTAAAAGGCTTCCCTGAGACATTTTTCCACAACGATAAAAAGCGGTTTAGGTTTTTTTACTCCAATTGGTCCTTCATCAACGATCAATAGAGATTTAACTATAAATGGATCAATGTTTTGTACGGGTGAAAAATGGCGTGTAAATACTCATACCTAGCCATGATATATTTCAATTCATCCAGAGTTGACCGGCTATTACGAGTAGGAAACAAAGTTAATACACTCAAAAAAACTCATTGTTTCACGCGAACCGCAAAGTACGCGGACCGAAAATTAAAATCAGAATCACATACATACCAATCACGCCGGTCCCTTCCGGAGTAGGCACAGTCACAAAGTTTCACTCATAAATACATATTTGTACACCTAACTCTGCTTCAATTATTTACTCCATACTGACCGATCCTTGCAAACCTCTTTTGCCTCATTTACCCCCACACCCTGCTTCTTACACGCCCTCCTGTTTTTAAGACTCCTTATATTCCTCCTCCTAAGAATTTCCTCAACCACATTCAACCACAATCTCTCGGCCTACCTCTACCTCTCGCATCATTCATTTCACTCTTATACATCTGTTTCCTTATTCGACTCTCATCCATTCTCTCACCATGGCACAGCTCCCAATAACCAAAAGTACCGTTACGCTGCCAAGAAGCAAGCAACTTTTAAGCAAAGTAGGCGAGGATATAGGATTGCTCCCAAAATTCATTCGTAAAAAAACACATGGAATATACATTTCTATGGGAATTGAGATGCGTACACGACGACGCCTGACACAGCGTGGTCACACCGAATGGTGTCGGACAAGGGCGCGTGCGAACAGCCGGTCGGGGTAGCGGGGCTGATAGCGTTGCCTTCTATTCCACACAGAGCCTCAACCCTCCTCATTTCCCATCCCCTCAGAAGGGAGAAGCGGATAAATTAAAAATAAGCCACGCGGAAAAAAGGTTTGCACGACTTAATTGACGCCGAATGATAATGGAGTCTTCATTAACGAAGCCGCTCGGAGGGGGAGGAAATACAACAGAAGGGGGAGGATTTGGCGAAATGAGAAATTTACGCCCTGGAGGCGGCCAGGAGAGCGTTATAAGCGCGAAATGCGACAGCGCTTTGTTTCAAGCGACGCCGCCGCGTGCAGAAAGAAAGAAGCGAAGCAATAATGTGTTCAGACTCACGTAAGTATGCAAATTATACAAAATGTATTTCGGCTCCCATAAATATGCAAAGAGAGAAGAGGGAAACTAGAGCTAGATGATTCCTTCACCTGTTTCGGAAGTGCTATCACGTGGGACAGAAGAAGTACAACGGAAATCAAGCGCAGCATAGCCCAAGCTAAGAAGGCGTTCATTGTGAAAGGGAAAGCAGTGTGTTCAGAGACGATGCTACGTACGAGGAAACAGTACGAGAAAAAAATTGTGTGGAGAGTGGCACTCATTGGATCCGAAACATCGGAAAAACTGACCAGAAAAGAGTAGAGGTTTCAAAACCTGGTTCTGGAGGAGGATGCTGAAGATAAAATGGACGGGCAAAATAAGAAAAGATGAAGTTTACAGAAGAGTAGAAGAGGAAAGGACCACATGAAGCACTAATCAAAAAAGAAGAACCATATAGATTGGACACACTCTGAGGTACAATGCGTTTGTGAAGGAAAATGAGAGTAAAACGTCCCAAGAGGAAGGTCGATGAATAAATACATACACAAAATATAGAGGGAAGTACATAGGTTTGAATGACCAATGATGATGATGAAATATGTATTACCCCATGTCACTATAAATGTATCGTGCGCCATTTACTTCTATAATAAAAAATTAAAATCCTCTGAAGGATTAATGGAAGTTGGCATTTTTCCGCAATATAAATTTAAATACGACCGGTTTCGATGTACTACATCATCATCAGGTACACAAACAAATGTATCATAGAAAGTACAAGCATACGCAAAATCTTACACTTGTCTGCATAGAGTTAGAGCAGGTTCTGTTACCCGTCCAATCATTTAGACAATCGAAAAAGCGTTCATACAAAATGCCGCTTGACAAGGAGCAATTTTCTACATGAAAGAGTTCATGCATTCGTTTGTACAATAAACTGTACCGTGGAAAGCGGCCTTTAGGAGGAGGCTGTGAATAATATGATAAAATTTTAAAGGACCTTCTATACAAAGATTGATAAATCAACGAGTAAGAAGAACGAAAGGACTTATACCTTTTTATGTTAACTTAAAAATACATTATAAAAGTAAAATTAGTATTTTCCGCAGTTTTATTATAAGAAGCACCAGTAGCTTTGGCAGTCAAGCCATCTTCAGATACACTGAGTTATTGGTGGTCGGGGCACACTGAAATAAGTTTGAGGGGAAATGGTGTGGGTGGAGTGGGTTGGGGGGTAAGGTAACTAAAATCAACGGGCAGAGATTAAGTAAGGTAATGTCGTTACCCCGACTACTGGCTTTCCCCGGAAAAATTATTGCATCAAAGAAAATAAAATATCTAACGTAGAATCTATTAGACTTAGGCGTCACCATCACTGAAGACATGTCATGGGGGAAACACATCAGGGAAATAATTAGTGTAGCAAAGCGTAGATCAGAATTCGTAAAAAGGGTTCTAGGCAAATGCAATGAGAGAGTACGAGAAAGAAGCTATTTTATACTTGTCAGGCCTCATGTATAATACGCCGCTAGTATATGGGATCCGTACGAGGACGGTATGATAAAAGAATTAGAGCGCGAGCAAAGGAGATCCGCTAGGTTTGTTAAAGGCCGTTATGATAATTGTATAAGTGTTATGAGTTTAATAGAAGAACTAGGATGGGAATTACTATCAGAACGCCGGTTAAAATTTAGGTTACACCTTTTAAGTAAATTCGAAACCGATTTATTCACATATGACGTTAGATATATATTGAGAACACCTGCGTATTATGCTTGGTTTGATCATCTTAACAAGATTAGAGAGATAGATTGTCGTACCGATAGATTTAAAATGTCATTTTTCCCGCGTACTATAAGAGAGAACAATAGGCAGCGTAGCAAAGGGATAGGTAGGTGAAATATAGTTAGAGTAGTCTGTAGTGCATGATTCATGTAATAACAACCAATAATCCCTTCCTTATTATGTAGATACTAACCATGTGACCCTATTATCTAGCATGCCTTCATTAAATATCCTAGTTGCATGTCAATAGTGCATGTTTGGTGATCTTCACCCCCTGCTTCACCCCCTGCCACACCTGGTGGCTCGCAGGGTAATACGTAGACGTAGACGTACTGCTAACTCAGTGTACGTGAATATGACTAACAAATAGTACTTTTTATAATATAACTGTGTAAGATGCAACGTTTGATTTATTACCACGCCGACCTTCCACCAAGTTAAAAACTTCAACTTTTGAAACTTAAGGTAGCTCGAGTGAAATATCATTTTACCTAGAAATCAAATGAATTTGGACTCATTTTAAAGAAAAATATATCACCCTTCCATCGACATAAAAAATTCAACCCCTTACCACATTACTTTCCGTGATATTTGCCAAAAAATACCAGCCCTTTTACATGGGAAATGGTACGAGTATGCACTCCAGAGAGACGTTATTTAACAGATGAGGAATTCCTAACACCTAGATCTCGTAAACAATCAACAGTGTGTAGTTAGTGAGTTGACTCAACTTTTTTTGTTAATAAATCAGATTGTCACCGCAGTAAATTCTTCGGGATCACAATAAACCTTCCGTTATGATGGAGTTTCAAACGTACCGCGTGAAAAAAATGAGTCAAGTTACAGACTTATTTAGTAATTTTCATTTGATTACTTACAATTTCTGTCATGCAAAATTATATTACTGCACTATTAATAATGTTTGATTAAATTCGTATGTCTCACAGCTGGTGACATTAAAAAGAATAATTCGAATATGGTCTTTATTATGATTAGGGAACTATCCCGCTCGCACTACCTTAATAATAAATCCCCTCGTAGCTACTCTCAAGGAGGAAAGCCAGGAAGGATTATGACTCTTTACGTCAGTGAAAGGCACTAATTGACAGGAAACATTTGACAAGATATTTCAAGCGCCGAGAGAAGAAAATTATAAGGAAAAACGGCGATATTTGTATGTTAAACCATTCGAAATGCCTCCGAAAAACATTCTGCGCTCTTTATCCTCGCGACTGAGGAAATAAAAGAAACGGGCAGAAAAACTTCGCCGGAAGTGAGGTCACTATGTCGACAGGAAGACAGTCACACAAAGTAAGGACGAGATTGAAGGTAAAAAAAGAGAAAAGATTGTCAGAGAGAGAGAGAAAGATTCTAGAAGGGATTCGGAGAGCAAATTTCCGAGAAAAACTAAAGGTCAAGGAATACAAGAGAAAGGCTTCAAGGCCTTTGCTCAGAAGCGATTAAAAAAAAGGAAGAACGACATCCGATGCGTATAAATGGCGGATTATGGATACAAAAAAAAAGACGAACGGGATGAGTGCTCGTTGAACGACAAGGAAGCAAGCATTCCGGTACTTTATTTAATATTCTCGATCTCGAGGAGTTCCCGCGAAGCGCATCTGTTCCTTCCTTTGTCTTGACCTCCCCGCGTGAAGCGCCGCGCTCTTCATGAATTTATCAACTGATACGGGAGCGGGGATGCAAAGGCCTCCGGGGATTTGTATAAAAAAGAATCACGGCCGCGCAAAGAGAAAGAGATCGTACATAAACAGATTAAATATCAATGACAAGAAGATTACGGGGATGCGTGTCTCCCTTTCTTGATTCCCATGAAGTGATAGATGCCCAAAGTAAATGAGACGATTAATTTTAGGGGCGAGAAGAGCCTTGGCGAACGAGCCAGGTAAAATCCTATTACCGAATCAATCTCTATCTAAAAAAAAAACAATTTCCGTACGGGAGCTCAAAGATTTTTACTCATTTCGACGTGTAGGGTTCGCATGCAAAGGGTTGAAATCCTTTTAACTCCACCTCCCGTGTATACCACCGGACCTGCCGTACCCTCGTTCGATTGGACCGGAGAAAAAAACGATAAAAACTTTGGACCTCTCAGAGAGGGTTACCGAGTTGGAGAACTAATATAGAGCCCCTACTTCAATGAAAACAAAGATTACAGAGGATCCCTCTGCGCTCTGGAAGAGTTACAAATCTCTTGATAACACGGAGCAATTTTATCTCCTCGGGGGAGAGGAGGTGAACGCAAACTACAGAAAGGTAAACCTTCCACGGAATAAATGTATGCACTCTCGCAGAAAAAGACAAATAACAATGTTATCAACGTAAAAACCGAAGTCCTGGCAAAGTATTACATTCCTACGACGTTAACTTTGATCGTGCAGCTTCCGTTGGTTACGAATGCGCAAAAAACTATGAAACCCTTCATTATCCCACACGACGGCGAAACCGAAATAAGTATATGTAAGAAAACTAAAAAAATTAAATTATTCCTATTTACTTTGCATAGAAGGGGCTCCATAATAAAAGTACTTCGGAATTTATTAGGTGCCAGAGCCAACTACAATTTCTTTTTCCTTTCGCAAAACAGCATGAATAACGTGCGGCATTAAAATGTATTCCGGCATTGATGTGACTACATACATTAAATAAGGCGATTCCTCGGTAGATACGAAAAAAAGCCAGAGCTAACTTCAAGTTTGGGACAGGAATTTCGGAGTTAGGAGTAATTCCGGTAGAATTTGCATCGCCTGAGTAATCTTAGTGGAATCAATGAAAAAAACGCATAACGCTTTACGGACCTTGGTAAACTCGATTCCAAACTTCTTACCGAGAGTACCGTTGAAAGCACATCAGGGCACCGAGACGCGACTCACAAGTAATCAATTCTTTCACAGATTAAGTCATCACTAAAACCCAAAACATTTCTATTTTTAAATGTTGCAATGTGACGTATAATCGCATTCTTATCTATTTCTTACGACAGACGCCTTCTGGAAAAAAACTTGATGGTTATTTACTTCCGTTCAACAAGTCACCCCGACTTTACTATGAATATGCTTTACTCGTTTTTATCAGTATACTTCCCTTAGTTTCACTTCTTCCATACTCTCGGAGTTTTGAATAGCTCCAAATAGTTTTTATACTTTTCCTCTAAAAGCCATCATAATAATTTCAACTTGATATTTATAAAAACATTCACGAAAGCCCTTCCCATTGCGTAAGAAGTACTGAGTTACCTGCTGTTGATAATGCTCAGGCCAGTGATATACTGAAAATTTCTCTGAAGAATTGGCCCCACACGGGAAATGCCGTAATTGTAAATACGAAAATTTCCGTACATATCCCTAGGCGTAGGCTTCAGGGCCATTCATGCATTGCATACGACGTTATAGGGTGGAAGATAGTTGAGCGCTTCTTACATTATCTTGAGTAGAGGGTCGTGAGGGCCCAAGGTTTTATTACGAAATACGATACGATTTTATTTACTCGTGAGAACGTACTTGCATCACTTCAAAATCGTCCGACGAAAAACATAGTTTCAGTAATGCATACCTCGCGAAGTTTCCGTTACGAAGAGGTTTATAGATGCGTAAGAATACACACATGTAAAAGAACCGATAATGGAAAAAAGCGGAAGGAACTGGATATTAAGTCATTTCTTAGCATACATACAGGCTTGCTGATGCGGGATGGGAATTCATATTATTAACGTAGTGAGCAATAATGCTATCCCACAATATTACGTAACTTATTTTGAGTATGTCCTGATGGAGCGAAATTGCAACAACTTGCGTAAAACAACGTCCATCGAAAAGTTACTCAATGAGTATCCGTACAATAATCTACGATAATTAACGTAAGATTGGGAGTGGGTGGGGTTATGAAATCTACTTATTGGGGCTGTATACCACAGCCGATAACGCCTCCTTCGATGTTCACAAGCTTATAAAGGGTGCGACATCAACTTCCTTTTTTCAAAAAGCAATAAAACCCATTTTATGAATTATAAATGTTTTATTAATTTTTATAATGTAGTTACACATCTAAAGTTTTGTTTTACACAGTTTTGAAAATCATATAGGTAGGTGACGCCCTCCATTGTCCATACACTGAATAAGCCGATTTCTGGTGTTTGTCATGACTTTTACCAGCATAGAAGCGAGTATGTTGGCAATTTCTGCCCGGATGTTGGCCTTCAGGTCTTGTATGGTCCTTGGACGGTTGACATAAACATGGGATTTCAAAAGACCCAACAAAACATCGCAAAGGGGCAAATCTGGACATCCGGATAGAAATTGCCAACATACCAACTGCAATTCTGGTAAGAGTCATGACAAATACCAGAAATCGGCTTATTAAGTGTATGGACAATGGTGGGCGTCACCTACCTGATATGATCTTCAAAACTGCGCAAAATAAAACTTTAGATGTGAACCTACATTATAAAAATAAATAAAAAATTTTTGACTCATAAAATGGGTTTTATGGCATTTTGAAAAAAAGGAACTTATAATGCCGCACCCTGAATTAAACGACTCTGCTTTGCTGCTTAAAGCTAATCGGTTTGCGAAGGCTTCTAGAATAAAGATCAATACTTAAAATTAGAGTCGTAACTTTTCGCTTTTTGCTTTTTACATTACCTACTGTTTTGACCGCGAAAGAATCGTAAATTTGTCAAAAATAAGAGTATCGCCATTACGGGTGCGACTTTTATTTTATTTACAAAAATATTTGCACTTATTGTAAACAGGAACCCTTCATCCTCATTGAGGTTCATCAAAATGTTCAAAAATGAGTATTAAACGACACCGCGAATATTCTCCAGAACCCTAGTAAAGCAGTTTCCACAGGGCCATCAGAGGGGATATTGTCTGTTGCGGAGAATGGAGGTTAAGGCAAAGATATCACGTAGTTTGCGGCAGATTTTAGGACTAAAGAGCGTTTTTGGCGGAGGTATACAGCCACCTTAATATGACCCCTTTCAAGATGTATAACCTTCCCAGGAAATTCTATTACCTCCGTTTGACACCACCCATGATAATATTCCACGTGCATCACGTTAAGTGACCACAAACATGCGCAGGGAATTAATATCTTGAAGAAATCAAGCGACTGCAGAATACAGGGGGAGAAAGCCACGCGACGAGTAAAAGAACCACATAAAGGATTAAGGGTAATTCGATCACGTATTCGTTTTCGTAATCCCGCTGGCTCAGTTTGCCCTCCGGCTCAAAAAATACCCCGATCCACCCCGTCGTACCCCGGGACGTCGGCTCCCTGATTGATCCCCGGCGGCCCCCGAGAGATAATAAACGCCGCTCGCCTCCAGAAAGAGCTCCTTCGGTCCCCACGGGTGCTATCACGGATCCCGATCTCTTGCGGAAATCCCCACCGAGCGCCGAGGGACTGGTGTAAGGGGATCCCTGGATGATCCGGGAGGACTGCATCACCCGAAAAACCCCACGCACGAGCCTATTAAGTCGTGGAGGGTGAGCCGCATTAGGGCGGTCCGCCGCCGCTCAGATTGACGGGGCGGTGAGGATTCTGCTGCGATTACTTAAGTCTCGCGGGACTTGGCGTGGGAAGGACGAGGCACGAGAACATCCGGACGTGTGGAAAGTGATTAAGAGTATATATAGAGATTATATAGAGATAGAGTGGCTGGAGGAATTCATTTGAGTATCCTACCGGCAGCTTGGTAGGTTTTTAGACTTTTATTCAACTTGCACTAGAGGTGGGTCGTTCGCGAGCGAACGGGTCCATAGAATGAACGAGAGGGCCGAGGACTGACTTCTTAGGAACGATCGTTCCATTCAGTCCATCTTTCTATTCGGTCCATCGTTCCATTCGGTCCATCGTTCCTCTCGGTCCTTCGTTCCTTTCGGTAAGTCGATCCTTTCGGTCCGTAAATCCATTCGTTCCTTTCGCCCCATCGTTCCTCAGTTCCTTTCGGTCGGTCGGCCCTTACGGTCAGTAAGCCCATTCGGTCAGTCGGTCCTTCGTTCCATTCGGTCCTTCGTTCCTTTCGGTCCTTCGTTCCGTTCAGTCAGTCGGTCCTTCGTTCTTTTCGGTCCATCGATCTCTTCTGTCCATTGTTCCATTCCGTCCACCGTTACTTTCGGCCCTTCGTTCCATTCGGTCAATAGGTCCTTTCGGTCCGTCGATCCTATCGGTGATTCGGCCCTTTCGCTCCGTCATTACTTTTGCACCTTCGCTCCTATCTTTAAGAAGTAGGATGTTCTTAAAATGCTTTGCTGATGTCAGCGGTGTAATTAGTAGTACTTTTCTCTTTAAATAAATTTATTCTATTTACGAAATCATTTTAAATGTCAGTTGCAAAATCTTCCATTTTTATTTCATCCAGCATTTTTAAATGCCATCATTGCGGTATGCTAAATATTTCTAGATTTTCTTTACATTCACCAAGAACACCAAGATACACCAAGAACATGTTAAAATCAAAATACATGACCAAAAATTAAAAAAAAAGTGAACGAGTTAAAAGGAACGGGTTCCAATAGCGATCAGTCCAGAGTGAACGAGTTCCCAAAAATGAAAGAGGGCGCCCATCACTGTTCCGCTATGGCTCCAATTGATCCCTCTTGAATTCTTCATATCGTGTTCCTCTGCTTATTTCATCCAGAATTCTTATCACCTCCCTTCCTCTTCCACATCCCCCCTCCCCAGTGTTCTCCCCTCAATTACCCTCTTCAACATTCCCTCTCCTTTCAAAACGCCCTTCAATCATCTCATCTGCCTCCTCCGAAGCTTCGCCACTAGCTTAATCTCCTCTCCAATCATACACCAAAACCTCCACGTTCGTCTTTCTCGCCATTCAGCTCACCCTCTCTATCCTTCTCCACACCCACATCTCATTCGTCTTTCTCGCCTTTCAGCTCACCCTCTCTATCCTTCTCCACACCCACATCTCAAACTCCTTCAGCTTTCCTTCGCAAATGTCCAAGTGCACGACCCATATAGCGCCTCACCCCATATTAGTTAGATTGGGTTTATTGGGGAGGCGACCGACAGCTAAGGTCATTTGCAATATAGGGTACCGGTAACGGAGGAAGGGTGGACAGAATCGGCATTAGCCTGCTCTTAACAAAAGGCGCCAACGGGACCACGGTTTTACGTCTCATCCGACAGACGGAGTACTGTACTTGAAGTGCCCTCCACAAGACACTCAAGTAGGGACCGGGTTTCCTCTGAAAAACATCCTCCTTCGCAGGGATTTGAACGCTTGCCGCCCGTGTGGTTAGCCAGTACTCTAGCCACCACGCAAACCCGATTCCCACCATATTAGTTTTCACCAGCCTTTTCTTTACGTATCTCCTCAGACAACACTCATCAATTCCGTCCTCTTTTGCAGTGCTTTAGAGATTTTTCTAGCTAGGGCAATTCTACCTCTAACGTTCTGACAAGGGAGTGGACATGACATGTAGCACTGGGGCGGAACCATGAATCTACATCAATATCATACTCTGCGAGCCACCTCAAGGGTGAGTGTCAGGGGGAGAGTTATCATCAACATACAGTACACAATGCCCCAGTAAAGTTAATGCTTGATTAATATTAAAAATTAATAAAATTCAATAATAGCCACGGGAGAGGTTCATTCACAAAGATAGTTATAACAAATCGAAAGACACAGTACAGTTTGCCATACTACACGGCATTATTGCAGTTATTGCGACAGTACACTTCCAGCACTGTAATACAGCAGTTTCAGTACAGTTTTAACCACAGTACTGTTCCTGCACTCTGATGCATCACATTTTCAATACATTGTCTCCGCAGTTCAGTCTCTACTGTAATAGGTATCATATCCATCACTCTTGGGTTGGTAGTCCTTGTAGTTTTAACAATGCCAAGACAACGAGGAGTTTGTTTAAAAAGGGGGAGAACGCGTGGGGACAGTGTAGAGCCAGGAGGAAAGGTGAATGGTAGTGAAATCGTGTGGAAGGAAAAAGAAGTGTGAGACGGTGTTAAGTGAGCGAGGTAAATGTGAGACAGTATTAGAGGAAAAGTGTTTTACTAAATATTAAAAAAGGGAGAAAAATGGTGTTACATTATAAAGAAATAAATTTAGTGTTACACTACAGTACAATTCCAGATCAAATAATCCTTAACAATTCAACCAAAGTACTGCCCAGCCAATCACACAATTACCATCACATGGTACGGAAGAAGTACAACGGACATCAAGCGGAGATTAGCCCAAGCTAAGAGGGCGTTCATGGGAAAAAGAGAACTGCTGCACTTAAAGGAGATAGGACTACAAACCAGGAAAGAGCATGTGAAAACATTTGCGTGCAGCGAGACATTCTACGGATCGGAAGCATGGACCATTGGAAAAGCTGACCAGAAAAAAAAGCCTTCGAAACCTGGTGCTGGAGGAGGATGCTGATGATAAAATGGACAGACAAAATAAGAAATGATGAAATGAACAGAAGAGTAGAAGAGGAAAGGACCACATGGAACACCATGGAGAAAAGAAGAACCAGATGGATTGGACACACCCTGATGAGACACAATGGATTTCTGAAGAACATATTGAAGGTAAAATAGAGGGGAAAGCCCCCAGAGGAAGACCCAGTACTAAGTTCACTGACCAAATAAGAGCAAAGTACAGAGGGTAGATACCATGAGGTGAGGGAACTAGCATTACATAATTTTGTCTTCACTATCCTGAATACAGCACATGTGGCCAATTTACGTCGGGTGAATAATAACAATAACAACAGACGAGACACAAACACCCATGTCCTGGGCAGATAACATTCTACCCAGTAATGACTCGAAACCGCGACCTTCGGGTTAGAAGGCGAGGACTTCACCCCACCGCCACCGAGGCCGACAAAATTGGTGAGCGTGTAATCCCAACAGGTCGGTCATCAGGTTTTCCAGGTATCGGGATAACACAACTTGACATACATCCATGCCCTGGGTGGTGAAAAACCCACCCAGGCGGGACTCGAACCCGCGGTCCTCAGTTTAGCAGGCGAGAACTTTACCCCGTCGCCACCGGGCCCGGCGGTAGGACAGATAGGGAGGGGGGAGGGCTGCAGTCAACCAATCTTAGAATTGAACAACCAATTATTATGACTGTCCAGTACAGTTAGGAAGACTGAAACTGCACTAACAGCCGAGTTCAATACAGTTTACGTTTATGTACAGTACAACCACATTAGAGATTTTTTTCTCTGGGCATTCTGGAATTGGCAATTTGCTAGAGACGGGACATATCCTCCCAGACGCAAAGTCTCTCTACACCGTCGACGAGAAGAACCCACGCACGCCGACACGAACACCGAGGGAAAAAAGAGGGCCGCGCTCTCGACTCCCTCCTCTGTGCCAAACGTGCCCTCTGCCAACCCATAAGGGCCGGCTCCCCGCACTCCCCACCGCCGCATATCCTCGGCCGCAGCCTCGCCAGCACCTGCCCCTTGCTCGCTCTTTTCCCGAGGGCCGCCCGAAAAGAGGGGAAGGATGAGGGAGGAGGAGGTTAGGGGGGGTTCCGGACCACAATAGAGGGGGGTGGCCAGGCGGGGTGGGGGGGGGAATAATCGCCCCTCGCCACCGACAAATAAGCCCTGAGCGCATAAAGGATGCCGCCAGAGACCGCACATGCCCCACACAGAGAGAGAGAGAGCGAAAAATGAAAAGAAAAAATATTATCCACCTATATGCCTCTACACTTTTTCAATACCCTCTCCGACTAGTTCCTCTTCCCACAGCCTCCCTCCTTTCCGACTCCTCCTCCTCCTCGACCTTTCTTCCTCCCTCGCTCCTCACCAACCTCCTCCTCCCCCTCTCGCGGCACATTCCTCCTCTCCTCGCAGCCTCCACATCTCTTGCACGCGATGTTTAAACGCCGATCGGCAGCTCTCCGCCTTTGATTCCGTTCTCCCCCTCGGACCACTCGCCTCATCTCGCTCTCTCCCATTCTCCGCGTCACGTCTGCTTCCACAAACTACCTCGCGAGCTAAGGCAGAGGCGTGGGGCACGGCGATTTGGGACACCAGCCGTGAAATGGGAGGGTCTGTGGCAAATGAGGGGTGAGAGGTGAGGGAGAAATGACGAATTTTGACAATAGGAAGAAAGAAAGGAAACTATGTTTGTCAATCCGCGACAGATATGTCCCTAAGGAATATCAGGGTGTCCACTAAAGTAAAAATATTAATTTCCAACCATTGCATGTAACAAATGATGTGGTACGAAGTCACTCGCACGGGTGCATATACACCAGGGTTGAAATTCGCTATGAAAAAATCGTTTGACATCATTTGTTACATGCAATGTTTGGAAATTTGTCAATTTCGTCTTTTTAATAACGACAATGTTGGGTTTATTCACCGCGACAGTGGCTTTGTAAGCACGACTTCGTCTCATGTGCTACAATGTAGACTTGAGGCCTGAACATCTAGTTCGCATAAACCCCCCTCGAAATTCGCCTTGAAGGAAGATGGCTTGGTCGTGTAACTGGCTAACACACCTGACCGGCAATTGGGAGATCCGGGTTCGTATCCCGGTCAAGTCAAATGATTTTTTCATAGCGAATTTCAACCCTGGTGTCAAAATGTTAAATTCAAGGGGATCGGGTTGGTGTGGTGGCTAGAGTATTGGCTAACCATACGGACGGCCAGGGTTCAAATCCCTGCAGAGGAGGATATTTTTCAGAGGAAACCCGATCCCTACTTGAGTGTCTTGTGGAAGGCACTTAAGTACAGTACTCAGGTTGTCGGATGAGACGTTAAACCGTGGTCCCCTTGGCGCCTACGTTAAGAGCAGGCAAATGCCGACGCCGGGTATCTATTCACTCTTCCTCCCTAACCTTATGGTCTCAGCTGTCGGTCGCCTCCCCAAGTATCCAGTCCCAATCCAATTAAATTCAAGCATGATTCCAGGTTACAATATCGCAGTTTTTATATGAGCCAAAGTGATGTTTTTCAAGTTTTATGTAGAATATGGATTTTTTCTAGCTAAACCCACAATTTATAATAAAGAACCCCGACCCAAGAATAAAGTAATTAAATAATTATAAATAATTAAATAAGAAATAAGCGTTTATCAGCGGAAGTAATCAAATATGTAGTTATATTGGTAGTAAGTTTTATATTGGTTTTAAGAAGACAAAACCAGTATTCTAGCCACCACACCAACATTAGGGGATCGAGTTGGTGTGGTGGCTAGAGGAATGGCTAACCATACAGAAGGCCATGGCTCAAATCTCTGCTAAGGAGGATGTTTTTCAGAGGAAACCCTATTCCTACTTCAGTGTCTTATGGAGGGCACTTCAACTGCAGTACTCCGTCTGTCGGATGAGACGTTAAACCGTGGTCCCCTTGGCGCCTTTCGTTAAAAGCAGGCTAATGCCGACGCCTAGATCCTATCCAACCTTCCTCCGTTCCCTGTTCCCCATGGCACAAATGACCTTGGCCGTCGGTCGCCTCCCCAAACATGCAAGACCTAGCATATGCACATGTATGCAGCGTATGCAGAATATAGAGACTAGCCGTGGCAAAAGTTTTACGGAGGCACCCCAAAGTGCACAGTGCTTAATTCCATACAGGAGAACATTCACCGGGACTCGAACCTGGATGCCTTGATTTCGCGCCGAGAGCTTTAGCCAGTCAAGCCACGGAGGCATCATCCTCTGTGCATTTTAGAGGACTTTAAATATTTACAGTGGAATTGAAGGCTTCGGTAGCTCAACTGGCGAAAGTAATCGGCGATGTAAATCGTGGGGTACGGGTCCGAGTTCCGGTAAAGGCGAACGATTTATCCCCTGTTTAATTCGCACTGGCGTGCCTTAGATTCCAAAGCTGTTTCTGAAGGGTTGGTCTTCAATAAAACAATGTCATATACCTATTTCCACCAAAATATGCTTGTTGATCACCATGTTCATTAACCATGTACAAACACAAAATCATAGTCGCAATTTCCGATCTAATGATACACAGCATGTTCGGTTACGCCAGCAATATCTGAGAATTCGCACAATTTTTCACTTCAAAGTACACATTCATATTTTCCAATAGATGATGAGTTAAACTTTATAATCAATATAATTGGTTATATACCTTAACTTAATAATTATTATAGCCCTAATGACGCACTAATACATTTTTGGAACGTTGGGAAGAGGCATGTAACACTGTCGTGTTGAAGACAGACCCTTCAGGGACAGCATTTAAAGATAAGTTTTAAAAAGCGGTCATAAAACAGCTCTCATAAAAACCGTGTATTACGTTACTGCCATGATGTTTCTGTTATAAAGCCTATACAACGTGGAAAGTGGGAATTTTGTGCAATTGGAACTATACTTAAACTTTTATGTCCAAACGAAATGATATAAGCCACTTCTCTTCCACACTCTACTTAAAACTTGAAGCAAGGGCATGAGCAACAGTCCTGATGAGAAAAGGAATGCCGCCTTTGAGCACGTGGGCTAGAATGAAGAACGTAACCTGCTGGGAAGCTCGAAAAGAGTTCAGGAGACATCCCTGAGAAAGTATCAAATCTGAATGGTTTCCGGCGTAACTTTGTTGGATAGCTTCATGATTAGAGATTGAAACACTTACTAGTAATCTCTACATGAGAATTCGGGTGATGATGTCGCAGAGCGACGAAGCCTGGGTCGTGAAAATGACTTCATGTGGAAAAAAGGGTTTCCATCTCTAAGCATCAAATCTTCCAATTAAGACTAATTTTTTTGGACAGGAATGATGTTTTTAATATTTAGAAGAAGACCAAGTCTTGTGTTATTTCTCGCAGTGTATCTGGCGTTTTATACTGATGACCAGGGCTTTTTCCGCACACGGAGAAAAAAGTGGTTATTACTACCACACTGATCCTGGTTAAACCCTCTTGGGTAGAATAACGGGAATCATGGTTAAAATTACCAGAACCCTAGCTCGTGTTACCAGACCTGTCTGGTAATATGAGCCAGAAGTTGGGTAGCGGCTGCCTGGTTAATTTTACCAGACAACTGCTTACATAGTTTCCCCAACGACGCGAGTGCCGCCTCGCTAAGCTGTCGCCGTGCCCGAACCCTTGGTCGGCGCGGCACGAGAACGAAAACTGTTACATATGATACATTGTTGATCAGCCGTGACGGCTGGCCCAACGGTCGTTGGACTCAGTAGCCTCAGAGGTACCTTGTCGGTAGAAGAGGACGGTTAATAGTGAGTCCATTATGACTGCTCCTGTTTATGTTATATTCCTGGACTCGGAATTCGATCGACTGCTGGAGCTCTGGAATCTTTCTTCCTTCAAAGGTGTTTTTAAAGGTACGTATTACTCACGCACGGGTGCTGAAGTGATTTTTCTATAATTGCCAGTCAACCTGCATGCATTTTCTGTATCGAATATTTGTTTCCTCTGAAAATATTTGTTTCAAACAGAATTCCAAATTAAACACGCATGTACACTTTTCTTTTTTTTTCATGTTTCCTATGGTAAATCCTACATTTGTACTGTAAGTCACAGCTCAGCTGTGTTGTCTATGTATTGTATAAAAATGTGACAAATGATAAATGTCCATTACATTACCACCGTATTATTTTGTATTATTACATCCACTGCATCCCTTGCAATTTATAACCTGGTACATCACGTATAAAGTACAGGAATACTGACTACCAACTATTATAGCATTCCCAAAAAAAAGTATTTCTTACTGGACAGGGATGTTACAATAACCAGAAAGTGTAGTAATTCTAAACAAACGTGTACTAATTCTACACCGAAAGCGTAGTAATTCTAACCAGAAAGTGTAGTTATTCTAACCAGAAAGTGTAATAATTATAACAAAATTGGTTTAACTACACGGTGTAGTACTTTTAACCAGGAATTGAGTTGGTTCATATTTTACTACATTGTGTAGTACACGTAACCAGGACCCTAGTCATTCTCACTAGAATTTTTTTCCGTGCAGATATAAGTGATTTACTGGCCACCTCATCTCATCCGTGCGCCAACAGAAGTGCCCGCAGAGCCAGTTCTAACCCGAACGGATACATATCAACTCCTTTCCAAACAAGACTCCACCCTTTCAAGGTTCAGCATCAATCCCGGAGTCGCCCTTTTCTTTATTCATCCCTCGCCCCCTTTTCGCTCTCATCGTTCGCCCTTTCCTTAGCGCTCCCACCTCTCCTGCCCATTCATCAAGCGTATTTGAGTTGGCGCGTCCATTGATTTCCTCGAGGAGCCTCTCGGCTCGTTTACCCAAAGACAAGCAGTCGAAATGGATCGCAGGGCGGGTGGGGAGGGGGGGTGGGATGGGTTAGGTGGTGTGAACAAACAAATCCGAAAAGAACCAACTACCGGATGAATGGAAAAGGATAAGCGGAGTTTGACTAGGGCGCTCCTCTTTCGGAGGTATCTCTTCAACATCCAGCATTGGGCCAAGGATCCCGGGGACACCTCCTATTGACACCTTCCGATTGTAAGAATCGGTGAATGGAACGGGTCTCTGGAGAGAATCCGGCTCAAAGAACTGGAAATGGAATGGTGTTTAAAAATGGGGCTTTAGGGTGACTTCGGAAAGCAAATCCTTTAACGACAGAAAAGCGTAGGGCGGCCAGGTACATCGCGGGACATGGACTTAATCGTATTCCATCGTGGCCCATTCAGGGCAATTCTTGATTTCACACGAAAATGCATCGATGCTTCCACAAACGCCGTATTTTTTCCTTTAACTGGCCGATTACTCGACACATTCAATCTGGAAACAGTACATAAAACAAATAAAACATCATAACGGACGGAAAAAAGATGACGAAGAATTGAAAAAGGACGAACGTACGAAAGAGTTTCATGTGTCACTTTATGGAAATATTGTACATCCATATTGGTAAAAATAAAATAACTCAGTACGTAGTAACGTAGATAATAACATAAACATTGTCTGTTTTCATTAAATTAGAGTGGAAATTACAACTGAGTTATTTAAATTTTGCTAATATGGATAAAGAGGACAATCCCAAGTGAAATACATTTAAAAATTACGTAGGATGATTAATTATGTATGAATGAGAATTATGTATGAGGACAGAAGAGTTGAGAGCTACAGCACACCCATCTTAGATTTTAGGATTAATATTGATGATAAGAATGCCACTTAATGCAGAATGACATTAATTTTAGGTTGCAATTCAGTGTTACCCATAATTTTATATCTAACTACTCAGAGTTTCAATTATTTATAAGTCCATTATAGCACTATTATAATGCAATATTTTATTCATGCTTCCTACAGCTGCTGAAATTAAAACATATGATTCGAATATGGTCTCCATCATGACTAGAGAACTATTTCCATGAAACAACCTTAAGGCGTGTTAATCAAGTTTACCCTACCTACTTGCCTTGCTAGGTCTAGCAAGAGAAGAGGCATTTATGCAATGCAGCGTGGTGACTGGGCCGGTGAATTTGTCGGTCAAACATCCAGGAATTTCGTCTTGCGGAATAAAGAACACACTTGAGTGCCTTTGTACATCGACTGTAGCACAAAAGCAACTTTATAGAATTTCACTTTCTCCCGGCGAATGAGTGCTGTAAATTCTTCTCGGGTTTCCGTCCGGGTAAGATGCTCCATCTTCTCCAATGCCGACGTTTCGATGAATGACTAATTCATCGTCATCAGGCCCGCTGATGCCGGGTGTCGAGGTGCCGGTTAATGTAGTCTCTCTCTCAGGTCAGGTCGATTGTGATTGGCGGAGGCTCTTTCCCTTTTCTCGTTCTCACATTGATTGATTTTTGTTCTTTCAAAGAATGTAAGTGAAATTCATTAAAAGGTTCTTGTATATTTGTATATATATTGTACTGACTTGACTTGATAATTTTCTTTGTAAAATCTGTCATTGTATTTGATTTCATATTATGTTTGTATTGTTCGTGTTGTTAAAGCAAGGTGACTAGTAGATTTTTTTTTCTTAATACCACAGAGTTTGTTTTCTTCTGTATCGATTGCATGTTCCATAGGTCCTGTCCTAGAACAATACATTTGTTTTCTATTTTTCTATTCTATTTTCCCGCCATTTTCAAGATCGGGTTCCGGGTCCTACTTAAGTAGAACCCTTCGTCACGGTTGAAATTATTTCTCTCAAGGCGGATTTCTATTGCCTCTTTGGTTATTCTGTCCCAATATCCTCTGGACTGGACGATTAGTTTGGTCCAAACAAGACCCTCTTCCCTCCCCCTCCCAGATGAACATCTCGTAATAGACCATGAAGGCCATGCACCCACCCTACCTCCCTGACTTACTTCCTACAGCTCTCCCATCCCCTAATTCTCCCTACCCACCTTCTATTACTACATAAACTCTGGAAATACCTACTTACCTTGTCAGTAAGTACTCGAAGAGGATGCTATACTTCGAAATCCGAATAGTGCATTAACTTATTGATCTGTTATCTGACCGGTGGATAGTAAACGATACTTCCACTGATTAACATAGAATTCCACAAAGTTAAACCAAGTGTTATTTCCTTCATACACGTTTTATCTCCCGTGTAAAAGGCCTGGCATTATTCGTCAAATATCTCCGAAAGTTGTTCAGCAAGAGGCTGATATATTGGTACATTTGGAAGAGTAAGATATTTTGCTTCCATATGATAAGAGTACCATATGGAGCACCATACAGAAAAGAATAACCAGATGGCTTGGACACACTCTGAGGCTCAATGGGTTTGTGAAGAACATAACTATAGGTAAAATAGAGGGAAAAGTCATCAGAGGAAGACTCAGGAATAAGTTCATGGACCAAATAAAGAGGAAAGTCCATAGGCAGATATGCCAAAAGGTAAGGGACCTAGCATTATATAGGGAAGGGTGGAGGGCTGCAGTTAACCATTCTCAGGATTGAACGGCCAATGAATGAATGAAGATATTTTGCTTAAAAATGAGACAAAATTCATTGGTTTCTAGGTGAAATGTTGTTTCGCTAAAACTACAAGAATGAAAATAAAAAAACATCAACAAAGACAGAAGCTATCATCGACGTTCTTTTGTCATCCAGCGCACAACAACTTACCTTCCTATCTGTTTTGAAGTGCGCCACCAAGAGCGCTGGGTCTGTAACGAGTGGAAGGCAAGGCCGATGTTGTGTTGCGAAGTGATTAACGCACAAGAGCAAATGGAAGGGAACCATTTATAGGACGTGGGGAAGAGACAGGAGGAGAGTAATACATATAGGGAAGAAGGAAGACAGAAAGGGAGGAAAACCATATCCACTTTCCTTCCCCACTCCACTACTTTCTCCGCCATTCAAAACCACCTCTCTTTCACTCTCTCCGCTTCCCCATTGCTCTTAGAGACCAGTTTCCCCGCCCGCGCACTCTCACAATATCTCCAGATACATTCCTCCCCCCTCATTCCCAATCCCTCTATCCTTCCCTTTCATCTTTTCTCCCGCGTTTCCCGCCCATTCCTCTTCGCACGCCTCCTCCTCCTCCTCCCACGCGCATTACCAATCTCCCTCTTGCCCGAGAATCGAGGAGTGGCTAAGGGAGGAAGAGGGGGAGGCAAAAGAGAGCTCTTCCCATTCACCGAGCGCCGTCGGCACCCTTTTTGCGCGGCTTTCGTACGCACCTGGATCGCCATCCTTTCCGCCGCGCCGCGATGTTTTTCGGCGTGATTTTCAAGCGGCAGAGGGAGAGAGAGAGAGAAAAGAAAGAACGACGGGTGGAATCTGTCGGCCCCCAAGTGGCCCGCCGCCTGATTTGCGAACGCGGATGAATTGGAGCTCTTGTCGTACAGTGTCATTCGAGAACGCATATTCCCAATCTGAAGGTACTTCTGGCGACGCAATACACCGGTCGCATTTCTTCATGATTTTCAGACCCAATAAATCGTTACAAACTAATGTAATCCACTTCACATTTCACTCACAGACCTTTGCTAAGTGTGACCTGTATCTCAAATATGACAGTTTTATCTCGGTGCAAAAATAAACCACCGGGTAATCAGTAAAATATCATATATATTTCGACAAAAATCATAACTGTATTGAAAAATCGTGAATACAGGAAGATATATCACCCCCAAAGTGGCCCGCCGCCAGATTGACGAACAGGAATGAACTGGCGCTCTTATCGTACAGCATCAGTCGAGAACGCATATTCCCTGTTTTAAGGTACTCAATGGAACGCGTCTCACCCGCTCGACCAATCGCATTTCGTATGAATAGACCCAATTAATCGTTACAAACGTATTTTATCAACTCGAAATTTCAGAAGATAGGTAAAAGACTTATGCCAAGAGAGACTTGTTTCTCAAATATGGTAATTTTACCTCGGTGCATATCAAATATGATAATTTTACCTCGGTGCATAACTTAACTACCGGGTAATCAGTAAAATATTCAATACAATTTGACAAATACATAACTGTATTGAAAAATCGTTAACATAGGTAGATGCACAAAAAGAGAAGTATCAGGCTTGATTTGGTGGAAAGAATTCATCATAAAGAATCAGAGTAAGGCAATTTTCCACTTAGATAAATTTTATTCGACCTAGGTTCCGATGTACTACAGACATAAAGCACAAAATTCCAACTAAAACATTTAGCGAATCTATTCCCTAAGCCTAAGTCGACTGATTCGGCTGAAAGTAGTTGGTTGTCTTTACTGAAGGCTGCGTTTCCCTGAGATATTCTACTTCTTATTTCCTACGTACAACTTCCATTCCGTGTTATAACACTTCCGAGGTATCTAAAGGATAGTATTTGTTCTGGCAGACCCTTTTCCATCAATGGTCACATTTAGGACTCCTTCCTCGTTCCCTGCCTTCTTTACTTTAGTTTCCCCGATGTTTACCTTCATTCCAAAATGTTTTCCTACTGTCTTTTTAATCCGACGTTTCCTGTAACTGTTTCTCACTCTCTGCTCTTACCCACTATTCATCTGCATTTTTCAGCAATTAGGGCAAACAAAATATCTCCAAGAGGCCAACATATCCAAAAGTCCACAGTTACGTTTCAACCCACCTTCACTCCAAAATTCCACCGGTGCTGGAAACCTTATCCCATCCCCTCGTAGCCTCCCTGTGCGAAATCACCCTTAACTCTTCCCTCTCGCATCACATAATAGGGGCGGCAAGTGAAGGCTAATGGCCGGGCCATGGGAAGCGGATCCAAAGGCGGGCGACACACAGAGAGGATGGCTAAGGGGGGGCAGGCACGGGGACCACACCCGGTCCGCCGCCACTCCGGACACCGGCCTCATTATTGTTTCATACAATTTTTTTTCTCAACCCCCACTCTAGAAACCCCTTCCTGTCGGCGCCATTGATGCGCGAGAGCATCATATCTCCCCCGTAAACGAACACGTATGTTCACAAGAGTTCGGTGGCGTGATATGGGGAGAGGGGAGACGTAGAGAGTGCAGAGTTGGCTATGGCGGCGGCTCCGGGGGGTGGGCACGAAAGGGGTGGCGGAGGAGGCGGGCGCGGGAGGCAGGGGTGCGTGGGAGGGTATAACGGGAAGCGGTTGTTCCAAGTGTTAAGCCCGGTGACAAACAATCACGGGAGGAGGCCGGGGCAGCAATGCGCTTTGGCGTTACGTCCGTCCAGTCTGGAGTCTGGGACATTCCCCCCCCGGTTTCCGCGGGCGACGCTTTCATTTCATAAAGAGCACCGCTACACACACACGGTTCACGCAGATTTCCCAAGAGCGAGGGAATTTCGGTGGCGCCGTCGATATTTGCGTTTTTCCACGGTCGGAAAGCGCAAATCTACCACAGCGACCGTTTTGTTTTATTTCATCACAAGGGATGAAAAGTTTTCGGCAATAAATGTGAAAAAAACACGCCGAAATTGTTGTCTCATCACGTCGATACGAGGATCAAAGAGTGATGGGGGAAGCTGATTGCCGCGGATGTGACAAAAAGGCATAAAGGGATTCAGTCAATATCACATTGCTTTTGTTCAGTTGTACTCGAGATCGTGAATACGAACGTAATGACTATGTTTTATCAGCGTAACGTATGGTATCTAGCGGAAAAAACAATAGTCTGGGTGGTAAGCCGTCTGATAGTGTTTTTTCCACCGTAGGGAATGTATTAGATTATCCTCCGCTAGAATGTCTAAGTTAGAGAACTAAAGCCATTCAATTCCCTACGATCAAAACATGAAAATAATAATGGGGATTGAGAAAAGACAACCTCAACGCTTTGCGTTAATCCACGTTCGCGAGAAAATTCATTAAAATTACCGCTAAATGAGCAGGGCACTATCGCCAAAGTCAGTCAATTCGCAATAAATCTTGTCAGCCCGAGGCTGATTCTGTTAGGTAAGAAAATCCAAACACTAAAATGAAATTCTTAGGACAATAATTGTCCGGGAAAATGCATTAAGGCAAGATGTTACATAATTCTAAATAGATTAATCATTTATAAAATAGAATACGATACATATTAAAATTGAATAACTTAAAAAAGGCAAGAGGATGACCTTTTTCACAATTTCCTCGTTTTTCTTCGAGCCCAAATTGGTCAAGGAATTGATTCAGACCAAACTTTGTGGAACCAAGTCACGTTTAATAACAATGATAGGAAAGTATAAATCAATATAATCATTTATTACGGTGGTTTGAGGAAATTATTGCCTTTTTCAACGTTTAAATATTCAAAGATCGTTTTTCTGAACACTCAAGTTCTATTTTTCAACTGCCGCACGTGGAATCGATATGGTAATGTGGCATCGATAATCGATACAGCGTCAGAATTATGAACGAATTACCCTAATTTAGTGAATCTGGAGTTTAACACCGCGTGGGTGGTATGGAAACGTTTTTTTTTTGCAGCGCCACCCGATCCATGCCGATGCACCCACCCAGGATAAAAAAAACTCCTCATCGGCATTGGAAATTTCCTCCCCCTAACTCAAAGCGGATTTCGACTTGGACACGTGCCGAAAATGCCGTCAAAAATCCATCGCTTTTAGCCAATAATATGTATTTCACTCGCTCATATAGAAGATATTTAAATTATTAGTTTGCCAATCGTTTTAAAAATTACAGTTTACCCTCGTTGGATTATCCCTCACTCAAGAAATTAGCTCTGAGAGCGAGCTATAAAAAGGCCTACTCACGTTGAACGTAGGAATAAAGAACATTACTAGTAGGTAATTTACGCTCACGATGCAATTTACCGTGTTTCCACTTCCATTTATGACAATACTTCTCTCATTCCTTAAGCTGACTAGAAGGTTTTTATCCTCTATAATGCCCAATGGACATGGCGTCACCCTATCCTCTCCTGGCTTCTGACGATGCGCCTTCTCTCTCCACATTTGAAGCAGTCTTAATGTTGGCTAACGTTGCGCGTAAGAATGCAACCTGATATATACAATGATAGACAGGAGCCTTATGTTGCTTATAACACTTTACCAGTGGACAAATCACGAACATATGTACAAAAGTTGAAACCTATTTTTCTAGTGAACAAAAAATTCCTTCACTAATAAAATATGGTTCGAATATCAGTACCCACGTAACTTAGCGGCTCATATATACTAAAACAAGAGAGGGACAAGATAATTAGATTCTGTTACCTAAAAAGTAAAAGTAACGGAAAAACCACGTCTGCCTAAAACACTCAACACGGATTTCACCTACATGTTTAACTACGTAGAGACTGGCTGGTAGGTTTCACCCCAAAAAACTCTTCCTGACAGCAAATCCTCGCAGGGCAAGCAAAAATTGCCAACACAATTTTCGTGGAGTAAGTACTGCTAAAGTTTTGAAGTTATTTAAACTTTACATGATTTATTTATTCTCCAGGTTAGGTTCAAATATAAATTATACCTTGAGGATGTGAAATAGTAAAAACTAACACCTTCAGACCGCATTTTGAAGGTAATTAAAATTGTCAAATGAATATTTATGCCGAATATACCGAGCCGGTAAATCGGCCCATTTGCAGATTAAGTGGAGTTTGTACAAAATGCAAATAATTTATTGTTCTTGCACTTAATCATCGTACATTAGGAACATACAGAATTTATACTATATTTAGAGCTCAAATGTAATGAATAGGGATGGGCGGATACATTGTGTAAAGTAAAAATAAAAGATCAGAAAAAACACCACAATTTACACTCTTTCAAGGGCTGGTAGATAATTAAAAATCTTTTCTTGAATACAGATAAAGAGGTCGAATCCTTATAATCCTTGGTAATACTGTTCCATAATCGTGCTCCGACAACAGAAAAAGTTTTTTGAAAAGTGGTTGTCCTATGTTGATAAATGCTGAATTCATGCCCTTAAGTTAACTTTAAGTTACGTAGCTATGTTCTTACAAGCCGTGCGAACGAGCCTCCATTCAATCTCCTCCATCGGCGCTCCCAATCAACTCACGCGTTAACCTTCCAACTCCGGCCCGCCCGCCCGCCTTCCTCCGGCGACCTCTCCCGTCCACTCTCGCTTCATCTCGCATTCAAGGCACCTGGGAGCTCGGCGCCTCGGAACGTCGGGAAAGGGCGGCCGCGATGCAAATCGACGCAGGCGCCGGCCTCACAAGGACTCGCAGATGAGGAGAAGAACCTTGCCCCCCCCCCCCTCTCTCACACTACGTCTCACCCTTGGAGGCGGTGGGGCGGATGGTGAGGGAGAGGCGAATTCCGCTCCGGGGCCTCGCTACGTGCACCCTGAGGGCGAGGAGGCGAATCGGCTGGACGGGGATCGGAGGGGGAAGAAGCGAGGAGGTCACCACAGAGAGCGTGAGTTTGTGCATTTTGCGTGGTGCCAAGGGGCACTGGCGGAAATGGGCGCTGCCGACACCAGGGTCCTCTTAGTAGCCCCTTGAAAACTAGGTGTGAGATACCACAATTTGTAAGTGTGAAGCTCTAAATTGTTCCGAGCAGTATGTCTTTACCGCATGGTAAGCCAAAATTCAGTTTGTGAGGAAAATAACTGGAGGTACAATAGAGGGAAAAGTTTCCAGCGTAAGGCCCACGAATAAGTTCACGGACCAAATAAAGAGGCAAGTATATATGAAGAGATATCAGGAGGTAAGGGAACTAACATTAGACAGGAAAGGGTGGAGGGCTGCACTCATTCAATCGAAGGATGGAACGACCAATGAGAGAGAGAAACTGAAAGTCAGCATACATCGAATTTTTCGTTCATTTCAGTATTGCATTTCAGTATTTTCAGTATTGATTTTTAGGTTTATGTAAGCTCCTCGTCCCAATATCAAAATTTCTGGTATGCACATCGTACCTCTTCCCGCATACACAAGCGACAAAATATATCAATTTTTTTGTGAGGCTATTTTGTGAGAAAATAAATCGGAGACCTTAGAACTTGAACGCATCTCGTATATGTCCCACCGATCCCTCTAAAATTCCTCATATCGTCTATCTCTTCTTATTTCGTCCATAATTCCTATATTCTTCCCTTCTGCGCCTTCTTCGCCTTCTGCGAATCTCCGCTACATCCTCGACTGTCTTTCTCGCCACCTCGCTCACCCTTTCCCACTTCTTCAAAGCCTCAAGGCTACGTACATCCTCCCTTTGCAAAGCCCAATTTTACGACCGATACTGCGCCACGCTCCATATTAGAGTTTTCACAAGCCCTTCTTTTAACGTTTCTCCTCAAATCTGTCCCCATCAATTCCCTCCTCTTTAAAAATGCTTCTTTACCAGGGCATTTCTACACATGATGTCCCCCCACTCTTCCAAAATACTACTCAGATATGTATACACATGAACTGTATGCGACGACTTCCCCGGTAAGGGAGTAGAGTTCAGAGAGCCATACAGAGAACTCTGGGAGACAATTCAAGAGGGTTCCACCTAAATACTTCCATCCTCACGTGACAAACCCGTACGCAGAACAGAACGACAGTCGAGGCAAAATATCATAAATAAAATAATCTCTGAACTCAAGGTAGACGTGCTTGAAGTCATACACTGTATTAATTATACACTATTTTTAAAAACGCGGTCGCGACCGGGTAAAAATTCTTACGCGGAATTATCAAGAGGGATTTCATGGGTTATATATACTCACAAACCAGTAGCCATTGAGTCCGGAGGAACAGAAGCATTTCGCTTCGTACACAGGGCCTCCATTGGGTAGTGCATATGTGTAATTTGAGTCAGGTCTACGAAGTTCATGAGCCAAGAATTCGCACCTGTTTCTGATCTTATTTTCACTAAACTGAGTATAGATTGGTTTCTTCCAGGTATCATACATAATTTTAATCATATGAATGAAATAAATTTATTCATACGAATGATAATCCTTCTACGAAATTACCGATCCACTGAAAATACCACGTACCGGCTGCACCTTAATAAAATTTTATTGTTGCTTAGGTAAAGATAAAAAAGATAATCTTTCCCATAACTAGTACAAAATACTGCAAATAAATTCACAGGAATTATTGTATGAGGATATTAGCCCCATTTCCAATTGGTATTTTTATTATTATTATTAGGAAAAATATATCACCCATGAATCAGTGAATCTAAATACTTTTAGTCCCAAGGGGCACAATCCTCAAGAAAATAAAACTATCATACTAGGAGAAAATTAACTCCACATTCACGCGACCACTCCACGACCACGCGTCCACATAGAGACAGACAAAAATCTTAGTTTTAAAAATCGATATTTTTCTTTTTCGAGGTGTCTGATTAAGACAGCCAACTGTCCGAGATATAACTGTAGAACAATGGATACCTATTGAAGAAGAAATTTGATTTTCCAACCCAAACGGGCATTCTCATTGCAATTAGATTCGCCGGAGCGTAGCACATTTAATCAGCGGATCATGGAAACACAAGCTCCAATATAAATTAACGAATTGCAGACGTCACATCAACGATTTCTGAAGGGCCTGCATACAAGTGAAACGTTACGTATTCATCCACGCGTTTACACTTACCGTTTGACACGGCGGATCGATTTTAAATTCATGCATTTTAAAGCCGTGGAAATTCATAAGCGCAGGAATTTGCCATCATTGTGTTTTGTATTAGTGGTCTACAAAAGTTTCACACTTATTTTCGTAGCATACTGCCACTTCAAAGAAAAAATCTGCAGGGAAATGGGTAGAGCCGTAAATAAATACGCTGGTTAAAATTTAGGTTAATCCTTTTAAATAAAATCGAAACCGATTTGTTCACAGATGACGTTAGATATATATTGAAGAACCCCTGCGTATTATACTAGGTTTTATCAGATTAACAAGATTAGAGAGATAGATTGTCGTACCGATAGAATTAAAATGTGATTTTCCCGCGAACCATAAGAGAGAAGAATAGGCAGCGTAGCAAAGGGATAGGTAGGTGAAATGTAGTAGTCTGTAGTGCATGATGCATGTAATAACAACCAATGATCCCTTTCTTATAATGTAGATACTAACCATCTAGCTGCATGTGACCCTGTTCTCTAGCATGTCTCCCTTAAATATCCTACTTGCATGGCAATAGTGCATGTTTGTGATCTTCACCCCCTGCCACACACCCTCGAGGTGGCTCGCAGGGTATTACGTAGACGTAGACGTAAAGACAATATCTTGTGCATGTGACTCTGCCTGAAAAAGCTTCAAGAGAGTTACAGGGTCCATACGGTTTATTACGTATTAGTTATAATACGGTTTAGTTATAATATTTTTCCAAATCATCTGGAATGATATCACAAACTGACGATAATAATAAATAGAAAAGTAAATTTTCAGGAGTAGCATAAGTTAATAATGTAGCAGAATATCGTATTCAAAACATAATAAGTTCAAAAGGAATCAACCCCACAAAACATACACGAATGTTGAGGCTTACAATGAATAAATGTTTCGCCTGGAATGGGAATCAAACCCCGGATCCCCTACTTCAAGGGGAAAGATTTCATGTAAAATGTGATTCGCATTTTCCCAGCAACACGAAGGAAACATCTTCCAAAAAAAAGTCTACTGAAATCACCATCTGACTTACCTCAGCAAAAAAGAATAGGTTATTATAGGAGTATCGAAAAGCAATAAGTATTACAATCGCAAGAGTGCAACACGGAAAAAGTGGTAGGAAGAATTTCGACAAAATACGGTACCACGAGAAAGGGTCCGATTTTTCAAATAAGAATATAATAGAAGAATAATTTATTACTCAACAGTTTTGATACAATGTTGTGTACAATTATCAAGGAGCATTAGGCAGCCTCAAAGGTAACAGACCTGTGCGGAGACTGTCTTCTATAAATGAAATGCTTTGCTGGCATTAAACAAAAATATTTTGGAAAGCATATATAATAATTAACAATAGACGATTTCATTTTTTGCTCAATCATGAACAAGAAAAGCAAATACAATAACAATCATCCATCCTGCGTATATTCATATAATACACGAATTATTACAAGTTTATAACATAGGGTACATGTACATTCATTGAAGATCTAGTATAGTACGTTAATATCGTCATGCGCCAATATCCATTCCTCTGAAAATTTCAAAAATTCCTTCTTGTTTTTTTAAACTTTTAATGGATTCAGATAAGGCGTTCCATATCTTACTGCCCATATATACGAAGGATATCTTAAACAACTTAAGATTTGGTTTTGGAAGCCGTGCACTTAGCTTCCTTCCGGAATACATGCACCGGAGCCTCATTACAATTTTCGCCCGATTGTGGCACGCGAAAATGCAAAAATAAAAACGTTCCGTCACTTCCGCTTTCCCAGACCGGCATTTCCACCCTCCCACTCCCAAACATCCAAATTCAAACCCTTTCCCCAGGCCGAGCATCAATCACACGAAATGATTTTCCATTTTCCCAATTTCCCCGAAAACGAAACCCATTTACTGGATTTATCATAATACTCCCCAAACTCCATCCATCTGCCCCACATGCGGCAAACACGAGTAATACACAGGCGTACACGGACACTTTTAATTCGAGCCACCCCATCCCTCTTTGACGTCCCGCAAAAACGGATAAACATGGAATACCCACCACTGCAGCAGGTAAACGTACACCAGGGCAAAACGCAGCTACCCCTCACATGCACACGCTCCATGCTCATAGCGAGCGATCCGGCATTGAGCCGGGAATAAAATTCAGATAAAAAGGTGCACAGCGGAGGAGGGAAGGCGGGGAGAGTGGGGGATGGAAGACGTGGAGTAGGGAGGTTTAAAAATGTCATTTTATTTTCTCGGAGGAAAAAAATATTTGCAAAAAAAACAGAAGGCCTCGCGGAGTCGCTGTTTTTTACACCGCCGCTGCAAAAAGCGACGCTTGGAAACCGCCAAACGCGAGGCAGACCGGCATCATTCCAACGTTACCGACCCCTCCACCCACCTAACCCCCCTCCCCAAACAGGATAAGCCCCCCCCCCGTACAACCTATACTATACCCCCCGCAAACCCTGTTCCGCCTCCCGCATTCCGATGTACACACAAACACACAAATACGAACGTACACCAGAGTTCGTGGAACACCCCCAAACGAACTGTGCTAGAGAGAGCGCTCACGCCACCCAGCCACCCACCCGTCGTCCCCCCACACCGAACACTTCAACCGGTTGATTTGGCCGACGAATAAAACGCCGCGCGCGGAATACATAAAAATGCACATCGGCCGCAAACGAAGTCCCACCCTTCCCTCCCCCCCCCGCCCCCCTCCGCAATCCCTTTCCCCACACTGCCAGAGCGCAAACGGAATGTTTCAAATGGGCGCCGAGTGCATTTGACAATGCGGTCCCCACCCTCTTCCGCCCTTTCCGCGCAGTTCCCACCGCCACCGTCGCGAGAGCCGCTGCCCCATTTGACTCCTCATTCCAAACGCGCGCAAACAAAATCCAACCTCCCGACAAACATATAAAATAACCTGCCGCCCGCCTCCCACTCAATCCTCTTCCCCCTTTTATGCCATTCCGATACGCCACCACCCACAATAAATAAAGGGTGAGATGCACGCGAAAGAATAAATAAATTTAGCAAATAAAACAACAAAACCCGGTCGATCCTGGGTGGGAGAGAGAGAGAGAGAAGGGGGAGAATATACGGCTCTCCTCCTCCTCTTCCCCGACCAGAGGAATTTCAATATTGCACGGAATAAACGAATCAAATGGATAGGTTTTCGACTGATGGAGTGTAGCAAGAGAGAAGGATAGCAGGAGTGAGGGAGAGAAATGGAGAGGAGGATAGATGGAGCTCTTGGTGGTGAAAGAGACGGCCGGAAGGGGGGGGGGGGGCAGAACCGAAAAATATTTCTAAATAAAAAACACGAGCGCGGCGAGGTGTGGAGACGGCGGAAGACGTGTCAAATGGGACGTGGCGATGAAAGGCGACCGGCCGGAGGAAACAAATGGCCGGGCGGATGTGACACGGCCCTGGAGCCAGCTCCCATCTTCCGTAAACTCCCGCTCTCCTGTGAACGTCCGGCGAAAATAAAATATTCTCTCCCGGATTCCCGGTCGTTTCCTTAAAACTCACAACTTCCTATCGGTAATTACGGCGACCGAATCTGATGATATTTTTATCGAGAGTAGACGATATGGCCGCGATGACTATCAAAACTATTATCGCGGAATTATTTAATGCTGCGCATGCAGGTATAAATTATAAACGCGAAAATAGCTCATTTCAATAATAGTTTTATTCCCACACTTATTCATTATAGAAGCAGGTCGAAATTAATTATTATCTCTCCTCCAAGTAAATAAATTCTTTCGAATTAATGTAGTTTTCCTTGACCTTAACATTTTGAAATGACCAGTCCTATGATACATCTTAATTAGATCGGTAATTAAGCACTTAGGAATACAACTACTTGGAACAGTTTTACGAGAGAAACAGGCAAGATGTAATTACAGTAATAAGCGAATGAAATATATTTTTAAACGATTAAGGATAATTCACGTTCTCCTGAATTCTCACTTTATGCAAAATGAAGGTGTTCATCGTAGGCTACTGTCTGCGAAAACTAAAGCGTCTTTGTTTTCCGAGATTCATTCCGATCACTTTAATCCTACATAGTTCCTGGATAGAGATTTGCAGGGCAATAATTCATTCAAATACGGTTTTCATACAAATATAGAAATGAAAATAATAAAAATAATATAATAAAATAGTAAAAATTAATATACTTTGAATTAATATTTGCAAAATTATATAATAATGCATGCTAAGACAGTATTATTCTCCCAATGCATTCCGTTTGGCATCCAAGTTTCTGCAGAGGATACGGCATCCAGGCCTGTGTCAAATGTCAACAGTGACGCAACAGTTATGAGTCAGTCATTGAGTCAACAGCGCATGCTTAAACTAGTGAAAATTTTAAAAAGTAAACGCAAAGTATTACGGTAAGGGTAAATACTTAATTTGTAAGAAGTCTCCAATTAGATGTAAGAATGCGGAAAGTCATAACTGCCTTGGTCCATCAAGGTCTTTATTTTACGTACACTCTTTCCGCGAGCTAGAGATGTGATACAGTCAAGATACAGCACACCCTTTTCCTCTGCGATAATATGATTACGTTCATGATTGCCAAATCAGGGATACTCATGAAATAAGCGTTAATCCTGTTGACATTGCTGATCAAATCTATTCGTCGTATCGATCGCGTATACGAAGTGTGGCCAAACCAGTGCGAAGCAGCTTCTCATAAACTGATCTACTGGTAGGTATACAATTGAATGATACTTCTCCTTTCTACGTTCCATAAATGATTATCGGATATTCTGATAACTTCCTGGATTTCGTCATGCCATACCGCAACTGCTTTCTGCACCTGGCGTCACAATAGCCGTCTTTTTCTGGCCCCATGCGTACGCGTCCAGAGGTCCCTCTTCGTCTGCACGCCCGAAGGTTACGGCTAAAATTACCCAATTCCCACAGTCCGGGAAGTCTTTTGCGATTTGAAGAGGGTTGCGCATTACTTTATCATAGACTAAAGCCCTAAATCGCATTCCTGCCCTTCATATTGCATCACCAAAATTTCACGACATTGCTATGTCTGAGAATTTTGAGGCTTAGAGTGGAAAACTTAGTGAGAAAATACACTTACGTTTAAAAAAAATCTTACACAAAAACAAAGCATGACTCTAACAAGAGACACTATTAACAAGTAATTCACCATAGTCACCATTCCTTTTCTCTTATTCACCCCTTTTGAGGCTGGTGTCTTAATACCCTATGCCATTGCCCCTGAGGCGCTTTGCAGGATCGAGGAACAGCATTCTAGAGGAAGTTCTGGGAAAGCATATGAAACGGGCGGGCTAAATTACATAGCAGAGCAAGGAAGAACCTAACCGAATAAAACGTGCAAGAAATAGATAACCCAATGTATTCGAACAGAGTGAAATGCCTCACGATTATCTTATAACGGATACGCGTGATGAAGACCGTCGCTCAAAAACAAGGAATTTCTGAATGGAACGAAAAAAGAAACAAGGACGGCCATTAATCTCCACTTTTTCAAACGGTGTCGACCATTTTCGCCCGAGAAACATAAAAAAAATAACTTTTTAATTAACGCAGCAGTCGTACCCTTCCCAAAAAACGCCTCTCCCAAATTGAAACTCCACTCTAAAAGGTGGGGCAGTACGACGAAAGAGATAAAACAGTTTGGGCGAGAGAAACGCCCCAGACTGCCCCCTTCCAGAAAAACCTCGATGGGAAGCGGGGCTGTTGGGGACGAGAGAGCAGGAAATAAAACTCTCCCCGACATATATCAAATGAGAAACAGTTTGGCGTAGCAACCGGCCAAGGGTGCATATTGCGTATTTCTTTATTTTTAAGTCCAAGTAAATTGTCAAAAGCTCTATACTAATTCTACTCCAGAGTTGAATGAATAAAGTGTAGGTACATTGAACATTTTGCCTCTGCAGAGGCGTGCACATTCAACGGAGATGGAGCGAGGACATCGTAAATAAGTGTTCAAAAGAGGCAAAAAGATCGATTGATTCCCAATCACGACGGCAAAAAATGCAGTCACTACATTGTGGAAGAAAAATAAATCACAGAGTGGTATGTTAAGCCTAATTTCCAATCATTGCATTTACAAATGATATTGTACGAAGTCACTCGCAAGGGTGCATATACACCAAGGGTTGAAATGCGTCATGAAAAAAAATCATTTGACTTGACCGGGATTCGAACCCGGATCACCCAAGGGTTGAAAATCGCCTTGGGGGAAGATGGCTGGGAGATCCGGGTTCGAATCCCGATCGACTCAAATTATTTTTTTCAAGGCGAATTTCAATATTATGCAAAGGCAAGTTCCTAAAGCGTTGCGAAAAAATAAAATAGCGTAGCTTCTAAATAAAATACAGCCGATACGATGTATCTCATTTAATTTGAAATCGAAAGATAATAGAAATGTGATACAAAAGTAAAATTTTAGTGCTAGAGTGATTCAGACAAAATTTCTTATGCCACAGAATTTACGAGTGTGACACCAAAGGAACGGAAGAAATGTGAGACGATAAAATAATCACGGTACAATAGGAATGGATAAGACGGCAGTCCGGAGAGCGACTATGATAACGAAAGAGAAGTGGAAGCTAGTCGAAACCGTGTGAGCGAGAGGATATAAAACCTGAAGCAGAATTGAAGGAGCCTGGAGAAACGTAAAGGTGGGAAGGGAGGCAACTGCGAGTGGAGAACCATTGGAACTAAGGCGGCTGGAGGACTAATCGTGAGTCATCAAGAGCAGAGTTTACAAATATTTGAAGTAAGTCGAAAAAAGATCTTGACATAATTACATCCGTTAACACGGCGTAAATGACTATACATGTAGGGCAAATAACTACGCAGGTGAAAATAACCATTGACATTGTAATTTACAAGATGCGAGGATTACGATTAAAAATATTCATCTTAATTAAATCATTGTTATGACGAGGGCTGACGGCACCGAATGCGAAATTCAAACGAGTTTCAAGCGTAAATACGTCGAGTTGTTACTCGGAATGATTCCTTGATATTTGTTTGCAGCCATTAGCATAATATGAGACGTATTATTTCGCGTTCATAGGGGAAAAATGTACTCACAGCAACGAATTATTTCGAACTATACGTAAAGTGCTATATGTTACATTAGATTCAAAGTGCCACGAAATCAAATCCGTAACGATAAATATTTCGCCACTTCTATGAATACATATTGGTGATAAGTACGTGTTTGCAAATTTTCACGCAAATCTGAGCATACACAAAAATTACTCCAATCACCTTCCAGAGTAGGCGAGAAAAATGATGCCGGAGATCCGGTAGAGCATAGGTGGAATAGGCGGGTGCGAGGGGGGGGGGAAGTAACTGAAGTATAGGAGGGAATTGGAGAAATGTTAAGGTACTTCTTAGTCACATGAATTTATTCAAGAAACTAATTTAACTGTGAAACTATGATGTAGAGCTAGTATTTTCCAAGTGAAATTTCGGATCGATTTACTCCAAGGTTGGCGAGGGATTTCTCATTAAAATCGACCGTTTTTACTCTACGTTACATGACAACGAAGAAGAAGTACTACATTTCTCATAGCTAAAGAGTTATATATTCAAGACACATTAAAAAACTAAACGAAAAAAGCTAAGATATATCTAAAGCGAACATCATTATTTTTGAACGAGTGACTGCATAATAATTCTGAATGAATTAATAAAAAATCAATCGTAAGTGAAAAAATAAGAAGCCAGGATCAAAAATACGGCGAAACTGCATGAATCAATTGAAATGTAATTTTTCTAAGTTTTGAAAAATGGGAAATTACACTGAATTTAGGAATATATTGAAGACGGAGGATTACAAAATTGTTTATAAACGATATTAGATTGATTTTTGCAGTTTATCTATGATTTGCTTAGTAGGCAAAGAACTATCTTTCAAATCAATTGATTGCGGCGTTACGTCGTGGAACGTAAAACATCATAAAAACGTTGCAGAGTTCCACTGTTTTAATCATGTCTACCGGTTTCGACGTCTATAGCGTCATTTTCAAGACAAACTTTTTCTTATATTTTTTGTTTTGTCTTAAAAGTAACGCTACAGACGTGGAAACAGGTAGACAGGAATTTGAACAAATTGGAACACGGGAAAACGTGGCTCAGTTCCACTAAGTTTTAATGCTTTCTATTGCATTCGACGTATATAGAGTCATTTTCAAAACAAACAAAACAAAAAAAAGGTTGTCTTCAAAGTGACGCTATATGCGTCGAAACCGTTAAGCAGCATCAAAACACAGTGCAACTGTAAAACGTATTTATTATGAGTCAAGAACCACCTATCTTAACCCTCTATGGGCGAGCGAGTCAAATGTGCGATTCAAAATCATCGAAATATCAGCTTGCTAAGAGGCTTTTCCATTAAGTTGCAGCAATAGAAAGAAATGTAACGCTTCGGATTTAGTGAGTGGAAAGTTGCGTCTCTTTCAGCGGTTTGTCAAACAATTAGAATAAATGAATGTGTGACGCTACTCACTGACGATGCCGTGCCTGGTGGAGCTCTGAAATAAGTAGTTTCAGCTGTCATAAGAAGAAATATTGGTAAAGTTTAAAAAAAGGTACGTTACGAAGGTAGTGTTGAAGTATACCATGAGCAAATATTATCTTGTAAATTATTATTTTAAGTTAAATACAATACAAATATGTTACATTTATAACAAAGTAAATGTTATTATCAAATAAATTGCAATTTTTTAAAATGCTTAAAAAGCCCTCTTAAAAAAACTAACATATCAGCAGTATTAATTTTAATGCTGATGTTTCATAATTCCGACCATAGGGGGTTAAGTATGGGCGGACGGTTTATTCGGGCGGAGAATGCGCGGCATAGGAGGAGGAAGTGAGGAAAACGACTAGGAATGAGAGGAAGGGGAGACGGGGACTGTGTGAGCGAGGATCATACGTGAATTACAGGAGGAGGAGGAGGAGGACGGAGAGACGCTCAACTTAAGGGGAGGGCGCTGGAACGGGCGAGAGGAGAAGGGACGGGAAGGGGTGAGGAATCGCGAAAAAAAGATGGGGAGCGGGAGGGCGGAGATAGGATGTGGGCGGGATGAGGGAGGGGAGGGAGGCCTCCATGGCATTTACAGAGAGAATTTCCAATGCAAGGGTCCAAATGGATTTGAGCGCGAGGAGGCTATTCATTCCGCCTTCCCCCCCGCCCCCCTACAACGAACGGAGAGGGGAGAAGCGCAGGGCGAGGGGTTTGGGAGAGAGGAGAGAGGGTTTGTGTGGGAGATGATGTCGAAAGAGAGGGATGCGGGTGAAAGGAAGAGCGGAAGAAAAAGTAAAATGAGAAGCGAGAGAGAGGGGGGGAGCGGGAGGAGCGGGGGGCCGGGGGTAGGGGCGAGCGATATAGATTCCTGTAAAGAGGATTAAGGAAGAGGTCCCTTGATGAAGCAGAATCTGCACGGGAGAGAAACGTTAACTTAATGCAAGTTGTTTCGAAGCGAGCGCGAGAGGCATAAAGGGCGAGCTGGGTGGTGAGGGGGACGTTGGGGAGGGGGGCACGGAGTGAGAGAGGTTGAGTGGAGGAGGGTGAGCCTTTTCCGGGTCCTATGGCATCACGAAGTCAATTAGAAAGACTTGGGGAGCGGGATTAACACTGGCATTGAAAGATTTTTTTTTCTCTCTTTCAACCTACCGGGAATTGATGAGTAAAACTTCCGAGCTACACAAGGATATGGAAGATCGGAACAAATAACAGGGTGTCCACTGAAGTCAAAATATAAAATTCAAGCATGATTCCAGGTTTTCAAGGCTAAATTAATATATAATTCCATGTTATAATATCGCAGCTTTTGTATGAGCCAAAGTGATGTTTTTCAAGTTTTATGTGGAATATGAATTTTTTCTAGCTAAACCCACAAGTAAGAATAAAGAACCCCAACCCAAGAATAAAGCAATTAAATAATTATAAATAATCAAATCAGAAAAGTGTTAAAATAAAGTAATGAAAAAATATATGTGATTTCATTGGTAGTAAGCTTTATTTAATTTATTTATTTATTTATACTCAAAACCCCGAAAACAGCACAACAAAGGCATTATACATCGGGTGTTTTAACATTAACAATAGACGAACACACACACTCATGTCCCGGGCAGATAATATTCTACCCAGGCGGTACTCGAACCCGCGACCATCGGGTTAGCAGGCGAGGACTTTACCCCACCGCCACCGGGTCCAATGATTAATATTAGGTATTTATAATAGAAATTATAATAGGAATTATATTGGTTATAAGACGATAAACCAGAAGTAGGATAGAAGTTTTTCTACTTTATTATTTTTACTTTACTTTCTCTGCTAAGTTCTCGCCTTCGATTTATTGATTCATACCAACGGTAAATCCATTACATTTAGTACAATTATCAAATAACAGATATATTTATGACATCGTTGTTCATTTTAGTCCGAGGGGCATGCAACTCTGAGAAATGGAGGACGCTTGTTGAGAAATGGTCGCGAAATGGACAGAAATGATTAGAAATTGACAGAAATGGTTAGTAATGGATAGAAATGCACAGAAATTGTTACAAATGGACAGAAATGGATAGAAATGGACAGAGATGATTAGAAATTGATAGAAATGGACATAAATGGTTAGCAATGATTAGAAAGAGACAGAAATGGACAGAAATAGACAGAAATGGTTAGAAATGGATAGAAATGCACAGAAATGGTTACAAATGGACAGAAATAGACAGAAATGGTTAGCAATGATTAAAAATAGACAGAATTGGTTAGAAATAGACAGAAATTGTTAGAAATGGATAGAAATGGTTAGAAAGGGCTGGAAATGCACAGAAATGGTTACAAATGGACAGAAATGGATAGAGATGGACAGAAATGATTTGAAATGGATAGAAATGGACTGAAATGGATAGAAATGTACAGAAATGGATAGAAATGCACAGCAATGATTAGAAATGGACAGAAATGGATAGAAATGGTTGGCTATGGACAGAAATGGTTATAAATGAATAGAAATGGTTAAAAATGTACAGCAATGGACAGAAATTGATAGAATTGGACAGTAATGGATAATAATTGACAGAAATGGATAGAAATTGTCCGAAATGTACAGAAATGAATGGAGATGGTTAGAAATGGATAGAAAAGGCTGAAATGGAAAATCAGCTGTTATCATTGCAAATCATTGACTTTCAGCGGCTCTATACTCTTTAAAATAAACTTTACACCTTCATGCGTCACTTTGTGGAAGTATTTCATAATAGAATCCATATTCAAAATAAGCCTAGTACTTCTCCACAGTAAGTTTGAAATATCAAAACTTTAATTATGAATAAGGGAATTCCGGGAACGAAAAGGTATTCATGGCAAAATATTCAACGTCCCTTTATCCTAATAACTATTTTTATATGATTTATTTATTTTTTTATTTATCTTCACTATCCCGAATACAGCACAATATTCCAATTTACGTCGGGTGGATAACAATAACAACGGACGAGACACAAACACCCATGTCCGTGGGCAGATAATATTCTACCCAGGCGGTACTCGAACCCGCGACCCTCGGGTTAGCATGCGAGGGCTTAACCCCGCCGCCACCGGGGCCGACGAAACTTATTTCATACAAAGGTGCATTTTTGACTGGGTTTAGTACGCAAAAAGCATCGAACTGTTACTCAAACATTCCAATAATGCACGTTGTTCATATTTATTAACGCAAATTTGTATATCTTACAGAAAATGAATCAGTAATTAGAACTTTACAGACGTTTAAAAATGAGTTCCGACTACAAGTGTACCTGAAAATGCAGCAAGCTAAGAAACGCGTTCTACGTTTACCACAAATAATTGTGGAAAAGTACATAGCTAATTTTCAACATGGATTCGAAGCTAATTTTCAACATGGATACGAAGCTCACTACACCATTTTCTTTGACGTCAAACAAATGTGCTCTTCACAATTTTGAAACAAATAACATTGACAACCTACAAAATAATGATCAATCTATTTGTCTTCTCCGTGTCTGACGTATTTCGTAAAAACACCGGACGCCATAAAGGTTACGACTTGTTTGTTGAGTCTTCCACGCCGGCCGGAGAATAAGATCACTCTTGGCATAGATACTCAAAGAAATATTTACAGGTAATTAAGGAGCAAGCAAATTCACTATCTTGCATTAAACAAAATGGATACGAGGAAAAACTAGTTCAAAGCGGATTTATGGTATATGAGGAAGAGTTAAAACGTAGAATTGATTACATGTACGTAAACGCGACAAGAACGGTGAGAAGCAAATAGAGAAATGTCAACTGTCGACAAACTTTTAAATGAAGGTATCAAAAAGTCATAAAAGGACAAACGCAAACAAGCAGGCACACAGACAAACCAAATTTTATGGAAAGTGAGGAGTTAGTGTAGAAAAAAAGACTGCCGGGAACGCAGAGGTATTAATGGCACCAGATTGAACGTGCCTTTATCCTTATAACTAATCCATACATAGGTGTATTTTTGGCAGGTTTGAGCGGGCAAAAAATTGAAAAACATTGCTGCTTGAGTAACATTTCAATTTATGCACGTTTTTTATAAAAATTAACGTAAATTTATACCTCTTACAAAACATGATTCAGTTATCACAATTTTCCAAACGTTTACAGATCAATTCCGATTAGCATTATATCACAGCACTACTGTTGCGATCAGCATCTATTTTACAAATCCGAGACAAAATCTTTTACAGTAAAGAATCAGCGGTGAAGATGGCCGCATATGCCACCATCGTAAATCATAAAAACAACATACATTGGACCTGGTTCAAAGGCATGCAAATGTCAAGCAGAGATTAAATTTTATCTTTTACAGTTTGTTCCCGACTTTTTTCAAAGAAACCGCGCAATTAAAAAGTGGTGCGTATTGCTAAAATAACATTTGTCTGGATTCATGCTTTCGTAAAATTTTAGAATGAACAATTAATTTCAGATATGAGCAAATATAACACCAAAATTTTGTTTAAATACTTGTTCTATCGTTTTAAAAACGAATTTGAAAGAATGTTCATGCAATGTTACCATCACATAGGAAAAAATGTGTGACAAAATATAAATAACCCAGAAAAACTGAATTGAAAGTGATTAAACATTTTTGGCTCTCACGATAAAAAGATGTTTTAAAATTCGGTATGTACCGGGCGACAGAGCTAAGAAATTCCATTATGTTGCAGAAGCAAAAACATACCTCATGTCTCAGTCTTTATCGATCAACAATGACAGAAAGAACATTTCATTACGCAAAACCAACACAGAGAAAGGTACAACTGGCCGCTTAGGAACTTCTATTTCCCCTGTGATTTTGAGTATAATACAAAACCATATTTTCAATCAGCATGTTAGCAAATTAAAAAGAAGAGTATTTCATAAAACTATTGCTGCAAGAGAGATCATTAGGGTGGATAAAAAGAATATAAAAGGAAGAGAATATAATGATAAAACAGTCATAGGTAGGTATATGAAAAATTCCCAATACCAGATAAAACGGTACGGCGTCAAATGCGTAATCCTACGATGAAACGTCATGTTTACGTGGATTCGCTGAGGGATAAATCTCATAATTTTATAACGGAAGCATCTTCATTATTTTTACCCCATTCTGCTCTTCGAATAATCCAGAACAACACACTGAATGGTCGCATCAAAATTTTTCATGATTAAGGGAGGATTCGATGAGAAAAAAAATAACTCGCCGACAACCGATACTAATTAAAATATCTATACGTCCGACAGCTGAAAGGATCAAGGACGGAAAGGTGCACGTCTGCCCGCACAGCGATCATTTGGAGATGGCCGCGCCCAAGGGGAAGCTGCGGAAATCCGCAAAAATTCCCACTCAGGCCCGAGTGGGTTGATTCGCCTTTCCGCGCCAGATTAATGCGGCTCGGAATCAATTTACACGACATGCGGGGAGGGGACTGTCGGCGGCGGTGGTGAAGGGAGCGAGCTGTACACAAATAAACACGAGCGGGGCGTCGGCGAAGTCACCAGCGCGGGAGGATGAGCGCGTCGAGCGCTGTGGAAGGAGCGGACGGACGGGTGCGGAGGGATGCAGGGACGGGTGCGGGACGGGGAATGAGGGGAGTGCCGCACGACAAACAGCAATCACGTAAGCTACTGCGACCGCAGCAGCTGTCACACAGTGCGCGAGTGAGGCGGCGGGAAGGGGGGGGGGGCGGACAAGATGGCGACATCTCACGGGTGTGCATCGAGGGATTCACGCGGTTAGGGAGACTGTGTCAATTCTGAGGCGGGAGGCAGAGGAAGGAGGAATTGGCGGATGGGTGGACAGAGCACGCGACGCAGAGGATGTGTGGGCAGAGAGCGAGGACGCGTACGACTCGCAGTTGTGTACCGAGTCCGGCAGTCACGCCCAAAGACTTTTCCTGATCGACAAAACCAGAGAAAAAACATAGCAAGAGAACGATGACATAGCGGGCAGGCAACGAGAGGGTTGGCGGCAATCAGCGGTTAAGGGTTCCAAAATCAATACATAGTTGGCGACTGAAATAACGAGTGGACGTCGTCATTTACCAGACCATCATCATCACTGGTCGTTCAATCCTTAGATTGGTTGGCTGCAGCCCTCCACATGACTGCAATTAGTACATGAGTTTTTTGTGAGGAACCTTGTCGAATTCTTTCTTGAAATCAAGGAGTATGAGAACAACAAGTAAACATAAGGAATTAAAAATTATCGATCTTAAATGCAATACATCGTTTAAAATAACCGAATAACAAGAGATCTCGAAATAGCAAGAGCTCAACATCGTCGACAACTTCGACTAGTAATATTTGTCCTTCTTGAGAACGAGTATCGTTCAACACTAAAAGAACCTGGAGAGAAAATATTATGCAATAATTTTTGCCATTTTACTACAGATTAAAAATGAGAAGATGCCGGAAAAGAAAAGAGCTTAGGATGTGGACATTATAGAAATCTGCCATTTCACTGAGAGCGTACCGTATTTACAATGAGACGCAATTGAAATATGAGCAAAAAATAATAATAACAGAACTATGACATTGAAACATGAAACAAACTTATAACCCACCAAGGACTCATGTGTTACCGCAACTGATGGTTGCCGCAGAGTGTAGAAGATATCATTTATTGTTCGTTGAAGCCTAAGATTGGTTGACTGCAGCCTTCCATCCTACACTATCAGGTGCTAGTTCCATTACCTCCTGGTAACTCTTCTTCTGTACTTTCCTCTTTATTCGGACCATGAACTTATTCCTGGGTCTTACTCTGGGGACTTTTCCCTCTATTCTGCCTACACTTATGTCCTTCTGAAACTCATTGTGTCTCCGAGTGTGCCCAATCCAATTGGTCCGTCATCATCGCGATTACCAGCTATAACCGAAGACATATTTTTGCTATTTATCCACAGAGGTTCTATATGATAGCAACGTCTGCTTAAGTCACTCATCAGTAGGATAGCACGAGTAAGGCAAGTTAAAAAAATAACTTAAAAACAAGCCGGCAGTGTGTTCGTACAAATGCGCGCAAAAAAACAACGATCCATTAAATTTCCACAGAAAGATAAGTGCGTAATAAGGTCGAGAGGGATAAATTAAGGATTTCCGCATGTACATCCCTCCGGTAATTTAAAAAAACGATTCGAGAGGAAGTATCTGCACTGAGTGAGGGATGGGAAAGGGAAGGAAGATACAGAAAACAAAAAAAAGTGAAGAAGGTAGAGGAAGAGGAGGAGGTCGCTGCTGAGAGAGGGAAAGAGGGAGGGGAGAGAGGGAAAAAGGGAGGGGAGGGAGGGAGAAATAGGTAATGAAAGGGAGGACGAGATATAGGAAGTTGTCTACGACTGGTATTTGAAGTTTGACTGGTGCAAATATATAACTATACTGATAATTAAACTTAAAAGCAAAGAAAAGCAGAAACAAAGCTGAATGATAAAGACAGCTAATATTTTCGATAATTATGGCACTCTTGAATTACAAACAAAAACATGTCCAGCTCTGCGGTTACGATGTTTGTATCGGCGATATACATCATGTTCAGGAACAATCTAATTCCCTAGATGGTACAAATGTACGATGCCTGTATCGGCGATATACATCATGTTCAGGAACAATCTAATTCCCTAGATGGCACAAATGTATGATTCAATAACAATTTTGCTACGAAAAACAGGTTAAATATTAGTTATACAAAAAAGAATAAATGTTCAATCGTAGAGGCAACCGACAACTGCCATCCGCTCAATAGTGTGTACAAGAGTCCGGCAAAAGAACGTTTATTATTATTATTATTATTATTATTATTATTATTATTATTATTATTACAATCATAGTTACAGTAGACCATTTGCCTAATGGTAACATTAAAAACAGCCGAGTAAAAGAATATACTTTGAAACCTTCTAATTCTTTAACCTATTTTTTAAAATACATAATTTTTTTGGGAAGGGCTCAAATATTTTTGCTGGTAGGTCGTTCCAGTCCCGTATGGTTCTGTCCGAGAAGGAGAACTGTTTAACATTTGTCCTTTGTGATCGACACTTTATCTTGAACTGATGATCATTTTTTCCCACAAAGTTTGGCTTCATTATGGAATTTACTATTTTTTTGTTTTTTTTATTATTTATTTTTGGGGAATGGAGGAAGGTTAGAGAGAAAATATTTAACATCATCGGCGTCAACATAAGCCGACATTTAACGTGGGTTGGAGTGTTGGGATGTAAATAAAGCAAGGTATTAATTTAAAACTTTCGTCTACATTAAAGCACTGTTATGACTTTTTTAAAAGGTTTTTGTTTTTATGAAAGGTTTATGGAGCTCTTAATTCGACACGATACCGAGATATTTATTAGGGACCATTATTATAACAAGAGACGCACATATTCGCATTCAAGAGAAAATCTGCACGTATATTATCGAATTATTTCTAAATATAAGCCAAATGCTACGTGTTAAAATAGCACTAAATTGCCAAGAATCCGAATTGGTAATAACATTTTTTTCGCCCGTCAATCCATCATGCTAACAGGTGCACGTACGCGAATATTCATACAAACGAAAACAGCTCCAAACATCTAAATGAAAAGTGCCAACGGGTCCACAGTTCATCGACCTATTCCATGAATCCCCTGGAACTATAGGAGAGTTTTCCACGAGGAACTCAAGCAGGAATTGGACAATAGTAGTACTTCAACGTGTACGAGCAAGGCAAGTTAAAAATATAACTTACAAAATTACTTCATCATTCAAAATAATTTCACACTTCCTTTCGGCCACTTGCAGACAGATATATCGTAATTTGGAAAAAAACTGAACAATCACCCATCCAAATTGAAGCTGAGTCCAAATAAGCATCAGAGATCGAATAAACACCGGTGCTCCAACATGCAGAGTAATATTGGAACATCAGTTAATTTGGCCAATTTTTTTAATCGGCGTAAATCTGCAAAATAAGTATTATATGGAGTTTGTTCGTAACTTACTGTTAAATTTGATACCAAACACCAAGGAAATCCGTTTGTTTTTACCCACATTGCGCTCTGGTAAGAATACCAGAGCGCATTTAGAGGATAATAGGAAAAAAAAAGGTTAGTAGCACATGACAATGGAATGCAACCAGTAACGAGCGAGGGAGGGACTCGTTCGGGTAGGAAATAATGATTGCCAATTGCCCCCTCAAGGAAGAAAGAGTTTAAGAGGACGCATCATACCCTTCGGTAAGGAAAAGTTCTGCCGAAAATCCACAAGATGGCGTCACTCGCACCCGATCGAGGCGTTTTAGCGTCAGGAGTCTCCAACTCCAGGATAGCCCTCGCACAAGGCAACAGTCGTCGGTAAGTTGTAGCCAAATCTCCGACGCGTAAGTACAGGCAGCGCTGATATAAGATCTGTGAAAGAAGGCTGAACTAATTACATCACCGTCCGAGCACATCATGGCCGAAAACCATTCAGGTAGCTTGTAGAAATATACCAATTACAGATTCTATCTTTCATCCGTGACAGCTGTTACTTAGCATTCCGATAGAGGAGGGATTGATACATCTCCATTAGTTTTAGATATGTCAATAATAATAATAATAGTTTTTATAAAAATACACCCTGCATCTTGCCGTTTTCCCGTTGGATTAATTATGCTCCGAGATAAAATTTTCATGTTTCAGATACGAGCCTCCCTTGGAAAAGGTCTATTCTTTATACTATAAAAATTTCAAGTTGATGGCGTAAGACTTAAACAAAAAATCTGGGGCCGGAAATCATCACAAATCCGACCTGTCGAGCGGGTGTGATGCGTCACCTTAAGCCATAAAGATAAGATGGGGCTCGGGGAGCAGGTAAGAAGAGAGGTTGGAACGTACAAGTACGTTTTTCCTGCAGTTTTCCCTACACACGTACAAGTACGTTCCACGCAGCTGAAGGGTTAACATCTACAGACAACCCTGAGAGTCGCCGTGGGTGTGTGAGACAAGGTGTTTTAAGACACCATACATGTAAAAGGGAGAGAATAGGGAACAGATGGAGGAAAGGAGAAGGGACAAAAGTCTACTGTCTATTGATGAAGTTCTTAAGATGCTCGCTGTCCTAGTTGTAGCCACTAATAGTGCGTGAAAGAGAACTTTTTAGGACAATCGGTTCAGAAGCGATTCCGTATAATTTCGTCATTTAAATCATTCTCCAGATGTACTAAGGAAGTACGTTAGGACACACGCAATGAAATGGGAAGACAATAGGAAAAGGAAGAGGAAAGGAGAAAATACGATATTGACTGTATTTTGTCACAGGACGACTGTATGCTGACGCAGAACCTTAGAGCTTATCAGATGTCGTTTAAGTCATTAATACCAAGAGTGAAGGCGGAATTCTAGGACCTATCAGTTCGGCATTATATATCTCTTATTCCGTTGAATTTATTGGCTCAGCAAATGTACTCCGAGATCAAAACGATAGGCTATGCGTTATTGTTATCCGCGTGGAAGGGCTTCCGGCTTCTGCTCCGTCTAATTTGTTTTTCGGCCGAACATTCGACGCCACTGTCACCATCAACATCGGGAATACTAACCCATTTCTCCTGATGATTTTTCCAGAAAGAGCTATTTAACATCGACCGAAAGAAATGAATACGTAGGAAAAAGCGGAAGCCATTCAAATCCAAGCAAGAGTCACAATGCCGTGAAAATCTACCTTATAATAGATTTAATAGTGCCAGGTGAAACATGATAAAACTCCATAATTTTTCAAGACAGGAATGTAACTGGAAAAGTTACACAAACAATTATTTGGCGGACAAATAAACATTTATGGAACTTTGCCAGCGCATTTCCCTTAAGAACAATCGACCTTTTACATTATTTATTTTTTTTGTATGTATAAATTTATTCTCAATATAATTACAAGTAGAGTCCTGCTAAGCCTATGGCTTGTCAGCAGGTGCTGTTATTAATAAACAAATATATTCACAGCTTTGATCTGTCAAAAACATTTAAAAATTGCTAAAAATCTAAAATATAATAAAATCATATAAATTACTCAAAGACGCAATAAAATCATTAATTCAAGTAGCAAAAGTACAAACTTTTTATTGATACAAATGTATAGAAGAGTAAACAAAAGGACGAAATTTTTTTAAATCAAAACACAACATGTATCCACCATAAATCATTTAAAATATCGTCGAAAAACATAAAAAGTAATTGAAACACATAAATATTCACAAAACACAATTTAAACTTTGCTGTTAAATCATAACTACCTCAGTATATGTATAATTTTTCATAATAAACAAGTGAGCAACATTGATTAGTTAAAAACATTTGAAAATTATAAATGAAACATTTAACAGAATACCATTTGAAGTCAACTGCATTACTTTTGATAAAATAACCAGTTTCACTTCTTTCTTGAATGATGACATTTTGTCAGTTTCTCGAATTGGCTGTGGCAATTTATTGAATATCTTTGGAACAATGTACCTTAATAAGCTCTTACCGTGACTGTTGTAGTATTTTGGAACAGAATATTTTTCAATACAGCGAAGTCGAATATCATGATTTACATTTCTTTATATTTTGAACTTGTTTTGAAAGAAATTGTCACATATTATGACGTACTGAAAAAGTTCAGTTATAGGTAATAAACCTAGTTTAATATATATGTTTGATACATTGGATTCAGTTATATCCAGACAGGATACTATTTTATTTTTAATTTTAATTACCTCATTCAAAAAACTTCGGTACGTTGTACCCCAGATTTATCCATATCGCATGATAGCTTCGGCTAAACCTTGGTAAAGCAATTTTTTCACCTCAATTGGTAACACATATTTCAAGAGTGATAGTTGAAAGAGAATGCATCTTTTTTTTCTTTCCTTTTCACACAAAAAAGCTTTTCACACAAATAATTCAAATGTAATCTGAAGTTGTATTTTCCGTCTAAAATTACACCTAAATATTTAAAATGATTAACCTGGGAAATTACGTAAAATACGAAATAATTGGTAAAACGTTAAACTCGCAGGAGAAATATGGATTACAGAGATAATAATATAATAATAATAATGTTCTATTACTCCCAAACAACATAAATAAAAGACAATCAAGAAGATAGGGAACTTTAGGTAACCTAGAAGGAGAACCTATATTGAGGTTACCATCAAATAAGGAAATAAATAAGTGACCATACATTGTTATTTAACATGAAAAAATATACCAACATTTCAAAAATAATAAATTAACTACATATGTCTTCAATGCAATTATTCCATAATTCAATTTAGATTTCACTAGCGCGTTATAAAATACCCTCAAACTTTCTAATGTGCATTTGTTGCGAATAAGATAAACTTTTGAAAGGGTATATCGCAACACTTTAGTTACAGACTGTGTATTTCGTCCATTTCAAACCTTGACCTAGGGTTATACCAAGAAAAGTAATACTGTTGACACGCTCAATTAACGCAGGATAACAACATGAAGCAGGTGATCAGATGTTGTCATGATATAACAGAATTAAGTTAAATTGAAAACGGTTACAAACATTATAACAAACATATTTCGTTTTACTTGCACTCATATCGAGCTTGTTTGAAGAAAACCGTTTCATTGAGTACTTTAAATCTAACTGAATGTTATTTCTCACTCTTTCCCAAGTTACCCAATCATAACATAAGGCAATATGGTCAGCAAATGCTGTCACATGGCCTTCAAATTGAAAGTTACACAGGTCATTTACATACATCAAGAATAAAATTGGGCCAAGTACTGAGCCCTGAGGGACACCAGAAGAAATACATTTGTAGTCACTGTAGTTGTTATCGACACCAACACATTGCGAGCGATTGGATAAATGACTCCGGAACCAATGAAGACGTATTCCACGAATCCCAGCCTCCTCAAGTATATGCGTTCGCCACTACCGGGATACGAACCCTCGCGATGGGAAGACACTGTTCCATTCTCCACACCATTCCCAACCCTCTTATCGTAAAGGGGAAGAAGAAGATGGGGGAAATGTGGTGGGAAGAGGGTCGATAAAAGGTGGTGTGGGAGGGAAAAGTGGGGAGGGTTGTCTACGCCAAAGAGGGGAGGGTGGGAGAGATAGGGAGAGGGAGACGGAGGAGGTGAAAGGACGTCAATATAGAGTACACGGGCCAGTGAGGACGAACGTCGGAGGGGAGACGACGGGGGATGGGGGAGGGAGAGGCAAGGGGATAGCGCGACCCCCCCCCCCCGTAACGTCCCTGTGTGCCCGCCCCATCATCCCCGACACCCCCTTTCGTAGGCGTCACCACACCGCCGACGCCATGTCATCCGAAAAGCCTCCCAAACCCCTCCCCTCTTCCCTCCCCTAACCATCCCCCCCCACTACCCTCCCGACGGCAGCATCCAGTTGCCATGGAAACCACAGGCGCGCCATTTTTTTTCTCCCCTCCCCCCTGCACCTACCCGCCCGCCCCTCTCGCACCAGACGCCAACACCATCCGTATCCGCGGTCCTCCTCCCTCCACGCCGGCACTACGACACCCTCCGCCATACTCCCTTCCCCGGCGACGTAGAGAGACAGACACCCCTCACCCCTCCGCCCCCAAACCCCCCCGCACTCAGCACTCCGAGTGAGATACGGTCCCCGGTCCCCCAAGCTTCCCCACTCACCCGCCCCCGGAGAAGTTGCAGAGGAGGAGGAGGAGAGGGCGGACAGGCCCCCGGGGGCGTCGAAAGGGAGGCGTCGGCGGGGGCGGAGGGGGCAGGAGGGTCCCCCACCGGGGGTTGGAGGCGGCGGAGGCAATGGAAGGGGGGGGAGGCGGGAATCCAGGTTCTCGGGGGGCGGAGGGTTGGGAGGCTGAAAGGTCCCCCTTCGTTGGGTTGGAGGCGGAGGTATATCCACGCCCCTGCGACTGAGGAAATAAGGCGGGGGGGGAGGCAATTCTGGACCGGGGGCGGGAGGACGTCGAGAAGGAGGGGCGGAGGGGGAGAGGGACGGGGGCGTAGTGGGACTCGACGCGTGGACGCCGACGCTTCCAAGATCGACCGGCGACGCGAAGGGCGGGCGACGGGGAGGGGGGACAGGGCGGGGGCGGAAGCGTGGGCGGAGGCAGGGAGAGAGAAGGGGACGGACCTTTAAGGGGAGAAATGGTGAAGCGAACCCTGTCCGTGGACAGAGAAGAGGGAACGACATAGGGGACGGGAGAACGGTGGGGGAGAAGCAAGGGAAGGACAGTTTGCGGAGAGGAGAGAGAGAGATGGATAAATAATGGACTTGATCCGGACGAAATTGATACCATCAGCATCCCGCCCCCTCTCTCTCTCTCACCAACCCCTCACGTTACATTGGACCCATCACGAGGAGAGGGTGCGCAGTGGATGTGGCGGCAGTCAAAGGGCGAATAGGGAACCGGGGGTTTCATCGGAGGTCCCGACGGTCGAGTAATAAATAGGGATAGGTGACTAACGCTACATCACGTACATTGAGCTCATAACACTCTTAAGATCCACTTTTATAAAGGACGCTTCACACCAGGGGCGATCCCAGGGGGGGATATGGGGGATACATCCCCCCGAAAATTTTGGGTTTTTATGAAGCAATTTTAACAACTAGACGTAGTTATCAAACACAATATTAAACACCTCGATCACTGATGTGAAAAGTATAGTTATCATTATGCTCATTATTATGTAGATATAATGATGTAACAGTTTTATAGTTTTTTTAGGATGACTGAAAACTGCCATAATTTAATGTTAGTCTCCCCCCCTCCCCCCCGAAATAAATTCCTGGGATCGCCCCTGCTTCACACGGTACATTTTATTGTACAAACGAATGTATCATAGATTGTAAAAGAAACTGAATGGTATTAGAGCAGGTTCTATTTCCCGTTCAGTCATTCAGACAATCATACAATTTGCCCCATTATATGGTAAATTTTCTTCACGAAAGAGTTCATACGTTCGTTTGTACAATAAAATGTAACGTGTCAAGCTGCCTTAAAATCTGGTTAGTTATTTTCTGGGAATGATAATCTAAGTCTATGCAAACTCCCATTATTTATTTAGCTAACCGACATTCTAAAGCAAAAAAACACGAAACAATCAATTCTGTGTTAGCAGTGTAAAGTCCAAAATGGGCTAAAATGAGATAATTATTATCTTATTATAAAAATAAAGATGTACTGAATGGCACACAATTATCATCTCAGGCATATTAGAAAATTGAAGAGTGATTTTATGGTACAGAGAACTTTGTATCTTCCAGATTTTTTTTTCTAAAGCCTGAATCACACGATACTTGATCTTGTACAAGTCCGAGGATGCTAGCGAGTACTGGATTTCTAGTACGAAACCTAGCATGCTTGATTGCACCTTCCTAGGAGCTATCACACGATACTTGAACTAGCACAAGGTCTGTTTAGTAGAACGCGGGAAATTGTAATGTCACGAGGGACTATGAAGACGCTAACATAAAAAATTGACGACCGCATTGCAAAGAGCAAAGATGATTGGTCGGCGGCTAATTGGTCCTACTAGAAGCAAGTGTCAAACTATTACCGCACCAACTATTACTATTACTATCAGTGTTAGAGTGGTCACGGCGGAAACAACACGTGCCTTGAAAATGGAAAACAAGTCGTTTTCCGAAACGTCGGCGGATTATGAAAACATTACCCGGTGCGAAGCCCGAGAAAGATATTTAAATATTACCGCACCAATTACGAAAACAAGGATACCAGCTAGTATGCCTGAGATCATGCAGGATTTCTAGTATGCTTGGTCTGTATCACACAATACTTGACCTTACACAAGTCCTAGTAAGCTAGCTAGCATCCTCGGACTTGTACAAGGTCAAGTATCGTGCGATTCAGGTTTAACATGCCATGGATGATAACTTATTTAGCCCACTACGGATTCAACTCCCTTAACACTGCTAACACAGAGTTAAGAAAAAGATTAGAGGAAGGCTGCATTATCTTCAGTTTATCATTAACTAGACATAATAATACCACGCGTAAGACAAAGGAACTACCGGTGAGTTACTGAAAATATGTAAATAGAATAAAATTATCATCAAGAGCATGCAACACATAGCGATCTCACATAAATAATCTACCTGATACGCTCCGCTGGCCGAAAAGTAAATAGAGAAAAGCACTCAAACACCTGGTATTTCCAACAAATGTACTTCAAAATTTCAAAACAAAAAAAAAGTGCCAATCCGCCATTCTTTGGATATGAAAAATCCTCCAAACTGATTATGCTGGTTAAATAATAAAGACACATAGCACTCTATCACCACCGCTACGAAGTGTTCACAAACATCGTTCTACCACAAATAATACACCTCATGTACAATTTAGACGGAGGAATAAACAGAGAGCGAAACAGTAACGTTCCGAGGATGTGACAAACAGAATAATAAACCAATGATCTACCTGATACTATCCGTGGGTCGATAGACATGGAAAAATGCGAAATCCCCAATCATACGCACAGGTGACTGCTCTAATATAAATATAATAAATAATCTACTCAATAGACCCTGCAGATCGTCATAAAGTCGGAAAAAAGCTGAATAATAAGAGGATAATTTACAAAATATCGGTCCAACACATTCTAGAGAACCGCCCCATGTGTAGAAGAATGAACATGGAAAACTGCCTCGTTATCACACGCATGAATCAGAGAGCTTACACCTGATATAAAAAACTAGCGACGAAAAAATAAGGAAATATAAATGAACACCACGTAAATGCGACAATAGCGCTCCAGCAATACGTCCTATGAACAATAAAGATGTATTAAGACAATTTCTGGGATTTATATTTGTGGCTAAAAAGGAAACTATTTATGCATCTCTTTCGTTTTAAAAATCTAATGACATCACATTTCAGAGGAATCAAAATAGATAAAATGTGTTCAGCCAATCAGCTATTTGAATTAGAACACTCATAATCGTTATAATCCTACCCACGAAAACTAACAACAGAGAGAGAGAGAGGGAGAGAGGACATACCTATTAGAACGAACGTACTTGTTAAAGAACTCTATGAGTTATGGAAGGCGAGTGACGGGATAGCAGACAGCATTTCAAGCTGAAAATAACAATGAGAATGTTTACAGCCTTCTCGGTACAGAATACGAATCGGAAAATATATTAAAAAATGGACAACCTCAGCAATGTCTTAAGTAAAGGAGGTTCTCCAGTTGACACTATCGATAGGAATTATTGAAGAAATAAGGGCGTCACAGAGAAAGACAATGGAGGACAGAATTAGAATATTTTCACAAGCTTCAGGAAGAGATTAAAATTAGTGGAAACCACAGAACTGTAGATGTTGAGGGTGAGAACGGCAGTAAATATACACTGTAATTATGCGAAGGGTTACAATATTCACAGCCCATGGGTGCGAATAGTTGTGAACGATAAGTTCTACACACTCCCTCTTTAACTTCAAAGAATGTAGGAGGATAGTATACGATAACTGAATCGACGAGAAAAAAAAGCCCTTACCAATTTTTCTGCTGACCGTATAAATCTGTGAATTGGAGCAGCAAGGTCCCCTTGATGCATATATGGTTTATCATGAAGAATTTCATCAATTTTCACCAAAAACCCACTGTAAACTCCAAGGATTAATCTATAATATTCAACATGCTATCAAAAACATAGCCACATTATCAAGTTAAAAAAAATACACAACTATTATCGACAGGACTGGCCTCGAAGGTATGATTTCAGATTTTTCAAAAACGTCATTCAATCACCACTCCAGCTGTTTGGGTCGATGGATTGAAATTAGGCGAAATATTTATTCGAGACAGAGAATGAATTAATGAGAGTCTGCTTCTCCAGTCTTTTTCGTTTAGCTCGAAAACTCTCTCTCTAAGCATGGCCTTTTAAGCCATTTTAGCGAATAAACCTACGAACGATGTTCTTTAATTGAGCCTTAGAGAACCATTATCTTCAGAGTCCATCCAACGGTTCCGGTAGGTCTTCAGCTATCGAGTCTTTGCTCCCTTCCCAAGCCATATATAAATGATCCTAATACCAGCCTTGGAGTCATGTGAAATCAAACAATTTATTCTGGAGTCTCTGCTCGTCGCCAACGATCACTTCTCCTTCGGGATAGGGGTCGAAACTTCGAAGTAGTTCGTTCTCCACCATTTCCTAATTATAACGAATGATTCCCATCAAGAAAAAATGAATTCATCAAAAACTCTTCATACTTGGGAGTGTAAATCTGAGGCAGGACGAGCGACAGTAATCCAGGCACTGTCTCCACAAAAGGACTCTCTTTCCCACGAGGAGAATGGCGAGTATTTCCGATAACAAAGACCAACAAATTTCAACAAATCTCAACAGAAGCACCGTATAATAGACTTTCACAAAAACCCCTAATGCGAACTCATTTTTGTGATATCCTCGCTTCGGAAAAAGAATGACAGGTTAAAGAGGAAATGAAGAGGCATAGCTCTCAACAAGTTTGAAATAAACTTAATATGTCATAATTAAAATACTGTTACAATAGGCATTCGACCACTACGGGTGGAATAAAAAGTATATATTTTTGTACGTTTTCCCTCTCACTTTATTAAAGAGCACCTATGGTGCGTAAGGGCGCCAATAATCAACTCTACAGGCACACTGAGAGGAGTACGGAGCTCACAGTTAAAAAACCAATATTCGTGCGAATGGAAAATCGAGAAATGCTCTCGCAAGGCGACAGAATTAATAACTGGGCCCGCCATTCCCGAATTGGCAATGCTCAAGCGAGGAAATCCTTCAAATGCGAAAGAGTGACGGATATAACACGCCTCTCCGACGGGTGAAACCGATGCGGGGCTCAAAACGACATCTCAAACGCTTTTGTGTATGACCGCAAAAAAACGCATACATTTTCACATCAAAGCGCTTCGCAGGACGAGCAACACCAAACTATTTTCCCTCTTTGCTGTTTACTTACGTGATTTTTTTGGAGATCAAGTTGGACGTCAAGTGAGCAAAAAGCTGAATGCACGTTTGGCACAAAATCAAATGAACTCCTGGAAAAGATTCCATACGTATCCACAAAAATGTACCAACGTGAGTGGGTACGTGATTATTTTTTTCGGAAATCCGAAGTGCATAGAATGAGAGAGAGAGAGATGAAAAAAACTCCCGAATCTCTTTCTTCCTTTTGGTTTCAATTTTTCCCGATTTATTAAAAAAAATCAATCATTTTTTTCGGGTCATTTTGGCAGGCGCCATGTAAACATGCCAAGTGCATCGACTGCGGACGAGTCTGCTGTTTTTATTCGAAAGGGGCGAAGGGAAAGGGTATTATATGGGAGGAGGGAAGGGAGGATTTTGGCAATGTTCGATGATCATTGCGCGCGGATCGAACAGATGAAAAACGATTCCCGAACCCGCTGAGTAGACAGAATCGCTCAAATACCTTTCCCGCCTGATGGGGTGGCATGCATATGAATGGAGCGGGCTCTCCAACACGAATTGCACGATTGAAGAGAGGAAATTCAACTCAAATTCAACGTGTCTCATGGAAACGCTCGGAAAATTTGAAAGCTAGCACTAAGCGGATTGCTAGCTTTCATTTTTTTTACTCCATCGAAAATTACATAATTAAATCCAAGTGCGCGAAAAAATGGCTAAAGTAGACTGAATTGCGAGCTCGTAATTTTAGTATTTATCTCGTTTACAGCAACTGCTCCCAAAAGTACCATAAACAATGAATCTTATACAGAAGTGATAATGAATGACCAGAAGTCACAGGCATACTTCGATTTCGACAGCCATTTTATATACTTCGTTTGAAATCAGCCAACAGTATCAGAAGGGCGAACAAGAATAGAGAAGAATATACTGTATTTCACCCAAATAAATATACGCCATTTTCAACAAATCTAAAATGGGGGTGAAATTAGACACCCCAGAAGAAATACATGTTTTGGGATTGTCATTCCTTGAATAAATTGGCTGTAGTTCAGCAGCTTGAATTCACAAAAATAATTATAAATTAAATTCTGGCATTAATAATTCATTACAACAGTTTTGAGTGGGAATGAAAATGAAGTACAAGATTCACGCAATTCAATAAAATTGGTACACATACCATATATTAATCACACCATGGTTTTTAGCTGATACTCCACATCATTTTTCTGTAGCAACAAAATATTTAATTTTCTGTGGAAAGTAGTTCTATTACTAATAGATTGAATTTCATTAGGAATTTTTTGATATATTGAAGCGGCGATGAAATCAAAGAAATGATTGTATGCTTCAATATTGGGATTCAATAATCTAATCTTTAATAATATATTCAATATTCTTATTAAACTTACAAAATCCAATATTTGAGGGGCGAGTCACAAATAGAGACAAGAATATAATATTATCATTACATAATATTAAGAAATATTAGTGCCTTGTAATGAATTATGTATTCACCTAAATATTTTAATGGAACACACGTATTGCAAAACTTATTCCGATATTTTAATGCCCTTCAAGGTATCAGCCAAATTCCAAATGGAACCACGATTAGATTTGAAAGTTCTTTATCGTGCCCAAATGTGAACAAGTGAGCTGAATAAGCCCTTTTGTACTTGAGTTCAATTTACCAAGACGTTCAGCAATCATATTTGGTAATAACTAGGAATTAGTCGATAAATCGAAATAAAGATACCACCATCGATTAGACAAAATAACGCACAGTTCAAATTATAGAAAAGAAACTGAACTATATATGTGGACCCCAGAAGTCAAGGGGTCTAAGTGACATTTTTGAAAAAAATAAGTTAGGTACAGGAATGGGATGTGAAAATATAAATCTTTTACGTAGTAAAGGGATCCAGGTGATCTTCTTGACAGGTGCTGCTATCCGGGGTAATGCCTCTTAACCACTCAGTGGGTTGTACCAAACATTTTCAACTTTGACTTAAGTTTTCTCAAAACAACGATTTTGTAACTTAGACCCCTTGACTTCTGGGGTCCTCATATATATTGGACTCCCACTCCTTACTCATCCCTACTTACTATCCCGATTTTTTAATATTACCTACAATAAGAAAATTTAAGTGTAACGAACTGAAAAGAGCAAAAAAAGTAAAAAAAAATCGAGATATTATTCAGCCCTTCTAATGTAATTCATTTCTTTGCCACCAACTGTCCCAGATCTGTCCCCTTATCTTACAAACGCTGATAAACCATTCTAAACAAATTAAGGGAATTCAGTATTATAAACAATGGACAAACAATTGCACACGACTGATGGGCGAAAACCGATATGTTAAGGGAAAAATTCATTTGAAGATGACAAAAAAAAGATAAGTGTATCACTGCACATCCCACAGTGTAATATAGAAATTCACTCTTAGTTGAAATGCTACTACAGATTTCTCATTTCAGAATAAATGTTACTATAAAATAAATTTCGATTTTTAATATGCTTAAATAGCACTTTCAAAATACTAACATAGTAGCAGTATTTTTTTCATGCTGATGTGTCATAATTCCGTCCATAGGGGGTTAAGTCTGGAGGGCATCTTTTCCGTCGCAACCTAGTGAACTCGACTGGATCTCCAGCAACTTGCGTGAAGAGAGTCAAGCTTCCGCGAGGTGTGACGAGGAAGGAGGAACGGTTTGGGAGTGAGGAAAGGGCCCAGGGAGGGAGGGAAAGGAACGTTTAGACGAGGGGGGAGAAGGTTCGCGGATTGGGGAGGCTCGGGAGGGGGGGCAGGAATTCGGCATAGCGAGCGAGCACTAAGGCGGTGTATGATAGTAATTGTGGCGTTGCCCTCCCGACGCAGGTGCCAAATGTAAACATGAAGCGAGAGGCGCCGTTAGGGGCGCCCAACTCCCACCCCCGACTCCTCCAACCCCCTCCTATCCTCCTCCCCCTCCCACTTGACAAGGCAAACGGCGCATGCGCGAGGGGCAAATAGACCGCGGGGCAGAGTGGGACCGCCGTTTTGAGCTGGTGAGGTGGGTAGGGGGGGGGTGGCTTTTCGCGAGGGCACTAATGAGGGAGAGAAGGGGAGGGGGAAGGAGGAAAATGGAAGGGTAGAGGAACGGGGGGAGGAAAATGGAGAGAGCATTAGGGTGGGAGGAGGCTGAAGTTCGCTAATGGGCGATTGGGAGGGCGTGTGCGAATCGAATGCGGCAGCAGCTGACAGAATCGAATGGGGTTTAGGAGGGAAGGTGGCGTGGATAATATATGCATGTTCAAAATACATCGTCTCCAGTCTCGTGCGAATATTGGCGATTATCACGAAGCCAAGGAAGCAAGGAATTGGAAAAGCTGACCATAAAAGACTAGAAGCCTTAGAAACTTGGTACTGTAGGAGGATGCTGAAGATAAAATGGACGGACAAAATAAGAAACATTGAAGTATACATAAGAGCAGAAGAAGAGAGGATCGTATTGCAAACCATAGACTAAAGAAGAACATAATGGATTGGAAACATCCTAAGACACAATGGGTTTGTGAAGAACATAATTGAAGGAAAAACAGAGAGAAAGGTCCCTAGAGAAAGACCAAAGAATAAGTTCATGGACCAAATAAAGAGGAAAGAACATAGTAACAGGTACTAGGAGGTAAGGGAACTAGCATTAGATAGGGAAGGGTGGAGGGCTGCAGTCAGCCAATCTTAGAATTGAACGACCATGATGATGAGCAGGAAGCCGAAGCATGCTCTAATGCGAGCGGAAGGCGCGACCCTGGGGACAGGTAGGGCGGCCGAACAGTATAGGTCAAGTTTGTCGCTGACTACTCACCAAGTGCTGAGATAATACATACAGTACAAAATCCATTGCCACGATTCTCTCGCCAATAGCAGTGATTAGCATGAAACAGGTATAGGCTTCAGAGCTATCGGACAGATGAGTGATGCTCACAATTCTGGAGACAGATCGGCAGGCCATAAAAGTAAGAGTTTCGATTTTTTGTCAGCTACAGGAATCGTTTTAACCACCATTCTTCTACGTTCACGGGGTCAGCAATGAAGACTATTTACCCTTTAGTATTTGAAGTTAATGACCACTTTACAAGTAGGTGAATGACCAATTCACTGAGGATTTATGCCCGAGTTTGATCACTTAATTTGCTTCCCTTTGCTAATACTGATCAGAAGAAAAGAGAGACTGGCTAGACTTTAAGCTCAAAAAGATGAGTTACGATTCCCTAACACCATACTTAACCACTGAAAATAAATGACATAATAACCCAATCATTTGTAGTCGAGGTTCGTAATAGTTATCACTGCCACTGGAGGAATAATAAGTTGGCTGTAAAGGTTTAATTTTCATTTAAGGCACAAATGTAAATCAGAAGTAATGCGAACAATATTTGGGGTCAAGGTTGGAGACGAGGATTATCAGAGTAACTGAAAGAGTTTTGGTCGGTTAATAGCTAAACTATGGGATAAGACATACTGAGTGGGTAAAAATCGTTTAATATACCAGGATAAGTAAATAAATAAGACGCAAACGTCAGCATTTCATCATCAGCATCAGTCGTTAACATTTCACTGGGAACGTTTGGCACATCCACCGTACAATCCCGACTTAGCTCCCAGTGATTTCCATCTGTTCTGGCCCCTAAAAAATCATTAGGGTGGGCGACGTTTTGATGATAATGATGCCGTAGTCCAAGTGGCTACTCGTTGACTGCGACAATAAACGAAAGACTTCTATGCAGCCGGCTATCGAGGACTGATGAAGAGATGGGATAGGCGATGGGATGGGATGAGATATGCGATAGGATGCACAGGGTGAATATGTAGAAAAGTGAAATAAATTTCAGAGAAATTCTTTGATTATTACTGCCTCCATCCAGTTTTGCGAGTTATTTATTGACTAACCCTCGTACTTAAGATACGACTGGTTGCGAAGTGTAAAGAAACGCCATCCAAAGAAGCGAGATTAGACAAATATTGTCCAGCCGCCGTAACCCGAGAAGAGTACGCTATTAAATCGTGAATTCTTATTCACTCAGGCAAGGAGTAAACAAAAAAGGATAAGGGTCACGAAGCTTTGACGAAACGGGAGACGCAGCTTAAATAACTCCAAACAAATCCAAACAAAACAATAAATCTTTATGAGCATCCAATGAAAGAGTTTAAGTGAGGATTTGAATCTACGAGCTTCTAGACGGTAAGCGTAAGGATTTCTTAGCCGAATTAATCGATTAAAGAGGCAAATCACTATCTCTTCCTTTCACAGAAGAAACCAGTAGATCTTCCCCACGTTTATGCATGATTTAGTTACTTACATTTGACGATGTAATAATTGGTACAGAATCAGTAGTTTTGCCCATACCAGCAGGTATTAGAACAAATTCTAATTGCCCTAATTCAATGCAACCTACGTTTTCTAAATTCAAACAAGAGTAAAAAGCAATCAGAAGTATGCTAAAATATAGCCTTATAAAGTGGATAAGTGGCTCTGACAAAGGTCGAAAATAAAAACGTTAATTATTCCAGAAGCGTCCACATGTTCTACACGGAGGAGACAGCCGTTAAACCTCGTGACGACGCTCGCGTCGAACGTTGATACGTCAGTAAGAATAAAATCCGTGGCCCAGTGGAAGTTCCTTAAGAAAATATCACGAAGGGAGTACGCAGAAAGAAGACCAGACCGTAAATATGCTATATCATGACCAATTTTGGATGGCAAGTTTACTCAATCAGAGATTAAACATGTCAACTATGAAGCGAGTTGGAACAACAGAGACAACGGAAACCGAATGGAAACTGACGTCGATCAAAAGGAATCATCTCAAATCATTCACCATCAATGATACGGTCATCTCTGATCACACATTCAATCGGATTTCACACGGACTTACACGTTCATTCCGAGTCACTGAACGATGATTAAGCATTATGAAAATCATAATCGCGTCAATTTATATCATTATGGAAATTTCCGAGGGCCGTGACCGACAACGAGATTTTCCTCCCGTCGAGAGAGTTTTACAGGAGAGGACGTGATAGGATATCAAGTTATCGCTCGAAACTAACCGCGGAATATAAACACAACGAAGGAAAAACGGAATGGAAACAGGCCATTCCAGGCCTTTCAATCAAAATATGCGCGGAGATGTTCCGACAACAGTCTATTTTGTAAGGCCGAGGGGTATGATGATAATTTCACCACCTCAGATTAAACACTGGGAGTTGGAATTTTGAGAGCTTCCCACGTTCATTTCACGATTACTTCGACTTCGTTATTTAATTGAGTCACTCTTTCAGAAAAGGTCACGTACTCCTTGATTCTACATGCCCTTAAGGTAGTGCGAGCGAGATAGTTCCCTAAGAATAATAGAGACAATAGTCGATATATACGGTTTAATTTCACCAACAGTGAGACACACGAATTAAATACTGCATTATTAATGGTGCAATAATATAGTATGGCAAGACATAAATTGTAAGTAATCAAATTAAAATATCTAAATAAGTCTTTAACTTGACTCATTTTTTTCACGCGGTACGTTTAAAACTCCATCAAAACGGAAGGTTGATTGTGGTTCCGAAGAATTTACTGCTGTGACGTTATGATTAAGTTTCAAAAATAGTGGAGAAAACACACAAACTATAAACTTTTGATTTTTTGACGAGATCTACGTGTTATAAATTCCTCATTTGTTAAATAAGGTCTCTCTGGAGTGCATACACGTACTATCTCCCATATAAAAGGGCTGGTATTTTCTGGCAAATATCTCGGAAAGTAATAAGATAAGGGGTTGAATATTTTATGTCAATGGAAGGGTGATATATTGTTCTTTAAAAAGAGACCAAATTCATTGATTTCTAGGGGAAATGATACTTCGATCAAATTAACTTACAACCGAAATAAAGAGGCGTTGTAAAAGAGAGGAATTTACCATCAAAACACGACTGTGTTCATTAAGACAGTATTTTAAAAATAGTTACGCTAAAACGTTAAAGAAACAAATAGTCAATATTGTACAGTTAATTATGGTAAAAGTTTGTTTTAACCCCACTGTAATTCTCAGTACTTAACTAAATATTCCAGCACAAGGTCTAAGTCCTAGAATTACGTCTTGTGTCTATTCGGTGATGTTTCGTTTATTTCTGTAATATTTATTATATCCAAACTGAACGGACATAGTCCTTTTTCACGAGTTTATTTATTTACTTTCACGAGTGCATGACTAAGAAGAAAAAGAAAAAAACAATGATATGATTTAAGACGATAATGACACGAGGGTAGAAGGGGATTGGTGAGGAATAAGAGAACAAGAATAAAATGTTTTAACGCTGCTAGATATTAGTACAATGCCGATACAGCCCCCCGCATGATATCGCGTCATTAATTAAGCGACACGAACTAAAAAAATCATCCTGAGAAAAATGGACCATATTGTTCAATGTTTTCCATGTTTTGAATGAAATAAAGCGTGAAGCATTCTTCAAGTTAAATGACAGGCTGCACGAGAATTTCAGCATAAATGCCAGGGTATTTCAGCATATATACTGAAATATCCAGGCATAAATTAAAAACGGTAACCGCGTTTAGAGAGCACAGAAAATGCTGAATGATTTTTAAGGGAGTCGTGACAACTTAAAGAATGGGCACTGAGGCATAATCAAGAAGAGAACTGTACACATTATTGGCAACGAGTATGTATATTTGAAGGAATTTATCGATGTAAATCAAGCGACGCAAAATTTGATGCATAAGATGAACAATAATTAATGCAATTTATTTCAGAGTCAAGAATGTGTATGATTAAAGCAAAGCAGCTCAGGGAATTAAGGGACAAATAATACCATTGAAACGGATTTCGCCAGGATATTAATTAATTCCGGACATACAGGTATGGAAAACAAGAACAGGGCAAGGGTTGTAAATACAACAGGTAGGTTGACGGATGAGTGTGAGCTGAAATATCCGAATAATAGACAAGTAAAAAAGGACTATGTCCAATCAGTTTGGATATAAATATTGCAGAAATAAACGAAACATCACCAAATAGACACAAGACGTAATTCTAGGCCTTAGACCTTGTGCTGGAATATTTAGTTAAGTACTGAGAATTACAGTGGGGTTAAAACAAACTTTTACCGTAATTAACTGTACAATATTGACTACTTGTTTCTTTAAAGCTTTAGCGTAACTATTTTTAAAATACTGACTTAATGTTTTTTTGAAAATTTTAGCGTAGTTATCTTTACAATATTGACGTCATGTTTCTTACAGTAGCTTAAAACGTTATGTGAAACCGGGCTGGGGAAAAATCTCGTTTTAACTACCTTACATCCCCGACAATTGATTTCAATACTACCCCGTCAGTTTAAAACCCAACCAATCAATCCATAACGTCAAAAATGTCCTATTTCCGTTCGTCTCCCGTAATAACTACTTCAATTACCACAGCAGAATGGGAGACAGCAAGAGCGATGGACACATGAGCGGGAAAAAAACTTTCATACCGACAAGAGAGAGCGGGTCCGCGCAGGCGCAGAGCACTTCACATCCACGTGGGCTGGTCAAATCCAAGATGGGCTGGGCAGCAGATCCAGAGCACACACACATAGCACACGCAATAATCCGTTTCCCAAGTGAAAAGGAAACATTCCGACCGAGGCAGTGACTAACTAAAATCCAGTCAAAGCCGATGCCCGATAATCAATTGGGGCATTAATTGGGAGGGATGATGCACATCTGATTTTCATGTCATGAGAGCACGCTCTGCACTTTCCCGAGAGGATTGCTAAAAAAAGAGTCGCGATAAAAATGTATAATGAGGAAACGAGCGAAGATTGACTGCTGGCGCCGGCAGAAAAGCAATTTACACCGAAACCACGGCCGCGGATGAAAGTGCTGGAGAGCGCATGGATGGGGCATTCCGCTTTCACATGGAAAGGGAGCGGTGACCAGATAAAACACGCCAATGGCGATGGCATGTTTCACCCGGCCGGACAAGTGATGCGCCCTTTAATATTAATCCAGCGTGCGTGATTTAATTTGAGAAGGGACGAAATGAAGCTGCACACAGATGCGCATCGAGGATTCCCCCCACCTAAATATTCCCACCTCACCACACGCACGACGCGAGCCGAGAGTTGAAAAAGGTCATAACATTTCACAAACTGAGTCTTGTGAGAAAAAAGTTCATAGAAAATAATGATCAGGAAAATGATAGAGCCGCTTGTGTAGGTTGGAGTACGAAATGTTCCTTAGACTAAGGGGATCATTAAAAGAATGATAGAATGCTCACGATGCTGCGTTTTGCCATTACAAAACAAGGTAATTGAATTGAATAAGGTACTACGAAATTATAGTATGGAAATTAAGGAGGTGAAACAGCAACTTGATGCAGAAGGCAACATATGAAAAACCGAGTACTGCGAGAACAAAGTTCTTAGAAAACAATGATCAGGAAAATGATAGAGCCGCTTGTGTCTGGTCGTAGTGTGAAATGTTATACAGACGAAGGGGATCATTAAAAGAATAATAGAACGCTCACGATGCTGGGTTTTGCCATTACAAAACAAGGTAATTGAACGGAATGAAGTACTACGCAAATTATAGTCAGGAAATTAAGGAGCCAAAACGGCAACTTGATGTAGAGGGCTATCAATATGTTATAATCGAACAGAATCATTGAAAATAACGGCATCAAAACACTTGCAGTGCCAAGAAGATGAGATGGAGCTCATAGTAAACGTTTAAGTAAGACAGCATCGTTCTGAAGCATCCAACAACAGGATAGAAACACAGAAAGGGCAATTAGAAAGTACATAAAAAGCCGCTAAAAATGAAGAAGATCGTTGAATTAACACCACGACGATCTCGGTGATGGGCGGAAGATGAAGGTGGAAGTGGGTAGAAAGACATGAGGGTGGATGCAGCATTTCTTAGAAGAATCTAAAGGCTGAGACAAGTAAACGACGATGAAAATGAGTGAACACCCATCCGTGACACGAACTCAACAGAGGGAGATTTGAGGTAAAAAAAACGGAGGGGATTATATTAAGAACACCACAACACACAGCACGAGATGATGGGGAAATAGCAGAGCATGCGGATGAAAGACGACATCATTGGGAAGTGTCAGAGAGGATTAAATGCCGAAGGGCAGAGAGCTACCGGAGGGTTAGAAGCGCGAAAGAATGCGTCAGTCGATAGGCGGCGCCTCCAAAAGAAATCACCTCGCAGGTGAAGAAGTAACGAGGGCGGCGAAATCATGGAGGAAGCTGAAAGCGAAGGTTTCGGGAGAGCTTTGCCGAGAAGCGAGGCGGGAAGGGTTGAGAAAATTAATTAAGAAGGTGTCAAGGAGAAAGCAAGAGCGCTCGTAAGGCTTCACGGGATCGGCTTTGAGCTCGCCGGGCTAAGAGGCGCTTGATTATGAGGACTATGACGTCGCCAGGCTGAGGGCTACGTTGGAGTGTCTGGGGGAGGGATTCGGCGAGGAAGCCGGGAGAGTTCCTGAGCGGAGTGAGATCCGACTAAGAGGGAGAGAGAATCGACCACGGGAAAGGAGAGAGAGGATTTCCCCGTTAGCAACCTGAGAGACGCGAACACTAACTAACCTTAACAGAGGGAAGAGGATCAAGATAGACGGGAAGCACAGGGAGTTTTCCTGTATCCAATAAAACTGCTTTAAGAAGGGGGGGAAGGGGGAGTGTTTCTGCGAGACCTTCCTCCAGTGCTCAGGGCGAAAAAAAGGGAACTCAATTCTTTCGTTCGTGTGTGCGTGCGTGAGTGCTTGTGAGGGCAAGCCGAAAAGAAACAAGTAGGAGTTTGAGGAGGGAGGCTGAGGGAAATATATATACATATATATGTGTGTGTGTACGCATGGAAAGGTAGGACGAGGGACGTCAGGGGGATGCCGAGGTAAAGAGACGGGAGAGCTGTGTGGAGTGGAAGGTGGAAAGGTAGACGGAGCGATCGCCTCTTCGCCCCCATTCTTCAAGGCAAGGGCGAGGCTGACGCCGTCCTAAGGAAGGATGCGCCCGGGGCGAGCCAAGGAGGTTTAACTCTTGAAGGGGTGGAGGAGGAGAAGAGGCAGGGAGGGGTCTCTTCGGGGGCATGGGAGCCAGAGAAAGGATAGCAGGTAGGCAGTCAGATGAGGAGCAGCGGGAAGGATAGTGCCACGGGGAGATAGAAAGGTATATTATATAGGAAAGACTGGGTGCAGATGTGCCTCTGTGTGAGAGAAAAAGAGACGGCTGGTTACTTCGCGAGGCGGGGAGGAAGGGCGGAAGAGAAATGGGTCGTGGGCAGGAACAAAAACGGTAGCCTCTTCGAGATGCTTATCTCTCCTTTATTTCCCATTCTCTCCTCCCCCCGTCGGCGCATCGCATGGAATCTTGCGGAGACTTGTGTTGTGTGTGAGCCGGGGAGGATGGGCGAGTGGATACAGAGAAACGGGAGCGACCAAAAAGAAGTAAATGGAAAAAAAACTATATGAGCCTAACCGAGGGCGGCATCACGGCCTCATCCTCTTGCTCCCCGCCCCCGGAGGCGGCGGCAGTGAGGTGGCCAGCGCTTCTGGAGGGCCTCACCCACCGCACTCGCGTCAGATCCGCGCGGGTAGCGTTGTTTGTGCCGGGACGAATGTGCTCGGATGAAAAAAAAATACAGCATCCTTTTGTTTGCCATCAGACGGAGAGAGAGAGAGAGAGACAAAAATAGCGGCGCAACTGAGATAAATTGGACGTTAAAACAAGGATGACAGGACAAAAATTGCCATTGCCACATTCGTGGAAAATATCAACCTCGACTCTTGGGGTTTTTCCAGGTCAAACATCATTCATACCCATGATATTTTTGTTCCTTCATTCCGTCATTGCTAGGTGGAGATTTGGTTCCCATGAGATTTCAGAACAAAATAAACACGTCCGGCACTCTTCAAGCAATAGCTGAAGCATTCCGAATAACATATAAAAATATCTCGGAAGTAGGAAAGGGTACGAAAATATTAAGCCTATTCACATACAACTACGAGTTACGAAACTTAATAGCTTTTGATGCGAACCTAATTAGATTTAACATGACTATATAATCACGGAAGCCATTTTGTACTTCTATATTTATATGCAATAATATATCCCTGTGCCTCTATATATGCCTGTATATCCCTTATCCCCTAAGATTCCCTTCAAATATCCCTTCCAGGGGAAGGGGATTTATATCAAACATCCCCTTCCCCTGTGAGTATGAAGGTAGTTCCTATATGCCAATTGGGTCGTAGTGCCTAATTAGAAAAATAACCATGTATCAGCAACTAAATATAGTCCTATACCGTAATTCAACTTACACCTTGTTTACTGTCATCTTATCCGTTCAACTATTAAATGCAGTCCTATAACTTCCTTCCACTTAAGTCTTGCTTGCTGTACTCGTATCCAGGTGGAATGCATTTATGACACTGCTGACAGTTCTCAAGCTCTTACTAATGCACGAATGCAACAGTATACGGTGAGAAGAATCTGATAGATATCACAACGTTAGTATATTGATAAAGGTGCACATGTATTGACACCATGGTCAGGGGTGAGTTTAAATAAAAACGTGAACTATAGCGTGGTTATCTAAAATTGATTGACGATATCACACTGACTGGAATTCAATCACACCAGTCCAGACCTGAGATTATTCTGGCGTTAAAAGCGATCCGGTCCTCATACCTTCCTGAGGTACCATGTAGACGAATGCTAGGGTTACAAAATATATGTACATCTGGACCGCAGGTCAAAAGCCATTTTTCTGTATTCTGTTCAACGACGGCTAACGTAGTAGTAACGCCTAGTATGTAAAAATAAACTGAGAAAAATATCGATCGAGTAGCATTCAGAAAAGGATAAAGTTTGTTGCAAGATGAAATGACATACATCCATATCAAATTTGGAGTCCTCCTTAGTGATGCCCCGATGCGTTAATTTTGGCAAAACATACGTTTACAAGCTATACGCCATTTACAACTCCACGTACATTATGGTGTAAAAGCGTTGAAATACGTCTAGCCATAAATAAGAGCATTCAGGTTAATATCAGGGGGAATTATTTTCCATCAATTTGGTTTTCGTGTTTTTCATCATTGGTCGTTCGAGCCAAAGATTCGTTGACTGCAGGCCTCCAACCTTTCCTATCTAATGCTAGTCCCCTTACCTCCTGGTGTATCTTCCGATGTAATTTCCTCTTTAATTGGTCCATGAACTCATTCCTGGGTCTTCATCTGGGGACTTTTCCCTCTATTTTGCCTTCTATTATATATACCTCACAAACCCATTATGTCTCAGGGTGTGTCCAATCTATCTTGCTCTTCTTTTCTCTATCGTACTCCATATGGTCTATTCCTCTTCTATTCTTCTGTGCACTTCATCATTCCTAATTTTGCCCGTCCATTTTATCTACATACATGAAAATATTCACGTTAAGATAGCCGAAGAAATTCGAATGATCACTTGATTAAAAGTATTTTTCTTGTACAGTGTTATGAGACCAACCTACACGCATTCATATGTACCAAGAAACTATTTCCCAGCACACTATTGGGTTACGAAATAAAATCACTCTGGCTAATAATGACTCAATATAGTGTTTAAGTCTACATGACCTAAAAACTTCATACGATGGCTTGATTGAAAATATTTATCTCGTACACTGATGTAAGACCAACATACACGCACTGATGTGTACCAAGAAACTATTTGCCCACCCACATTCCCAGTTTGACGTGCTCTGCTTCTATCACACGGCCACCCATGTAAGCGGTCTCAAGGTCGACCTCGCAGCTGTCTGAACACGACCAGCTCGTACACCACGCCTCCTTAACATCTCCCCTTCCGCATCACACAGTGATGCTCCCAGACCCGCAGAAGATCACCACGGCAATTATATCCGCAGGGCAGAAGGACGAAGGCGGACGCCTGCATGCTCAAGGGTACAGCAGGGTGTTGGTGGAGGGAGGAGGTGAAGTTGAGGCATAAGGTAGGGCATGGAGAGGCAATCCCGTTACGCACGCCATTGTCCTACGGCGGCATTGTTTGCACGAGGCCCGGCCGCAGAGCATTCAGCCGCACGCACGCATAAGACGAGCAGTGTACTCGATAGTACAAGATAAGTGCCTTCGGCCCATCGGCGGAATCCTTCGCGCCGCTGCGTACCAAGCCTGAGGGCATTGACGCTTCTCCGAGCGCCTCTCCGATTCCATAAGAAACGAACGCCCCATTTTTACAAAAACCCGGGATGCTGCGGAGTTATTTCCATAGAATTCAGCACCATGTTATGCGTTTAACTGCAGAGTCTCCCGACAGACATGCCGCAACATACTAGGGTGCCGCTAAAGGACTGGAGGTGTTCCGCGAAAAAGTCATTCACAAAGCCTTGGCTCGGCAGCGCGCCTCATAGCAAATTTTACTCAATACAGCAATATATTTCATGATTTTGACACAAAATATACCTCAAATATTACATAGAGAATGTGTGGATTGAGTATTGTTATTCCTTTAGTGTTTATTTCAAGTATGAGGCTTCATAAGAAAAAAATACGTCACGCCTATTTAGCGCGTTTGTGCAAAATTTGTACGTAGGCATATTGCGAATAAAAATTTCGAATGGAAGACGTATCTTACATTAACAGTATCAATGCTTGGTTCAGAAGTTAATGTTCCTTCAAATCTGTTGGAGGGAAAAACGTATCCTACATTCGCAGAAGACAGTATTAATTTTTGACCTTATTGCTCACTACACCGCAGAGGAATAAGCATCTGATTTTTTTAATAACACACCGGCGCGGAAGAATACAGAAAGCTAGCTAATGCTAGAAAACCCGTCTAATCACGTATACATAACTATCACTGCCTTGACTTATAAGGATACGTAAAGACTGCGTAGTTTATTCAAAAAGATGCGGCGGTTTTTGCATCGAGTAAAATAATTTAGTCAAAATCTATAAAAAATTGGAATTTTGCATCCACATTGAGCTAAAAAATAAACCCATAAACATGAAAACCAAATATAAAATGTCTTTTTAGATATTAGGCAATGGAAAAAGAAATTATCCTCCGGCATTACGGTCCACTAAGTTTTGTGGAAGCCATCCTCGAAGCTCGACCGAGTAAAACGACCTCTTAATACAAAGAGGAGATCGCAATATAAAGACGAGAGGCACTCATATCCTCCCCTGGATTGAAGGAGAATAAAAACACCACGGAGGATCGAAAATAACTTCATGCGCAAAATAACGGAGCCATTTACGTCCCGCCATGAATAAAAAAAAAAGGTCTTGAGCCAGCCCCGGCGTAGATGGTGATCTTGCTGCAAAGGAGACAGGAGCAGGAGGAGTGAATCTCAAGAGGATGCGGAAATCTCGAGCCGGAGGTTGGGAGGCAGAGACGCTTGCCGAACGGGGGTGGGCAGGGGGATATACTGAGGAAGGGTACGCGAGGATTCTTCAGGGGGACCGGGAAAGCCTTGAAGAATGGTGGTCCTCCACTTGTACGGGGGGGGGAGGGGCAGGGGCGACTCCCTCGACTTCCACACACGGGGCATCCAGGACAGTACCCTAACTAGAGGAGGGTAGGGACACAATGGGAGAGATGCCGGGCTCGGAGGCCGCGAGATGGGGAACCGGGTGAAGAGGCTCCGCGGTACTCGGCTGTCGGGTTCGCGGGATTTTTAAGTGGAGAGAACGGGAGATGAATGGACGAGGGAGGAGGAGTAGAGGGGGCGGTGGCTAACGGAACCGATGGTGGAGACATCGTCGGTAGGAAGCCGGCATATGACGAAGATGACGAGATGCCAGACCCTCCCTCTCCCCCTGAGTGACTTACACGAGTGGTCATTGAGTACCGAGGAGTGATTAGGACAATCACGGTCCCGTGGGGGTAGGTCGTGGGCTTTTGAGTGGATGTAGTAAGATGGCAGCTGGACGAGTTCCCCAGACCCTCGTATCGTTTTCATTCCCTTATTCATTTTGGGACTTCCGAAGACGTTCGGGGGAAGGGGTCTGAAGGGGTTGAATAGGTATGCGTAATGCGGTCGGTCGGCAGACTGACGTGAACCACGAAGGTAGACGTTGGACAGAGGGGGAACGAGATGGATTGGCAAATAGGCGTAATTGGTCACTGCCTACGCCATAATTTTGGATACTTCTGGGAGATAGTTCCGGTGAGGCAATTTAGGGAAAATGCTTTGAATTCTTCGTCCACACGAGGGGATAATAAAACAGAATTGAATAGTTTGCTGCATTCACTACGGTCAAAAGACGCCAAGTACCCAATATAAAATAAAATAAAATCGGAAAAAAAATTACACCGCGACATACGCACAGTCTCCGATAAAACCTCAAGACATAATCACATTTTAAGTTAAAAAAAGTACACCTGATAAGCCAAAAATGGCTTGGCAGCAGTGATTGTAATGTTGAATTATTATACTCAAATGGATCTTTTCATGATATAATTCACATTCAAAATAATTTAGCTACTGACTATTCATAACGATGCACTTTTTGAAATTGAATTCTAACTGACAAGTATAGCACTATTCGTTTATAGCATCTGGGTCTTTTTTACCGCAATTCTAACTCGGTTATAATATCCCAAAATAAAACTGCGCCGTGGGCGAAAACGCGAATTTTGCTCGTCACAACGGAGGTAATATCATTAATATATAAAAGAAACATAAAGGGACCAATGACACATCCCTGGGGTACGCCTGACATTACTTTCACTGTATCTGAACGAACGCCATCTCGAATGTATCTGATAAGAAGTTATTTCTGTATAAAAGCAATTAATGAACCTACTTCAATGAAAAAGTGATTCCTACGTGCCTTTTTCATTTCAAAAACTTTTGAGACGTTCTAACAAAAGGGAGAGAAGGAGTCTAAATTGAGTAACGCAGTCGTTGGAGACAGTTTGTGGAAGGAGTTCAGGACGATGATGATGATATGAGGCTACGGATAAGTGGTCAGTTCCAGCGACGTAATTTTGTGTTACTCCTGGGAGGGATTCAGAACATGGATTTTTAAAGAAAGACACCGGACATCTCTCTCCTGACTGAGAGGACAGAGAACGCATTGAAAGCACTCATGGTTGAAGACTCGAAGAAAATCGCAGGAAGTACGGCAGAAATTCCGAAAAAATTAGCCAAATTCGAAATAAATAATAATCTCTCTCATTGCCATTGCTCGAAATGGGAGTTTAAAAGATACAGGAAGCGGAATGGTCATTTCGCGAAACAGGTAAATGCACGAAACGCTACGACATATCTGGGTACTAAAATCTACCCGGCTAAAAGCCACTTTTTCAGACTTTTAGAGCTTGAGAGAACCGGAAAGAGGGACATTAGAAAAACGGGAGAGAGGACGAAAATGCGTTTCGAAGAGAATATCCCAAAGCGGAGACAATGCAATGCATTTGCGAGCGCCTGCGAGGAAAAAAAGACGCCCGGTAATCAGAGCGGATTCTTTCGAAGCTCTACCTCTTGATTTCGCCATTTTCAGTGATTAAAAGTCGTCTACATGCATTACCGTGCTCCGTGAATTAGAGCAGCACGATATTATGTCCCTCCCGAGGCACGAACGTGACTTGAAGCGCTGCGAAAGACACGGGGACGCCACCGGGGTGCCTTAATTCCCTGCCTGCACTCCCCAAGAACAAAACACGTGAAGCCATTTAGGGGAGTCCATTTACCAATGTGAAATTCCCAGAGGCATGACAACAGCAAAAAAATAACGTTTTATTACAAGTTTTCCGGGCAACAAGACCAGCTCGAGAACAACCGAACGCGGACTGTCCGGGAGGCAAAGGATTAAAAAAAAAAAGAAATATAGAGGAGTCTTTTAAATTCCAAACACGGATAAAGCTCGGAGCAGCGCTTCGGGGGAGTGAAATACGGAAAGCGCACTGCAGTGATATACATAAACGGTGACTCTCCCGTCCGAAATTTACCCCAAGGCAAAACACAGAGCTCTCCCGCAGCAGCAGGGATCGAAGCGCTTACCACGGCGGCACAAAATAAAACGGGAACAACAGCAAGAACAACAACAACACGTAATTATTCAAGGACCGAATATAAAATGAAATCCCTACGGGGGAGAGACAGGGAACGGAGTCCAGGGCTTGCAGCATCGGCGACTCGGGTGGGGGCGAGAGGTCGGGCTGGGGTGGGGGGGGGGGCAAAGGGGGAAGGGAGAGAAGATATTTTGGAAAAACTCGATTCGGAGAGGAGAAGAAAGAAATGGCGGAAAAAGAAGGGGGAGGAAAAAATATTTGCGACGACAAAAGGATGAACATCCGGGGGAACACGGGAGAGAGACTCTCCTAGCTTTGCAGTTGGGACACAAAAATGATCCCTAAGAGTAAACAAAACAAATTGGAAGGACAGAAGAGACAGGACGGGCCGATACGTGGGTCCCGGTGACGGCAGCGAAAAGGGGAAAACGACTCTCTTTTTTTCCTAAGTCACAACAATACGTTTCACCTCGCGGCTATTTCGACTTACCCGTGTCGCTGCGAGTCACGGGGGTGGGCGATGAAAAGGATGTGCACTCTGGAGGTGGGAGGGGGTTGGAGAAGGGATGGTCGGGCAAGGCTTGATTAGCGCGGGAAAAAAATGAGAACGTATTTGGGAGGCCTTGCATAGAGGACGGGTTGACAAACCAACGCTCGTGCACACCCACTGGACCTCCGAAAGCCTCGTACGAAAATGGCACCCGAACTCCTCGTATGACTAGAAACAAGATTGCAAGAGCACCGTTCGGGTGCACTACGGCAGCGGATTATTGGATTTTCCCCTTAACTTTTCACGTTTTCCGCGACCAATGTAAACTCTATATCAGCCTGCTTACTTTGACTAAAGAAACCAATTCCAGCAAGTGAAACACCGTCGCTCAAATGTCTTCGATAGAATTAGTACCACCACGCCGCAGTCTGCAGCAGAATGTAGTTGCGAATACGACACGACACTAGGACACCTTCCTAGATTTACCATCCTAGTTGCTACTTCCATCATTAGCATCAACATATCGCACTGCAAGCCTGCTTATGTTGACGAAAGGAAACAATTGCAGAAAGTGAAACGCCGCCACTCAAATGCCTTCAATGGAATTAATACCACCAAGTAGTCTCGCATTATGTAGCAATAATTTAGTCGCGATCATGACAGGATACTAGGACACATTTATGGATTTACCATCCTAGACCCTACTTTCCCCATCAGCATCAACGTATCACACACGTCACCGGAAGTGTTCATGGAACGGGAAGTTACACCCATCCAACAGCTATGAAAAAGTAAGAGGAATGAAGGATCCCGAAGGCAAATGGTGGAAGAGTGAAATTTTTGGTAGTACATAAGTACTTTTTTCCTCTCCTTGCGGTAGTCGCGGACGGAAACAAAACGAATGCATACACTCACCAATCTGTCTTTTTAACACATACTTATCTGTATCATATGAAACCATACGGAACGCCATACAGAATAGAAGAACCAGATGGATTGGACACACCCTGAGACACAATGGGCTTGTGAAGAACATAATTGATGGAACAATAGAGGGAAAAGTCCCCAGAGGAAGACCCTGGAATAAGTTCATGGACCAAATTAAGAGGAAAGTACATAGGAAGAGATAACAGGAGGTGAGGGAACTGGAATTCTACAGGGAAGGGGGGAGGGCTACAGTCAACCTATCTTAGGATTGAACAACCAATGATGATAATCTGTATCTAAGGTGATTTTTACACATACTCCTCCGAATCATACACAATTCATTCACATACTAACCTGTTCAACAATCTCTCCCGCTTAGATGACTTCTCTAATCCGAAACTTCAGTGAGGAACAGAAACTATGCCCTCAGTGTCAACAACAAACTTAAGCGATTTGAATTTGTCGTTCCTCAAGGGGACGGATCACAAAAACGCGTTCTTTTGAGCAATTTCACCAAATTAAAACGTTTTTCCAAATTAAAACGACTTCGAGGGATAAACTCGCATAAAATAATAAGACTCTAAATTATATTTCTAATCAATCAATCATAATATTCTCGACCAATATAACATAGATAGTAACAAGATTATTGAGGTTTTGACCATTCACGTCTTTTACTCGCAGCTAACGTTTCGCCACAGATACTGGCATCCTCAGGGCTTTGCGAGACGAAACAAAGAGACATACAGTCAGGTATTATTACAATTATTAGAACAAATGTTTACAAATTTCTTCACTGTTTGGAGTTGTCTATTTTTGTTGTTGTTCAATATTATCCTCAACGGTAGGTCAATTTTCGACGCCTCATTTTTTGTTCTATTAAATGTATAAATACCTGGCTGTATGTCTATTTGTTTCGTCTTGCAAAGCCCTGAGGATTCCCATACATTTGGCAATAATTGGCTGTGAGTTAAATACATGAATGACCAAATACTCAAGAATCTGGTTTTATCTATATTTCTTATCGTTCAGCGTTCGGCACTCCGTACTAACGGTATTTCTAAGAAAGGCTAGAAAAATAGAATAGACAAGAAAATAACACAAGAAGTGAATGAAACGAACTCAGTAAGTGTATTTTCTATTAGGAAGGGAATTTTCGGACAGAAGTACAGAGAAACTCAGCCTTTAATATTAAAAATATAATTTTGTTGTGGTGTTTGCCTCTTGCAAAGCTAAAGTGGCACTTACCTTCACAGATTCATAAACTGATGCAAATCATAAATTAGGCATTTAGATTGTGAGTACCACAAGGTATGAGAAACATAAAAGCTTAAATTCTAAAATTGGTCTCTTCCAACGAAATATCAGAGATCATACTTCCGGCATTCCCGAAATTCTGAGGGTTTCCACAAATGTAGTTACGATCTGATAAAGATTTCCCAAGACACACTTAATTCTGATTTCCCACTTGAGCAGAGATTAATCGACAAATATACATCCAAGGGCCCACGTTGAGAACCGATGCATAAATCCGGCAAAATTTTCCAACGGCACCCGAAAAACAATTATAAATCCTAACGGAGAAACATAACTTACAGTTCTCTTTCCGATGATTGGATTGGATTTTGGGAGGCGACCGACAGATTAGGTCATTCGTGCCATAAGGGACAGGTAAGGGTGGATAGAAACCCGGCGTCAGCATTAGCCTCCTTTTAACGAAAGGCGCCATGAGGGCTACGGTTTAACGTCTCATCCGACATACAGAGTACTGTACTTAAAATGCTGTCCACAAAACACTCAAGTAGGGATCGGGATTCCTCTGAAGAATATCCTCCTCTGCAGGGATCTTTCCGAGACGCGGAAATCATGGTAACTCCGGTAACGCTTCGCCAAGAGAAACATTTACGATACATGATTACGTTTTCTTTCGAATACCACAATAATACAAAATACAGGTAAAAATCCAAAATAAATACAGCGAAAATACACAAATTGAAAAGACCATACCAAGAGGAGATGTAAAAACGGTATTCACTGATAGGAAATTGTTAAAAGCATCATTCCATGAAAGAATGTATCAATACAACACGGAAAACATAAGTGGTGTATTTCTCTCAGTACACCAAACAGACATTTTTGTCGGGTTTAAAACATTCTCCGAGAGGAAGTAAAAACAACCAATGACTTACCTCGTTCCCGATAGCCAAATTAATCCATTCTCACTCACCAATTACTGAGATTAGTATCGATGCAAAATGAGATAAAACAATTCGCTGATAATTCAATGGGGTTTCCTACCAGTATCGATAGCGATGGGAGAAAATAAAATACATTCTAATATTCCACTGCGATTTTTTCTTCCCCGACCGGTTTCAACGCTAGTTCGTCATTTTCAAGGGTACATTCTCCAAGTTTTTGGGAATGCGCGCCACATATATACCAAATTATCGGGGGGGAAGGGAGTGGGCGGGGTAGAGTTTAAGTAAAAAGGGGGTAAGTTTGGGGTGGGAAGGGGGAGGAGAAGTGAGGGCATTTGGAGTAAGCCACGTCAAGGTGAAGGAAGGGACTGCTGCGGGTGTAACACGGAGGTGAACGGAGAACATTTAAAAACTGAAGAATCATTCAAAAGGAACACATCAACGACACCTTGTCTCTTTGCAATTTCAAAATTTAAAAAAATCTAGTTTAAAACCTTTGTCATTTACATGTAAAACCTTGGGTTAAAAATTACTACGGTGTCCAGTTTAAATGATGTTTGTTGAAACCGGTCGGGGAAGAATAAATCGCAGTGGAATATTACAAAGTATTTTATTTTCTCCCATCATAATGTTATTACACAAAGTAGAGCCTTCAACAGTTGAACTATCAGTATTGATAGGTTTTAGGACGGTACCTATCCTAACGCCATCATTTCTGGCACCTCGTTCTGCTCTCCCTCGTACACGTAATCCGCCATTAGATCGCCCTAAAAATCCTCACATCGTCTTCCTCTTCTTCTTTCGTCCTGAATTCCTACCCTCTTCCACGCTTTCCCAGTGTTCTCCCTTCTATTACCTTCTTCAATTATCCCTCTCTTTTCTAAACGTCCTTCTTCCATCTCCTCTGCCTCTTCCGATCCTCCACCACTAGAGTCCTCTCCTCTCCAACCATTTCCAATACCTCTTCGTTCGTCCTACTCGCCACCCAGGTCACCCTCTACATCCCTCTCCGGAACAATATAGTAAATTCCTTCAAGTCTACATATATCCTCCCTTCCGGAAAAACACATACGGTAAAAAAATCATCTATAAACGTGTAATGTCAAAAAAAAACTGAAAACGCATTTCAATCCTGAATAATATGATGTCGGCCCCGGTGGCGGCGGGGTAAAGTCCTCGCCTGCCAACCCGAGGGCCGCGGGTTCGAGTCCCGCCTGGGTAAAATATCTTCTGCCCAGGACATGGGTGTTTGTGTCTCGTACGTTGTTGCTGTTATTCACCCGACGTAAACTGGCCCATTGTGCTGTATTCGGGGTAGTAAAGATAAATAAAAAAATAAAAATAAAAAATATCATAAAATACCACTTATCTCAAAAGTTAGAAGGTACTAGAACTCTCTATGTGAGACGTATGTATGATAACAAAAGAACAACCTTCGTGGATGGCGCTGCTCAACGCTAGAACGAGTCGGGTAATCCCTCGAAATAATCTCCAGGCAGTGGATATGTTGTCACGCAATACAGAACCGAATGGCGGTAGATTCAGACGTTTTTTAATCTCTTCCATCATACAAGTAAGCGCAGTTTTCCCGATCAATCTCATCACACGTTGATGGAATTAGATAAACAGTCACTCTTTGAGATAAAAAACCTTCTTAGTAGTGCGTGGAACTCTATGGATCGGAAAAATGGACCATTGGAAAAGCTGACCAGAATTGTTGTGAGCAGAATAAAGATAAACGGAGAAGAAATAAACATGCTCTGCTTCGCAGATGATATCGCAGTCATTGTTGAAAATTACGACGATCTTCAAAGGTCACAAAACGTCATGGACCAAGTTCTCAAAGAATATAATATGAAAATAAGTAAGACAAAAATCCTAGTATGCGGAAGAGAGAAGCTGAATGTAGAAGTCACCCTGAGAGGAGAAAAATTAAAGCGAGTGGATTCCTTCACCTATCTCGGAAGTACCATCACGTGGGACGGAAGAAGTACAACGGTCATCAAGAGGAGAATAGCCCAAGATAAGAAGAAGTTCATGGGAGAAAGACAATTGCTGTGATCAAAGAAGATAGGGTTACAAACCAGGGAACAGTATGTGATAGCATTCGTGTGGAGCGTAGCACTCTATGGATCGGAAGCATAGACCATTGGAAAAGCTGAACAGAATAGACTAGACGCCTTCGAAATCTGATGCTGAAGGAGGATGCTGAAGATGAAAAGGACGAACGAAATAAGAAGTTATGAAGTGAACTGAAGAGTAGAAGAGGAAATAACCATATGGAACGCTACATAGAAAAGAAGAACAAGATGGATTGGTCACATCCTGACACACAATGGGTTTGTGAAAAACATAACTGAAGGTAAAATAGAGGGATAAATCCCCAGAAGAAGACCCAGGAATGAGTTCATGGACCAAATAAAGAGGAAAGTACACAGGAAGAGATACCAGGAGGTAAGGGAAATAGCAATAGATAGCGAAGGTTGGAGGGCTGCAGCTTATAGTCTATCATAGGGCTAGTCCCGGTGTACTCAAAATCGGTGGAGTTAGTTTCTCAAATGGAGACATTAAATGCAGTAGGATGAAACAATTTCAGACAAACAGGTAGAAGTAAGGGTTTTAATTTTAATTAAGAAGGGTTAAGTAATTTTGTAGGTTTAGGATATCCTATAAGGACATAGAGAGAAAATTATAGGAAATTCAGGCCACTCGGATCTCGACATACGAATGAGACGTTGAAAATAGGATTATGTCCGACTAGGATATTCAAATATTACAACCACGGTTTTTACACGAGGAAATTTTAATTTTTCTAAATTAGAGCATAACAGTCAAAGAACCACATATTACAAATTTTCTGGATTATAAAATACAATGATAATAAAATGAAAGGTATCATCTTTAGCTTAGATAATTTCGTAATGCTTGACGTTGACTCTCGTGGAATAATATAAATGAGGATAACTGATCTTAGATAACAAAAATTCCAAGAGCTTCCTTCCATTTCAATTCATTTCTAATATGTCACAGACTATTTGCACGTTTTTGCAGGACATGTGTTAACGGAAAAAACTAAATTTGTATTATGGAATGTTTACCACTCACCACATTCAGTTAGACCGGATGAAAGCAGAAAAGAAAAATTTCCTTACCTGAAAAGAAAAAAAGACAAATATGACAACAGTTTCATTTCAACAATGCTAAGAGTTACAACACCCCATATGATAAATATAGATATAAATAAATAAATAGATAGAAATAAATAAATAAAAAACCATAGGTTTACGACGAAAAAAAATTTAAACGATGGACAGATTGATTCTCAATACTTGTCACCCTGTGTGACGCTCTACTGACAATTTTGAGTTTTGCACTTAAAATATAACTTTATCGGCCAAATATCTCCAAAGAGAGCATTCATCACGAGCACTAGATATGACGTTCGCGACAATAGATTCAATGATGTGAAGAAATTGATGTCATTGTTAAAATAGTTGCAAAATTCTAATTTTAAAAATTATCAATATTTCATATAACATAAAATTCATTTTACTTAACTCTCAATAGCATTTCTCAAAAAATCAATATTTTCTCTCAACTATTTTTACTCAGAAGAAAATAACATTTCATTTTACCGCAAATATTTGGCGCCGTGAAATACTTAAACGTCGATGGAATCTACGCTAAGGTGAATATGTCCTCAACTATAGTAATGATGTCGGTCTATTTCTGAATAAAAAATTCAAAGTCGATCGAAATCATTTTATCCCGAATTGATGTCCACTTTACTACACTAACAGACAAAAAGATTGTTATTTTGGGATCTTGAGTGTCATAATTAAAAAAAAGCGTTTCTTCTCCTCGTCCGGAAACATCTTCAAGTCTAATGAAAGCTTCCTCTACTGCACATCGAAATATACATTCTCACATGGGTAAGACTAGAAGAGGTGAGAATGTATGAAGAACCTTCAAAATGTTCTTCTTCATAAAGCACCAGCAGATACGAGTCAAAATTGTTTTGTTCTTTGTATCTATTGAAGTTACATCTTAACGGAAATTAAAATACACTTTGTATAGGTTCCCTAGATGGGTTTATTGAGAACGACCATGGTTTCGTCACATAATGACATCTTCAGGTGGCAAAAAATTATTTTACATTATATATATATATATATATATATATATATATATATATATATATATATATATATATATATATATATATATATATATCATTTTCTGGTGCACGGGTGAAGGAGGGGTAAGGACGGAGGAAGGAGGAGAGGGGCACCAGAAAATGATATATATACGATGAAAAATATTTTTTGATGGCATTATGTGACGAAACCATGGTCGTTCTCAATAAACCCATCAAGTGAACCTATATAAAGTGTATTTTAATTTCCGTTAAGTATGGACAGGTTTCACAAAGTTCAACCTGCAGTTATTAGTTATATTATGAAGTTACATCTGTTTATTCGTGCTCCAAGCCAAGGCTCATTGCTCAAAAAATCTTTGGAGCATTTTCAATTTTGAGGCAAGTAATTACAAAAGAACAGTCTTGCACGGTGTTTCCTTCACATAATTTGGAAGTACTATCACCTGGGATAGAAGAAGTACAACGGAAAAAAGCGAAGAATAGCCCAGCTTAGAAGGAATTCATGGGAAAACGACTATTGCTGTGCTCAAAGAAGATAGGACTGTACACCACGAAACAGTATGTAAAAACATTCGTGTAGAACGTGGCACTCTATGGATCGCATTGGAAAAGCTGACCAGAACAGACAAGAAGCTTTGAAAACCTGATTCCGGAGGAGGATGCTGAGGATAAAATGGACGGACAAAATTAGAAATGAAGTGCACAGAAGAGTAGAAAAGGAAAGGACCATACGGAACTTCGTGGAGAAAAGAAGAACCGGATGGATTGGACACACCCTGAGACACAATGGGTTCTTTAAGAACATAATTGAAGGCAAAATAGAAGGAAAAGTCCCCAGATGAAGACCCAGGAATAAGTTCATGAACCAAATAAAGAGGAAAGTACATAGGTAGAGATACCAGGAGGTAAGGGACATAGCATTATATAGGGAATGTTGGAGGGCTGCCGTTAACCAATCTTAGGATTGAACAACCAGATTGATTGATTGATGATGAGTTTCAATAACAGTTTAACGGAGATTTTTTTGTATGTCCCATGCTCGTTCGTCATTTTCAAGGGTACATTCTCCAAGTTTCTGGGAATGCGCGCCACATATATACCAAATTCTCGGGGGGAGGAGGTGGGCGGGGTAGAGTTTAAGTAAAAAGGGGGTAAGTTTGGGGTGGGAAGGGGGAGGAGAAGTGAGGGTATTTGGAGTAAGCCACGTCAAGGTGAAGGAAGGGACTGCGGGTGTAACACGGAGGTGAACGGAGAACATTTAAAAACTGAAGAATCATTTAAAAGGAACACATCAACGACACCTTGTATCTTTGCAATTTCAAAATTTAAAAAAAATTCTAGTTTAAAACCTTTGTCATTTACATGTAACACCTTTGGTAAAATATTACTACGGTGTCCAGCAAGTACGGTTCCATTATGAATATAATTCTGAAATCACAGGGAAAACCAAAAATACTAGCAACGGCTCTTTGATTCATAGTACGGAATAATCCAAAATCTGCGGAGTAAAGTATTTCACTAAGGAACATGAGATGGAAATGCGAGCATAGCCCGTTTTCCACAAGGAATACACGCCGGGAACGGAGAGTAGAGAGCGCAGGGGAATGCTCCCTTAACTGCCTGCACGCCCAACCGCGTGGCATTTCATCCGGGGGACACATCTGCCATCGGTAGGGCGGAAAAGAGGGTATCTCAATCGCCCATCTCCCATCTTCCCCGGGCGCCGCAACTTTGACCTCTGGTGCCGGCCGCCGACTCGACGAGGAAGGGACTACAAAAAGGGATGGGACCCGAAAGCCGCTCGATTTGCACACGCAGTTAAGTAAACTGCGACCCCAACCATTCTCCATTGGTCGGCGACATCTTATCTCATCCTTTTGAATTCTGTTACACTCCATCACGCGACATAATGGCGTTGTTTTTTTTTCCGTCTCTGTCTGAAAGCGTAAACCGCCGCCCTTTAACGAGTGACCAGCCGCCGACAGTCAGGGGGGAATTCCTCCCGAGGATGACCACTTGGCCGGCCGCCACGAGGGGGGTGGGGGGGGTCACAATCGTGCATCTGTGAGGGGTGACGCCACACGGTCGTACCTCGGACAAAGCGAAACCAAAAAGACTACACTGGTTGAGCTGGGCCTAATGGAGTCGACGAGACCACGGTCGAGACGTCCGGTAAAAGGACACCCGACATTCATTCATAAGGGCCGCGGGGAAAGCAGTGCCCATTACGGGAAGGGCAACTAATTTGGTGCCCAGAGTAAACAGGAGGGATCGCGTTGCAAGGACGCGGATTAGTTCAAGAGGGCACAATAAGCCGATTCCCACGCTCATCGGAAAATACGATTAGTCACTCGGTGATCGAGAACGAGGCAAGCAAACGATCAATTACACGGGGATGAGGCGTAGCATGCGCACAAACCAACTGAAAAATCAAGAAATTTCTTGATTTCAAATAAAACTATGGTGTAGGAATATCTGCAAATTTTTACGAGTAAATTGCTCGCAACATTGCTAAATATGCGAAATTCTTTTTCAAAGCCTGGACTTACTTAAAGGCCGCTTTACACGGTTCATTTTATTGTACAAATGTTTGTGTGAAATCTTGCATGAGGAAAATTGTACCGCGTAAAGTGGAAAATTGTATGATAGACTGAATGACTAAACGGGAAATAGAATCTTCTCTAATTCCATTCAGTTTCTTGTACATTCTATGATTCATTCGTTTCTACAATAAAATGTACCGTGTAAAGCGGCCTTAAGACAATTTGGTGCCTCGAATAACCTCAGGGGTGAAGAAGGAAGGATTTGAATGAACAAGTGAGACAAAATGCGTCGATGTAGCATTGGTATCAATATCGAACTATTTAACTCTACCAATAGTCCTCCTACCCCAATAGATCGCCATACTTTGCGTGGGATACGAACCTGCGACCTTTAGATCACCAGCACGGCTGGTGACGGCACATCCCAATCTTGATTCTCCGACAGGTACTAAGGACTAATAAATGTGAAAGTAGATTGTTAATAATAAACTTTAAACCAAGGCACTCTTATGCAGAGATACTAAAGTAATGCTCTCCGAGATGATGCAAGACCAATCTACTGCTTATTGAAGTAATGCATAAAAATGAATTAATGAGCAAATACCCTGTGAAGCAAAATTAGTTAACTCTGACGTATTTGCAAATCTTTCATCGAGTTGTAGCTCTCCTCTAAAGTTTCGTTAATTTCAATCAATTCGACCGTTATGCTGTACACATTCACGCTAATCCTAGATTTTCTAGTACAAATTTAAAATAGTATAGTCACTAAGAGGAGCTAGAGATAAAGAGAAGTGTACGCGGTCGTATTGAGCAGGGCGAAGGAAATAAGAGCTTCGAAATTTAATAAAATTCCGGTAAGCCGTAGATAAGTTAACAGACTTTGGCAGACACTAACGAATCGGGAAAAAAGAGACAGGAGGGTGTGAAGCGTAACTGGTTCAACTAAGTATTTCAAGCGAGATGTGACGGCATAACATGTCCAGGGATCGATCTGTAAATAGTTCGCATTGTCCTCGGAAACTTGATATGATAATACGTGTTTCCATTACGAGCAAATGAGGCATGCATCTGAAGCGATCGCGGGCATGCGCAGTATCAAAACTTTTGGTGGACGACATAATGAACTTTATTTTGGCCCTCGCGGAGCATTTTGGAACATCATACAAGAGAGGTGGTATTATCGGAAGCTAAACCGTTGTCTGAGCAAAGATATAACAACTTACAAATTTTCAAAGTTTGTAAAGTACTGAGAGTGCAGGCAGATTTAGGATCCCCACAAGGTAGACCTTTAACGACCCAGTTTGATACTACTTCCCCAGACTAATCAGAAAGGCTATTGAAAACGTACAAACACCAGAAAATATCAACAGAGAAGATGGTTACACCATTCCAATGCATGGAAGACAGTTTTCATTAAGAAGAAAATAGCAACCAATCACTGCGTACTTGACTGAATTGGCGGGAAAAACGGGAACTATATAAGAGGGACATAATCACATGCATCTTCACTTCTGACCTGAAGAAGACAGCCGCAATGCTGTCGAAACTGTCGTCTTCGACAATGGAAACACGCGGAAAAGAGCCCGAACAGCCTTAACTGTCATCTGAACGACTCCGCGGAAGCCTTTGAGTCAGGTTTAATGTCTGATCAGGGTTAACCGTAAGATGATGAAGTCTTTTCGGTAACACGGGGTCAAGTGAAAACTTTGGCTTATATTTATATATTATACCACATAATTATTTATTATTAATATTATTTCGCTAATTTGGCTTTATAAATTTTGTAGCGTGTCAGTCATTCTGTATCCGTTTTGTATCTTTCTCTGTCAATTTTTGAGCTAGAAGAATAAGGTTTGGTGCGTTGAATGTGGAATCTGTCTTCATGATTTGGTAGTAGTTTTGGATTTTTATAGCTTGGGCGTGTGGCAGGGGGCGTTAGGTCACCAGCTTTGCAAAGGTGTAAGATATTTGGTGATGAAATGGAGACATGAATTAAAAGGAGTGTATTTGATTAGTTGAAATAAGATCCAAAAGAGCGGCTGCTTGGGCGTGTGGCAGGGGGTGTTATATTACCATCCGTGCAAAGGTGTAAGTTATGGATCATTTTTGGGTTGTGGTTGCAACAACCAGATGCTGGGAAACACGGTGACAAGGGAGAAAGGCCAAAAGGGAGAGTGGAAGAGTGTGAGGTTGAAACATAAGAAACCCTCAGTGCTCTCCTATTCAAATTGCCAGAGCTAATAGCTCTGGGGCGGTCACACCCCCCTGCTCACGGAGTGAGCAGGCTAGCTGCCTACAAGTATAGAATTAAATCACACTCCCAATTAGAAGACAAAAACGGACCAAAAAGTCAATCACCACGAATTGCATACGGCAGTAAGTAAGGATACTTAAGTTGCGACGAACAACATCGCCCAAGGATTCCAACTATTGCAAGCTGCGAACCTAGCGTCGAGTAACGAAACCATTCATTCACACACGCAGATCTCTGAGGGTGAGTCCTCCATACTCCGCGGCGACAACAGAAGACCGTCCATGGGAACAGGAAGAGAGGAAAAAACAACATCACGGGCGATTAGAGACAGGGAGACAACCAAGTTTTGCAGAGAGGAAGAGGGTGGAGGGAAGGGCCTTGATAACACTGCCACTCTCCATCTCCTTCGCCCTATTTTCCTCCGCCCGTCTCCTTTTGAGAAGCGCAAGAAACGGATACCCCACGGCTGAGATGCGATTGGAGCCAAAGACCCCCGCGGCCAGCCAAGATATACCTACACGGGACAGACAGACGGTGAAAGAAAGAGACAGGAGGCAACACAAGAAGCAAGCCACCGCCCGCGTCTTCGAGACGCAGGCCTCATTGAACAATCCCGTCCTCAAGAATGGGCGAGGCCCACTCGAGCGTGAGAGAAGGGAATTCATCCGAGCTTTCTTCCCTCCGTTGCCCGCCCCCCCCCACACCAATCCCCTGGGAGAGCAAATGCGATGAAAGAATCGCCTCATTCTTTCTGCTCACAAGGAACGAGGACGGATGGGATTCCAGGGAAGGAATAGTAGGCACTCGCTACGGAGGTTCTTTTTTTTTCTGTTTTCTTCCATTGGACACGGGAAGGATTTTTTTCTGAAGGGATCACGAGATTCTGGAGTTGTGTCGAAGACAGAATCTTTTCAGAAATGCGAAGAAATTCGCTCCGAGTGATACCCTCCATGGAGACACATCAGGCTGATGAGCGTAAGGGGAATTCCACGACTCCCCCCATCTCTGCACAGTGCCATAAGGAGCGATTTCCACAGAATTTCCAACATCATTGGCAAAGATTGAAAAATGAATAATCCTTATTACGAGTAACTCCCAAACATGATGAAATGCAGGATGTACAAAAAAGTTATGTCATACCATTTGGAAAAAAACGTTATTTCCCATTAAAAAATTCGGGCTAAAAATAGAGACATTGACTAACGTAAGCAGCATATATAATACAGGAGAAATGTCGGGATTTGGGAACTTTCTAAGACAAAGACATGTTCTAGAAATGCAGAAATTAAAAATTTGCCATTATCCAAATAAAAATAATGTTTACCGCGTTTACACTAGGTTTAAGACGTTTTTATACCATTATCAGGTGTAACAGCACACCCGACGAGCACACGTTTACATCACCCATGATGATGATGAAAAAACATCGAAATCTAGGTCGCAGTAAAATTAATTTCTCTGGATGATTGCAAATTTTTCATTTCAGAATCACGCATTAATTCATTTTAATATCGCAGGAATCTTCGGATTTTATATGTTCTACAAATAAAAATATCCGATGAAGAGAATGGCAAATTAACTTTTAAAGGTAATTTGCATACGGTATCTCGTAGCTAGTGATGACAGAAAGATCTTTAACGCAAGTGCACATAAAAGCTTGACAATTTTTAAAGGGTGTTAGTATTCAATGCGTCAATATGGATTATAAAAGGTAGACTTTATGCATTAATCCCATGTTGGAGACAAAAAAATATGATAAAAGTTAATCCATACTGAATATGACATTCTACAGCAATGAAAGATTAAAGAGACGGATAGCATAAATACAATTCATAATTATAGGGCAACCATAACTGTTTGGCCCATTTTAATACTCTCAGATTAAAAATTCTTTCCAAATAAATCCCGAAGTTTACAAGATCCCCCATCCATAATTTTCCATACAAATAACCGACCGTCTCAAGTCATACACAAAGCGAGAACTTTCAGTTAATATCAATTTAGGGTAAAAATAATGCCATCTTGTGATTCACGTTAACCAGTCATTATAAAAACGGGATGAGATCTTTCTCGAATGTCATTTTAACGAAGCCTAATGCAAGAATTTAATGATAGGCAAAAAATTCCACTCATTTAGTAGCTAGTAAATTAGCGGTGTATTAGGGTTCATAATAGTAAAGAAATAATCGCAAGCAGTCACGCAAAAATCCAGCACGCAGCAGTTTAGGTAGTTTGAGCGAAATATCATTTCACCAAGATATCAATGACTTTAGTCTCTTTTTGAAGGAAAATATCTCACATTGTAATATGTTTACATATCTTTCTCGGGCTTCTCACCAGGTAATATTTTTTAAATACGCCGACGTTTCGGAAAACGTCGTCTTCCATTCTCAAGGCGTGTGTTATTTCTGACGTGTCCGATTTAACACACGCCTTGATTAGTGTTATATCGGACACGACAGAAATAACGCACGCCTTGAGAATGGAAGACAAGTCCTTTTCCGAAACGTAGGCGCATATAAAAATTATTACCCGGTGCGAAGCCCGAGAAAGATATATAAAAATATCTTCCACAACTCATTTAAAGATACCAAAATATCAGCCCCTTACCGAACTACCTTCCGAGATATTTGACAAAAAACACCATACCTTTTACAAAGGAAATGGTATGCGTATGAACAACATAGAGCCATAATTCAAAAAATAAGGAATTTCTAGCACCTAAATCTCTTCAAAAAACACTATATATTTAATATTTCTTCAACTATTATTGAAAATAAATCATATTGTCACCGCCGTAATTATTTCAGGATCACAAGAAACTTTCCGTTGTGAAGGAGTTTCAAATGTACCGCGCGAAAAAAATGAGTCAAGTTGAAGACTTAGATATTTCAATTTAATTTATTAGAACTTCAATTATATTAAAGTATATCATTGCGCTATTAACAATACGATATTTTATTCATGCTTCCTACAGCTGAATAAATTGAAACGTATAATTCCGATACGATCACTATTATGATTAGGGTTATATCACCCTCAAACTACCTTAAGCAAAAATAAAACAGAGTACGGTCGGAAGATTAAAAAACATATTGATTAGGTCTACAATAACAGAAGAATGTCGTTTCACTCATATCCTTCCATAATCACCACTTGAAGATTAATTAATAGTCACACACGACACAAGAGAGACTGGTGACATATTTCTCAGTCATATCAATAAAACACAAATGAAGGCTCAAACGAACCTCGAGACGAGAAAAAAAATGACAAAACTGAAACACCTCTTCCGCTTTAGTTATTTATCAGAGGAAATAGGTCATACGGAGCACTGCATATTAAAATAGTACCGACAGACATTAAAATACATTACATTGAATGAAATAATAGAAAGCCTGAACGAGGAAGGCGAGAGAAAATTTACTCCCACCGTAGATAGGGCAAAAAATATACGGAGTTGCAGCCATTTGCACCGAGCTCACCACGTGAAAAATGCAGCTACGAAAGAATAAGTAGATTAATGACACTCGTAGGCAAACAAACAACATCACTGAGGGACTTCCTTTATCCATAAGGACATGAGGTAAAATAAAAAACGAACCGGAAATATGCAAACTGCTACGAGAGGCTTTTCAACTCCAATAAGCAAAAAATAAAACACTTAAGAATCGTATTGATCACGACACGCGCAGTGCATTTAAATCATCCTGACTTATTTATTCCACGGTTTTGCCGCGGATTCCAAAAATCACGAAAGGGGAATCTTTTTGTGTCGAAATTCCAAAACATGAGGTTGGAATTTCGGAGCCGCGGAAAAGCGCGGAATGAACAAAAACAAAAATAATAAATCACGGAGCGCAATGAAAGGGGGAAGGGGGCGGAGGGGGAACCCCGTCCACAAATCGCGTGATGTACGACGGCAAAAACATTTTCCTCGTCGCAGTTGTCGACGTGTGCTTTTGAGTTTTCCAGCCTCACACCGCACAACGCATAGTCAGGGCACACTTCTCCATCCCCAAACCTTCCTCCATCACTGATTTCAAAAATGCAACTGTACGATCATCACAAATTCCCACAGTCGAGCGACTGACGGGGAGAGCGGGGGGGAGGGGGGGAGGTTATAGCAGGCCCACAACCCTCCCTCCCATCGTGATTTGGTCCTCTACACGACGGCTCCGAAGCGAAGCGGCTTTTGCAGTTTTTATGCACGACTTTCATCACGCGCCCCCGTCAAATATTCATGGCGAAAATGAAATTGATGCCGCGGAACGTGACGGCATGACAAGCAAAACAATTCTGAAAAATGCATGCTTCCCCACCTCTCCTCTCCTCTCTCTCGTCCTCCCCGCATCGGCTGGGGCTTCATATAATATTTTTGGGGCCGCGTGCGAGAGAGAGAGAGCCGATGACACTGGGAGCAGCGGAGGAGGTGGGACAGTGTGGGGGGAGCGAGAGGCGATGCGGGACATGCTATTCATTCTTATTTTTTGGCCATGCTTTTAATTTTTTTTCGGTGATTTCCCCGTGCATGTGGTGCGGAAAATTACACACTCCACACTGTTCCGCACCCTCCCACCCCCCACACACACACCCAAGTACAGTACGCATCGACCCTTTCCCGAATGGAACGGGGTGGACGGGAGGTTGATCTCCAACTAGGGGGGTTGTGTTAGAACCGCTCGAGATAATCTCGATCACGTAACTAAGGAGTCACGTGGTACAACAACAAGCGTTCGGAGATTATGGTAAGCTTTACTCACTAGGATGGATACATTAAATGATTCATATGTTGTTAATTGTGTCGCCAATCGGCAAATAAAATCCATTAGCAATATTACCGCGATAAAAACTCAATTGGGAAGTCTGAGTGAGATTTTTACAAATGTTTCCAATACACCAAAATCTCGAACCCTTCGTTGTTGTGCCGCGTGACTCCTTAGTTATGTGATCGAGATTAACTCGAGCGGTTCAAACACAAACCCCTAGGGAAAAAGATGTCCGACTCTTTCCGTGAACTTTCCCCGCGTTCGGCCACAGCGGCGGTCGTTCTTCCAGAAACCGCCTTTTTTGTAAAAAAAATTTCTGAAAATAGTTTCCGATTACTTCGTTTGAGGTCAAATGCTACCCGTACACTTGCACTTTCGTATTCACGTCAACAGACTATAAAAGTGACCAGATTGACGATTCATCCACGCATGATTCAAGAAAGTAAAGGGCGTAAATTAAATACACCTATTTCATCAGAATTAAGTTATTTTCATGTATTCACAGGGTTACATTGAACGTGCGGGACAGATTTAACTATTTAAATCAATTTCAATATATATAGACATATGGGTCATTCCACCTCAATTCAACAAACGATTGTCCCTTAGGGTCTCAGATTGGGCTCAAACTTCATGTACGGGTACGATAGCATTTGACCTCAAACGAAGTAATCAGAAACTATTTTCAGAAATTTTTTTACACAATTTACGTGTAGGGATTTCATTTTTTCACACTTTTGCTGAACAAGTTTTTACTTATATCTTGGCCTCTATTCATCGTATAGCAACAATATATACACCTCATTTTAAAGCTTATCCATTTCCAAAGATAGCGATACTATTTAAAATTGATTTTATTCAATTTCCGATTTTTTAAAAATTTTTATGTTTAAAAAATTAATAATTTTTTCTCAAATAATCCATCTCAGAATCGGCCAAGACTTATATATCACAATTCAAACGTACCTAACTAACTTCTTATGAAATAAAATCTATAGCAATTCATAGGCGCGTACAAATTTTTTTTAATATTTGCATTTTTCTCACGCCCTCCTCCGCGGGCTTGGCTCTCGAGCTAATAAATAGCAGACATGTAATAGATGCATAGGTGTACACGGATAGCTTCAGCTCATTGGATCAAGTATTACCTACAATATAATGAACGACTATTTGTTAAAACTTGTAATTTATATTGTTAATAACTGCTATAACGCATTTTACGCGAATTAAAAGCTAGGGGTCTACTGAGGGATTTTATTATATTTAGCTTATTTTCATTTATTAAAAATTTTAGCCATAATTTTTCTCATAATAATTTCCCAAAAGAATAATACGGAATGTGTTACATTTCTGGAATTGGCAAATATTTTTCAAAAGGGCAAACACCTTATACCACAGCAATTTTTTTGAAAAATTGCCTCATTTAGTGTTTCGCCACCAAACCCAATCCTAATGGATGAATTACAACAACTGTAACAAAGCAAAAACAAAGAATGCAATAATAGAAAAGTAAATATATCCTTCGTTATAAGGAATAATGAAAACCGGGTTTTCCTCCGAGTAGGTCCATTATGCCAGGGAAACAATTTCGCTGGCGTGTCAGTCGGCTTCCTCAGCTCTTCATTGAGCTGGAAATAACGACTGCAACGTCGAGAATTCTTATCTATTCTATATCGTCAAGCCGCGGAAGCCTTACCGCGCTTAATTCATAATGCGAACCCATTAATACTACTAAACCAATCGAATTTCCATGAACCAAAGATCCGCAAATCTAACTGCAAAAGCAATCTCGAGGCTACGCAATCGCCCACAGGCCAGTCAAAAATCCAGGCTTGCGTGATAGGAGATAAAGCTGGGCTATTAATGGCTCCAACATAAGAAGAGGTAGGGCTTGTCGTACTACTAATGACAAGTAAAATCGAATATAGTTTACAAATCCAAGAGTCATTTTCAATCAACGCTAGTTCCGCTCAGTTGGCAATCAAGGGTTAAAGAGGCAGATAATTTTGCCACATGTTTTACCACTAATCTGACCCATAAGGCTATCAAGATAAGATTTTAATCAATAAAATTCCTCGAAAACGATTTGCCAGAAAAGGAGAAAAGGAATTATTTAAATTAGAGTACTGAGCTAAAATTTGCGAGCATTTATCCTTCGCTCAAGACCCAGAGTTACATCATATATTAACAATTACTACAAGTCTCAAAAACGCAGTATCTTTGGCACACACTAAATATATATTGTCGTATTATTGTATTAAATACGACAATATACATTGTCGTATTTAATAAGTATTCTACCGGCAAAGGTAGGTTTTGTTGAATGTCAGAGATCCTCCTTGCGGTTTTCTACACATTCAGGGGTCTATCTCCCTCTGGTATATCCTTTTGCGCCTCAGCATACGATCTACCCTTCTTCAACCTGTCCATGAAACCTATTCTCTTTCTTTCCCTTTCTCGCTTGCCCAAAATCCCCCCCTCTATAACACTTTAGAGCAACCCATCGCCCTTTATTACATCCTTCAGCCATCTACGCTGCTATACCGGATTTCGTTCAGAAATTTCCTATCCTCGCCCACCATCTCAGGAACTTCCTCGTTAGTCTTCCTTCATTGACCTGGAAATACAGACTGCAACTCCGAGAATTCTTACATCTTCTAAGTTATCCAACCGCGGCAGCCTCTCTATGGATCCTTCGTATTGCCAATTTATTTAGTTATAATCTACTCAGTTAACAGCTTTAAATAGGTTTGTTCACTCTAAGGGTGAATATGAGAATATACACGAGATCACCTCAAGAAAAACATTTTTTTACCCATTACTAGCGATTGGTGATCTCATTCCTAAATGAAAAATGATTCCTAAATGAAAAATGCTACCACTAACGTACCTTCATAAACTTGACCCCAGATAGTCAGTACAATTTCGAAGAACTTTTCTGCCAAATTTACACTAAGCAACGGAGAATATAGAGTATCCATTCAGAGATCATAATTCCAGCGTTCAATTCTACCAGAGTGAATACTCAATTCCCGAATAAAAAATCGGTCTGAAAATCGAACAGCGGTCCCGAGACGGGTTTGCAACAAGAGAGGACTCAAGGGGATAAAGAGGCGTAGGTAATCAACTCGCGATAAATATTTCAAAAGGGAGAAAAATAATTTAGAAAAAAAACATATTTATACAACGTGCATTAAATTGGTTGCTTCCAACTGTTCCCACATAACAATCAATTTTTATCGCCCTTCAGTAAAATCATTTAGTCGAGTTGACAGGCTAAATAGTTATATAAAACAGTAAGCTATAACACAACTACAAGGAAGTTATTATGGTATAATGCATAAAGAACTTTAGTGTAGAACAGAAAAAGAATTAACGGAAATGTTGTGAATATACCAACGAAAACTTTGAACCTCACTGGGTACAGCAGGTTTCGAACTTGTGTCTGAACATCATTAGCTACTAACCCCGCATGAAATATCCGGCAAGTTATTGCTCCTGCATTACTTATATTACTATTAATTAGTCACATTAATAATACTAACCTTATATTACAATTAATTAGTCGCATTGGCCATACTAACCAAGAGCAGTAAATGGTATACTGCACGGTAGCATGTTCGTTTACGTAGCACTATCATAGTCTGACCGCGTATTGTCATCCTGACTTCTTTTTGGCTAAGCCTGGCATCCGGGCGAGCGTGCGAAGGTTCTGATTTCAGCTGGGAAGAGTGTTGCATGCCCGGTGTGGAATCGCCCCTTGCCACACATCCCAGTGGTGGCTTGCACCTTATTTTGTAGATGTGGATGAAACGCTGCTATGTGTGTTGAATGGTAGCAAGGTTTATTAATTTATAGAGTGGAATTATTTAGCCTGGAGACGCAAACTAGATAATGACGCCACGCCACAAATACCACACAGCAAGTCAGAAAAAACACAAAAGGACGCAGAGGATGAATAAGAATCTGATTCTGGCGAAAATATTCCGACAGAAGAAAACTACGCGATTTCTCCTGTCGGAATACGTAACATTACAGGAAACTAATCGTACCATAAGATAAATAGGTGTTAGGTACAGGTGTTCAGGTACCTGAAGACGCCACTGCGTCGCAACTAGTCGTACCCGAAAATAAATTGGTGGAATCAAACAAAGTTTTCTTTCCATTATTCATAGTGAACTTCCTCAAAGTTCAACCCACCATTGCGATTACGACAATCCTGTCTATAGTGCGCAGATGTAGATGAAAACAGCACCCAATCCTACGAATCGTTGTCAGTTCAAAGAAAAGCATGAAAATGGGAAGGATAACATTGAGGGAGAGGATTTTATTTTTTGCTCGCCAAAATTGAGACGGGTCTAGCAAACTGAAACGCGAACAAACATTCCATTTTTACGCCGCAACACTTTTTTTCTTCTCCCTTTTCATGTCTGATGGCCAAACAACTCTTGAGATTAACTCATGTTGGATAATAAAACAAGACTTAGAGGAGCATGTATTTTTTGCGACATATGGGAAATGGTGATACTCGCTCCGCAAAATGCATTATTACAGTAAGAAGCGAAGAGTAAATATGTGAAAAAGAGATGGAAAATATTTTTTCGAGATCGAGAGAAACGTAATTATCTGTACGTGATGGTTTCATAACATAATGGTTTTCGGGGATACAATGATTTTTTGGGGGAATGGAGACAGTGCCTAAAGCAAACATTCTCACAAAATAACATGTCTCCGAGAGAATTTCTCAAAACACTCTTCGATAAAAACATGGGAGACACGAAAAAACGATACCTTTAGATTGGCTGAGGATCATCTCTGGATGATTAATTTCCACAGAATTCAGTCTTAAGAAAATAAACACCATAGGCGGAAAATTCGAGCATCCAGCGCGACCCGAAACTTGACGAGAAAAATGAATTGCCTCGCCCACGAAATCCCTCCAAAAATCAATAAAACAAGGGACAAGTATATAATACTTACGGAGTTTCCCAAACTAGTATCGATATTAATTATATAGTAATAACCGGGAATACGGTTTGTGAGCAGTTGCCATTGATTGTGATTTCGAAGTTCTAACATAACCAGAACAAAGATAAGTGAGGTTACGAGTGAACTTGGCTGAATTCAATCAAAATCTGAAGATACCAAAAATTTGGCGAAACATCGCCATCGAATCATGAAAAAATTGACCAAAACTCTAGAAACTTCATTGATATATACATACTGGTAAGTATAAGTCAGAACTGATTACCAAAATGCTCAAGTTTACAGGTGATCTAATGATCGAATTGTCGCTTTGTGGCCATGCTCCAGCGTGATGTGAACTTGAGCTAAAAATAACAGTTAATACCCTTAAAATTAATACCACAACACCAAACAATATGCATTTAACTAAATAAAATACTCTACTATAAATAAATTTATATTTTTTACAGCGCCAAAATGAAGACACTATGCAAGAAAAATGCTTCAGCCAACCAATCCGCCGAGACAATTGACTGTTTAACTACTGTCGTGGGAGAAAATTAAAATTATCCCAACTAAGGGAAAGATTCGTCACGTATTTTTCATTTTCATCAAATCCCATTTTTAAATACCACAGTATTTTCATAACTTATTGAATCGATTTTTAAAAGATGACTCAAAAAAATACGAATTATAACGAGCATGACCAAGACTACAATGACAGGTTTTCAGTCAGACAAAAATAGATACTTCACAAAGCGTGAAGACTTCTTTCTGGAAGCGGTTTCGATGACATTGCTTGATACTCCGTGATATTTGACGAGCACATAAACATTTGGACGAGGAGCAAATGAAATCACGAGAATCGCATGGTCACTGACTAAATTACGCTGGTAGGTACGACATTGATATCATGATCACACGTAGCTGTTGATATCCGGCGCAACTTTGAGGAATTGTTTGATAATTATTCAACTTTTCTCATGTTTCCCCCACAAATAGTTACCAAAAACGGTATGACCGTATGACGCAACATCACCTCACATCATAAGGTGATGTTAAAACGCTGGGAAACCCTAATATCTGACGAAACAGGACCTGGTAATATTGCGACCCAACGAAATCCAGGTTATACGTATTAAAAAACCATGCATGGGTACACGAAATGAAGTGTTGAGTAACATACAGGGAAGATGAGGTCATGGGAGGATGGAGAGAGATGCAGAAGACAGAGTGAGGTGCGCAAGAGGATAACCCATGATGATAATAACAATAATAACTTGTCTTTATCTCCAGGACTGTACAGTCCTCTCTTACAATTAACTCATTTTAATACACACAAACATCCATGCCCTGGGCAGTGGATAATCTACCCAGGCGGGATTCGAGCCCGCGACCCTCAGGTTAGCAGGCGACGACTTTACCCCGCCGCCACCAAGTGAGTTACTTTTTATATTTCTGGTGTCGTCTTAACCTAGCCATGCGAACTTTCGTGACAATTTCGACTCACAAACAAATTTTGATGATGAGACCAAGTGAGTTACTTTTTATATTTCTGGTGACGTCTTAACCTAGCCATGCGAACTTTCGTGACAATTTCGACTCACAAACAAATTTTGACCATCGAAGGAAGAACTACGAAACAACGTGCCACGAATGCGGGTAAAGATGGACTCTCATCCTAGAGTACTCCAGTGGGAGCCAAGGCTGCACCTACACACCCTTTTTGTCTCGGGAGAAGTCTGCATGGTGGAAAAATAGGGGAACGGACAGCAGATATTCGGCGAATACAGATGGAGGCGGATAACGGAAGTAATGAGTCCTAGAAACATTTTTCAGAGCTCTGGGATGATTTCCATTGGGGCCTTGATCGACAAAAGCAACGCCTTCGTGATGATATTTTGGGCAATACCGAAACCAACCATACAGAAAAGAAGAACAAGATCGATTGGATACACCCTGGGTAGAGACGATCTTGACGTGATTCGGGCGAGAAATCACTTCACATAAATTTCAATAAATTAGGTCACAGTTCATTAAAACTATCTAATTTTTCCAATGTTCCCAAAATATCAGCAAAGGGTAGGATATGATTGACAGAGAAAGAACGAGCCCAACCCTCACAGAGACGGGGATACTAAACGATAAAAAGTAACAGGAAAAATGGGAAAAGAAGAGATTAATCCCTGGGTCCTCCTAAAGGGAATCCGGAAAAAAATCGTCCCATACGCTACACCCCATACCCTTAAAGGTCCATTCAAAGCTCCAGGTCCGAAAATACAACGCATCCTACCCAACTTAGAAGGTCTCCACGCACATCCCCGAAAACACTCGCGCGACTTCAACGAGAAATTTTATAGAATGCGTAGAAACAATTTTCATTGCTCTGGGGTAAATTCCATCGGGAGCTCGACCAACAAAACTAACGCCTTCGTGATGATAACTTGGACTATGCCTATATTAGGCTAGAGACGCTCATAAGGTAGTTATGGTGTATCGAGTAGGTAGGTATCACTCCACATAAAATTCAATTTCTTTGATCATAATATAAAGAAAAATAACATACCTTTCCAATTTTTCAAAAATATCAGCCACAAACCGTGCTACATTCTGAGTTTTTTCCAAAAAAATACAAGATGAATGCCAAGGAATATGATACGACTTTGCGCTCCAGACTGATATTATTTATATATGTGGGGGAGACCTGACCTATGGTCGGTATGATAAATTTAACAATGGGTTCCATTTTCCCCAATTATTTCATGATAAATTTAATACTCAATGTGAAAAAATGCAAAAATTCACAAAAAGAACCTTCGAATTTGAAGGATTTTTCAGCGTTTGGCTGGGAACATATGAGTAAAGTTAAAGCCTTACATAAGCATATTTATAAAATTGTAATGAGAATTTCGGACATCTAAAAATAATGATTTTTCGATCTAGATATTCAAATATTTACGTACATTAATCGAAGAATGGCCCAAGCTAAGAAGGCGTTCATGACATAAAGACAAATTCTGTGCTCAATGAATATAGGACTACGAACCAGGAAACAGTATGTGAAAACATTCGTGTGGGTAGAGGCACTCTATCGATCAGAAGCATGGACCATTAGAAAAAACTAACCAATAAAACTAGAAGCCCTCGAAACCTGGAACTGGAGGAGAATTCTAAAGATAAAATGTACGGAAAAAATAAGAGTGATGCAGTGTACCGAAGAATAGAAGAGGAAAGGACCATATGGATCACCATACAGAAAAGACGAACCAGATGGATTGGACGCACCCTGAGACAAAATGAGTTTGTGAAGAGGATAATTGAAGGTAAAATAGAGGGAAAAGTCACAAGAGGAGAACCCAGGAATAAGTTCATGAACCAAATAAAGAGGAAAGTACATAGGAAGAGATACCAGGAGGTAAGAGAATTAGCATTAGATAGGGAAGGGTGGAGGGCTGCACAACCTTAGGATTGAACAACCAATGTTTGATTAAAATATTACTTCACGCTTCTAACAGTTGCTGTAACTTATACATTAATTTAAATACGGTCTCTACAGTGACTAGATACATAAATGTCTTTTTAAATTACGCTCGGAAGACCGCTTCAAGCGTCATCTCCCATTCTGATATGATTTGCATCATCGGAACTTTCACGGGAAAAAAGTTCCGGTGTACAAAGGGAGAAAAACTGCGCAGTTTTTTTCATTCAATACTTAATTTCCAGCCAGAGGTATAACGAACCACCTTTCTTCCATGTATCACACAATTGCGTGATCACTAGCGGGTGACTCCGTTGAAGTAACTGCGCGGCTAGTTCTGTGGTTCTTTGAAAATTTCTTCCATGTATGTTGGAAATTAAAAGCTGCACAGTGACTAGAAGTGGCTCTTAAAAATAACTTCACCGGCAACATTCCCAATCCCTAAGGATTTTAATGGGATAATCCACGATATAACCTCCATCAACCTGTATACGCCCAAAATCTTGCAGGTTTCCGACGACAAACTAGTAGGCTTGCTCATTCTCCCCACGTACTAGAGATCCGGCAGATTGTTCACGCCCTCAAGAGAATTTATGCTCGATGGGAATGCCTTCGAAAATTTAGATAATATCATGGGTGGTCAAGAAAATAAGACAAGTGCATACATTCTACGTTAAGTTGGATGGATAAATGGATAGAATGATGTGAAATCGATGCTTCGGCAATGGAAATGTATGAGAGGAGCATGCTTGGTTCGTTGGGCCATGCTGACAGAATGGAAAAAAGTCGTATAGCAGAGCAGATTAATGACAGAGGAGTGAAGGGTGAGAGAGAAAGTTGTAACGCGGAAAAGTCATGAGTGAATTTGATGGAAGAAGAAGAGACGACATAATCTTTTGGCAGATAAAAATCTCTCAGAGCACTACATTATATAAACAATTGAAGTGAAATAGCAATACAAAAACATATCCACTCTCTTAGTTAAAGGTTATCAATCATAATCGACGGGTTGCATATACTAATAAAGCGAAATAACAATACTTGATAGAGTATGCTAAGCTTAATCTAGTAAAAAAAATATTTCCAACAAAAATTTACGAGCTGGCGCTGGACGACTATCATAATTCACATTTTGGCATATCAGTTTCCCTTGTCCCCTCTCATCCAATCACTCAAAAATAAATCATAACAATAATTCCAATCCGATCCTGCAGCCGAATCATCTGAGTATTCTACATCATCAAAGATTCAGTCACCGACCTCACACGAGAAGGAGCGAAGTGCTCATTGGAGAAGCAAATCACCCGCCAGAGAGTAAATAAGGCGACAAACTTTCATTTTTGACATGATAATTCATTTAAAAAATCGTTAATGAATATGTCTTTCCAGGTTTACACGAGACATTACGAAAACGGTATGCTTTTCTAAACATGCAATAATGGGTTCGCGAGCGACTGCGGAGAATGGGTCACGGTCGGCAAGTGGAGGTCGGTCGAAAGGCGAATGACGTCAGTAATGACGTAAATAACCCTAATACTTCCCTTTCGGACACTTCAGTCTTTCATTAACGATGACTTCAAAACACTATCGGGCGAGAGGTGAGGTGGAGGCAAGTTATACAAGTTTTCAATTAAGAATCGAAAAAAGGGGAATACACCTCAAAAATCATCATTCGTTACTCAATCCTAGGATTGGTTAACTGCAGCCCTCCATCCTTCCCTATATAAGGCTAGCTCCTTTACCTCCTGAAATCTCTTCCTATGTACTTTTCTCTTAATTTGGTCCATAAACTTATTTCTGAGTCTTCCTCTGGAGGCTTATTCCTCTTTTTTGCCTTCAATTGCGTTCTTCAGAAACTCATTGTGTCTCATGCTGTGTCCAATCCATCTTGTTCTTCTTCTCTGTGTGGTATTCCATATGGTCGTTTCCTCTTCTACTCTTCTGAACACTTCATAGTTTCTTATTTTGTCCGTCCATTTAATCCCCAGCATCCTCCTCCAGCACCATGTTTCGAAGACCTATTCTTTTCTGGTCAGCTTTTCCAATGGACTTCAAAAATACGGACGGAAAATTGGCAAATAATCAGAGGGAAGTTACATAATAGCTCCTTCAGACAACCCCTTTGTCTATGACGCAGTTTCCGATTAATAGCTTTAAAATAAATTCTTTCCAGACATTGATGGGTAAAATAAAGGCATCCACGGTAAATCCTGTACCATATAAGGCAAGGGTCGGCCTTTAAGGATTAATCACAGCAACTCTAAGGCGCGCGACGCCAGGCAGAAAGGCAGTCGATAGAGAGAGAGAGAGCATGGTTCAAGCTTTATTTGTCAGGCTCCAAATATATTAACCAAAGGCTGCTTACACATGAGAGTAAAGGTACCAAAAAGAAGGAAAACGTTTTTCAATCATCTCATGCAATCATCATCGATAACTACCAATGATACAATGATATACTCTGCTCGGCATAGGTAATAATACGCAAACACAATGTAATCTGTACCGGACTAGTCTATGGAACCGAACTGAAACCGGATGGAACGGGGAATGATAGAAAAAAATCTGTTCTGGACTCGAAAAATGAAGCTTAGGATGTCGCCTAGGCGATTAGACCGGTTGTCTTGAAATAATACTTTTTTAACTGCACAATGAAAAAAATGAGGAACTTCCACTGTGATAATATTTATTACGACTGGTTTAGCTTTTTCAGCATCTTCAGATTGATAACGACCAATAATACAATAATATACTTTGCCCGGTACGAGAAACAATGTGCAAACACAGAATATAATGCAGAATAATATCCTAAAATAAGTGCAAACACAGAAAAATATAATATCACCAGAAGATGCTGTTTAAGCGAAACCGGTCGCAATAAGCACAAGTCACAGTGGAAGTTGCGAATTTCTTTCACAGTGCAGTTATGTTCAGTTTCCACTCTATCAGGCCTGAAACCACAGATTAAAAACTTTGTGAATATTTACAAAGTTAAAACAATTTTTAAGTTACAATCGATTCAGTCAAAGGGAATTTTCACCTTGTAACGCACATTAATATCAAGCTTAGAAATATATTTTAACCGTATTAATTCGCGTGCGTGAATACTGCAGCAAACCAAAGATTTTGGATTTCGTCTGTGCGATAAAACCGGTCGTCGAGAAATAAAACTTTGTCAATATTTGCAAAGTTATTATCGATTCAGTGTAAGTGAATTTTCACCTGGTTACACCTATTAATAACTAGGTCCAAAAACATTGGAATCGTATTAATTCACGAGCGAGAACACTGCAGTAAACCAAAGATTCTGGAGGAATTAGAGAACAAACTGAAGCAATAAGAGAAGAAACGTAGCGTCGAGTGCGGAAGAAGAGTACGTGAAGGTAGCCAGCGGAGGGATATATCCGACGATCCGAGTCCAACGCGTGTGTGAACTAGAATGTGTGCTTGTGGGGATACGGGCGGGCGGAGGTGGTGGGCTCTGTACGTTGGGCAGTCTCTAAAACCACCCCCTTCCCTGGAAAGAACACAGGATAAAAGAATCCCTTTGTCCGAACTCTCTCTCACTCGCAGCGCCGGGGCTCACAACAAACCCGGAGGAGGAGGAGGAGGACGTGGCGGGGGAGAGAGGATTTTTCCGGGGGAGGATGGGAGAGAGTCGGGGGAGGAGGAAACGGTGTTTGTGCGCTGGAGCAGGGCGGGGGCGGGATGGGGCGAAAAGCTGAGCCGCGTTCGGGGTGGAGATGGGGAAGGGGCCGAATCGCCCCAAGGTGGACCGCCGCCCCCGAAAAAAAAGAGGCCCCGGCTAGCAGTGGGTGAGTGTGGAGATAGAGAGTCCTGCAGATCGGGTGGTGGGAGGGTCAGGGATTTCGCTCCTCCGGGGGTGGCGTGGTGGAGGGGAAGGGTGGAGACAACCCACCTCCTCCCCCCCCATACATCTCCGGCGTGCCCGTGGATAAAAAAAAAACGAGAGACCAAACCCACCCGCCCACTCTTCCCGATTCCCTTATTTTTTCCCCTCTCGCTCTCTTACCTCCTCGGGATCCTTCGCCTCCATATTGCTTTCCTCGCCCTCGGTGCCGTCGGAGTTGACGTGTGTGCACATGAAGGATATTTTGGCGCGAGGGCGGCGGGAGAGGGGGACAAGGGAGGCCAAAGCAACTTCATATCCCACGCGCGGGGTTGCCAACCCAAGGAGACGCCTGAAGAGGCCGATGATCGTCCGTGATTCTCGAGGGTGGATGGGAATGCGAAAGTGGTGCAATATTTGAATGGCAAAAGTGGACGGAGGAACACCCAACAAAAACTGAGGCAAACAAAAATTACGAGATTATTTCGATCTCACATTCACATGACAGAGTTATTCTAATTCATGTTCCATTTTGAGTCAAAGATGGGATAATAAATTACGAGGAATACAAATTTGCCCAGAGGTACCTCGAGATTCTAAGATTGGTTACTGCAAAATTATAAGACGCTGGGTTTTAGGCCGAGGCATTTCCAGGCTTCACTTAGTGGAAGTATGTAGTATCTATACTCCAGGAATACAACTACTACTTCTCCACATTCAGGTACCTGATGATGCCGCAAGTCGGTTAAACGCCTTATAACCAGTTAAAGAAAATCTAAAATGGAAAAGAACAAGTTGTATTCGCTCCCACGTGAATTTAAACTTCCCGTTGCAAGAGAACAGCTTACGTATTCGACTCGAGACAAACTAATTTTTGAACTCTTTTTTGGAACGTACGCAAAAAGTTTTGACTCCGCGTCATTCTTTACTACAGCACGAAGAAAATGAGACCATATAGGACCCTTAACGATATGGCGTATCCGAGAGATGGAATTTAGGAGATTTAGATTAGAAGAAGATAGATTTAGATTTTTTTTCGTTTATTCCCCCTCCTTTACCGGAATAGGCAAAAAAATTAAAGTTACCGATCAAGAGTTAAGTATGGATGAAGGGTTTATTTCACTCAGTCCGATTATGAATCGCAGTCATTCAATTGTAATATCCACTATACACACTAATTTTTTCTTAGAAAATAACAATGACAGACTTAAAAAAGGGTAGCCCTGATAAACAAAGGCAGATATCTCTTACTGCAAGCCCATCTGCAAGGTTACACAATAGTCACTGTAGGTATACGTTTTGAGGGGCTAATTCTTTCCCATGCACAATCATAACCAAAAAAATGATATGATAAAGATTCACAAGCGGTTTATCAAGAACTCGCAAAGAACTGAACCTTGGAAACAGAGAGTATCAGCCACAGTTGTATTAGGCCTGCTTCCAGGAAAATGAATATTTCACAGTTACGCGTATTGAAAATGTGAGAAGTGGACTAGCAATTTGCTCCGCGTCAATATGACCCCAGGTTTTAGAAATCTACGAAAAAAACAAACGAATAATGAGTGAAAAAATGCAATTACTTAAGCAAATTCCGCATTTCCTTTGACCGAACAGAGTAGTCTCAGGCGAACAACAGGTTCAATAAACCCTCACACAGTCAGTAATAGCCATACGCTCATTTCGTTATCGCAATGCATGCGGAAAAAATTTCACTTCACTCAGTCAAGCCCAGCCCCACCCAAAACCAAGACGTAAACACCTTCATCACGATAAATGAAAACCCTCCCTCCCCTACGGGTGATGATGGCCCATCCACTCAACAATTCTCGGCCCCTTTAGCTGCTGCAACAAAATTAACACCCTTCTGCTACTTAAAATCTTCCCGACGGCTCCTCATCTCTCATTCCGCCGAACGACGCACCTCTTGCCACACACACAGACACACACGCACATAAAAAAGTAGAGCGTCTGGCACGTGCGAGCGGCACTCTCTCGACTCGCCCTCCCCCCTCCTCACCCCCCTCGGCCGACCAATCAGCGCAAAGAATCCCCGAGATGAGAGAATCCCAAACACCTCCGCGCGGGCGAAACGCAGCAGCGCTAGAGCGTTTTTGAACCGGCCGGGGCAAAAAGGTAACGGAGGAAAAAAATGGGAAATAGCCTTTCAGAGGAGGCGCCTCCGAAATTCTCATTCCAGAAAATGTTGGTAAGCCCCACAAACGCGCGCGCACCCTTTTCCAAAATTCTATTCCTTTTTCTACCTCGCCTACTCACACTCCTTCTCCGCCTTCATCTCCGCACTACCCCCACTCCTCAAATTTCTCCCCCCGCCTCTCTGCATCCCCCCCCCCACCTCTTGAAACCCCATTTTCCTCCCCACACACACACGCATCACCCACCTCACGCCCCCTCCCCCTCCTTTGACCGTCTCCCCGAAACGCAAGCGAAAAAATAATCAACCCTTTTTTCCTCCCACCCCACCCCTCCCCTTCGCGAAAACCTGCAGGAATAAAAAAAAACGCCTCTCCTTCACAACTTAACCAACGCAGAATCTCTCTCTCTCTCTCTACCTCTCTCACGCGCAGCATATACATATAAACGTACGGCATTCGTGCGTTTGTCTCTCTCTCTCTTTCCCTTCCCTTTCCGCTCAGACACTCGCCGCCATTTTCATTAGGGAGACCTCTCCGGGGGAGGAAAGTATTGGAGTGCAGGGGAGAGTTATCCGGTGTGGAGTTTGATGTGAGGAGTAAGGGTGGCGATGTAAAAAGGAGTGGAACCTTCAAAACAAAAAAAAATCCCTGGAAGGGCCTGGCAGGGAAACGAAAAAAAAAAACGCGAGCAAGCGGGGAGAGAGGGGACATATTTACCGCAACCGGGCCAAGTAAAAGGAAACGAGGGAGGAGATAAGAGAGAAGTCTACATCTAGATCTACGTACAGTGAAACCTGTATTAAGATATCAAGTATCCGCTGAAAAACGGTCTTGATGAGGGGTGATCGTTCGACAGGGGGTTCAGTTACTAGGAGTACTATGCAAATGAACGGGCGACTGATTAAAAAAAATGGAAAAACTCTTGAAGCGACAATTTTGTTCAAACCTACACAGATGGCGTTTATTTCCTCATAATTTAGTTGCTCCTGGGAAATTCCAATCTATATTCAATTGACTTACCTCGATTTGATATGTTGAAAGAATGGATTAGAGTCGCTTAACGAAACAGATATATAAGAGTGAATTGAATGGTGCGAGAGGTAGAGGTAAGCCGAGAAAGTTGTAGTTGACTGTGGCAGAGGAAATTCTTAGGAGGAGGAATATTAGGAGTCTTAAAAATAGGAGGGCGTGTATGAAGCAGTTTATGGGGGTAAATGAGGCGACAGAGGTTGTCAAGGATAGGTCATTATGGAGGAAATTATTGAAGCAGAGTTAGGTGTACAAATATGTATTTTTGAGTGAAACTTTGTGACTCTGCCTACCCCGGCAGGGAACGGAGTGATTGGTATGTATGTATGTATTGGATAAATTTATGTACACACACAATGAAACCTAAATTAAGCGACCACCGACGGTCCGCTGAAAAATAGTCGTTAAGAGGGGTGGAAGCTTGTTAGGAGTGGTCGTTAAGAGGGGTTTCACTGTACTACCCAGCCAGCCGCCAAGGTAGCCGGTCATTCATTAAAAGAGAAGGAATACGTTTGATTATTTAGGAAGATTACCGACGGTTGAGGTAATTTTCGCCATTGATGATAGCAGGATAGGACGGTAAAGGTAAAAGGGTGGAAGCAAAATAAAATCTGAGACTTTCAGGCGTGAGAAGTTAAGTAGTTCTCTTCGGGAAGTCCACAGGGAACGAGGTTCCATGGTTGCCGACGTTTCGATAGCCGAGTCGTCCATCGTCCTCAGGGTAGATAGTCTTTATCTGCTTCAGCTTCATTCTGCCCTAAAGATGATGGACGGATGGAGACAAACTGGCATCCAGAAAATTCAGAAGATTCCGGGACAAAGCCACGGCATTACTAATACCGAGTCACCCGCAAGTGAACATAAGTGCGTAATTCCGCAGAACAAAAAATCATTCACCTTGACCGAAAATAGAACTCGTTATCGAAATGTGTCCCTTGAAAAGCTCAAAAGCGCAGCTTCACGTTGTATCTTGAGAATTCGAGAATGACAACTTTTTCCGTGTTTTTCCCAAATACTTGAGGCGGACTCATGACGGGGGAAAATGCGAGAGTAGTAGCGTCTCTCTCACTCACTTTCCATCCATCGTTCGACGACCTTCAAACTATTCTCTTGACAAATCCCAATCTCATTAATATAGTTTACAAACGGGTAAAGGGACAAGGACGAAATGCTGAATTGACAGCGTTAGCCAGGAATCAGAGGAACGGGGAGGGAAAGGCAGGAAAAGAAAAAAGGGGAACGAAAGAGAATTGATGCCTCGCAGAAAAGATCACGCTTGCGGGGGAAAAACTCAGGTGCGAGAAAAACGTGGATGGAAAAGGATTTGGGTTTAGAGTGTTGACATATGTACTCGCTTATCATCCGGAGATTCTGTTTCCCTACCAGGATATGTATGTACCAGGATCTCCAGTAGGGACACGGTTGGTTGTGTGGTCATTTGAGAGAGGCGACCGACCGCTGAGAATTTCTCAATGCCACTTAGGAGAGGTAGGCGAGTTGATTGAGGGAAGGAGTACAAGGGAAACAAAGAAACAGTAGTAAGAAACTTGGTGCCGGCATCAGACTGATCTTCATGCAAGACACCATGAGGAACAACGCCCGCTCACTAAAGAGAGAATTTCACTTCGTCCCAGTTTCTTAATTTCTGGCTAAATATTTCCTCAGTATGGATAACCAGTGATAACACGTCAACTAGCCGACAGTCTGATGGAAATAAAGTTCTCAAACACTTAGATAACAACAATTTTACGTAAAGGCAACGTCAACTGGCGGTTACTGTTAATCGGGCACTATAAAACCGAGACTTAAAATGCTTTCCATATAGCACCCCCGTAGAGATATGGGCTCGGCTGCGATAAACCTCCACCACCGCCAGGATTCGTAACCGGGCCCACAGGAGAGGAATATAGCACTCGAGCCACCAAGCCAATTGGATTCTCCAAATAAAATAGTAGTAGTACAAAAAAAAGTAAATAATAAATTCAGCGAAATCCGAAAAATTCGATTTGTGAAGCGCACCCTAAAACCATCACCGGGTTTCTCTCCACCCAAAATATCACAAGTAATCATTTCATCAACGTCCTACTCACCTGTCCATCTCAACCTGCGGAACTCTGATACTAAAGAAGGTAAAATACCATGGAAAGCAGCGAACTTCGTTAAAAACTAATACTACCGAACACACTGTGCTTTACAGCTTTTAGAGGGATTAAGTAAGGAGCCGCTAGAGACTCGTGAGGCTACACGCAAGGTTTAGTTTGTTTGAGACATTCAGAACAAGTGTGTTTCAGAGCGACACAAAGAACATTATCATGACGCCACACTACACTTCTAGGTCCGAAAGAATTGATAAAATAAAAGAGATACACTGACGAACATATAGGCACAAAAATTTGTTCTTTCTACGCTCAATAAGTGATTATATTAAAAACTGAGCTCCACTCCAAATACTTCCAAAATGCACTTCACCATTACGCTTCCAAAAAACTTCACCTCTACACCTTTACACGGCTTGTGTCCAAACACCCCCTGCTGGGATGTAGATAGGAAACAAGTCCACTTCCCAGCTCAAAAACACGATTTATAATAAAGAGGAAGGACGAAACAAAGGCGATAGAGTAAAGCTAGAGCTGGCTTAAAACGAAGAACAGATGGTAAAAGAGAGGTGCATAGTTTTTAGTGGAGGAGAAAGACAGCTACTGTCACCCGCGCCTTAAAGTATCTATGTATAAAACGTTTGAAAAAGGGGTATTTGTGGGTAAAAATTAGAGAGATTATCTTGTGCGAAGGGCAGGGAGAAACTAAATGAAATATCTGAACAAAAGGTGCCAAGGGTTCACAGGAACGAGTTCAACCCGTTGGACGGTGTACTACACATATCACCCAAGTCAAGATCGGCCCGTGGAAAACCACCGAACGAACCCAGATCCTCGGGGCGGGAAGCCAGTTCTCTTGCCGGCCGACCAAACCCATCCCCGGTAAAAGGGGAAGGACAGAACATAAAGGCAAAAAGAAGGGAAGAGTGAGAGAGTTCACCCAAAACGAGGGAAACGGAGAGAGGAAATTAAAAAAGCCGGGGGAGAGAGGCAGAGAAAGGAGAAAATAGATGGCTTGAGGAAAAAGGCCGTGCTCGTTGGGGAGGAACGCTTTATGTGTTTACTCGAAGGGTTTTTGATGTAGAGGTGGAGGAGAGCCGTAGGTGTAACGTGGGAGGGGAGGAGAAGGGGTGTTTTGAGAGAAAGAGAGGGTGGGGAGAGTCATTTTTTTCAGGTGTGGGGGAGTGGCGGCAGTAAAGGGTGGATTTCTATTTAAAGGTTTGGAGGAAAAGGGGAAACAGAAAGAAAACTCGGCACGATCGTTTGTGTCTGAGTGCGCAGAACCCTATGCATATACATATATATATATATATCAACACACACTGACGTTGGTGAACGGGACGGGGTGGAAAAAGGGGGAGGGAGAAGTGTTCGGATTTGGGTAGGCAGGGTCGGGAGAAGGGGAGTCAGGAGGCAGCCTTGTGTGGAGTCAGAGGGCGAAACGCATTATAAGGTATACGATCTCAAAAGATCGACGAATGAAAGAGGCGAAAAGTCACGGAAACGTTAGCTCGAGAATAAAAAAAATATTTCAAAAATTCGAAAGAGTTCGGGATATTTTTACATCATCCCCATCGGCGTTGAAGGGGTGGGAAAAGTTAGGTAGGAAAACTCGGAATGGGGGGGGAGAGAAAAGGTGGATATTTTTTACGCATCCTTTCAGCGGCGGATTCAAATTCCTGGAAATTGGCCATTGATGTAATTAGGGGATTATTTCGCGTGCGCGTGCAATGGCATGGACCACGGGAGTCCCGAGCGTACGAAAAAAGAATCGCGAGAAAGTGTAAGAGGTGGATTTGTTCGTCTCTCATATCTTGGGGTTCCTAAGGGATGCCGGGCGAGGAACCGATCATAATATTAGTTCCGGGAGTTGCTAAAATGACACGGGAGGTATTCAAAGTCAGAAGTGTACTTCATTCTGTTCATTGCGACACTGAAAGAGGAAGTGAAAGCGTCAAAGTGGATCGACTAGAGAAGAATTTTTTCCCATTTGCTGGCTAATCGATGACCTCTTCTAAACGATATCCAAACGAAAAGATACCTAAACGAAACATACAATGAGTTTCAGCTGGATTCTCACCTACTGCTGGTTAGTAAACACAGCGCTTCCTCCAAGGATCGCAGCTGTTCATTGTTGCTTTGTCGTTATTAAATGTTTGAGAGATTTTAATTTCATTCACACAAACTCAATGCAACATATAATAAAGTATTGCACCAACGAACATATATGACTTCACACAAGCGCCCAATAAATAATTCATATTATTTCATATAGATTTTTCCACAATCTTAGACCGCAGGTTTCTAATTAAAAAGTAATTTTCATGCGCGTTCTTTAAGAAACAAGAGAGACAAGAAGGATCGTCAGTTCTTAAAACGCTTCTATACAAAAGAATATCAATTCAAAAAATTAATATCACTAGGTGGAAATCTCTTAGAACGAAATAAAGTAAAATTTAACTTTGTAAAATTCCACAATAGTTGACTCACGTATTCGAAATGTGTGAGTGAGCTGTTGTGAAATTTAACTGATTTAATCTTTACTTTTTATTCAGAAAACCAACTGCCAATAAAGCAATTAATTTCATATTTTCTTTCTATTCCTACAGTGTTTAGACTAAATTTGTCTCTCCTTCATTAAGTCACATTATCTCTTCAAGTATAAGTTTAACTGTTTATTCATTTTATTCACGTACCATACTAATTCCTCCGCCGCATTTTAACCAGTGATACGAATATCCCTTCACTCGGCAAATAACCTTTACTTCGACCTTTCTGTTTAATCACATCCATCATTCCCCATCAAGTCTTCACAATATCTTATCAAATTTCATTTTTCCTTGCTTTATTCTAGGAAGGACAAAATACAATGTAAATCGATTAATCATTCAATTAATTGGCTACTTATCAACATACGATGAATCAATAACTTGAAAGAGAAAAATCGATTATTTCCACCGAACTACTAATTGTTGCCATCTCCTCTTTACACATATATTAGTCATCTCTACTTAACATATACTTTAGCCATACATCCAGGAGAGACCTCCTAAAGGTAATAAACGCAGCAGTGGATTACAGAGATGAGGCAATCTCTTGTGAATGATGGATATTGCAAGTGGATATGAAAGTCGATAATACATTTCGAGCAGCAACCAGAAGTATTCAGAACATGCTACGTTCGAGATGGTATGAGTTCTAAAGGCATACGGAGCCACTAGCCAGAGGCCTAGTCACCTGAACGCACGATACGCTACAGCATCCTCGGTAGGACCAAGCGGAAGAGTCTAGGATAACGCCGCTCGGAGCCAGCTCCTCCACAAACCCTCCCAATCTCTGAAGAACGCCACCCCCGGGGCACTCCTTCCTGCGTGGACACCATCGATATATCGGAACACGCCCAGCCCCTCCTCTTCCAGCCCCGACTCAACCCTCGCCGAAGCGACACAAAAAAAGAAAGAAAAAAGCAAATAACCCCGGCTTCCGTCCAATCCCTCCTTGCGAACACTCCCCCGGCTTGCAGAGGGCGAGAGAGAGAGAGGGAGAGAGGGAGGGAGGGGAGAGCGAGAGGTCGGCGGACAGTGGGCGGGGGGTTCCACGGCCACGTGAGGGAAAGAGTCGTGGTGTGAGGGGCAGGGGGTGCAAAAGCAGGGAGAGAGCGGGGTTTTGAAGATAACAGCGCCTTCCGACAAAGTAAAAGGTCCTGTGCGATCCGCTTGCGCCGAGGGGGGGCGGTATAGGGGAGAGGATGTGGAAAATAAAACAGGGGAAGGGCCGAGGGGCGGCTAGAGAGTGAGAGAGAAAGATATGAAGGGGATAGGCAGCAGAAGGTGAGGTTATATATACGAGAGTAGTAGGACTGGATCGAGGGGGGGGTGTGGACTTTATTTTTTTTCCAAGGGAGGGATTCCGGAGAGGAAATGGGTGTAAGCGGGGTGGAGGGAAAGAGAGAATGAAAAGGACTTTTAATGCAAGAGAGGAGGGGGAGGAAAAAAGGGCAAGGCGGAACACAAGGGGTGTATTTATTAGCGGTTTCTGTACCCACTATGACGGGCAAGGTGGAGGGTGAGACGTTGGGGGACGGAGGCTGGGGGGGAGTGCTCGGGGAACGAGAAAAAGGGAAATGGAAACGGAAGAACGCGTATGGGAGCAAGAGGGGGGGGGAGAGGAGGAACAGTGGGCACGTGATGCGAAGCGTTCGAAGTGGGGAGGGAATTACACGAGGCCCCTGAGGGGAGGCGAGGATTTCACTTGGGGGTTAAAGGCAGGATCTGCTCCGGGGTATACCAATCGACGGCCCCGGAATGCAGAAAAATACATGCTCGGAGGAGTTAAGAGGAATTGTGGGGAGAAATGTAGCGGAGGAAACGCCGATTGCAGGAGGAAGGGACGGAGAGGGGGTTTGAAAATAAGAATGGATTCCCACTCGACAAAGGAAAAAGTAATACAGATTTTCCACGAGAAAATAGTGATGTAAGAAATATATCGAATATTTCGGGCACTACTACATGAAATCTAAACATTTTGGAGAGAAAATAAATAATATTTTGAAATGATCATTTTTATGAATCCTACCCAAAAAAGCAACAAGTAATTCAGGTTTCCCACGAGGAAAATGAGACGTAAGAAATATATTGAAATATTTCTGGCTCCATTACATGAAATATAAACATTTTGGAGAGAAAATAAATAATATTTTGAAATGATCATTTGTATGATTCCTACCCAAAAAAGCAAAAAGTAATTCAGGTTTTCCACGAGGAAAAAGTGATGTAAGAAATATATCGAATATTTCGGGCACTACTACATGAAATCTAAACATTTTGGAGAGAAAATAAATAATATTTTTGAAATGATCATTTGTATGAATCCTACCCAAAAAAGCAAAAAGTAATTCAGGTTTTCCACGAGGAAAATGAGACGTAAGAAATATATTGAAATATTTCTGGCTCCATTACATGAAATATAAACATTTTGGAGAGAAAATAAATAATATTTTGAAATGATCATTTGTATGATTCCTACCCAAAAAAGCAAAAAGTAATTCAGGTTTTCCACGAGGAAAAAGTGATGTAAGAAATGCATCGAATATTTCGGGCACTACTACATGAAATCTAAACATTTTGGAGAGAAAATAAGTAATATTTTTGAAATGATCATTTGTATGAATCCTACCCAAAAAAGCAAAAAGTAATTCAGGTTTTCCACGAGGAAAATGAGACGTAAGAAATATATTGAAATATTTCTGGCCCCACTACATGAAATATAAACATTTTGGAGAGAAAAAAATAGTATTTTTACAGGATACATTATTTTACAGTTCTAATGCTTAAGCGACATTTGGCGAGAAAGCAAAATATTCCCAAACGATTATATTATTAACGCGACCACGGGTCTAACACATAATCGTCACTTTCAGAACAACGACACTTGAGAAAATGAGGAATTTCCAAGAAGAGAAAGACGATGTCTTGAAAACTCTTCTTAAACGTTGTAACTGCGGCCAACAAAATGTAATGACGGTAGGAGAAATGATGTGTGAATCCTCATCCAAATAAAAATAACAGTTTTCATTACTAAATAGTAGCAGAAATCTATTACTCTAAGAACAATTGAATGCATCAAAGAGGAGTAAGCTGGTGTACCATTAAGGGCATTATAGGAGGGCAAAGGAAATGACGGAGTGGACGGAAGCAAATGAAGACACGTACAAAAAATGAAGCATTTACAGAAGGAAAAATAACAGAAAACATTAATAACATGGACGATGAGTATCAATAATGAAGAAGTCCTCGGAAGAGCAGGGGGAAAAGCAACTTAATGAAAAAATCTGACTAATGAGAGACTGACTTATTGGACACATTCTAAGGCTTCGCGAAGACAATAATGAAAGGACCACGGGTGAGAATGACTACCGAGGAAGACGCAAGATGGAACATATGAAATAAATTTAGAAGGATATCAAAAATGAGGAGTAGAATGAAGGGATATAGCAGTTAGATGAAAACAGAATGGAGTAGAGACCTGTAGAAAACCAATCTCCGGATTAATGACTGCTGTTGATGACGCTTAAGGTAGCAATTTCGATGATCTTTCAAGAATTTCGAGGCGGAAGGACCCCGTACACATTATGGCTGTATCAAGGCCCTGTAAATAAGGCAATCTCCACGTGAGGGAACCGAGAACGCAGAGAGGGCACTGGATAATACGCCTGCCTACTCTTCCGAGCCGTGAGCACGCCTCCCGTTGAAACAATGAGGAGCTGAGGTTATTTTTTCTTCTTCAATCCCCCGTGCGTGCCAGATACTTACGCCACTTGTCGAGTGCGCAAGGTTGGGTAAGGAAACGAGAGGAAGACGGGGGGGAAGGTCCCCGGAGATGGATGGCAGAAATGGAAAGTGCACGGGTGACGACCAACCACGAGAGCACTTGAGGTCGGAGGCAATTCTCGTAATTGTAATTGAAAAAACCCGCAGCACCGCATAACCCAGAGGTACCGGGAGTAGGTTCGGGAGTACAGGGCGATGAGGCACCCGGAACGTATGAAGGAGCACGCATGGAGAAGTAAGAAAGAACGAAGTAAAAAAAACAGCACCTGGCTTAGAAAAACTGAATTGATTCGGTGGCGTTTATTTTTCACGAGGGAAGCAGATATAAGCAGATCATTAAACCCACACGGTTCGTTTATATCCCGGCTACGATTTAAAGAAAAAATTCCACTTGAATGCGTCATGATACCCTCAACATCGGCATAAAGAACGAACATTCAAAAAGCCCGACGAAATGGTTTTTCGGAGCGATAAACTGAATAGATAAGAGTAAATAAAAAGTTTCGTGGTCAAAGACGATTAACTATTCAAGATTTGCATTGGCTAGTGAAGTAGTAGTAAAATATGGTTTAAAATGCGCTATAATGATAACTCGTAACTTTGTTCCAATCTCCATTTGGAACGACCTGGGTTTCGACGTTCAACGTCATCTTTAACGAACCTGAAGATGATGATGAACGTTGAAACCAAAGTTGTTCCGAATAAAGATATATGGAATCACAAATTTACGAGTTATCATTATAGTGTTAACAAATTCCACCAAGTTACGCCTCAAACTACCAATTATAGTTTAAAAGACGCCCCGACGGCATGGTCTTTTGCACCTATTCACACATTTGTAATCACATTATTTTTTTCTCATTGGCAGGTGGTATTTGTGCCACTGATTAGTTATTTGCTTTTGGTAACTGTTCACAGAGCTTATAACATATTAAAGTTTATAAAAGAAACCAGATTTCTTGGAGAAATCTTAAGTTCTTTGAACGCTATCAGAGTCATCCCCAAATATAACGCCCATTTCTCCTAGTATATTATACTTGCGCCCTAGGTCACAATATTCTGTACATTCTACCAAACGTGTCCATGATTAGTGGTAAGGCACACTCGTTGCATTGAGCTTGTATGTAGGGGATTGAAGAGGCACGAATGAGTTGGAGCGCGATGTCCTATTCTCAGATGTGTGAGGACAACCTCCTCTCTTCTGCTGCTCCTTATGGAGGATAGCCATGCTTTAGCGCTGCTTTTAATAACTCGAATTTTATCATTGACTGCTAATGTCCATTTACTTCTCTCAATGCCATGATCCTAAGGGATTAAGATTCGGAGGTCTCCTGAGGTTACTGCATCATTGACTAGTGAAGTCGGTGTAGATTTATCATAATATGGAAATATGGAGATAAACATACGTTGGTCATAATTTCGACTTTGGTCCCCCGGATAACATTAGCTTATTCTCTAGCATGAACTTCTTTCTCTTTAGCTTATCCCTAGAGGTCTCTGTTCCTCAAACTTCTTCTCCATTCTGTCCGGTCCTTCGTGCCCTCAGATGTTCGCTCCTTCTCCCTCAGGTTTTGAACAATGTACCCTATCCAACTCCTCCTCGATCCTCCTCTAGGTCACTTACAGTTCACCTGCAAGTCCATCGAGATATGCCCCTCTCCTCTTCTCAACACGTACCCATACCACTGTAATCTTCACTCTTGTACTTTTTTCGAAGCCTCAACTACCACTCCCTGCTCTCTAAACCTGTCGTTCCTTAGCGTCTCTTCTTGCCTTTCCCATAGTCCATCGCAACATCCTCAATTCCACCACGTCCAATGCACTAATGGAATGAAAATCGTCATCAAAAAAGGCGAATTAATTTCCATTGAAGGCAGATAAAATTTTTTCCTGGCGAACTCTGTTACACTGGTGTACATCTTTACACGCGGGGGCGTGACTGCTTACCACATCAGTTGTTCAATGCAATACTCGGATAATTGATTCGCATTAGCTTATACATTAGCAGGAACATCCCCGTCAAAATATTTAACCAGAAAAATTAAATTAAAGTAGTGATTGAATTATAATGAAATTGTCATGAGAAATCAATCAGCCTGGACCGGGAATCAAACCTCGGACCTTTGACTTTCAGGGCTAATGCGCTGACCACTACGCCACTGAAGCTTCCTAACCCTCATGGCAATTTAGAAAGGTACCTTTGCGTATTCAGCCTGAAATCCAAAGGTTCGTATTTCAATTCCCGGTCCAGGCCGATTTTTCCTCATGACAATTTCATTGTATTTCACCCCCGTGTACGTGGAAGCCAGAGTTCTTTATATAATGACTGAATTCATTATAATAAACCTCATTGCGATGTAGGTTCTTGATAAACTCATTTACGACTGTTACTAATGTGTTAAAAAAAACAAATAAGAAACTTTCAGAACACAATAATGTCTGGGAATAGGGAAACGTAATCCAAGCTTTATAGAACTCAACTTCCCCGCAAGTCAATAATTAGTTCTCGGAGTATGGAATGATATGATTCAGATTTATTACAGTAAAACTGAATTGGATTTAACGAAGGGTATAAATTCATGATAACCTCTCGGCTTAAAAATGCGCCATATAAGATTACCAAGGCCCTCTATTTTGGAAGAAATACATTAACAAAAAAAATTTACGAAAGCGTCAGATGGCCACTAATTTTCATCCTAGACTTCATTCTGTGAGCATTTTGGGAATTGACTTTCGGAAAAATTTAACATAACCTGGATATTTAATGCTCTCTGCCATACTTTTTATTCGTATTACAGCTACCGCATTTCACCGCATAATCGTCGAAGATTTTAGGAAAATTTTATTTAGCTAAAAAGGAGGGTGCGGCCATTCTGAGGGGAAATTAAAAAAATAAAATTGCGCCGGTATTAGTAATACTTAGGTCATTTATTACGTACTTAACTGCCTTTATTGCAAGCTAGGATCTTATGATTGGTAGGCCTACATAAAATACAATGCATTAAAATTTAAAACTACAAATCGACATAATTTTCTTCCTGTTTAGCGTATACCGTACTTTTTCCGGCCTGAAATGAAAAGCTAACACATTATTAGAACCGGTACATTATAGTAAACATTTTTGGTAAATTGATGGTAAATTTTTCCTTTTACAGCAAGTGTCGTGACGAACAGAATTAACATGCGACGATTATGTGATGAAAAGTTCTGAACCAATTTAATTTTTGGACTGAAAAAGTAGGGTTGGACGATTATGCGATGGCGACGATTATGCGGTAAAAATACGGTATTCCATGGGCAAGTTTTGGAGAAAATTTTCACGTACCATATTTTGCATGAGTATAACACTAATTTGCTGACACATTCAGATTTGTTTCCAATCTCTTCTTAAGTTATTACTCAAGCAATAAAAATAAATACGCAAAAGCAAAAAAATGACATTGACATTTAAGGTATTATAACACCTTGCAGCATCTACCTTCTAAACAAGCACTGGCCAAACATCAGTTACCAAATTTTCACATGGCTATAATGGTTCATATGGGTCATAGGCACAAAATCCACCATAAGGTTTTGCTGAGCTTCTTAAAGCCAATGAAAGCGACTTATCCTGTAACGAATTATTACCAATTAAGGTGTGGAATATTATTAGGCCTATCCTTAGAATAAAGCCATTTTTATTCATTAACCCGCGATAATAGAGAAAAGGATAAATAACGAAACTTCTACATGAATAACGTAGAAAGCAATATCTCGGATAAAGGGAGACTAAAAGCACTAAGGGAAGTCTTCGAAAAAATATAAAAGCGTAAAAAGAAATGTATAACCCCATACACGCTTAATATACGAGCCTCGTATGGAATGAGCTCAAACAGTCTTAAGATTCGCCAGAGGGAAGGAAATCATAGAAAGAGATCATAAGAAACACGCATTGCAATTCCACAATAACACACATTTATTTATATTCCTATGAAATAATTCGTGTGGAGCTTAGCACTCTATGGATCGGAAGCATGGAACATTGGATAAGATGACCAGGTAAGACTAGAAGTCTTCGAGACCTGGAGCCGAAGGAGGATGCTGAAGATAAACATGGACGGACAAAAGAAGAAATGATGAAGTTTATAGAAGGGTAGGAGAGGAAATAAGCATGCATGTATGGAACTCCTAAGAGAAAAGAAGAACCAGATGGATTGGACACACCCTGAGACATAATGGGTTTGTGAAGTATATATAATAGAAGGCAAAATAGAGGGAAAAATCCCCAGAGGAAGATGCAGGAATAAGTTAATGGACATGGAATGGTTAATAAGAAAATCATATGAGGACCCCAGAAGTCAAGGGGTCTAAGTAACAATATCGTTGTTTGGAGAAAACTTAAGTCAAAGTTGAAAATATTTGGTACAACCCACTAAGTAATTAAGAGGCATTACCCTAGTTAGCATCACCTGTCAAGAAAATCACTTGAATCCCTTTACCACCTAAAAGATTTATATTTTCACATCCCATTCCTGTACCAAAATAATTTTTTTAAATGTCACTTAGACCCCTTGACTTCTGTGGTCCACATATAAAAGTAACTAGTTTAAAATTAATAAACTAGTTACCAAACTTTACCAGACTTCACTAATCAGACTATCTTATAAGACATTGATGAAAATATATCTTTTATTATGATATGTTATTCGCGATTTCACAGCGCCACTTTCAATACACATATAGCCGCACCAATACGAGAGACACAAGACTCTTGATTTGGCGAATGAAGGCACGCGCCTTGCCGCGATTCGGGGCCTTCGACGAGAGAGGAGAGAGACGAAGAAGCGGATCGGAGGGAGTAAGAGAAAGGCAAAAGAAGGAGAGAGAAGGGAGGCATCAAACAAAGAGAGAGATAAAGACAAGAGAGGAAAAAAAGAGACATAAGGGCGCAAAGGCCAATCGGAGCATGTGCTTGTGTCTCGCCGCCGATCTCCCCTCGCTCCATCTTCCGTGTTTTTTTTTTCTTTTCGGCACAACAGCTGTGCGGCACTCGTGGCCGCGGTTCCTTTCATGGATGGCCCTTCTCCCCTTTGGCGAGGATCGGCGGCGGTGGCCCTCGCGCTCGCTCGGCGGTTTCGAGCGGCGACCGCGGGTGGGTTGAAGAGGGGGGGAGACGGGTGGAGGAGTCAAAGGGGAATCGGGGTCATCGGCTGAGGGGAGGGGTCAGCACCTGGGCGTAAGGTGGGAAGGTCGCGAGCGGGAGATTTCACGGTGGGTGTGGGAGGGGTGGGAGGATCAAATAGAGGAAAAACATATTTCTTCGAATAAAGATCAGACAAATCCTAGCCTACGGTCCAAACTACAAAAACCGCACTCTCACAACAATGCCTAAACACAATCAGGCCGAAATTATAACTGTACAAGCTTTAAAAAACTAGTATTCTACCTGTTAAGGTAGGTTTTGCTGAATATCAGATAATCTCCTCCCAGTTTTCTACACATTCAGGGGCCTATCTCGATCGAATATAACCTTCTTCGTCTCAGCATACGATCTACCATTCTTCATCCTGTCCATGAAACCTATTCTCCTTCTCCTTTTCCCCGCCTGTCTAAAAGCCTTCCCTCTATCACACCCTTGAGCCAACCACCGTCCCTTATTACATCTTCAAGCCACCTACTATGCCGATCTCGAATTTCATTCAAAAATTTCGTTTCCTCGTACACCATCTCAAGCACTTCCACGTTAGTCTTCCTCTCCGTCCACCTCACTTCTCCACACCCACATCTCAAACGCCTGCAGCCTATCCTCGTCCTCCTTTCTGAGGGTCCATTATTATGCCCCATACAACGCTACGCTCCAAATCAAGCTCTTCATCAGCCTCTTCTTCACATCCTAAACCAAGGTCCCCGTCATCAGCTCCCCTCTATTACTAAACGCCTCCTTAGTTAGCGCTATTCTCTTTCGTATGTGTATGCTGCTATTGTACTTGATAAGACTGACTAAATTATTTCGCATAAATTTATTCAAAGATGACCCAGGTTTCGATGTGGCACGTCATGTTCAGCCCCACAGATCACAAAAGAGGAAGAAATGGCAGATGGAATATGGACTGTGTGGTAAGGAGGGGAAGCACCGACTATTGAAGATAATCCCCAAGTTACACCTTAACACATCCCCCATCCTCTCTCTCCCACCTCTATCTTCCCCAAATATTTTCGTGACTTTCAATTCGTCTTCTGTGATATTTGTACCTGATGATGACATGCCACGTCGAAACCCGGGACGTCCTCGAATAAATTTATGTGGAATAACCAAAACAATCTTATCATTTACAGTTTTAAGTAAATTCTACCAAGTCATGCCTTATAAAAACGGACAACATTTTAATGTTTGCGATTATTGGGACCTATGGTGAGGTTCTCCATTTCACAAGATTAACGAGGAAGAGTTGGCAAAATATATATGTGCTATATACTCATTTCATTCATCAGTCGTTTAATCCTATGATTGGTTGATCTCAGCCCTCCATCCTTCCCTATCCAATGCTAGTTCCCTTACTTCCTGGTAGCTCTTCCTATCTGATTTCCTCTTAATTTGGTCCATGAACTTATTCCTGGGTCTTTCTCTGGGGATTTTTCCCTCTGTTATACCTTCAATTATGTTCTTCACAAACCCATTGTGCCTCAGGGTGTGTCCAATCCACCTCGTTCTTCTTTTCTGTATGGTGTTCCATAGGGTCATTTCCTTCCTTCCACTCTTCTGTAAACTTCCGTCATTTCTTATTTTGTCCGTCCATTTTATCTTCAGCATTCCTCTCCAGCCCCAGGTTTTGAAGGCTTCTAGTCTTTACTGGTAAGTTTTTCCAGTGGTCCATGCTCTCTATCCACTAACTATGAATTATTATATTCAATTTCCAAACTTAATGACTTAAACTACGATATTTACCAGTAGTCTTGGGATAACGGTACTATTTGGTTAATATTGATGAAGTCAAGGCACTTTTCGATGTAGGCATATTTTTCCATCACGACGACACAATTTCCCTTGACAGCCTTCTGGGTTATGAGGTCATCTTCCTCAATGGTGTCTCTTAGCTGTCGAAGGGTGGACGCCTGGGATTGAAGACCTTTGGGAAGAGTCACTGGTAAAGCTGCCTTGATGGAGGACAAGATGACTTCGGCCAGAAGATGTTTCGACGTTGGAGATTTATTCCGCAGGGCAACCTCACAATCGGCACCGAGAATCTTGAGGTCTGATACGAAAAATACGGAGGAGCAAACTTGCGGATATATTGGTGCTAAAGTACAAGTATTGTTTTAATATGATATCAAATATAAAATACTTCCACGAAATGACGTCTGAGGGCATAAAGTTTATTAAACTACGGTCCCGAAAACACATTTCAGAAAAAAGTAAGCATTTCATCAAGAGATAGGCTCTGATGTTGCCAAGAACGATAACCGTATCCGAAAAAAGAAGAGCGGAAGAGGTGGTAATGTGGAGCTATCGAAGAATGCCGAAGATCAAATGGACCAAAAGACTCCAACATTGAGTCAGATGGGGAGCAGGAGACATAGGATAATAAATACAACTCAAAGTAGACACCAACTTTAAAAAGAAGTGCAAACTTTTAACGTACTTCGACAAGTGACATATGATCTTGTAGACTGCAACTTACTAAAGGCAACAACAACACTCTGAATGATTCGATCGCTGAATCATTAAATTAGAGCTGGGATGAAAAGGCGCATCACTTTGGTAATACAGGAGGAACAGGAATCACAATCAGAACACGCCGTCACCAGAATATCCTAATGAGGCACACTCTGAGACATAACAGACTTAAAACAAGAGTTATCGACAGCGAAATTAATGGGAAGAATAAACAAGCTTTGAAATGTGTGACGAAAATAAACGAGCTTGATAAAATAACAAATTAGACAAGGATCAATCGGTCAGCTGAAAAGAGAATGAATTGGACAGCTATCCCAAACTATTCTTCGGATTGACACTACTGATGACGGACGAATGATTATGAAAAATAATGAAAATTCGAACGTACGGAGGGAATAATGATTGTACCTGGTTCACATGTGTAAAGTGTTTTGCTTAAAGTACTCGGTCCGTCGGAATGGAAGAGAAACATAAATTCCTTGGCGCACAACATTCCTACGTATCAGTAAGGGAGTGCTAAGCCAGATGTAGATTTATATACATTGAATAACATAGGAGGACCCCAGAAGTCAAGGGGTCTAAGTAACAAAATCGTTATTTTGAGAAAACCTTAGTCAAAGTAAAAACTGTTTGGTACAACCCACTAAGCATTAAGAGGCATTACCCTAGATAGCAATACCTATCAAGAAAATCACTTTAATCCATTTCCCAACTAAAAGATTTATAGTTTCACATCCCATTCCTGTACCTAACTTGTTTTTTTTATATCACTGAGACCCCATAACTTCTGGGGTCAACATATATTTTGTCCCTATGCATTGCGTTAACTAGGATACAGTGTATGAAAACATTCATGTGGAGTGTAGAAATCGAAGGCTTGGAACCATGGACCATTAGAAAAGATGACCAGAAAAAGCTAGAAGCCTTCGAAACCTGGTGTTGGAGGAGGATGCTGAAGATAATATGAACAAACAAAATAAAAAATAATGAAGTTTACAGAAGAGTAGAAGAGGAAAGGACCATATGGAACACCGAACAGAAAGGAAGAACTTAATATACTGGACACACCCTGAGGTACAATGGGTTTGTGAAGAACAAAATTGAAGGCAAAATAGAGGGAAAAGTCTCCAAAGGAAACTGCAGTGTGGAAAAATGAGAAAATTCCAACGTGAAATTATTTATTACGACCGGTTTCGCCTTTTACGGAATTTTCAGGTTACCTAAAGAATACTCGTAATATATATTATCACAGTGGAAGTTGCTCATTTTTTCAAACTGCAGTTATGTTCCATTTCCACTCTATCAGGCCTGAAACCACAGAGCATGTCTACAGAGGAAGGCCCAGAAATAAGTTCATGATACATATAAAGAGGAAAGAACATAGGAAGAGATACCAGGTGGTAAGGGAACTAGCATTAGATAGGGAAGGGTGGAGGGCTGCAGTCAACCAATTTTAGGACTGAACGAAAAATGATGACCCTTAAAAGATTTTTCTTCTTTTTCTTAAATTCTTAAATTTTTTTCTTAAATTCTTAAAAGAATTACCTTTCCGAACACTAAACAAGTTTTAAAGATGCCTCCACACGATGAATTGCAAAGTATTTTGGGAAGCTTATAGCTGATGAAAAACAGACAGCCTTGGGTTAGACCTTGCGTTAGACCTGATGTTAGATAGGGAAATACAAACTTTGCAGTCGGAGCAGCAGAAAAACCTAGGATACTATTACGATGCTTTCCAAGCAATATGTTGGCAGCAAAAGTTAGTAGAGGAAATTCTGAGGGAGTTCCGTGATTTTTGAAGCGTGCATCTTTAAAGCATACCCTTTTACGACATTCCTTTATTTTACAATTACCATTAATCATAAAATTATATGCTTCAACCAAAATGAAACGCGCCGAAAGAAGAGAAAACTTAAACATACCAAGCGTCGTCACTTCCGCTATCCAGATAAAAATCATAAATATTTTGAGCGTCATAAAACCAAACGAAGACGGTGTTTAGCAATTATCAGTGCACAAGAGGGTAAATATTGAAAAATGTGTCCCGGGATGCAATTGGAGTACTGTTCAAGACGAACAAAAAAGGAGTAGCCTCTAACACTTTAAAAAGCAGATAATTTCCAGACCCCTTGTAATTATGCAAACCTAGATGCACATGGCACTGCATAAGCGCCAGGCTGTCAAGCGCCACCCAAAACCTGTTTTCACAAGAAAGCATTTTTTATGCATAGACTAGAAGCCTTCGAAACCTGGTACTGGAAGAGGATGCTGAAGATAAAATGGACGGACAAAATAAGAAATGATGAGTTGTACAGAAGAGTAGAAGTTGAAAGGACCCTATGGAACACCATAGAGAAAAGAACATGGATTGGAGACACCCTGAGACAAAATGTGTTTCTAAAGAACATGATTGAATGCAATGATGGTGGAGAGTGGCAATCTATGGATCGGAAGCATGGACCATTGGAAAAGCTGACCAGAAAAAACTAGAAGCATTCCAAACCTGGTGCTGGAGGAGGATGCTTAAGGTGGACGGATAAAATAAGAAATGATGATGTGTACAGAAGAGTAGAAGGGGAGAAGACCATGTGGAACCATAGAGAAAAGAAGAACAGGGTGGATTGGACACACCCTGAGAGACAATGGGTTTATGAAGAATATATTTGAAGGTAAAATAGAGGGAAAAGTCCCCAGAGGTAGACCCAGAAATAAGATGATGGACTAAATAGGAAAGTACGTAGGAAGAGATACCAGGAGGTAAGGGACCTAGCACTAGATAGGGAAGGGTAGAGGGCTGCAGTCAACCAATCCTAGGATAAAACAACCAGTGATGATGATGATCCTTAAGCAGCGCAATCGCTATAAGCTAAGATATTTCGATAATATAGAAGCTGGAATAAATGCAAATACACGAAAAGACTAACAATATTGCATTTAATGAGCAAATATTACCGCACTGATCCTTGACGTTTTGCCAATGAAAATATCAATTCCATTCAACTTTTTTCTGATAAACACAAGAGGTAACTATTCGATTGTTTGTGCCATATATATTGTATATGGTCACACACCTCAAAGCAAATAGAATAATTCAGGTGGTCAGTCATGGACCAAATAGAGAGGAAACCACATAGGAATATATACGAGGAGGTAAGGGAACTAGCATTAGACAGGGAAAGGTGGAGGGCTGCAGTCCACCAATCTTAGAATCGAACGACCAATAATGAGATGGTCACCGAATTTTTAATAATATCAACCGTAATGTAGCTTACTACTATACTAGTCAATTCTGCAACCTACTTCCACTGATCACAGCAACCGTTAAGCCCTCAAAACGATCTACACGCGTAAATAGAAACATTTACTAAAAAGTTCAAGTTGCAGCACGTATATGCAGACTTAAAATTTCAAAACGCAACGTGATAAATAATTTACTTCGCAACTGTAGAACTAATTTAACGACATAAATTAAAAATTCAAGGTGAATTTGCATAAGTCGAAAATTTACGTAATATATAACGAGTAATCCTCCATCGTCCAGTCGGGATTAGACCAGTGGTGGAGTGCTCGACTTAATAATAATAATAATATAATACTAATAATAATTTCTTTATATCTAACAGCAGAAGCCAATTACTAGATATTTGATATATGGACGAACACAAACAACCATGCCCAGGGAGGTGTAAATGTCCTCCCCAGGCGGGACTCGAAACCGCGACCGCGATTTGGCAGGCGAGGACTTTACCCCGCCGCCACCGAGGCCGGCGAGGCTCCATTCTTCCGTTCCGAGGGTCGTAGTTTCGAGAACAAGCGACGGAAAAAAATTTCCTAGTTTGCCAAAACCTTTTGCCAAACTTTTACACGCTATCCGAATTTGACCCCACCACTGAGAGGCAGCAGTCTCAACAGAAGGCATTGATGGCGCAGATCAAGGAGATCGGACCGGTATCAACAGCCACAGCTTATGGTAAGAGTGAAAGTTCACGGAATCGGCCGGGGTACTGCGCTGGGAAAGGCAACGGGGAAACCACTCACATTAGTCCCTAGAAGATGCAGCCCTGCGGTATAACAATATGTGACGCGATGGCACTCCTCCCAGTAAAATATTCCGGATATAAATTACTCTTTACAATCGGATCTCGGGATGGGACTACTGGGAGGGGTACATCAGTCAGTAAGGACAAGAATCATAATCAAGAAGGTTAAGGAGAAGTAAGCCTATAGCGAGAGGGGAAAGCCTTTCTGAATCAATTATTTTTAAACGTCGCCATCCAGTGGGTTCAGTCTTTGTTGAAATCTATACAGAAGGAGCAATTGGCAGACTTGCAAGAATGGCGACTGATTAAGAGAAGAAACGGTGCAAATGTCTTTCACTTATAAAAAAACATCATCACGTTCAATAACATCAAGAACATTTCCAAAATTCAATTTTCACAAATAGACTCACATTACAAAGGCAGCCTCCAGTAAAGTCAACCGACTACTTTCAGCCAAAACAATCCACGTAGGCTTAAAGCAAAGATTCGTTAAATGTTCGATTTGGAGTGTTGTGCTTTATGGAGCAGTGACATAGACAGTAAGGAGAAAAGAGGAGAAATATCTAAATCCTTTAGGAATATGGCTAAGGAGAAATCATCGCATCCATTAATGTACTTAATTTTATGCGGTCGTCAATTTTAGCCCAAAGGCTCAGATAGAGACATCACTTCTTCAATTTCAGGAAGATCTCCTTCTTTCTGGATATGACAGACCTCTAATACACAGCGAGTATTTGGGAACCTGAGTCATAAAGATTCAACAAAAAATAATATGATATATAGAAAAGCTGCACGCTTCGTTAAAAACTGCTACGAGCGAACATACACCTAGTGTTTCACAACTTTTAGAGGGATAAAGGTGGGAGCCCCTGGAGACTCGGAGGCTACACGCTTGGCTTAGCTTGCTTGAGGAATTCAGAACTAGTGTGTTTCAGAGCGACACGGAGAATATTATCATGACGCCTCGCTACATCTCTAGGTCTGAAAGAAGCGATAGAATAAGAGAGATACATTGCCGAGCAGATAGGTACAAATACTCGATCTTTCCGTGCATAATAAGCGACCACAGTAAAAACTGAGCTCCACTAAATAAACTCCCATAATACACGTCACCATTTCACCTCTTAAAACCTTATCCCTTACATATTTACACGGCTGGTGACATAACACCCCCTGCTACACACCCATGCGGCGGATCATAGGTTATGGTAGTATGTAGATGCAGATGATTACGTCTTTGTCCTCAGGGTCACTTACTCCAGAAATTTTGAGAACTTAAATAAAGAACTTTTAAGGACGCTTAATGGACTGAGATGTAAAATTAGGGTGTCTAGGGAATATTTTTCGATAATTAAACCGCGAAAATGGATATTATAACATAGACTTATGGAGATTGCTCAGATTACAGCAGAATAACATCAATTTGAACGGTAATGCATATTTTAGCTTTCAGTATTTGAGCTTAAAACTGTTCATAAAAATAGAAAAGACATGGGAAACTAAATACAAAGAAAATATAGGAAACATACCACCAAATTCTCAAAGTTATTGGCAAATTACCATCGTGTTTAAATTTTAAAGGTGGTAGATCCATACAAATGGCCCCTCAGTTGGCTCACATAGCTGGACAAATGTGGCCATTAAAAGTATATTTTTGGAAAAATCTACATATTTTCTGTCTTTATCTGATTTTTTTACATCTGCATTTACATACTTTCCTGCGAGCCACCGCATGGGCGTGTGGCAGGGGGTGTTAGGACACCAGCCGAGTAAAGATGTAGGTTTCTGGGAGGTGAAAAGGTGACATGTATTATGGGAGTGTATTTAGTGGAGCTCAGTTTTTGTTGTGGTCGTTCATTGTGCGCGGAAAGAACGAGTTTTTGTACCTATCTGCTCGGCAATGTGTGTCTCTCATTTTATCGCTTCTGTCAGACATAGAGATTCAGTGAGGCGTCATGATAATATTCTCTGTTTGGCTCTGAATAACGCCAGTTCTGAAATTTTCAAGCGAGCTAAGCCTAGCGTCTAGCCTCCGAGACTCCAGGGGATCCCAGCTTTATCCCTCTAAAAGTTGTGTAACACTATTTTTTCTCTGGTAGCTGTTTTTAATGAAGCGTACGCCTTTCCTTTGAATGTTATAATTGCTTGTTGAATCTTAATGACCAGGTTCCCAAATGCTCGCTGTGTGACGCTCGCTTAGAGGTGTGGCATGACCAGAAAGAAGGATATCTTCCTGAAATTGTAGAAGTGACGTCTCTATCTGAGCCTTTGGGCTAAAATTTGCGACCGCATACAATTAAGTACATTAATGGATGCGATGATTTCTCCATCGCCACATTTCAAAAGTTTGTCATTTATTATAAAGTGAAAGTAAATTGTTTATTATGGGAGTGTATTTAGTGGAGGTCAGTTATTATTGTGGTCGCTTATGGTGCGCGGAAAGAACGAATTTCTGTATCAATCTGTTCGGCAATGTATCTCTCTCATTTTATCAATTCTGTCAGAACTAGAGATTTAGTGAGGCGCCATAATAAACTGTGTTGCTCTGTGTCGCTCTGAAACACGGTATATGTTTATCATAAACCGCGAGCAGGATTTTTTCAGCCAATCGAGAGAAGGATTTTTCGAGAGGAAGCGAGGAAGGACAACCTCCTCTTTTAAGTTGTCAATCCATCAGGGTTGATTTTCGACGGCCATCAACCTCTCTCTATCTTCTTCCATCCTCTTCTTTTCTGAAAACCGTCCGCAGTCCATGTCCTCCATTATCTGCTTCCAATACTTGAGTCTTTGGTCTTCCTCAATACCTTTTACCTTCTACTACTCCTTACAAAATCACCTTCACTAATTCCTCATGCCGCAGTAGGTACAGTCGGATTCTAATGTATTGCAAAGAATCGAGCTTACGCTTACGCTTCTTAAGGTACTTACGCTACGAACTTACGCTTCTCAAGGAAAACGAGTTTCACTTACGGCGTTGTTATCCTTTGCAATGCAACGCTATCAATTCAGTTGTTTATTTGCACGTATTTAAATTGTAACAGTTGAGCAATTGCCTATTTTGTGCTAACTTTTTATTACATAATATGATCAGCTCGAATAACAATGACATGCTGCGGCGTATTGATTAATTGAAATACCAAACTATTATTAAACACAGATCGTTCCTGGCATACAATATACCTACGGCAAATACTACATAATGTATCATTTAGAGTGACAGTTGTGATTAATAAATTACAATTATCCATACTCAAATCGTAAATCCAAACCGAAACGAAAGTGTAACAACAAATTAGCACAATATAGGAAATTGGTCAACTATTAACATTTGAATACGTGCAAATAAACAGATGAATAGATAGCGTTGCGTAGCAAAGAATAACAGCGCCGTAAGTGAAACTCAATTTCCTTGAAAAGCGTAAGTGGCGCCGCTCGATTCTTTGCAATACATTTGAATCCGACCGTACATGACCGATCCATCCGTCCCGTCTAATTTTCACTCTTCTCCACACGCCCTGTTCCTCCCGCACATTTCTCAGTACCTCTTGGTTCGTTACTCGCCATGTCCAGCTTATTTTACGCATAGTTTCACAACACCACACCTCAAAAGCCTCTGGATGATTCTTCTCCGATTGTTCCACAGGCAATGTCTCACTATCATACAACATTACACCTCATGCAAGGGTCTTGATTAACTTTTTCCTCAGAAAAATATCAACTGAGTCGGCTTCGACGAGTTTTCTCTCACAATAAAATGCAATATTTGCTCTAAGTATAGTAAGTATATAGAAAGTATATATAGTATGCTCTAAGTATATATATAATAATATATATAAGCTCTAAGTATAATATGCGTATCTAAGTCAGCGGTTCTCAACCTGTGGGTCGTGACCCCTTTACCCACAGGCGACATATTTCCAATGATCTTATGAACAACGAAAATAATTTTATGGTTGGGGGTCACCACAACATGAAGAATTGCATTTAACGGACGCGGCATTAGGAAGGTTGAGAAACACCGCTCAAAGTATTTTACTCCGTATTTATTTTGTACTCTTTTTTAAAGAAAATAAGTAAAATGGTGGAAATAACATGTTTTCTGGATCACGTAGGGTGGACTGCATAACGGCCTTAGGCCCGGCGCACCTGCAACGCGGCTAGGAGGTTTAGGAAGGAGGAATAAAGAGGAGCTAGAGAGATAGAGAATGATTCCAGCCAGGACGAGAGGCGAGAGGAGAGGAGGAAAAAAATAAATAAGCAAACCTTGCGTGTCGGGATGGACGGGGCGATGGGAGGGTCAACGGGGAGAGGGACGAGGACGATCCGACTAGAGGGCCGAGACCCTTTGGCGCGTGGCTAATCCACATAGGTGGTCACAACTTCTCACGACGCGGCCGTCAAAGCTGAATGGCGGAGCGTGTCGACTTAATCGTCTTTCCTCTTGCGACGGAATGGACACCGGGTGAGCGGGGGATCGGGAGAGAGAGGGAGGAGGAGGAGGTGGGAAGAAGGGCTTCGAGAGGACGAGGAAAAGACTGGGAAGGTCGGGGACTGAATTGAGAGGATTTTGGTGGACGTAGGAGGATTACGCAGGAGGAGGAAGTGGAGGACTGGTCTCTGGGGGGATTAGGAACGGACAGAGAGGAAGACGATGGAGAAAGACCGTCGGCGTGGGACACGTATGAGTATAAGGATGAGAGGAAGTCTGCGGTGAGAAGGAATAATGGATGTCCACCTGAGGACGCCCGAGGAGCAAGGTGACACATACACTGAGTACGACCGGAGACACTTGTCTCTTCCGTGGAAGGACGAAGGTCAACGATAGCGAACACTACTGGAGCGCGAAGGATATCAACGTTTCCTCCGATAAATGAGAAAAAATTCGGACGGTTCAGGAGCAATAAAGCGTCAACTTACCACACTATTCCATTTTAGTTCCTCAAAAAATGATACGTAATTCAGAGCAACATCTTGTAAACGTCTGATACCGAATAAGAAGCCTGGTAATATTTGGTCGCCCACAAATAATTCAAACGATCACTGAATTTGTACGAACAAACGAGATACTTCGGCAGCAACTGGTTACCGCTAAGATATAACACTTTAAGAATACACGTCAAGAAAACTGCCAGGCATATAATGAGGCACCATTTTCGACACTAACATGCCCTGAGGACGATGGCGGTGGTAGCTATCGAAACGTCGGCCCATAACGACCTGACCCGGTGGATAACCCGAGAAGACTTCATCAGCACAATACGCCGGGAAAGAAATAAATCATATAATACACGTTTCAGTATATTCTACATCTAAATCTATATAATACCCCGTGAGCCGCCGCATGGGCGTATGGCAGGGGGTGTTAGGTCACCAGCCGAGTAAAGGTGTAAGTTTTTTTGAGATGTAATGGTGATATGTATTATAGGAGTGTATTTAGTGGAGCTCAATTTTTATTGTGGTCACATATTATGCGCAGAAAGGACGAGTTTTAATACCAATATGTTCAGCAGTGTATATTTCTTATTTTATCGCATCTGTCAGGCCTAGAGATGAAGTAAGGAGTCATGATAATATTCTCTATGTCGCTCTGAAAAATATCAGGTATGAATTTATCAACCACAGCCTATCGTGTAGCCTCCGAGTGCGTAGGGGCTCCGATCTCAATCCCTCTAAAAGTTGTGAGACACTATATGTACGCTCGTAGCAGTTTTTAACGAAGCGCGCTGCTTTCCTTAGTATTTTATTAATTTCTTTGGTTAAATCTTTATGACCAGGGTCCCAAATGCTCGCGGCGTATTCGAGGTGTGGCCTAACCAGAGTGAAGTAGCATCTCTCTTTTACTTTTTCATCCGAGGACCTTCCTATTACGCGTTTAACAAAACCTAGTTTCTTTAATGCTGCGCCACATATGTTCTGTATGTGTGATTAGTATATATTAGTCACGAAAAGAGAGGCGGGTTGGAAGAGGGAGAGTAAGAGAGTGAACTATGAACTAGTAAAAGAATGCCTTCGTTTCCAACTCTGTTTTTGTTATGATTACGAATGCTGCATAGAGAGAGGGATATTTTTGCTTCTCAATTGGTAGAATATCCCTCTCATCTTCTCGCTTCAAGATGTCCTAGATATTTTTGGGCTTAAATAAATATCCTCCGCGTCAAACTGAAACACGCCTGATCTGAAGATTTAAAGAAGTCTAAGTCAGCGGACGCTTCTTCAACGCTCTCCGCCTCGTAACTCGACAGAGGGAAATTTATTTGACATGTAGAAAAATCGATTAAGAGTGAAAAGTAGTCTAGATGAACATCTTAATGAGGACCAAATCATGCACCAAGGGGAAGATTACGCAAAGAGATTTAATGTGGTTCTTTGGCTTGCTACCAACAGTCAGATAGATTACTGTAATAGAGTTGCTTAAGGACTGTTATCATAGCACAGAGAGCTACATCGTAGCAAGGGAATGGTATATTAGGTCTTCGTTGATCCCCACACCGAATTAAGCCTAACTGACTCACGAAACTATATTATTACCAGAGAGACAAACTACATTTAGTGAATAAAAGACTATGGAGTATATCAGCAGTCTTATTTCGAGAGAGTGGTAATGATATTAAGCAGTTCGATGAATTCTGATATAAACTTAAAAAAAAACATTTTAAGAGGTTAAAAGAGTATTAATTACAGCTTTTTGAGTACCTACTACGGGAAAACAGAACGACCAATTCCTTGGATTTAGCAAAATGGAGCAAGGCACACGACATTTTCCATTGGAATCAGACAGCCGAGCAAAAGAAGACCTCGGGCTGACGTTCCAATTAAGACCCGAAGGCGGCGCTTTCCCAGCCGGTGTTATTTTCGGGCGGACTCTTCAGGAAAATCGCCCGGGAACGGAATAAAAAAGAGCAAAACTACCAATCGCTGCGCCGTGGGGACAACGGATTCGGCACGGGCGATGAAGCACCCTTGATGTTATTCATCATCCCATAGATTTGCTCACGCAGACGTTCCTCCGATTCACCATGAGCGACCCCCCCCCCCTCAAAGCCTAATCCCCTGGCGACACAGAGGGGCTTGAATGAGGCAGCGAGTCTAATGAGCCGAAAACACATGACCGGGCGACAAAAGGCGTGAAATTCGCCGGCGAAATTGTGTGAGCCCTCGGGCCAGCTTATAAGCTCCCACTCTCCTCCCATGGATCGATAGCCCAAAACGCTAGGGGTTGACAAGGCAGCGCCGTCGGTGGTACGTTTTTGAGACCCATCTCTCACTCACGCTCGCGTCTCCATGGTGACGGGGAGCAGGAGGAGGAGGAGGAGGAAGAAGGGACGGAAGGAGGGTGTAGAGAGGAGGAGAGATTCCCTCCTCCCACCTTCCTCCGACAGAGAGTTTGCACGACGAATCCGGAATCCGAAGGCAAAGCCCGAATAACGCTCGGCTGTGTTAATGGAATGAGATTTCGAATGCCAGACTCTGCGGAGGCTTTAATTCGTCGCTTCGACTTGTTTGCGTCGCATCTCTAGCCGTGAATGTGTGCGGCGTCTGCAGTTATAAACAGTACACATACGCCCGCACACGTCGACACGCCTAAACACTCGAGCGCCGAAATCCGCCAAGGGCGGGGGCGGAGGGTAGGAGTGTGTTATAAGGGGAATTGGAGAGAAGCTGGAATAGGGAATACGCGGGAGATGAAACAGGCGTTATGGAGTCAATTAATTAGCACCTTCGAATGTTGATAATCCCCAAATACATATTCGTCACTCACCTGGAAACGTTTCCGGAAAAATACTCGCGAAAAACCAGGGATGGCATATCTTGGATGTACGTATTCTTGTTCTCTCATCCCTTCTCTAACTTCGAACACACAAACCTTCTAATAAGTCTTTTTGTTAAAAAATGCCGATAGAATCAATGCTTAAAGAGCACAACTTAAAATTTTCCACATATTTTATTTATCCGGTACAACATGTTTCACCGACTTGCGGAATCATCAGGTACAAGTCATGGGAAATACCAGTGCAGATGAATATACCAAAGGCAGTATACCATATACCGGTACAGATATAGGCTTAGATGTAAATCTGTACTAGTATTTCCAACAATTTCTACCTGATGATACCGTAAGTCGGTGCAACGCGTTGTACCAGCTTCATAAAATCTGAGGAAATTTACTATGGATACTACAAACTTCCACGAAGGGAAGTCTGAATCTATAGCGTGTATGAATACCCATGGCTGAGTTAAATGAGATTGGAAGCATTAAAATGAGGCAATAACGTCTTTGCGAAGAACGTAACTGGGATCATTTGGACAGCTAGATTATAAAACTATTAATATTAAAAAATATATTTATTGATTACTTTCCTTCTGTTATATTGCTCATTTATTAACAATAGTGAAAATTGATCAACGTCTAATAAATACTCGTACAGAGCTAGTGACATTCTCAAAGAGCATTAAAAGGATGAGGGGAGGAATAGCTTCGAAGCACTTTAATCTCGCTCCCTATGCACGAACAGTCGATGCAATAATCCGCAAAGGAAATACAAACAATGTCCGCTATAGGAATCAAATCGAACTGCAGTTGCCACCCTCTGCGGTACATGAAGTTTTAAAAAAGTACCGCGGATTCTACATTATACTAATATGGGCTGCACAAATACTAGCTGACCAAGTTTGGACTCTGAAGACGGATAAATTATTATTTAAAAAGCATCCTCATTATCACCCGTTAATGTTGAAAAAAATCCCCAATCCTCAGCTGATATAACTTTCAAGGCTACAATAAATAACTCCCTCTTAAGGATTGCTATCTGTTGAATGGGACTCATCACCCAATTATAAGATTACAATAGACAAGGAGAAATGTGTTCAAGGAAGCTTTTGCATTCTGAAATGATTCCTACCAATGTCACTTGTCGCAAAGGAGCAACGGTCCAGCCAATAAAATGCACATGAACATTTCTATAAAATGGACAGGTAGCATCAACTTCGAGCCACCATTACCTCGTGCGTTTACCTGGATTTCTAGCGTATAAAATGGCATAAGAAAGGATATACCAACTGATATTCTCCTTTTGTGAAAACGCCCTTTTGAAATACGATGACGAAAATTCATTCACGACTGGCTCCTTGGTCACTCATTAAAATAAACGGCTGTTAAAATTGAAATATTTTGCAATGATTTCATTTCATCGGTGAAATGTTCAGTTCCACTCAATCACTATCTTAGCATTGAAAATCATCTCGATCGCCATATTTCCAGTCAAACTCTCTATAGCAAAATGCATTAAGTTCAGCGTAACATAGCTAACAAATAAAACGACGTCCAATACTAGGCGGTTTCACGTAATGGGATGCCATAAACACCCTGAAGGTGAAAATGTGACATTTTCAGTACTACTTCTGAGGTTAATAACATATGAATAGGGTAAATAATGGAGACGAAAAAGAATGAGTTAGTGTATGACATTTAAGTAAAGGAGAGAAAGTTGATGGTGAAATTGCACAGGAGGCAGCCAAAGAGGAATTAGGGCAGACTGAATAAAGAAGAAGGTGATAGACGAGAGAATCGTGGATAATGGCGAAGCAGAGATGACTGGAAGTCATTTTGGACGATACGAATGGACGATATGAATGGACTCAAATGTTTCGAAGTGTTAGTAAATGGATTTATTGCAGAAATATGCACAGTTTTGGTTGGGAACGTTCGTCAAAATCTCGCCATCGGGGGAATTTTAGACAATATCCACGAATCCACATTAAAACCGATAGAATATCTGGGACCGACTGGGAGTCGGATCCAAAGTAGGCTATGTAAAAAAAACCACACATACACTAACTGGAAACATTATAGCATTATATGTTAACTTTTTAAAGTCAACTATACTAATCAACGCTAACGTTTAACTATTACATATTTTCAACCGTAAAATAAAGCTCAATAATCATATCAGCGTCCATTTCATCAAAATATGTCCTATCATGATTATGTAACTGTAAACTGTAAAATGAAGGGGGCTCGATATAAAGCTGAAAAAATTCTGGAAGAGGTCGACCATCAAAAACGCTCGGGGACCCCTGAGCATATGTAATGCGTTAATTGGTACTACTTTGAAAATACCGCTGAAGAGCAAACGAATATATTCTTAATATGGCATTTTTAAGAAATCCGAGACACACCGGGTCGGGCAGTAAATTGTTTAGGGCATATGTTTTCGTTTCTTTTTCTGCCCAAAATCTCAAGTATACGTCATTAAATGGAGAATTACTCAAACATGCGGACGAGTTCGGCCGTCACTCGACCAATCCAAAGCATGGGTATTTGTTTAGAGTACTAAGTATTTCAGAGAGCAAGTGGACTTCCTTCAACTATCTCGGAAGTACCATCAAGTGGGACGGATGAAGTACAATGGACATCAAGCTGAGAATAGCCCAAGCTAAGAAGGCGTTCATAGGAATAAGACAACTGCTGCGCTCAAAGAAGATAGGACTAAAAACCAGGAAACAGTATGTGATAACCTTCGTATGGAGCGTAGCACTCTATGGATCGGAAGCATTGACCATTGGAAAAGCTGACTAGAATATACTAGAAGTCTTTGAAATCTGGTGCAGGAGGAGGATGCCAAAGATAAAATGGGGAAAAAATAAGAAATGATGAAGTGTACAGAAGAGTAGAAGAGAAAAAAAACATATGCACCAGTATACAGATAAGAAAAACCAGATGTATTGGACACCCCATGAGACACAATGGGTGTGTGAGGAACATAATTGAAGGTGAAATAGAGGGAAAAGTCTCCAGAGGAAGACCCAGGAATAAGTTCATGGACCAAATGAAGAGGAAAGTACATAGAAAGAGAAACCAGGAGGTAAGGGAACTAGCATTAGATAGGGCAGGGTGGAGGGCTGCAGTCAACCAATCTTAGGATTGAACGACCATTGGATGAATGAATAAGTATTTCGCCATTAATCATCAAATAGATACCGCTTTCGTCGCACGAGGCAGGGAACCAAGCAAACAGAAAACGGTACAGACGAAGTAACTTCTCTCTACGAAAGGCGTTCAGTAGTAAACCAGCGGAACGCGCCCTCGGTATAGATGCAGGAGGCGGCGAGAAGCAGAGGCGGGGGGCGAGGAGGGGGGGCGTCGGACAGCGAAGGAGAAACTCCGGGACCGAAAATCAACTGAAGGGAGGAGTGCGCGGAAGGACTACGGGGGAGCGTGTGGGGAATGCGGGGGAGGGAGGGAGAGAACGGAAAACTGACGCGGCGGTGGGAAGTGTAAGAGGCTGTGAGAGGGAGAAGAACTCCTCCCAAGATATAAACAGTGAGTGAGACAGAGAGTTCTCCTCATCTGCGCCTGCGGTTTCGCTTTTGTTTCCTCGAAAACCACACGCCCCCCCTCCCTCCTCACCAACTCATCTCGCCCTTCACTTTCCAAACCCCTTTCCACGCCCTTTCCGTCCTGGTACCCGACTCGCTCGCACACCGCCACGGAGCCCTTTAACGTACACACGGAGGAGCCCTTACGAGGAAAGAGCGGGCATGAGCCATCCACCGCAACGCCCTCTCCTTTACAACCCTTCCAGCCTGCTCCAACCAAAACCTCGACTCCCGCCGACCACCCCGCCTCCTCATCCACGCCCGCTCGCCCAAAGACCTCCTCCTCCTCTGCCTCCCCCGACAACCCCACCAGCTTCGCCCATCTCTTTCCATAAACACCATCCTGCGGCCTCCCGACTCTCCTCACGAAAGCGGAGACGAAGGAGCAGGTGGTGGAAGGTTAGGAGGAGGCCGTGCGATGTTCCGACATTTCGATATCGCACTCCGATATAAATTTTCCATCGCCACACAGAGGACTTCCCATCCTTACTAACTGATGTACCCCTCCCAGTAGTCCACACTAGGAGCCCTGCATTTTAACTATATATAAGACGTGATGCAGTATGTGAAAGCCTTCGTGTGGAGCGTAGTACTCTACGGATCGGAAGCATGAACCATTGGAAAAGCTGACCAGAATATACTAGGAGCCTTTGAAATCTGGTGCTGGAGGAGGATGCTGAAGAAAAATTGGACGGACAAAATGAGAAATAATGAATTTTACACATGAGTAGAAGAGGAAAGGACCACATGGAATACCATACAGAAAAGACAAACCAGATGGATTGGACACACCCTGAGACACAATGGATCTGTGAGGAATATAATTGAAGGTTAATTAGAGGGAAAAAGTCCCCAGAGGAAGACCCAGGAATAAGATCATGGACTAAATAGGAAAGTACATAGGAAGAGATACCAGCAGGAAAGGGACCTAGCACTAGATAGGGAAGGGTAGAGGGCTGCAGTCAACTGATCTCAAGATTGAATGACCTATGATGAAGACGTGATGGCACTCTTGGGTGGATCTTTTAAGGATACTAAGGTGGTGGTTTCCTCGTTGCCTTCCACATCGCAGTACCCCGGCCGATTCCGGGAAGGGCTGCAGTCAACCAACCTTAGGATTGAATAACAAATGATGACCATATCTCTAGGGCTGAAATACACGAAAAAATAAGGAAGTAATTCTCCTGAACTGTTAGTTATAAAAATCCTATCATCTTACGCACTAATAATGACTACAACAGAAACAGGGCGAGTTATTGAAGACAAAAAATTTAGATAAAACTCATTTTAGCCCTTCCCCCTTCCTATTCATTATTACTGGCATCTCTCCTTCTCTCGGCAAGTGTGCTCAATTTTCACCCTTTTCCTGATATAATTCTGTTTCCCTATTTCCTCCTTTTTGAAACTGGTGTCCAAACACTCCCCAGTAACTTACGGCGACTAGTAGGGTAGTAAGTATATGCCCATCTCATATAGATTGGCATCGCGAAACCCCACACACCTAACGGAATCTCACTAAATCCCATTTCACATTGCATTGCAACACATTTCATTGCAGTGCATCATATTCCATTTCATATCGCATTCGATCGCCATGCATCGTAATGTGATACATACCGCACGATCCTCAAGATCGGTATGGCAAAGCGATAGCTTCATCACGTCACATTCGATGCGACGCAGCATCGCACAACCGTGGTGAGTGGGCGTGAAGGAGGAAGGAGTCCCACATTGCCGTACGGACGAGAAGGAAAAGAGGAGGGGCCATATGAAGACAAGAGCGAGCCCAGATGGGCACGAAAAGGAGGAACCACGGAAGGATGTGAGGTGGGGAGAATCATGGGGAGTATGCGGCGAGGAGAAAAAGGGAGGGAGAGGAGGGAGGAGGGATGAGGATGGGGACTAAGTTAACCATCTCGCCCGCCACTGCAAAGCCATAAGCAAAACTTGAGAAGTTTCGGACGGGCAAGAGTAGGAGGAGGAGGAGGTGACTCCCACAAGACTAGGATGAGGTTTCTGAGCTAAGAGGAGGGAAGGGGGAGGGGGGTGAGAAGTGCTGCAGTGTGGAGGAAAAGGGGGTAGGGGGGGCGGGGGGGAGGAGGAGTGAGGAGAAAACCTTGGGCGAGTGTGGGGGGGGGGGGGAGGGGGGTTAGGAGGAGTGCCGAGCAACCTCGGTGTGGGAACGTTCGCGAAATATACGCGGGGAAGGGGGGGGTGCAGAGAGGCGTTGGGAGGAGGCGGGGGCGGAAAAGAGCATCTTAGAGGGTGAGACTGGAAGGGGCGGGGGCGGGGGGTCCAGGGGCTTGAGCTGTGAGAAGAGAGAGGACCCCACAACCTCTCCCCCGCCCTCCTCCTCTCATTTGCCACGGATGAAAACCGCGTTTGAGGGAAGCGTCAGCAGAATGGGCCGAGGAGGCCGCTACGGTGGTGGGTGGGAATGAATGGCGGGGGGATAGGGGGAGGATCGCGGTGGAGACAGGAGAGGGAACGGGAAAAGGCGAAAGGCATTTCTGGAGGCGCTCGGTGGCGGCGGCGACGGGGAGGCGGGGGCCGCGCGCACTTAATGGAGACGCAAAAGGGGCGGAAATTGGGAGAAGTGGAACACCACTACCTATCCGCCTCCACTCTCCACTTCGCCCCCCTCTCGCACTTTGTCGCCCCATCACCCTCCTTGCGAAGCCGCCTGGAATCTCGCCCTGGTGTATGAAGGTTTCGTGGAAGGAAGCACAAGAAGGCAAGGTTTTAGTTCGCAGTAGTAGGGCCGCAACACACAGTAAATATCCAATGACCTCACTTAGAATACTCCACGAGCATTAATCCAGTTTCACACGATGCTTAAGTCAGAACAGAAAATCGAACAGAACTCATCATCATTGGTCGTTCAATCCTAAGATAAGTCGGCCCCGGAGGCGGCGGGGTAAAGTCCTCGGCTGCTAACCCGAGGGTTGCGGGTTCGAGTCCCGCCTGGGTAGAATTCATCTGCCCAGGACATGGGTGTTTGTGTATGTAAACTGGGTTGGGGGAAGAGGGGACGGTTCTGTCCCATCCAACCCAGGATAAATAAAAAATACAAGTAAAAATACAAGTAAAAATACAAGTAAAGTAAGATTGGTTGACTGCAGCCCTCTACCCTTCCCCATCTAATGCTACTTCCCTTACCTACTCGTATCTCTTACTATGTACTTTCCTCTTTATTTGATCCATGAACTTATTCCTGAGTCTTCCTCTGGGAAATTTTCCCTCTATTTTGCCGTCGATTATGCCCTTCACAAAACCATTTGTCTCAGAGTGTATCCAATTAATCTTGTTCTTCTTTTTTCTATGGTATTCCATTTGGTGTTTTCCTCTTCTACTCTTATGTACCATTCATCATTTCTTATTTTTTCTGTCCATTTTATCTTCAGCATCCACATCCAGCACCAGGTTTCAAAAACTTCTAGTCTTTTCTAGTCAGCGAACTCAGCTGATGAACATGCTCAAATTCGTACCGTGAAAGGGTATCATAGTATCCGTTTATGAAATCGAACTCGAATTTAGAACTGAAAAGATAAAAAAGTAATCTACTTAGGTTTAGTCTTTCGTTTTCCGGGGTTTCCGCCGCGTTGTTTCATCTTGAGCACGATATTACGCCGACTATTCTGCAGGCATCCTCAGGTCCAAGTGGCTCAGTACTTGGAACTGAGCCGTAGCAACATTTTTATGGACGAGTTCAGCTCTGATTATGTGATGATGCCGCCCAATAGTCCTCCTCCTTCGGCGAAATCGCCTCCGTTCATCCAAACCCCACGGAAGCCTGAATCACAACATTACTAACTTTTATTTCTATTCTTGGATCCTACGACCAATTACTGTCAAGCAGGCGAGTCCAATATTTTGAAAGAACACCGGTGGAAGAGCTGTCGTCTGCCTAAATATTCTTCTCGGGAGCTATTTGAACTATGGTCGAGAAAATATTTTCCAGAGACCTTTATGACTGGTTTTCTGAAGAATGTTTAGATTCATTTTTAACAACAAAGTAACTAAGCCAAAAAATATGAATAGATCAATTTATTATGTTATTATAATTATTGTGTTCAGCGAATGCTCGGACTAAAATCTGCCTCGAGTTAAAACAGTCTCCAGGGATCGAATTCGATATACGTGCAAAGTTTGGTTCCAAGTTTTGGACGCTGATTTCGGTACTGAAGTGGGGGTTGCTTGAACTATAATCGAGAAAATATTTTCTACATACCTCAATACATGATTTTCTGAATGTTTAAAAAAACATTTAAACAGCAAATTAACGATAACAATACAATATGACCAAATTTAATTTGCGTAGCTCGGCAAATGCCCGGACAGCGCCACTGCGCACTGAAATCAGCATCTAAATCTGCATACTACCCTGCGAGCCGCCGTATGGGCGCGTGGCAGGGTGTGTTAGGATACCAGCCGTGTAAAAGATGTAAGGGATAAGGTTTTGGGAGGTGAAATGGTAGCATGTATTATGGGAGTGTATTAACTGGAGCTCAGTTTTTATTATGGTCGCTTATTGCGCGCGGAAAGAACGAGTTTTTGCACCTTTCTGTTCGGCAATGTATCTCTCTTATTTTATCACTTCTTTCAGACCTAGAGATGTAGTGAGGCGTCATGATAATATTATGACAAGAATTATCGGGGATGACCAAGCATAGACTGCTCAAACCAACTGAAGGAGGATATCAAAATACGGAGAGAATAAGAAATAAATCGGTTAGTGGAGAGAAGAGTGAAGTGTAAATCTTTGCGGAGATACAGCAAACCACTCTTCGCAAAGATGGGGCTGAAAATGATGGAAGCCAAGAATAAAAAACCCATATCAGAAATCTGTTATCAGTAATGGAACTAAAAGTTAACGTCATCGTCACAAGTTATTCATTCCTCACGCTTTTTGGCCACGGTGCGATAGGCCATAGAAGTTTTAGCACGATAACAAGAAAAATTAATAATGTACAAAACGCACGAACACGATCAATGATTTCCATTCAACCAGTTTTCATTTAGCTTTAAGAATAAATATGGCTTAACCATTGATTTTGTAAAGCGATGTGTAGAAAATTTTACAGCTCACGGATAAGGCATAAGATATGTTAAATGATGTGACATCCCAAAGTTAGGTTTACTGTACCTCCCAATCATATTTTATCCCATGCTGATTCTGAGATCTTACGAAAGTTCTTCTATGCCAGGATTTTTTAAAGTTAGGTCGCTTAACTGTTGAATTTTTTCGGTGGAATGCAAGAAAGCTCACAAAATGATCAATTCAATCTTTTTGACCGGGGCCTATCGCTACAGACTCACCCAACAAGCTAAAAAGAATAGGTGAGTAACGGCTACAGGCAGCGCAGATCACTTCAAAACGATGGCATCAATAGATATGAAGCGAAAAATCAAGGGGCCGTTATAAATAAGTGATGACTTGATAAGAAAACAAATATACAGAATATCCACTAGACCATTAGTCTTACAATGAACGATTGACAGGATCCACTTTCCATACTTATTTCTTAATAGCTCCGCTTTTTTTTCGGTATTGATATTTCTTAATAATCCACTTTCCATACTTACGCGTTCAATGCATCGTGAAATTTTTTCGCTGCAATAAGCATAAGTGACATTTAATCTATACATCTAAAGCGTGAGCAGACCTAGCTACTCTTTAAATATCTTTCTCGGGCTTGGCACCGGGTAATATTTTCATAATCCGCCGACGTTTCGGAAAACGACTTGTTTTCCATTTTCAAGGCACGTGTTATTTCCGCCGTGACCACTATAACACTGTGATATAGTGGTCACAGTTATATATATAGTGGTTATAACACTGTGTTATAGTGGTCACGGCGGAAATAACACGTGCCTTGAAAATGGAAAGCAAGTCGTTTTCCGAAACGTCGGCGGATTATGAAAACATTACCCGGTGCGAAGCCCGAGAAATAGATTTAAATATAATACACCGGGAAAATCTTAAATCATTTACTAGCTACTCTTGTTTTCCAGGCGCTTTCCGATATTCATCGATTTATTTTGAGGAACGGAGAAGAAATCATTCGAGCCGCCAATGATGGCGATAAGGTGATTCAATTATTATTGAAAAAATCACCTTTGAGAGGGCATCTGTGAGCGTTCAAGATCGCTCGTATCATGCTCCACGTCCAAGACTAATCAAATAGAGTATAAAGGCCTGCCACAGAAAATTTTTAAGGGACCTACCTTTCGTATCATTCATGCAATTTTCTCCACGGTAAGACTAACCTACACGGTTCTCCTCCTGCACACATTCCTCCACACAGAGCTTTTCTGCTCTCGTTTCCCAGTTTATGTATTAGATCATAAGCCCCCACCGTGAACATCAGTTTTCTAGGGCTTCCCTACTTCACCGTTTCACAAGATTCACAATCCGTATCCCACAGACCCAAATTATTACAACCCAAATGAAACAAATCGAAGTTCCCACCTCTGGACTAAACAACTCAGCCTAAATCTTCTTTGCATCTAAACTTACGACACCGAGAGATCCCTAGTCTCAAACACTGGCTTTCCGCATGATGGAAGATTCCCGCTGGTCACTATCCTCAATATAAGTGGTTATACACCAGGGTTGAAATTCGCTATGAAAAAATCATTTGACTTGACCGGGATTCGAACCCGGTCAAGTCAAATGATTTTTTCATAGCGAATTTCAACCCTGGTGTATATGCACCCGTGCGAGTGACTTCGTACCACATCATTTGTTACATGCAATGTTTGGAAATTAATATTTTTACTTTAGTGGACACCCTGATATTCCTTAGGGACATATCTGTCGCGGATTGATAAACATAGTTTTCTTTCTTTCTTTCTTTCTATTGTCAAAATTCGTCATTTCTCCCTCACCTCTCACCCCTCGTTTGCCACAGACCTTCCCATTTCCTGTTTTAAACGTCTATTTTCCATAAAATAAAGTCTAGAGCAGTTGAGAAATTGTATCAATTTTCTCACATATTGCATCGTCAACGGCAACAGACGAAAAACGTTTTCACCTATCAAAATCAAGGAAAATGTGTAACTGGCTAACACACCTGACCGGCACTTGGGAGATCCGGGTTCGAATCCCGGTCAAGTCAAATGATTTTTTCATAGCGAATTCAAACCCTGGTGTATTTGCACCCGTGCGAGTGACTTCGTACCACATCATTTTTTACATGCAATGTTTGGAAAAAAGTAAGTAGTTATCTTGTATACCATATTCTTGAACGAAGAACCTAAGTATTTGCGGTATTATGGTCTATAAGGCAGATTTAGATGGGAAAGTAGTCTCCCTAAACTTACCTAATTTTACGTATTCCGAATTGTATAGGACGTGATCAGGCGACTGCAAAAGTTTCCACGGAATTTTCAGTTGATTGATATATACAGAGAACAGAAAAAAATCACTTTTAACAAATGCTATTCCTGAAGATGTTACAGAAAGGTGAACTCTGAGGGCATAATTAATAGAAAGATTTTTAAATACTGGGTCAGGCAAAAAATTACTCTTCGCGTCATTTTACATACTTGGACCAAAGTACCACAAAAGTGATTCGCACTTTCTCACTTGACTATCGAAGTCGACTTCAATCGATATTTTATCGACAGGCAAAATGAAAATATTTCATTACAGAATTCGACGTCTCCCTAAAAAAAATTAGTATATTTTAAAAATGTATCAATCTGACAGAACGCAATGCTTATCACATTCGTCGCAGCCTCCTGGAAATTAATTCGCCAAGTAATGGAACTATTACGATAGATTTGGCATGGTAGAGAGGAAGAATGACCATGACCAAGACCAGGAGAACCAGGAGAACCAGGTAAGCACAGTGAAATGGTCTCATCAGGCAAACGACATTATCCTAATTACAAATCATAGGACGCATCTACGTATATCAATTCACAACTAAACCAAGACATAATATTATTACAAACCTATCGTCATTTATTTGCCAAAAACGCACTCTTTGACGTGTTTACTTCAGTGTCACACGCCTCAAACACAAGCACTGAAGAAAACTTCGGGCGAAGGATCCACGAGAAATCAACAATGAAGTAATCATTAAAGCCTTTCACTAACGATAGAATAAGTAATAATAATACATTTGTAAGATAGACATCAATAACGTATTTCCGTAGATAGAGTATTTAGCACAATGCGTAAAACTACAGCGTTACAGCTAACAAAACAATAAGAACGATTGACACTTATAGCGTAATTTCGTAAAAATTCGTATTAAGTACAATGCGTTAAACATTACAGTGTTTCACTAACATTACAATAAGAAATTTTGAAATGTATAGCTTACATACATACATACATACCCATCACGCCGTTCCCTTCCGGGGTAGGCACAGTCAAAATATTTCACTCGTTAATACAGAATTGTACACCTAACTCTGCTTCAATAATTTCCTCCATACTGGCCTATCCTTGAAAACCTCTTTTGCCTCATTTACCCCCATACACTGTTTCATACACGCCCTCCTGTTTTTAAAACTCCTAATATACCTCCTCCGAAGAATTTCCTCAACCACATTCAACCACAACTTTCTCGGCCTACCTCTACCTCTCACACCATTCATTCTACTCTCATATATCTGTTTCGTTATTCGACTCTCATCCATTCTCTCAAAATGGCCAAACCAACAAAGCACACTCCTTTCATACACGTCCATTACTGGAGCATTTAACCCACATTTTTTCATGACCCACTCATTCCTGACCCTATCCATCCTACTTTTGCCGCAAATATTCCTCAGATAACTCATACCCACGGCGTTTAGTCTACTCTTATGTCTATCCTGACATACCCATGTTTCGCTACCATACAGCAAAGTGGGAAGAAGTACACTTTTGTACAAGGCAATTTTCGCTTTCTTGGACAAGCACTCATTCCTTATCCTGTATAGCTTAATTTCGTAATAAAAACGTATTCCTGAAAGTGCCAGCAGGTTAAGAGCCCTCACTGGTTGGAAATATCTCAAATTTTCCATAATACTAGAACACACTTTTAGAAGGATGGAATCCTTACTCAATGGAGGTAACTGAAAGATACTAATGAAACTAAATGGAAGCGCAATTTGCAACATTGTTTGATAAACCGTCGTATTGTTTCTCAATTAATTTCTTAAGTCTTCTTTTCATCGTCATCTTTCTTTTCAATACCATCTTTTAAGATCCATCCCGGTCAAGGCGGATGATTTTTTTTCTCTGTGTAATTTCGCACAATTGTGCATTGCGGGTGACTCCGTAAAAGTGTAACTCCGTGGCTAGTCCCGGATGGCTTGAAATCTGCCATCTTTTAAGGCTGGTTAACGACGAGGCATTTTGAATAGTGGTAGGGTGAAGCATTTACATCCTTCCGATCACAATATTCTTTCAAGGCCTACAGCCAACATTTTCTTAGCCCGAGAGTTTGATGACGTAAAGGCACGAATAATATAAAAAATTATTAGTGCCACGCGGGATCGTCAGCCTATGGATGATGATGGAATGTGTTGATGACATGAGAATTAAAATGAAGAAGCGAAAGTTTCAACTTCTTGACTTCAATTGAACTCTTCATTACTTAAGGAGGTTCCACCGAGAAACGAAGTAATTGTCATTTTCATGAAAGTTTCAAAATAAGCCCTTCTTATTGCACTCTATCGATTGCCGTTGAAAAAAATTAGGCTTTCCACGCTATATTTCTCGGAAATCGCATTTAAAAATGAGAGATTTTCTACAGGATCTTATGGCAATGCTTGCCTATGAGTAGAAGAAATGCAGATTACTATTCGAATATAAATGACGTTTTGACAAAAAACTGATATAAGGTGCGCCACAGTATAAGAATCATGATAATATTAAAAAAAATATACCCTTACCACGTTGGTTTAAATGATATTAACATATTTTTGCAACAAAAATAGCAGAAATCACGTAGTTACTAACATTTGGCGCTGCAGGTTGATTCCACATCGGCAACGCTGTGCGGCTGTGCCGTGACGAAACGAGTGATTTTCGAGCAGACGGGAATTTACAATGAACTTTGTGGAGCTGGATTTTTTGTGCATTGACGATAAATTTAATACATTGACAAAAAAGTATTAGAAATTGTCGTTGTTCCGGTAATGTTGTCCGGGTTTCCTCGGCATGGCAGGAAATTGATAGCTTCCAAGGAAACGAAAGTTATCTGAAGATATGTTATAATACTCACAGGTATTTATATAAATAAATACATAAACACAGTAATGTATTATACAAATATATATGTATAATATTAACGAATTCCTGGAAATCAGTCACTAACAAACTCAAACACACGCCAACACGAGAGCAGGAAAACAAGTGAACGTAGTAATTGAGCAATGTTGCACTTACCACCGTTGCCTAGTCGTTCTAACACATGATTTTTACCCATTATATTTAAATGAGGAGTTACATTTCCATGCAAATATTTTGAAACTTATTTTTAAATTATGGAACACATTTCAGATCAAAAATAGCGGTGATGAGCTCAAATTTATTGTCAGAGCAATTAAACGTAGCAACGAGTTGCCAGCCTGAAACCGAGACTAAAATAAGCTACTGATGAGTTTTAAAAATTGTTTCCCACTTTTAAGTGCTTCGATACAACTTATTCACAAATTTTTTAAGTACTTGTTTAAATACTATAGGTGACTACGTAAGGTAATGTTTTTTTAATCGACTTCTTAAAACACTTAAGAAGATGGATTTTTCAACAGTTTTGACGCACCGAGTGGCAGAGGAACCTCCTTAAGAACTCAGTTGTGCAGAACTTAAGGAATGATACTTCCACAAAGCAAAGAAGTAACTGGAATAACTATTTTAGTGCGAGGAGATTTTGACCACTCTTCTGCACACACAATTCTACTGTCATTGCCTTAATCATTTAGGTATAAGTGCATTGTACCTAGTCTACTCTGTCCATGCACCCAGGTTAATGGTTACGTCTCAAGACCTAAAGATGCAAAAATAAAATTGCAAAACGTCAGCAAGAGGTGATTAAAGCTATTATTTCAAGACCTACCCTGTAGGAGAATTGTGTGTGAAGTAATTCTAGGATTTAGGAATTAGTAGGAGGGATGAATATTCAAAACCTGCACGAGGAAATGAGCAAACTTCGGTGGTGCATTGAGAATTCGGGAGTGAAGTGAACGCCAGACTAAGTTCATCATTCGCATTTGTAGAACAGCATAATGAGTAAAAGCTCAAACGATTTCGTACTGTCTACTAGTTTTTTATTTCACCTCTTGCTACACGTGTTTCAACTGAACAACAGTCTTGCCTGAATCAACAGAACAAGGTCTTGCCTGAGGATGACTGTTGTATTATTACCTTTGTATTATTACCTTTACCGTGTATCAACTGAACAACAGTCATCCTCAGGCAAGAACAAGTCTTGCCTGAGGATGACTGTTGTTCAGTTGAAACACGTGTAGCAAGAGGTGAAATAAAAAACTAGTAGACAGTACGAAATCGTTTGAGCTTTTATTCATCATTCGCGATGACTGGTAAATAATGCATTGGAAAGTTAAACATGAAAAAACGCTCCTGAACCAGAAATGGAACCTGGGCCTATACGCGGGCTACTACAACTTCCAAAATTTCATTCCAATGTCAATATTTGAAGGACAACAGCTGGTCCCTAAAGATGGAAGATGGTTCACCCGCTGACGCTACGGCACTACGTGGAACATGCGAGTGAAAAGAAATGAGAAGTTGGAAGAACTTGGCACCAGAATGAAAGTCCCAAGTGCACTGACCGATTTACTCGGGCGTGGATGACCAATAGTCACTGGGCCTCGATAAGTTCACCCGCAACAACAACGCCGTACACGTTCCAAAATTCATTCTCTCTGTATTCTAACGTTCTCTTTTCTACAGGCTCCCCTCCGCGTTCAATTCTCTGGCAGCAAAAAATCCCCCCTTCGACCTTTTCTCTTCATCTCCCTGCTTTAACTCCGTTGTTTAGTAAATACACTTTGCTCCCTAATAACCTTATCTGAAAATATTTTGTGTTACTTGATTTTGTTAATTCTTAATATGTTTGTATTAGGTATACCAATGCAAAACGCCATGGACTGTTTTTAGGGTTATAATAAATAAATAAGTCAACCAGCAATTCAAGAGAAGGCAGACATGCCCCGGTGCAGAGAAAACAAAGCAAGAGGCAAGAAATGATGAACGATCATGAAAAAGGTAAACAAATATATATAAGAGGGATTAGAAGGCTATGCTAAAAATTTAACTGATTATTGAATTGCAGTGAAAAGTCATGCTAGAAAACCTTGGAAAAGGACTGGAGAGAAAGAATAAAATCCTGAACAAATGTGTATTTAGGTAGGGCGTGGAGTTTTGATTTTCTATAGACCAACCCTATGATACAAATATACAGTCGCGCATACCTTTCGGAGAATCGGGCATCGAACACATTGAAGAAAACAAGATGAACAGAAAATAAGACCAAAGAGAGGAGTACGGAAGAGCTAGCTAGATCCATGAGAGCCATTGGTACTCACTGCAATCAGCTAACATTGAAAGACTCAGATATGTCTCGCTCCACTTCCCTTGCAAGCGAAAAATTATTAATTATTATATTATCACTATTAAAGTTCTACCCTTTTAGATAAGATACCATGATGTTACGAGGAGCTGAACTTTCAATCAACTACTGAAGAAATTCCTTTTTTCTTTAAGCACTTGAGAGTTTTTAGGCTCAATGTACCTGAAAATCGTAACTCATATGAGAGATAAGCCATGAAAATACCTAAAAATTACTCAATTTCCGCTCACAGGTAACGTTGTCCGGAGCAAGAAACTCTAACAACCGATAATCACAACAGGAAATGAGGAAAAATTAAATCCATAAACCGGATCCTGTAAAGGCACATCACTCACTAATTCTGTATTCAGTCACTTAATGGATGGATTCCAATAAAAGATTCCATTCTCTGGATCTAGTATGAAAAACGGTATTCTTTTTCCTGTGAAAGCAGCCGCACATCAAAGGAATTTCATATTTACCCGGTTGAAATATATGTTCGTTTGCGTAGAAACACTCGTAAATTTTATTTGGAATTACTCTCAGGTACATAATACATCTTACCATATGAATTATGTGCTTCGTAGCCGATTATATACCTATAGTGTTCAAATACGTGCCGAAAATCAAATTAGATCTAGCAATTGTCCCACAAAAATTGTAAAACAGGCGCTAATTCACTGAGCATCTTCCTATCTCCAGATAACCTTCCGAGATTTTTCCTTCAAAAATAGCAAAAAACGAGGCGTTAGTGACCAATCCAAGGAAAACAGGTTACTCGTGGCTAAAAGCACACTTAGGCATAATCTATAATGGCAGTATTGTGATTAATGAATGAGAAAATAGTTTTATGTGCGAAGAGTTCACCTCAATCCTTGGCGCTGGTCGTCGCCCTAACGTTTCGGGCGTTCGCCAAGAGATGGCAGAACACGCGGCTCCCGGGAGGCGACCGCGAGGGGGAAGGAATCACCGCATATACGATCAGGCTTGCGAGGATCGAGCCTCTTTTTGGAGTCGGAAGAATTGCTCGCACACGATTAACGCAATTGAAAACACCCGGAAAATGGCTGACTAAGCATAATTGCATGCGTAAGTTGACGAGTTAATACGATGAACCAGATACAGTCGTAGTACTTCGGTTGAATGTGCTTCGACGGCTAAGACCGTTCCGCACATACTATCAACCACTCGCATTCCCAGGCAACAGCACTCGGACGAATGAACCAGATCTATTACCTATATGATTCATCAAGCAAAATGATTCATACAACACTATTTACATGTAAGAATGTCCAAAACATGTTTCAAGTTCTGTATACACAAAGAATATACTTGCGAGAATAAATGATTGATTACATGTGCGATCGAACGGTCAGAATTAGAGCAGGAGGAATCAATAGAGACATCTTTGCGTACTTTTGTACGTAATTAGGCGAGATAACACGATGAAATTCTGAAACAACATTTGTCCACTGACGTACAAACCTTCAAATGGAGACGCAGACAAAGTTCGACACGAGAGAATAATAAAACAGCTACACCGGTTTTGGCCTCACGGGTTCTGGGATCAATTCAGAGTGATGTTTTTCATCAAAGCCCACCAATCAGTTAATCTACTGACCAAACTAATTACTACTTTGGAGTGGGCATGAACCGTATCGTGTGTGTGTATGAACAATGACCAAGATTGTACTTTCAAGTCTCATAAGTTTCCCGAAATGTCCACGTTTTCTGATTCAATGCCATAGGGAACGAGAAAATTTGAGACCGATAGGACTACGAAACAATCTATTCGGTGGCGATCCTCATCACCAACAGACTGTGTCGATTGCAAAAGTGAAAAGATGATAGGAACATGGTAGAAGTATCACAACTTATTGAAAGTTACTCTAAGACACTACTCCACTTCAAGCCCACATGTTGAAATAAATGCCAGAAACAAAGGTAAGAAACAACAATGCGACCTTTGACATCAGCAAATATGAGAACACTCTTCAGTAGCTTTCTATCATGCGTAGGAAGGGAATTAGCATACGCTAAACAATCACCAAGTATTTTCACATTTCAAGGCACTTTCCGGTTTTATAAGTTATCCTAATTTTCCATGTTTTCCGCTTCAATACCAATAGGAACCAGGATATATGAGACCGTCAGATGGACAAACAATCTATTCGGTGGCGATCCTCAGCACCAACAGACTATGCCAATTGCACAAGTGAAAAGATGGTAGGAACATAGTTAAATTACACCAGGGTTGAAATTCGCAATGAAAAAAATCATTTGACTTGACCGGGATTCGAACCCGGATCTCCCAATTGCCGGTCAATGACCTCAATTGCCTCAATTGACCGGCAATTGGGAGGTCCGGGTTCGAATCCCGGTTAAGTCAAATGATTTTTTCATAGCGAATTTCAACCCTGGTGTATATGCACCCGTGCGAGTGACTTCGTACCACATCATTTGTTAAATGCAATGTTTGGAAAAATAGTTAAATTAGCTGGAAATTTGCTTTCCAACAATAAAAAAACTAGCTCAAAACCCACTAGCATGCCAATGAATGACATTCCATATCAGAGGAACATCGAGTCAAAATAACTTCACACATCATTAGTCGCGTAAGTTGAGCTTACTAATGCTTCCAACATTCCCAACTAATACAGTTTGTAATTACTGAGTCACAACATGTGAAATGACGTATGCTACCATTCTCAAAACCACATAACGTCCATTGAGGAATGTATTTTTCGGGTGATGTTTAATTATTTTAACACAAATATATGCGACAAAAAAGAGACAAACTGATCGTTGGGAATGCCTAAAACAATCAAAAACGGTCAAATAAAAGGGAGCAATAACCTAGAAGACCAAGGATAGATTGACTCGCATAATTTACAAAGAAATTAGAAGAGAGACGAGCTGCACTGGGCTCAAAGAAATTTGACACACTTAGCACACAAAGAAATTCGAAGAAAAACGAGCTGCACTGAAGTTCGGCATGAAAAACTTGTCAAGGAGTAGCTCTCCGAGTCAATCAAGAATTAACGCTGCTCTATCAATCGGTAATGACTTTTCCTCCCTTTGAAATTAATAAATAAGTAAAAACTAATGACAATTCAGCCTGAATTCTAATTGAAACAGTTGACCTTTTAAAAAAAAATACGCATAATGAACCGTGCTTATAAAACGGCATGTAATAAAGCTGAGAAAATAATACGTTATATTTTCCACCCATTTGACCTCTTGAAATGCCTGCCTTTCTGGAAAGACAATTGAACTTTACCGATGAAAAGAGGGAAGACCTGCCCTATGTTCAAGCTGACCTCTTTGAATCCCCAATGAAATTCAATAAGTATATTTGATACAGCGTCTTACTGTACACATAACCTGAATTTCATAAAATCCTGTCGGCAATAAAGCTAAAGAAACCAAAATTTCAAAATATCTTTATAAATATAATACGCATCAGGCTTTTTCTCAGGCTGTCTTCGGATATATAAGGAAGTTCAGCGGAATGGCAGCGTTCACTAAGCTTTCCAACGAGAAAGTTTAATAAGCTTCTCCATTTCAATCATACAAAGAGCCACGCAGGAGAACAGAGTAAGAATCTTAATTCTGAGCGTCGGTAGACAAACACGTTTGTAAATATATGTTAATTTACGGTTAAAATAAGAGTAGGCTTAAAAAAAATACTGCACAACAACAAAATAAGAAACTTAAATTTTTAAACCCAGTAAATAAATCCTCGCACCATCACATTACCGTAAAAATTGGCTATTCGTGAAGCTAAGGGGGAAAATGAAAATGAGCTTGAAAGTTCCCAACCTCTAAGACACTCATAAATCGAAAATAGAACGATAGGGGGTTCTGATGGTGTATCCGAGTTAACCGTCAAATAAATTTGACTTGAAATTTTCATAGCCAACATGAAAAACCCGAAGTTTCGTAGAAGTACCAAGCATTAGGAATACTGCAGGATGGGAACGATTCAAAACATTGTAACACATAGTAAACATTTCCTTAGATTAGTTGAACAATGGTAAATGTCTTGTGACAATATCGCAATCGTGCTTCGTTGAGATTGTTTTATTTCCTACCAAAGTCAAAGTTGTTTGTCTGTAAAAAAAATAGCTCGTCTTTCTGTTAAAAAAATTGTTTCTCTCATATACGCTCATGTATCAATTCGTGTAGTATATATATTTCTTATGTTTTACTCAGCAATGCGTGTTAAATAATACTGACGATGCCCTAAAAACAGGCCTATTGTCTGGTAGGGTTTCTAACTTCCGAACTTGTCAATGAATTTATCAGCCTAATTGTTTCTGGAAGAATAAACTTTTACTACCACACATACAGAATACTAAAAGAAAGAAACCGGAGAAAATTAGAACAAACACGAGATACAATCCAGTTTAAGTTTTAAAAAAAACCTTTTATTTCAATTTCACGAGCAAGTACACCAAAGAAAAGGAGGATATGGTTAAACGAGACAATATCCTTGTAGCCAGTGTACCAAATAGCTACGCATTTATTAGCCCGTACGTTGTCGATCTCGGCTCGAGTCAAATAATGGAAGAATCGACCTTTTTTTCGCAACGAACAAAAAATACGAATATAACTCAAGGGTATGATAATGATTTGAACATTGAAAAAATCCAATTCCTGAAAAAAAAACTACAAAGGACGCCGATAAAATACTCGTACATCTAAATGGAAGACATACTTCGTAAGGAAAACAATCAAATGAATAGGATGTACACGGCTCATTATTTTCCTGTGCGCCAGACATCGACCGAAGTTTAAAATTAAAAGAAAAGAGCTCGGGAAATCATTACGGGAAGTTCCCTGACTCGCAACCAATGGGGAGAATTATGAGATGGCTCACCTGAGGCGGGCTGTGTCGAATAAAAATAAGTCGCTGAAAGGTACACATTCAGATGTTTCGAAAGTTCCCTCCGCGGTCGAAAATAAAAAAAAACAGCTGGAAACACGTGAGGGGGGGGCGCTTAGTTTATAACGAAGCCGTCCAATTGTTTCCTGATTTTTAAGGCTGCCTAACAAAAAAAAATGAATGGGGAAACTTTTTATTTACGTTTCGTTTTGCAGTTTGTGTCCGCTGACACGTGAAATACCTAGGGATTAATTTTAGAACGCATAATTTGAAGCAAATAAATTACGGGAAGTTATTTGCCTTTTGATAGCCTACGGGGTTATTAAGGCTAATGGTCATACACGCTGCACGGAAGTTACAATTTACTTTTCCTCCGCCTTTTGAAAAAATCAACAACCGGTACGGAGAAAAACTTTATTTGATGAGAGAGAAAATTAAATAATTTATTGATACCCACTCCGTGATTACCAAATTAAATATTTCACTTTAAAATAAATCGATTGAATAATACTAATACCTCGGAGATCAATGATATACAAACAGGGACGAGGGGAGAAACGATCAAAAATTTATTTTAATCACGCAAATGTGAGCAGATGAGGGGGAATAAATGTATTTTCCTTTGTGTAAGATAACTAGTTCAACAAAATTTGCAATCTAGTCTTAAAAATCACGACAGCCGGTTGAGCAAATTTGTGGTCATTAATAAAAAGACGCATGAAATAGACTACCCATAAACGTAGGAATGTCAATACATCTCTGACTTCAAATAAACTCTACTTGAACGCAAAGAAATAAAGACGTCTAATAATTGGTGGAAATACCACTAATAATGAATTGCAACTGAGTAATGGAGAATTGGAACTTCAAGTAATGCAATTTTGTAAAACTCTACATGGCTACCCACAAATACATGACAATCGAAGAATTCTTAGGGAAATTGGTCGTTCAATCCTAAGTATGGTTGACTGTAGGCCTCCACCCTTCCCTTTAATGCTACCTCCCTTACCTCCTGGTATCTCTTCCGATGTACTTTCCATAATTTGGTCCATGAGCTTATTCCTAAGTCCTCCTCTGGAGACTTTTCCCTCCATTTTACCTTCAGTTATGTTCTTCACAAACCCATTTTGTCTCATGGTGTTTCCAATATATCTTCTAATTCTTTTCTATATGGTGTTCCATAAGGGTCCCTTCCTCTGCTACTCTTCTGTACACTTCATCATTCCTCATTTTGTCCGTCCCTTTTATCTTGAGCATCCTCCATCAGCACCAGGTCTCAAAGGCTTCGATTCTGTTCTGGTCAGCTTTTCCAGTGGTCCATGCTTCCGATCCATAGAGTGCTACGCTCAACACGAATGTTTTCGCATACTGTTTCCTGGTTTGTAGTCCTATCATCTATGAGCATAGCAGTAGTCTTTTTTCCATGAACGCCTTCTAAGCTTGGGCTATTCTTCGCTCCGCTTAGGACAATAGGGGACATTTAATAAAATACCTTTTCGTGCATCGAGTTTCTGATAGCCATTAGTGCGCTGGGCCAGAAATGTAAACTGTTGACAATATCTTAAGAAAGCCCACTAAAATAATCTGCCTTATAAGACCAGAAGACAAAAGTTAGTATTAATATTATGGATTGAATACTTTAATTCAACAATTTCGTGCAACTAAAATTCATCAAAAAATAAATAAGAACTCCACATTTATCATCGCAATAACTAATTAAAGCCCACATAGAAAAATACATACGAGGTTCGAGTAATTATACATTGGACTTACAGGAAGTACAATTTTGAGGTACAATGAATTTTTATCTTGCTCATGTATTCAAGCCATACGGCTTTAACATAAAACTAGCTGAAAATGTAATTAAACCGTTGTAAAATTTTTACTATCCAATCCATCCAATATTTTAAATGGTCTAAGGCGAGCAACAAACACTGCGATGATGAATACTAGAACACATATGATGAATGCTAGAGCGATACAACGAAGAAACACGTTAATAATGTATTCGTCTTTTTTCTTTCGTTTGTCTATCAATAAGGGAGGAAATGCATTAATAATATTAAAAAACGATATTTTTCTGAAATTTCCTGATCTTGATCTACTTTATCCTGACATACCTCAAAAGTATTAATGCTATCTTACCAAGTGAGCTTTTGGGTGTTAACGCAACCTCAAAATTACCATCTCCTCGTCATTTTTCCCCTAAAACACGTCTTTATAGACTTAAAAAAGCAGATAAAATAATTTAAACCAACGAAAGACACTTTGCTCAAGAAGTTGCGGATTTCAATCTAATGGGAGAGCTGAAAATGTGAAAAAACTCGAGGATTAAAATGCTAAATTTTTAACAGTAATAGAAAATACATAAGAGAAATGACTGGTTCGGATATCAGATGATGGACACCCAGCTATGAGAGTTTTCGACAGCGTTTTATCGACAGCTGATGCTTCAAAGAAGAAAGACTGAAATCCCTACACTCCTGGCGAAAGGAAAACTTGTAATTTGAGGTTCTCTAATTGTAAACTGTAACAGCGCGAGACATGCGGCTATTCTCCACGTGTCAGGCCTGTCATGACGAAGAGCGACGAATAGCAGGTTTTACGCGAGAGACTGAAAATTAAGGAGATCTTACGGAAAGTTTTAGGTAAAAAAAGGACCTTGAAATTATCGGTCGCGTTTGAGAAATGTTGAAATAAAGGTCCTATTTTTATGAAACACTCTTATTTTATCAAATAAATTTAGTAATTTTATAAGCAACAATTTTTGTTACTGAAACTCACATGAGCAAACAGGTTAGGGGTTAGGGCGCGTACAACATGACGGCAGTTGTAGAAGCAGCTAAAAACCCTACCTACCTCCTGTGAGAAGCACAAGGTTTGTCTCTCTCCATGATACAGGATTCAAACCCGCAAACATGAAGCTGTCGGGCATATTAAAGAAACCAGGCTTCCGCCGTCGTATTCTGACCACATCCAGCTAAACATTAGCGGCTTTTCCGGGAAAGCATGGCAGGCACAGGGAAAGAAACTGGCACTCCCTAATCTGATGAATGAAATTCAGTCGCAATTGTTTTAAGTACTTGGATGAGCTTCACCCTCGCCGATCAAACATACTTTCAAGCTGAATACTGTGGTTTCCATGGTAATTATCAGAAGACATCAATCAGAAGATTGATAAAAGATCGTAGGCTTTCCCGGCGAATATTATTAGTAAAATCTTCTCGGGTTTGGCACCGGGTAAGGCTATTAAAGGCCTAAGTTTTTACTAATCAGAAGATTGATATGCAGTAGCTCCCCACTCAACTTTACTCTCAGCTAACCACTTAAAACCTTCATAATTCTTCTTTTTCACTTCCATTATTTTTTTGCAGAAAGTATTCCTCGATAATTCTTCAAATTTTTTCTGCGGATCGAGTGTGGAGACTAGGGATAAGGTATCCCATCCCGAGGGTTCGGATTAAAATTCCGGCAGTAGCAGAGATTATTCTGGGAAAATTCTGATCCCTCTTGCAGAGCCATTTGGTGAAATTTCAAGGGCAGTAGTGTACCACTCGGATGTAAAGCTAAACTGTGGGCATCTCGGTACCTTTGATCAGGAGCAGTGTAATGCTGACACCGCGTATCTATCCATCCTTCCCTTACCCTCCTGCCGGCTTCCACACAGATTGAACAATCGACCATTTATTTTCCTTCCCGTACTTTTTCCAGCAGGTTGCTGTATCGCAGCCCACATATGACGTCAAAATCCTGGAGAGAAAAGTTCGAATCGAGAACGAGCAGCCAAAAAACTGAAGTTTGGGTTGTTGTAGTTCTCCTCTTTCCCAGCAGCCACTCGCTTCATTCCAACTTCACCTACACGTCCTCCATGATTTTTCAGATGTATTCCGTTTCTCATCCTTCTCTATAATTATACCCATTCACTTCTTCCAAAATTTGTTTTATATTGGCTATTGTGTCACAAAATGTGTCCAAAAAGTTTGCTTTTTTTTAGAGCTGAGAGTGTTTTCAAAACTTCATTCCTCTTCAACTCTTCGTAGGGTTCCTTACAGATTGTGATGTCTTACAGAGTGATTTTTGCTATTCATTCGATCTTCATAATTTTTCAATAACAACACATCACCCATTCTTCTAACCTTCTTACACTTTCTGCAGTGTGTGTGTTCAAGCTCACAAGCATTCAAGATTCTCTCCCAATTGGTTGCATACCCTACGCTGGGACATAGAAGGCGCGAGAGAGGTCGTATCAGAGTGGTTTCGTGGTTCTTGATTACGGGAAAAGAACCAGTGAGAGAGAGACAAGGGATTAGGGATTAACTAGGTTGGCCATGGAAGGCTTAAATTTGGAAATTCCTGATATTTCCACAAATTTACCCGAAAAAATGTCTCCCTGAAACAAAGTGTACGGCGACACTCGTGATGTTCTTGTTTCAATGATAGCACGACACGCAATAAAATAAATAACGTCTCATCAAACAAAGAGAGCATTACAATGTAAAAGTGGTCTGTTCCGAATTGATAGGAATTACAAGAAAAAATCTCACAGAAAATCTCAAGCAAAAACTTCAGGGATCGGAACCTGGGTCGATAGGATAGTAATCTATTGCTCTAGTAACCTGACGAACCTTACCTGTATCTTCCACCTCGCCTTTTCTTAACAGCCAGATTCCCACAGGATTCTTAGCCGTTTCCATTCCTTTTCACAATACACGACTATTGAGATCGCTCACCTCAGTAGGCACTTAAGCAAATGCTTATATATATTTACAGGTCAGCCAGAATCCATTTGGTTATGTATAGCATTCTTACATGTTTGCAGGCAATCTGATTTAGTTGGACATAATGACGTTTTGTTAGAATGATGGATTATTTTATTCCGCCACATCTTGTATCCTATGGCTGGCTCCTTTCCTTAAAGACAATTCTATCCAACAAAATTTCTAAAAACAAAATGTGGTGTCGCATTCCTCTCTTGACCACATTAATTGTAGCATAATCATCATAATTCTTCGTTCAATCCTATGATTAGTTGACCGCAGTCCTCCTTCCTTCCCTATCTAATGCTAGTTCCTTTACTTCCTGGTAGCTTTTTCTATGAACTTTCCTCTTTATTTGGTCTACAAACTTATTCCTGGGTCATCCTTTGGGAACTTCATCCCTTAATTTTATCTTCAATTTTTGTAGATTTTTTCCATTACTAATTGTATCTACTATTAATAATAATATAATTAATTGTAGCACCATGTGGAAGAAAAACAACTATGATACACGATGTGCCAAAATATGCGGGTCAAATCACCGTTTCCCAAATGAAAAAAAAAGTTCATTTAGTTTGGCATTTAAAATTGAGAGGTTACTAAAAGTAGTCTAAGTTGGAGTCATCCACGATCGAGGATAATGTAAAGTCACCACAATTTTTGTTTTCAAGTAATATTCCACCCATAAGTTTAGTTTTTGCATTCACCTCTGCCCTCATGTTTCCGACACCAGAGCGTGGGTCTTCCGACCCAATTCAACCACGCTCTTTAGAAAAACCTCATTTTTCAAGCCTGCGCGACCTAAAGCGGGTGCAAGAATATCTTTGACTTGGATTAGAGGTTACCTTGCACAATTGAAAAGCTTACCTTGCAAACTTGAAAACCAAGAAAAACTCGCAAATTATTTCCTCTCGAGATAAACATGCAGGAAAGAAGGGGGATATCAGAGATATAGAGGGGGTGGAGGGGCAAACCCACTTCAAGAAGATGGGATGTCAGAGCAGACGAGAGGAGATCCTATAGCGCCTTTATCTCCAACAAGACGGCTTATTGCCACTCAAAACTCATCAAAAAGTCAATTTTCAGCCACCATGGGAGCTCTTTCTCTCTCTCTGTCTCGGTGGAAACCTTGAAAGACTTATGCCCGACGTCGATGCAAAGTTCTACGGGCTAAAAGACACCACAATGGATGGATCCCTCTCGTTTCTTAGCCGTGTGGATATTTCCCGGAAGACTACCTTCGGCGCATCGCTTCCATTACGCACACGCCAGCGGACGCCGACAATGACAGTGTTATCTCCGCGACGAAAGGGTTCAAGCGACGGCGCGGCAGTGTACGAGTCCCGCACGTACGACCCCCTCGATTCCCTCCCTCCGGGCCAGGAGAGGAAATCGGCGATCCCGGGACTCAGATGAGGAAACAGAAAGAGATAAAGAGTATGAGGAGAAGAAATAAGGAAACTCCATTTGACAAATGATTTCCTCTTATCACCCCCACGCTTACGACACCATCCAAAGCATTACCCTAAAAAATACATACGAACACCAGTACCAATCACGCCATTCCCTTCCACATTGGCACGGTCCAAGATCTTCTACATCTACATACTACCCTGCGAGCCGCCGCATGGGGTAGTGGCATGGGATGTTAGGAGACCAGACGCGTAAAGATGTAAGGGACAAGGGTTTTGGAGGTGAAATAGGGACGCGTGTTAAGGGAGTGTATTACGTGGAGCTCAGTTTTTATTGTGATCGCTTATTGTGCGCGGAAAGAACGAGTTCTTGTACCTATCTGTTCGGCAATGTATCTCTCTTATTTTATCGCTTCTGTCAGACCTAGAGATGCAGTGTTGCATCATAATAATATTCTCTGTGTCGCTCTGAAACACACCAGTTATGAATTTCTCAAGCAACCTAAGCGTAGCGTAAGCGGCATTATTATACTCTCGCTGTACACTGAATGCTGAATATATATATTCCAAAACGGTGCTCCAGAGGAGAATCAGGCTAACCATCCAGAAAACTAGGTCGCGGGGAGAAATGAGGGCGACCACCAGCACCCGTGTGCGAAAATTCTGGCACGAAGGGCGGCACAGCATAATGGCTCCCGTGCCGTCGCCAGGAGAGCGATCAAATCTCTGTATCTCACCAGGACGCCTTCTTCCCGCTATTTACCTCGAGAAATGGGGGGGGGGATAGGAGAGAAAAAAGCATGGGGGCGGAGGGAATTAGGGTTGAATTGGGGGATGGAAGAGAAGGGGGAAATATGGGGGTAGGTTTCCGAGAGCGACGAGAGTAAGGCAGGGGGCGTCGGTGGAAAGAGGGGAGAGTTAATTACGGGATTACAAAGAAGTCCAACGACGAGGAGGAGGAAGGAGATTGGGGGGGGGGAGGGGTGGTGTTGGGCGCCGTGGGCGCGGCGACCACATTTCGAGTCCCCAAGGCGTGAAGAGAATAGCGTAAGATTTTCCGCGCTCCGCCGACCCATTCGAGGCGATAATGATTCGAAAAGAGTTCGCTCGCTCTTCCTCCCGTCGGCACCGACGCGCCAATTAAAAAACGCGAGACAATATTCTTCACTCACCCCCACGAGGAAGCGATAAGAGGTAATTTCATACGAGGTAGGTGCGAGCTCATTCATGAAACCGCGACGCCTCCGAGGGAATAATGCTTCTGTGCCGATTTACCACCGAGACGGTGGATGAGATGGAAATAAAAATAAAATGTTCCTCGCAAGTTTTTCTCTACTGAAATGAATTGAAGATCAGTCATCCACATTGAATCTTGAAAACGATCTCACAAACTACATCAATTACACGGAATAAATGTTTTCAAAAATCTTGCTCATAAAACTTACAGAAAACCTACTTTGTTCCCTCCTGGAAATTAAAAGGAAAATTAAGAGGCATATTTTAAAAATTCATTAATATACGTCATTTCTTTTTCTCGTGTATCCTTGTTTATTTAACATTATTATGACTGAATTCTTTCTATTGAATTGTACACGTTTGTATTTGATTTATTATATCGTTTCATGTTTTTGTCTTGTTTAAAGGGTGTATCTTATGTCTTCTTGTTTTTTGACATAATTTTCACTTGAATTTTTTGTATTCATGTAGCTGAAGATGACGCAGTAGCGTTGAAACTACTTGTACCAATAAAGAACTCTGTGGATTTAAACATATTTGATATTGTCATCATTTCTTCAATAATGAACTTCCAGAAGGTTACGTCTGAAAGGATTGAATTGAACCTACATCGCACCAACTGATGATCTTACGAAATCCTATTATTGAGAACATTCAATTTAAGCCAGCAAACACTCAATAATTTAACCAACATTTTGCAAGCTATCAAGAGGATAATTCAGTCTGAAACATTAAAAGCCAATACCAGCAACTATACAGAATTCGTCATGAATCAAACAACAAAGTTACTTTTCAACCATTAAGCAATCGAAAATAGCTACTTCAAAACGGAAATAAATCACAGAATACTTTATGCAAGGGCGTATGAGCCCACTACCATGAAAAATTGAAACAAGTGTCGTATTTTGGGGCAAAAATCCAATCAAAAATGGAGTGAATGCCTACTTATCTTACACTGGCAATGAGATGGAACTAGTATTATTTGCATATTTTTTGTATTGCCTACTTGAACCTAGGGGACATGAGATTCCAGATTTTAAATAAAGTTCTTATTAGAGAGGTAGGGGAGAAGGGGGTGCCCCACTGAGAGGGTGGAGGACGATAGAGAGGCGGGCGTCACGTGTTTTGGGGTTGGATGAGGGGAAGGTGGATTGCGGGTGGATCATTAAACAGCGCGAGGCGAGTTGAAATCGTCAAATGCAGGCCAAAAGTCCAAATTCACTTGTATTTCAGTCCAGAAGTTGAAAATTTGCATGGCCATTCCAGATTGATAGTCGCATGTGATGTCACGTTTCTTGTTACATACTTTTAACTCACTAACAACCATCAGAGGCTCAGACAGACAACTTCCGTGAAAAAAGGCCCGTCTTCGATTTTTCGGAAAAACTCCGAATTCCAACAATTGCAGGACCCTTGGAATAATTAACACTTAAATTAACATTATTATTTAGCATTGAGCATCTTCCAAGAGTTAGAATTAGTGCTAATTTTTACACTTGGAATACAGATGTTCTATTGCACTAAATAACTTACTGTCTTTAATTAAATGTAATATTTAACTCATTTTCATTATAATTGAATTTTCTATAGAACAAAACGGCGAGCACTTTAAAAAAAAACCATTTTTAGTTGAGAAGCAAAATAGTTAAGGTATACAACGTTGCGGCGCCTTTAATTGAGAGTAGTCCGATTTCTAAGCCGGGTTTCCCTTCCCCCTTCTGCCATTTCCCAAATAATTCCTCCCTGACCACCTGGCCCAGCTATCCTACCGTCGGCGCTGAAATTATGTGCACTCGAGTTTGGGAACAGACAAAAAAAAATGAGAAGACCAATAATAAAAGTAATCACATCGTAATTATCCTTATTTGATTCTTCGTTGAATTCGGGAAACTTAAAATTTTAAAATGTATTTTAATGCACCAGGGTTGAAATTCGCCATGAAAAAGGATACCCTGGTGTATTGGATAATTTCAACCCTGGTGTATATGCACCCCAGCGAGTGACCTCGCACCACATCATTTGTTTATGCAATGATTGGAAATTTGTATTTTAATATTTTTTACCACGGGTGTAACTTAAAAATTACCGGTTTTTGACGGTGTTCGAGCAAAGCTGCGACTATGATAATTGGTAAATCAAACCAAAGTATTGTTATGACAACATAATCCAGTCAATGGCAGATAAATATGTTGGCTATACAAGTAATTTTCAGCGTTGTATCTTTAACAGGATAAAGGTTGTTATTAATTTCGTAAAATTATTTCATTACAAAAGTGGGGCGTCGTACGATTTTGTTCTCGTTCGAGTTGCAATCCGTAGGGACAAATGAATACTTAAAATATTTGTGAAGCTAAGAGGCAAATAAATGATGAGCGAGGAATGAGGCGAGTATAATGGACGTCTCTCAAAATGGAATCTCAAGAGAAGAAAAATGTGAGGAATAAGATAAGTACCTAGTTACGGAAGGAATAAGATAAGTACCTAGTCCCTATGCCTTCAACAATTCCGATATTTAATTGTCTAATATTTTTGCTAGTAAGCGTCGAAAATGACCCCATTTGTACACCAAGTCCCTTAACAACTAAAATACACGGTTGACTTTTCCGTTACAGGCGACGGCATAACGTAACGAAAATTTTCCGGGCGTCGCAAAACGTGTGAGAGGGGACCCGCCAATCTCCCGAAAGGCCAAACTTCACACACGGGGCGAGGACGAGATGGGGAGAGAGGCGATGAGGGAGGCTGAAGGAGATCTCCACACTTATGTTTCTTTCCGAAAGATGAAAGAGAATGAGCGAAGCGGAGAGGAGTGGATTCCACGTCGCGAAAGAAAAGGGTGAGAAGACGGAAAAGATGAGAGATTTCCCCCGTGAAAGCGAGGTAGGAAAGAGTGACGAAGGAGGAGATGGAAGAGGAACGTACGCGAGGAAAAGAGGGATGAAAGGAGAGGAAGAGAGAAGAATAAGGAGGGCCGGAATAATAAAGTTCTAAGCGAGAATGAAGGGATATAGAGAGTTTTCGCGTTTCCAGCCGCGTACTATAGTTGACCTGCACTTGTGTTTCTATGACGTGGTTTGCCATCGTCTTTAGGATGAAAGTTTTTCGCCAGAATGTATGTCATCGTAATACCCACAATTTGGGGTCAACTTGTCTTTGATGGTCATCGTCCTCCTGCCTTTTTCTAAGCTTTTTTTAAGCCTATATTACATGGGTCACAAAATTCTATAATTTTGATGAAAACAATGTTGGAAGCTAGTATAAATTAAACTACTTCTTGTCATTAATATGAACTGTCTTATTTATTACTTTTCCAGTGAACTCATAATCATAATAGATACTTCCCTTCATTCTAAAACTCCATAAAACAGTAAAAAACCGTAACTCATTAATTAACATAACATAGTATTTGTTAAATGTTTGGGTTGCCAATAGTCAACAAATTTAACACATCATGTTTTTCTCAGTCTGACGTGCAATAGTTACTGAATTAGAGCAGGGGTTAGTTTGCCATCTTGTGTTAACGAATGCTAGCATTCGCTTATGAAATTCTCCGCTTTACACGACGCAATTTGCAATGTATGCACGTACACATATCAGATTGTGCAATTATGTGCCCCGCGTCAAACGGGCTTGAGAGTTGCCTTCTATGTGTCCCTTAGCTGAAACCCTTGGTCTAGATTGATAGTTAATTCTTTCTGTTATTTGTTGACAGGTTTACTGCTCAGAAACGCATGGAAGCCAGCTTATAAGCCCGTTTAACACGGGACACGTAATTGACCTGATGTTTGTACGCACGTGTATTTCAAATGGCGTCGTATAGAGCGGAGAATTGCACCAACGCATGCTAAAATGCATGAACACGAGATGGCAAAATAGCCCCTGCTCAAATTCAGTAACTATTGCACTTCAGATTGAGAAAAACATGTAGTGTTAAATTCTGCAATTACGTGCCCCCGCGTGAAGCGAGCTTCAGAATGCTAAGAAAAATACGGGAGAGCGATGACCAATCAAAGACAACTTTTCCCCAAAATTGAGAGATATTCTATTTCACCACTTCTTTCTGCTATTTCTTGATTGGTTCTCAGCTCAGCAACCCATGAGAAAACACCTCTGAAAATGCTTAGAATAATAATAAGGTAAGGTGGACGGAAAGGAAGACTAACGAGGAAGTGCCTGAGATGGTGGGTGAGGAATGGAAACTTCTGAATGAAAATCGAGATCAGCAGAATAGGTGGCTGGAGGATGTAATTAGGGGCCAAAGGTTGCTGAAGAATGTGATAGAGGGAAGGAAGTTAGGCAAGCGGAGATGATGAAGAAAGAGAATAGGTGTGATGGACGGGATGAAGAAGGGTAGATCGTACGCTGAGGTTAAAAAGGATGTACTAGAGCGAGATAGGCAACTGAAAGTGTAGAAAACAGGGTAGAGATTCTCTAAATTTCATCAAAACCTACCTTAACAGGTAGAAGACTTTAAAAAAAGCAGTAAAGTGCTCGCCAATGACCCACAATTAGAGTATGATTATTGGTACACATGCCGGCAAAAATGATTCAACCTGAAGCTGATGGCAGACTGCTTCGACGAAACGTCGGTGCAGTTCAATATCATTACCCGGCTGGAAACCCGTGAACTCTTTAATACTCAGCATTCGCCGGGAAAGACAGGGATCTTACTTACATCAGAGAGACAGAGGAGGTGACGGAGAGGGACCAACAAAGAGGCGCGAATGAGTGCTTTACGCACACACATATACGCACGTTATATTTTTTCCTTAGAAGAACAGGAGTGTTGAGGAGGCGGCGGAGGCGTGTGGCAGGGGTTGAGAGAGGGAGAGAGAGGGGGGGAAGGAGGGGGTGGCAATTCTGAAGAGGCGCGGGAGAAGAGGGGATGGGGAGCGGAAGACGACTCGAGTGGCGAAGAATGCGTGCCCAAACCGCCGCTAGAGGACGCGCCGAGGTGAAGAAAAGGGGGCGTGAAGGATGGGGGGGGTGGCGGGAGTAGTGAGCTGGGGGAGTTAGGGGGAGTGGGAGGAGGAAAGAGGCGAGGGCCGAAGGGGGTTGGAAAAAAATGAGGGTGACAGAAAGGCTAAAAAAGAAATCGATGAAACATCCTCGCGAAACCTTCAAAAACCTCGCGTCGTTCCCGGAAAATCAAGCTCGGGAACGGTACGCTTTGGAGCCAACTCACACCAGAAGGTCACTGTCATACTCATAACCTCATTAATAATGATCTGTCTATACGCTCATAATCATGGTTTAATCTCAAGGTAAAAACAGTAATTGAAGTATCTAATCAGTTATTTAAAATGTAATTAAACTTAAACTTGCTGCACATTACAGCCTTGATGATACAAAAATAAAATTGCAAAACCTCGGCAAGAGGTGATTAAATTGATTATTTAAAGACCAACCCTCCATAAGAATTGTGTAAATATAAAAGTTTTGAGAAGCTCTATACGAAAAGTCCGCCGGGTGAGAGACTCCATAGGTGTCGAAGTTTCGATGGCCGAGTCGTGTCTTCTCTCGTACGGGTCTTCAGGGCAGAATGAGGTACATCGTCTTCTGAGCAGAGTGCCCTGAAGACGATGTACCTCATCCATAGACGATGTACCAGGGCAGAATGCCCTTACGACGATGCCTCATCGATAGACGATACGATCATGGACGACTCGGCCATCGAAACTTCGGCACCTATGGAGTACCTCACCCGGTGGACTTCCTCACGTCTCATGCCGGGAAAGCCTCAGATCTTACTATATAAAAATGGCCAAAATGTCAACGCATTTAAATTAATATAAAGGTAACCAAAAGGCAAAGTTAAGGCCTGGTTACACGATACATTAACCTGTACGTGTTCATGTACAAGATCATGAACGTGTGCATGAACCAAATAGAACAGGTTCTATTTCCCTGTTCACGCGTTCATGCATTCGTACAAGTTGGTGTGGTTACACGGTGAATGTTCGCGTTCCTTCACGCGTTCATGCATTCGTACATTAACTCGTACGGGTTAATATATCGTGTAGCCAGGGCTTTAGGCTAAAACTAAATTGAAAAAAAATCCTCCAGATGTGACATGTGCAGGGCTGTATCTATTAAGATAATTTCATTCTTCATCTCAGTGTACGTCAAATCCTTCTTCATCCCGTCCATAAAACCCATTTCTTCCCCTTCCTTCATTACTCAATATCCTCCCCTCCATTACAACCTTCGGAAATCGTTAGTCCCTAATTACCAGTTCCAACCACTTGCATAGCCTTCACCTAATTTCATTCACAAGTTATGCTACCAGTGATACCCAGTGAATCACAGAACAAAACCAAAGACGTTGAGAGAAACTGTTCTATTATACATTTTATACATCGTTGATGTTTTACATATTTTATTATTGTTAATTTATTTATTTATTTTCAACTGTTATGGAGACCTGATGGCTGACCTGACTTTTCTGCGGGTTTCCCGCCGTCCTTTAAATGGGAAAATGCCAGGCCTATACCTTCCCGTAGGGCAAATATGCAGATGCAAAAGAACCAACTTGAGTGTACTCGCCCTGAAGAGGCCAAGCACTAGAACGGGCCCCGCTTGAACTGCCATTATCTCTTTTAGTTGTTATTCTTCTTTCTATGTATTTTCATATTTAAGTGGAAATAAACACATTCAATCAATCAAATACTTCACAAGTTTGCTTTCATCACCTACCATGCTCAGCACTTCTTCAATCGTCTCCTTTTCCGTCAGTCACACCTTTATCTTCCTCCAAAGCCACATCTCGATCGCCTACATCCTATTCTAGTATTCATTCCACAGTCAACGTTTGGGCCTCATACAATGCTACACTCTATGTCGAACTCTTCCACAGACTCTTTATGTCGACGAATTTTGAGGATACAGGGACTATCCACGGTATTACCAGTACGAAGAGCAAGTACACTGCACAGATACAATATTCCGCGGTAGAAAAAAATCATTCGCCTTGGACCCGGATCCCCTGATATCGTGCCGAGGGCTTTCACCATCAAAGGTGATTGGAGCGATTCTCGAGCATCTATAGACTTGTATTAAATTTTTCGAACATGCACTTTTTAGTAATGTGTATAAAAAAGCGTAAAAAATAGCATGTAACCGGATTGGTTTCGTGAAAAGTAAATTCTAATTAACACGCATTCTAAGGACACTTGACATATATTTTGGCATAATTCGATGACACACGAGCAAATTTTCTCCTTAACGCAAAAAAAAACGTTTTATATCACTAAAATGATTCCTAATTAATACAAAGGTAGCATGCCGAATAAAAAAAACTTATTTAAGCTTCAATTTCGGATTCCACGACGTAAAACAAAGTCATCGCAATGCTTCGATTGAGACGAATATTGCAAAATATGTTTCTTGCATCACTTATATAGCAACATGTTTGATTTTTCCAATGTGTAAATAGATGTAATAAAGTGTCGTCCAAGAGATTTCTTCGTCTTACCTGAACAGTGAATAAAATGTGTAATCAATGACACAATTCACGCTCCGACCACCTTAAGAACAGAAGGATGCATTTACAGCTTAATTGGTTAAAGCACTCGGCACGATACCAAGGAATCCGTGTTCGAGTCCCGGATGAGGTGAATGGGTTTTTTCCTCCATGAAATTTCCCTATCTTTTATTGTCCTACCCAAAGTCCCCGTCATCAGCCCACTCCTATAGCTGGACGCTACTATCGCTATCCTCCTCTTAATATCTTCGCAACTGAGTCCCATTTTCTTCTGAAGAACTACCCAAGTACGGTGAAACCTGTATTAAGCGACCACCAACGATTTTGCGGAAAAATAGTCGTTAAGACGGGTGGTCGTTCGACAGGGGTTCAGTTTATAGGAATATAATACAAATAAACGCGGAAAAAATGAAAAAAAAACTTTTAAAGCGACGGTTTTGTTGAAGCATATACAGATGTCGTTTCTTTCCTCATAATTTAGTTGCTCCTGGAAAATTTCCACACGTATTAATTTGATGTGCACGCACAGTGAAACCTGAATTACGCGACCACCGACAGTTTCGCGGTAAAGTGGTCGTTAAGAGGGGTGGTCGCTTGATGGGAGCGGTCGATAAGAGAGGTTTCACTGTACTTAAATAGGTACACTTGCTCCAGTTTGAAACCTCCAACTTTTAGCACCAGCCTCGCTCTCTCTGCCCGAGAAAATCTCGATAAGGAGTGGAAACTGAGAAAATCTCGATAAGGAGTGGAAAATGAGAAAATACACTTGAAACGACACGCATATTATGACGACAAATAGTATAGCCAACTCTTTGAGAATATAGTCAATTCGAGTAGTTAATATCACCTTCAGATTCCATTTACGCGTGTAACTGTGTAGCATTGGAGTTTAAATAAACATGTAAGTGAACTTCGTGAACCTCCATTACACATGACGAAGACGAAGATTGAGCTATCTACATCTTCTAGCAGTCGTCGTCAACGAGAGGTGTTGGTCTCTAGGAGCGACCGAAACGGGCTATCCCCCTTTCATTCACGCTCACACATTAAGCGAACAGAAGCCTGGGCCCACCTACCACCGTTGATAATTTCTTTCGCAGGTCAACATTTTCCCGTCGAGCATATTCTCCCAAATCCCCCCTCTCCAACTGTGGGGAGGGAGGTCTTTGTCCCATTCCGTCTGTTTATTGCATTCCCGCGTAAGGGGCGTGGTTCGACCGTGTTGTCACATCGACGTCAACTCGGGACTTAAAAATTTTTCGGCTCCGAGGTGGTAAGTTTTTTTTGGACAGGAGTATTCGACGCACATCACTTAGCGGCTGATGAGCGACCCATGAGGACGAAAGTGAGACTCTCGCGTCGATTACGCGCCGACGTGGACATACGTGGTGGCGGCGTTCCCCCGCAATTCACGCGGCATCTTCAGGAAGAACTCCGTCACCCTCGCCCGCACCCCTCTACACAGACTCACTGTGCCATCGTCATCTGCGTTCTACTCCTTTTTCCTCCACGCCCCTCTTATTCACGCGTCGAGAAATTCGTTAAGAGCATTAAGCCGGGCAGAGGGGGGGGGGGGGGGCGCCTTAAGGAGGAACTTATATTCTATAGGCATGCCCAAAAACTTATCTTGCAATCTATGTAGTGGAAAAAGAACATTTCATACTCTTTGGTTCAACTAAAAAATCGATTTACACCCAATTCTCTCCTCTGCGCTTGATTCTTGTATGAAAGTTTGGCAATACCAGTGAATTTTGAAAAATAATGAAGTAATATCAGTAGAATTATCGAGGCGGTACACGATCTGGGTTGCTACAGACTTGAAAGGATGTGCAGCACCGTGAGAGTTGGAGCACTGTGAAAAATAGCGAAGAGGAAACTTGAAAACCTGAAATTTCGGCGGGAAATTATCATATTTAAATGAAAAAGCATATAAAGAAAAGGAAGGAACGTCATTAAAATTGGCTTTTAATCAAATATATGTTGCAATTTGTGGTGCTCCGCGATCCAGATTATTTACGCTGCTGTTTAGAAACTGTGCTTGAAGAACGATGAAGTTCATCAGGCACGATAGGATGGTCGGAGCTCCGGTGCAAGAGAATGAGGAGTAAATTTAGGTTAGGTAGTTAACCTGGAGCGGTGGGAAGTTACCAGAACATTTGATTTAGATAAAGGACGCTATGAATGGTAATGTGCTAAAGAAGACTCTCTCCGTATTTGACGATCCAAGAAACTGATTACTTGCTGAAGGCTCGGTTCATCAGTTTCAAGAAAGTTTATCACTGATGACGTAAGGAGGTCAGTGCTTTTCTTAAGTTCCTCTCCTCACATAGGAGTTTCCTCTCAACTCCTATGTGAGGCTTATCGAGAAACACTAAAAAACGAAATCACTCACATCGAGAGGAAAGAGCAGATGGAAGAGATCGAAGAACGGATGGAAGAGATCGCGGGAAAAGGTAGATACCCTCGCCAGCGATCACACTCCGTGCACACACAGCGAGTGTGCGGCATCCGTTCCCCATCATCGCCAATCTATTCGTCTCCCCCGACTTTCCTCCGGCCGCCTCCAAGCCCACGTGTGTCCTGCGTTGATTTGTGTGCCTACCACTCTTGTGCCTGGCTCCTGCACTCACCCTGGATGCCGCTGACTCGACACGCAGCACGACCGTTCCTCCCCCTTCGTTTCGATTCGAAACGATCGAGAATGATTGAAGAATCGCACTGGATCGACGAGGAGGTTAGTTTGCTGGATTCCCACACCAAAGGGCTCGGGTTTCGAATGTCGAAGGTGGTAGATTTGCCAGGGGTTTCACGAAGGCCAGGCAGTTTCAAGGAAGTAGTATACCGTTCAGGGAGAGGGGAAAATTAACTGGCCATATTATGAGAGAGAGCCTTCAGATATCAACAGTGGAAGTATTATTGAAAGAGAAGAACTGTAGAAGATGATCAATATGCATGGAGAAAATTGTTAGTCAGGACACAAAGACGACTAATGAAGGAATACGGCCACAGCCAGTAAGGAGAATGGAGTGGAGATCAAACACAAGCCAATTATTGGATGGATGACTTAGATGAAAATGACCCAAAGTGTTCCCTTTACATCGTCTTTTCTGCCGTACCATACTTACGCATGAATATGTCATTTGCTACCGCTAAATTATGCACGATAACATTATTAAGGAGTAATATTTCAAATAATGGTGGGTGTAATTCACTAGGCAACTTTTTTTATCACGAGAGTAGGATAAGAATGGACCTGAAGCTTTCATTTTAAATAATTTTTTAAATTGTCGTTAAATATGACACATTAAAAAAAATAGTCTACTCCACTAGTTAAGTCTACCGTTATGTCAGGACACACATAATAGAAGACTAAACGCCGTGGGTATGAGTGACCTAAGGAGTGTTTGCGGCAAGAGTAGGATGGATAGTCAGGAATGAGTGGGTAATCAGTGAATGTGGGTTAGATGCTCCAGTAATGGACATATATGAAAGGAGTGTGCTTCGTTGGTTTGGCCATATTGAGAGGATGCATGAGAGTCGTATAACGAAACATATATAAGAGTGAAATGAATGGTGCGAGAGGTAGAGGTAGGCCGATAAGGTTGTGGTTGAATGAGGTTGAGGAAATTCTTAGGAGGAGGAATATTAGGAGTCATAAAAACAGGAGGGCGTGTATGAGGATAAATGAGGCAAAAGAGTTTTGCAAGGATAGGTCAGCATGGAGGAAATTATTGAAGCAGAGTTAGGTGCACAAATATGTATTTATGAGTGAAACTTTCTGACTGTGCCTACCCCGGAAGGGAACGGCGTGATTGGTATGTATGAATGTAATGTGTCATTAATGGTTTAAATGGAAAACCACTTGAGTGTATCAGCGGTGGGCGAAGGAAGATAACGGTTGAAATTATCCCAAAAAATCTTACAACATAATTTTCACCTCATTAACCAAGAATGGAGAAAATAATTTCCAGAAAATTCCTTCTTTAAGGCGTTTGAACTGGCATAATTGGCTGAGCTTTGATTTAGGAAAACGTAAATATCTAGATTCCCTTTCTTAAGACACTGATGGGTTCATGATCGCCCCAAAATCGTGTCTAATGATCCGCCTCAAGAATTTCAATCCATAGAGAGAGGTGTTTAGCGAGACATGTAACGTCTCGAACTTCTTACTGCAATGAAGAATGAAACGGACGACAAGGCTCAGAGATTCGACGAGGCAGCAGAAACCGGGGCACGGGGTTACGGTAAAGAACAAAAGAAGACATGGAGAGTGGATGATGACAGAGGGATGCCTACTCGACAATATGAATTGGAGGTAAATTCTGGGCGCGGTGCTCTCGTTCGCCAGTGAAGGCAAAGGGCAGTTAGCCACGATAAAGAAGATAAACGAGAAGACCAATGCATCTACCTAGACCAGTATCGTACCAGTGACAGTATCGTAACTTTCTTTAGCTGTGTGAAGTGATATAAATGGTTGCTTCACAGGCCTAGAGGTGAGCACACGAAGCCTCAAGTCTGGCCTAGGCGCTCTCCTTAAGGTCAATTCTGTCATCTACATGTGGTGCACTCTACGCCTCTTCCGCACATTCATTCGAGGACCATCCAACTATTCACATGAGAAATCTTACGGATTACATGTACGTGCCATAATCGCACCAACGCAGTGACCCAGGCGGGATGCGATCCGGAGTCCTTCCCCTCTCCCTCGAGCCACCCACCCACCCCACCCCTTGTGTACACACGCGTTGCTGCTGCCAGGCGGGAGCGGAGAGAGGCCCTGAGGAGCACGCACGGAAGTGGTGCGGGGGGGCGGAAGGGAGGCGCAGTCGGCCCCTTTCATCCCCCGTCGTCGTCTCCAACCCCTTGGCGCCCTCTCCGGATGATCAACACACCTCGGGAGAGGAGAGGAGGAACGGGCGCGGAGGGAGAGGCGGCAGTGTATGGAGGGGGGTGACACTTCACGACTCTCCATTCTCGTCCTCAGCACATATCCAACCCCACCAACTTCCACTTCCCCCTCCCAGCCTCTTCCTTCCTCCCTGCTTCTTTTGTCTCGTGACGTCCTCGGGGCGCCCGGAGGGGAGCAAACGAGTGCCTAGTAGGCACTGCCTACCCGCTCTCGTTCCTTATCTCGCTCCCAACCCCGTTTTCCCCTCTCCTCATCCGCACCCGTACGCCACTCTCCTCTTCCACCTACCCCAATGCTGTACGCCGCCACACATACCGTTCTGCCGGTAGGTGGTCTTTTGAAATCGTTGAAATTGCGCGCCTTACACGTTCGTTTCGCGACGGACCCAAACAATTTCGGCCACATACGGTAGAAATCAGCCCGTAAAATCCACACTCTGTACAATGCATTTGAGGACCTACGTAATGCCTTGAAAAATAAACTTACTCTGATAAAACTCAGTTTCAACTACTATTAGAGCTAAAACATGATAATAAATTCACTGTCAGATGGCACCAAGACACATCTACATCTACATAATATCCTGAGAGCCGCCGTATGGGCGTGTGGCATGGGGTGTTAGGACACCATCCGTGTAATGATGAAATGGATAAGGTTTTGGGAGGAATAATGGCGGCGTGTACTATGGGAGTGTATTCAGCGGAGCTCAGTTTTTATTGTGGTCGCTTATTGTGCCTGGAAAGAATGAGTTTTTGTATCTATCTGTTCGGCAACGTATCCCTCTAATTTAATTGCTTCTCTCAGACCTAGAGATGTATTGAGGCGTCATGATAATATCCTCTGTGTCGCTCTGAAACACACCAGTTCTGAATTTCTCAAGCAGCCTAAGCCTAGCGAGTAGGCTCCGAGTCTCTAGGGACTCCCACCTTAATCCCTTTAAAAGTTTGGAGACTATATGAACGCTCGTAGCAGTTTTTAACGAAGCGCGTTGCTTTCCTTTGTATTTTTTAAATTTCTTTGGTTAAACCTTTATAACCGTTCACGTTGAGAAACAGAATACAGCATAAATCCATCGTTGTTCGTCGAAAAAACCATTCTGCGCGGAGCGTGTGCGTTACATGTGGAATAAATTCTTGCGTCGTCACGTCATGATTTGCACAAATTCCCTCGTACGCTCAAAAACTTAAACCGTACGTCGTATTCGGCGCAACTTTTTGGTAGGTGTGGACGAGTGGTTGAGGGCCATATTTTTCGCCATTTTCGAATTTCTTCCGGACGAATAAAAATGGTGTGCGAAGAATGGGTACGCGTAAAAGGAAAGCGAATGGTTGACAGTGTGGAAGCGGTACACTCACTGTAATCAGAATAGATGAATTAAATACTTAATTGCATATACGGTCCATGGTTCCAGGCTCAACTACGAGGAGGTTGATTTTCGCAAATGAAAAAACAACTTTGTTTTCTTCTGCTGAATTATTTTCTTGGTGCAACATGCTTCTACACAACGGTGTCAAAGGTACCTGATGATGACTCCTTTGTGTCGAAACATGTTGCACCAAGAAAACAAACCTGTGGAAGAAAACAAAGTTATATTTTCATTTGTGACATAGGTATATGGATAATTAGTTATGAATGACTAATTAATATATATTTCAAAGAATTAAAATTATACTTTTTCCCGTTACACACAGCCTGTCGTTATGCTCATAACGGGGGAAGGGAAAAAAAACAGGCGAGTCGAGGAAACCTAAGAAAACAGAACAATAGAAGTACTTTGTCGGAGGATTTAATGGCCTTTTCATGTCTGAATGTTTTTGGTCTGATTTGTTCTGGTAACGGAGAACTCTTCTATCGTCTCAAGAGAATTAAAACATAGTAAAATTTTTCCGTCACGGCTAAATGGCTCTTATGTTCTAAGAGATACGGAAACTTAGTTTCTCTAAGCGAGGGATTAATAACAGAGCAACGATTAAGATTCAATCTTCTATTTACTTGTATTTTCATTCCTTGTGGCATGGTTCTACAACTTTATATCTTTTAATTACAAATGTATCACAACTAAGATCGCCAAAATTTTTCAAATAAATTTCCAAAAAGGCATCGAAGTCCTGTAAGTGCAAGGCTTTGACAAAGAAATTAAATTTCTTATTGGGCGTTACAGCAATTACGTCATGTCAATCATCTCTGCGAACTCGTCTCCACTGACACGGTATTACCGAGAAAATCTAACACAATTTACCTAGAGCTTGACTTGACGACATTGTTGAAACTCGGCCTGTCAACGCGGATCACAGCTCTGAGTTACGCCTGGCAGGATTTATAACAATCCAGGACATGATTGTAGGGGTTATTTTATTGTTCCTAACTCAATTGCGACTGAATTTTATGAAATCTACGTAACTGAGGGTAAGACCTGTGTGTACTGAATAATGACTATTATTATTAGTCGAACAATAAATGTACTACAATGATAATTTGGAAGGAATAAAAAAATTTCGAATGTTTAGTGTTCAGCGAAATATGAGGGTAGAGAGAACAATCTTTTAAAGCCAGAATTTGTTCAAATCCGTCGTCTCAGTTCACCAACTACTTTCACCATCAACAATTATAATTTGGCCATCCAATTCTCATTCGTAACTTCGTACTGAATTTGCAGAATCATCAACATTGGTTGTTCAATTACCAAGATTGGTTGACTGCAGCCCTCCATCCTTCCCGGTCTAAAGCTAGTTTGTTTACTTCCGGGCAGATCTTCTTACCTGTACCTTCTCCTCTAGTTGCCCCATTATATTTATTCCTTGGCCTTCCTCCTGGGATTTTTCACACTATTTTTCCGTCAATCACATTCTTATAACAACTACTGAGTACTGTATTTCCAGAATAACTTATAAAAGTAAATGACCACGCAAATGATCTCGTCTAATAACTCAATGGATCAAACAGAGATGAACAATATGAAGCGGGTCACACTAGCACCGAACATCGCACAGTTTAGTCTAGAGTTTGAGCCCCTTAGGAGATCTATTTATTTATAAAGTTTTAAGTTGTTTCACCTAAGAAGTTGTAATACTGGATTATTATTGTACAATCCTTCCCCCTAAACCCTACGTAAAGAAAGTATTTCCTCGCCCAAGCCGAAACTGACGTTGTTCAAAAGATGTTTCTTTTACATAGGACCTAAAGTGTATAGTTTGTTACCTTTTTCATGCTCAAATTCAAAAATCCTAAACACAACGATGTAAAATACACGACCTTGGCTGTTTACTGAAGAAAGGCTAGAGGATGTTTTCCTATAACTGTTATATTATTTGATACATGTACTGTCATTTAAAAATGTTGTACTTCCATTATATGTGAGTGAATGACCCATTCTGTAAAAGATGTTAGCCATAATTCAGGTTTACCTTCATGGATATCTAAAGTTACTCCCCGATTAAACCAAAGATATTCTGCTGTAAGCATTCCCTGTCGGAGTAATAAAACATCATTATTATTCTTAGTTTCCGTTAGAAGTGTGAGAGGTTGTCCTTTTCACAAATCAAACATATTTTTAATCCACTAACACCGCATCGTGAGTAAGCTCTTTGATGTATACTTCGGACGGTTTTGTGCCCTGAGCTGCTCTTTGCGAATCATCACAAAAAGAAATTTCATCCGCTCATCGGGATTCGAGACTCACCGCTTGCCTTAGACGACCACGGAAACGGAGAGAGGAAGCAGGAGACAGGGGACACCCAGCGAGGGAGGGAAGCTGTGGCTCGTGAGCGATGGGGAGGTTTGAGTGGGTTAGAGCGGTGAGTGGCGACACGGGGAGCAAGGGGGAGAGGGGGAAGGGGGTGATGCTTAGAAGGGGTGAACGATGAGCTGAGGGGGAGGATCGATAAATTAGTGCGCCGCATTTTTATCCCTTTAAAGTCCCTTTGTGGGGGAATGGGAAATAAAAAGCACGGGGGTGAATATTCATTCTTCCCGTGAATTTCGTGAAAAATAATTCGGGCATCATCCCGAAGACAAAAAAGTTCCGATTGTTATTTTATTTTATGGCCTTCATTAGACCATTTCGTTTATCTTCTGGAATTCTTCTGTTTTCTGTTAGCCCAGTATTTCTTCATTCGCTCGGATCGTAATTTTCTTTCTTCATCTGGGATCGCCCTTCATATTCTCTCTTTGTTAATCTTGGTTTGTAGTCTAGTCTGTTTGTCCGTGAGTTCCACGATTGTCTTTTCTAACAAATATTCTATTTTTATGTGTAATTCACTCACTTCTTCAATTTCTGCAATATATCTTACGCTGGTCATATGTCATCATCATGTTTCATAGTTTTTCTATAAATTTTTTTGCTTATTCCGTTTTTCTATGTTCTGATTTGGTAATATTTCAACTGTTGACGGCTCTACTTGGTGGAATAACATATCGTGGGAGAATTTAAAACACTTAGTAATATTCGACAAAGATTTATTTTCCCAACCGGTTTCAAGACATTTTCAAGGGTAAAATTCTCAAAGTTCTTAGGAGGTGCGCCACATATATATCCAATTCTCAAAGGGGGGGAGGGGAGGTTAAGTAAAAAGGGAGGGGGGATGGATAGGGAGGGAGGGTGAGGGTATTGCGAGGAAGCAACCGTCAAGGTGAGGGAAGGGGCTGTGGGTGTAGCACAGAGGTGAACGGAGAATATTTAAAACAGAACAATCATTTAAAAGCACAACATCAGGGACACCTTGTCTCATACTAATTTCAAAATTCTCTAAAAAGTCCAGTTTAAAACCTTTGTCATTAACATGTAAAACCTTAGGTTTAAAATTACATTGGTGACCAGTTTCAATTATATGCTTAGCAAAACCTGATTTTGGGTCATTATTAAATAAATAAAGAAATAAATAAATATATATATATATTTTTTTTCTTTTTTTCCTCCATATGTTCTTTCGCTCTGGTAGCAAATTTGCGACCAGTTTGACCCACATAAACACCATTGCATCCTTCACACTCAACACACACTGGTGTCCAAAGAATGAGATTCCTTTCTTTCTCATCGTGCTCGTTACAGTTTCTATTTGTCTGTGGACTGTTTCAATTAAAGCTAACCTCCAGTGCCCGTTTTCTTGTTATTTTTTATTGGTGCAAGTTCTGGCTATTTTCCTATCTATCTTGAGTAATTTATCTATTGTCGTTGTGTTAGTTGGTTTGAAGATGGTTTCACTTGCATGTGTTATTTCCGGTTGTGTAACTGTTACATAGTGTCTTAATTTTGAGGCTACTGAGAAGCATTTTTTGTTATACGTGTTCTTTGTGATATTGGTTTAAAAAAAGTTCCAATATTAGAGAAGTAAGGACTGATTTTTCAAGATTTTTTCTAGCAACATCCAGCAAGAAGGGAGCAATGAGTCGAACGCTATTTGGCCGATATTCAAATATGAATAATATTCTGAACCTATGCTCAAAGTAAGTAACTTTTTTATAGCAGTCTTCTCCCTCGTTGCGTTGCGATTGTCCGCTAGGACTCAAGATCTAAGCTCCCTTGTGTCCACCAAAATTGCCAAGAAAGCCTAGATAGAGCGGTGGTCTGAGGAAAACAAAGGATCCGTGGTTCTCAAATATGATTTGGATCTTTCCCGGCGTATAATACTAATGAAGTCTTCAAGGGCTTTCAACCAGGTTAGGTAGTTAGGAGGTACCCATCGATACGTCGGCCAACAACTACCTAACCTGGTGGAAAACCAGTGTAGACTTCATTAGGTCTGTGGTTTCATTCCCAGTCCAGGTCGTTTTTTTCTTGTGGCAATTTCAACGCATTTCACCTACTGTATAGCATACTGTCACAAGTAACTTTTTATCCACAAATATTAGGCAGTTGGCTGTTAAATCAAAGGCATTCCCGGCGTGTGATGTTTACCAGTTCTCTACGGAAAGTCCGCCGCGTTTTAGATTCCATCGTAGCCGACTTTTCGATGGCCCAGTCGTCCATCGTCTTCAGGGTAAAATGGACATTCTGCCCTGAAGACAATGCACTACGTTTACCAATCCATCTCGGATCGATCTGAACTCGGACCGATCTGAAAATTCCAAGCAAACCGACTCAGATCGCCTGGTTTACCTACACGGACCTAAAATATCGATAGTGAACAATCGAATCCATCAGTTGAAGCACGATTGACGCATCGTAAATGAGTGCAGAGTTTGAAATTTTCACTCGCATTCCGAGTGAACAAAATTGCCCAATTAGAGATAGAATTGCGATGTGCTACTATATCATCAACGCCACTTCACTCGCCTTGTCTGCACTCTTGTTACAACTGGTTAGAACACACGCCTTGAATAATAACGGTTATATTTTGTTGCCCTATGACAAGCAAAAGAATAAGGTGGAGCGCCACAGACCCGCTGGTCCGGCTCGATCTGATATCTCAGACTGGCTGAGAAAGCGGGCCGAGTCACCCCGCTTCTCAGATTGATCCCACTCGCCCGTTGCATTTACCACACCGAGCTGATCCGGTAAGATCGATCTGAGATCGATTGGTGAACGCAGTGATGGACGACTCGCGCATCGAAACGTCGGCGACGGTGGAATCTCTTACTCGACGGAATTCCCAAATTGAACTGCTAAGCTATTGAATCATTTTCATGTGCCCGCAAAACCAACCCTAATCATTTTAAATTATTTTGCAGGTCCTACTTTCACAGAACTTCAACTTCAGATATTCTGGAAGAAGAATTAAAAGATCTATGCCATAGCCGTTTGGACTAAAACTTTCACACCAGCACTACGGGAGCAACTGCTCAGCGAAATAAATGGACTTCGTAGTAGCACATCATAGACATCATTGTTCATCCCTCTTCGGCTATAGCACACTCACAGTAGCACAATGTGGACATACTTTCCTAGCCTTCTAATGCATTAGCACATGAGGGCCATTAAAGGTTACTCGGGCTTTCCACCGGGTCAAACTCTCCATCTTGGCCGACGTTTCGATGGACGACTCGTTCATCGAAAGATGGAGAGTTTGACCCGGTGGAAAGCCTGAGTAACCTTTAAAGACATGATACGCCGGGGAAGCCTTAGATCTTTCTTCACATCAGGGCCAACTGGAGCAAACTAAGGCATATACAGATCGAACCCATCTAGATGGAGATCGAACCCACGACCTAAAGAGTGACATATCGGCGCGATACAGATCAAGTCTCCGATGCCAACCATTTTGAACTCACAATGGAAACAGACGATGAAAATCAAGGAGGAAACGCAGCAAGAGAGGCCACCGTGAGAAAGGTTGCAAACTCTAATGCGGAGTTTTAAACCTTCCTTAAGAATGCATTCATCCTCGGGGCAAGGAGGGAAGAACGAGGCCGGATGAGAAGGGGCGGATAACAAATCCTCAAAGTAAATGAAAGGTGAGCCTTCAAAGGGGACACATAAAAGATAGGGAAAGGGGTCAGGAGCAGGAACTTTGAAAATGCATTTTTTCCCGTGAAGAGCCTCGCTCGATGGAGGCGAGAGTAGAGTATTGGCTCGGATGCAGGGTATCCCATCGATTTGAATGCAGAATAGAAAGGAACGGAATCATATACCCAATTGGGTCGCAAAGATATATTTGCAGCCAAGAAAGTTTTTCGTCTCAAGTAAAGGTGGGCAGCGATGGGCGGAAAAGTCAGCACCCAAATGAATATACCGCGCTCATTACAACAAACATTCTGAGCGACTTTAAACTGTAAAAGCCTATCAATACGATCCATGGTTTCAGACTCAACTATGTGGAAGTTGATTTTCACAAATGAAAAAATAACTTAGTTATATTCCCCTGATTTATTTTCTCGGTAAAACACGTTACGACAAAATGGTGTCATTGTCAGGTACAGGTGTCGAAACTTGTCGTACCAAGGAAATAAATCAATGGAAGAAAACCAAGATATTTTTTCATTTGAGAAAGTCCATTAGTGTTACACGTAAAGAGAAAAAGAAGAAATGAATAACTCCTCAAAATTTGGATTAAAATTACGGAGCACAAAGATGAAAAATTAGTACTGATAATGGGTGAAGAAGCAAATAATAGTCTATCAATAACAAATTATCGATAGGTGGCATTGGTAGCTTCCATGAAGTAAGATTGGATAACACATTAGAGACGCATCGTGATTATAAAGGCACGCGAAAAAAATTCCCATAAAAAACTCAAAGACGTTCATACGCAAGCAGATAATTAGGCACAAACTACAGTTGGAGATTGTTTTCTCCTTTTCAAGGCGGGCTCCTAACCCTCCTCCCCGCTTCCCACCTAACGGCCGCACGCCCCTGATGTGGCTTCACAAGGTAGCATGCACATGTAGTCTAATTTACAGATTAAGAGAGATGTGATGACTTCACGGCGTATAATGTTAGTGACGACCATCACGTGAGACGGAAGAAGTACAACGGACATCAGGCGTAGAATAGCCCAAGCAAAGAAGGCGTTCATCGGAAAAAGACAACTGCTGTGATCAAAGAAGATAGAACTACAAACCAGGAAACGGTATGTGAAAACATTCGTGTTGAGCGTGGTACTCTATGGATTAGAAGCATGGACCATTGGAAAAGCTGATCAGAAAAAAATAAAAGCCTTCGAAACCTGGTGTTGGAGGAGGATGCTGAAGATAAAATGGACCGACAAAATAAGAAATGATGAAGTGTACAGATGAGAAGAAGACGAAAGGACCATATGGAATACCATTGAGAAAAGAAGAACAAGATGGATTGGACACACCATGAAACACAATTGGCTTGTGAAGAACATAATTGAAGGTAAAATAGAGAGAATAATCCCTAGAGGAAGACTCAGGAATAAGTTCATGGACCAAATAAAGAGGAGAGTACATAGAAAGAGCTACCAGGAGGTAAGGGAACTAGCATTAGATAGGGAAGGGTGGAGTGCTGCAGTCAATCAATTTAAGGATTGAACAACCAACGATGAATGTTAGTGAAGACTAGTCAGGTTTTCTAACAGGCCAAACGCTCCATCTAAGTCGACGTGTCTCGTATGCACACCGAAACGTCGGCAGAAAGGGAGAGCTTGACGCGGAAGCAAACCCGAACAGTCTTCACTAATTTACAGCCACCTCAAACATTATCATTAGTATGCAAGGGTTCATCGGCCGTTGCACACTCGTCGAAATAAATCCCGAGTTCCAAACGTCTTCTCCGCATTTCATTTTCTACGCAGCTATTCTTCTGTTATACTGTCATTCAGCTCCGCTAGTCGCTCAGCAGAGCGGAAAAAACTTCCTTCCTCCGCGCCCACGCCTTCCGGGCTGCACGGGAGGGTGAGGCTTTATCCTTCGCCGCGTGATGATGCACGAGTGCACGCGTGACTCAGGCGAGGGGGTATCGCCGCAGCTCGTAGGGGTGAAGGAGGCGGGAGACAATGCGCAAAGGAGGTTAGTGGGAAGAGGTAGGATAAAGGTGAAGAAGGGCAGGGGACAGAATAATGTAGGAAGGAACATTAAGGGCAGAGATGCGTCACATTCACGCACAACGTCGAGGGGGTACATACAGATATGTGCCAGCGGGGCCACCGAGGTCCGTTTTTTTTAAAGTATTCTACCGGTTGAGGTAGGTTTTGTTGAATGTCAGAGAATCTCTTTCCAGTTTTCTACACTATCAGGGTCATATCTCGCTTTAGTATATCCTTTTTCGCCTCAGCATACGATCTATCCTCCGTCATGTCCATGAAACCTATTATCCTTCTTCCTCTTCCCCGCTGGCCCAACATCCTTCCCTCGATCACATTCTTGCGCAACCCATCGCCCCTTATCACATACTCCTCCTCGCCCACCATCTCAAGCACTTCCTCGTTAGCCTTTCTCTCCGTCAACCTCACCTTTTCCATCCTTTAATCACTTTAATCACCAGCCTCGCATTAGACACAGTAATTCAGCCGCGTTCCCCTCTGAATTTATCATGAACCCTCGATCTTTGTACACCGTCACGTAGGCAAGTGCTCTTTACCCAAAATTATAAAAGAGAAACAGGTGGAGTTAGTACGGCTTCCATTGCATTGTCTTCCAAAACCAAGAGTCCCAAACATGTGGCGGCAGTACTGCTGATTATTCATGAGAATTCCATCCTGATTTGGGTGCCATTTGGGAAGAAAAACTGCAGAAATTCGTCAGTTGCACGGGATGTAAAGAAATGAGGAACCTGGGAGCATTCTGTTACGAGTAAGCTAACTCATAATCTGTGATTTCAGGCCTAGTAGAGTTGAAATGGAGCTTAACTGCACTATGAAAAAACGAGCAGCTTCCAATGTGATAATATTTATTACGACCGGTTTCGCCATTTTACAGCATCTTCAGGTCTGAAGCTGGGTCTCCAGCTGAAGATGCCGAAAAAAGCGAAACCGGTCGTAATACATATTATCACAGTGGAAGCTGCACATTTTTTCATAAGGCAGTTAAGTTCACTCAGTTGTCTCAGGCGACAAAAAACATCGAATAGTCCGATACTTCGATGTCGATATGGCATCCCCATTTCGGGGGGAATCCATACGGCACTTGTACACCAAATATTTCTAACAACATTCTTGGTACCCACTAACTACATCCGAAAGAATTGCAACTATAACACCATGGTAACATGTTACCGTCATTGTTTTCTGTAATTACCGAAACTCCAGCTCGTTAGAATGAATAAATTAGTGGCAATCAACCGGGGAAAAAATGTTACTACAACTGGAATGAAAACCTCCCGGTTCCCAGTCAGGTGCTGCAATAGCCAAAATCACCACCAAGCCATCCTATCTCAAAGCGGCGTGAACGGAACCTGAAGGTCCATCCAAGAGTCTGCATGGCATGTTGAAATAAAATTACAAATGAGCTTCAGATATGCATGCGTGCTAAAGAGATTTGCACCCGAGTGTCATAAATATCCACCGCGGACAAAAATAACTCCAATTAATATTCAAGGATGAAAGACTGCAGGTGAAGAAGTTGGGGTCACGGACGATGCAAGTTGAGGGGGCCAAGTACATGCGACGAGAGAGGGAGGTACGGAGTGAAAGGAGAGTGGTAGGTGGATCGGCGTGGAGCACAGAGAGAAGGGAAGGAAGGATAAAGTGAAGAGAAGTGAAGGAGGAGTAGGGCACGAAGTAGAGGAGGAGGAAGGGGAGCGGCGAGGAGAAAGACATCAAACGAGACCCTTGTCCTTTTGACACACACGCCACCGACGAGGAAAAGACAAAAGACTTTAAGATGAGTGATCCTTGATGTACCGTGTTCACAGCTTTCGCGGGTGCACGCCACGGGGATAGAGGAGGACGTGGGGGGAAGCAAAGAAGATGAAGAAGCGAGGGAGAGATGAAAGAATCGACGAAGGAGGAGGAGTCCCCGTCACGACGCCAAGGAGAGATGCAAGGGAGGAATCACGAAGGGAAAGGATAAGATGAGGACGACGCATCTGCGAGCTTCCGCCGACGCAGGCGGAAACTGTGATTCGGTTACAGTATCCTGCGTCCTCTGTCACCCCTCTGAGAGAACACTGCCCGAGTAAAACATGCTTTGAATACAAGATACTGTCACTGGCGCAACTCGATGGAACTCCTTCAACATCATTGGTATTTCAATCCTAAGATTGGTTGACTGTATATCTATATATAGCAATGATCCATAGTTTTGAACTAACAAAGGAATATAACTATTTATGTGTCATGATATAAAACAATAACAGAAGAATGAGAAGCCCTCCACCCTTCCCGATCTAATGCTAGTTCCCTCACCTCCTGATATCTCTTCCTATGTACTTTCCTCTTTATTTGGTCCACGAACTTATTCCTGGGTCTTCCTCTGGGGGCTTTTTCCTCTATTTTACCTTCAATTATGTTCTTCACAAACCCATTGCGTCTCAGGGTATGTCCAATCCATCAGATAATTTTTTTCTCTAAGGTGTTCCATAAGGTCCTTTCCACTTTTACTCTTCTGTGCACTTCATCATTTCTCATTTTGTCCGTCAATTTCATCTCCAACATCCTCCTCCAGCACCAGGTTTCGAAGACTTCTAGCCTGTTCTAATCAGCTTCTCGAACGGTCCATTATTTCGATCCATAGAGTTCAAACGCTCCACACGAAGGAACACCTTCATAATTAGAAATGAAGACTATGAAATTAGAAATGAAGACTATGACGATGACTAATGAAAAACATGTAATTGGTTAAGATTCCACACTTTATTTGAATCAACATGACCTAGGTTTCAGCATACCGTGCCATCATCAGGTGCAAGCAGTTCTATCACGTCTTCGGACTATTGAACATTGATTCCACCTGGTTCAGGATCATCCTTTTCTACTATACAGTAAAACCTGTATTAAGCGGCCACCACCGGACTGGTGAGATAATGGCCGCTGAAGGAGCCCGCAGAAGGGATGGGAAATAAACATTGCCTAATGTTCGGTGTAGAGGGGTGCAAGGTAAAAAGAGAATAGAAAGAGAGTACACAGAAAGTTTCGAAATTAATACTGGAGTTAGGCAGAGAGATAGATCATCTCCTGTACTTTTTAACTTAGCCATGGAGGAAGCTTTAAGAAGGGTAAAAGATACTCCAGGAGGAGCCCATATTGGCGGTGAAATTAATGTATAAGCCAATGCAGACGATGTGGCTCTTATTGCAGAAAATAGAGATGATTTGAAAGCATTAGCAGATAAACTACAAATGGAAGCCATTAAAGTAGGACTCATGGTCAACGGAGATAAAGCACAGCATATGAAAATAGTTAGAGCCGAAAATGTAGAACAACTACTAAAAGTAATAATCTATAGTTTTGAACTAACAAAGGAATTTAACTATTTAGGTGTCATGATATTTACAATAACAGAGAAGAGTGAGAAATTCAATACAGACTAAAAGCGACTGAGAGGTGTTATTGGACCCTAACCAAACGACTGAGTAGGAAATTGCTGAGCAAAAAACAAAAATAATCATCTATAACGCTCAATTACAGACCATAATACTCAACGGATCTGAAGTATGGTCCCGAACAAAGTCTTTGGAAAGTAAACTCAAAACTTTTGAAAATTAAGTCTTAAGGAAGACTTTTGGACAAATTCGTGAAGAAGAGGGTAGGAGGAGAAGAAGAAAACAGAGAACTGAGAACAAGTTAGACCGTTCAAGATGTTATAGCCATTATAAAAAGCAAACGTTTATGATAGCTGGTCTACATATTAAGAAGGGACAATAACAGCATGGTTAAATAAGTCCGTTATCTTGACATGCAAGATTGATAAATAACTCCCATTTCGAGTCTTTACCACAATATATGCAGCGGAATAAACGACTTTTTGTTCCAAGTTTTGCCCACGACCCGTCCTCGCTTAAGCCTTCAGGGTAAATTTTGTACTTAAAATACGATTTATCATTAACTCATGCATTTAAATATATCAGGCAACTCGGCACTGATGCTGGGATACAGAAGATAAGACAAACTCTCGCAATATATTATATATATATATATAAATAAAAAAAAAAAATATATATATATATATATATATATATATATATATATATATATATATATATATATAAAAGTTTGCCAGAGGAAGGCAGACGACAAACACAGAAAACAAAAAACTGAAGAACACACTTACAAAGTTTCTTGATATTTCGGTGCCACTAGCACCTTGGTCGCAAGAGCGAAACTTTGTGTGTTCTTCAGTTTTTTGTTTTCTGTGTTTGTCGTCTGCCTTCCTCAGGCAAACTTTTATATATTCGTCACTTAAGTGATCCTAAGTGCAGTTTAATATGTATATATATATATATATATATATATATATATATATATATATATTGTTCATATAAACCCCCCGCCGATTCCAGTGGTTTCTTAGTAGACTGGGTAGCTTGGTGGTCTGAGCATTGGACGCGAAATCCAAAGGTCCGTGGTTCGATTCCCGGTCCAGTCGAATTTTTTCCGCTTGGAATTGGCCATCTTTACATCTTCACACCACCATTGTGTCTGTTGATTTTATGTGTTCCTATCCACTTTCTTTCCACCTTTCTGTATAAACATTTATATGAGTATATATATATATATAACCAACCGTCTATAGAGCGCTAGCTTGCGCTTTACGGCATCCAATTTCCAGGCCTCTCTGTTTTCCCAATCTCCTTGCAGGTTTCTCTCCACCATGGCTTTGGCTATTCCGCTTCATGCTTCTCTTCTCTTCTTCTTCATGCTTCTCCATGAGTTAGGTGGTCTTCCTCTCTTTCTCCTTTCATAGGGTTTCCATTCCATGATGGTGCGGGGCAGTCTTTCTTTGAACATCCTCTGAACATGTCCGTACCACAGCAGTGGTTTTGATTTGATTTCGTCCAGAATGGTTGTTGTCATTTTCATAATTTCTCGAATTCTCTCATTTCTTACTCTATCAAGCCTGGATTTTCCGGCTGCCCTTCTGAGGAAGTCCATTTTTGTAGCTACAAGTTTCTTTTCGTCACTCATATTCATATGCCATATTTCACTCCCATATGTATGTATGCTTTTAAGTATGGTGTTGTATATGTATCTTTTATTTCTATTTGATATATCTTTGCTCCATAGTATTGAATTTAACATATTAATGGTTGTTCTACCTTTATTAATTCTATCTTTAATCGTTTCTGCGCCCCTTCCACTGCAGTGTATTTTTATGCCTAAAGTCATATGAATCACAGGCCTCTACTATTTCATTGCTATCCTCATTGCAATATATTGTGAGCTTAAAATAGCTCATTTCATTGCAATATATTGTGAGCTTAAAATAAAAGCTACAAGTGGAATGGATCACTTAACTTCTATTCTAACATACGTTCACACGAGTTAAAAATGATGGTGACCAGCGCCAACCTTAGTAACTCCACCGTGGATAAAAAGTTTACTAGGGTTAGCGACAACCTGCGTTCACACGGCGAACTTTTACTAGGGTTAGAGTTATCCTGGTTATATAGCCAGTAATGTAAACAGGGCATTAGGGTACTACTATTCCCGTCCTCCTCTCTACTGCCACTCTCCACAGTTTAAAAAGTTCGCCTGGCATTAGATGAGGACTTGGCGGAAACAAGGGGTTGAAGACTTCAACTTGAAGTACAGTGAGAAGTGGCGCGGAGTCAGTAGGCCTCTCATGCTGAAGCAAGCATGAAGGAGACGCGAATAAAGGAAAGGGAAGGGGTTGGAGACAAGGGGCCGCCAAGGGAGGGAAGCACAGCCCGTGTACGAGGCACATACGGAAGACGGTGAACGTTGTCAGGGAAGGAAAAAGAGTGGGTGGTGGATAAAGAGATAAAGGAGTCAAAAGAATGTTGATGGGGATTTGAAGGAGTAAAACGGAAAGTTTTAGATAAAGAGACAACAAGGCAATGTCGGCAAAAAGGTCGCCGAGATTGAGCCGCCCCCCTCCTGCCTTCCCCCCCAAAATAAAACTCCCCCGCTCACAACCCACTTCCCCTCGACGAAGAGAGGTTTCCGAGTCGGAGAAAGTTGACGGCCCGAGCTCCGAAAACTTTTTTTCTCTCTCCCGAAAAGCACAAGTGATTAAAAGTTTCCTCAACAGCCGGCGTCTGAGCGGAAGGCATTGGGTGGTGAGCGAAGGAGGAGGAAGCGGTCTGTAAGCGCAAACGTCGGCCGGGTCATCGGGTACCACCCAGTCCTCAAGAGGAAAAATTACCCGGCGTGCGCATTATTCCGCCTCTTTATCGCGGTAATGGCTTTTTGCGGGCGTTTGGAAAAAATGAGAGCGTTACCGGTCCAATGAAATGCACTCCAGAAAGAGAGAAGACCGACTTAAAGTCTAGCGTCATCATTTTGGCGAAGGCTAACTACCACCGTTGGATTCGTTCCCCTCTTTAAATGCCAATTCAAAAGAGTAAATTTTATCGGCGGAAACATAATTAGCAGCATCCATCATGGAGAGGCACTTAAAAAAACTAAAGAGAAAGGAAACGTAGAAAACAAGCGACCTCAAAGAAGAAAGCTTTTTGAATGCTGTCGTCAGTTTTGAGGGTTAACGAGCGACATCCCGGCAGAGAGACGAGACCATGGCTGTAAAACCTTAGACAAATATTTGATCTCCCAACTATCATGGTTAACATTGGAAATAGACGTGAACTTTGGACGAGCACGAGTGTGATCAACCGTTTCCACATGAGGGACTAACGCAACATTCTCCCATTCAAGGGAAACAAATGCTAAAGAGCCGTACAAACTTGTATACCTGCGATTAGAGAAGAACTGACTAGAATCCGATGTTGTTTACACATAAATTGAAAATCAAGACGAATAAATGACGTTTTAAAATGTATGTCAGTTAAGTAAGACCTCTTTTTCCATTATGAAGACCAAAATAGCAGGCCAAATATGAAAGAAAGACGAATATTAATTTTGGCGGCGAAGGAGAATGTAAATAATCTCCGAATTAAAAAAGAAATCCACAAAATGCGATGGTAGACACTTCATAAAAGGGTAGCAACACTTAGTATGGATTATGTACACAAGCATTTATCAAATGCACGAATCTAAGTGTACTTAATATAAGGTGAGGATCACCGCATACCCATTCGTTAGTTCTCTGTAAGAGCACAAATCATTTCAAACACTTTCTTTGACACTGCTGAGTTAACGGCACATACGGCACGTGGACGCGACGAGACGCTGCGAATTCAAAAAGCCGACGGACGCCTCTAGGCTTTTGAAAGCCAAGATTTTGAATCCACGGGAGGAATATACTGGGCAGGCGGCAAAAGGGGTGTCTGGGTGACGAGTTTAGGCAAAGCCCGCATGAGGACGCGCCGGGTGAAAGCGAGATAAGCACAAGGAAGACCGCCCTTCCTGGAGATGTCAGCGGCATTGAAGGGCGGTGCGAAGCTCACATCGTACAGCGATACAAATCTCGCATCACGAAGAATATGAGATACCAAATGACTATCGCATAGTACGTACCGAAAGTAATAATATCGCATATAGCATGATACAGTATTACGCAGAATATCACGTAATATCGCTAGTTACATAAAATCGCATCACGTGACAAATCGAGTACAGCAAAAGGCGCAATAAATTGCATTATACGCGTAGTATACATCTTAAAATATCGCACATCGTGCGATCGGGCATAGCGGTTACTATCAGAGAGCATCGAATGCCGCATGATATTTTTTTAGTATTCTTCCGGTAGGTACCGGTAGGAGAATCGTAATACCGCATGATACTTCAAACCCCTATGTCATATATCCAGGTAGATCGATAGTGAAATACGAAATATTTGGCTATATATTTAGTCGATACATCACAATGTCGCCCAGCCGCACCACTATAAGGCGGGTTTACCCATGGAAGCTGACGACTTTGGAAGTAGCGAGTGTAGCGATATCTCGAATCGTATCGCCACTTTCAGGGCATCGTTCTGCTTACACATAACTTCCGGCTTTTCCCAAACAAATGGATGACTGAAGTAAACAATGAATATGGTATTTACGAAAATCAACAAAATTTGACAATAATGGCGTTTATACACAGCTGTTTGAGTCCCATAGGCATTCGTGGATTTAATAAATTTGTATAAATTACATTAATTGTGCATTATTACATCGTATCAAGAATGTGAATTATGACAAGATTATAATATTCAAATAAGAGATAAGTCATTTAAATTACCTCAGGGGTTCTTCCACATTAAAAATATTTTCAAGTACAAATAAATATTTACATAAGCCGCAATAAGTCCTCCGCCTACTAGGTTATTCGTTGTTTAAATTTTAAATCTCCGTTTGCTGTCATGTGCCCAAGATTTCACCGGATGTGATGGAACTTTCTCGTAGAATCGATATGCTACTTAAATGCAAAATAGAAACAAGTCTATTTTCTTGGCAAGTATTCTCTATTACCACGACTATCGAGCACAACTGCCATGGAAGTGCATGCTTACACATCGCAGTGTCGCTTTTTAGCGACTAGCAAGGCTACTGTCATGGATGTGACTTCTATGTGCAAACCCGCCTATGGAGAGACGGATGGACACGGCGCTTGAGTAGGTACAGTTCGAGTTAGATTCGATCGTTGGTTTGGAACGATGATAACGCTGGTGGGTCCAAGGGAACCTGAGAGGAGGATTATATCAAAGGCGGCGTCGGTGGCGCGTCTCCGAGGGCAATCCTGCAATGGCCTTTGCAGTTTCGGAGGTAGAGAGTCGTAAAGAGGCGGTGCTGAGCGTAAGACAGAGAAAGAGGGACTTGGTGAGAGTGTGGAAACGTGCAGAGATGGGATGAGCCACCGCGGCTCGAACGAAGAGTACCCTACCTTCTTCTACTCCACCCCAGCGGGGGTCTCGTGCGGGGGACGGAGGCTGATGGGGGGGTGACGGTGAGGGCGAAAACTTTGATGATGAGAGGGATGGAGGAGGAGGAGGCCGGGAAAGAAAGTAAGGGGAGGCCTGCGAGGGTGGAGATAAGGTTTTTTGGGACGAAAAGCGCGGCGGGTTCAAAGGGAAGCCGCCGAGAGGTGAAGTGGTGAGCCGCGAGGAGAAGTCACGTTTGGGAGCGCCCGTCCATACGCGCGGGCGCTGTTTGCCGAAGAATATACACAGAGGTGAGCCTCACGCACACCGCTCGATTTTGCTCGAGCACTCAAACCAGAGTTTCAAGAGCTCGCTCGCTACCCTACGCCTGGAGCAAAAATGAGAGCAGAGAGATTTGAGAGGCAAGAGAAGAATTATGTTTCGTGCCGCGATGAATTGGAGCAATTTTTTTAAAGAAAGATTTGTCAATGATGGGCGCCGATGAGTTAGTTCCGCGCGGAGCCACGACTGAGACAAACGACGATCGATTTGAATTAGAAACCTGGGTCATCGAATTTCCTGATTTTTCGAAGTTGGCGACGGAGTCGAGTAGGAAAATGGCCTTCATCATATAGGAATGGCTGACACAACCACGTGCCTCCGGATACAAGGATGCTATCAGGACATCGAAATTATTATGAATGTCATAACTGAGAACCTGTAGAGAAAATTACAAAGGTAGCTCTGCAAAAATCGGATATTGATGAATGTCCAAATGGCAGCAGCGATTGAAATCATCAAGCTCTAATCAGAACTCACACAGAGATGAAATTTTCTCTATCGCTCTACTGAACTCAAAAACTCTTAAACTTAAACTTAAGTAACCCAAAAAAAGAAGCGGAGCTTGGGGAGCCACGACAGAGACAAACGACGGTCGAATTGAATTAGAAACCTGGGTCATCGAATTTTCTGATTTTCCGAAGTTGGCGATGGGGTCGAGAAGGAAAATGGCATTTACCATATATAGATGTGGCTGACGCAACCACGAGCCACCTGACACCAGGATGCTATTTGGATATCGAAATCATTATGAATGTCATAACTGAGAACATGTAGAGAAAGTTAAAAATGCAGCTCTGCAAAAATCGGATATTAACAAATGTCCAAATGACAGCAACGGTTGAAATCATCACGCTCGAATCAGAACTCACTTAGGATATACGATGTCTGTTCAAAAACTAACGAGAATTTTTGTAAAAAATTATTTTAGAGTGCTTATAACTTATTGGTCTTATCCTTCGAAGTACTATCCGTGTACAGAGATATACTTATTCCAGGGGTGTTTTCATTTCGCCATTAAGTCCTCAAGTGATTCCCTGAGTAAATCCTCCGTTTTCCGTGCCGAATTTTCTTTTATGCAGTCCACAGCTTCAAAATGGCGTCTTTGAAGCACTGACTTCAATCAGATGAGTAGAAAAAAGTCACACGAAAGATGGACAGGTGAGGAGAGAGACTGAGATAAGATATTAATTTGTTTTTTTGCACAAAACTCACGAATTTACAAGAATGAGAGGCAGGCAAGTTGTCGTGGTCGATGAAGGTCGTTCTGATCGGCTGCTATCAAAGGAAAAAAAAACTTTATTGCAAACCCGATGTATGTTCGGTCAGAATGTTATGATATGATCCGATTGAGATTTAAAAATCTCCAGCAAGCTCTTTGACAGTCAGACGAAAGGTTAGCGCAAAACAGATCCTCGACTTTTTTAGTGATATTGCCGCCAGTTGACGTTGAAGGCCTTTCTGGACGAGAATCGTCTTGAAGTGACTGACGGCCAATTTTGAATCGGGTAAACCATTCAAAACACTTCGTGCGACCGCAATCAATGTCTCCATAATCCTTCTTCAACATTTCGAAGGTTTCCGTTAAAAGACTCTCGAATTTACAATCAAATTTTCATGTTGCAATGTTGATCTCGAAACTCGGACATAGAAAAAATCATCACGGCGACCAAAACAACTTCCATTTACACAGGAATATGACGGAAACTAAATAAGATTTAATCAGATGGAAAACCATGGTTACTAAGGGAGTAGTGAAGAAAGCAGCGCTGCCAACCAGACGTGCTAGGACTACCCGTTACCACGCATTAAAAAAAGTCCCGAAATTTTTTTAACACGCTTCACAGTCCAATTAAAGAGAACCTGCCACATACCCTTGAGGTAGCTGTAGACTATGTAGATGTAGATTAAGCAACTCTTGCCGATTAGATTCAATCTGTACCCCCATCACGGAGGACATTCATGAAGAAAATGACGAGAATCTCTGAAAAAATTGGTTTCTATCAATCTTATTACACACAGCAGTGGCTTTTAGCCGTAAGTAACGCCGCTATCAAGGGAGGGACACGATCATGGTTATCCATAACGCGTCCGCTCGCGCTATCGTCCTTTTCCAATTACGCACATGAGAGCGAAAACGTGATCATCATTCTTTAAATTTTGTGAGGTGCTAATTTTGGTTTAAGCGGTGCCTGCTCGCGATAGTAACTGGGAGCATTTCTCTTATAGGAAAGTTTGTGCTTTGGATGCCGATAACGACAACGCCAAAGGAAGAATAGTGAACCCACCTTGGTTCTGCTCAGATCACATTTTCGGTGCAGTTTAGGAGAAGATCATCTAAAGATAAGAATTCCACCCGTGGAATGTCATCACGGAAAATTCTTGCGGAAAAATCGCAAGAAAACACTGGGAAAAAAGAACTAGATGAACGCACTGATGGCGGCAGCCCTTCAGAAGGTATGTAACATTACCACCGTCTTCAGAGAAGACAACACTACGGGTGGTCGCCCAGAGAAGCAAATACTACCAACACAATTCACAAGGGAAACGTCATTACAGTGAACGTTTAAGGGAAACAGCACCTAAGTCGTGAAAAAAAATTGACGAACGCATCGATACCAGTACTGACTATAACTATTAATGGGTTAGCTGTCACGTTTTAATCACATCAAACTTAGAGCGCAAGATTTTCACATGATTCATCAAATCCCATCACTACAGAATATTCTATCTCACTTACAATCTCCAACAGTAAAACGGTTTGTTCAATACAGTAACAACTGAGCATTGTTAATTCCTACCCAAACTATATTCTTGGACTGGAATGAAGAGCGAAAAAATTGAAAATAAATAATACATGTTACAGACTGACATAATTATCTCATGATTAGGCTGACATGATTGAAACAACGGAAGCGACATGGTTATTTCTCGAGGTGGATTCAACTGCAGGTCAATTACTCTTAATCTCCTGTGCAATGCCTCCGGTACCAGTGTAAAAAGCATATTAAGACATCTCTAACCTAGTGATAGCGAAGAAAGAAGCATTCTCTAGAAGATGGCGAACAACGATTCAGAATATCGCCAAACATCATTTTGTTTCTTTTAATTCTTCTGCTCTGCTTTCCTTCACTGAAATTTGTGCTTTCAAAAGCAAAATAATTCCCCGAGTGAATCTTTCAGCACTCGAGTAGCCTTAAAAGCGGTTCCTCAAAAAAAAAAGACTACCCACATCAAATATCAATCAGTTGGGCGGTAATCCGTCCGCCAGATGGTATGAAAGGTTAATGATTCTTTAACTGATTTTCAAAATATACAACATAGAGATTTCGGGTAAATAACTGAAATATACTGCGAAAACAAAATTCAAATAATTAGCTGTTTCTTATAACCATCCCACACTTCATCATCCAGCGAGACGATACATTAACGTAGATAATGTAGTGCTGGGGCGAATGCCACGAAAGAAGATTTGAGCCATAATCATTTGGCGTAGAACAAGCGCAATTACAGAGCAAAAGTGCACAGCAGAAAGCATAAAAACTGCTTTGAAATACTTGCAAGATATTTGTCCAGAAAAGATATTGATGCAGAAAAGAGCATTTGACGTAGAAAAATCCCAATTACAGAGCATAATTGCACAGGAACAAGCATGAAAACTACTTTGAAACACTTGCAAGATATTCATGGCAAAGATTTTGATGCAGAAAAGCTTCCCTAATCCATCCAAGGACTACGTCAAATGATCGAGGCCAAGAAAGTGAAAGGTCTTCACAACGCTTACAGAAGCTAAGGGCAAAGATCCGAAAGCCACGAGTCACGAGTAGAACCGATTTAATTAAAAAAGAAACGTGCGAGTGTGATGAAAGTCGTATATGTTGAGTAATTTGTAGCTGATCGACACTGGCTTCCTTTAAAAGTAGCACACACAATTTTTAAAGCAGTCTGCTACATCACACCTCATGCCTCAGAAACATATTTTAACAAACTCCTTGATTTGAGGCAAACCAAGAGAGGCGTACCATAACGGACTACTATAATACAATCACAGAATATACAGGCCAAGATATAAATAAATAAATATTTTAGATTTGAGATCGAGCCAGGGATACATAGAACTTCAATCTGAGAAGTACGTATCAGGAAGTATAGACATTTCAACAATAGAGGCACATCCATCCTAAAAAGCCACTATAGGAATGGAAACGTGACGAAGAAGGCGTAGAAAAGATTAAGCATAGTACACGTTTCCCTATACGCGCCAGGAAACTGGATTTCCTCAAGCAAAAAATTATCGCGGAAGTATTACGGCGGTTTTCCTTGATTCAGGGTGGTTTTTCCTATGGGGAAAGAATAAACAACCACGCAGCACTCAAGAGGGGAATCTTTTCTCGCCTTGGTTATGAAGATAGCGGGGGAGATATCTCGGAGGTTTGCCACCATTGAGGGCGGAGGAAGGAAGCACTGGCAAAATGTGTAATAGAAGGAGACTAGGGAAGAATGGCACAAATATTCATCGACTGAATTGAAATGGAGTCGCATAAATGAGCTGAATATATAACTGCCTTGGAATCGGGATCACAACAATGGAAGATGCAAGAGAGACATGGTTAGCATAGTATCCTATGAAAAGAAGGCATTCCATTATCACAGCATTATAATGAAATGTAAAGAAAACTTTGTAATTCAACATAAATATTTAATGTACGACCTAGGTTTCGACGTGGCACGTCATCATTTGGTCAGATCACCAGATGATGACGTGCCACGTCGAAACCTAGGTCGACGAATATGCATTAAATATTTATGTGGAATTACAAAGTTTTCTTTACTTTTCATTATGTTAAGTCGATTCCATGAAGTCACGCCCGAGACAACGAATTATCACAGCATTAAATAAACTAGGTTTTTCTAAGCGTATAATAGGATGGTCCTCGGATGAAAACGTAAAAGAGGGATGTAACTTCGCTCCGTTTGGGCCACACCTCGAATACGTCGCGAGCATTTGGGACCATGGTCATAAAAATTTGACCAAAATATTAATAAAATACAAAGAAAACCTGCGCGTTTCGTTAGAAACTGAAAACGAGCGAACATACAGCGTATCACAGCTTTTAGAGGGATTAAGGTGGGAGCCTCTAGAGACTCGGAGGCTACACGCTAGGCTTAGGTTGCTTGAGAAATTCAGAACTGACGAGTTTCAGAGCGACACGGAGAATATTAACATGACGTCTCACAACATATCTAGGTCTGACAGATACGATAAAGTAAGAGATATACATTGCCTAACAGATAGGTACAAAAACCCGTTCTTTCTTCGCACAAAAAGCGACCATAATAAAAACTGAGCACCACTAAGTACACTCCCATAATACACGTCACCATTTCACCTCCAAAAACTTTATAATAATAATAATGATATCCGCGACTGGTGTAATACCAAAAAACCTGCACAAAAGCTTGGAAACAATAGGAATAGAAAATCATTTGTACATGAAAATTAAAAAAACCACAATAATTAATACGTGCTCCATAGTACGAAGATTTTTAAATGAACATTAAAACAGTACTTGAACCTAATCCCTTTGGTGCCTTGCACCCGGGATAGGTGAATGTTTCCCAGCCCTTAAAAAGGCTGAGAAGTGAAGAATTCAATAATAATAAAAATAATAATAATAATTTCTTCATACCTAACAGCCGAAGCCAATTACTAGATATGTAATATATGGACGAACACAAACAACCATGCCCAGGGAGGTGTAAATGTCCTACCCAGACGGGACTCGAACACGCGACCTTCGGTTTGGCAGGCGTGGACTTTACCCGGCCGCCACCGAGGCCGGCGAACTTAACATCTTTACGCGGCTGGTGTCCTGTAACACGGCCTCTGCCACACGCATATGCGGCGGGTAGTATGTAGATGTAGATTATCTATTAACAGCTCGAGAGAAAAGTTAGGAAGTGAAGAGGAATTCTAAGCATGGAGTGTGTAGTACGTTCATCTAAAACAATGAAGCATCGACGACAATAACAGCAGAAAAACAAAGAACGTTCCAAGCCGTGGAAATGTTGTGCAACTGAAGAACGATAAAGATCGAATGCAAAGAGAGAATGGTTACTGAAGACGTACAACAAACGATGGGAATAAAAGGGTGTCAAAAGCTCAGCGTATCATTAATGAAAAACTTCTTGGATAAATTCGTAGAATAAAAAAGACAAAAGTTTCTTTTCAATACAATGCGCCATAAATTGTGCATCAATCAAAATATGCACTTTCTCACCAAATCATTATGGTAAAAAAGCTGGAAGCATGTAGCATATTCATGGAAATGAATCACATAACTATAAAAGAGATCGATTCTCCTTGAAGACTTAAATAGGTCAATCTTTTAGTGAAAAGAATCCAACAATGAATGCACAGCATGAATTTTTTTATGAAGGCGATTCCAAACGATCGCACATTCGGATAGAGGTTGAGGAACGAATATCAATCACACTGACCAAAGCTTGATGGCAAAACAAGTTCTCCTAATTTTAACTCCTGAGCGGAAGATGATGATTAACAATTAATTCAGCGATGACGTTATCATTAAAAGTTGCATCATCTCGAGCAATATAACAGAAAAAAACGTTCCCACCAAATCTGTAAAGCAATGCTAGAAAAGTGCAAAGGCAGAAAAAAGGAAAGTATCGATACAAAAAAGTGACACTGATTAAAATGTTGATACAACAGTGCTAGACATTCAATACTATTTCCGCCAATTTTTTTTTTCAAATTTTTTCACCAGCAAGAGGTAAAACTTCCAGAAAATGCATTAAAACTATGTTAAGGAAATATTACCTAGCTTCATTTCTCTATTCATTATTTCTCAACAAAAGGCCCGAATACTTGTATGTTTTCTTCAAAACAGTGTCTAAAACCACCAATTTAACTACGAGAATTGATGTAAATTTACTTTACAATTCATCTCATTGGACAAACTGTTTTCATAAATCATTCCAGGCAATGGAATTCAACTTCCGGAATTAACCTCACAGAAGAGGTAAAAAAAAAGCCTCCTAAGATAAAAACCTTTCAGTCAAAGATCTGTAGATTATTATTTAACGCCTCATAATGCAAGTGTCTCTTTATCAAATGTATCTTTCTTTGGATGTGACGGAAAAAAATTCCCTTAGTAAATTCCACACTTAAAATTTTATTACCGACCTAGGATTCGATTGCCTTGCAATCATTTTCGAGGTTGAAAATGATTGCAAAATAATTTTCTACCTTGAATATGATCGCAAAGCAATCGAAACACGCTAGGCTTATGTTGCTTGAGAAATTCAGAACTGATGTTTTTCAGAGCGACACAGAGAATATTATCATGACTCCTCACAACACCACTGCCGAACATATCGGTACAAAAACTCGTTCTTTCCGCGAACAATAAGTGACCTCAATAAAAATTGAGCCTCACTAAATACACTCCTATAATACATGTCACCATTTCATCTCCCAAAAATTTACTTCTTTACACGGCTGGTAACCTAGCACCCCCTGCCACACGCCCATGCGGCGGCTCGCAGGGTATTATGTAGATGTAGATGAAACCTAGGCCGGTAATACAATTTTAAGTGTGGAATTTACTAAGAAATGTTTTTCCGTCATGTCCTCGTTAACCTTACACAAAATTACGCCTTCAACCATTAATAGTATCTTTCTTTATTTATTTTTCCTATCTCCCGGGTTTTTGTCATTGGTAGTACGTCATTCATTGATTCATACTGATAGTTTGTTATGGTCTCTATACCTTTTTTGTTCTTATTGTATTTGCTTGTTGATATCTTTACATTGGCTTCCTTGCTCTATTATATGTTTGTAGTATTATCAATTTAATTACGAGCTTATTAATCTAATGAAGGGACTCAACTCCTTTGTGTTCATTTGGTTATCCCTCACAACAATTAAGTTTAAATATTATGTAATTTGTTTCCTGATCTTGGACGACATCACTTCCTAGATCAATAAATTCACTTCCATTTGTTAATTAAGTCGCCTAAACACCAAATAACAACATCGATCAGTGGATATAATTCAGTCCGTCGATCCGAGCTTTCATCATCCCATGCATGCAGCACTCCATAGATTGGTTTCCAGCAGCTCCCCATTCTATTCTCCTCTCTGCCAACCGCTTCGTTCCCACATAACAACTTATTTTGACGCCCTTAATGATTTACTTCATGTACCTACTTCATTCATGCTGTTCTTCCATGAATTCTCTCATTTATTTCACTTAAATATCTCCTACGCCGTTGCCATGTTCATTTTTGCAGTAATGTATCAGCACAATAGAGCATATCAACATGAGTTGCTAATAAATAATATTTAACAAATAACCAAGATTTTAGCAGCCAAGTTCAAGTGGTCCGCGATTCTGTAGGCGGATCCGCAAAGGGCTCGTCAAGATACCACAAAACAAATAAAGCGTCTCAATACGATGAATATTACAGTAATGACACCTTCATGAATTAGAAACTGGAAATGAAAACGTGGGCGAGAGCTACCGCCGATTGCCTCTGCTGCGGCCCTCTAACCCTCATCTTCACTCCCTAAGCTCTAGACGCACCTACCTTTATGATGATAGGATTTATTACAAATTTGAAGTGAAAATGTTTTTTCCAACTTACTTCTTAAAGTATTGGTGTAGCGATTAATGTTACATTTTAATTTTACATTTAAGTTAATAAATAAAATTTTTGAAGGCCTTGGCTGGGTTTTATCACTTAGGAACGGTTGATGGTAAATAAATTTTCTTGGGAGTAATTGTCGTCTTTGTTCTGATGAGACTTATTTTGATTCTGAGAGAATTATGTAGAAATACAATTTTATTGTATGATCTTTACGTCGACTTTAATTGTATTTTTATCATCCTTAGTGTCCTGTGGAATTTGGTGGCTAAATTACCTCTCGCTCTGAATAATTATAAAAGCCAAAGAACCTACCTACCCTTCCCCCCTTTGTTCTATCATCGAGGCACTACCCTGGCGAAAATGAAGGAGGCTGAGAACGCTGCTGGAGTGCGTTTACAGGTGTTCTTTTTAGGTTTCCTGTGCGTTCTTTGGCATTTCCATAGCATTTGTTGGTGTTCATCCACGTTCATCTGTGTTTCCCTCACTGTTATCGCGCGTTCGTAAACGCTGTTCTGATGACCCAGTTCAGAAACGCTTGGAGAACACAGAAGAACTCTATCTGACTGGGCTGTTTTGGAACGCAGATGAACGCCCGAGAAAACGCCTACTGAGTGTTTGCAATTCTGATCTGGAACACTCAAGAACGCTGTCCGACTGGGCTGTTAATGAACGCAGATGAACGCTGCCGAGAATGTTTTTAAACACGTTGGAACGCATCGAAAGCCATGACGCAGTATTACCATTTTAATTGCAAATCCCTTGTGAGAACCCAGACAGCACACGTTCATGGAATCCATGATGGATCTCTCCATGATGGAATATGGGAATGGAATAAACGTGGATTATACATGGATTTCTTGGAGAAATTTCCATTCAAGCTATGACGAAAATGTGACATGGAATCCATACGAATTCCCTCCATTTTCCATAGTGACAAAGTCAAAAGAGAGTTAGTAAACAATTTCTATTAAAGGACGATTCCTTTAGGAAAACGTGAGTTATTAAATACACTAAAAATTAAAGTAAATTTAAAAGTATTTTAAGAATTCTCCTGAAGGCATTGTATACAATTCTCATTAATTTTCGCTCGGGATTTTAATTCTCCATATGATACTCTCAATCAAGGAGATTTTCACGAACGTGAAGTTTGTCTTTGATGTTGTTGTTTTAAATACAGCCTGACCTAACAGGAGTTTTATAAGGAAATAGGTGTACCTTAGTGTATGTTCAAGTATTTCCTATAATTGATGGAGGGTAAACTGATACAGTGTAGTAAACGTTAAAGATTCCTAGTGAATGCAATGATACCTGGCAAAGTGTGGTAGCATATCATGTTGAACTAAATTAAATGCAACTTGGTAATGTCTACAGGATAATTTATTATACAAGCATCTTTTAGTGAGTTGTAAAATAAAAAAACGTTGCAATGTTGATGAACGCTCTCAACACCCTAGACAGGATGTTCTGAAATGCACGTAAACGCTCTGAAACGCTGAAGATAGCGACTCACAGGGCGTTCACGAACACTCGAGAACGTTGCTAAACGCTCTGTAGTGTGTTTGAAAACACTCCAAGGCGTTCACATTTCCGCTCGAGAACACACTGGGATGGTTGTCTTAGTAGGTTCTTCGCAATTCATGAACACGTCCGTAGTGCGTTCCTAAATGCTCAGAAAACGCTAACATTTTCGCCAGGGTAAGCTGGCTTGGAACATATGAAGCGTTTGGTGTTATACCGGACCAGGGCGATTTTTGTCTCCTGGCAACTTCAACGTATTTCACCTTCTGGCTTGAATACTGTCACATTAGGAATGGGAGTCAAATACGCTACCACTGTGCCTCCCCGAATCATGTGGTTGATATGTATACATCATTTTTTTCTTGTTATGTTCCTTACCACTGTGGTGTCATTGACCTGTTCACACTGATTAGGTCCCTGCAGTGGTGAGTCACTGCACAAGGCCGCCTGGTTCACGATGGCCCTCAAACCCTTCCTCGTGCCCCTGCATACCGCATGTGGGGTGGTTGGGGGGCGAGCACTTCAGTTGTGTGTCGGTGGGAAGGGCCGGGGGAGTAGTTTTTTGCGATGAGAGGCTGCACTAGTAATCCCCACTCGAGTTCCCTCCCTCCCTTTGAGTGGCAAGGGGCACTGCCCTCTTCCCTATCGCTAGAGGAAGTGGTCTCAGCCGACGATCATGTGAACTTTATCGTGATGGAGCAAGTTCTGCCTTGATTCGAAATTCAGCGTGCATCATTGCTAAAAAAAAAGAATGGTGAAACTGATTATCCCCTAGAATTTCCTAACTTTGGTGCTGGCAATGCCAGTTTCCATGCGATAACTGCAGTATAAATATCAGGACTACGAAGGCGAAAAAACAAAGTTATTTCGACGTAATTCCATTCTCTTGGTCTGTGTTTTATGGAACAGTTGAACAGTTTTTAATATTCCTCGCTATGTTGTTTATGTTTATTTTAGACATATTTGTTTCATAAAAGCCCCGAAGATTATAGTGATTGAGGATTTTATTGTGATGTTTTCATGAGTTATACCCTTTGTACTTGCTAATTTTACGTTATTTGTTTTAACAGAGATATTAGATACAGATAATTTGGAATATTTTTTGCAAATTAGGTAAAGTATTACATTTTATCCTCTATATTATAGTTAACACCACATTACATTTGCATTTGCCTTCTGCTCAAGTGTAAAACATGGCATAATTATGTTGCTTGTGTTTTCCGCTTCCATGGTATTAATTTTTCTCTCCTACGGCTACTGGGTCTAATCATAACTGTTCCCCATGGAATACTGCATAATAATCCAAAATATTAATATAATACGGAAAAAACTGCACGCTTCGTTAAAAACTGCTAGGAGCGAACATACAGTGTTTCACAACTTTTAGAGGGATTAAGGTGGGAGCCCCTAGAGACTCGGAAGCTACACGCTACGCTTAGTTTGCTTGAGAAATTCAGAACTGATGTGTTTCAGAGCGGCACAGAAAATATTATAATGATGCCTCACTACATCCCTAGGCCTGACAGATACGATAAAATGAGAGATATACATTGCCTAACAGATAGGTACAAAAACCCGTTCTTTCTTCGCACAAAAAGCGACCATAATAAAAACTGAGCTCCACTAAGTACACTCCCATAATACACGTCACCATTTCACCCCCATAAACTTTATACTTAACATCTTTACGCGGCTGGTGTCCTGTAACACAGCCTCTGCCACAAGCCTATGCGGCGGGTAGTATGTAGATGTAGATTATCTATTAACAGCTCGAGAGAAAAGTTAGGAAGTGAAGAGGAATTCAAAGTATGGAGTGTGTAGTACGTTCATCTAAAACAATGAATCATCGATGACAATAACAGCAGAAAAACAAAGAACGTTCCAAGCCGTGGAAATGTTGTGCAACTGAAGAATGATAAAGATCGAATGCAGAGAGATAATGGTTACTGAAGACGTACAACAAACGATGGGAATAACGGCTTAATGGTAGGTTTTTTGAATTGTTAGGAAAATGTTAAACCTGCAATGTACTCTAATGCGTTTTCTGTTGCCGTAGATTTTGTTCATGTTCTATATTTCTCCTCCAATGAAAGTCCTTAGTCAAAAATGTCTGACAAAACACATCCGAAGAGTTTGCATTGTTAAATAAGGCCTATTTAACCTTCTATAGGAATGGATTGTTCCAATTTCTCTTGTTGTGTGTCATGGTGCTTTATGTTTGCCGGAATCGAATATTCTAGATTAAGGAAAGGGAGAGTAATCGTTCCGTCCAGCGCATTGGAGTACTTGCTTACCGCAGCCGATTGCGTCCACTGCATCGTGAATTATGGGCCGACCTGTAGGTATTCAGATTAGCTGCGAAATATCTTATAGTTTGATTTAGGAATAAGGGAGGCGGGCCTTAGTGTATCTTTAGGGAGTAGAGGGCCATCCTATGGTATGAAGGCTCAAAATTGCTATGGAGTCGGGGGTAAGACGGCTAAAAAATTCTGCGAAAACCCATGAATGTGCTGCGGTTAGGCAACTGGCGGTCATCACTTAACCCTTAACCCGGCATGACGTGATATCACGTCATGCCGCACTCAAAGGGTTAATGCGCAGCCAGTCGCCAGAAGGGGACAGCAGCCCTCCTTCATGTGAGTTAATATCACATAATAACATTGTATTTCTACAAAATTCTCTCAGAAACAAAATAAGTCTCATCAGAACAAAGACGACCAATACTCCCAAGAAAACTTATTTACCAACAACCGTTCCAAAGTGATAAAACTCACCCAAGGCCTTCACAAATTTTATTTGTTAACTTAAATTGAAAATTAAAATGCAACATTAATCGTCACACCGGGAATAAAGCGTAAGATCTAGTTCTTTGGCATTCATTGGTCGTTCAATCCTAAGATTGGTTGACTGAAGCCCTCCACCCTTCCTTACCTAGTGCTAGTTCCCTTACCTCCAGGTATCTCTTCCTATGTACTTTCCTCTTTATTTAGTCCATGAACTAATTCCTGGGTCTTCCTCTGGGGACTTTTCACTCTGCTTTACTTTCACTTATGTTCTTCACAAACCGATTGTGTCCCAGGGTGTCTCCAATCCGATAGTTCTTTGCACCCGCCAAAAGTGGTGCGAGTATACGGAAGCCTGGGTACTGTAGTGATCTTCGCATTGTTCCTGCACACCAAAGGTCCGCAGTTCCAGGTCGAATTTTTTCTCGTGGCAATTTAGACGTACACCATTTCATAGATTCGCAGGTTCGAGGAAATATTTTCCGGACCGCGGTAATGAAACTTATATACAAGCTATCCCATCTGAATGAGCGGGAGCAGGAGGTATTGATGGCGCAGACCAAGAAGATGGGTCATGTAGTAAAAGCATAGAGTGAAGTTCACGTAATCGGCCGAGGTAAACGTTTACAATGCGAGGCGGAAGGCAGAGGGAAACCACCACCGGTAACTTTGATCACTACCAATTCCGAGGTCGATGAAATAAACTCAGTGGGACAATGTACAGAGTATCCTTTTCTGATAACGTTTTCGGCATTGTGTACTTTGCAGTAAAAAAAGCTACTGGCTTTAAAAAAGTATCTCCGCAATTCAAGTTTGCTTAAAAAATATGAAACGAAAAGAGGTCTATAATAATAAATAGCGGAGGTCATAAAAAACTATTATGGTGGCTAATGGAGGCAACTAGAATTTTTGTAATTTAAACTAACCACCACGGTACCTTGATCATCTAGGAGAGTAAAGCCCATCTACAGTGAGATCTCAAAAATGCCAACGAAGCTAAAAATCAATATGACTTTGCTTTGCCGTTTAAATTCTTAAACCTTTTTTGTGAATGGAAGCCTTTACATAGTTTGCAGTTGGACAAATATGAGAGTCAGAAGTGATAGAAGATAAATTCCGATAGTGGTAGGCCACTGTACTACGAAAAATCAATTTTTTAACTTACTTTCGTAAAAAGACTTTACATACGCAGATGACTTACTTTACTTACGCAATGGTTACATTCATCTTGAGGTTCAATCTTAGACAGGGATATTACGAAAGTTAATTTTTAAGCATCTTTTAAGCCTCGAACAGAGACTCAACCCAAATGTGAGAAGCTAAAAGCTTGGCATGACCGTGGGCTGAGTTCGCTTCGCTACACTGCCTCAAGCTCACGAAGGCATTCGCAACCTGGGTCTTAATTTACAGACACCGATTTCCATACATGTGGGACTGGTCGCCCATGGAAATCCAGCGAACAAATTTATTCCAAAACAATAAAATAAATTTCCCTCGCCAAAGTCGGGCGGAGGCCCAAGCCTCTCGCTCTCTTTTCGGTCGAAATGACCGCTATTATGCGACGGCAGGAAGTGCATTCAGCGCAAATAACATACGCATATTTCTTCCCGCCGTTGACACTTTCCGACCTCACGCTGGAGACCCGTTGGTCCCGGATGTCCTCCTCACGGGAGCTGTCCGATGCTCGCCACCGGGGGGTCCAAATGAAAAAAAAAGGGTATCGGGCGTTAGAAAACGAAATACCTACACACAAAATGCCCGAGCGTTTCCGTGCCATTGGGCGTAGCCGGGAGGAGAGCCACTAATGGCGGCCATATGGAACGCGACGCGCGGGAGACGGAAGACAAACGCCATCCGCTCTCTTCATGACCTTAATGAACTCGAGAATTCGTTTCTTTTACGCCGCGGAGCCGTTGAGAGCCACAGCGGCGTATAAAACTCACGGAAACGCCACGCCAAACGGTCGGTGGAGCGAGTCGACAAAGAAACAAAAGATTATTTTAAGTTGGGTGATGACGATAAATCCACGCCTACCCTCCTAAAATGATGATGATATTTAACGCTGAGGTGGCCACGCTTTTATTACAATCACAGACCACTGGATATCACCTTCTTGAGCACTGGCTACCGATTCAAGTCCTTTCGCGGGTAGTTACGTGAACTTATGCGTAAGCAATAGCTAGGAATTCCAACAGGGGTTATTTTCTGGACATATATTCGTGATTTTGCACGAGCTGTCTCGTACACGTGAAAAAAATATGTAGGATCATCTGTTCCATCATCTCCACACGCAGAAAAGCAGCGAGTACACTGGCCAATGAAGTTCAATGAGCTAAATTTGATTGAGCAACGAATATAACCAAATAATGAGGTTTAATTCATTACTAACGCTTTAGCTGATAGGATACTACAGACGGAATGAACATTTACACCGTTTCCAAAATGATTACAAATTTACAATAGATGCAATCACTTATTAACAGAAGGACACGATCATAGATTAGTAAATTCTATAAATTTGTCGTTATCATTAAATTCTAGGGGTTAATGAAGTTAATTTGGTTCAGTCAAGGTTACATGTATGCTTACACAGTCACAGATAACTAAATAACTTCACAATAATAATCTATTTGTCTGCTGGATACTTTCGAAGCGCTGGATTTCTGGTGATTGGAGGACTTCCGCGTACTGCCGCGTCGGTTTATCTATTCGGTTTGATGTTTTGAATTGTTTTCAGGGCGCAATTTCAGACAAATAATCAAGATGCATCCTGGAACGAAATGTCATTAACAAAAAGTAGAACAAACGCGTCGAAAATTGGCAGTTCTCCCACTTAAGGTACCTTGCGCGAAATATCACCTCACCCGGAAATCAATTAATTTGGTCTCATTTCAAAGAAAAATATCTCACCCTTCCAAAAAGATCAGCCCCTTACCGAGCCACTTTCCGAGATTTTCGATGGAAAATACGAGTTCTTTTACATTGGAAATGGAACGAGTATGGACTCAATAGAGACCCTATTTAAAAAATTTGGAATTAACACCTAGATCATGTCAAAAAAATAAGTAGGCCTATAGTTTGTATGTTTACTCAACTATTTTATAGAATAAATCATATTGTCACCGCAGTAATTGTTTCAGGGTCGCAAAGAAAAAAATCTTCCGTTGTGAATAAGTTTTAAACGTACCGCGCGAAAAAAATGAGTCAAGAAAGAGACTTATATAGATATTTCTATTTACTATTTAGAATTTCAAACATATAAACATATGTAATTGCACCAATAATGACGCGATATTTAATTTATGCGTCCTACAGTGGATGAAATTAGAACGTACGCTACGAATATGGTCTTCATAATGACTAGGGGACTATTTCACTCAAACTATCTCAAGGTATTCTCTATATTAGGAAGAAATATTTCAAGAAGTCATAATATCCACAAGGCAAATGAGAAGTATATATTATCATTGGGGTTATCTACCGGTTCAGGTAAGAATAAATGGAGGAGAGATAAAATCCTTTATATTGTTTCAAGCGCAAGGTCCTACATCCTCAGATGATTACTTTCTTCATTTCAGCGTAGGTTCTACCTCACTCCATCCCATCCATAAAGGGGATACTCTTTCTTCCTCTTCCCTGCTTACTTCTCAACCTACCTATGAATTCAGAATCCTCTTGGATTTCATTACCCGCTACGGCCACTAACTCTTTTTCCTACAGGGTTTACGTACCAGAAATATTGAAATTCCAGGACTTATCCAGATTTTCTCAGTCGAAATTTTCATTTTCTTAAGTGAAAATATCCATCTGATGGCTGTGAATTTTTAAGATGGCGCATCAATTTAAGTATCACACATTTACGCATGTTCTATGGGGGAAAAGTTTCCCATTAAATTCCCCTCAGAGCTGTAGTTTTATTGCGCCAGCTGTAACGCCGGTGCAATGCAACTGCATATCTGAGAGGAAATCGTCATCCCTTTTGATAGTATGTACATAATTCTTAGGTTTCAGCAACGATGGGGAAGCAAATTACTTGAACAAATTTCAAAGAGAAAGAAATATTCCACTTTTTCGGGGTGATTGCAAAGAATAGGACCAAAAAGTTTACGTTAGAGGCATATTTCAATTACAAAACACCAAATGAGAGATCCACTGTCTCAATCAAGCACGATACTAAAAACTAGAAATCAACACACCACCTGTCAGGGTTGAAAGTAGCACACCAGACATATATAAAACATTCAATTTGGACCTGAAAAAGCACATCTAAAGACAAATTTCTCATTTTCCATGAATTTTCCAGGATTAAAATGCCTGAAGACTCTGATCATCCTCATTTTGAACAGTCCCTGAATAAAAAGGCTGGCAAATTCCAACAGACTATTTTCTAACTGACATTCTGCACAAACATTACCACATTACCATGCAAAATGACTTACAAAATAAATGGATTCATACTGATGAGGCTTACTTGATATTTTCCCGAACAGAATGGTCAATTTTTTGACAGAAGACTGCCGTGGTAGCAATGAACCTTTCATCACCAAGTGGACCTTTAAGCTAATTAGCAAGCTTTACATGCAAAAATAAATTACAAAATCCAAAGATATTGGCAAAAATTAACTAATAATACTGTAATCAAATGTATTTGATGAAATTGCCATGAGCAAAATTCAAATCAATGTAATCAAATGTAAAAAAATTAAATTTACATTCATTACTAAAATAAGATCTCATAATTTTTGCCTAATTAAGTCAACATTAACACGAACGTAAACGGTTTTGTACTGAGATATTCTACAAAACTGAAAAACATCTCACTAATTTACTTTACAAAATATATATCACAATGCTAATGCAGCGGAAGTATAGAGGATGCTGCCTGGTTCAATTCAGCCAGATTCGTCATCAAAGTGGAACGGTGGTTGATAACAAGAAGCAATTGCAGAGAAAAATTAAAGTATTAATTAAATATTTGCTCCATAAGATTCCCCTCCTCACCCACCACTTCCTCGAATGTCCACCTTTCCGGCCTCCATCCTCCTCCACACCTGCTTCTCAATTGCAGCCCCCTTCTCGTCCTCTTTTTCTCCGAGTCAACGTTATTGTAACATTTAAGGCTAAACCCTAAAATTAAACTCTTCGGCGACCTTCTCTTCACGTCCAATCCATTAAGCCTCGACATCAGTCCCCTCCAATTGTTGTAGCAAGATCCTCCTTCTACTTCTGCTGCTATTCATTTAATACGAAAGAGTAATATTATCAAAATTCAAACCATGGAAGGGGTGGGGAAAAAGAGTGCCATGCAAAATTTGTATAATTTAATGGGCGAGCAGTGAAAAAGATTGCTCAAATCGCGAAATCGGACCATTAATGGGAATAACCTGAGAATTTAGAGATTCCAAGATACTTTCACTGATTGCACACAGCCCACTGGCATCACTACTTTTGGGAGGGATAACAATTGACTGATGGCACTGACAGCTCGGAGTCACCAAAAATGCTGCTTGGTACTCTTTTTCCTCGACCCCTTCAATTGATATTGTTATGAAGGCTCCGCGGTTTTCTTGTAATATGCTGCAACGGGAAGAACCCAAAAATCCGAATTTATAATTGACATTAATTACAAACTGCCAGAATTCAATCCTCAAATGTTATGATCAAAAATCTGTCTAGGCAAAGTATTGATAAACATGAAGGAACCTCCTCAGATTCAGGAATAATCAGGTGAATAAAACTGAAGACAAAAATCCTCATGCTTCTTAGAACTAACAAACATGGAGATTATTGCTGTTAATACGCCATAATTCCATGAATTACGATAGCTATTATGAGCATTAAGTATTTTACAATGGACTTTTCCTCATATTAAGAGAAAAACTGAAGATGTTACCAAAAGCTGAAAATCACATAACTAAACGCATCAAATTAATATGATTTTCACTACTATCTTTCGCGGAATAACTAAAAAAATAAACAAATTATATTAATGAAAATCTTTCCAACGTATAAAACACAACAACCGTACGTGCCGCACTAAGCATACAAAAGAGAGGAACTATTTAAATAATATAAAATATAACAACTTCGAGGTATTGCTAGCATATTTTTTCATTGACGCAAAATCTTTCACCTATTTGGAATAAATACAAATAATACATTATGTAGCACTGATTCGCGTAGATATAATAAATGAACTGATGGTATTTATTTTCAATAGATAAACCAGGGTAGGAGTTATTGGACGATGTTTATAGGAAAGTTCAACAGGGAAACTAGCTTTGAAATATATCTGCGCAATCAATGTACACCCAAAATACCTTCCAATGATTTATGAAGTCATTTTTACGACTCACTGCTCTAGTAGTACCCCTATGAAGTGATACAATCGGCTATTCCCTTAGAAAAAAAGGGGGAAACCAAGAGGAGGACGTATAACCTATATCCGAATAGATATTTCCGACCTTTCTCACGACGGTAGCAATAAAACCCAAAAATACGCCCTAAAAGGATGCACGATCAAGGGACGAGATACTTACGAAGACGATAAACAAATAATTTGGAGTTTGAAGAAATGATGGTATGCGTGAGTAGGGGCTATCGTAAGTAAGAAATATTTCCTCCGGGAAAGAGTGAAAAAAATGAGCCAATAGAGGAAAGGAGGACTCGGATGGAACTCAACAAGACAGACAGAGCACACACCATTCAATCGTGTTTTTCAATAATGGCAATCGCAGCGGGGGTGAGCTCGGATGATGAATGACGAAAAGCTAATTGACCGACATTACGACTTCTTCCATGGCATCAAAGCAGTATTTTTCATTTCAAGAGACATTTATTGAAGGAAACGTTTCGAGCAATGGGGCAGGAAGATATCCCCGTTCCATTTTTAGGCAAAATATAACAAATTTCGGAATCTTCCCTCGGAAAATATTTCCTTAAGTTGGAGATACATAACTATCGTAAATTATAAACATTCAGTGACACCATACAAATCTATGGGAATCGGAAACGTTCTAAAGAGAAGTTTCAGTCACCCTGATCGACCGAATGTATCAAGTACCAAAACATGGAAATATATCACACAGAACATTTTTATGTAAAAGGTTTTCAATTTATGCTTCAGCCATTGGTCGTTTAATCCTAGGATTGGTTGACTGCAGCCCTCCACCCTTCCCTATCTAATACTTGTCCCCTCACGTCCTGTTATCTCTTCCTATGTACTTTCCTCTTTATTTGGTACATGAAATTATCCCTTGGTCTTCCTGTGGGGGTTTGTACCTCTTTTTTGCCTTCAATTATGTTCTTCACAAATCCATTGTCTCAGGGTGTGTCCAATCCATCTTGCTCTTCTTTTCTGTATGGTGTTCCATGTGGTCCTTTCCTCTTCTACTCTTCTGAAAACTTTATCATTTCTTATTTTGTTCATCCATTTTATCTTCAGCATCCTCCTCCAGCACCAGGTTTCGAAATCTTCTCTTCCTTTATGGTCAGCATTTCCAATGGTCCATGCTTCCGATCCGTAGAGTGCCACGCTCCACCCGAATGTTTTCACCTACTGTTTCCTGGTCTGTAGTCCTACCTCCTTTGAGTACACCACTTATCTTTTTCCCATGAACGCCTTCTTAGCTTGGGCTGATATCCGCTTGATGTCCGTTGTACTTATTACGTCCCACGTGATGTTCCTTCCGAGATGGGTGAAGGAATTCACTAGTTCGAATTTCTCTCCCCTTCATGGTGACTTCCACATTCAGCTTCCCTCTTCCGTATACTAGGATTATGATCTTCATCTTACTTATTTTTACGTTGTATTCCTGGAGAACTTTGCCCATTAAATTTATGCTTAAAGCCCAAATTAAATAAATAACTCGTTGTAATATTAAGTTTCGAGTGGATACGGGCACACCTCGGACCGAATTTCTCGAGCCAAATGAGATTTGAACAGTAGCGGAAAGTGGGCCATGTTAAGATCAATCAGCATATTAAGGAACTAGCCTCGGTTGAGCCCACGGAGTACTGAGATGGAAACGAGAGAATCTCTAGTGCACTTACACGCAAGACATACAAAAGTCAATTAGTACCGCAAGCCGGTATATGCAACATCATCTTCTCTATCCATCTCTCATTGCTCTTCATCCTCACCCTGACACTAAATAAACATGACGACATCAATGCTCTACACAAATAAGCTTGGTCTTCACGCACCGCTCCGAATGTTCTACGCATTATTCCAGGAGGTTGCTGAAACTATCTCGGGAGATGGGAGTTGGGGTGGGCTTACATGATCCGAAGAGCATTTACTCACCGAACAGTTTAGTGAAGCGAACTAGGAAGCAACCAGTAGTGATACTGAAATAAACTTTAATTAAGGATAAAGTAATATGTCAGTATCGCTTTCGGTATCATTCATTATAAGAACAGAAACGCGATCGACACCTGCTGACTTCGTAAGAGACGAAAGTCGCAAGTCCAAAGCCCAGTCGCAAGCGTAGGACATACGATCTTCTATTAGGTGCAGCTTACAGTTCACATGATCAGCGTACGTATACTGAATTCAATGTACCATCGTAGGTAAGTGCTAAACGCTGACTGAATGCAGGTGCGAAGTAACAGTTATTAGCGACTCCAAATAGCCATGGTATGCGCTTCTGGTATGCGGAATCTTGTCAATCCTAGTATCGTTTTCGTCAATCCTAGTATACGGAAGAGAAAAGCTGAATGTAGAAGTTACCAAGAGAGGAGAAAAAATTAGAGGAGCAGAATCCTTTTCCTATCTCGGAAGTACCATCACGTGGGACGTAAGAAGTACAACGGTCATCAAGCGGAGAATAGCTCAAGCTAAGAAGGCGTTCATGGGAAAAAGACAACTGCTGTGCTCAAATAACATAGGACAAAAGCTGTGTCCCAATTTCCCATGTAGACATCTAAATCGGCAGATTTAGGGAGGACGCCATCTTGAAGTGTGTCCCAATTCGTTAGGCATCATGGGGGAGCGGATTTAGGTGCCTTTCTCGGGGGTGAAATTTAGGGTAGATGGAGTTTATCCTAAATTCGCATCCATATTGAATTTCCCATCATGCAAAGCGCAGCATGCGTCGTACAAGGAAACTCGTACTCAAAGAAGTAGTTGAAAAGTGGCAAACATGGCCGGCAAGTATTATGTCTGTAAGTGAAAGAATTCCCTAGAATTTCGCAAACCAACACCCGACTACAAAAGAAAAATTTTACTTAGTACACTTAAATAACACGAATTTAAATCCCAGAACACCTACACAAACTTAAATACCCCGAAAACTATGAAACTGACGAATCTCCAAACAACGAAATGGATGAAAAAATGTTATTTCACTTTCCAAATCTCACAACGCATGCGAAGGTAGCCACAGGCGTCAAATGTCTTAATTTCAGATTTCATTTGTTTCATTCAGTCCTTTATTAATTACTCATATGTTTTTCATTCGTTTCCAGCTCGGTAGACGGCAACACTAGCGAAGGATGTCCCAAATCAAGCTCCGTTAGCGAAAGGCCTCTAAATATTTAGGTAGCTAACCGCATCCTCCCTAATGCCTAACGAATTGGGACACGGCTTAAAAATCAGGAAACAGTATGTGAAAACATTCAGGCGGAGCGTTTCACTCTGCGGGTCGGAAGCATGGACCATTGGAAAAGCTGACCAGGACAGACTAGAAGCCTTCGAAAACTGGTGCTGGAGGAGGGCGCTGAAGATAAAATGGATGAACAAAATAAGAAATGATCAAGTTTTCTGAAGAGTAGAAGAGGAAAGGACCATATGGAACACCATACAGAAAAGAAGAACCAGATGGACTTGAGTCACCCTGAGACACAATGGGTTGGTAAACAACATTATTGAAGGTAAAATAGAGGGTAAAGTCCCCAGAGAAAGACCCAGGAATAATTTCATGGACCAAATAAAGAAGATAGAACATACGGAAAGACACCAAGAGGCACGGAACTAGCTCCACATATGGAAGGGTGGAAGGCTGCAGTCAACTAATATTAGGATTGAACAACCAATGATGACGCGCTTCCGTCGCGTAGAGAATTTGGGAAAAATAAAGCATAATGATGAAATAGGGCAAACAAAAGGGAGAAGGGTGTCTATTGCTTTTCACGCGGATGTGGGAATTCTAATTCTGTACGAAATTAGCCGTTTGCTTTCAAATGGTTCGTTGCTATTGCAGTAGGGGTCTGCACCGAGTTATGGCGGTGTCCGAAGAGGGCATTCAAAGACAAATGTACGACAAAAGGATATCTTATGCAGTCTCAGCATCCGACGTGAATCTTAAACCCTTGAATCATTTTCACCCAAAACTTATACCTTTACAAAATACCTCCAAATGCTCACCACTTGACTGAATGCAAGAGAATCGGATCGAGTGCAATGACTTCGGAAGGAAGGATCACATTGATCCGCATAGAGACACTTTCCTCCAATGGAAACCTCCTTCCACTATCTTGATTGGTCGACCACCTATATATTTCAAATCTATTTGCTCATAACATGGAAACTAAAGATTTTTACTTGGTGGAAGAACGTCATAATAAGCTAGATAAAACTTTGTGACTTCTACAATCAGATCACCTGATGATGGCGTGACAGCCGAAACCGGTCGCTAGTTTCAAATAAATTGTGGAAGCCACTAAGTTTTATCTTGTTTATTGCTATTGGTTCATTCAGCCACGAGAAATTCTACAAGTCCGTTAAATCGTTCTTTTTTAATTTAACATATGTCTCAGATGACAACAAAGCGAGATGAAATTCCATAAAAGTTAATCATGAATAAAATAATTTAACAAGGATGAACTCCGCCAACCTAATGCATTTGTGGGTGTCATTCACAACATAATCCTCGTCGAGGAAACCGACTAGTACTTTCGGTTCTGGCATTTACACTCGGGAATCCTAATATGATCCTGATCTCGGGGAAAAAGCGCGATTTCCTGCTACTCCAAAAACGTAGCTTTCGTCGGCGTTTTGGACTAAACGGGAGTAACGCGTTAGAAACGTTCACAACGAATTACTACCTTAACTGCAAAAATGTGAGTCCTATTTCGCAAATAATATCATAACCTTAACCATACGGGCTCCATTCTCCTGCAAATATCACCAAGGTATGATGAAAAAAAATTAACAATGGAGAAGCACAAGAAATGGGACTGAGCAGAATAAAGATAAACGGAGAAGATATGAACTTGCTCTGCTTCGCGGATGATATCGCAGTCATAGAAATAAGGATGATCTAAAAAGGTCACTAAACGTAATGGACCAAGTTCTCGAAGAATGCAACATTATAATAAATAAAACGAAGACTAAAATCCTAATATGCGAAAGAGAGATGCTGAACGTAGACGTCACCCTGAGAGGAAAGAAATTAGAGCGAATGGATCGGAAGCATGGACCATTGGAAAAGCTGACCAGAACAGACTAGAAGCTTTCTAAACATGGTGCCTTCATAACAAAAAACGAGGCGTTCAAACTCCAATGACTAAGTCTTATTTCATGCAAGCGGCAGTGAGGTGGAACAGTCGCTTTATAAAAGTTGATGCGAAAATGATCACAAAAATTATGGCTACTGTAATATTTTAACTGTAATCAAAGTTAAGAATAGGTTTTAATAATAAGTCTTGAGTGACTTGCTTCTCAGTTCACTGCTTTATTAATGACGTCCGGTCCCTCTCGAAAACAAACAACAATCGAACCTAATTCAACACAAATAAATAAACATACTAAAATAAACGAAATTAACTTAAATATTAAAAAATAACTTAAACCAACTTAATTAACAATTAATATACATAAATGATTATGAATTAATATACATAAAAATGAATTAATATATATAAACATACATAACAGCTAAACTAGTTATAAGACCAGGTAGAGTATCAGGAAACCGACGAAACAACTCAGAAATTTAGATCATTGACTCAACCATTATCACCGAGGCATTCGAATACGAGACACACTTTATCTTCTAACACAAAACGATTCCTTTACAGGGATCGTCTCCGTAAGGAGATCTAATCCTCACGGAATACCCGCCATCTAAATTTCCCTTTCCCGCCGGCCCACCCGAATCCTCGTTTTTCTCAAAAAAAAATAAAAGTAAAACTCTCGAAAGATCCCTAAAACCGCTGCCCACTTCGCGACAAACACGCGGTTAAGAGGGATGAGAGATAGGCACTCCGGTGGGACGAGGAATTGGAACCGCGTGGGGGGTTGGGAAATGGGAAGAAGGTGGGGGAGCAACGGGGATGGTGCTCGGAAAGGGGTGAGGGGGAGGAAGAGTTGGCATTTGGTGGGGCGGGGGTGGTTAAGTGGCTAGCACCACCAGGCACGACACGCCACACAACGGGGGCAAGGCACCGCTACCAACCACCAATGGCCGCGGAAAGGGTGCGGGCGACGCCCCCTACCCCCTCACACAGAGTGATCCCATGCCTCCCCCCCGGACGCTGGCCTTAAAAAGCCTCGTCGCGCACACCATAAACACCTCCTAGCAGCGGCAGGAAGCGAAAAGGCAAAAGGGGTATGAACGGAAGGGTTGACAGGAGGGGGACCCCCCCATCCCCTGCCAGTCTCCTCGGCAACCTCTTTAAGCTCCTCCACCCCCGCTACAGAGGCGGAGGTCGCAAGCATGGCCCCCACACCCCTGAATAGCGAGGGTTGAGTAAGAGGCGGCTTCCTATTCTAAGGGTCCGGGTTTGAATCTCGGAAGGGTCAAAGATTTCCCATTGGAATCCGTATCCCTGATACGGATGCCATGTGAGGAGAACTCTAATTACAGTACTCCGCCGATAGATGGGATCCTTCGGCGCTTTCGTTCGAGATAGGCTAATGCCAGCACCGGGTTTTCCCAAACCTCTATTACTTGCATTACCCTTCCCTCACTTGTATACGCACCTCTCATTAACGGCGGAAATGACTCAATCCGTCACAAATGAAAACACTCGATGTTGTACTGCCCAATTTTTTTCACACTCAATCTTTACTACACGTGTTTCGGCACATTATTTGGCCATCATCAGGTACAGTGAGTAAAGCCTCGGTCTCACGATACATTAACCCGTACGAGTTAATGTACGAATGCATGAACGCGTGAATGAACGCGAAAATTTATTCTGATGAAGGCTTCCGCGGGGCTTTGATGGAGGTTGATTCCTTCTTTCGGGTTTTCCGCCGCGTTGGTTCATGTTGATGACAAAAATTGTTGATGCGAAAATTTATTGTGTAACCACACCAACTTGTACGAATGCATGAGCGCGTGCACAGGGAAATAGAACCTGTTCTATTTGGCTCACGCATTCGTTCATGAACTTGTACATGAACACGTACGGGTCAATGTATCGTGTAACCAGGCCTTAAGAGAGGCAGGACGCGTGATTTAAAAAGGTCTTAGGAGTGTCGAAAACATTAAATATCCCTTGATCGTATCATAAGAAGATTTCAGTGAACACCAGAGTTGAACGGGATAGTAAATGAACTGATAAAACACTGTATCTCATGATGGCCAAATAAAGTACCGAATCACGCGTAGTAATGCTCGAGTATTAAAGAAAAAGGACAGTACAACATCGAATGTTTTTCATTTTTGATAATGCAGTTCTACAACATCTCGCACGAAACTGTTGACATGACTCAATCCGCCGTTTGTCTCCTTGTAATAGTAAACGGGATAACAATTGTAATAACCAATCACGGGTGGGCGGTAAATACCGATGCATATTTTTCGAAATTTTGATATGCATCGGTAGTGAAGTCTCTTCAGGATCACTGTCATCTTCGCCGGATTAAATTATCGCTTGGCGTTTCGACGGTAGAATTGCCCATCGAAACCTCGATAGCAGCCGAAAAGGTACAGTAATCGACGTTATTTTACTAATACGGGTAACCAATAGATATCAATTGATGAATACAATTAATATAGTCAATGTTCTTTTTTTCATCAAATAAAAAAAGCTTCCATGGACTGAGGTAAAGGGACCAACTACGGGGTGGAAATCAAAATTCGCAAAACCAGAAAAAATTTTACTTTATAAATGTCTTTCATGATTCTACGACCGTATTATTTTATTTGATGGTGTCAGCAGGAATTCAAAAATGAAATGACAAGTTGATAATATAACGACCGACGTACCGCTATATTTTTAGACGTATACCATTCGGAAGAAGGATCTTCAAAAAATATTATTTTATTCAACATCGACATATTTTTACATGCCTTCCATTTCCATCCCAACGCACCCCCCACCGTCTCCTTTTCAGCCCATTACCCTTTCTGCGGAGAGCGGGAGTCGCGAACCTGTCCCCCTTAGCCCAGCATTCCCCACCTGTCGCCCACGTCCCCATCCAAAGCGATGAGACTCACGCAATCCGCGAGTCGCCGTGCACTTAATCTTCCCGGGCGCAGATTTGGGAAGTGGGCGGTTAAGAGGTGGGCCGGCCAATTTGGACGGGGGAGGGTGGGGACGAACAGATGGGAAACCGATGGGCGGGGCCGCCAAAAAACGAAACGAATGGTCAGGATGAGGCCGTGCACATCCGTGGTGGCCCAGTAAAAGAGGTCTCCTCGCAACTGCGCACGTCAGAGTAATGAGAAATCATATACTTTCGTTTGTTTCAATAAGGGCTAGCAATAGGACATAATAATTACAGAGTCAGTCGTTCAACATTTGAAATACCCGACAAAAACGTTTACATGGATTACTAATCCCACTCCGACGAGTGAATTTCAAAAAGAATATCGGGGTTTTAAAATGAATACAGTACGTCCTCGATTTGCGTCGGAGATGCGTGTTGAAGAAGAGCGACGTAAGTCGAAACAAAGTAAAACGGATTCAGATATTCGAGACCACTTAACTCCCGCGATAAATCAAGGCGTTAATTTCATAATTCGTTTTTTGCCTTTATCCAGGACAAAAATGCTATTTCAGATAGGATGATCATGTCTCAGTTATCAAAAAATGCAAGCATATGCACATCCGGTCAATTTTATTAGCATTAAACGGGAAAAAGTTTTCCGACGACCCTTGTCATCATGGACGTAACATCGAATCAGACGTAAATCGAAACGACGCATACCCTTACCTTAGACTTACTGTATCGGTTATCGGGGGTAATGAGTATCCTGATGCGCTACAACAATGGCTCATTCCTCAACTGCAAGGTGATGAACAAGAGAAATTCATTTTGCAACAAGATGGTGCGCCGCCTCACTGGCATAACTCAGAACACGATTGGTTACACGATGTTGTACCCAACCGCTGGATTGGCCGCCAGGGGCAGGATGACAGGGCCTGTTTCGCATCGCCTCCACGTTCACTCGATCTGACGCAATGCGATTTTTATCTTTGGGGGTTCATAAAAGATTATGTGAGTATGTGCCTCCTACAACTGGCTGACCTACCCGACTCAAGAAGCAGGATTGAATCAGATGTTGCATCAATTACTCCAGACACACTGATCAAGGTATGGGAAGAACTCTTCTATCGACTGGATGCGAGCCGTATGACGAATGGGTTGAATACTTGTAGGGAAAACAAAAACTGTTTGAGTTTCTCTTTCATTTGATGTATCATTGATAATTGTAATACAAATGGTATAAATACTACAAAGCCTTAAAGCCCTGATATTCATTTTGAAACACCCGGTATATTATACCCGAGATTAATAAGTGCTAGCGCTTTACCAATAATCCCCATTCATGAGCATAATTTCAAGTTTAATTAGAGAATAAAGAAGTGTGACAAGCTAAAACTATTTTGACGCTACCAGTCGGAGAACATTTTCACAGGAACTAATAGGAGCATAAAAAATCCACTTCAGTCGACGGTGGGCCCTCACTAAGTGAGCAAGCAGGGAATGAACAGCTGGAGCGAGAAGGAGTAACCCAAGTACTGAACGGAAGGGGACCTGATTAGTGCAGAGCCTAGAGTAGTGGCTTCCCATTCCGAGAACCCCAGTTCAAACCCAGGCAGGAGAAGAGATTTTTCGATTGAATTTCCGGTCCCTAATTGACAGCGGCTAGGAAGGCGCAATACTCTGAGCATAGGACGGGATGTTAAAAATAAGGAGACCTTGATCCATGATAGCTTTTGGGATAGCGTCCGCGTTGAATCATTTCTATGACGACAGTTTCGCGAGCGTTCTAGCTGGCTTCTTTAGGTCTGAAGTGCTTACGATGCATTTTGGCCGCAGTATATAGCCCGGAAGAGGGTAAAGCGCGATTTTTTCTCGCCTTCATTTCTGTCTTTTCCCGCGTTTTTTGAAGTCGTACATTGGCTCAACCTAACGAGCGCTGAAGTCCCGCATCTCCAAACACCAGAGAGCCATCAAAAAAGGACAACCGAACAGGTCTGCCATCGCAGAGTAACATGGAGCGGACCATCACATAACATGAATTTGGAGGAGGCGAAAATTATCGCGAAGAAGACACGGTCCTTCCCCAGGGAGGCAATTGAAATATACAAAACACAGAAAGATGTCAATAGGGAATATGGTTAAACGCTATCCACCATTTGGAAGAGGGCATTCGTAAAAACGCGGGAAAAGACGGAAAGAAAGGCGTGAAAAAATCGCGCTTGAACCTCCGCCGGCCGGGCTATACACTGCGGCCAAAACGCATCGTGAGCACTTCAGACCTGAAGAAGCGAACTGGAACGCTCGCGATACTGCTATCATAAAAATGACACAACGCGGAAGCTATCCCGAAAGCTATCATGGATCAACACCACTCCGCGTAAGCTTTTACAACAACTTGGGGAGTCCTTGGCGCAATTCGTACTGAGAAGGGTAATTCCGACACCCGGTATATCTCGACCTTGTTCCATGCCCCATATATGCCCACATTTACCAATAAACCCACCAATCGTCTTGCGCAAACGACCTCAATTGTCGGTCGCCTCCCCCAAATAACCAACCAACTACAACGGAAGAAAAGTATAAGAGCAGGCTCATCCTCGACGGTTGTATCAAATCGTCCCAAATTGAACGGCGGCGCAGACTGGGATAAGGCCCGCGGGACGCTTCGTGGACAGCACACGATTTCCCAACTTCCTCTCCCCGGTTATCACTCAAACTTAGGAAACCCATTGCTCCCGAACGACGAATTCAGTTCTGTTTTCTCCATCCTCATTCCTGAACTGCCATCTTTCGTTAAAATTGGAGCGGTGGGAGACATGTTTCGTGTTGAAGAACTTGCTTCATGTCTTCTCGACGGTATTAGTAAAATGATGAGAGAGAATCTGGGAGCGTACACCAAAGTAGAAGTAAGTCCATCAAGGGAAAATAGCCTTATAAATCGAAATATGCAAATTTAGAACGAGAAATACCACGTGAGTTATGAAGACTGGACACGTAATCGTGCCCTTATTGACCTTATTGAGTCCCAAATGAGTGTTGAGAAATAATTCCTCCATTTTTGTCGTCTGAGTTCGTATTAACCCTCTATGGACGAGCGAGTCAAATTTGCTACGTTTCAAAATCATTGAAATATCTGCTTTCTAAGAGGTTTCCCATTTAAATGCTGCGCTATACAGAATTGTAACGTTTCGGATTAAATAAGTGGAAAGTTGCATCACTTTCGGCGGCTTGTCGAACAATTTGAGTAGATGAATGTGTGACGCCATTCACTGACGATGGCGTGCCCGGTGGAGCTCTGAAATAAATAGTTTCAGCTGTCATATAAAGAAAAAATTGGGAAAGCTTAATAAATGTACGTTATAAAGTATACCCGTTATTAAACATAATAAAGTATATCTTGGGCAAATATTATTACGTAAAATATTGTTTTAAATTAAATAGATAAAATACAAATACGTCACATTTTAAAATAAATGTTATCACGAAATAAATTGCATTTAAAAAATTGCTTAAATAGCACTGTTAAAACACTAATATAGTAGCAGTATTTTTTTCTTGCTGATGTTTCATAATGCCGTCCGTAGAGGGTTGACTGGATATTAGAAACAGACCATTTGCACAACTAGATAGTAGGTTGGTTAATGGGAAGGTTTACGTAGGTACCACGCCTTTATCTTCCAGCATAGGCAAAGTCCAATAAATTGGTCATAGTGGCAAACCCTAAATATCTTCATTTAAATAGTATGCTCCATTAAGACCCATCCTAATAAACAACTTCCGCTTCTCTTACACTAGTATATTTCCTCATACACTCTCTCCTATTCTATTGACTGATCCTGAAATATCTCCCCTCTTGTGTCCCTTCAACCAAATTCGCCCATGACTTTCGCGTACAACCCATCTTCCTCTGACACCATTCACTTTATTACATGTTTTGTTAATCTAATCTCTCTTTCCAATTACCCTACTTTTATGCTTATCCTGACGTTCCCAAGCTTCGCTGCAAAATAATAATGTCGGAAGGAAAACTCATTTGTACACCGCGAATTTAGCTATCCTAGACAAATACATATTCCTAGATATGCTCCACGTACTACCGACGACTTTCCTACCGGCATTACGTCTTCATCTATCTTTCAATCATTCCCAAACATTCGGTTTTTTGCGGCCTTCAGCAAAAATAAGCAAGATGTTCAAGACTTTCCAACATTAAGTGTATTGAAGCAGTTGAAAGCGTGCGCTAAGCGACACAGCGTGGGTGACTCCGCAAAGGTAATGCCATGGCTAGCCCCGGAACTCTTAAATCAGTCATTACACCGATGTAATCCCAACACTCACTCACTCATTTGTCTATAAAAACAGTGATGAGCCGTGAAGACATTACGTATCCCAGCTTTACGACTTGTTTTATTTTAAACCAGTCACTTACGACCCCATTAACTCTCACACAACACAAACTTCCCTTAACAATATCATTCGTCCCCATTTTCATATTTAACAAGAGCTCATTAACAACATAGTCATTCAAAAACCTTCCAAATGTCATTTCTAATCAGATTCTAATCATGTCAAATGCCTTCTCTAAATCCACAAATGCACTACCCAACTTTTTTCGGATGTCCAAGCATTTCTCCAGCACTTCTTTAAGAGAGGACAACTGATAACTACTACACCTCTTTTAAATAAAAACCACAATGCATACCCCAGATTCTGACGAAAGTAATCTCCCACACTCTTTAGATTTTTATTTACTGTTACTGTTTTATTAACTGCACATCATAACTGCTCTATAATTTTTACATCCCATCTTCCCACCCTTCCACATATGCAAATTAACTACTAATGCACTTTTCGCTCGTATTAAAGATAGCCTTAAACAGATTGGCTTAAACATAATTTTTACATCCCATCTTCCCACCCTTCTACATATGCAAATTAATTACTAATGCACTTTTCGCTTGTATTAAAGATAGCCTTAAACATAAACTAAATAATGCACATGACCGACTAAGAGTAATTTACGCCACACTCCAGGAGTTCACTAGGTATCATATCTGCGCCAGCAGTTTTCCCATTTTTAATATTCTCACTGACCTTGGTCACTCATTTCTCTTGTTTTTCTTATCCATACCGATCCCCAGCTATTACAGTTCTCAACTTAGTAATACAAAAATTAACATAATAATTCGGAAAAGGCCATTCCGAATTTACCCCGTAGCACGGTCATATCGAAACTTCTTCGACAACTTAAAAGTTTTATCAAAATTTGAGCCCCAGACATACCCTGAGTCATCAGAAACATCCATTGTCTTCTTTAAATTCCATTATGCCTATTCACTCCCCTTAAACATCATATTCAACCAGCATCTCCCAGTAAACAGGCCCTCCTTCCATTTTATAGTCTCTTCCACATTCCGGACGGGAACTTCCTTTCCTCATACATCACCTTACACACTCACTTTGGTATCTTATTAGATACCCAGCTTTTCCTCTACACATTTCTCCACACTTGAACCTCAAAATATTTTTAAACGAAGTCAAAAGAAAAGAATCTTCCGAAAAAGTCTAGTTTCCAGTAGAGAAGGAGTTATGACCCTTCGATGAATACTGTAACCGATGAGAAATCATACCTAAATACCTCAGCGGAAAACTATTGAAGCACAGTGACTGGAACTAATAAAACCACATTACCAAGAGAACAAGTCAAATAAAATCGAGACAGTGAAGAGCATTGAAGTCACCATCAACTCGAAGGGAAACGGCTAAAAGAGCGCTTTAAAAATTCAACTCATTTATGCAGATTTATATTATACCTATACAATGTCAAATAAAATCGAGATTCATTTGAACTAAGTAAAACTATGATTATAATATAATACTAATAAGTAACCCGCGGTATCGAGAATAAAAGCAGAGGTAAAGTCTAATTTATTGATTGTTCTCTGAGTTTGCTTACAAAGTGATATAACAGTAATCACAACGGAGCACTGAAAAATAAAATGAAATTGTCAAAGAAGAACAGTTAATTACCGTTTAAAAGAAATAGACGGAAAAACACAGACCTGCACCGACGGTTATTGTCGAATAGTACGCGTTATTAATTTTTTTCTGAGGCTTTTATATAAAAACTCCAAATTTTCGCTACTTATCCGCAATTTGCATGTTAAAGGCGCATACAACTGTAAACGTTGAAGGTCATATATGCACTTGTAAAGACATGATAGGCATTTCGCAGGGATTAAATATGGTATCATTTTCATAAAGTCCCATTTTGGGGGATTGTTGTGAAATAAACGTGAGAGACAGGGAATAGCTAATGAAGTCATCATATTGAGTATTTTAATAGCAACAAAATAAATGTCTATCTTCAGTAAAATATTTAACCGTTCAGGAGCAGCACAGTAAATACCAGAAGCTTGCGCGCCAATCGAGTTTGCTTACAAAGTGATATAACAGTAATCACAACGGAGCACTGGAAATTTAGGGTATTACTTTTTCCAACCAAAAAGAAAACAAAGATAAGAAAGATATCAGCCGGGAAACGGAAACTAAAATACTTACAGGGAATCCATTGAAATGAAAAGTCAAGGTTAACGCAGACATGGGATGCAACTCAAATCTATTTTATGATTATCACTGCAATGCTAGAAAAGATCGTAATTAAATTTCCTCCGAGTTTTCGGTCGGAAGTCACTCGTTCAAGGAATATTTAAATATCTCACGATTTTATGGATGAATTTATTTCTTCTCTCAGGAACATCCCTTCTTCGCGAACTTTCTTCACTCCCCTACGGCTAGTGCGTACTTAACTCGGTCATTATCTATCGGTTTCTGGGCACACAATTAATAATACTGAATGACAATCAGAGTACTATTAAGGATATAATGAAAATTATTACATATTATTGGAGAAGATGTGTAGGAGACACAGTAAAAGGCTGAAAATCTAGTTACTATAGTTAGAAATCTAGTTACTAGAGAAGTGGATAATGACAACCGTCATATGAATTAGAATACTAGTAGAGCGGAGAAAAGGGAAGAAAAGAAAATACACGCACGAGGGGATTGAGAACGACAGGAAGCGTTCCGCGTAAGAGAATGAACTAGTGCGTGGATGGAGACGTTGTAAGGTGGTTGGAGAGGTTTCGTTCATGAACAGATTTGCTTGAAACTGTTAATTCTCGTTCTCATTAGTTATATATATCAGTTGAAAGTTACATATTATATGAAAGAGAAACAACTATAAGTACCTGATTGAGTTTCTGGGAAATTAAATACTAATTTAATAATTAGCTTAATGGCGCTTGACATATAGTTTGAAATAATTCGATGAAATAAGTACAGATTTTCTTCTAGATGCGAAAATGTACCTATCATACAATTATCATTTTTTCTATTAATTACCAAGGCATAATTTCTGAATACAAAAAGTGTCTTTGCATACGATTTTCGCTTAAATTTCAAATTCCGCGCCGTAAATCAAAGTCACCACAATGTCTTAATTAGACGGAAACTTACAAATATAATTTTTGTATCACAATTATGCAACAAAATGTATGGCTATTTCCATTGTATAAATTGATGCACCGAAGTGAAGTGTTTTCCAATAATTTTTTCGACTTATTTGAAAAGTTACTGAAATGTGCACTCAACGACTCACGATTCACGCTCCAACCACCTTATGGGGAACAAGTAGTACAGAAACGACCCACAAAAACCTACTCTGATCGGTATAATAGTATTCATGAAAAATTGGAAAAACATGAGATTACTCCGGCCACGGTAGCGAGGTACAACGCAACCTGTATAACGCAAGGACCACGAGATCCAAAGCACACGGCAGCCTCGGCCATTGCGGCGCTTTCGTCTTAGGATTAAGATCTGAAGTTGGGCGATAAAGACGAAGAGAAAATAAAATCTTAGCAGTTGGAGGGCAGCTTTAACCCAAGTCTGCAACAAACATCAAAGGAGATTTCCAGTGAATAAAATGGACTTCACATCTAACAGTCTCACAGTGATCAAGTTACACATGAGGCGTTTTGAGCCAAATAACGTATCGAGGCAAAAAGCGAGATAAAGACGAAGGCTGGACGAAGGACTCATTTTCCCAATTTTTTCCAAAACTTAAGAAAACTGTACCTAATTAAACGTAACCTTTCTAAGTACTCGTTTTCCAATTTTTTGGGCTGATTTCCGCGTAAAGAGTCAGAAAGTGACGTTTCCCCTCAATTAGCCATAGCATAATGTTTGACGCAGCGACCAAAAATGTGTTATATATTTGGTTTTAAAGTATTAACGCGGTAATATTCCAAAATGGGTATTTTTCAGATGAAAGAATAGCGGAATCATCTTCACGAATGAAGTGGAAAAAGTGTGTCGCGCTAATGTTCGATTTTATCGTTATTTCTAAAATGTATTTGAATTGGAACATAGGAGACAAAAAGCGAGGTAAAGATGAAAGCTGAAGGAATGAGTCATTTTCGCAATTTTTCCCTAAACTTTAGCAAACTCTGTCCCTAATGTAAATATAATCGATTTAACCACTTTATTCCAAGCCTTTGTGATTATTTCCACGTAAATAATTATAAACTGATGTTTCCCCATAAGTTACCATTGCACAATGTTTGACGCAGCTACAGAGAAATGTATAATAAATGGGGTTTTAAATATTAACGCAGGTACAATAGCAAAATGGGTATTTTTGATAGAAATAATAGCATAATCATATTCAAAAATGAAGTAGCTAAACTGCGTCGCTGTAACGGTCGAACCTAGTCATATTTCTAAAACTTATTTTGTTTGGAATATGAGTTGTAAAAGGCGAGGTAAAGATGAAGGCTGAACGAATGAGTCATTCTCCCAATTTTTGTCCAAAACTTTCCCAAACACTGTCCCTAATGTAAAGTTTTTAAAGTACCTACTTGTCTTTTTCTAAGCTTTTGAGATGATTTCTCCGTAAACAATTATAAACTGATGCTTCCATAGACTACCATACCATAATCTTCGAAGCAGCTACCGAAACATACGTTAGAATATGAATTTTAAGATATTAACGCAGCCACAATTCAAAAATGGATAATTTTCAGATGAAAAGATCCCAGATTAATCTTCACAAATGAGGTGGAAAACTGTCGATTTCAGCCATGTTTCCAAAACATATTTCAATTGGAACATATACTGCAAAAAGCGAGGTAAAGATGAAGTCTGAACGAATGAGTCAATATCCCAATTTTTTCCCTTAACTTTCGCAAGAAATGCTCCTAATTGATGAAGTTTTCCCGGATTTACCTCAAGGTCAGGTAGTTGTTGGCCGACGTTTCGATGGCTGCCTCTGCCATCGTTCTCAGGGCATGACGTCGGCCAACAAATACCTGACCAGGTGGGAAACCCGAGATAACTTCATCAGTATCATACAAATGATACACAAAAGATATCGCGCTGTCATCTTCATTATAACTCGTACTACACGTGTTTCGACTGACTATCAGTCATCATCAGGTATAACTGTAGTACCTGATGATGACTGATAGTCAGTCGACGTACTGTCTACTTCATTTTCAACTCGTACAACACGTATCTCGACTGACTGTTAGTCATCATCAGGTACAACAGTTGTACCTGATATACACCAGGTGACACCAGGCTGATGACATCAGGTGTAGTACGAGTTGAAAATAAAGTAGACAGTACAATATCCTCTAAGTATCATTTGAAAATACTGTTCTACAACATCTCGCTTGAGAAAAAGGAATTTATCAGTATCATACGCCAGGGAAAAACCAAATAATATTAATGTTCCTAATGTGAACATTCCTTTTAAAGTACCTATTTTCCAAGCTTTTGTGGTGACTTCCGCGTAAATAATTATAAACTGATGTGTCCCCATTAATTGCCATAGTAATTACCGCAAATATACGTTAGAATAAGAATTTTTTAAATATTAATGCTGATACTATTCCAAAACTGGTATTTCAGATGAAAGAATGGCAGATTTATCCTCACAAATGAAGTGGAAAAAAACCTCGTCGCACCCATCCTTGTTTCCGACACTTATTTCAATGGGCACACGTATTGCAACCCTCGTAAAAATTTAGGGAAATTTTGAAATCATCCGAATGCGGATACGGGAGCGAGTCGAGAGGGGTGAGATAGCCTCCTGGAAGAGACAGAAAGAGTGAGTGGGAGAGTTGGGGAGGGGAGGGGGGCGGAGGACACAGAAGGAAACGAACGGGAGGCAAAGAAGAGTTGGGCGTTCTCAGACTTGCTCGGCATGTGTATATACGAGTGAGTGCCTCTGTTTGTGAGTGTGTGATGGTGGCCGCGCTTTCGGAACAGGAGGGGGGGGGAGAAGACACCGGGAGTGGGGGGGTGGAGGGTTGGGAGGCGGGGGAAGTCGAGGAGAAGAGGCGGGGGCGTAAGTTGGAGACACCGTCTCCAGCGGGGCTTGGCTGTCGCATGCGAAGAGATTCCCGCGGGAGATAAGGAAGGGCGTGGAGGGTTGGCCATAATTTAAATAAATTGCGCCGCTTTCGGCTTAAAGGGGTGGGGAGGTAAAACTTGGGGGGGGGGAGGGAGGAAGAGAGGAACTTTGTGAAGTGGGGAGGAGGGGGAGAGGAGGAAGTGGGGGAGGACTGAACGTGTGTGTGTGTGTGTGTGTGTGTGTGTGTGTGTGTGTATGCTAGAAGGTGAGGCCCCATGGGAAGGGAGAAGGGTTGCCAACTATTCCGGATTCTCCGGAACGCTCCAGGGATGGGACTAGGGCTTTTAAAATTTTCCACCCCTCCCCCGGATTGAGGATTTTCCTTCCGTTTTAAGGTTATAAATAATAATTAATCAAACATTCTATCCACTATTAACGCCTACGATTTATGAAGGAATCTCTACAGCTATTTGAGACAAATATTTCTCAGTAAATCTGAAAATTTTTAGGTTTAAATTTTTCTCCAAGGAAAGTATGCACTAATTAAATTAACTATTTTAATTCCCTTGAGTTAAGTGTATTTTAGAATATACGATTCTAAAATAACGCCACGTTAACTACTAAACAGTAGGTAGACGAGACAAAAGTCGACGTTTGGTTGGTATACAATAGCATGAAATTGTTGCTTAATCGCTTAATTTACTGTCAAAAACTGTTCTTACATGTACGTCACTCTAAGGAAATGATATTTTAAAACATTCACGTACATAAAATAATATTTAAGACAACCCTACCGCTCAAGTGAATAACTGTGAATGTATTTCAGCTCGCATTATTCCAATTAATATTGAAAATTTATAAAGATTAGCACATGTCTGAAGTACAGAAATGCGAGATGTGCATTCATGAGGTAATTCCCATTCCGCCAGAGGGGCACGAAACTGCACATTTTAACAATGTGTGTTTTTCTCAATTTGGCGTGCATTAGCCACTGAATAAGAGCAGGGGCTATTTTGTCCATCTCTCGTTCATGATCTTCGCACGCGTTCAGGAAATTCACCACTTCACACGACGCAATTTGAAATGCACGTGCGCACATGCATTAGATTGTGCAATTACGTGCCCCGTGAAAACGGGCTTTGGATTTAGCCTTCCGGCATTCACTACTTCAAGAAAGGGCATCTTGAATCGTGTTGGTGTGGTTGATGGAGAAATGAGGCTCTATGGCAAGGAGTTCGAATCCCGGAAGTAGTTGAGATTTTGCAGTGAAATCCAGATTCCTACGTGGTACGCGCCGTATGTAGAGCACAACAAGAGTTAGTAATGCATCCGCCACACAGGACGCTAACCTGCTTGATTCCTTGGAACCTTCGGTGAAGATTAGGCAAATGTTGAGTTTGGGTTTCCCTCGCACTTCCTGCGTTCGCAAGGCAATTCTTTCCTTACCAGCCCACCCACCTCTCTTCAACGGCCGAAAAAGGATTGCCGACCGCCTCCCAGAAATGGACAACATAGCCATAGATCAACTCCAGTAATCAACACACGGACTGAGTGTTTTCCCGGCGAATGATGTTGATGAAACCACCTCGAGCTTTCACCTGGGTCAAGGCAAAGGCTTCCCCAAACTTCGTCATGGCTTATCCTGACATCATCCGTCGTTCAATTCTAAGATGGGTGAATATTCGTTCAATTCTAAGACTGGATGAATATTCTATGGAGACTAATTTAGTGATTTCCCCGATGCCTTCCACGTCGCATTACCCCGGCCGATTCCATGAACTTCACCCTCGCTCGAAGCTGTGGCTGTTGATACCGGTCCGATCATCTTGATCTGCGCCATTAATGCCCTCTGCGGAGACTGATTCCTATCAATAGTGGCGTCAGTTCGGGAAGCATTTAAATGTTGGATTCCAGAGTCAGGAATTATTTTCGTCCCTTGGCCTCGAACCTACGGCTCTCGGAACCGAGGGAGAGCCTCGGAGTCAAACCCAAAAGAAAATGATGACAGGGAATTACTTCGCTATTTCTCGGTAGTAGGTATATGATATAACTAGCATTACTTCAGCTATTTCTCGATAGAAGTTTCAAATTAGCGACCACGGTGGACATTTCTTTACCATGCAAACCCATATTTATTATTTTATTTTCACAATCCTGAAAACAGCACGTTAAACACCCTTTGCATCGGGTGATGAACATCAACAACACAGGAAACATCAACACCTACGTCCTGAGAGCTGAAAAACCACTCAGGCGGTACTCAAACCCGCGACCCTCGGAGTGGCAAGCGAGGACTAAACCCCGTCACCACCTGCGCCGACAATTCTTCGAAATTCCTGATGGTGAAGGCTGCGTTAGCCCCCGAAACGTTTGCAACAGCCGTTTTCCCGACTCGATGGAAAACCCCAAAATATTTCTCCAGAAATCAACCCTTCATGAGTTGGCAACCCTAGAAGTAAGGTATAGTGGGCGGCTCTGAACGGGAGGAAGACGAGACCAGACGGGACGGAGAAGAAAGGGTTTTGGGGGGGGGGGGAAGTTGAGAGCGGGGGGTAGGCGGAGGAGGATGGGCGGAGGTGGTGAAGCCGACGACAGCGGAAACATCGGAGAGGGTGGAGAGGAATTAGGCAGGCACGACCATTTGCGAGAGGAGGATTGCGGACGCGAGGGCGGGTCGGCGGGGTCCGAGAGAGCACGAGGGGGAGAGTTTTAAAAGAAGTGGGTGGGGCCGTCGTGGGAGGCGGGGTGGGTGTTCCGTCACGAGGTTACGGGGAGACACCGCTTTCGGAGGCAAATGTATTCCATCGTCTCCAGAAATAATGGCCGCAGTTAAGCTAACTATCCCTCAAATGCTCCGACGGAGGCACTTGGCGATGAATAACCAACATCATGTGCTCGATGGGGGGGGGGGGAGTGAGTGGTTGAAGGGGGAGGCACGGGAGATAAAAAGAAGAACACGAGTTAAACATCGGAGCGACGACTCACCCCTTTCAAAATCAATTTCGTGTGCTTATCTTCCGCGGCGTGGAGAGTCGGTGGGAGGGGATCGGGGCTCGGAAGTTGGAGAAAGAGAGAGAGCCGCGGCACGAGATATTTCGAAGGTGGAAAATAAATACGAACCCAGCGTTTCATTTTTGCCGCTTCCCAACTTCCTCCCCGCTTTTTTTAACGGACTCTCGCGTAAAACTGCGGCACCCACAGATTTTCCCGATCGGTTCAAGAGTTGATGATAGGCGTTGCTGCACCTGTTTTAACAAAAGGAACTCTAATGCAGAATAACCCACAATTGGCAATACTACTTACTTACAACTTCGATCCCCCGAAGGTTATGACGCTCTAACTCTACAACCATCAAACGACAAGTTACATAAACTCCTCGGCGAGGGGGTGCATATTGCGCGAAATTTAAGGATGAAAATTCTTCTCAGAGACAAAATTTAGAACGCTTGAGGTGCCTCTGGCTTAAGGTAGTGCGAGCGAGATAATTCCCTAATCATAATAGATACCATATCCGAATTATACGTTTTAATATCACCAGCTATGAGACACACGAATAAAATATTGCATTATTAATGGTGCAATAATACAGTTTTACATGACAGGAATTGTAAGTAATCAAATTAAAATATTTAAATAAGTCTTTAACTTGACTCAATTTCTTCACGCGGTGCGTTTGAAACTCCATCAAAACGGAAGGTTTATTGTGATTCCGGAGAATTTACTGCGGTGACAACTTGATTAATTTTCAAAAATAGTTGAGAAAACACACAAACTACACACTGTTGATTTTTTGACGAGATCTAAGTGTAAGAAATCCCTCATTTTTAATATAAGGTCTCTCTGGAGTGCATACACGTACCATTTCCCATGTAAAAGGGCTGGTATTTTGTAAAAAATATCTCGGAAAGTAATTTGGTAAGGGGTTGAATTTTTTATTTTAATGGGTGATTTCTTTTAAGGATGATATATTTTTCTTTTGAAATATTGATACATTTTTTATGTCAATGGGTAATATATATTTCATTAAAGGGTGATATAAGGGTGATATATTTTCCTTTACAATGAGACCAAATTCATTGATTTCTAGGTAAAACGATATTTCGCTCAAACTACCTTAAGGTGGTCACTTATTTCACAAATTTGGAAAACTTGAACATAGCATCCTTGAAGTGCTTTATATAAACTGAGATAAAAATATACTATAGTGTATATAGGAAATTTTTATACAAATTTAGCTTAGAAAGTGGAAATTTTTTTGGTTCAAATAGAGATTGTTCACATTACAACAGCAAAAAGTCGATCTGAATGAGAAAGAATATTCAAGCTTTTTATTAAAACTGTTTAAAAAAAGAATTAGGAATTGGAATAAAATTAAATTTAGGTATTTACCAGCTGTAGTTTGAAGCTATTAGCGAATCACAGCCGTAATTTAAGTTAAACTGTGATAGGTAGTTCCATTCAAATGGCGCTGCAGTCGGCTCCTATGGCTGGACAAATGTGGTATAAAAAATATATTCGAGGGATAATCTGCATTTTCGTGCCATAATTATTGTTTTCCAAAGGTAACCAATTTCATCAGCGAGAGCAGGATTTTTTAATGACAAATAAAAACTTGTAATTAAATATTTAATTTGACTCACATAGTTAGGCCAGATTCACCTTAAGTAGCAAAACAATTTTTCCATAAAATTTCCCCGTCGCAATTCGCCTTGAATGTAACTGGCTATACACACCTGACCGGCCATAGGGGGATCCGGGTTCGAAATCCAGATAAGTCCAATGAATTTCTCGTGGTGATTTCAATTCATTGGTGTATAGTACAGTTTCCCAAACTGTACTCCGCGAAAAAATATTAATAACAAAGCTTTTTTTCTGCATTTCGACTACAGTAATTTTACGTATGAATAATTCATGACATTCATGTTGCCGCCACAATACGTCACGCACGCTTAATGAACAATCAATTATTTTTCTCAGATTTATTGATTATATGTCATTAACTACCCTTCAAATTACACTAGGGTATTACTACACATCAAAATACACTACCAAAAAAGCGCTCCATTAGAGAAAAAGTTCTGGAAATCTTGGAGAACAGCAATACACCGGGGTCTGAACCTCGGAGGAAAGCTTTTGAAGAGTATACTTCTTCCCGCCTATCTTCAAAAAAGTAAATAAAATATCACTACTTCCATGGCTGCTCTTCAGGTTGATTTTAAATAACGGAAAAGTCACCGTAAATTAGGAATAATTTAAACGTTATGGCATTAGTCTTTTCTGGATTGGTCGATGAAAATCAGCTCCTCTAGGACCTACCTTACAAGGAGGTAACTTATTCGGACCAAAAAATAAGTAGTTCATTCAATGAACTGAATGACAAACTAATTCAATAAAAGAAGGAACGACCAGTACACATTCTAGCTTTACCCTTTGCTCCTTCAAACTATGAAATTGCGATACGACGGTATCAGTTAACCTGACGGAATCAAATAAATTTACAAATTCCTGTATCAGTCATCAAATCGCCAACCTAAACAATTAAAATCTACCATGTAGGCGTGGTCAAAGAACCAAATAATGTGGAATAACTCCACGACAAGAGCTTCCTGACACCGGACAATGCCAAGAAAAGGAAAGCGCCTCACTATGACACAGTCCATTCCGTACAAACCAACAGTCCAAACAACAGGTCCTTTCCAAAGTGACATATCAAACGGAAGCACAACGGCAGCGACGAAAGTCGGCGACGGTGAAAAACAAGATAAGCCCGGAATCAAGAAATAAAGTCAGTCGTACAGTCCGCAGAATGCACGCACTCTAACCGAAAGCAAGTTACTTAAAAGCCGAAAAGGTTAAAAGGATATACCAAAAGAAAGTGAGTCAAGTAAACCAGCATATATAGACCACTAACGTCTCATTTGAAGGTGAATGGCAAAATCTTTTTTTTTCAGAAACTACAATGTCGTGTAGACGCCCAGCAGTAGCTGACGCTGATGCTTAAACGACAGTATGATGTGCTTAAAAAGTAACAAATTTGGTAACTGGTGCTTTAACTAAGGGTCCTAAGTAACGTACGGTTAACGCAAAACAGGCTTACAAACCCCAAACTGAAATAAAATAAAAATATCAAAACGGGGAACAGATTCCAAACGAATATAAACACAAGAAAGAGAGGCGATACGATTAAGTCCAACCCGATAGCCTTCGATTGAATTGGATATTTGGGGAGGCGATCGACAGCTACGGTCAATTGCACCAAAGGGGATAGGTAAGGGAAGAAGGGTGGATATAAACCCGGCGTCGGCATTAGCCTGATCATAACGAAAGGCACCAAGGGGACCACGGCTTAAAGTCTCATCCGACAGACGGAGTACTGTAGTTGAAGTGCCCTCCACAAGACACTCAAGTAGGGATCGGGTCTCCTCTGAAAACATCTTCCTCTGCAGGGATTTGAGCCCTGGCCGACCGTATGGTCAGCCAGTATGGCCTTCGAAATGAGGTAATAGGACAAAAATAATAACTATTTATTCTATACATATTTAATTAGTAGTCAAATATATAGCAAAAATATAGCGTTTCCGTTAACGAAATATGCTTAGGATTTTTTGTGGTTATAGCTTACGTAAAACAATTAAATCTAGCTAAAAAATTGGCAGCATTATTAAAAACTGTAATTTTATATACAATCGCATTGGTTTAAGAGCCTTTAAAATCAATGAATTACCACTGAATAACTGACCAACGCAATGTCACTGCGACTTAATGAAATAAACCGACAAAACGATGCAGGAGGGAAACCACATTTCCCCTGAAAACAGTATATTGTGATGAAAGCAGAAGAAAGTCTTTTGACTAACAAAATTCGTCATGGCGATAGAATATTAGCAGGAAGACCTAGATTCCATAATTCTGAATCCTAATAAGAGGACGACAACCAAATGCAACACAGTAAGCATTATAATAGTTAAATCTGCAACATTGATTCCGATGAATAGCACCTTGTGATGAGAAGACGATTTTCGGGTGCAATTGCCAAAAAAATACATTAATAAACCTTCATAATCAAATCCTCTGAGAAGGGATGGAATATTTTCTTTTCCCAGTTTTTCCTACATGATTTCCTACGTGACTACGAATGTATCCTCCGAACTTTACGGTAGGGACGACAATTACCATTGCTCCAGCAGGGCCAACTCTAGTAGATATTAGAACTCCGGAGAACTTGCACCAAGTCAATTGACGTGTCCTGGGCAGTGGAGAGGGAAACCTATTGATCATTGATACTTCACTTAAGTCCCAAATGAATTTTGTAACCAGAGTTCTACGCCATTTAACTACACCACAGCATTACGAGAACCCAAAGGATAACATATTTCAGGTTTAATTACATAGTCTTTCACCAGAGACCCGAGGATTTCGTGACCATAAAATAAAACAAAACAGAAGGCAATGTCATGTTTTAACACATGATTTGCAACTTCAGGTCCAGGGTCAACATGCCCTTAATTTGCAAATTAATTGCATTCGACCCAGCCTTATTTTCCTTCACTTTTATTTTTACGGCAATTTAAAGAGCAAACTGACGCGTTCGCAGAACACGGGCCACAACGCTTATCACGGCTGAGTACGCACACGCTATGGGGGGAGGGCATTTACGAAGGAGAAAGATAAACTTTCTTTAAGCTTCGCAGACAAACAACGCGAAAAACGAGGCTTTAGCACCCGATTTGCAATAAAATAAATAACACTCATTATACCGCAGACCTGATAAAAAATAATCAGCGGGGTAACTAAAGAGGAAAAGGGGCATAAATTCATGAGATTTACCGACGCAAGCATTACGCGGTATCGACTTTTAAAAAAACACACAACCCGAAGGCGGGTATCACCAGAATATGCTTCGCGCCCGCGTCTTCCGCTTAAACACCTTTCCCGAGGCGGGACCGGAAGCACGGGACACATTATGCGATAAAAGTTTGTGTTTTCGGCAGACAGCGAGACGCCGGGCACAGAGCGCCTATCGACTGAAACGTTACTAAGCCACCCGATATCCGGTACATAAAGTTTTCACCTCATGCGCAATCAGCTGTCCTCACTCCGTGTAAAGGCACCGGTTTGAGCTCAGGGTACCCGCCGATCAGGCCACGAAATCCACGAGGAAAGAGAAAGAAGTTTGGAATAACAGGCTAAGGGTGTAAACAAAGAAGATGAGCCATACGTCGAAAAATTATGAATGCGTTAATAATGTATTTATTTCCGTCACATATTTACACATAATCCTCCTCCATTAAGGTAGTGCGAGCGAGGTAGTTCCTTGATCATAATAGAGACCGTATTTTATATATTCGTTTTAATTTCACCAACTGTGAGACACACGAATTAAATATTGCAAATATCTTCAACTTGACTCATTTTTTTTCACGCGGTACGTTTGAAACTCCATCAAAACGTAAGGGTTATTGTGATTCCGAAGAATTTTCTGCGGTGACAATATGATTACTGTTCAAAAATAGTTGAGAAAACACACCAACTACACACTGTAATTTTTTGACGAGATCTTGGTGTTAGAACTTCCTCATTTGTTAAATATGGTCTCTCTGGAGTTCATACACGTACCATTTCCCATATAAAAGGGCTGGTATTTTTTTATAAATATCTCGGAGAGTAATGTGGTAAGGAGTTGAATGTTTTATGTCAATGGAAGGGTGATATATTTTTCTTTAAAATGAGACCAAATTCATTGATTTATAAGTAAAATGATATATCGCTCAAACTACCTTAAAGCCATCTTCAAAAGCCCAAACATGAGTTTTTACGCGAAAATATTTCGCCCTTTTGATCTTGCAAGTCTCTCTCGACACAAACGGGCGACTGGGTTTTTTTAAATCCCGGAAACCTAGTTTACTTCATGAATCCTTTTGATTTCCAGACTGAAAGGAGCTTGAAAGAGTACAGTCATGAATATAGGATAGCTTATGAAAACAGCCTGCATATAGCTAAAACTGCGAGAGCATTTAGCATGAATGGAGGCCCTATCGATTCCTTAGCCCTTGGGGTTACATTCGCGTAGTTTTCCAATTCACCCTTTCCGTATGACGTGGGTGGTATGCGAGAAGAGTCTGTAGAATTTTCTAATTCATTCATGAACGCATACGCCCATTTCATCATCTTATCTGCAGGTGTGAACTTGTAGCATATATATTCAACCAGAAGGAATCTTTCACAAAATCAACTTAACAATTTCTGTACGTGTACAATATGTGAATCCACATTCGTCAGATGACACTGGGCAGTCATGGAATTTTTGCAACTTCGATAAATTAACTATCAACTATCAGCCTACAGCCAGCAAAGTAGAATTCGCTCGTTTTCATCTAGCCCCTCGCACGAGAATGTACCGTGGAACATCTCCAAAAATAAGATCCACCACTTTCAGCAACTACTGTCCGCGTCAAAATGATGTACCGCTGCACTTTGAAAACTTATATCTGGGTTCGTGTGAATGCTAGCGCAATTTTCATGCTAAGAAAATTAAAAAAAAAGTTTTGCCATGGCTTTAATTTTTTTATTGTTTGCAAATTGTAGGACTAGACAATGTTTAGACATTTTCGTTCATTAACAACAAAATATGCGTTATAAAATTTTGTGCTTGCCATTTTTGTCTCTTTATTAATTCTCGCAACTTTCTGGGGAAAATCAATGCTGTTCCCTAGGCTGAGTTACAAAGTTCATAAAGTTGACAAAACTGCTAAATTTATGGTACGCGGCGTCGATTATAGCAGTGTGTCTACATTTTTGGCATAATCATAAAATAAAAATATGGCTGAAATTGCAATAAAATTATCCTTAAAGTGCGTTACATACAATTCGTCTAGCATTTACACGAACCCAGATTTAAATTGTCCAAGTACAGCGGCACATCATTTTAACGCCGACATCAATAGAGGACTGTCATACTGTTCTTTATGTTGAACAATTCATTTTGATCCCGTTCAGAGTTCAGAGCTGTTCGACATAACGAATAATAATAAATAATTCGATCCAAAAGAAGTCATAGCCTTCCAAATGTGGATTTTGTGACGTTTAAATTCTCACAATGGCTTATCATAAATATGCACCCAAAAACAATCTAAATGGAGAATTGTCTCCGTTTAGCCTGCTTGCCTCAAATTCATTGGATTCGAAAATTATTGAAAATTATCGATAGTTTTTCTTCGATGGTCGATGAACTGATATGCGAAAATGAATCAAGAAGGTGAGAGAATGCTAGCACAACAGCAGGAGACGCAGAAGTAACTAAATGACATAGAATATAAGCTCTCCTATGCGTGGCAGACGGAGCACAATATTAAAAATTAAATAATTAGCATGAAGTTTATTCAGAAAGACTCCTGAAGAAAGAGAAAACCTGAAGCCCTCTTTGTCAAAAAATTAAATCTCCCTTCATAAAATAACTTAAGCGACTTCCCTCATCCAAAATTTTCAATTCAAAATTCAAAGCTTTTAAAATTTTCGAGCTAACCAACTTCTATACTTACCTGCTTTTCTATATATCAATTCTCTTCCACACCGTTCAGCCAATACATGCCTACCTTCGACGAAAGGAACAAAAATAAATCAAATACCTGAAATATCGGTAGGACATACACATTCCAGTTTTTTCTGAGTCAATTTAAGTACGATTTGGTGAACTGGTTTCGAATAAATTGAAAATATTCCACACCTTACCAAGAAATTTGGGAACAACAGCTTATAAATGCTTAGAGAAAAGCTTCTGATAGCACATTATACAACGACAATATATCACCACACAATGGGAATCTCGGGCGAAGTAAAAACCAAAATTTCGACATTTTAGGACATTATTACTACATCTCTGACGAAGGGAAGTATCATCATCATCAGAGAACTTTCAATCCTAAGATTCGTCGGCTGATGCAGGGCTACGTCTCCTAGGGTAGTTAATGAGGTTGATTCCACATGGCATTACCCCGGCCGATTCCGTAAACTCTCGTCGGAAACTGCGGCTGTTGATACCGGATCAATCTGCGCCATAAATTCTCTTCTCCACTTCACTTTTCATAGGTTTGGCTGATCGCTCCTTGAGTCATCAAAAACCAGGTTTCGCATGCGTACCCGGCCGCTGTAATTTGCGGTCGGGTGCCGGCGGCTCTTCACTGCGGCCTTCCCCTAACCTTTTCCTTCCCCATTAGGATAACCGGGTTAATTAATCGGGAGCCTGTCTACCACTCTCCTGCTGTCTATCACTCTCCTGCTTCTTCTTGGAAGAATTAGCATTTTTATCAGACTGTTCACTTTCTTCTTTTATGCATTGTTGGTATTCTTTACGACCATCTTGAATTAAACCGTTGGTTTCCCATGGCGAGGTACACACCTTTTTCAAAATTCTTCTTCTACTTCTTTTTCTTCAGCTGAAACTCCTACCTCTCACCTACATCTACATAATACCCTGCGAGCCACCGCATGGTCGTGTGGCAGGGGGAGTTAGGACACCATCCGTGTGGAGAGATGTACGTTTTTGGGAGATGAAATAGTAACACTTATTATTGGAGTTCATTTAGTGCCCAGTTTTTATTGTGGCCACTTATTGCTCGCGGAAAGAACGAGTTTTTGTACCTAACTGTTCGACAATGTATCCCTCTTATTTTATCGTTTCTGTCAGACCTAGAGATGTAGTGAGGATTCATGATAATATTCTCTGTGTCGCTCTGAAAAATATCAGTTCTGCATTTCTCAAGCAACCTAAGCCTAGCGTGTAGCCTCCATGTCTCAAGGGGCTCCAACCTCAATCCCTTTAAAAGTTGTGAGACACTATATGTACGATCGTCAAAAGTTTTTAACGAAACGCGCTGCTTTCCTTTGTATTTTATTAATTTTTTCCTTATATCTTTATGACCAGGGTCCCAAATGCCCGCGGCGTATTCGAGGTGTGGCCTAACCAGAGCGAAGTAGCAGCTCTCTTTGACTTTTTCGTCCGAGGACCTTCCCATTATGCGTTTAACAAAGCCTAGTCTTCAGTAGTGGGGTTAGTTCGGGTAGCATGTAAATGTTGGATTCCGGAATCAGGATATTTTTCGTCAGTTGGTCTGGAGCCTGCGACCCGGCTAACGTGAGCTAATCACGGGCCTACTAATGGGCCAACCAGGGAAAGCATCGTCAACATAAAGTTCAACAAAGTTCAAATTAACGCATACGTAATTTGTAATCAGTCACTCAATTTTTGGTTCCCTCGAGCCTAGCAGGAATGGCAAAGTCGACCATCAACCGAAGGTGCTGAGCAAAGAACATACAGTACCACACTGGCAGAGTAACGTGCTGTCCATTCTCAAGACGCATAAACTTGGGAGGAATTTTTTTTGGGACAATCACTAATTACTGGCTTAGTATTTACTGGGATGACAAAAAAGGTATTCTACCAAAAGATTCGTTGCCCATATAAATTTATTTTGCAGCAGGTGCAAATTTGTATTCATAGGCTTGACGCTTCAATGCCTACAATTGCTTTGGCAAAATGAGCTAACATTCCGCCCTCGAAAAAAAAATAGTTTAGCTATCAATTATGCCACGGGGGCCGGCGTTGCAATAGGCAGTTGTTGAGAGTGGCCGGAGGTGATTGGGAGACGCGTGAGTTTGAAACTCTAATTTCTTAACAATGGAAAAACTTAAGTAACTTTATGTAGTTCATCATAAAATCTGTTTATATTAGGCATTATCAAGAGACTGCGTGGTAGTTAGCGCTTGAATATCTACGACAGGAAGAGGGCAGTCGTTGTGTTTCGGGTTTATCATGTTTTGTTCGACAGGGCCAGTCTAGACTGATAGTGTTGAACGAGAAAGGCTGTAATAAGTGGTGAGTTTCACAACTTCAAAGCTAGTGCAGACAGTATACGATATAATTTGATATCGTAGACGTGATGGCTTTTGTGGCTAATTATTTCCTCTTAAAATTTGGTGTTAGCTCTTCCCTCGATGTAAACATTCTTTTCTACACTTATGTAATTCCTTTGAATAATTTATATAAAACAATCAGTAAAGACGAGAACTTAAAATATAATTTCAAATCAGTAACTGTGTTAACTTCATAAACACAGGAGGCATAAACGACAACACAGGAAGAACACACAGTACTGTTGTAACACCAACACCAACTTACTTGCTAATACCAACTTTTAAGAGGAAATAATTAGCCACAAAAGCCACCACTTTTACTGTATCAAATCATATCGTATACCTTCTGCACCAACTATGAAGTTGTGACACTCACCACTCATGGCAGCCTTTCTCGTTCAACACTACCAGTCTACATTGTGGCACTATCGAACAAAACATAACCCCCAAACACAGGGGTTACATCACAACCCCAACATGTTGTAACATTACTATGTTTCTACGTTGGTCGTTTAGTATGACTAAAACAATTTCAATAAAATTCACTGACAGCATGACCCAAGGAATATTTTCGCCTTTAATCGTCCCTTGGATCATCATCCAAGGTGGCATTTGTTATTCGACTTGAGGTGAGCGAAAGGCCATTTCTTGTTGTTACCTATTCCTTGTTTGTTGAAATGCGTTTCGGATGTAATGATCTACTCATAAGAAGATTTATCTTTCTTAACTGGTATAATGTAAATATTAGTTCATGAGAATTATTAACTATCTACATTATCAGTAAAAACTTCTACTAGGTGTTTAATTATTAGTTCAGCATTATAGGACATCGAAAAGCTATTTTATGAATGCTAGGAAATAGTTGGGAATCGTAATCGACCCCAAATCTCCCGTATTGCTATGAAAATATAAATATGCTGCAAGCGTAACCCCAAAAGAATTGAACTCTGGTATTATAAAGGCACTGAAATGTTGTGACAAAATTAATTTACCTGCCAAATGAGATTTTAGTAAATGACCATTAAAATTCGTAAATGACTAATTAAATTCTCGTGATGAATGCAATAGACATTTTGTAATCGTAACTGATGATTTGCTGAAATTTCGCATACCGATGCATTTAACGATTTTGTTGAGGCAGCAAAACACTCAGCTGGACTAACAACTGAACGCAGAAGGAACAAATGCCCGAGCTACCGCAACAGTTCGGACCTCCGGCGGAGAAAATCGCGTTTGTTGGTTCAGAAAATGTTGTCGCACCTTGAGCAAATGTATTTTGCTCGCTCAACGGAGCAAAGGTAGCAAACGCTATTCGCTCCCGACGCGACAGTGAGTTTTGCTGTCACTATGTAGACAATCGAATATTGCAGCAACATCACAGCTTCAGCAAAGATTTTTTTTCTCCATGAAGACATGCGCTCGATGAATAAATGAAGATCGACTTACCGGCCTCGGTGCGTTGCCAGGCGATAGCAGAGCAGAGTAGAGCCAGGGTCTTGCCGGATCCGGTGGGACTCTCAATCAGGCTGTTTTGTCCACGCTGAAGACTCGTTATGACCTGACAGCGAAGAAAAAGAATTGGTCTTCATCATTTGGAAGGTGACTGATCCCAGAGGACACTTACGCCATCGTGAAAATGTTTGTAATGGAGGGATTGCTTGGAGAATTGAAGAAGTGAACAGAGAAACCCCGAGCCCTTACTAACCTAAACGGAAGGTGCAACGGAATCGTCAGTTTAACATTCCATTCGAAAGACAGAGTACTGTTCCATAATGGGCATACAGTTTCTAAATTCAAAATCAGGAATCATTTAAGATTATCCGGGAGGAAAATGGACGCTTTTCAACGGTCGGTATTTGGAACGTCTAAATTCTTTGTCTTTATTTTTTCTTTGCCGGACGATTCTGTTGGCCCGTATGTCCCTGGAATCCCGATAGGCTGCAAAGCCTGTCATCAGGTAATCCAGGAACCGGACCAACAAAACTTGACATACATCCATGCCCTGGGTGGTGAAAAACCCACCACTGCGGGACTCGAACCCGCGACCCTCAGTTTAGCTGGCGAGGACTTTACCCCGCCACCATGCGATGGCGATTGATTTATTATTTAATTGATAAATTGATTTATTATTTAATCAACTTCCGCCTAAAAACATACCGAGCGTCCTTTTCTACTCTCACTCAAGTGAATACGATTTGGATATATGCACACATGGACCGTAGGGAAAGCTAAACAGAACAGACAGGAAGCCTTCGACACCTGGTGCTGAAGGAGGATGCTGAAGATAAAATGGATTGACGAAGTAAGGAATGATGAAGTTTACAGACTAGTAGAAGAGGAAATAACCATATGGAAAAACATACAGAACAGAAGAACAAGACGCATTGGATACACCATGAGGCACAATGGATTTGTGAAGAACATAATTGAAGGTAAAATAGAGGGAAAAGTCATCAGAAGAAGACTCAGGAATAAGTTCATGGTTCCAAATAATGAGGAAAAAACATAGGAAGTGATACCATGAGGTAAGGAAACTAGTATTTGATAGACTTGGGTGGGGGTCTGCTGTCATTCTTAGGATTGAACGACTAATTATGATGATGATGATATTCATACAAGAGAAATATAAAGAGTAAAAATCTCCACTTAAGAAGAGAAAATTTTTATACAATTGACAACTAAGCATGCTGATGAGGCTACCTCGTAATGCATATCTCAGCGTAGAACATAAATTTATCAAATAGATGTAATAATTCGATGCAAGTATGATAAAAATAAAAGAAATCATTATAAATAAAATATATAAAGTAAATACAATATCAGTCAAAGTCACGAGTACATAAATTGACGTGAAACAGTAAGATGTCTGCAAAACTCTGAACGGGACAAAGTCTGAGATTATGCAAAAAAAACACCGCAATATTTCGTGCTTTGGTAAAAGCCAGTAAAATCAAGGAGTACATAATTTCAAAGTCATAAAAATATGAATGAGAAGTCACAAAATTTACATAGCAATAATTGTTTCGATGAGTTTCCCGATTCGAAGGATGCGGGCTACCCTCAGTACGAGAAGTGCTTTCCACATTCCCCCCATGCGAGCATATTCCGCGGAAAAAACTATAGATTACCTTGCCCATCATGGCGACTTGCGAAGAGTAAGCACGACACGGGAACTGAACTTTGACACCGCCGATGGTATAGTCACAGGACGACGGGGAAGACGGTTTCTTGTCGATGGTGATGGACGAGGAAGGGTCCAACGGTCCATCACCGGACCCAATCCCTGAACTCCTCGATTCCGCCATTTCAAGGTTCGGAATGCCTTCAGAAGGTCAGATCCCTCACGTGGGGATAGGAGTTCAGCTGCCCGGTTGGAATGGTGGCGTATCCAAGACGAATCTGAAAGTTAAGAAGGAAATATATCATACCTTACAGTAATGGTGGTACTGGTGCGACGATAATTCTAAGCAACGCATTACATAGGTCAAATCATAGAGACTAGGAAGGCTCCCGAATAATAACAATAATAAGGCGACTTTATTGGGGCGAGATGGAGACTAAGGCAGTCCCTTCTTCCATCTAAACCCTAGCACCACCCATTCAGATAAAATGGTAGAATGAATACGCGAACAGTAATGGGCTATGGAGGAAGATCTGATGCTTTCCAGGAGTATGATGTCAAGAAGACTGTTCGGGTTTTCTATTGGATGAAGCCCTCCATCCCTGCAGAGGTTTCGATTGGACAACTCGTACGTCGAAACATAGGTAGAGATGGAGAGTTTGATCCTATGGAGCCCGAACCCGAACAGTTATCTAAGGTAAGGGAACATGCTAGGATATTAACGTGTCAGGATATTAATCTACGTCAGCGTATATTGCAGTAATACCTACCTAGTTTCAGGCTCACGAACCGTAAATATCGTCACTTAATGAGAGAGAGGCTGAGGTATGAGCTTCAAGATACATTTCAAGGCACACGCATTTTTCAGGAAAGAGAAGCTTATTCTCCATATAGTTACACCTGAAAATCTTATCCAGCAGGCAAAAAACATAGCCAAGATTCCAAACGTTTATTAACTAACGTATTCTGGGAGAGTACAATAGGATAACGGCCTCCAATAGGATAACGAAATAGAATCCGAGCCTCTCGAGAAAGACATACTTTGAATTAACCGCCAGAGGAGAAATGTATTGCAACGCATTTGCATCACCCTAAGGTGCCCAAACAGCCAGTTTTGCATTGATTCCCGGCGTGTCAGTCCAGTTGTACATTCCAAAACCGACCGTGTGCGGGACCGTTCAGTCCATGAATGACACGTTATCACGTCGCTCGACGCCATGAGTTATGAAACCAACCGGTTGGATTTCCTATGAGTGACGACTCGCTAAAAGTGAGAGGGTAGGGGTCGCTCTGTCCCTGGAAGGACAGGTACCTGCACATTGTATCCTTTTTTGCCAGCAAATGTGACAATTTTCCGAAGTTGTTACGGCGGTCTAGACGTCTAGCTCTCTACAAGCGTTCACAATTATTAACTTCACTCGCGAGAATGCCTTCCACAAACCTCCATAAAGTGAGCTCGGTTGAAATTATAATGGCTCGCGGCACTGAACTGAAGGTTTTGTCCCTGATACGTGATAGCGAATCCTTGGCGCGCCCGGAATGATAGGATCGGATTGTCAAGCCCGGCGTCAATCCACACATGACTGTGTATGGGCGTCTTTAGAAGACACAACGAATATGTAAAACACATTGCCACAAAACCTACACACGGAATTCCGACTACACATGAAAGAAGAAGCATTTATTGGTGAAAAACTGCAAAGAGTTCTTTCGACAAGCATAAGTTTCACCTCATCAGTCCTGAAACGACATTATTTGACGACTGCACAGTTTATTAGAATTTGATAAATGTTGACCAAAGATTAGCTACGCGTGAGCGACAGCAGTCTTCACTCAACTACTAATTTGGATTTGAAATATTCTAGGTGAAAACTTGAGTGCAGCAATTAAATCGTTAAGTATTTAAGCCCAACAATATCCACGTAAGAAATCCACCATAATGGGAATGAAACAGCTACACTTGGCGACAAGCTGATTACACCAGGCGTGATTTAGATATGAAATTAGAGCAAGCCCATACGGATAGAGGCTCAAAGCACAGTCAGGCCGAAGCACCACGACTTCCTTAAGATAGCTTATCCTCGACACCGAAATAATTAAACAATAGCTGGATTGAAAATTTAATGTCCCCCATTCCCTCTCGTTTTCATGCCTGTAGTCCAAACGACACCGGCCACAAGTCGCAGATCGCACGGCAGAATGCAGTTGTCGATAGAGAACGTATCGGTATTTTTGAGTTGACCCTCTTAGAGCGGCGGAATTGTCTTTAGATTGAGGGCAGTAAGATATCTGATAAATTTTTAGATTTCTTGTTCATACACTAGGTTCTGATTATGGAAAAGGGACTGCCCATAATCCGCGTAAGTAAAAATAGGCCACTTTTTGACGCCCACCTTCCTCACCCCCTCCGTCGTGGACACTCGTAGACTTCATCCGGACCCCCTCGTCTCCCCCTTATTTCCACGTAGACTTTTCTTTTATTAACGAAAAAAGCTGTGAAACGGGTTATTAATTGATTTTTATGGACTATCTGTAATTTAAGGCTGATTTTAAGAAAAGTTAAGTAAAAGAAAAACTACTAACTATGATGATCTCGACCATTGTCTACGTGGACAACCCTCTAACCCCTTCACTCCCCAACGTGGACCTTCGTTGACAACCCTCGTACCTCCCCACCCCTGTTTGGTGTCCACGTGGATAATGGACAGCTCCAAAGAGTACACTTTGGTACAAGTTCAACGCGAAAAGTACTAAAATCATACGCAACAATTCTCATTAACTACGAGATGCAACTAGAAATCTCACTTTCGGACAACGGATGGAACGCAGAGAACCCAATGTCGCCAGTAGAGAATCTCTCTTTCCATTAATAACCAATCCTTGCCGTCGTGACTGAAATAAAAAAACGATTGAGTTTTGCTCCGCTCACACTTGAAGCCAATTAGTAGGATTAACCGCAATTGCATCGGGATAATGGTGGTCACTTCATAAGTCTGGGAGCAGATTATTTTATTAATTTCCCGGTTGTACCATCGCAATACCCTGATGATGTCGAGTGAATGACGAAACTTCGACGAATAAAAACGTCGAAAAAGGTGGCCTGATTGAAGTTGAAGTTTGAGTGAAGTAAAAACAACAAAACCTCACGAAATTAAGTATCCACTACAAATTGAAACAACTGAGCAAGCATTGGAAAAGACTAGCGCAAGAATAATAAGTAAAACAAACACACCCCTTGGGTGGATTGTGAAATAAGCATGTACATTAATCATTATAAACCATTATAAATATGAAGTTTTTACCACACTTTCATGCAACACGGAAAAGAGCAAAACCAGAGTTAAGACAGCTTGAAAATACGACTGGTGGCAAAAGAACAGGGATGAAAGCAAGCAATTAGGAGAGACTATTATACAATAAAGGAACTACTGTCGACGCAAAAATTATGTAGACTCGAGTTTGGACACGGATTAAAAATGAACCGTGGTACCTATATGAATGCGAGTTACACCACACTTTAGCTTGTTTTATTGTGCGTTTAATCGTGGTTTCCCATTACTTTTACAATAAACACTCGATTTTTTATTGCGGTGAGAGCAAGAAAAGTGCCAGTTATTTGGCGTTTTCGAACGGAACGCTCTCTTTGACATTTAATAGTGAAGACACTTGAAATTTAATCGTAATGTACCTCAACTATTGTGTAGTAAAAACATATTTTAATGTATCTTTAAACTTTCAGTTCTTTCTAATATGCCATAAAAATGTTATTATCAAGTGTATGAAACAACTTTTTCTTGGCTATGGACAGTGGTAGAAGCAAGATTTTGGTCTTTTTTGAAGCTCTTTACAGCAGTATTTAATACCAATTACCATCGTAAACCCACATTGTGACATCGATTTTTAACGAGTTAATAAACAACCGAGTATTTTAGCGGGCTCAAGCCAGCGGTGAGGCGGACTCAAACGCTCCTTCGGTGCATTGCCTCGTAGGGCGAAAACAATCGCTGCACACGCTCTTTGCAAGATTATTATTTTGGATAGCATTTTTTGCTCTTTCTAGTATCAAACCATTTCCCATTACCTTTTCTCATTATGGCCTTTTCTTGATGCACTAACCTTCACTGTGACTAAAGAGATTCCAAGACAGAGACTAGTAGAACTCATGACACGGAAATGTGAGAATGCTGTGACAAGCGTTAAGCTTCAAAATCAAGCATCAAACCTATTTACATACCAGCGCTATAGTTCATGCAATACTTTGTGTAATGTGATTTAATAATAAGATATAACATATAAAAATATGTGAGGTCCTCTCTAGCTTTCCACCGGGTCAGAAACTCTGGCATCATAACGTCAGCAAACGATTATTTGACCCGGTGAAAATCCGTGAAATTTACCCGCATTATTCGCCTGCAGAACATCAAATTCTCCGGATAAAAATGATACGGAGAAGGAAGCAATCAGCTTCATTTCTGAAGCCTCCTGTCATCCGATTTCGATTACCAATCGATGTCAGAGTTCACCCGAAAATATCATTTTGTGCCCTTCCTAAGAAATATCTGTCATTTTGAACTATTTTAGCTCCACTCAAATTTTAAACCCGTCACCGCCAAATCGTGGACTTCCATTCAGAAGAGGAAAAAATAGCTCTCTCATTTTAAGCACCCACTACCACCTCTACCGTCGACGTATTCCAACTGAATGCCGATCTCTGACATCTTATATGCTTTCCACCAACTTTATAAACATGGATAATTGATTATCGTAATGAGATAATGGGTAAATGGGGCAATGAAAAGTCCTTTCTCCCGGAGTTACACTGTCGATAAAATGGATTATTAACAAATAACTCTGGACTTTTTTATCTATATTGGAAATGATAGGATTTACCACGGAACCATGGCAAGATAAAGCACATAAAAACAGTGTGGTGATATCGCTATTACGCTAAGGCTCCATGATCGTGCTCCGGTATAGCTAAAACAGATTTCACCTAATGTGAAGACGATAGTAAAATGATGAGGCTAATTAAATATGGCAGTTAGCAATAACTCTGAATTAAATTATATTTTTGATCATTCAAACACTCTTGTGCGCATAATTTATAATATAAAATCCATAGATTCATCAATATCTACATTTATAATTATATACCTATATTACTACGACTAAATGGCACTGGATAAAGCGTTTGGCAACATACAGGGGCGCAGAGAATTGCAGAGAACCCGGTTGTGTAGACGAATAAGTGAACTTAATGATCAGTTCCTAACACTCACGCAGCATGAAACTAAACCAGAGCGCACACATAGCATACCCTTCACAAAAAATTGTCACGTGGAACATTAGAATCCTTTTAGAAATGGAAACGGATGAAAAACTGCATTACTGGCGGGATTTTCCGGCTACGAGGCATTTCAAGTAAAACTAGATACTTTCGAAATTTACAACGCATTTATACGGAGTACTCGGCCACGAGTTATACATGTACTATACTTTTCATCAAGGGAAGGACATCCACGTCTCTTACTTTTAAAAGACTAAATAACTAAAGAATATTTAAAACCAAACTACAAACTTGTACTTTGAGTGGCATTTCTCGGCCACACGAGACCAGCGATCAAAAACTACTCAGGAAATCGTAGGCTCATACTCACAATGGTTCGATCGGACTGTCGCAACCGACTGAAGAAAAAAAAAGCTAAATAAAAACTTTTAACAAGGAAAAAATGCGAAAGGGAAGTAAGATTCTTTATCATTTTTTTCCAATTCAAATACTGATCAACGGTAGCCCTCGATCCCCAATAATTCATTTTAGGCGTCATCAAGTGACTATGTGGTAGTTAGCGCTTAAATATCTACGGCAGGAAGAGGGCAGTCGTCGTTTTTCGGGGTTATTATGTTTTCTCCGATAGTGCCACAGCCTAGACTGTGATGGTGTTGAACGAGATAGGCAGCCATAAGTGGTGAGATTCACAAATTCAAAGTTGGTGCAGAAAGGATACGATATGATTTGATACCGAAGACGTGATGACTATTGTGGCCATTATATCCACTTGAAAGTTGGCGTTAGTCCTTCCCTCGATTTAAGCATTCTTTTCTGCACTTAAACAATTCGTACGAATAATTTGTATAAAACGATTAGCGAATGCAAAAGAGCTTAAATAAATATCATATCAGTACTAATTTAATGGGCTTTCTTGGCCACACGAGACCAGCGATTAAAAATGACTCTTTAAATCGTAGGCTCATACAATATTTTTATCTGATTGTCACTACAGACTTAAGTAAAAGAAGCCAAATAAAAAATCTTACCGAGGAAAAAATACGAAAGGAAAGGAAGCTTCGTTATCAGTTTTCCAATTCGAGGACTGATTAACGGTAGCATTCCACCCAGTCTAATTCATTGTTTCCTCACTTGCGCCCAGACTGAGTTCCCTTCACTCATTTCCCTCAACATTCTTCATGTCTCTGAGCAACGGCATTCATCACTGGGTGTTCCCTTCAGTTTAACGATCCAAAATCATTCTCCAAGAACCGGCTAAGCTTCAGGGCAATCTGAAAATGCTAACCAATCCATTTTCCAGATAATAGCTAAACGACGGGATTTTCTAAAATAAACTAAAGGTTTGAGTAAATCGGCCTTAAAATTTGCTGATAAATACTTTTTTTTCAAACATTTCCTCTCTTCTCTAAAACATAAAATGTGAGATGAGCAACTTCATATTTTACACGGATAAATACATGCATAATGAATATTGCAGCTGTGATATTAAGGTCTTGTAGTAGATGACTTCCACTGTGAACATTTACGAAACATGGACAAATTCTACCCCGGAGAAAGATGAGTAAACTCCTTTCCGGTTATACACCGGGTCAACGCTTTCATATTTGCCAACGTTCCGTCAAGCGTTTCGCTCACCATCATCAGGGTTGAATGCTGAGGGACGAAACATTGGCAAATAAGGACATGTTGATCTGGAGCGTAACCCGTAAAGAATTGATTTATTTACGAAACAGTTTACGGCAGAGAGTTGAAGAAGAGATATGAAAGATTAATATTTTGAGTCATATGATATTGCTAATTTCGTTAGAGGCACATTCATAAGAGAGTACGAGGAAGTTCATTAAATAAATGACGACATATCCATATTTGCCAACGTTTCGTCAAGCGCCTCGCTCACCATCATCAGGGCAGAATGCTGAGGGCCGAAATGGACAGGCTGATCCGGTATGTAAACCGAAAGGAATTGACTTATTTACGAAACAGTTTACGGCAAGAAATAGAAGAAAAAAATATGAAAGATTAATCTTTCGAGTCATATCACATTGCTAATTTCGTGAGAGGAAAATTGATAAGAGAGTACGAGGAAGCATATGAAATGAATGACGAAATATAACAGGTATTTCCCCTTTCCTTAAAACGAGTTTCCCACTATCCTTCAATTTGTGCAGGACTGACTTCCCGCTCAACTCAAGTACCGTAAACGCGGGCTACTTGAGCCCTGGAGGTTAACTTGAGCCCAAAACAGAAAAATGGTGTTTGGTTCTCTGCGTACTTTCAACATCGGTATAACGATGTAGTTCAGTGCTTCACTGGTAGGTGGCAGTGAACTACGTCGTTATACCGATGTTGACAGTACGCAGAGAACCAAACACCATTTTTCTGTTTTGGGCTCAAGTTAACCTCCAGGGCTCAAGTAGCCCGCGTTTACGGCACTCTTTGTTCGCCATAGCGCCGACGGTCGGGTTTTTCCTGAGCATGGAAAGAGGGCGAAAGTGAGCCGGCAGTGGTCACATCCCCCGCCTCCCCCTACGCAATGGATCGGTGATCGGACGGCGAGGGAATCACCGACTGGACGGCGTAACGACCCGTTTTAAATGAGGCCGCAAAAACAAACACGCAAATAAAACATGAAATCGACGAAAGGCCTCGGGAGACAAATGGACCGACGGAACAAACATAGAGACAGTCTCGGGTGGCTCGGGGGCGCGGTGGAGGATCGCGGGGCTCCGAGGGGGAATGGGGTGGAGGAGGCTTATCGTTGTTGTCGTTGTCCAAGAAGCAATTATTTCAGGAATTGAGCGGCCGGGTAACAAAATTAATGGGTCGTTCGGTGTCGTTTTTGCGGCGATCGCTGGCCGATTGGGAGGTCATGGAAGAAGTGGGAGAGGGTGGCGCGGGAGATTTCGAGGGGAAAGACACTTTTGAAGGGCCCAGTCACGATTGGGAATAGGCGAGAGGCTGTGCTGCGCTATAAAGTGATGTCTCGTTCAGACTACCATGGTACGGACCAAGGTACGTACGATTGTAGAGTGAATGGAGCTCAGCGTTACCGCGTTACTCTCACCTCACTCACCAGGGTATCGCGACGAACATACAGAGAGCAAGAAAACAAAATAAGGTATACCGTATTCATGTGGCGTTTTGTGCCTTTCGAGTTGTTTTTTCCTAGATAATGACACATTTCTATGCCAATTCATTATAGTAGCATCATCTGTTTCACATTAATGAATAATATCATGACGCCTCACTACATCTCCAGATCTGACAGAAGCGACAGAATAAGAAAAATACATTGCCGAATAGATACGTACAAAAACTCGTTATTTCCAAGAACAATAAGTGTTCACAATAAAAACTGAGCTCCACTAAATACACCCCCATAATACACGTCCCAAAACCTTATCCATTACATCTTTACACGGCTGGTGTTCTAACACTCCCCGCCATACGGAGGCTCGCAGGGTGGTATGTAGATGTACATGTAGTAAGATTGTCATTTTCTCAATATCGTTATTCATTTTATCAAAGTTTCAGCACGCGATACCAGCGCTACCACTGTGAAGTGATAACGTTAGGAACTATGGATTACCATGATATGAACGTGTATTCACATTACTAATACAGCATACCGTCGTATGGACCATCTCATGCACGTTAGTAGTGTGAACGGGGCATGAGATGTTTAACCGCAATGTGAAATGAGGACCCAAGAAGTCAAGGGGTCTAAGTAACAAAACCATTGTTTAGAGAAAACCTAAGTCAAAGTTGAAAATGTTTGGTACAACCCACTAAGTAGTTAAGAGGCATTACCCCAGACAGCAGCACCTGTCAAGAAAATCACTTGGATCCCTTTACCACCTAAAAGATTAATATTCTCACATCCCATTCCTGTACCTAACTTATTTTTTTCAAAAATGTCTTGACTTCTTGGGTCCACAAATATGATGCTGAAGTTTACGAGAAATCAAAAGCAAGCTCTACCTTTCCAAAAATAGCCCACGGCGAAGACTAAACGGGCCAAAGTGTAGGTAAAGGTATCGGACACTATTAAAATTTTGTGCGACAGTCGACATCGAAATAAAATGGACAATTTCACAACGGGAGACCTATGCTAGGGGCGGACCCGACTGATCTTCGCTGCCCTTCGGTATTTGTTATGACCCCCTTGAAGAGGACAAAGAATTAAAGCAGAAAGCATGCTGTCAGCCTCGTCTTAAGTGACACCGTACACAATGGCCTATTCCACGAAAAGTCCAGTGTGTGCCTGTGAGATAGAAGCGGGAAATTGAAAATCTACAAGATTCCAACCATTAATAAAAAAAGTGCTCTAATACCTTTTGGCGACTATGGGCTGGCGAACAAATATTGCAATATTCCCATGTTTTCCATCAACACCTACAAGAAAACAACATGCATTTACTTCTTCAATATGCTTTATACTTCCATATTTTTTTATTTATAATCCCAGTGCATATATTTTCATTTATGCACTGGGATTGCAGATTATTAATAATAATCTGCAATCCCCGCGCAAACTGTAGTAAGCCCCCAACTAGTAAATCCCCAATCTGCAATCCCAGTGAAAACTGTAGTAAGATCGAGTAGAATCCATAGCAATACAGTAGCCAATATATATTTCGAGAGTTACTTGCCTTAAGGTAGTGCGAGCGAGATAGTTCCCTAATCATAATAGAGACCATAGTCGATATATACGTTTTAATTTCACCAGCTGTGGGACACACGAATTAAATATTGCATTATTAATGGTACAATAAAATAGTTTTACATGACAGAAATTGTAAGTAATCAAATGAAAATATTTAAATAAGTCTTCAACTTGACTCATTTGTTTCACGCGGTAGGTTTGAAACTCCATCAAAACGGAAGGTTTATTTTGATTCCGGAGAATTTACTGAGGTGAAAATATGATTAATTTTCAAAAATATTTGAGAAAACACACCAACTACACACCGTTGATTTTTTGACGAGATCTAAGTGTAGGAATTGCGTCATTTTTAATATAAGGTCTCTCTGGAGTGCATACACGTACCATTTCCCATGTAAAAGGGCTGGTATTTTCTGGTAAATAACTCGGAAAGTAATGTGGTAAGGGGTTGAATTTTTTATGCCAATGGAAGGGTGTTTTACTTTAAAATGAGACAAAATTCATTGATTTCTATGTAAAATGATATTTCGCTCAAGCTACCTTAAATTTCAAACAGATGGTTAAAATCATGCTATACATCCTCTAATTAGCCCATTCCGTCTTGCCTTCCAAAGAAAGTAAGAAAAGCAGGGATAACCAATATGGCTATTATTTCGGTGTTCAAGACTACATTTTGATGACGTAATGACCTCTCCTCCTGCCTCAATGAAAGAGACCATCACAATCAGCTCAGCAAATGCGCTGGTGCATCCTGGGGTAGATCAAACTATCCAACTGGTTCCTAAAATTCGGCAGGCCAGGCGGGGAGGTCGATGCAATCTCTACAGCTCAATCAGAGCTTACGGAAGCGAACTTTGAGGGCTCAATTGTTTCCATCGAGATTATACCGAGAAGATGGAGCTAGCTACTCATCGACTCTATCTAATATGTGAATCTCACCGAATGACAGCAACATTCATGTAGTCTTATCCCCTCAAACGATTATAAATCTTCAGGATTACTAATGAGAAAACGACAAGGAAAAAATACCATTTTAAAATGCTTAGCGTCGGAATTTGCGAGCCCAGTCCCTGTGGCCAATTACATCCTCCAGCCACCTACTCTGCTGATCTCAAATTTCATTGAGAAATTACCTATCCTCGCCCACTAAAATGGCATTCATTGCCAAAATAAAAAAAAACAAATTGATACGGTGAAACGTTTTTCCACTTGTATCTATAGATATATTCGGGACCATAACAGCTGTGATCGTCGTCATGAATAGTGCGAATAGTGACAATAGCTAGATTGTAGATCTTTCTCTTTATATTCTCTATGTTCTTATTTATGCATGGTGTAAATATTGATGTTACATTTCTGCATGATATTTTGAATCTGTAGTAGTAGTCTTTGTATCCCTTGCATGTTGGAACGATTGACGATAGAATGTTTCTTGGTTAGTAGATTTTTACTAGGCGTGTTGCATGTGTGGTACGCTGGTTTCAATGTAGTCTGCCGTATAATTAATGAATGCCTGGTGTTGAAGCACCCCCTGCCACACACCCTTTGGGTGGTTTGCAGGGTATGACGTAGATGTAGATGTAGATATAATTAATGAGAGAAAGTATTTGAGCTTCACACAAATCTGTACATGAACCAAAATCGCTCCAACCACCTTCATACTTCACTAGAAGAGAACGAGGGAGAAGTCGTTTAGCACTAGTCGAGGAATCTGATCGCTTCATTCGGGGGCCCTTATTGCCGAGCGACGCCCGGAACGGGGGCACGCCCACCGTCTTCGGCGGCGTCCTCGACACCGCGCCCGGCCGAAGACGGAAACTCGACGGGGAGGCGGGAGAGTAGAGCGGGAGAGTCGGTCGCAGGTGTTCGCCCCTGAAAGTCTCTTCCCGAAACGATACCGAAGAGAAGTTTGGGGGGAGGACGAATTTGGCTTATCGGTGTCCGACACCTGGGCCCACCCGCCGTCACCGCCGCCCCGAAACTTAAGGGCGCGCGCTTTACACAACACTTGCTGTAGGGGGGGGGGGAGGGGGGGGGGGGAGAGTCGGAACATGGAACGAGCGGAACGAAGTCCGGTATATCGGCTGCACGTGGGGGAGAGGGTGGGTGGGAATCGGAACTGAGGACGGGATAGAGCAGAGGTGCGAAGAGGGGACGCAAAAGAGCCGTTGAGAGCGAGAATGGTAAAAAAAAAATGATTAGGCGATCTCGAATACGGCTATCGAGACGCGCGCCCGTGAACCTACCTCGTGTTTTCCAGCGACTGATGGCGCCGACAGATACCTCTCTCTTTCTGCGGAATATAAAGCTCGCTGAAGATAATTAGCCCCAATAAATGTTCGCGTCCTGATCAAAGTCCCACTCGAAAATAAAACTGTTTCGCGATGGCTCCGTGTTAGTAGATAAAATTTAAAAACCCTGACCGAACGAGGGGTTCAAAAGGACTGGAAAATTGCAAACGTAAAGTTTACACAGGCGGCGATAAAGGACATCTGTCCCATTAGAACCTCATCTTCCTCACATGTATATACATATGATGTGGATACGAAGCCCCAAAAGCGTGTAATAGGTTCATTTGCGGAGCACCCCTTGGGCCAAGCATTTTCATTGCAGTAGGAACAGAATTAGTGATGGTAGGTGATGCAAAACCAAACTCACCGATTTTGTACACGATATTTAAGTCTTCTATTACAAACATGTCGAGGGTGTCGCTATATCTTGACTTCAAAAGAACTCTCAATAAGTCAAACATAAAAAAATACTATTGTAATGAAAACCTAACAAGCTTAACAGTTTAATTTGCCTAATTAAAAAAATCTATTACACGCTTTTGGGGATTCGTATTCACATAATGGGTATATACGTGTGAGGAAGATGAGGTTCTAATGGGACAAATGTTCTTTATCGCCGCCTGTGTAAACGTTACGTTTGCAATTTTCCAGTCCTTTTGGACCCCTTGTTCGAATAACGAAACAAAAATGGTTGTTTAAATCAGAGTTGCCTTTCAGATGGCGGGCCATCCATAAGAGTAAAAACGCATTAGGATAAATACTGTCCAATTAGCTAACAATCAGGTGAGAGAATACTTTAATTAATGAACCTCTACAAGCCGAAGTCAGATCAGCTATCCCACGGGTATAACTTAAGAAGTTTACCATTTCTTTTTTCAATGCAGTTACCGAAGTGAGGATATCGATATCAAAAAGGGATAAGAATCAGTTTTTGTGTAAATGACACTCGTAAGTAATAACAAGCAGTTAAATAGATATGCGCATATCTATTAACTAACGAGATACTTAAAATTGGGGCAGATGGCGGAATGAGAAGTAATCAATTAAATTTGAGAAATGCACCCATATGGATTTTCGGAAAAAATTGGCCACCTCCTTTCTCTGCACATTTTAATTAACCATTGAATAGCACCTTGGTGTGGGAAGTCTTCTGGAGCCAACGTCCGGGATATAGACTATCAAATAGATTGTACATAGAAAATCACAATGAGTTCACTAGGCAAAGAAGAACGTATATTACGATAAATTTTCCAACCTACGTTTCCGGAGCTTAGATATAAAAAGGTGCCTGGATGAGGGGCTCTTATGAAGTATGTTTGAACACCGAAGCATAATTTTAGTAGTGACGATCGGAAATATTAATAAAGGGACATTGAGATAATACAATTGGTGTCGAAAACACATCTCAAGATCTGAAATGAAACTGCTAGAGTTCTATGGTAGCAAAATGGGCTAGTTTTTCCTAAGACGACTAAATAACTTACTGCGAACTCCGATGTGTAATCGTAGATTTTAAGATTAGAATGGCTACGGTAGACACATAAAAGTGACACTGCAGAATGGACGAGTAACCAATCTCATTAATTCCTAATGAATAAATGGACAAACGGAAACCGATTGTGTAGATATGTTTTCACGCAAGTAATCTGCATTTCGGCGTAAGCCGTTTTCACAATGCTAGAAACTTACCAATATGCCATACATCACATTCTAGCACATGACAACATACAAAATAAAATTTTCAAAATTCATTTTCTATAATCTATATGGCGTTTAACAAAGTACGTAGAGTGGAGGTACGGATACCATTCCAATATGAAAACAGAAAACGACTATTACTATCATGACGCAGAAAGCTGTACAAGAGTATAATTTACATTTCACCCTCTAATCTGCTGTAAGAGCTATTGTACGTCAAAGGTTTAGAGAGAGGGGAAGAAGGAATTAGGAAGGGAAGGAATGGACTGGGAGGTAACTTTCGGTACTCCAGCAAATTTCAACCATTTGTGATAATACCGTGGAATTCGGATGTCAGGTAAATTCCATTCGCAGACAACATCCATATTTACAACGTCCTGAGGCCAACGTACCGAATAGAGGACAGGATTATGCTGAATAAGTTCCGTGTTATCATTATCAGGCCAATAAATTTAACCGTATCAGGCTCGACTTGGTGGAAGTTGTCATTATTCATTATGAATAAAAACAGTAATCTTCCACATATTTCAATCTGAGGAAGATTACTAAGTGATATTCATTCATCATGGTTATCAGACTAATAAAATATTCTGCATAAAGAAAGACATAATATACATATGGATATAAAGAAAGTCTACATTAAAACCGCAGCGTATATCGAAGGAAGCTTCAGCTGTTTTAATTTATATCATAACAGAGTTCTAATTGCCGAGCTCATGTGATCCCGTTTCTATACTATGATTTAGTAGAACCATAGAGTAATAACTATGGTTGGTGGTATGGTAAGTGGTATGGTGAGTGATAAGGCTAGTGGTACCGTTCAACCACAGATACTCTATGGTAGAACGATACCACATATCTACCCTTAGGTGAAACGAGCCGTCTTCCAACCATGTTCACTCAAACTATACCATCAGCAATCGAAGAGGATAAGACGAAGTTCGAAGCTAAGCTTGTTTCCAAGTCGTACAAGTTAGAGTGAAGATTTCATTGACTGCAGAAAAATAAGGTGAGACGACCACACAAGGGCCACAAATAAGAATCAAATCATAATCTTTGGCATGCGGGGAAATTACTTTAGTAAAACCATCATGATTCATCGGAATGGAAAAAGAGAAATTTTACGAAAGGAATAGATAATTTTATAAAGGAAAGAGCTTCGAAGGAGAAATAATTAGTCTTTCAAATGGCCGAAGCATTGAGTTACTCGAAGGGCTGTTACTTCACATTTCTAAAGACCTCTGCCCATTCTCCGCGATGAAAGAGACAGCTGTTTCCACATTAAGATGATCTTTTTTTTGCACTTTCTTGAGTCATGGCTGACTCACAGGGCACCATTTCCAGAAAAAAAAATTTTCAGTAGTAAGCAACTTTTTCTTCGACGACACTCAATGTATATGTCAGCAACTTAATAGGAGCGAATGAAAGTACTTTACTCTCGGCTTCCACTGATACATGCATACTTTTTGCATATAAAAATTAATTATTTCCGCTTGGTGGTTGAATGGTTGGTTGAAGCACAGCAGTATACGTGCTATGGGCATATTTCTTAACTTATCGGTGGGCACGTTGGCTAGATTATCTAACAATAATTAATACAAATTTGAGCAATGATACAACTTTCTGTTAAAGGCTGTATTTCAGGCGAACGCAGGCGAACATTTTGTCATCAAAAACACCAATCCCGCAAAACGTCCGAAAGATTCAACATTCATCGTAAGAGCACCGCGGAAGCCGTCGCACTAACTTCGATACAACTTTCTGTTAGCGCCTAAAGTGTAGGCTTATATACTTTTGGTGCTATGCAAATTAGTAAATGAACTCCCAGAAGCATTGGTGACGGTCGACCCCTTAGTGAGGGTAATCCGTCCTCGTACAGAATGCGGGCTGTTAACCCCCGATTAAACTTAAACCCTTATACCACCTTTAAATCTCCACCTCGGGGCACAAAGCAAACGACTATATCACCGCATGGCCGGGAAGGAGACAGCACTCATGAAAGAGGGATATCTGATCCTTAGGGAATAGTAATCATGAACACCACAAACGGTCAAATTGAAAAGCAAAGAAAATTGAAGCAAAGCTTCGACGGTGCATCTACGTAAAAACGACTTTTTCTCCCATCCGTACTTAAAAGGTTCAAGCACACACTCAAGCTGACTTGGTTACAATTGCTTAGGAGTCGTATTTTTTCGGTTATTGCTCATTTGCCATGGCAAAAATTGCTAACCAAAACAAATTATAGGGTAAATAACGCCCTTTCCTGATTCAACAGAACAACAACGCAACTCGAAGATGTGACGCACAGCCATATGGAATACTGCGGTTGTGATAATACAAAGTGAAAACTTTTCACCAAATGGAATTTGATAGTAAAAGAATAAAGATAAATAATCTCCTATGACGCACTGCATGAACCGTTGCAAGTAGCGCTGGGTATTAAACAAATTTATGGAAAATAAAATTAAATGAAAAAATCAAGTGCCAATTTTGTAATATAAGAGCTGTCATTCGCATTCCACACACACACTCCATTCTCATGGCTAATAATCATAAAAGTTACTTCCTACCACCCCTAGTCATGGGCGCACTACCACAGCGTTAAAGACGTGGTAATTTTCTGCTGTAATCTGAGCAATATGCATAAGAACTCATGTTAAAAATATCCAATTTCAAGGGTGTATCGTAGTAAAAATAGTCTGGAAACACCATTTTATTGCCATCTCAGTTTATAAAACGCACTTCAAAGACGCTATGTTCAAGTTTTTAGAAAATCTGATATAAGTGTCCTCAGACCAGAGCTACCTTAACAAAAAAGGCACGACACTAAAATGACACTCGGACTCCACATTGAAAGGAGGAAAAAGGAGACATTGAGAGGAGTGGAACAGTAATGACGAAGAAGATATGACATCATCAGCAGTAATCGACTCTAAAGCCGGTTTACACTCGTTGCCCACCACATTTTCTCTTCAGATAACCAATTCAGGGGACATGAAAATATTTCTTTATCCTAACAACAACAAGCCCACAAAAAAACTACAATGAGGGAGAGAAACTGAAAATTGAGAGTAGCGTGCGTGGATGACTTTCGAAATTCTTCACTCCTCTATTCCGACAGCTGCCTAGAAACTAGCGAGTGACCGCGGGGGAAGCTTCTGCCGCAGGCAGAACGGAGTTCCTAGCTTCTCGTTCTCCCCTATTCGATGGCCCATGGGCGCTAACGAGAAAAGCAGTCGAGTCGACCCGATACAATGCGACACACTGTGTAATGTGAAAAGGGTAACATGGGGAATGGATAGAGGAGAGGGGGGGAAACTATGAGCGACCCGGAGAATGGCAAAGGCCACTTGAATCTGTTGGCCGAGCACTGCTTCACGAGCGTACTCTCTGGTGCTCAGCGTCTCCCTAGCCACTACTAGAGCAGCAGCGATACCCTTCTCCCGTCCGCCTCCCAGTCCCTCGGCGATGCCTCGTGCAACGGGTACCTCATTAAGGGGAACACGCCCAAGGGTGGATCCTTGAGGGACCCGTTTGGATTGTCCCGGGACGGTCTTGTGATCCCCGGGAAGAAGGATTTAACGATGGGGGAGTAAGGGAGGCAGAGGGAGGCGAAACAAGGGCCGATACGGTGTGGTTGAAAGGGCGACGGGTCACGTGGTCGAAGTAATTAGGATAGCGTAAGGTCGAAGAGTGCGAAGGAAGTATGAGTATTCTGCCTACGGAACTGGTGGGGGTTAGGGGACAGGAGAGGTCGCTAGAGGTCAAACGAGAGCATTTAGGTGGCTTAAGAGGTAATCGAGAATCATTGAGGGCACATTTAGGTAAATAACTTTTTAAGTTTGCTGAAAAAATTATTGAACTACGCTTTACTTAAGTGCACCCGTCTATACGGTGGCAATAACCACACATACAGTTGTATAAATGAAGCAAATATTACATTATAAATTTTTCGTATCGATGAAAGCATTGCTATGGTTTGGATTTACGGCGCGAAGCTCGAAATTAGAGGAAGCGACAGTAAAATTGCACATTTTAAAAAGCAAATATGTGGTTTTAACTCAGCATGAAACCTTAATAATTGTTGGCAACAATTATAGTAATATGAGACGTATTATTTCTTATTCAGGAGAAAATCTTTACATTTATAGTCGAAATATTTCGAAATAAACGTAAAGTGCCATAAGAGTACGTGTAAAAATATCATTATGGTAGTTTGAGCGAAATATCATTTCACCTAAATATCAAGAAATTGGCCCTCATTTCAAAGAAAGTCATCTCACCATTCCAAAACTACTATAATATCAGCCCCTTACCGAACTACTTCCGATATTTTTGGAGATAAATACCAGCCCTTTCACTAAGCGAAAAATACCAGCCATTTTGCATGGGAAATGGAACGTGTATGACTACAGAGAGACCTTCTTTAAAACATGAGGAATTTCTAAGACATCTCGTCAAAACATCAACTGTGTGTAGTTTGTATGTTTTCTAACTATTTTAAAAATTAATTATATTTTTACCGCAGTTTTTTTTCAGAATCAAAAACAGACCTTACGTTCTGAGGGAGCTTCGAACGTACAGCGCAAAAAATATTAGTCAGTATAAAGGCTTATTCAGATAATTTTATTTAATTACTTAAATTCCAGTCATATAATTTCACCATCCAGTAATATGATTTCACAATTAACATTACAATGTTTACATCATGCTTCCTACAGCTGCTGAAATACGTTAAATTCGAATAATGTCTACGCTACGACTCGGAAACTATCTCGCTCAAACTACCTTGAGTCGTCAAGAAACCGAATCGGTTACATGCATTTTTTTCACTCTTATCTAAACATAACACTGATAAGTACACCCACGCAAACTTTCCAGCAAATATGTTCACAAACGAAAATCGCTCCGACCACCTTAATCTGCTCTCCACACGACACCTGAGAGGAAATCGGTATCCAGTTGAAAATTCTCCGCCAGAGCCGGGACTGTCAATAAGGTTGAAATAACCATACATACTTACATACAAATCACGCCGTTCCCTTTCGGGGTAGGCACAGTCACAAAGTTTCACTCATAAATACATATTTGTACACCTAACTCTGCTCCAATAATTTCCTCCATACTGACCTATCCTTGCAAACCTCTTTTGCCTCATTTACCCCCATCCACTGCTTCATACACGCCCTCCTGTTTTTAAGACTTCTAATATTCCTCCTAAGAATGTCCTCAACCACAACTTTCTCGGCCTACCTCTACCTCTCGCACCATTCATTTCTCTATTATATATCTGTCTCGTTATTCGACTCTCATCCATTCTCTCAAAATTGCCAAACCAACGACGCAGTTGGTGCGCAAAAAATAAACCTTGAAATTACACGGTGTGAAACACAATAACAACTGACACATGAGAGAAAAGCGTATTTTTATATCTACTACTAATTCCATTTAGGCTAAGAACCGTTATGAAAATTTAACTGCCATAAAAGTTAGGTACCTCACAGATTGAATTTCTGAGCCATAACCTAAATTCTACACGGCCCGAAGTGAAAATGATATAGCTCGATAAATTTGTGAACTCATTTTTGACTTTACAGTTACGTGAATTGTCTCCAATCAGTTTCTTTGACCATAATATCCAGCCTCTTGAGTTCTAGAGAAAATTTTTCGCTCGAAGCATAATAATTATTTAATCTCTTTCCTCGAATACCAATACATACATACACACATACCAATCACGATGTTCCCTTCTGGGGTAGGCAGAGTCACCAAGTTTCACTCATAAATGCATATTTGTACACCTAACTCTGCTTCAATAATTTCTTCCATACTGACCTATCCTTGCAAACCTCTTTTGCCTCATTCACCCCCATAAACTGCTTCATACATGCCCTCCTGTTTTTAAGACTCCTAATATTCCTCCTCCTAAGAATTTCCTCAACCACAACTTTCTCGGCCTACCTCTCCCTCTCGTATCATTCATTTCAGTCTTATATATCTGTTTCGTTATTCGACTCTCACATTCCCACATTCATAAAATAACCATACTAGAGAATTTAACCCACATTCATGAAATAACCATAAAGTAGCAATATGACTGATGTAAGAATTATGCATATAAAATTGCGCCATAATTAAAGCATCTTTACAACTTCGGTTAACGGCGCAGAACTCAAGAGCTTAAGCGAAAAGCATACGTAAATATGCGTTTTAATGCTATGCATTATACATCTACGAATAAAAATTACCCCGCAAGCCACCTCAAGGTTGTTTGGCAGGGGGTGACTTATAACCAATATGCACTACAGCGAAAAAATTAACATTCTGTGAACATGCACTGCATTATGGTTATGCCAAAAATAATAAAGAAACTACAAAATGAATACCTAATGCAACTACGAGGTGTGTTCAAAAAATACCCGGAATGTTTAAATTTCGCGCGTTTGGAGAGTCCGATTGTAAAAAAAAAATTTATTGTGTTGGTATACATGCCCCTGAAGTATGACACAATTTTCAGCTGTGTTCATTGTTTACTTTAACTGTGGCAACCGCTAAGGTAAGACGTGTTTTCATGAGATCGGCGATTTTCGATTGTTAAAAAAAAATGGATCAAAGAATTTGTATTAAGTTTTGCGTAAAAAATGAAATAAAGTGTAACAAAGTGTGCGAAATGTTAACAAAGGCCTATGGTGAGTCTGCTATGAAAAAAACAAGTGTTTACGAGTGGTATAAGCGTTTCCAAGATGGCCGTGAAGACGTTGAAGATGACGAACGCCCCGGACGCCCCAGCACATCAACAACCGATGAAAACGTGGAAAAAGTGAAAGCAGTGGTTATGAATGATCGCCGAATCACAATCAGAGAAGTTGCTGATGATGTTGGCATATCGATTGGCTCATGCCATGACATTTTTGCGAACATTTTGGGTATGAAACGCTTGGCAGCGAAATTTGTCCCAAAATTGTTGAATTTTGAACAAAAACAGCGGCGAATGGAAGTTGCTCAGGAATCACTAAATGAAGTCAACGTCGACTCAGATTTGCTCAAAAGAGTTATAACAGGTAACGAAACTTTGTTACACTTCATTTCATTTTTTACGCAAAACTTAATACAAATTCTTTGATCCATTTTTTTTAACAATCGAAAATCGCCGAGCTCATGAAAACACGTCTAACCTTAGCGGTTGCCACAGATAAAGTAAACAATGAATACAGCTGAAAATTGTGTCATACTTCAGGGGCATGTATACCAACACAATAAATTTTTTTTTTGACAATCGGACTCTCCAAACGCGCGAAATTTAAACATTCCGGGTATTTTTTGAACACACCTCGTATGTAAACGTGATACAAGAGTCATGCAGGGAACATGTAGAACTTGGTGTTAGCACCACTCGGCAGGTTTAGAAACATGCATTAGGGAGCACATCAATTATACAGCTACACTACCTGTCAGATAACTTACTTCAAAGCATTAAAGCAGCCATTATGGTCTATTATTGATCGCAGGAAAAACGGCATTTTAAACCTTTCTGTTCGACAAAATATTCCCCTTATTTTATTCTCATGATCTGATCTGCCGTAGTATGTTGGAGTTCGTAAGATATATTCATATTTGTTAGGAAACGTCATGGAAATACGAAACGTATTATTACTTTATGTATTTATTTTGCGTTTACTGGAAAACCTGTGCGTAAATGTAAATGAATCATTTCGAAACATATGCCAAGTGCCATAAGGCTACGGGTTTAAATAGCACTGAATTGCCAAGAAACCAAATCATAAATATGCAATTTCTTCATATTTATCATTACATGTTTACACGTAATAAGTACACATATGCGAAGTTGCACGCAAGTCTGCCCGCTCTTGGATATCGCACCAACCAACTTAAGTCGACACTCCAGCAAAACAATGCAATTGCTAAACGGTGACACCCGCAAGAAAACAGCTCGAACAAGCGTCATTGATTTTTCATGAAACATCTCGTTATTTAGACCACCATGCGGGTAGCGGCTACAGAAGGAGTAAAAAGACCTGCTTTTTAACATACGAGTGAGACAACGTGATCAAGCAATACGAAGTGAAAATAAGACGGGGATATTCTCTAGCAGAAAAAAATCGAAAAATAAAAATGAAAATCAGAACTAGTCGAAGTGAAATATAACACAAATTATACTGAAAAGCGCCTCGCACACGAGAAACCATGTCAGTCAATATTACCAGCTGATCAATCTGAGTTTCGATTCCTGATTAATTTTCTTAATTCAAATACATTAAATTGCATCACTTCAAACGTTGCAGTAAAATAACAGAGAGAGAGAGAGAGAGTCTGTTCAATAAAAGTAATATGACTTTTAATTGATATATCCATGAAAATCGAGATTGAAACATGTAAGATTAAACTTAAGCTTGGGTGGAGAGGGTGTCCTTGCATGCATGTGACAATTTTATGGACTAGAATTAAACTTATCATGGAAATAGGAAAAAAAGAGTAGTTCGCATAGACGTATCTGTGAACGACAAATAATTTACAAATTAATATCCCCATCAGATTCTACAACTATGGTGAAATATAGTCCGAGGGAACTTTTAATTGAAGTTTACCCTGGTATAAATCACAAGAGGACTCGAGATGGATTATTTTCCTCCCACATGGTGAAATAATGGCGAAAATAAATATTTAAACCATAAATGTTCGCGAGAACACACTGGAGGGCAACACAAAGGATTTCCTTTCAAATTTAACGACAGTATTTAACTGCTCGTAAAGAAAAACCACAACCATAAAAATAACAATACCTTCCAGTAGCTGAGTACGTGATTTTATAGGCAATTTTCGGCAAACGCCAAACCGTCGGCTAAAATTAAAGGGCAGTTGTTTTGAACCACCACTGACAGCGCCACTGAGCTGAATCCAGCGGAATTTTATGGCCTGCGCTCAAAAAGAGTTGAGATGGACAATATACGAAGAACTCCGACGGGAGGGGAAAAAAACATTCGATTTCACCCTAATTCCTTCTCCGACAGCACTAAATGGAAGCCAAGAAAAACGTTAACGAGGTAGTCGGAGCAATAAATGACGATTGCACTCGCTTCCGAGGAAAACGAAATATATAATCCCGGCCTTCTTGGGAAACACTCGGGAATGACGCATTCCTTGTCGACACCCCTTTCGAGAAGGAGGAGGAGGATCTGTTACGTTTGCGGAGGCTTTCGAGAGGATGCCAACGGACGGGTGGGGAAAGGTCGCTCTAGTGTCGCGGTATTGTGACTTCGAAGGGGCTTTGGAAAGGCTGTGGAGGTGGATGGGGGCTCCAGAAGTCAAGCACGCACGCCCCTAGAGAAAGCACTTCGCAGCACAAGCTAGAGAAGTTCTTGACCTGGTGCTTGGGTGTTAACGCCATCCCCTCTGGGTACTCCACGTTACGAATGCTGGGCAATAATGAGGTCGGAACGAGAAAATAATGGGGGACAAGGCATATGAAAAAGATCAAAATGGGGCAGAACAATATTGAATCAGGTCCCGAGGAGCAGGGCTGACGTGGCAGGTGAGAGGGGTGTGAGGAATAGCATTGAATACATGCCTTGGAATAGAAACCTGAAAACGCTGGGAAGGCGGCATTGGAAGTAGATGAAGGTAATAACGAAAGCTGAGAATTAATCGTAAATGCCAGAGCAACTTTAATAGTTTATCGTTAGTGTACCCACCAATATTTGTGGGTATGTGCGTACTTTCAGTACTATGCCAATGCATGACCCTATTACCTACTGAACTATAATATTAAAATAAATAAAAGTCAAATGTGGGGATACAAAGGAAAAAATGGAATTAAAAATTGAAACCGTTGCTTAATCTAAAGAGTATAAATTACAGTGAATCAATACGTATTTCCTTTGTAATCATTTGGAACCATTCTCGATTTTTATCTTTATGTCTATTTCACTGAAACAAATATGGTGTGGCAACGAACTTCTTTCTAAATGAAGCATAAGATTTATATAATTCAATATTCAATATGATTTAATATTAAACTTTCTACCGCCATCATGATCATCCACTCATGCAGATAATCTCAAAATTAGGAGCAAAAAAGGTTAATCATAAAGATCTTCGTAATTCGAGAAAATTTATACGATGCATTACCCATTAAAAGCAACAATAACAACGTTAAGTAAATCCACACTTATAATCAAAGTAAGAAAAAGCATTGAAAACCTTTCAGTACACACCGTTGGTAAACTAATGGCTTTGATTAACGGTCTAAGCGAAAAACTAATAGAGAAAATGTGCACAGAATAATTGCTATGGCATTCTAATAATTTATTCACCTTATTTTTCCGGATAATTACGCATGTCAATGGAAGTTTAAAGCGCGATCACTCTTTTTAAATATTTCAGCGTAACAGCGAAAAAATAACTGACCTGAAAATCTGAAAATGAAACGGAATAACTTGAGATTCACTCCATCAAGGTGGCAAGAGTAAGAGGGAGAATTATATCACATAGAGCACAGAATATTCGAACCTATTTGTGAAAATAGAAGCGAGATCACGATATAAACTATAGTTTAAAATTCTGAAGAAAAGAGAACATCTTCCCGGCCTTAAACCTGATAGTAGGGCCTTCTGATTCAAACTTAATAATTGAGATATCTATTTATTTGATAAAAGGATCACATACAGCATAAAGCCATTTTAAAGTGAACATATAACAAACAAATAAGGACACAAACGTAAAAACATAAAAAGAAGAAAGTAACAAATAATAATGAAACATGGGGAGAATTATTGAGATACGAAAGACGCTTGGCCATTCCTTAGATATAAATTCCGAGAGCATCAGTCGTTACGATTTCCAGGTCACCGAGTAATATACCCAGCTACATAAGTGCACTCACACCTGATACGAGATTATAAACCTCGGTTAACTAACCACTAAAAGACGAAAAATAATTCCTAAGCCAACGTGACAAAACAGACGGACGAAACTATGGTGAATGAAAAGGGTGACAATTCTTCACCTTAAAACACAGCAAATGCCACAAAAACGAAAAAGTTAATAACATAAATGAAGCTGTTGGTATCACTTGTTTATGTTCAATGGGCGCACGCAGATGAGACAATAAACGTACCAGCCGTCCCACGTACACTCGAGGTTGGACCTCGGCTAAGGCTACGTAATACACGTAGCTTCAATTAAACCTTAAACAACCCAAAGGAGTACTTGTTGCCCGAGTACCTACCACCACGGATGCATCGCAACAGCGCGAGAGTCATACACGAGAATTATCCTCGATAGCTACGATATGTAAGGGCACAAAATAAACCTCTGAGAGCTTCCGGGAAACGCAAGAAAATCGCCCCGGGGTTAGAGCCTTCGATCCTCCCGACTCTCTCAAATGAAGCGGCCTTTTCAAGGGGGGGAAGCAGGGGGAAGGGTCTCGAGGGTCCAATTCTGACGATCCGAGATGTTCTCGCCGCCAGGCGACGGAGGTCACGGCTCTCGCCCGAGGCGCTACCGGGTGCCAAAGGGCGCCCATCCTTCCCACGCCTATATCGTCATATTCATCCCCCGTTTACACTTCGGATCGCCACCAGCCACGCACGCATTTATACGAAGCGAGCACGCAGGCCATAACCACTCACCATCTTCCACCGATTACTCCACTCCCATATCAGACACCCCTCACTTCACATCAAGAACTGATTCGACATACAGAAAAGTTTACCGTGAAATAAGCAAAGACGCGGACTTTAGAAGTTTTGCGATCGAACCTTAACAACGATCATTCGTGGTGCCAGGATTTTTATATAAATTAGAATTAAATTAGGATAAAATCTTTGTAAATGCACCACAGTTCACTTCCTCCGAAAGTCGTCACACAACTGCCATACCTATACTTTGGGAGGAGTGAACATGAAATCTTCAGATACAGTAAAATAACTTGGAATTACCTTAACTTCTGATATATCGTAGGGAACACACATACGAAACATATGCGGCAGAGCATTAAAGAAACTAGGTTTTGTTAAGCGTATAATAGGAAGGTCATCGGATGAAAAAGTAAAAGATATGTGCTACTTCGCTCTGGTTAAGCCACACCTCGAATGCGCCGCGAGCATTTGGGTCGCTGGTCATATAGATTTATTCAAAAATATTACTAAAATATCAAGAGAAGGTGCACGCTTCGTCAAAAACTGCTACGAACGAACATAGTGTCTCACAACTTTTCGAGGGATTAAGTCCATAGAGACAAGGAGGCTACACACTAGGCTTAGGTTGCTTGAGAAATTCAGAACTGGTGTGTTTCAGAGCGACACAGAGAATATTATCATGACGCCTAATGACATCTCTAGGTCTGACAGAAGCGATAAAATAGGAGAGATACATTTCAGAACTAACTGGTACAAAAACGAGTTCTTTCCGCGCACAATAAGTAACCACAATAAAATCTGAGCTCCACTAAATATACTCCCATAATACGCGTCACCATTTCACCTCTCAAAACCTTAACATCTTTACACGGAAGGTGACCTAACACCCCCTGCCACACGCCCATGTGGCGAGTAGTATGTAGATTTAGGAGTTACCGAGCTCGTCCCGATATTGCTAATTTAACTGAAATGAGGAAATATGATCATTTAACATGTACGGGACTTTTTTTCCTTTATAACAAAGTTATTTTGCAATACACACGTGAACTCAAAATAAATTAATTGTGATTAATTTTCGAAGTTTTTGTTGCGTTTTTTCCATACATAAATTTTCCATACATTTCCACATGTTTGCGCCTCTACTATAGCGTTTATTGAATTTCAATAGCATATTTTCTTCACACTCAATTAGCCACTGACGGAAAATGGCTAAACAAAAAAAAAACATCGTCTACCGCCGTGTTACGATATAGTACGATAGAAAGAAAATTGTCTCCAAATAAGTTATGTAAAAATCTTCTGCCGTTAGCAGCTTTTTGCCAACAGCACCTAAATATGATACTTTGACGCACTTCTTCAGGAAAGCTATTTTACGGACAAGCGGCTGGTTTGCTCATATAGAGAGTTGTCCGGCCATTGTTGTCATTGCTTCGCCAAACTATCCATCGCGAAGGGCTGTTTCAGTCGCTTACTCGCCAAATTTTGTCTGATTTTATCTTACGTAGGTACCTATGGAGCCCACAGTGTCACAAGCTGCTATCAGCTTTTCAGGGGACAAGTGCTGCATGTTAATCTTTCAGCTCGTTCATATAACATGAATAGAATGCCTACGCGCCATTAAGGCGAAAGACGGCGCATTCACCGAGTGGACTTGAAGCAATATAAAATCAAAAGAATAATACTCTTTATATATTCAATACTTTATTGAGTACCTCGACCGATTTTGACGCTATGATTCCATCATTATCAAGAGGTTTACCACAAAGAATTCTCGAGAAATCTCAATTTTCTGTAGTTTGAAGTTTGATATCACAAAACTAAAGACGAAAAACATTTGCGTCTCTTTGTAACTGAGGTTCTCGATTAGCATCGCCGATTTCAACATAATACAGGCGAATTATTTTCAACAGTACCATTAAAAATTAAAGACGTATCCTTGAGGAAACTTAACTTAGTTCTCATACTACCATTACAGGAATAAAATCCACAGGACGATTTCAAGGCCAGAATTCGAGTATTTTTTGTAAATTGTATTAAAAATGATTACGTTCACGTAGTTATTAAAATAAAGATTGGCTTGACAAAGTGGAGGCAGACCTTAACGCCCACTAAGTTCAAGTAAGAGAATTTTCACACGCTACAGTCAAATAGGAGTAATAATCTCGTCCAGAACCGCCTACAGTTTTCAAGAAAGCTCTGTTATCAAGAATAGAGAAAAAATGAAAAGGAAGCATATGAAGTGTCACACTCGCCGTTTCAGGTTTCTAAACGCGGACAGATAGTTAAATTAAAAACGAGAGGATGACGAATATCAAAATTTGGTCACTCACAACGTAGCATGTCTTAAAAATGACGAACCAACCGCTCCTGAGATTACTTGTCATTAAAAGAATTTTGCTAGACAAAAAGGTCCGACGTGGATGGAGAGAAAAACATTATGATGAGCTCAGCAACTACCAGACGGCAAAAGGAAAAATCAAAATCAACACAGAGCAACTGAAAAAATACAACTGCCCAAATAGCGATATATTAACTCTTTGCAAGCACGAAATCATTCTGAATAGGAAAAAACACTATATCCGACACTGATTTGCCCACACTGGTCTCAATGGCATCGGGACCTATTTACCGGGTCCTGGGACATATCGGGACGTCGGGACCTATCGGGTCCTAGGTTCGACTTCCTCCTCGGTGAGTTTTCACCAGCCACGGGAATAAAATAATATCCGACCACAGGTGGTTGGCAAGTGCCAAGGTAAATGGAGCAAATACAATGACGATGACAATTTTTCTTGAAATGATCTCGAAACGACAAACGAAAAACTGAACTAAAAGCCAAGTGAAAGATTCCCAAGTATAGCCCGGAAAAAGAATTCATCATACGTTTTTGCTGACGAATCGGTGTACCTAACACATTTTTCTTTTACTTTCCAGGAACTAGGACCAGTGAAAGCAGTATTTTGGAAAGGAACAAAAACCAAGTTATACAAACCAATTATTACACATTTGTATTGATTCAAATGCTCGATTTCAAGATTTGGAGAGGTAGAGAAGGTAGGCTCCAAACTTTAGGGAGACAAAAATTAGCAGAAAATAAAGAAAAGTTCCACCAAGCACGCACTGAGCACGACAACAAATACGGCTCAGAGACTTTAAAGTTCACTTTATGGAAGTTCCCATACTTTTCGCTACATGTTAATTATTTCCCTATCGTTCTCAAGCCAAGAAACATGAGGCTACTTCCTGCCGTCGCCTAGGATTTCAACTAAAGGCCCACAAAGCTTTCTAAACCTTTCAACAAACCCAAAGTGGCACACTCAGGAGCGATTCTGAGATAAGTTTTCGGACCATGGGATCAAATAAAAGGAAGAACTGTTTCCCCACTATTTTCCGCAGCAAGCTACGCTAAGCCATTAATGCACGTTTCCTCAAAAAACGTCCACTTAACAACAACTGCTACACTCTACGGATTCCGCCGAGATAACACTTTAAAGTGAAGTAAACCTCCCTCATTGCCCACGCGCATATTCAGGAAAAGACAAAATCCTTCATAGTTATCTCCAATTCAAATGAACTACAGCTGTGGAGCCCTTCTTATCACTCCGCTTCTTAAGCTAAAGCCAAAGTGCACCGGCTAAGAAAGGCATATAGTCGCAAGGATACGAGAGACACTTTTTGAAAATTGAACATATCTTCGAGATTTAATTAATTATTAAATTTATTTAAAAAAAACCTTCAAAAGCTAATTTTAACTGGAAAAACTAAGTTAAATATTTACAAGACTGAAATACAACCAGTGTCCCTCTACGGCTTAGAAATTCCTTGATGCAAATACATGCAGAGGAAACTGATTACATTTGAAAATTAAGTTCTCAGAACAACAATAGGACCAGTAAAAGAAGGTGAATAGAGGCGCATCAGATCAAAAAAGGACTACGAGAACTATTTCCATATCCTGATATTATAGCTCTAGTTTTATCAAGACAACTGAAATGGAATGGAGGACGATTTTTTCGTCCGCAGACGTGTCTGCAGACGAAATTATTATGGTCGCTCATTGTGCGCGGACAGAACGAGTTTTTGCACCGATCTGTTCGGCAATATACCTCTCTTATTTTATCGCTTCTGTCAGACATAGAGATGTAGTGAGGCGTCATGATAATATTCTCTGTGTTGCTCTGAAACACACCAATTTTCAATGCCTCAAGCAAACTAAGCCTAACGTGTAGCCTCCGAGTATCTAGGGTAGCCTCCGAGTACCTTAATCCCTCTAAAATTTTAACAGGTAGACCAGAAGGAAAAAGACCCTTGGGAAGACACAGACTGAGGTGGTGGGTCAAAGTCTGAAAAGGCATGAGAATGATTGGAAGCTCCACAGCGGCGAGAGAAGACAGAAAGATAACCTAAAACTGTTGGTGAGGCCCAAAACCTATAATGGTTTAAGTGGCCATGGAAGTATGTATTTAATCAAATTTCTCCAAGAAGTTCAAACCATTCTCCACATATTCAAAATGTAAATTTAAATGCACGACAATCGAGAGGGCACGGATTGCAGAGGTGACTATAGTACTAGCTTCTCATTTTGAAGGTCCAAGTTCGAATCCCCAAAAGAGGTCGATGTTTTTACTGGGATGCCCGTTCGTGCTAGATAGCTATGAAGAGAGCATTCAAACAACAGTACTGCTTCCCATACGAGGGAGGTGAACTAAAGTACTCCAGATTTCTCAGCATGCTTCCTCAATTGCCAAAACAACCTTTCCCGGTCTACCCACCTATCCCTAATTGCGATATGAGTTTAAACGTGACACCCAACAACAGGTTTTTCACAAATTTTTCTCTTCCAAATGATGAATTTACTATGGAGCATGATATAAGTTTTGGCTATGAAGGTATGGTAAAGAATATCACTGCAGTGGGGAAGTAATTCTTTGTCACTTGATCAAACCGTTAAATTCTGCTTAGAAAGACTGTGTTTGGCGCTAAAAGGACAAATATCCAGCCGAAAGAATTAATTTGAAAGAAGCTACTGTGACAGTGAGCGATAGGCATGCATAAATACAAAAGTAACGACTTTGTGAACATAAAGACAACTTAAATAGTGAGCCCTTAAATAGAGATAAATAACATGAAGACTAAAATTCTAGTATGCGGAAGAGAGAAACAATGTAGAAGTGACCCTGAGAGGAAAGAAATTAGAGCATGGAGATTCATTCACCTATCTCGGAAGTACCATCATGTGGGAAGGAAGAAGTACAACAATAAAAGGACCAAATGGTACACCATAGAGAAAAGAAGAACAAGATGGATTGGACACACCCTGAGACACAATGGGTTTGTGAAGACATAATTGAAGGCAAAATAGAGGGAAAATTCCCCAGAGGAAGACCAGGTATAAGATCACGGACAGAAATAAAGAGGAAAGTACACAGGAAGAGATACCAGTAGATAAGGGAACTAGCATTGGATAGGGAAGGGTGGAGGGCTGCAGTCAACCAATCTTAGGATTGAACGACCAGAGATGATGAGTAGGTATACCAAAAGACGGCGCCGAGAGAAAGGCGAATGATGAAATAGAGAGCATAGTCATCATAAAGACGGTAAAGAGGGTAAGGAAGGGTAGGGGATGGACAACTTAGCGTTCTGACCTTCGTTTCGAAAGTGACTGCTGGAGAACTTGAATGCACAAGACTTACCGGCGGCTTTTTCTTTTTACATGTAAAAGATGTGGGTTTCGAAGCCCAGGCACCCTTGCCGCGGGGGCCGAAATGGCTCAGGTGTCCAAAACACACTCCACCTTCCGCCGCACAATCTTCTTCGCACTTCCTTGACCTCGCTAATTGTCAAGAAATGTCGCTCCGGATGCGACGGCGGAAACAACACATCGAATGGGAGGGGGTGGCACATCATTTCCCCATTAGGGACGGAGCCGAGGGAAATTGAACCTGTGGAACGAATGGGCACTGCTAATGGGCGCAGAAGGCAATAAGTGGACTGGGGTTGCGCGGACGGAAGGACCGACAAGTCGGAGGCAGAGTGCGCGACACCGGCGAGGAGAGAGCACGTGTGCGGCCACCGCACAAGTGCTTCCAATCGCTAATCTAGCGAGACAAAAGTCATTTTTGTAACTTTCGGGAAAACAGTCACTCCAAATGTAGATATATCGTCAACTAATTGCTTTATCGTGAATTATGGATTTGGCAAGGATTGATTAAGTTAAAACAGAGTTGCACTATCGTAAAGTTATGCGTCGAGAGCGCCGACCCTCCGCCCAGATCCAGACGGTGTCTGATCCGTTAGTGTTTACAAGTGTCTGCATAAAAGCTCAAAAGAAAGGAACTATAAATTCTAACAGGATATTTGAGCAAACTGTATGTGGTAATGAACACCGTGACATTTGTTCAAACACGAGCACCTTTGAGTCCTAGGTTTATTATATTATTCCCTCTGTCTCAGAACCTCCTCTTCTCCCCCTTCAAATATTTAAATTGACTTTAAAAAAATATGTGCTGAGATAAAGTTACAAAACCTTCAGCAGTATGTAAGAGAGTCTCTATAGTTACAAATATATCCTGCAGTTGATGCCCATATTAGAGCCTTTTCGAATAATTCCGCATTTGTCCCATAAAGTTTGTCAACTAGCGCCATCCTCAGGGCACTAGGGAGCGAGAAAGGGAATTACAAACCAGGACGAATCCAGGCATACCGGGAGAAGCAGGCACATGGTAATCACTGCAGCCCTCCATTCCTACCAATCTCACGCCAACTTCTTAACCTCCATGAAATTTTCTTTCCCTACATCAATTTCAATGATGTGGGTTACCCGAAAAACAACAATGATTGACATCAATTTATATTTCTTCGGGCGAAACACTAAAGTATGTAGCACTTCTTCCACAGGTTTAATTTCTCTGGAACAACGGTTTGACAGCTGAAACGCGTTGTACTAGAGAAATTAAAGCTGTGGAAGAATGCTACATACTTTAGTGTTTCATTATGATATCCTTCCACTACATCTCGCCGGACACAGTTACGTTCATTTCTTCAGGTGCGTGTCTCTTAAAATACGAAGAATTTTGGCTCAGCTTTTCAGAACTAATACATGTCACTCAATTATTTTCCGCACATTGATTCCCGATCATGGTTTTCACAATAACTGTCACTATCAAGGTTCGTCAACATTAACAATACTGTACATTCATTTGAATCATAGGTACTTTCGGCATGGTTGACAACCTAATTTATGCAACGATAAGGTACTAATGCTTAGATATAATGGAGGATGCTAAAGATAAAATGGATGGACCAAATAAAAGATGATGAAGTGTGCAAAAGAGTGGAAGAGGAAAGGAGACCATATGGAACACCATACAGAAATTAAGAACAAGATGGATTGGACACACCCTGAGACACAATGGGTATTTGAGGAACGTAGTCGAAGGTAGAAATGGATGGTCCCCAGAGGAAGACCTAGGAATAAGTTCATGGTCCGAATGAAGAAGACAGTACATAGGGAAAGACACCAAAAGGTAAAGGGACTAGCATTAGATAGGGAAGAGTGGAGGGCTGCAGTCAACCAATCATAGGATTGAACGACCAATGAAGGTACAAATTTCTTTTTTAAACAATCGATTAAGATTAAACTCGTTGTAAAATACGGCACGCACTCAACGTCTAAAAGGTCGAAAAGGCTGAGGACAACATTTTATTATGACTATACAATCTATTTACCTCTTGGTCTTCATCGTGAGGATTTCTATTTTTCCCCCTGGCACAGTGCTAAATAATCTTAACGATCAAACCTAACCTTAGAAAATTGTATCAAGAAATAATATACAAGAAATAAAATAAAAAGAGGGGACAAAAATGACTCACACTAAGAAAGGAAAGGTTCCAATGGACTGGTCACAGGAGCCATTACTACAAGGCAAAAGTCATGTTTAAATTGGCTTTCTTCAATTTAATACCTAAACATGAATATCCTCCAATGATGAATAAGGGACAACCAGCAACAATAATTGAAGAAATTCAACAAATTTACTAAACAAACTTTTACAAATAACACAGGATAAAAAGAACAACCGTCATCACCGGGTAATTTGTAAAAGTTTGACTAATAAATTTGTTACACCATAGAATACCACGAAGTTACTGAACACACAGTTTCAATAAATTGAGGAAATAGTAACAGTTATTGAATCTACCAGGGAATGCCGTGGAACTTCCGCTTGCGACTTCGCTCGCTCCGACTCCACAACACCTCCCCCATATAAGGGTTGCCAACGGGTGTTTCCAAACCCTTTCCCAGGGTTCCCACACTCCGTAACCCCTTCTCCCCTCATCAAGCACACTCATTTTCCCGTCTCATCCGCCGAACATGACAATTCGTTTTGTGAGGGGAGAATCATTTGCATTTCACCGCTCACGTGACAACGGCAGGAAGGGCGGCGCGGAAAGCCACGGCGGGTCCCGCCGCCGTCGCGAGTGACGGCCGTCTCAATGCTGGGAGCGCAATGAGTAAATGCCTAATTGAGCAGTACCCACGACATTTAAATGCTCAAAGGCAGAAATACGACGCGAAGAGGATTGACCTTCATCCCCTACAGCCAGGATGACTGAACGCGATAAGGTAAAGAATCAAATTAGTAAGACAAATATGCGAGTTAGAAAACGAGACGCGCGCAGAACACCGAGTAAAAAACGACCTCACGAAGCGACTCTCAGGCAAGCTGATGTTCACTTACATTTACTAAGTAGGTATATGTAGTCTCAAGGACCGCGGGAGCACTACCGACAAACCACTGTAAAAGAATTATTCGAGGTATTTTGAAAAAGAGCCGTTTCGAAAGATCATTCCCACTCTTTCTACATCTAGGGTTGCTTCCATTGGGGCATTTATATATTTATAAGATTCTACGATGTTTTTACATCAGAAGTGGTAACTCGGGAATATTTCTGTGCCTGCCTTCTCCCTTCACCCTAGGCTACGTACAACCAGTACACCCTTATCCAAACCAAAATTGACGTTATTTAAACGATGTTTTTTGTATGTAGGACCAAAGGTGTACAATTTATTACCCATTCATTACACATTCATTACACATTCATACATTGAATCTAATCTGTAAAAATACTATCGAAAAATGTACAGTCTTGACTTCTTGCCAATGAGAGTTTAGAGGAAATATTATTGTAAATGCGTTTGAAATAACTATATAAACTGTCAATTTGTAGCTTCTTAAAGTACTCACACTGTTAAGTAGTTGTCTTGGTCTCACTACATGAGCTATACGTATGTTTAAGTGTAAGCATAACATGTTATCACTTTAAATTAGCCTTTAAACAGGTTCACCTTCAAGGCTGCCTAAAGTCACTCGGAACTAGTCATTGTGAATGTATTTTGTGTTGGAGTAATAAACATTATTATTACTTTATAGGTATGTGTATCATTCTCTGTCAGTTTAATGAAGACTAGTTCTCTCATCCGATTCCAATTCAAATTAACTAACAAATCATTTCATCACATTCAAGTTAGAAAGAGTTCTAAATTTCGATTCGAAGAGAGAAAACCATTGACTCAGACGTCTCCTAGTTCTTTCTCACGCTGACTCAGAGCAAAGCGGAAACATTTCAGAACTTAGGGGTGCATTTTTGTTATGGTGCATGCTCCAAGAGAAAAAATTGATAATATCATGATATTTGCAAACTACTTACGGGCTTAGGCCAGTCAATGTGGAAGTGAATACAAAAGGCACTGTCAAAGAATCTACCTCTACATGTTTAGAAGAGCGCAAGAAGCTAAAATTGAAGATTTTGTGCAAGAAATTGTAAGTAAGTATGAAAAACAAGTACAGTGAAACCCCTCTTAACGACCACTCCTATCAAGCGACCACCCCTCTCAATGATCATTTCTCATCGGAACCGTCGGTGGTCGCTTAATTCAGGTTTCACTGTGCGTGTACATCAAATTAATATGCATAGACATTTTCCATGAGCAGCTAAATTATGAGGAAATAAACGCCATCTGTATAGGTTTTAACAAAATCATTGCTTCAAGATTATTTCCATTTTTTTGCCAATTAGCCGCCCGTCCATTTGCTCCTAGAAACTGAACCCCTGTCGAACGACCACCGTTCTCAACGACCATTTTTCAGCAGAACCGTCTGTGGTCGCTTAATACAGGTTTCACTGTACACCTAAGTCGCAGGAAATTTGTGGAAATTTAAAAACGGGGTGAAATACTAAATAGGAAAGCGTTTTCAAAAACCGTGAAAGGGTGTGGCTCCGATTTTCAAGCATTAAGGATCACAAAATATAAAGGTACCGGTAAAGAATTGCTTAACAATGTCCACAACCCTGGAAGTACTGGCAGGGTGCCGGCACTCAACGCTTCTAACTGGAACAACTGGTGCAAAAATCATAGCGCACGGCGATCAAGAACATATCGGCGCAAAGCAAAGTCAGCGAAGGAAAGTGATCAACGGAAAAGGAAATCCACGGCAAAATCAAAAGTCACAGGACAAATTCGCCATTCGAAAAAGCTGAAATTAGTCCCTGACGCTCGTTTATTCTCCGGAAACTTGCTCTTCTTCATGACAGGATGTTAATATAAATTGTGACAAAAATCTTTCAAGATTCGGGGAAATCAAAATAACACAGAACACAAGTCAAAGCATTTTGATGACCGATATATTTCTCTGTCACTTACACTGACATCGAATTTGAGAACAATCATATTAAAAGGAGACCCCTGCGGGGACAACATGGATTTTGACAGGCATTTCAGTTTCATTTCAAATTTATCGATGAAATGCTTAGAAAATTTTTAACAAATTTCATTATTCGAAATCACTGAATAATCAAATCTGAAATAGTGAAATTAACGACGGTGAAAAGATATCATGCACCATTCACTGTAAATGTTACGCACCAGTGGATGGAGAGAAAGCCGGCGCGAAAGATGAGTTTTCGGGAAAACTAAGAGGCATTTTCAATTAATTTTACACTGGTGAAAGAAAAATTGTACAACAGGATATGAATGGCTCGATTTTTGCTGGACAGGGTACATCAACAAGGCTTCCCTTTTGATAATTTCGGAATTTAAAATAATGATGAAGACTTGGTGAGTATGTGCTTGGAGAATGGACGGTTTGATTCGAATAAATGCTTTAAGCATAAAAAAATCCACAAATACACTTGAATGAGAGGCAATTGCAAGAGCATGGCTGATTTAATCTATGATTGGAGATAGAAATAATAATAGATAGAAGGGTAGTAAGGGGCGCCGAATGTGGAAATACCACTAATTGAGGTCTATAGAGCTTTCGCGAGGCCCTACCCGGCTGAGAGAATAATTGTAAAACGGAACATGAATACGTTTGCGTTAGACGGGATGTATTTTAGGAAGTGGTTGGCCCTTTAAGTGACCATCGAATGAAAAATAATGAAGAAAACTTGATGCAGGGTAATATTGGGGGTTAAAGGAAAAGTGAGAGGTAAAACCCCAGGAAGATGTGACCGGGAGGAGGGGAAGGGGGGGGAGAAGCGAGGGAGAGAAATCAGGGTTAACAACAGTAAGCACAATCAAAAATTGGAAATTTAGGAGTCAAAAGAATATGAGAGAGAGTAAGAAGCAATCCGTAAGTGCAAGAGAAGAGAATGTGGTTTGCAAGGATAAGTCGTTACGGAGGAAATTTTGACAACGGAGCCAGTGTTGGAGGGCCAACAGCAATAACTAAATTATTTGACTTTGCCTACCCCCAAAAGTGAATGGCGAGATGGTTATTCATGTACGTAAATATATTATCAGCCTCTCCAATTTCTAATATATGAATGTAGAAGTGACCCTGAGAGGAGAGAAGTAGAGCAAGTGAATTCCTTTACCTATATCGGAAGTACCATCACGTGGGACAGTAGATTTACAACGGACATACAGCGGAGAATATCCCAAGATAAGAAGGCGTTCATGGGAAAAAGACAAATGCAGTGCTCAAAGAAGATTCGACTACAAACGAGGAAAAGGTATGCGAAAACATTCGTGTGGAGCGTTGCAGTCTAAGGAACGGAAGCATGGACCATTAGAAAAGGTGACCAGAGCAGATCAGAAGCCTTCGAAACCTGGTGCTGAAGGGGGACGATGAAGGAGGATGCTGAGGATACAATGGACGGACAAAATAAGAAACGATGAAGTGTACAGAAGAGTAGAAGAGGAGAGGACCACATGGAACACCATACAGAAAACAAGTACAAGATGAATTGGACACACCCTGAGACACAATGGATTTGTGAAGAACATAATTGAAGTTTAATAAGACAACCCAGAGGAAAACCCAGGAACAAGTTCATGGACCAAATAAAGAGGAAAGTACACAGGCAGAGATGCCAGGAGGTAAGGGAACTAGCATTTGATACGGAAGGGTGGAGGGCTGCGGTCAACCAATCTTAGGATTGAACAACCAATGAATGAATGAGGAAACAATTTAGAAAACGATTTTTTCCTGAAGCTCAGCCAACAGCTACTGTATTCAAGTCTATATATCAACACTAGTTTACACCTGGATATAAATCGACCCTGGTTTACTAACAGAAGATAACAATTTTTTCCTAAAGCCCACTCGTGTATATTTTTCCAAAAAAATTTGTGCTCAAATGATAATAGAAGAATGAAGCGAGGAACCGAATTAGCTATAAAATTTCGGCAGTTTTCTATTGTACGTTCTTCTGATTACCACAGTGTAAGGACTAAATGCTACCGAACCCTCGCAGAACTAAAATAAAACATTAAATCAGCAAGAACTATCTCAACACTGAGACATTATATGCATCGTACACAATAAATAGACTTCACTTACCTATTATATTATTACAATAGTACGTATTTAGATAGAACGGTCATCTTATATGTCGAAACAACACTGCCATGCATTTGTTTCTGTATCACTATTCCTACGGCCTAATATGTGTCTTTGCCGAGATTTCCGAAGCCAGTTTCCTTGAAGAAACGTGATGGGTTGCCACCTTTAATTTTAGGCACTAGAACACATTGAAACAAGCTCGTAAGGCTAAAATTACGACCGCTCAATGAAAAAATTGTAAATGTGGTCCTGGTAATCATAAAAGAAAACAGCCTAGGTGAACGACCTACCTACTGTCGTGTAATCCAAGAGAGATTCATTACAAAGCTCCTGTAAGAATTGTTCAAAGGTCTTTGCCGCATGACACGGCTAGTTAATAAAATGACTCGAGTTATATGAGAAGCCTCGGGTTCGACAAAACTAACCAAAACAGGGACACAATCTCACCGAAATTCCTAAACACCAATCAACCCACGTCTATAGGCCTCTGGCCGGAGTTCATGTCCGATAAAAGCAAAATTCCCCAAAAAGAAATTGTTAAAGACCTTCACGAAACGGGAGGGTGCATGACACGCTCGAGACTTCAACGAAAGGCATTAAAAGCCGCGTTCTCGAAAGAAAATACAATAAGGCAAAGTAATGCCGTTTACAAATATTACGCGCGCACGCACACAAACACGAGAGACCGGTGGGCCCAGGGAATTGGCCGGGCCCTTCCAAATGACACGGACGGGGTAAAAAAGAGGAAATGAGCGGGGGCTGGAAGACAGACGAGACTGAACCTCGTGAGGAGAGGAGAAGGGTTAAGACGATTGGACGCCACGCGTTAACCGTCGTGGCTGTAATGCCGGCAGAGTCAATATCATTAATGCCAAAGGGAATGAACTGCTGTCCGTCCCGTCCTCTTTACTCCCCCCCTTGCCCCCTCTCCCCCAACCGACTCTGCGAAAGAGGAAAAAAGACTCGAGAGTAAACAGGCAGTAATTAAACGTCCGTAGTCTGTGAAGGGAATGAGAAAGAAAAAGGGAGGGGTCAGGCGAAAGGGCGGAAACAAGGAAGCCGCTTAACAAAAAAAAATGAGAAACGATAACCGCAAAAAGAGGTGAGCAAACGTAAAGACAGGGATAGATATAAGAATGGCGAGACAATTCTCAATCTGATAACGCCAACAAATTCGTACATCTCCACAGTTTTTTCCAAAAATCATGCCTGAAGTTACATGGGTGTAGGGGAAACAAACGTGAAACAAGGGAAAAATGATAGTTCCGTCTTAAGGTAGTTTAGAAGGCGAGATAGTTCCATAGTCATAATGTAGATCATATTCGAATTACAAGTTTCAATTTCAGCACCTGTAGGAAGCATTAAGTAAGTTTTGCAATAATAATGGTGCAATAAAATACTTTTCAATGCATGAAATTCTCAGTAATTGAATAAGAATATCTAAGCAAGTCTTATCTTGAATCATTTATTCACCTGAGACGACTGAAGCGCCTTCACAACGGAAGGTTTTTTTACGATCCTTAAAAAATTACTGCGGTGTCTATATGATTTACTGTCAAAAATAGTACAAAAAAACAAAATACACATTTTTAATAATTTGACGAGATATACGGATTATAAATTCCTCATTTTTTATATAAGGTCTCTCAGGAGTGCATACACGTACCATTTCCTAAGTGAAAGGGAAGGCATTTTTCGTCAAAAATATCGGAAATTATTTAGGTAGGGACTCATATTATGGTATCTTTGGAGGGGTGAGATATTTTTCTCTAAAATGACACCAAATTCATTGACTTCAAGAGATATGATACTTCGCTCAAAGTACCTTAAGCCACTGTTTCATACTACTGCTCAATAATGTCATTCTCCGTAATACTCGCATGAGAGAAATTCATCCAGAAAATCAAATAATATCCCCAAAATATCGTTGCTCGCCAGTAGTGATTGGCAAATTAGTGCAATTAATGGAGGCAAAGATATCAATACACCAGCGCAAAGATCGCTTTCTCTAGCTGTCTCTAGCTGGAGATAAACTTCACTAAAAGCAACTATTATAGACCAAGGAACAATTTTTATAGACAATGACCAGTGTATTACTTGTGACCTCCAGTATTTAATCCATACTTAAGGGATACTATTTTGTACTTTTCCTGAGAATTTTATTTTGGATGATACGACGCGTTTCACCGACTTGCGGCATCATCAGGCACTCAAGGCGGTGAAAAGCGTCGTACTATCCAAAATAAAATTCAGTGGAAAAGTTCAAAATTGTATTTTTTAATTATGGAGACTATTAACCTCCACGAAGTGTAACCTGAATATGTTGAGTGTATCCAGTATTTAAGGGACAACGACATTGGACTAATATTTACTTAACTACACACACAAAAACGTGGGAAAACGGATATGTTTTGCCTGGCGCAGTCTCTATCGAGCAGCCTAAATGCCGCTTAACACGGTAGGCACATTTTATTGTACAAAGGAATGCATGAACTCATTCATTAAGAAAATTGCACGGTGTAAAGCGGCAAATTGTATCATTATCTGATTGATTGAACGGGAAATAGAACCTGCTCTAATCCCATTCATTTTCTAGTACAATTTATGTTACATTCGTTTGTGCAATTAAATGTGCAGAGTAAATCGGCCTTAAAATGCCCACGTCAGCAAAGAGGAAGAATAAGCGGGCGAAAAAGTGGAAACAAGAACGCCGCTGAACAAAAGGGAAGCGACAACCGCGGAGAGAACAGCGGAAAGCAAACGGAACGGGAAGGCAAGTGAACAAAATGGTGAGACGTGGGCGGATATGAGAGGCGATCGGGCGAAAAGGAATTTAAAAAATCGAAAGAGGGAGCGACGGGCAGCGAAAAATTACCCGAAACCGACAGTAAAACGAGCGAAGATCGGAACGGCGCACGAAGAAAACGACCGAAGCCCGCGCGTTCGAGGACGTAGGGGGGGAGAGTGAACGGGTGGTGAGGAAGGGGGGAAAACCCCCCAAAGAATTGGTTTACACATCCAATTTCCCCCGCATCACCTCAATGGCAAAACAAATTAAGGGACTTGACAACCAGACAACCCTCTCTACCGGCCTAAATAAAAAAATAAACCCTAAAGTTAATGTCTAAATAGCAGTGACAAGGATTCACCGGCGATGCCGACAGGAAGACGGGGTGTGGGGGGCGAGGGAGGACGGGAAGATAGGCCACTGATGAGAAAGGAAGGAAACGGACTCAAGGAAACCGGAGAAAGAAAAATAATAACGACAAAGCGTATACATATAAATAACGGAGAGGGTTAAAAAAAAGTTGGGATGGGACGAGAAACGGGATGTCCTTCAAAATAAAGCGAAAGTGGTCTCCGGGCGAAACCACACCCACGCAATGACATATATCTCGTCCGTTATTTCGCGTCTCCAGGCCCAAACCCCTCTCCCACCCTCCCCCCGCGGAGTAAATCCGCGAAAGACCTTAATCCTACTATTAACGAGTTTTATCAATTTTTTTTGGTATTTCTTCCCATACACAACCTACACCATCACTCTCGTCAATTTATTTTTCTCATCATTTTATTTTCCACGCGGGTCGAGACGAAGTGGGAAGCGCGGGGAAAAGGGTGGAAGTGACGTCACGGCGCTGGCTGTTCCTGTCCCCACGTCACACCGCTGTAGACAAGCCTTCGTAAATATAAAAACAAAAAAGGGGGAAGAAGGGATCGAGAGAGGGATAACACCCAAAAATTTTAAAAAAATAATAATAACCACGCCCCCTTTTATTGTCCAGGATACGCCCCCCTAAAAACTAACTCCTCTCCCCCGCAAATAGCCCCGTTCTAACCTTCAATCCCGCACGGATGGCTCCCCGCCCACACCCCCCCCCTTCCACCTCCCCAGGAACCAAATGAACCCCGAGCCCCCCCAACCCCACCCTCACCTCCTGACGGAGGCAATCTGATCGTGTGCTATGGGACGATTTGGTACGGTGGACGGCTCGGAGGAGGAGGAAGAGGCACAGTGGGCGTACAAAAATAAAGAGGATTCATTCAGCGGGGAAGGGTGAGCGACTCCTCGACTTATCCATCTACCAAAGACGGGATACTGCCACGTGGATTCTCCCAAACCTTCCCCCAAACCTCGCGACTCCCATGCAGACGTTCCGGGCACGGGTCCCGGCATTGGCGGAAAATTTTCAACGCTTTTCCTCACTTGGGTCTCGTGTGGAGAGCAGTTTAAGGTGGTTGGAGCGACTGTCGTTCATGTACATATTTTCGGGAAAGTTAGCGTGCGTATTCTTATTAGTAATCATCATTGGTTGTTCAACGGTCCTTAAATTGGTTGACTTCAGCCCTCCACCCTTCCTATCTAATGCTAGTTCCCTCACCTCCTGGTATCTCTTCCTACGTACTTTCCTCTTCATTTGGTCCAATAGCTGTTTCCTGGGTCTTCCTCTAGGGACTTTCCCCCCTATTTTACTTTTAGTTATGTCCTTCACAAACCCATTGTGCCTCAGATTTTATTAATATGAATATATAAGTACTAGTAATGTGAATGGATATAACTAAGAACTGTGCGTAACCGACTTGGTTTCTTGGCAAATTAATGATATTTATCACGTACTCTCATGGCCCTTTTCATTTATTTCGAAATAATTCGATAACATATGTGCAGCTTTTCTCCCAAACGCAAATAAATACGCTTCATATGATTATAATGGTCGCAAAAATATAGCAACGTATCGTGCCGAGTTACAAACATATTTACAGAAGATTTTCGCTCAAATTTCGAATTCCGCGCCGGAAACCCAAGTCAGGACAATGGTTCAATTAAGGCAGTTCGAGCGAGACAGTTCCCTAGTCATAATAGAGACCATATTCAAATTACATGTTTTAATTTCACCAGCTGTAGGACACATGAATTAAATATTGCATTATTAATGGTGCGATAATATAGTTTTATATGACGGAAATGGGAAGTAATTAAATGAAAATCTAAATAAGTCTTTACCTTGACCTTTTTTTTTCGCGCGGTTCGTTTGAAACTCCTTCAAAACGGAAGGTTTTTTGTGATACCCAAGAACCTACTGCGACGACATTGTGATTAATTAAAAAAAATAGTTGAGAAAACATACAAATTACACGCTGCTAGTTTTTTAACGACATCTAAGTGTTAGAAATTCCTCATTTTGTAAAAAAAATCTCAATGGAGTGCATGCACGTACCATTACCCACGTAAAATGGCTGGTATTATTTGGCAAATATCTTCGAAAGTAATGCGGTAAGGGGTTGAAGGTTTTTGGTGTCATTAGAAGGGAGAGATATGTTTCTTAAAATGAGACCAAATTCATTGATTTCTACGTAAAATGATATTTCGCTCAGACTAGCTAAAGACGGAAAATTTTATATACCTATATTTCTAGGATCATTTATATTAAGGTGCATGTTATTATTGCCAGCACATAAACAGATTTACCTAAGAAGAGATAGGTCCAAGAATTTTTTTCAATTTTGCAAGGATAGGTCAGTGGAGGAAATTATTGAAGCAGAGTTAGGCGTACAAATATGTATTTATGAGCGAAACTTTGTGAATGTGTCTACCGGCGTGATTGGTATGTATATATGTATGTATGTATACATTAAAAATTTATCACAGTTTTCAATCAGTGACTCACGATTACCACTCCAACCATCTTAAGGAGGCGGTGGGCTAAGGGTCACCTATTCCAGATTTTCTGAAAACTTGAAAATATCACCTTTGAAGAGCGTTTAAAAAACTGAGATGAAAATAAAATATGATTTCCAAGTTAGTCTTACTGAGGCCGGTATTCATAGTCGGGATGAATAATCAATGATTGCAGAATCAACGATTATTCGTCAATCATTGATTATTTGATTTATGTATTCATAGACAGAAAACAATCTCCAATTCATGAATCACTGATTCATGAATCTCTAATTATTTGGGACAATCTGTAATTGGTGAATTACAGATTGGATGTATGTTTATTTTTGAGTGGTATGAGAAATTGAAGAGGCAAAACATTTTGTGGGTATCGTTAAATTTTTATTCAAGTTGAGTATATAGTTTTATTAATTGCATATTGAAAAAGAAAATAAAAAATGGATTGGCAATGTTTTTTTGATAAAAATGAATTAGCCGTGACTACATTAGAATTATTTCTTATGATAATTCAACGTTAATAAAGGCGTTGCTAGGGAAAATCAACAAACAGTAATATCGTATTCCGGCAAGTGTTGATGATGTAGCGTGTGCTGTTTAACGTCAGGAATTGTCCGACCATAAGTGTGGTCTCCTCTTTTTTCTATTCTCACAAAGAGACACCTGAGGCACCGATTCGTTGCCTGAACATCATAAGAAACAGACGGTCTGATGGTGTCAGCTATTTGGACGGCCAAAAGATTAGTTATATGTTTCACAGTTCTGGACACCGTTGGCTGCGAAACAGAACTAGCAATCCCTACATATGTACGTAAAACACTAAAGAAGACGAAGAGTAGCGGTAGCAGCATTTATATCTGATCATTACCGATAAAGAAAATTTGAAATATGTAATTAGTAGCAATTGATGATAGCTTACGAGTAAAACATTCACGGCAATTTCGGCCGAGATTAAATTCAGCATGAAGATTTTTTTAAATACTACGTGATTAAAAACCGCTGTGATATATTTTTTTAAATTTGTAATATGATATCAACAATTCAATATCGATGCCTAAGCGTAAAATCTCAAAGCAATGAGCCACAGTAGCACAAGAGGAACTGTCAGTCCTCGCGGAAAGTGTCGATATGTGAACAATAGTTCTAAGAAGAATACACTCGATCACTACGGGTTTTGAGAATCGGTATCCTCTATTAAACTCTTCGTCTGTCAACACTCATGTCTATTGTTACAGCAAGTTAGATAACGGATTTTAAACAGATTTTGACGTATATCATAAGTGGTCCATCACCAGACCCCAGTGAGGCCATTGACATTAAAGATTCACCCTGTAGTACGAATTTTGTGGAAAGTATCACGAGAAAAAAGGCGAGGTGAAGTCCTATGATATGACATGTAACTCAGAGGAAAAATTTCTCTCTGGTCGTGAATATAAAGATGGAAAAAAAAAACGGCGGCCAATAGGCTCGAACGCCATTACCTTCACGCATGAATCCGCGGCACTAACCACTACACCAAAACGATTCTATATTACAAAGGCGCGATAATAAGACTTATAAGAAAAGTCGCTTTGAGGGTGATTGAGACGGGTGATGTGAGGCTCCAGAACAACCTGGCAAGAGTAAATATTCCCAGCTTTTTTATACTAAGGGCGGATATTTCTGATTATAAACTGATTAATTACAATACAACTAGGATACGTTTGACGAAGTCCAAGGCGAACTAGCCTTTGACCTCGTGCACGGCATTATAAATACGGCATTTAAATCGGCGAGTCAGGGTACGTAGTCTCCCCATGTGAGTAATTTGGATTTGTTGGATCCCTAATGTGTATTTTTCGCAGCCTTTAGTGATACGCTGGTACATCGTCATCGGCAATCACATACGCTAATATATCCGAACGAATTTCCATTGCACGGAAATCCTAATTCAGTTCAAGGTAGTCAATAATCCTAATCAATTCAAGACGTTCATCTAGAGTATATAGACTTTTCTATGCCTTTATTGCCGTATAAAATTGTACAGTTGGAACGTAAAGACATGTCGAGAATATGTCGTAAACAATCACAGAACTACCGAAGTGCAACATAGAAAAACTCTAATTAATTACGGTCGAGAGCTTAATTCACGAATTAATGATTATTTGGCCAAATAATTACAGTTTGCTTGACTATGAATACTAGAACTATAAACAATGATTATTTGACGACTATGAATACATAATAATCAGAGATTGATGAATCTCTGATTCAAGAATCATCGATTGACGAATCACTGATTCTTTGACGACTATGAATAAGAAACTGTAATTAATTAGAGATATAATCATAGATTGAAACGAATCTGTAATTATTGAGGACTATGAATACCGGCCTGAGATTCCGGCTTTAAAGCGGAGATTTAAACATGCGATCTTTTGGAAATAGTTTAGGTTACTGCAGAAAAACTTGTACATATTTGAACGGAGAAGCCTTATCAAGCTTTTATTTAAAACTATTTTCAAGAAACTCCAAATTCTGGTAAACTGAATAATAACTAAACCTATCTTCCTACTTAATTTTTTTAAGTTATTGCCGAATGACTACCATGATTGAATTCAAAATGCTGGAGTTCCATGCGAGTGGCGCGGTCGTCTTCACAAATATGGACATAAAATATATATTCGTGGAATAGCCTACATATTTGGTAACTAAATTATATTTTTCAAAAGTAACCCATTTCATCAACGAAAGTAAGATTTTTTTAAAATGAATAAATAAAAATATATACATTTGTATTAGTCTTGACTCACATATACAAGCCAGAGCCACCTCTTGTCCCCTTTCCATAACAGCAATGTCTTTGCCATTATCGGGGTTTCTCTAGCCAACCTTCACTCATCTGATAATACGGCCTTAATGCAGTTTGAGCGAGATAATTCCCTAGTCATAATGGAGAACTTATTCGAACTACACGCTTTAATTTAATCAGCTGTAGGAAGCATGAGTCAAATACTATTTTATTAATAGGGCAATAATATACTTGTATATGCCAGTAATTCTAGGTAATTAATTAAAAATATCCCCAGAACTCTTTGATTTGACTCATTTCTTTCACGCGGTACGTTCAAAATTCCTTCACAATGGAAGGCTTTTTACAATTCTGAAAAGTCTGCTGCGGTGACAATATGAAAAAGTAGAGGAGAAAACATAAAACTATACCCTGTTAATTTTTTTACGAGATCTAAGGAATAGAAATGCCTCATTTTTTACAAAACGTCTCTCTGAAGTTATTTGTCGAAAAATCTCGGAAATTGGTTCGGTAAGGGGCTGATATTTTGGTATCTTTAGAAGAGTAAGATATTATTCGTTAAAATGAGACCAAATTCATTGATTTATTGATGCCTAGATATTTCTCTCAAAGTACCTTAAACCTGAATCACACGATCATTCTTCACGCACAAGTTCGGGAATAGCACCCATAACAGCACAAATGATACCCCTGTGAGGGCATAATTTTCAGGGACAGTGGCAGAGATAGGTATCCATAAACCATCCATTACATACATTCCCATCATTTTTGACCGTAGACATGACGTAAATTGACGAAAAGACAGTAAATTCCACACTTAATTTTTTTTATTACCGACCTAGGTTTCGATTGCCTTGCAATCATATTCAAAGGTGGATCAAACGTGGATCTGGGAGTTGACTAAGCGTTTCCAGCGAGGTCTATCATACCACAGTTCTTATCTCAATGCTTCTTCCCAAGAATGTCCTTCATCTCTAAATCATTCCTCACTTCATCTAGCCAACGCCTCCTTGGTTATTAAGGTCCGATGACATAACTTCAAAGTCCGCATCATCGCTCATTTCACGGTAGAGAACTGTATCGTCTGCAAATAATCTAAATTTACTACTAATTCGAGGACTTATATCATTAATATAAATAATCAATAAAAGAGGGACGATCACGCTTCCTTGAGAAACACCGGATGTGATTTCAACCGTATCAGAACTTCGACCACATGGTGAGGCATAAACATTGAAACCCGGGTCGAAGTAAATGTTATCTTTGCGGAATACTGCTCATCTTAATTCTGCATTACAAAAACTTCACTTTCCTAGCAGTTATTCTACTCCACTGTCTTTATATCACGGTCCAAGGTTCAGCTAAACACACAAAACTATTGGTAAATAATGCTTCACACATAGGTCATTTTGCTTTTTGCGATACCTTTCTGTCCAATTCTAAATGTTTACGCCACATGCCAAATGCCATAAATTTGGGTAATGAAGCTCAAAAGATCTCGTACCGTCTACTAATTTTTATTTCACCTCTTGCTACGCGTGTTTCGACTGACTAGCAGTCATCATCAGGCAAGACTAAGTCAAGACAGTCTACTAATTTTTATTTCACCTCTTGCTACACGTGTTTCGACTGACTAGCAGTCATCATCAGGCAAGACTAAGTCAAGACGGTCTACTAATTTTTATTTCACCTCTTGCTACACGTGTTTCGACTGACTAGCAGTCATCATCAGGCAAGACTAAGTCAAGACGGTCTACTAATTTTTATTTCACCTCTTGCTACACGTGTTTCGACTGACTAGCAGTCATCATCAGGCAAGACTAAGTCAAGACGGTCTACTAATTTTTATTTCACCTCTTGCTACACGTGTTTCGACTGACTAGCAGTCATCATCAGGCAAGACTGTCTTGACTTAGTCTTGCCTGATGATGACTGCTAGTCAGTCGAAACACGTGTAGCAAAAGGTGAAATAAAAATTAGTAGACGGTACGAAATCTTTTGAGCTTCATTACTCATTATGCTGTTCTACGATATCTCGCCTGAGAAAGTGGAGTTTATCCATAAATTTGGATCTATCTATAGTAGCAACCGACCAATTCTTTGTGGCATTTAGCAGTGACGATATCTGGATGAGACCTGCTAGGAGAGAGAGAGAGAGAGACGTGAGGATATAATCGGGAGTGACACTGCCGGCTGCTATTCAAGATTATACGGTGCGAGTTGCGGTGGGAGGAAACGACGAGTTACGCCTCGGCGGCGGAATGGGCGTAACGAACCAATTACGCGCGGGAAAGAATTAATCGACTCCAAGCAGCCATTTTAAATGCAGGCCCCCTGCGACTCGTCGCTAACGACAACGGCGCCCATAAGTTTAGCGACGATCGCAGTAATTGATGAGATGGAAGGGAATGGGGCGGAATGGGCCGCATAAAGCGTCCGACTTCGGACTTGCAATAACGCAAAGCAACTCATTACTTTCCCCCATTCCCCGATTAATTACTTAATCCCTCTCAATGGAATACTTGGGATATTTCTCTCGATCTCGGTAAACAAATGCGACTCTCTCGACGTTAAATTGATCATTTCATGCTTTCGTTCAGTCGATGCTATCGTGTAGCTCCACCCACCGATTTACGAACTATTTTTCCCTGAAAAACACCAATATTCAATGCGATCACCACATTTACTAACAGCAGAGGCCATAATGGATTGGATATTTGGGGAGGCGACCGACGGCTAAGGTCATTTGCGCCATAGGGGATAGGTAAGGGAGGAAGGGTGGATGGAAACCCGGCGTCGGCATTAGCCTACTCTTAACGATAGGCGCCAAGGGGACCACGGCTTAACGTCTCATCCGACAGACGGAGTACTCCACTTAAAGTGCCCTCCACAAGACATTCAAGTAGGGATCGGGTTCCTATGAAAAACATCCTCCTCTGCAGGGACTTGAACCCTGGCCGCCCGTGTGGTACGCGAGTACTCTAGCTACCACACCAACCCGACCCCCAGAGGCCATAATGACATGTACCGCCGTCTAGTCATCCCTACAGAAAAAAATAACGAAGAAATATTTCACGATTAGCCATCAGGCTGTGTCTTAGCTTGGGCTGTATCCGTCAAGCGGAGAACAGCCCAAGCTAAGAAGGCTTTCATGGGCAAAAGAAAACTGCTATGCTCAAAGAAGATAGGACTACAAACCAGGAAACTGTATGGGAAACAATCTTGTGGAGCGTGGCGCTCTACGGAACGAAAGCATGGACCATTGGAAGAGCTGACCAGAAAATAATACGTAATACTTGAACGGCCCCTAAATACTGCGAAACAAGGAGGCGAGATTGAGCTAGAGCGCAAATCAAGAAGTGAGCAACCGCGGTGGGCTCATCGCGGAGGCGTTGCCGGGGAAAAAAATACACACGAAGGACACCCTCGGTCCCCTAGGTGACAGAGCCAAGAAGGGAAGACGGGAAGGGGAAGAAAATGTAATAAAACGAAATGAGTGCGAACAAATAACGTCGGGAATCCGGGATGGTTGACAAGTCCTTAAAATATTCACGGGCTAAAAGGTCTGCATCGCGCGGAAGGGGCGAGTCTCGTGGCAAGGAGGGAGGAAGAGAGAAGAGGGAGGGCATACGAGAAATTAAGGAACGGGGAGGAGAGGAACTGCAGAAGGGTTGGCGGGGGAGGATTTCGGGGGCGGAAGAAGACGACGCTATCACGCAAACCACGGAGAGAGAGAGAGGAAAAAACACGAAAAAGGGGGAAAAATTGCGAAAAAGAATAAAGACAAAGCACGTTCCTCCAAAAAGGGGCCTCATTTCGTAATTCTCGAAAAGAAGAGGCATTGTTCTCTCGAAAGCGGAGCACGGAAAGTATACTTAATGGCGACCATTTTTTTTTCTTTTCTTTTCACGAACTCACCGGAATGTTCTGAGCAGGAAGACGAGAGGATGCGGTAAATAAAGATACCGCCTCGAAAAATGAGCGCATTGAAAATGCGAGATTAAGAAAAAAAAGTCAATGGCTCCGAACCACGAATGGTCTAGGGGAAACAGCCCGAAACGTCGCGATAACGTGCTTTGACGACGGGCGGGAGGAAGCGGACATTTTCCTTAACAAATTAAAAATAGAGTGGCTTTGACCAATGCGAGTGGAGAGAGTTCGAGATATGTTTACGAAGGCGATTTTTCCCGGAACAATGCTCGTTCGAACGAGGATAAGCCGCGCTGTCGCCACGTGACGATAATTTGGAGTTGTACTACACGGTGCGGCACTATAACTTCCTTTTTTCAAAACGCAATAAAACCCATTTTATGAATGAGAATTTTTTTTATTGTTTATGATGCTGTAGGTACATATCTAAAGTTTTGCGTTACACAGTTTTGAAAATCAAATCAGGGAGGTGACGCCCCCCACTGTCCATACACTGAATAAGCCGATTTCTGGCGTTTGTCATGACCCTTACCAGCATAGCAGCGGGTATGTTGGCAATTTCTGCCCCCATTTGTGTCAACACCCCCAAAAAAACCTCATTTGTGGTTTTTTTTAAATCCCGTGTTTATGTCGACCGTCCAAGGACCCTACAAGACCTGAAGGCCAACGTCCGGGCAGAAATTGCCAACCTACCCGCTGCTATGCTGGTAAGATTCATGACAAACGCCAGAAATCGGCTATTTCAGTGTATGGACAGTGGGGGGCGTCACCTACCTGATATGATTTTCTCAATTGTGTAACGCAAAACTTGAGATATGTACCTCCACCATCATAAACAAATTCTCATTCATAAAATGGATTTATTGCGTTTTGAAAAAGGAAGTTATAATGCCTCACCCTGCAGTTGTACTTCGTTATACCAATTGAAGAGGAAAGATACGCGACAGGGGCGGATAAATCGGCCAAAAACCAACAGGTTCGAAAATGGATGATTCTTTAAAAAAAATTCAGGACAGCACCACTTCGGGTAATGAGCACCTATGTAAAAAAAGGGACGGGCTTACATTACACATGCAATTAGGAACGTAAAGAGTCAGAACTACAACTTAATGAATGCGTATATTCCACAAAGGAAAATATCATCAGATTCGATTTTTATTCTGTTTCCATGTTTGCACTTGCGGGTGCCGTCGTAAAAGTAAAACCGCGGCCATTTCGATGACCACATACAACGAACAACTATCATGATTGAGCTACTTCAGTTTACCGAAGAACTATTCCTAATATTGGTGCATTTATAACATCTCTGACCACAAAACGTTACACCAGGTGATTGAATCAAAATGACTAAGTAACTTTTTCACACAGTCAATAAGATTTAATCATAATGGTTTTTCACAAAGTTAAGCTGATACCATCGAATTCATGATACCGCGTGGTTCACATCAACAACGATACACAAGAAATAACTCATAATGAAAACGATGTACAGTTTCACTATGTTCTTAAAGCTGTCTACCGGTTTCGATGTCTATTGCGCGATTTTCAAGACAAACTATTTGCCTTGAAAATGATGCTATATGAGTTGAAACCGGATAACAGCATTAAAAAAATAGTGGAACTGTACATCGTTTTTCTTATGGATTATTCCTTCTTGTCGTTCCAGAACGTAACGCCACAAAAAATTGATTTGAACAATGCACAAGTTTCAAGCATGAGGAATTAATATGAGCTACCAAGCCATCAAGACAGCCAAAGTATCAACTTCAAGTCTACCAAGGGCAGTGAGCACGATACGTCGAATGTTTTGAATCATACCCCTTAAAAAGTAGGAGAGTGATTAGTGTAGGAACGAATTAGATGCTATTGGTCACACGCTATTACCAGGGTTTGAGCAAGAGAATTAGAGCTGAAAAATCGAAAAATGGGTTTGAGAAACGGAACCCTGAACGAATATAGAAATAATAATGAAATATCTTAATTCAAAACGATGCTATGCATTCGTAAGTAGGATCTACTGACGTAGGATAGAAGTGGGAGTAAGGTGATATACATTCGTAAGTAAATCCTTCAATGACGCATGGTAGATTACTAGGGATATGTGGTTTGGAAAAGGCCAACATACTCAATAATAATAATAATATCTACTGAGAAATCTTGTGCTGTATTACAAAATATATTATAACAAATATATATAATACGGGTAGAAGATTTTATCGATAATTTAAAAATATGTATTCATTGCCCTAAAACCTGAGAGAAGGCGATAGTGATCCGATGTCTTTCCCTGACAGTGGGGTCTTCCTCAGCATAAACGGAGAAGGATATAGAAAATAATGGTAAATACTAACTCATAAAAAACATGGTACCCGCGAAATATATTTCCAGAGACGGAGAAAATACTCAGAGAGAGCTTATTCAAATTTGAGGGCTTCCCACAGGGCCCATAACGTAATCGGTAATCGAAAAATAATGTTGCTAATCGCAAATTTGGATTCGTTAAAAGAGTACTAGGCAAACGTGACGATGAAGTCAGAGAAATGAGCCATTTCCTCCTTGTTAGACTCCACTTCAGCCCTGGTTACACGATACATTAGCCCGCACGAGTTAATGCGTGAATGCATGAACGCGTGAGTGAATGCGAAAATTCACCGTGTAACCACACCAACTTGTACGAATGCAAGAATAGGAAAATAGAACCTGCTCTATTTGGTTCATGCATTCGTACATGAACATGTACGGGTTAATGTATCGTGTAACCAGGCCTTTGGAATACACTGCCAGTGTTTGGGATTCTCACGAAGTAGGCTTAAAAACGTGGTGGAAGCACGCGAACAGAAGATAAGCAAGACGTGTGGAAGGCCGTTATGATAGTCTCGTCAGTTTCACTGACCACTTGCAACAAATGGGACGAGAAGTGCTTTCAGACCGAAGATTAAAAAAATAGACAATGCTCAATGCAAATTCAAAACAAACTCATTTTTCAACGAATGTATTAATATCTTACGAACTCCGACACACAACGGTATATCAGATCATGAAAATAAAATTGGGGAAATTGACTGCAGAATAGACAGGTTTAAAATATCTATTTCCCGCAATCCATACAAAACTTCGTTCTTTCCGCGAACAATAAGCGACGACAATAACACATACTAAACATATATGTCACATTAAAGAAAACAGGTTTTGTCAAACGTATAATAGGAAGGTCCTCGGATGAAAAAGTAAGAGAGATGCTACTTCGCTCTGGTTAGGCAACACCTCGAAATAAGCCGCGAGCATTTGAGTCCCTGGTCATAAAGATTTAACCAAAAAATTTAACAAAATACAAAGGAAAGCAGCGCGCTTCGTTAAAAACTGCTACGAGCGTACATACAGTGTCTCACAGCTTTTAGAGGGATTAAGGTGGGTGCACCTAGAGACTTGCATGCTACACGCTAGGCTTAGTTTGCTTGAGAAATTCAGAACTGGTATGTTTCAGAGCGACACAGAAAATATTATCATGACTCCTCACCACATCTCTGGGTCTGACAGATGCGATAAAATAAGAGAGATACACTGCCAAACAGATAGGTACAAAAACTCGTCATTTCCGCGAACAGTAAGTGACCATAGTAAAAATTGAGCTCCACGACATACACTCCTATAATATATGTCACCATTTCATCTCCCAAAAACTTACATCTTTACACGGCTGGTGACCTAACACCCCCTGCCACACGCCCATGCAGCGGCTCGCAGGGTATTATGTAGATGTAGATCGCAATGGCTGCCCATGACAGTTAGAAGTAGGTTTGTTGACATGTAGTCTAGCTGATTAGTTGATTTGCTCCCCAATGCTTGTTTTTTGAATCTGCCGCGTAGTATTCAACTCCCTGTTTCGCATGATTGTTGTATCTCGTTTACGTAGTTGCATTATACACTTATTCAATTGTCTCTGTAGCACTGGTAGTATATCTATAGTACAGTGCATGTTGGTTACAGTTACATGTACATATTGTGCACGTTGGTGATACCTCACCCCTCGCCCAATACCCTTGAGGTGGCTTGGAGGGTAAAATGTAGATGTAGGCGCACAAGTTGAGACCTCTCGCAATCCACGACAAAGTAGCATGTTTTACTCATCAGTGCTTCATCAGAAGTCTTCTTACCATACTTCAGATTTAGACCAGTCTTCAGTTGAAGAGTAGATCAAGTCAATCAATCAAGTCCCCACGCAAGGGAGAAGAGGACTTCAAAGAGGCCACAACCAAGAGTCAGTATCCTTCACCAGCACTTATGCCGTGCTAACCCATTTGAAGATATTCAAACATGGCGGGTGAATATTTTGAAACAATTGCCATGAGAAAACCTCGACCTGGACAGGGTAGCGAACCACGGACCTTTGGTTTGTCGGACCAATGCGCAGACCACTACGCTATCCAGGCTTCCAAACTCCCATCAAGCCAAGAGGCGATCAAGTCAAGTAGATCAATCATGGCAATAGTTATGCACAGGCTATTGCGAACGAGTCTCAAAAGAATACAGGTATATTTTACACCTTTCAAGCATTACCATGTAGTAGATTCGAAAGAAATAAAAAGTTTGGATAGCGACGAAAATAACAAGAAACGGTTAAAATCGTTTAAATGGTGACTAAGGTTATTAAATGAGTGATAGATCACCACAAAGTTAACGGACATACGTTGACAATCATTACGCACATTATGCGATATTTAAACACACTACGTAATAATTCGAGAAATGAGGGAACTATGCGAGACTGGAATCGACGCAAGCTCTGCAAAGGAATCCTTCCCAGCTCCTACCCATGATTTTGAGTCCACATGAACAGCACGACAAACCAAAAGGAGCAGTAAGCAATCGTAACATAAAAGGCCTCGTAATTATGAACATTGGTTCTTATGAACAAGGGACATTAAAACTGAAAATGCATGATTATTACGTTTAACCCATGCAGTTGATATAGGATCAAGTAGATTGCATAACATTACTTTCCGAATGCGTTGTAACAATTGGGCTTCAATACACTATTTGCCTTTGAGACTTCGAAAGCCTTTGCAACCTGGTGCTGGAGGAGGATGCTGCAGATAAAATGGACGGACAAAATAAGAAAGGATGAAGTTTACAGTAGAGTAGAAGAGGAAAGGACCATATGAAACACCTTAGAGAAAAAATAATCACATGGATTGGGCACGCCTTGAGATAAAATGGGTTTGTGAAGAACATAATTGAAGGCAAAATAAGGGGAAAAGTCCCCAGAGGAAGACCGAGGATTAAGTTCATGGACCAAATGAAGAGGATAGTACATAGGAAGAGATACCAGGAGGTATGGGAACTAGCAGTAGATAGGGAAGGGTGGAGGTCTGTAATCAACCAATCTTAGGATTGAACAACCAATGAATGACACTATTTGCGGTATTGGCTGAGCACGCCGACTTGGGACACCAACACTACTCATTCCCTGTACGACCGTGGGCATAGAAAAGCTACTGAAAGTGTAGACATACATTTTAATATGTATTTCCTACACAGTATCAAAGCTTTAATCACAATTAAGCATCAAATTTCTTCATTATTAAATATCAAAGAGAGCGTTCCGATCGAAAACGCAAAAAACCGGACCTTCTTACCTTCTCATCGCGATAAAAAATCGTTAGCACATTGAAAACATAATCGGCAACAAAATATCATGCAAAATAAAAATAAGCAACAGTTTGATGTTGATGATCAAATTTCTTCATTATTAAATATCAAAGAGAGCGTTCCGATCGAAAACGCAAAAAACCGGACCTTCTTACCTTCTCATCGCGATAAAAAATCGTTAGCACATTGAAAACATAATCGGCAACAAAATATCATGCAAAATAAAAATAAGCAACAGTTTGATGTAACTTGCACCCCTGTGTCCACAGCGGTTAATTTTTAAACTGTCCAAAATCGAATCTACTTAATTTTTGCGCCGACAGTGGGTGGCACACTCCTTCAAAGAACACGCGGTCAGGAAGAGAAAAGCACAAGAAAGAGGTAAGGCGAAGGGACCGGAGGCCCTTTCAGATGTCCATGCGATAGATCTTTGGTCCCTTAGCCAACTCATGCACCTTCATTCGCATCTACAGAATATTGTGCAATCCACCACTAGGGTGTATCACGGGGTGATTCCACACAAGGTATGCAGCACTCATCCCAGCTGAAATCAGAACCGCGCACGTTCGTCCGGATGCCAGGTACAGGCCAAAAGTAGTCAGTATGACAATAGGCGTTGAGACCATATCTGGGATAGCTCTACGTAAACGAACATGCTAACATGCAGTATACGATTTACAACAACTGGTTAGTATTATGAAGGCGACTAATTAATAGTAATATAAGGTACTACGTCATGCAGGAATATATATCTGTCCGGATATTTCATGCGGGTTTTTAGCGAATAATAATGTTCAGATACTTAGCACAAGTGAAAAACCTACTTTACCCAGTGAGGGGCAAAGTTTCCCAGAACTGATCAATCGCAACTATTATGGTCCCTTATTGTACGTGGAAAAAATGACGTTTTAAATGTAATGGTTCTGTAATCAATTTCCCTGATTTTAGAAAATGTGATCATTTCAAACGTCATAGTTTGGCTCTAGAAGAATAAGTTGAACGTCCGGAAAAAATAGTCTACATCAAACTTCCCTAAAAAATTTAATTTGCACGATCTTCCCGGATCTCAAACCATCCACTCGACAGAGCCACCTATTTCTCCGATGACTACGCACTCATCTCCTGGGTTATCTGTGGAAGACTAAAATTTATCTCCAGCTAGACCCTCAGCACCCATTTGCAGCGATACTTTCAGCCGTCCAAGACGGTAAAAATAAAACGCGTTCTGGCAGCTAACATCAGTGAAAGATGTAGGTGCAATCACGATCCGCAGGAGCAGCATTGCTCATGATAGGTGTCGAAAATGGGATTACACTGCACCAACATTGACGACACTTGAAATAAAACCACTGAAAAATGTTAGTTGGGACTAGGGGGAGTAGGTCACATAAGATTCTGAAAAATGCAATCAGTTTTGAGCATGAGATGTAATCAAAAATGTTTCAGGACAGAAAAAGAATTTTAAGCCGTGTTGCTGTGAGACCCTAATTGAATAAGAATAATGCAAAATGACACCAACAACTTGCCACACACAGACATGGAGAAGGTACAGTAAAATATCAAGTAGGAGGACTTAATTGGAAACATGGTACTACAATAAAAGTTGTTTTGAAGGTTTTAGTTCCCATACAGTTGTCCATTAGTGAGCTGGTTAAGAATCCAGAAACTTAAAAGCTGAACAATGCTCTGAGTGACAGAAAAAAATTTTGTTAAAAAATTTATTTTATCCACCATTTACAATGAATGAACAACAAAGCCTGTATATCTCCAATTTCGGAAAACTCTGAGAGAGTATCAATAGTTCAACTCCCTGTCCAGTCGAATTTTTTCTACTTGGAATCGGCCATCTTTACTTCTTCATACCACCATTGTGTCCGTCAATTTTATGTGTTCCAATCTACTTTCTTTCTACCTTTCTGTTTGAACCTTTGTTTGTATGTATTTGCCGCTGAGCAGTCGAGCCATTGACTTCTGGCTGAACAGCCCAAACCATATTCAATTAGTTTACCGCTGAGATAATTTTCTCAATGGTTCAACTCATAACCACAGTTGACAAATATCATGGATTTATTGATTTTCTTCCAAACTGAATGGTAACAAATGAGAGAGAGTGGAATTTTACTCTGGAAGAAGACATTATAGGGCTTAAAAACTTATTCATACTTAGAGAATACAATTTCAGACTTTTTCACAGAATTTTATTTTGTGTGGTACAACGCCTTTCACAGACTTGTGGCATCATCAGGCACATGATGATGCCACAAGTCAGTGAATCGCATTGTACCACACAAAATAAAATTCTGTGGTAAAGTACGAAAACGTATTCTCTAAGTATGGATACTATTAACTTCCATGAATTGAAGCCTGAAACTGTAGAGTGTACTTAAAAACGTTCATTACTGGTTCATTAGACGATAAAACTAATTGGGTATTCAAACATATTTTGCACCATCAAATTGAGTGCAGATACACACAATCCCTGAACTCAGATGTACCCTAATTTGGAAATCATCACACATTCAAATACCTAGCTACCAACTTAAGTTTTCTGCACCAGAAATGATGAACTGGGATAAAAATGCATCGTTCCATTAAAAAGGCTAAGTATGTGAATTATAGCAGGATTAGATTGGATATTTAGGGATGCAACGAACATATAAAGTCATTTGTGCCATAGAGGACAGGAAAGGAAGGGTGGATAGAAACTTGGCATTAGCCTGCTCTAAATGAAAGATGCTTAGGGGACCACGGTTTAACGTCTCATCCGACAGATGAAGTACTGTACTTTAAGTGCCCTCCACAAGACACTCCAGTAGGGATTAGGTTTTCTTCATAAAAACATCCTTCTCTGCAGGGATTTGATCCCTGGCCTTCTGTATGGTTAGCCAGCACTCTAGCCACCACACCAAACTGATCCTTGCCTAATACCAGTCCCACCAACAAATATCATGTAATCAAACCAAGGATAAGGAAGGGCTGACCACACAGTCATTGCCCTCCTGAAGTACAGATTGATATGACGAAGATAGGGTACAAGAAAAACAATTACCATAACAGAAAATATTTACAAAATAATAAAAAATAATGAGGTGATATAAATAGTTCAACATAAGGTTATCATTCTGATTTGATGACGCAATTCTATTTACAATAATTTTGATGAAATAATAATAAGACTGCACCTCAACGGATCAGCGACGTGATACATGGCGAATTAAATATTAAACATAGGCATTGCTTCAAAAAGTGACAATGAGTAATGGTGATAGATGTGATGGTCTGTACTCAAGAGCAAATAATAGCAGAAAAGAGAAAACCTCACCAACTCGTCAGTCTGGCACTCATGACAAGATTTTATAAAGTGATATTATGGTACTAACGAGAATTATTTGCCCCAAACTGCCACCTTCCAAGTTAATGCTATGCCAAATAATCAATAGAATCAATACCGAATGTTACACAAGTAAAGACAGGAGAACACAAAGGGTCAAAATGATACAAAAAACCTAGATAACGACTCATTATAGAACCAAAAGATGCTGTTTCATGTATTGATAGACATGTGGTAAGGAGTCTGTAGCCAGGTTGTGAATGTTTAGGCTGGCTATTCCAGTCTCCATATAAATTTGAGTTGTTCAGCTAATGCCTAATGGTAATGGTAACAGAGATATTTTAGAATACACCAGTCTTAGTCTGGTGCTCCCTCCTCCTGTCAACATAAATTAACTTTGAAATGAATGAACAATCAAAGTGCCCCAACCAATAGGTTCATTGAATGTTCCTTGAAATGAATGACCATACATAATCCCAGGGGGGGAAAGCAAGAAATAATCAATGCATTTATCAAGACAACACACTTTGCTCGTACACATGAATCCCAGAAGTATTTTTTTGTGGCGCATAAACTATCATCCCCAGTCATCCAGAAAATTAAAAATTAGCAGCATTACAGATCAGTTCACATGGCCATTGTAATGACACAATTTCATTGAAGAGATAATCCCTGCATATAAATCTAATTGGTTTAGCACTTTAGGTTTATAGAAGACAATGGCTTCATGAGATTATTCAATGGAAGAAAGAAAATCCTGGATATAATATTCCAATGAACATAATCTAATCTGAAATACATATCGATAAATTTTTATGGGAGGGCAAATTTGCACCCAGATAAAACAAAGTTTTCTGGGCCACAAGTGGCATCTCTTCCCACAAGCTATCATGACCATAGTAAGAACATGGTGTCATCCATAACTCAAACAAATCCCAGTGAGGGTGGTTTATGAGTTTTTCTCTCCATGATAACAATGCTGAAGAAGGAATCAAGTAATACATAAACGACAAGCTCAGTACCTAAGTAAAGGAAAGTTATACTTTAGCTCCTTCACTAGGTCAGCATGTTCTATCGCCCTGATACCATAAGAGAGAGTGACACACACACGCAAAACTGAGCAAAATATTTTAAGAACTAAACCAAGCCAAGATTAACAGCTGATAGTAACCCACACATGCATGCTATTAAAGATAGCTAATGACTCAACATCCCCAGCTAAATCTCACAGAGCAACTCACAATGGTGATAATGAGTACAATCATTAGCACACTAAGTACTTCAACACAAAATACATTATTGGGTTAGGCATAAAACTCAATACACTTGGCAAAAAAATTACATTTAGAGTCAAAAAATTAATATCTACCAACCATTAAATAGGGCAGATATGTGGAATATATTGCAATAGCAGAAAGAAGTCTTGTTATTAGAAGCCAGTGTAAAGCAGTCCTAAAAAACTTTTGCTCCTAATACTCTCACATGCACTTCTAAAGCCACTCAGCTCATAAATTACTTTCATATTCAACATTCCTAAGAAATGCAATATTACACTTTCAACCCACACCTTGTACGCTTAAATGAATGCTATTTATTTTAGTCTTTTTGACAAATTTTCCCACAGAAATTACTTTCCATTGCCTATAAATAAAGGAAGTGGCTGACAGTCTCAAGGCAAGGCACTAGAAAGGCGAGGTCTTTTCTTCACAGCACTAGCTAGCAAGCAGGAAACTTGGCCTAGGCAAAAACAAACAATATTCTTAGAATGGAAGGCGATTTAGGTAGAATGTAGGTCTTCGATCAAGGCATTGAATATGCACTTGAAACGAGTTTATCTTGGGTTTCTGAATTTAATTATGATAACAACGGTTGCGAACGAGATGAATACACCGAATTGTAAGCAAACAAAACTGCAAACTGGTAGGCATACGAGCACCATAATGACATTTGATTTGTAGATGAACATTAGCAATTACAACAGCCAACTTCTTCCATGACCAATCAATGTACAGCATTAAAACTAAACAATTTGGACTAGACTTACTGTGCATTAGCACTTCAGTCAGCGGGAATGAAAATGAGGCAATGAGTAGTAAACAAGAAACTCAAGCAGAATCCAACATGGTTTGTGATTGTAAAAAGCAGGGGGGCATATTTCAGATGTAAAAAATATACCTCCGACCACACCAATTACAACCTAACTACTTCAACTGGTACATTGAAAAATTGTTAGTCCGAGACACAAATACATGGGAGACATTTTTTGTAAATGTTAATAATCTGCCGTTCATATATTAAACGGAAATCAACAACAAACATAATCAAGATAAATTGTCACAACTCAATAAGCACAGCTCACACATGACCTTCAAACGAAAACTAAGTTCATTGACTCATTAAAATACAGAGAAGTGGGAAGGAAACTTATTCGAAGGGTAAAAGATATGACAAAAATAACCTCGCCTGACGCACCTACATCTTTATAAATCAATGGAGAAAATGAGTTGAAAAATAACGACACCAAGCTACACAAACGATGTCATCAACGAAACTCTCAGAATTCACAATAACAATGATAGCTAGTTCATTGCCTTTACAATCATGGCTATCGCCGTATAAAATTCGCAATTAGACATGAACTTAACCTTCACACTAATAAAGGCAACTACGCACAGCATGAAATATCAACACAATACCGAAACCTTAATTGTGATGGACTAACGAGAGAATCGCGAGATTTTCAACAAATTTAGCCTGACGATAACATAGACAGAAGTTGAAATAAACACTTGCCTTAAATGCCGGTACCTCGATGTCAAACAATTTCTTCCAACTTTCAACAAACCACAAGTTATTCGCGCCAAGACGTACAGCGAATTTCGAGTTACTTTTGTCACTTTATTTACTATCTTGTCATAATAAGAACATGCATACAAGAGTAACATTTCGTATTGAACATTTTGCATCTGTTTCAAAATGTACATAAGTAGTCTTTAACTTGAATTAACACCAGTTATCCTCTCCTAACGGCAACACATTGGGAAAAGATCCCACATTATCTGCTTGTGACTCAGTCTGCAGTCAAGCGGTCGATTTCTCTCCATGCCTCAAAGGGAAGTGCTGCTCTCTCGCGACGATAAAAATAACTACCAGAGTAAGGCATTGGCAAAGGGTGGGGGAATGCGTAGCCGCTATTCCTTAGCTCAGTCCGCTAAGCATAAAAAGAAGAGTCGTTCTCCCGTGAAAACTAAACTTGAGTAACCATAGTTCTCATTACACTTGATGTAACATTTCTATAGACATTTGGGTGAGAGTATTTAGGGTTTCATTCAAACGGATTTTTGAGTCGGAGGAATTCGTAAGTAAATTAGATACTTCTCCGAATGAATTCTCACGAAATGTGACGTTTAATTTGATAGTCTTTCATTTCCTCTTGGAATCCAAGACTTAAGAGAATTTTTTGAGCTATTACTCCATCACCCATGATTCAACTTATCCTACGGACATCCGCGGGGTTATCCAATGCACCTGCTCCGCGAGCGGTTTGGTTTCCAGTTGAAACCATACCGAAACTTTCGACCTTTCATGTCACGGCCTCCCACTGGATCACAGTTGTTTAACATTAATGTACACCCTCGGTCACGGTATAAACGCAATGATTTGTTGTTGGAAGATGACGTCATCCTACGTAGAAAACGATGTTAAACTATAAAAATAAACCTTTTTAACTATGATGTTACTAAAAATATAATCATGGCAAGAATTTCAGTGCACTACCGATCTTTATTACTTCTGCATACTATTAGTCATTTTGAGAGAAATTTGAAGCATTTTAAGGACCATTACGCTAGGGAATGAGTCTTAGAAAAATAACTCAGTGGACAATGTACTGCATTGAAAAATTATCCTTTTGTCATCAGCGATTGAAATTCGATCTATAAAGTGCTTTCTTTTCAGTAACCGCAACCAAATGGTAACGGTTAATTTAGGCTTACCTATATAATACAAAAATAGATAGTTAACGTGCCCAATCACAAATTTTTAAAACGATATTTAATGGAGGCAAGATGAGAGAATGGGTAATTTTTTTCCTAACAAGTTACTAGTAATATTTACCAGTAACGCATCCGTAACAAGCCATGTCTTGTATGACACTCGAAGAATGATGACATATAAATTATGCCCTCAACTCTGTTTTTAACCGAGTGGTTTGACTGAAGAAGGAAGTTGAGGAACAACCACAATAAATGTAGGCACAGGACTTCTAAAACAGCTATATGTTCTGGAAACTGTGTGCGCGTTCCAACTGTTAAATTTCATCCATATCAATGTAGAACTCTGTGAGCTGCCATAACATCAACCATTATTTCTGAGTGGCTGTATGCATGAAGTTTTACCGGATTGTCATAACATCACAAGAAATGATTGTGCGAGGGGAAACAAATTAGTTGTAGAGTATTCCAGACGTATTTTATGTAAATAATTATGCTATGTAATTAATCGAATGATATACTATACATTGAATAGATTGTCTCATTAACTAATATCCAATTTGTTTGCCCTTAGAACAGGGGTCTAGTTTTTAGTATCTGGGAGTAACCCTGGATGAGTGCTTAAAATAGCAGCAACATGTTGGTAATGTTACAAATAGTACGTGACGAACCATAGGTAATATTTGTTTCATTCGGAGTGAATGTCCAATATATTTTCTGAAATTAATATATAACGCTCTAGACTAAGCTACGATGCATTCTGTTGGGGAGGATCTCACCGAAACTATAAGATCCATCGCATTTCTTCAAAGAAGAATTCTTAGAGTGATCTTTAAAAAAAGGTCGCTTTGAAAGTTCCTTTCCTCCATATTATTGTCTTGGGTGTTCCCCTTAAGACATCTATATATTTATAAAGTTTTACGTCGTTTTTACATAAGAAGTGGTAATATGGGGTCATTATCGTACAATCCTTCTCCCTACTCTCTACCGCAAAGCGCGTATTTCCTTACCTATGCCGAACCTGATGTTAGTAGTACATAGGACGTTAAGTGTTTGATTAACGCCTGTTTCATGTTTAAATTAAAAAATCCTAAACAAAACCATGACAAATGTACGATTTTGGTTGTTTAGTAAATAAAGTCCGGTGGATGTTTTCTTATAACTGTAATATTATTGGATACAAGTACTGTAATTTCAAAATTCTGTATTTTCCATTATATTTGTGTACATAATCCACTCTGTAAACGATAGTAGTGATCATTCAGGTTTACCTTCATGGCTACCTAAGGTTACTCCCCGGTTTAACCAAAGATATTATGTTGTAATCTAAGTAAGTATTAAGATAATTTGATTAGTGTATAGATTATCTTGGCCACATCGGAAGCAAATTTGGACCTCCTGTTCATTTCCGGATGTCTTATTATCGCTCGCTTTTTCCCACTTAGAGGAACTCCAGAACTAGTCTATCTGAAAGGGGAATTCTGCCTAGCATCTCCCCCGTCATAGACGATACTAGGGATTCCGCGCGGCAAACCGCATGGTGTGTCCGGTTACGAACAAATGAACTTGAACTTGCCGTTCTCACCTAGACACGGAAAACGCGACTGCTTTATGCAGTTCCAACATCGACATTTTCCCCGGCGCTTTGGCCGAGGCAGGAAATTCGCGCGGGAAAACAGCATTTTGGTTCATCCCGGTGAAGACCGTCTTTTACGTCCAAATATCTCATTCAAATCCAGGAATACAACATGAAAGTAAATAAGACGAAGACGAATATCCCAGTAAGCGGAAGAAAGAAGATGAATGCAGAAGTCCCCCTGAGAGGAGAGAAGTTAGAGCAAATGGATTCCATCATATATTTCGGGAGTGCCATTACGTGGGACGGAAGAAGTACAACTGATATCAAGTGAAGAATTGCCCAAGCTAAGGAGGTGTTCATGGTATAAAGACAACTGCTGTGCTCAAAGAAGATAGGGCTACAAATCGGAAAATAGTTTGTGAAAACATGTGTGGAGCGTGACACTCTATGGATTGGATGCATGGACCATTGGAAAAGCTGACCAGAAAAGAATAGAAGCCTTCGAAATTTGGTACTGGAGGAGGATGCTGAAGATAAAATGGAAGGACAGAATAAGAAGTGATGAAGTGCACACAAGAATAGAAGAGGAAAGGACCATGTGGATCACCATACAGAAAAGAAGAACAAGATGGTTTGAACACACCTTGAGACGCAATGGGTTTGTAAAGAACATGATTTAAGGTAAAATAAAGGGAAAATTCCCCAGAGGAAGACCCAGGAATAAGTTCATGGACCAAATAAAGAATTCAGTACAAAGGGAAAAACACCAGGAGGTAAGGGAAATAGCATTAGATAGGGAACGGTGGAGAGCTGCAGTCAACCTATCTTAGGATTGAACGACCAATGATGATGATGATCTTATTTAAAATTGAGACGTATTCGTTGCATTGTGGAACATGTGAAATTGAATTAAACGACTCTTGATAAATTTATTTTGATTCATTTCACCTGAGAGGATAGAGGCGAGTTTCATTGATCAAAAGACCAATTTCAGACCCTCTTCAAGTTTTGAATCACGTTCGTATCAAGGCTTTCCGTGGCGTTGCGATGAGACATCAACATCAATATGTGCTATTATCCTTGCTAGCAACCATGTATGTTGTACATCCCGGTGCAGTACAACGATTTTTTCTACCTTGAGGGTTTCTTAAGTCGAACCATCCGTTTTCCAAAATCCCTCAAATCCTTCATATCTTAGAAGGATGTGGCACTCTCAGGCCTATGGTATGAATAAAATTTTCACTGGTTTCCAACTGAGTTAGAAGTTCACGGACCGACTTTTTGGTAACTGACTCGTGACATCGTTATCAAGAGGACTGATGTCAAGAATACCATTTTTCCTCTTTACAGGCTGAAAAGTTTGTTTCAGGATGACACTGTTTGGCTGTTGAGAGGAGACGCAATAGCGCCGTACATTAAATTTTCCTGCCTAACCTCGATTATTTTGATAACATGTTTCCACTCAGTCCACATCCCGCGTGACTAAATAAATGGAATTTAATAAATGTTTTCATTATCTTCAATCTAGTTTCCTCTTTTCATTTCCCGCCTCTGATTCGTAATACGCCAATTGCTAACGCAATCATCGGCCATATGTCTTTAATACTCCTCTCAGCCAGATCACTGCCCAGGTTTGTTACGCTACTTTTTAAAACGGAAATTTAAAGATATGTATTTCGCTCAAATGAAGTTAACTCTTACACATAGGATAGGAAGCTTCCGCATGACCGGCAAATAGGACAAATACACTTGAGCAGAAAGACACCGATCCTGTAGGATCATTCTTAGACCGCCATTCCAGTTTAAGGTTTGATGTTAGGGATGAACATTCAAGCCATGAGACTCTAATGATGGCTTGAGTGGATATAGTGATTCATTGAGTGCACATTTTAATGACTCGTCGAGAAAGTTGAAAAAATTCTTTGACCATATTTCATTTAACTACATCTGTTTATTCAGAGGAAATCCCCACGCATGTAACAACATAAAAGATGAAAGAGCTCTATATTTTAACTTCCGCCTTAATTAAAGCACTCTTTTGACTTGGGTTTGCGGCACCGAAAATGAAATTTAAGCGAAAATTGTATGTTAACGCTCGATATTTACTCGACACAGGATTTTGATGTTAGTTAGCCACCATCATAATGATATGAAACGCCATTTTTCGCGTTTGAGAGAAAAATCTGTACTCATTAAATCGAATTATTTCTAAATTTTCATTCATTGGCGGTTCAATCCAAAGATTTGCTGATTGCAGCCCTTCATCCGTACCTATTTTATACTAGGTCTCTTACTTCCTGATAGCTCATCCTATGTACTTTCCTCTTTATTTGGTCCATGGGCTTATTCCTCGGTCTTCCTGTGAGGACTTGTCACTCTATTTTTCCTTCAATTATGTGCTTCACAAACCAATTGTGTCTCAGAGTGTGTCCAATTCATCTGGTTCTTCATTTCTGTATCGTGTTCCATAGGTTCCTTTCCTCTAATACTCTTCTGTAAACTTCAGCGTTTCTTATTTTGTCCGTCAATTTTATCTTCAGTGTCTTCTTCCATCACCAAGTTTCGAAGGCCTCTGTTCTGTTCTGCTTTTCCAATGGTCAATGCATCCAATCCACAGAGTGCCACACTCAACACGGACGTTTACACATATTGTTTCCGCGTTTTCCACCCTATCCTCTTTGAGCACAGCAGTTGTCTTTTTCCCATGAACACCATCTTAGCTTGGGCTATTCTCCGCTTGATCTCCGCTGTACTTCTTCCGTCCCACGTGATGGTACTTCCGATGTAGGTGAACGGATCCACTTGCTCTAATTTCTCTCCTCTCAGTGTGATTTTTTACATTCAGTTTCTCTCTTCCGGATATTAGGAGTTTGGTCTTCAGGACTTCACTACTTCAGTAGACTCAAGTCTAGGTACAATGTATATACCGTGCTCTGATTTCTCTCCTCTCATGGTGACTTCTTTCAAAATATATATCTTCCAGAAGGCTACTTGTTGAAATTTCATTAACTTCCGAATAAACTAAATCGGTAACGTGCAAATTTTTCACTTTTATGCATAGATTTAAATGATAAGTACCTAATAGTATACAAAGTTACGCACAAATCTGTAGATGGACAAAAATCGCTCCAACCTGCTTGACTGAACTTTTACCAAATGTACGTAGGGTGGCCAAAATGTTTCTTTGCATTGGTGGAAAGCTATGTGTCTAGGCCAGCCGAGGGAGTTTAGGCCATGATCTCGCCGAGCGCTGTAAAAACCCCTCCGATATCATTTCAGCACTCGGCTGATTTGATCGGGCCGAAGAGCGAGCAGATTGGAGGGGGGTAGATTGGTCAAGTGGAGCTGTAAGCGAGGCGACAATTGAGCGAGCCAATTCCACGTTCTTCGGTGCGACATCGGCGGTGGGGTCAATCGGGGTGGGGTGGGGTGGGGAGAGGGGAAGGGGTCGTAAGGCAGTGCCCCCGACTTTTCTTGCGGCGAAAGCATAAAGAGATCGCACGCTGCGATAGCCAGCGTGGTGCCTGTCCTCTGTGCTGATGGACGGGAAGGGCGAGGAGGGAGGGGAGATGCTATTTGTCACAATTGACCCTCTGTGCTTGCTCACTCTGCCGCGAGTTATGACTCCGGGCGGCGAGGACCGAGGGGGACCGCAGGGGGGGTGCAAGGGGTGTCGCAACGCCACGGAAAGTCTTGATTCGAAGCCAACAGTAGCGCACCACTTGGGGAAGATCACGATGGGGTTTCCTCCGAGAGGAATAATCCGGAAGACCGGGAAGACCTCACATGTTTGATGTCTCAGAGAGCAAAACGTAGGGTGGCATTATCAGACTCCTCTCATCAGTTCCCGTGGAAGGGGAGGCGATGTAATTTTCCTCGTACGCTTGGAATCTGGACGTCCCATTCGGCACTGAACGCATCCGATTGGAGTTTTACACATCATTCGCATTATCGCTGGAATTTCCCTATGGGTGGTCGGAGGAAGAGGAAATTGTCGATCACCGTAAGAATCATTTCTGATAGAAGCCGCTAGTATATGGGATCCGTACGAAGAAGGTATGATTAAAGAATTAGAGCGCGTGCAAAGGAGATACGCTAGGTTTGTTAAAGGCCGTTATGATAATTGTATAAGTGTTACGAGCTTAATAGAAGAACTCGGATGGGAATTACTATGGGAACGCAGGTTAAAATTTGGGTTGAACCTTTTAAGTAAATTCGAAACAGAGTTGTTCACAGATGACGTTAGATATATATTGAGAACCCCTGCGTATTATGCTAGGTTTGATCATATTAACAAGATTAGAGAGATAGATTGTTGTACCGAGAGATTTAAAATGTCATTTTTCCCGCGTACTATAAGAGAGAACAATAGGCAGCGTAGCAAAGGGATAGGTAGGTGAAATATAGTTAGAGTAGTCTGTAGTGCATGATGCATGTAATAACAACCAATAATCCCTTCCTTATTATGTAGATACTAACCATCTAGCTCCATGTGACCCTATTATCTAGCATATATCCCTTAAATATCCTAATTGCATGTCAATAGTGCATGTTTGGTGATCTTCACCCCCTGCTACACACCTTCGTGGTGGCTCGCAGGGTATCACGTAGATATAGATGTAGAAGTTTGGCACCAATCAAAAAAGAATCCACCGGCTACGCAACGGCCAACTCACGTGGGTGAAAGATTTTTTGAGGAAATATGAAAAAAAGAATATTAACTTTGTTCTAAGACAAAATACCCCATGGAACATGCCGTTGATAAAGAAAAAGAAGCTCTGTGGTATGGAAAAATTTTACAAGTCCTTGCTTATACAACATAAATTGAAAAACCATTTCAGATATTATTGCAATACAAGAATAATCTGAAACAAATATAATGGCAGATTTACCAAAGAAAATTATCAAGTTAAGTTACTGGAACAAGTACGAAAATACTAGAACATATTTAATGAAATTAAAATTACTATCGTTGAAAGAACAGCGTGGTCTAGAGTATCATCAAAACCCACATATTAATTAAATGTTGACGACCAATATACTAATTGATATTACAAGGTAAGATTTTTATATATAAAAAGAGTTGGAGAGTATTTATCATTATGATACTTAAATGATTAATTTCAAGCGGTTCAACTTAACATAATATGGAGTTATGCGGTCATACCTATTTACATTATGTATGTAACCCATATCGATGTTTAACATAATATGTTATGTTTTAGGAAATTCACCTGTCAAGTCAGCAGGTACTGACAATGAGTACAAAAATCAGTTAGTGTAGGGATAATTGAGTTAAATAATCAATCGCAAGAGCATTTATCAACCAGACATGCAAAGATTTTTAATTTGAATTTGTTTAAATTTTCAACATTAAATATATAGTCAGGAATATCAGACCATACCCATATACATAAATTAAGAGTGAAAAATTAATACGTATAAGCGAGAATCGAAGAATGATGTACGACAAACTTTAGGATTATTGGTACTTATGGGCTTCTGGATCGTATGAATGAAAGGTTTGCGGCTCAACTGCGACTTTGTGTGGAGTATAATTTCAAAGTGCGTTTTATCGATTGGACCTGTACCTACCATACTGATGTTTTATCATCAATTTACTACCATTATTATTGTGGAATGGGAAACAAGGTGATGAGAATCTTCTGTTGAGTTTGTCAGGGTATTCTCTTTGGCACACCAATTTTATCATGCATCAGCAGAAAATGATCAAAGTTTTACTTAGATTGAAATGTAGCCGTACCGCTGTCGTTCTCAGCGGCGTGTCAACGAAACTTAAATCCATCATTGACTCTTTTGAACCTGGCTCTCTGAAATGGTGGCATTATGCATACTTTTCTCTGTTTAAAACCCGAGGCCTATATAAATGATTCTTCCACAGCTGAACGACCCAACCACTTTCACAACCACCGAAGCTCACAACTGATGAACCGCAAGGGCTTAAGATCTAGTTCCATTGTATCCACCAAACTTGCTATGTACCTGGATGGCGCAGTGGTCTGCGCATTGGTCCGGCAACCCAATGTTGTTCGATGCCCGGTCCAGGCCGAATTTTTCTCATGGCAATTTCTTCAAAAAATATTCACCTGCCATGTTTGAATATTTCACCGAAGCTCACAAGACCTCGGATGAATTTACTATATCAAGATTGCAGGTGATTTTTATCGTATTGAATAAGGCAGATCATAAAACTAAAAAGATTTTCAAAGGAAATTCTCGTTAAATCTGAGAAAAATCCACTTTATTTCGAATTTGTGTCGTCTTATAACTCGTTTCGATTCCAACTTTTTCCTGATTATTTTCATCATGCCTGGGCTAAATTTTACATAATCCATGAAATGAACTCATGTTAAATACTTGTATGGGCCATTCCTTAAATGATATTATGACAAACGCCTTGATTAAAATGGTGAATCATCGTGATTCGGAGTCTTTTCCTCTTATGTTGGGATTTCAATAGCAATTTTAAAAACAAGACAATGGATAAATTAGTTAAAACTTTTACTAAAACCACAGAACTTTTACTCAAACCATATCACTCTGTGGTTGTAGTAAAAGTATTAAATAATTCATCCATTGTCTTGTTTATTATAATGGATTACCACAAAGTCACCCAAGACAACATTAATTTTTTAATTTTAAAAACCTTTTAAACTTCAACAACATTATGTTTCAATTTGCATTTTTTTGCCTGATTTAAACTCTGATTTGGCAAAAAAAAAGTTCTATAGAAGGAAATTTTTCAGGAAATGAAAGGTGATACCGTGATGGCTCCAGCAAATTGTCGTATTCGAGCCATGAGGAAATTATAGCGATTTTTGTAGGCAAAATATGTTTCTTCCAAGGGATTTGTACCTCAGTCGTCTCCTCGGTTAGGCAATATGAAAATAAGTACATTCGTGGACTAACTTACGTATATCGTACAATTTTTGCGTTCTCAAGGTCTCACATATCCTTCTGGTCTAACAAAAATACGCACCAGACTTACCCGCGGCGTCAAAATGATCTTCGGCTGCACTTCGAAAATATATATCTGGATCTGAGTAAAGTATAGTGTAAAGATATTTAAACCATTGTTAAGGTTATCATTTTTTATTATAATACAGAATTATAAAGCATTATTTTTATCATAATACAGAATATATATTAGACGTGAAAATTCAACATCTGACTCCGCGACCCTAAATTTGGCAGTTTTGTCTACTCATGAAATTTGTAACTCAATTACTTAGTTATCACAATGGTGTATATAGCATTACACTATCTGTTACACAGACCCAGATATTAATGCCGACAGTATGCGGTATAGCTCTCGCAAAACTTCCTGGAGCTCGGAATTGGATGATTTTGGGAAATGGGCTACTGAACTTTCTGAGTTCTGCGATTCAGAGAGAATGGCTGTTCATTGAGGAGCCTTTCTAAGTTCTGTCAGCACCAGCACTTCCAGGATTGGGATGGCTCACACCTAACGGCAGTCCCGCTTCGACTCGAATCACGATGACACTTTGAGAAAGAGTCCAAAGTACAGTCAACGGGCAATTTTAACCACTTGCTGGTAAGCCTTGCGTTCCAGCTTATTTCGCGCAGTAGTTTGGTTCCCCGGCCTCTCTCTCGCTGCCTCCCTCTCTTCCCCTCTTCCCTTTTCTTTCTACCCTCCACTTCTACCTCCTCACCTTGCCGCGCAGATCTGTGCCAGGAATTTTTGCGGAAGATATTCATTATTCGTCTGTGGCAAATCTAAAACAACTCACATTTCATTCGTCGGTCAGCATTGAACAGAGAGGTTAGTTGGAATTCAAAGAAACGGAAAATTGTGTAATTAACTATCGATCAGATCTAAATTGTCTTTTATCCGTATCACTAGGTAGGGAAGGTACTTGTTCTAAATATCCTACCATCATTAACAACTCACCATAGATGAAATTTTCGGTATGATTTAGCACCTTGTAGTGTTATTCATCAATTGCGTAACCGAGCATTGTTATCCCGACTGCTTTTGGCTTGCGCTTATCGGCCGGGGGGAAGTGCGCGGTTCTATTTTGAACTGGGATAAATGCTGCATGCCTGGTGTGGAATCATCCCGTGCCACGCACCGTGCATTTATGAAATACCGTACGAGGCAATACTAGGGTGTGTGACACGTGGTGATTCCACACCAGGCATGCAGCATTTATCCCAGTTCAAATCAGAACCGCGCACTTTCCCCCGGCCGATAAGCGCAACCCTAAAGCCGTCAGGATAACAATTTACGGTCAGATCAGAAACTAGGCGAGTTCTACGTAGATTAAAATGACACCATGCAACACTAGTTATCATACGACTAGTGGTTAGTACAAATGTTGTGATTAATAAATAGTCCCACGAGGTACTAAACACGCAGGAAAGCTAAATCATGCCGGAAACTTCATACGGGGTGAGTGAAGATCGACTTAGGTAAGGAGACGTGGGAAGGGGGGCGGGAGTTCGTGATGATTTTACGTAAGGTTTCATTTACAAGTGCAGTCGTGTTTGCATCACTTTTATACAACTTCCGGACGAAACATGTAGTTAATACTACCAGTATCACGTTGTTCCCTCGATCGTTTGAGGTTTAAAAATGTAGATATCTAGTTCAAGCACCGAATATTTCAACCACTTGCACCCAAAAAAATTGGATTCACCCAGTACCATACACCCTAGCGGTGGATTGCACGGTATTTCGTAGATGTAGGGTGTGTGGTACGGCGTGATTCCACACCAGGCATACAGCACTCATCCCAGTTCAAATCAGATCAGTGCACTTTCCCCCGGTCGATATACGCTGGCCAAAAGCAGTCAAAATAATAATTCGCGGTCAAACCAGAAACTAGGAGAGGTAAACGTAGACAAACATGCAGCCATGTAGGAACCGAGTTAAGATACATGTTCTGGTTAGTATTAGTCACGCGATTGATAAGTAGTACTACAGTGTGCTAAATCATGCCTGAAATTTTGTGCGGGGGGAGTTTTAAATAATGATGATGAGATATTAAGCACAAGTACCCAAGTGTTGGCTTGCACGGTATTTGGTAGATGTAAATGTCTGAGGCGTAACGGACTAGCCGGTTTCGGTGTTGGTAGAAAATCAGCGTGGAGCGAATCTTGTCTTTAGGTAGCTGCCACCAATATTCCGTTCCTCCGCCTCCCTCATCCATGGTCCGAGAGCTACGTCTTTCGCCGTAACCATTCACCCCTCCCCTTTCTTAAAACCACGGAACACCCCCGTCTCACTCCATCCGCAGTCCCAGAAAATTCCCCCTCCTCCATTTCACTCGTATCCTACACCCGAGTCCTCCCCCACTCACCCCCGATTCCTTTTTCTACCACGACTATTACGATCGTCAATTTTTTTTGTTTCCGCGACGCTGAGCCGCCCGGCCCATGATGATTTCCGGTGCACAAGCCCCCCCGACATGGATCTTTGCCCTGTCTAGAGATCCTCCCTCCCCCGCCCCCTCTTGTGTGATTCACTACGCGCGTTCTCGGAGGGTGAGGATGCTTATGGCAGAATGGAGGGGATATGGAATGGAGACAAAGAGAAGAAGGGGACAGGGAATCACGCCCGCAATGTGTGTGATATTCTCTCTCTGTTTCTTCATCTGGCGTATCTGATACTGTATCCGTTTCTACATTCGTCGTAGTTCGTTGAAAGACCAGCCAAGGAGACGATAGCTGCGGATTTAAGATTGAACGATATATTTTTTTAATGGGAACTTCTAGATACTACCAAGGGACATACATGATCCGTCCGGGTCCATCCGGGTCAAGGATTGTCCCTACACCGATTTACTACCGACTATACCGAGTTGACTGCGGTGTGTGTAGGATAGTGTGGCAGTCATTCATTGGTTGTTCAATCCTAAGATTGGTTGACTGCAGCCCTCCATCCTTCCCTATCTAATTCTAGTACCCTTACCTCCTGGTATCTCTTCCGATGTACTTTCCTCTTTATTTGGTCCATGGACTAATTCCTTGGTCTTCCTTTGGGAACTTTTCCCTCTATTTTGCCTTCAATTATGTTCTTCATACACCTATATTACCCAGGGCATGTCCAATCCATCTGGTTCTTCTTTTGCTGCATGGTGTTCCATATGGTCCTCTCCTCTTCTACTCTTCTGTACACTTCATCATTTCCTATTTTGTCCGTCTACTTTATCTTCAGCATCCTCCTCCAGCACGAGGTTTCAAAGGCTTCCAGTCTTTTCTGGTCAGCTTTTCTAACGGTACATGCTTCAGTGTGTCCAATGTTTCAGTGTATCCATGCTTCGGAATAAAATTTTCCGGATATTGTGGTAGTATAACGCGACAAAAGCGCAGGTCCCAAATTTTTCCCTTCCACGATTCCTTGTGAACAGAAGTATTAATTTCCAATATTTTGTGCCGTCATTTATCCCCAGAGTGATGGAAAATAATATTTGCAAGATTTTATATCAGGTTCTACATATTCGGGGCACATTTTTTATGATATTGGTGCATGTTTTACAATAGTTTCTCTAAATATCAAAGTCAGCGGTAAAAGTTTAATTAAATTTGCAAGGCTACTTAAAGACTTATTCATTAAGAGAAAATTGAGGAAATGTCCAACAGATGGTTCAAATAATTAAAACATTGTTCGGAGCAAAAATATTCCTTACCATTTTGGATTGTGACGCTGAGTCTGCTTTCACGATCATTGCAGCAATGGAATCAGGGGATAGAATTAACTGTCTTAAATTCGATCTGATGAACACGTTAACTCTTGAAAAAAAAGAAAAATTCGCTAAACAGCTCAGAATTATGGAAGCAAATCACTGCTCATAGACAATCGAGGCATGGGAAATTTTGCACATTAATTTCAACTGCGTAATGCTATCACCCAGCCAAGTTTCAACGAGATCAGTGAGGGACAGTTTGTGAATATCCCTTATCAGCAGGCACTTAGCAGGACTATCACAATTTCCATGCAGGCACTTGGCAGGATTATCAGGATAATAATGCTAGAAATATTAGGGTCACGAGACAAAAGCAAACGAGACGATATGATTTTATCTCCACAATTCCTCAGAGGAATTGGAAAAATAAGATATATGCATTCGGAAAGAAAAAAACAAGAAATATTTCATCCCAACCAGCATTCATAAGTGAAACTAAAGCAGGGGGAGACACAAAATCATAAGAGCAGTGATCTTTTTTTTTTGGTCCCACTGCTCTTCATTGCTGATGTAGAAACACCCTCTACCATACGCACTGGAAGAGGTTTACAGATAGGTCTTCAGTAGGTGCTGATTGTCCAAATATGAACTATTTTTAAGTGTCGGCAGGTACCGGAAGCCTCAGGGGACTTAGGAATGGACTAGACCTCAATATTCAAGCTGTGTGGCAGGTGAGTCGATACGGGTAATCAACTAGGTCAAATTCTGTATTGCTGCCGACGTTACGATGGCCGAATTTTCTATCATCTTCGGAGCTCAACGATGAATGATAAGCAGGTCTGAACCATGATGAATGGCGGCCATGATGGTGAGCATGCATCAATGGATACTTAAGTCCAAGGTTAGTTTATGGCGTCTTTAATCTATTTGTTTTTTCTAAGACTTTAGCAAGGGACAATGTTTTTATGGAATGGCTACCAAGAATATTCGGCAAGTGGAATCGCTTGAGCTCTTCACGGATCACAAACTCATTCGACACTGTTGGCGATAAGTGTTGCAAGGAAGATGCAGTGACTAAATTCAAGGATATAAGAAGGAGAAATTGAAAATTTAAGAGTGGATACTGACTTCCGGAGAGGGGGATCTATATGGCTCGACGTTAATATTTATTGGCCTTAGAATTTCTAGTTTAAGCCCTTCTCTCATGAGTAGTTCTGGGTGCGTTCGACTCTCTCCGATTATTGTCATTATTTCCTTTTGTCTCTTTAATATAAATAAAAAGTATCTCTGCAACATATATCTGCTTTTAAATCCAAGCCTTAATCGGAATTTCAGGATCGAATAAACGAAAAACGTACTGCCGGTCGAAGAAGCAACTTGCGTCCGTTTATCAAGATTAGGCGGTTAATGAGTACATTTTACAGTATTTTAGGACTCAACTGGGGAACGCCACCTACAAGCGGATATTAATGTCCTCCATGTAGCCTCGGACTCGAATTCGTTTTTCGCTCTCAATGGAAAGACCATTGGATAGAAACGGAGGTGACAGGCCACTTCAAGTTACTTTTCTTTTCTCCAATGACTTCATCCTTCATTACGTTATGCGATTTTGACCACTGTCATTAGAGATATAAACCTTACCTTAGAGATATAATCCTTAAAGAGTTTCTACAAGACCTTATTATTTAGGTCGACCTTATTATTAAGGTCTTGTAGAAAGTAGTAGAGTAAGAAGTTCTCTGGAGACTCTTATCGCTGGGAATTCTGACAAAATTAATGGCAGCACAAATATATAATTAATGAAGCGTTGATTAGAGGAGAGGATAGCCAATTTGGATGTCTCCGTATAAGTCGAAACATGCAGTAGTTCAAAAGGAGAAACCTTACATTCATGCATGCGTTTCGTACTAGTCCGTTCCCGAGAGAAACTTTCCTCGATGCCAATACATGTGCATGCCCTGTACTCGTCTCATTAATCGCTAGATTGGAACTATTGCTGCAGGTGGACTTGGTGAAAACATGGCGGGAAGCAGGAGACAGTCAAAATTCATGCAGAGATCAGCGGATGTTGGTGGTTTTTCCGCGCCTGTCGAGTCTATGAATTCTATAACTTGTCCATCTCCCAAATAGAAGCGGGCACAAATCACCATGTACACGGTGACGCCATTCCTCCACACAGGTTTGCCTTCATTTAATTCACCCTTGCTAGCGCTGATTGTGTCACATCCTTTTTATAATTAATGGTATTGGCAGTACTTGGTGGAATTTCTTCATGATGAAATGATGAACAACTTGGATTTCCACAAAATATTCGCAAAAATCATCGCTGCGCTACATCATCAGGTACAGAGCTTGTAAAACACATTGCTCAAATAGTCAAAAATGAGGGGGTAGAGAGAAAGGTAGTCTTCATAACCTCCAGCTGTGACACAACCTTTCCCCCATCTCATTTTTTACTATTTAAGCAATGTGTTTTACAAGCTCTGTACCTGATGATGTCGCGCAGCGATGAAACCCGGGTCGTAATGAGGTAATTAATATTTTGTGGAAAACTATGTTATTCGTCATTTCATTCTGACCGAAAGAAGATATTGATAAGTATTTCAGGGCGACAGAGGAAACACATAAGGATGTTCCAAATCTAGATTGCTCACTAAAATCATTGTACGTGTTCATGGCAGTAATACCAGTTTATTTTAACCTTCATCCGGGCTTCATCCTCTTTCGTAGCGCCGGTAGGCGCGCGGCGGTAATTTACCGCCTTTTGTTTTTCCATCTTTTTTGTTCAATTCTTCATCGTAAATCATTATCGTTAGGATCAACTTGATGAAGAAACTTAGTACACATGCGAAACTGTTAGCACTGGAGAATGTTTGACGATGACCTAGACGAAAGACAGGCCGAATCAAGCTAGGACTATTCTGGCATCTAGTGTCCTAGTGTGTTACTGGAGAAGAACATCCCTTTCAACCTCCTGCACACCGTCATGCAAAAGTCGCGCGCGCTTTTATGAATGAGGCGGAAAACTACGGCCCGCGCGACCGGATAAAGGTTAATAATTTAGGACGATACATATGGGATAAACCTTGTAAAAGAGGTGGCATAAATTAATACAATTTTTAGAGCCTGTTTTTTATTAGAGTTATTCATCATTTCATCCCTTCTTTTAGTTTTTCTGCAAGCCTGAAGCTTACCTAAATAAGCCACCATATTAGCCGTGAGCCATGATAATCAGCTTTAAATCATGAATGACTCCTAATGTAAGCGCTCGTAAAAGTTCCTCCCCTCAACCATGTGGAACCACGAGTAAACCTGGGTAATTTCACGCTCTTAGGTCGCACATGAGGTATTATTTCCTTTCTCCCTCTCCCGTTCTCCCATTCGAGTGAGACGTAATATATGGACTTTCCTCTCGAATGAAAGCGATGTCGAGGGTGGTGAAATAGGTAGTAGTCGGTGTCAAGGGTCGCTGGAGAGAGAGGATAGGGCACACTTCCAGGGCGGGGTGCACTGGAAGCAAGAGAGAAGAGTACAGAATGGGCAGGGGTGGGGCCGCTTAGGGTGTGTGGCAGGGGGGTGGGGGAAGTGAATGAGTGAACGCCGGAAGCGCCAAGGGTTTTACTTGGGTGGTTGGGAGTTGGGTGATGAAGGCTGATGCGGTGGTTTTGAGAGGGTCGGGGGCGGCGATGGGGGCGGGGGGGGGGCGGAGTCCTGCGGTGGCCTCCTCCTCCTCCTCATCTGGAGGAAGGGCGTCAACTCTTCCCCTTCGGTGATCGAGCGCCGTAACATTAATTATGAGTCTCTCGGACCATTGAGCGCCGACCTCCTCCACCGCCCCCCTCACTTATGAATCATGAACGTTTTCGGCTCTCAAAGGCGCGACGAGTCCACAAGCCAGTGTGCCCCCTCCTACTCTGCTTTTCGGATGAATTTGCCGGTTCTCGGGAGTCGAATGTGCGGGGGAAATATTGTATGGGCAGATCCGGAAATCGGCACTGCTTACTTCCAGGAATTTCAACCCTTAAACTTTAGATTCGAATCGTTAACTAACGATTTCCGACGCCATGATCTCACATTGAAGTTGTGGTTCACTTTCCACAGAATTTTATTCACACCGATCAAGGTTTCGGCATAAGTTATGTCATTTTCAAGGTTCAATTTTCAAGTAAGTTCAATCATTCGTAGCTACAATATCAAGAAATTGGAATTCACTCCGAATGGATGTAAAAACATGCCAATCTGTACCTTGTTTAAAAAATCATTTTCGAGGAACTTCCAGCCGCGAAAGTGACAATAGATAATTGTTGTGCATCTAGAAGGAGGGAGGAAATGCTGGAGGGGAGGGAGGAAATGCTGGAGGGTAGGGATGGAATGACGTGAAGGTATAGAGAAGTAATAAAGCCCTCTGATTACGTCATTTCTCCATACCTCTTCGTCATTCCATCCCTACCCTCCACCATCCCCCCCTTCCAGACCCGTTCAAAACATAGTATGTAAGCTTGCAATACTTGAAAACTGTACCTTTTAAAATGACATACCTTGTGTCGAAGCCTTGGTCGGTGATAATAAAATTCTGTGGAAAGTAAAGAAGAACTTTCATTGAGAGATCATGGCATCTGTACTCCATTTCCACAAAATATCCACAAAAACAAAAAAAACCTGATACGCTGAACTTTGTGACGATATCCGTTTTGCAGATGATTCCGAAATTAGATATCGTGTAATCGAGAATACTTGCGAGGACCCTTGAACGCGATGGGTCAAGTATCGGCATCATTCATTCATTGGTCGTGCCATTTTAAGATTGGGTGACTGCAGTTCTCCGCCCTTCCTTATCTAATTCTAGTTCCCTTACCTCCTGGTATTTCTTTCTACGTACTTTCCTCCTCATTTGATCCATGAATTTATTCCTGGGTCATCCTCTGGGGATTTCCCCTAAATTGGTGGCATTCATTCATTCGTCGTTCAATCCTTGGATTGGTTGACTGCAGCACTCCACCTTTCCCTATCCAATGCTAGTTCCATTACCTCCTAGTATACCATCCTCTGTACTTTTCTTTTTATTCGGTCCATATACTTATTCCTCTGGGAACCTATCCTTCTCATTTACCTTCTATTATGTTCTTCATGCACCCATTTTATCTCAGGGAGCGTCCAATCTATCTGGTTCTTCTTTTCTGTACGTTGTCTCATATGGTCCTCTCCTCTTTATCTCTTCTGCACTCTTAATCATTTCTTATTTTGTCCGTCCATTTTATCTCCAACACCCTCCTTTGGCAACAGGTTTTGAAGACTTCTAGTCTTTTCTGGTCAGCTTTTCCAATGGTCCAAGCTTCCGATCCATAGAGTGCTACGCTACACACGAATGTTTTACGTACTGTTTCCTGGTTTGTAGTCTTACTTCTTTTACCGCAGCAGTTGCCTTTTTCCCATGAACGCCTTTTTAGCTTCCTGGTAGCTATTTCTATGTAATTTCCAATTCATTTGGTCCATGAACTTATTCTTGGGTCTTCCTCTGGGGACTTTTACCTCCATTGGCAGCATGTGATAAGAAAATTAACACAGCGTGAATAGAATGTAAAAAAGCGAGGAGCAAACGTGAGAGTGATTGTGCTTCGATAAAAATGAAAAATATATCGAATTGTACCGAAAGGGATAGAGTGGTTGCTATGGTACTGTTTTCCCATTCGGAGGGCTCGGTTTCAAATTCCAAGCTATGGGCATATCTAAGTAAATGATACACTCAATAACATTTTTTTAATGCGATGCGATTTTAATGCGATGTGGGTTATGCAGGTAAAACCCCATTTTTCCAAGCAGGAAAAATTGGCCTTTGATGTGGGAATTTAGGGAACCAAGCAGATGAGTACCATATATTTTCATGAATGAGAAATCGTCTAAACTTTCGGATGGTCACTATAGTTCATAATAAAAGCAGTTTCAAATCATAACAGCAATTGAAAAGCCTTTATCTGTGCAAATAGCCTTGATTTTTTAAAGCATGCACAAGTATGGTTTCAGACCGTCGATTTAAAATTAGATTCAATCTTTTATGTAAATTAAAATTAATAACAAATTTATTATCTTCTTACGAAGAAATTACCGAACGAACTCCAACATACTACGGTGGATCAGATCATGAGAATAAAATAAGGGAAATAGATTGTAGAACAGAAAGGTTTTAAATGTCGCTTTTCCCGTGATCAATTAGAGACCATTATGGCTGCGATCAGATTTTGAAGTTGGCTAATGATTGGTTGACAGGTAGTGTAGCTAATTTATTCATATACCCCCCATACATGTTTATAAATCTGCTGAGTAGTGCTAATACCATGTTTTGCATGTTCCCTGCATGACTCTTGTGTCACATTTACATAGTTACATAATAGATTAGTTTAGTAGTTTCTGTAGCATTTGTAGCATACCCATAGTGTGGTGCATATTGGAGAAAGTTAATTTCTACACTGCAGTGCCTATTGGTGGTAAGGCATGCCCTGCCAAACACCCTTGTGGTGAGTTGTAGGGTGATAAGTAGATGAAGATGTATGCCGGCAAAACATTTTAGGATTATCAGTGAATTCTTCAACTTTCAAATCTTTGCCAACGTTTTGGCAATCGCCTCGCATACCATCAACAGGGATGTGTATTAAAACAGCCCTGGTGATGGCGAGCGAGACGTTGACCCGGTGTGTAACCCGAGAAGAATTACTGATACTATTCGTCGGGAAAGAATTAATTCATATTTAAGGAGTTTTCTAAAATAAAATGGTATACCAATGGAATTATATTATATTTGTTTATAGACGCTGTTATGGCGTTAAATCAACCGTTTTCTGGGGAAATTGTTTCCATTGGAAGAATTTTTACTTTTGGGACCACAATGGTAAGCAGGTTAATGGCTTATTTTTTCTCTTTGACACGTGCGCATTCCTATGTTATCTTTGGTACATTTACGGAGAGCGTGGAGTAATTTTCGTATATGTACATGTACCAAGCGTATTTCGCAAATATCAAACTGTTGAAAAGTAGACTGGTTATGAGAAATACTAAATTTAAAATATATAAAAATTCAATCAGACCTGTTTGTCACTTGTTGATGTGAATGCTGAACATAGTCAACGGCTGAGGCACATGAGATTAGGCGTTTTGAGAGAAGAATCCTACGCAGCATTTTTGGCCCCAAGCAAGAAAGCGGAGTTTTCGAACGCGCTGGAACGAAGAACTTTAAGTGCAGTACTCCATCTGTCGGATGAGACGTTAAGCCGTGGTCCATTTGGCGCCTTTCGTTAAGAGCAGGGTAATGCCGACGCCGGGCTCCCATCCACCCTTCCTCCCTTACCTGTACCCTATGGCGCAAATGACCTTAGCTGTCGGTCGCCTCCCCAAAAAAATCCAATCCAACGAAGAACTTGACAACCTCATAGGTGGCCTAGACATTGTGAGGTTTGTCAAATCAAGGGGACTCAGATGGATGGGACACTTGATAGGAATGCCAGAAGAGATAGTGGCCAAAGGAGTGTGGGAGGGGGGGGGAGATTATTCAATGTAAGAAGACGACATTTACGTAAATGACGGGTAAAATGGCAAGATTATTCAATTAAGATTATTCATAATAAATTCAGGCGAGATATCGTGGAAGTTCTTTATAATGTAAGAGAAACAATTGCACTTTTCCACAAATTGCTTTAATGCGTACAACGCGTTTCTGCTCACAGAGCCATCATCAGGTACAAGACCTGACTTGTACTTGATGATGGCTCTGTGAGCCGAAACGCGTTGTACGCATTAAAGCAATTCGTGGAAAAGTGCAATTGTTCCTCTTACATTAAGATTATTCAAGAAGATTATTCAATGTAAGAAGATGACGTCTAAGTAAGACGGGTAAAATGGCAAGATGGAGTAGAGGCGGATCTGACAGCTATGAGTGTAAGAGGATGGAGAGAAAAGTCCATTATTAGAGACGACAGGAAGAATATTGTAGCGGAGGCCAAAGCCGACGGAACGCTGTAGCGTCAAGGGGATTGGTACATAAAGAATACACCCTGATCTTCGTACACTGGTCACGAGGCGTCAGCTTGGGGCTGTATAGCAACGAGCAAGATCCCTTGCCACTCGTTCATATGAGCTCATACTTTTTAATTCAAGAAACCATCTTTTTTCATCACATCGCCTTGCTCCTCGACCCCATCTATAGGCAGAACATGCAACGGAAATACTTATGAGCAATATGGTTTCGATGTCACTACACGTTTCCCACGCGTAGCGAATGATATACCCTCCATATTGACACTTTCGACTCCCAGATAGATATCCGCACACGCATATGTTCTTATTAAACTGTTCCGTTTGAGAGATTTATTGAAATGATCAAGATATATACGGACATGTCACAGTCGTACCTAAACCATTCCTGTCTCCGGGACCCGTATTGTATGACATGTTTTTATGCCTTGGAATATGGTTTCCCTTCCATGCGTTTCCGCCCATTGTTGGTTTTCCACGCCTTTATCATTTCAGCGTCTCGTTATTACTCCTATGACGTAAATATGCGCGGCGGTATTCCCATGAGGTCACCCGAAACACCGCGTCGAATTGCCCCGGCGTACACTGCGAGGGACTGGAGGCGGGAAAGTGAATGGACGAGGCATTTGGGGTTGACAGAGGACATACGGGGTGGGACAAAACTCATAGAAGTACTGTAATATGGATTCTCCAAGCCTTGTTTACGTTCCTCCCTCGCAGAACATCGCATTGTATTGCACATCTTGACAAAGCAACAACACTCGTTGAAATGGCTTACGATTGTCGTTTTTTACACAACCGTAAAGGGCCGAAACTGTCGTGCAACTGATTGGTTGAGATGCTCACAAATTCTGAAGATTCCGGCGATACTTTGTGGAACCGAAACATTACTGAGAAATCAAAAAACGAGCACACTCCACAAGTACACATTAATTACGACCTAGGTTTCGCTTAGTACTTGCGTATATTTGTACTTGTTTCTTATTGTTCGTACTAATTTGTACTTGTGCAATTTGCTCGTTTTGCGATTTGTTAGTTGATATGATCTCTGATGCTTGTTTCTTAAGCTGCCACGTTAAACAATCATCACATTTGGCATGTCACCTGTATAACTCTTGTATAATGTTCACCTATTTGCAATGTATAATAATAAAATGAATTTATGTAGAATTGGTTGCAAACCTATAGCGTAGTGCATACATAAGTGCAGGGGTGGCGTGTGAGTAAAAGGACGTGTCGTCTGCCAGCGGGATACTCGGAAAAGGAGGAAATTGCGTGAAAGTTACGACGAAATTTCCCTGTCAATCTTATTCGTTTCCATCCCCATCCACGCATCAATCCGATGGCATTTCAAGGTTTTAACAAACTTTCAAACTGCTCTCCATTTGCCCAGAACTCTTCAGCACGCTGGAGCTTCTCCATAGAGCGACTTCACGCATTTAGAGCATGGAAGAGTAACTTTGATAGTGACGCATAGACATTGAAATCGATCGGGAAGAAAGACCCTTGAAAGGACAGTACCAATTGACTTCTTTTCATCATGCTAAACGTAGAAAACTTCCACCAAGATTCGTCTAAATCCATCAATGTAATTCACACATTTAAGTGTTGTACACTATTGAAACGTCATTCTCTTCCTCTTTCTGTACAACGCAACATCGCTTAGGAGCGATGTTTGGACTAATTGCGTGGTGTTACGGAAATTGCGCATCAATCAGCTCCAAACTCCACTTTCTGCTGTTACTGTAGGACGTAACATTTGTCTCGTGTGGAGGTCGCGATAAAACCCTGATAAATTTCCAAACATTGCATGTAACAAATGATGTGGTACGAAGTCACTCGCACGGGTGCATATACACCAGGGTTGAAATTCGCTATGAAAAAATCATTTCACTTGACCGGGATTCGAACCCGGATCCCCCAATTGCCGGTCAGGTGTGTTAGCCAGTTACACCGCGACCGCGACTTCGTCTCATGTGCTACAATGTAGACTTGAGGCCTGAACATCTAGTTCGCATAAACCCCCCTCGAAATTCGCCTTGAAGGAAGATGGCTTGGTGGTGTAACTGGCTAACACGCCAATAGCAACTTTCGTGGAAAGTCAAACAAGTCAGAAAAATATAAGATCGGCTTTAATCGATAAAATTAAAATAGTATATAAACAGTTACCCTCCTCAGAGCATGAAAAGGCATGGCTGCTCAACGTCTTTTAATAGTATTTTATATTAAAAAGAGATTAAAAAAACCAAAATATGTAAAATATATTCATGTATGTGTCTAAAAAATACTTTAAACAAAAATGTATTATAAATGTATGTGTCTTTGGAGCGGACCTTTCTTTTGTCCTGTATGCTAATGAATGTATTGTAATATGATATTGTTTTTAATAAAATCATTGGAACAACACACCTGACCGGCGATTGGGAGATCCGGGTTCGAATCCCGGTCAAGTCAAATGATTTTTTCATAGCAAATTTCAACCCTGGTTTAAAACCCTGATAGTTGTTCAAGCTGGGCTCTTAAGGAGTGTCAAAGAAACTAACGGTCCAGAGGGTGGCTAAAGAGAGAGAGAGAGAGAGAGAGAGGGAGAGAGAGAGAGAGAGAGAGAGAGAGAGAGAGAGAGAGAGAGAATAGGAGATGAGCTGCTGATGTTTCTTCACGTTTTCCTGGCAAATGACACTGATAAATCCTTCTCGGACTCCCCACCGGTTTAGATTCTCCATATGGCCGATGTTTCGACAGGAGACTTTCCTGCCATCTTCAAGGCATGAGTTCTAGCCTTGAAGATGGCAGGAAAGTCACGTGTCGAAACGTCGGCCGTTATGGAGAATGTAACCCGGAGCAAGGCCCGAGAAGAATTCATCAGTTGCTGTTGTTTCTATTAGCGTTGCATTTGAAAATATTTTGGGATTTAGTATTTGTTTTGACTGATGCAGTCGCGACGGAACCTCCTTAAGATAGAAGTATGTTTGCACCAATAAGGTACGTGGAGAGGGTACTACGTCATCAAACTGAAGCCTAACAACCTAAATAGCAACCATATTGTTTAACCCAGCTCTCTCCTTACTTTCCAATGGACTTTACGACGGAATGGACGAATTAGCGAATGCACAGCAAGAATATCCACCATCTATTTGAAATTTAAGGCAAATAATTCTTGAAACATATTTTGGCTGCTAAGTGCTATGATTCTACTCGATTTTATAATAGATTTCATCGGGATCGTGGATGATTTTTAATTTTAATAAATAAACAAAATGGGTAAGGAGAATCCACATTAAGGGCGTGCTGATTTCTAGTAAGTATTGAGGGAAAATATTGTTAAATTGCAAAATTAGTGCTTTAGTCAGCAAGCACTATAGGAAAAATGAGGGTCAACGAAGATGGCGGACCGGCCTCAGCTTCTAGCATTGGCCAGCATAACAAGTGCCGCCCTCTCAATCTACCTCAATGGGTTATACCAACCCTGAGTTTCCTGTTACATCAATGAGCAGCATGAATGCTATGATCAAATAACAATTTAAGTATCTCTCCCAAGAGCTTGTTCAGTTGTAGTTAGTCACACTTTGTAACTTGAATTAATAGTTAATTAATTATAGTATGTACAACTAGTATCGGCAGTTACCCCATCTTCAGGAGCACCTGCATATGAATATACCTAATAAAGGCATAACTGACGGAACCAGTTGTACATTCTATAATCAACTAGCGGACCCGACGGACGTTGTCCTGCCCAAACGTTGGCTATTAGCAGGTTCAGCAAACTTTTTTTGGATATTCGAATTTTCGATAAACTACGTACTAAGTGACATTTGACATGGAGTTTGACATTTCAATCTTTCCGTTTCGTCAAAACAACGCCAAGCTACGAAGCAAGTGCGAGGACTTGCGCATGTATTGATGCGTACGTCAAATAACACAGAATTCGACATCAGCGCCACCTCTGGTGCACAAATATAACTATAATTATTCTCAAATGGCCAATTATTCAGGAACTTCTCAGAGGCTTTAACGGTGAATTATTCATGAACTTATGTTTTTTTTCATTTTAAAAATATTGGGGGGTAGTGGTGGGGGTGAAATTTTGGGGTTATATGTTCTGATGAGCGAAAAATCTTTTAAAAATTTTTTTTTAAATCCTAGAACCCGATCGCAGCGCCACCTACCGGGTGCAATTGTGAATGTAAGCCACCCAGGGACCCACTGAAACACACACCTAATATTTCATCAAAATCGGTCCAGCCGTTTGGGAGGAGTTCAGTGACATACACACGTACAAAACAATGTAAGACAATGTAAAAATATGATAAAAACCTATTTTTAACACTTACCGTTAAAAATAAATTTTACACAAAAATAAATTTAACACTTTCACTAACAATTAAACACTATATTTTACAATTTTTTGATTGAGTAAATATAACCAATATATGGACAAAATCGTAGTGACTTTTTATGACTTGTATCGTTTCTCAATTTCTATTGGTTAAAATAAGAACCTCTCTCATTGGTTAAAATAGTTTCTCGATTTCTATTGGTTGAAATAAGAACCTCTCTCATTGGTTAAAATAACGATCGTATTTTAAAATTTAATAGTTTTTGAAAAATTATGTTAGGATTATTAGCTTACTCTTAGCTTACTTATTATTCGGGCGTTGTTGCGCGAAAAGTATTCGAAAGATTAAGAGAGCCTTGGGAGGGGGGGGGGGCGTTAAAAAAAAAAATTAAAAAATGTTTATACCATAAAACCTTTGCAAGAGTGTACTCAACAACTTCTTAAAGTTTCTTGGCGATCGGATGAACAGTGTATAATTGCATACAGGACAGACAGACATACATTCGTTTTTATATAAATAGATTGTTGAAGTTATTAAGTTTGATTTTGCGAAGTCGACTTTCCACCAAGTGAAACCTTCAACTTTTGAGCTCGTTCAATTGTGATCACATTGTATCATTTTATATCACGTAGCAATCATTCGCTTGACGAAAATTTGAGATAAATTTTCACCTTTTGAAATAGATATTTCTATTGACACTCAAATAAACAAAACTTTTATATCACAGTAAACAATAATTAAGTTGGAATACACTTTATAAACTTGTAAAAATCTTAGATCGGAAATGAGAGTGCCTCATTCCGGGTAGGAAGGGATGTCAAAAATTACCGTCCGATTCCGGGAGTATCCCGGAGAAACCGGGAAATTTGGCAGCCCTTAGTTGATACTCTTGAAGTGATGAGAGAGATCAGGGTAGTACTAATACGAGGTTGGTCGTTGCGCATCATCATCGATACGATATATCGCTGTGATCGAATCGGTGACGTCATGTGGACTACATGCAAGAGTTGAAATGGAGGTTTCAGTGTTATTGACGTGCTTGTTCCTGAGTTTTTGACTGTTTCATTTAAGTCTTAGGCCGCAAATAACTGACAATGTCTCATTGTGAAGTATTTGGGTGCAATAATTCCTTAAGGAATAGAAAGGAAAGGCTGAGGTTTTTTCGATTTCCAGCTGAGACTGCAGTGCGGGCGAAGTGGATACACGCCTGCCGGCGGTGGGACAGTCAATGCTGACAGGGGTAATATCATTTCTATTAATGTTTTCGCTTTTCGGTAACATAATTTAGCATCATGAAATAATATTTTGGTCATAACTTGAGTGAAACTTCATTCCACCGACGTTAGAGTTGAAGTTCATCACGTAAAAACTACGTTTGATTCCCTAATAATGCTCTTATTTTTTCAGCACAGATTTGCTCGGTAAATTTTGAAGTGGTTGATTTCTATTAATGTTTGTGTCAGCAAGTTTTAAATTATTCTCCATAGAACTGCAGGAAATTGAAGGAAGACGCTGTGCCCTCGCTGTATTTACCAGCGTCAAAAAGCCAGGGGAAAAAAGGACTTTCTCGTGGGCGGAGGGAAAGACTTGATGTTAGATTGAAGAGTTCGTGTAAATATTATTATATTACTTAGTGCATTAGTACTACCATGAGAGAGATGGGGGCACAGAGGGGCCGTTTCTCTTTACGTGCAGCGAAGAGGAGCTAGGTTTGTAAAACGATGCTATGATAATTTTGCAAGTGTGTCTGGAATGTTAGAGAAATTGGAATGGAAATCGCTATCACAGCGTAGATTCAATTATAGTCTAAACCTCCTAACTAAATTTCAAGAAAAACATTTCTCTGACGACGTGAAAAACTACTATTAACCCCCTTGTACTACAGCAGATTAGATCGCGCCAAAAAAATTAGAGAGCTGATTGTAGAACCGATAGGTATAAAATGTCATTTTTTCCGCGTACCATTCGGGACCATAACAGCTGTGATCGTCGTCATGAATAGTGCGAATAGTGACAATAGCTAGGCAGCAGATCTTTCTCTTTATATTCTCTACGTTCTAATTTATGCATGAAGTAAATATTGATGTTCTTATTTATGCCTGATATTTTGAATCCGTAGTAGTAGTCTTTGTATCCCTTGCATATTGGAACGATTGCCGATAGAATGTTTCTTGGTTAGTAGATTTTAATGGGCGCGTTGCATGTGTGGTTCGCTGGTTTCAATGTAGTTTTGGTGTTCTGCCGTATAATTAATGCATGCCTGGTGTGGAAGCACCCCCTGCCACGCACCCTTTGGGAGGCTTGCAGGGTATGACGTAGATGTAGATGTACGCAAGAGGGCGACACGGAGCAGGGGCGGCGCGGGCAGGGGTAGGGGGGTAAAAAAAGGACGTGTCGTCTGCCAGCGGGAGACTCGGAAGAGGAGGAAATTGCGTGAAAGTTACGACGAAATTCCCTTGTCACTCTTATTCGTTTCCAGCCCCATCCACTTATCTATCCGATGGCAAGCTTCCCACCACGACCCCCCCCCTTCCCTTTCATCCCTCTTCTCCCATCCGCCTTTACGCATCCCATACCGTCGTCCAACCCCTCCCACCCATCTCATTCCTTCTTCATAAGTCGACACACCAGTCACCCTCTCCCACCCCACCCCCCCCCCATGATCCCTTCCCCACCAGTGGTTACTTTCAAATGAAAGCAGTTTCGCCTCGCTCCGAGCCGTGGCTTATGTCAGTGGCGACGCGCGCGCGCGCCCATCCCAGTCATCATCCCACGCCACTCGCCTGTCATATCTCGCCCCGAATTTCGGATTTGGAGAGGGTCAGGGCAGTCACAGAAGTCCGTCCATCCCCCGTAAATAGTTGACGCTACACGCACTGCAACAGATGCAAAAGTGCAAACGGATGAGGGGCTACAAAGACTGCCGGTATTGCAAAAGCATTGTGCGCGTAAAAAACATTTTTTTATAACTCGAAAAACTTAAGAGATGGAGTGACCATTGGAATCGAGGGAAAATGTAATAAAAATTAACAAAGAGGATTAATCAAACAAAACAAGCAATAAATACTCTGAATGGTGTATTATTTTTTTTAAGTGTTCTACCGGTAAAGGTAGGATGATGATTAGGTTTATTTGTGATTAAACTCGGAGAATCTCCTTCCGGTTTTATACACTTTCAGGGGCCTAACTATCTATAGAATTTCAATTTTTGCCTCAGCGTACGCTCTACCCTTCTTCATCCCGTCCATAAAACCCATTCTCCTTCTTCCCCTTCCACGCTATCCCAACATCCTTCTCTATGTTATGCTCTTGTGCAACCCTTTGACCTTATTACTTCCACCAGCCTATTCTTGTCCTCCTTTCTGAGGGTCCACGTTTCTGCCCCATTCAGCCCTACGCCCCACATCAAGCACTTCACCAGCATCATCTTCAGATCCTTACCCAAGGTGCCCGTCATCAGTTCCCTTCTATTACTAAACGCCATTCTCCTCCGTACGTGTTTGTTACAATGACTATTTTCTTCTAGCGTACTGCCCAAGTAATGAATAAGCTCCACTTGCTCAAGTTTGTGCCCTCCAACTTTTATGACCCGCCATAGAATATTATGGCCAAAATATATTAAAAGGTAGACCAAGTACCTAATATATCAGACAGTTCTTCAAAGTTTTCTTCTCTATAGATGCGGAAATTAATCCAAAGACTGAGACAGAGGCTGGAGGCCGTAGAAAAGGTGTTTTTCAAAAGCAGCTGATATAAAGGCAAGAGAGGATTACCAATGAAAACATTAGGACAAGAATGAATATAGAAAAAATTCACTGAAGAAATGGAGAGTGGATTGTTGAAACGGCACGGCCACGTAAAAAGAATGGAGGATAAACGATGGCCTTAAAAAGATACTCAACTGGCAACTACCAGAGAGGCGGAAAGAGTACGACCACCAGAAGACTGGATGAAACAGGTCACTCAATATATGGAAAAGAGACAATTGGGAGCCGAAGAATGAAAGATTGAGAGGCTTGGAGAAGAGGACGCGAGAGACGGCCACTAGCTATTTCAATCTCGCTCGTGCACGACTTGAAAACTGAAAGAGTAAAACAAAGGTCACCTCGGAAATGATGATGTCACCATGCAAAAGAGGATGACCGTCAAATTTAGGTATAACATCAAGCACCGCCACCATCGTAAAATTATCTTAGCTCCAAGTAAAAAAGCGTTTAGGCCGTTCTATTGCGGGAAACCGTGAACCAAAATGAATGTATGAAGGTTAGAATAGTTCGGAAGGAATAATTAGTAAAATATTGAAAAGATTTTGCAAGTCAGGGAAAAAATATCTAAATCTCTTCAAAACGACATAGTGATTGAATGCAGAGTAGTACTTCAGGCTAAGAACACATCTAATTCTGAGTCTAAAATAAAGACACTTAAATACTTTCTAGCCACCAAGACAAGCCAGCCACTTGTAGAAGGTACAAACAGAAGGAAGTTAAGTACATATGGACATGAGACTGTCGTCAAGACAGCATCCATATTTCCATCTGAAATCATATCTTTGAATGAAGCATAATGTCAAAAATTTTAAATAAGTTATCTAGAGATCAGCATGTTGTTAATGCCGGAAGCTTGTACGTTCTACCTTAGCTTACGAGAGAGGTAATCAGTCGGCCGCATTCCTGGCTGAGAGATATAAATACCAAAAGGGTGAAAAAATGAGGCTAACAACCGTATTCTGCAAGAGATTATCCAAGCGTAGGAAAATGCCCTAAGCAATGCATGAATAGAATCTAAAAGTATGTTTTTCAACATTTTTACCAGGAAATCCACCATTAAATATCCCAATTTACTTGAGTGATATGTATATATGTGTTTTAATATTCTTGTCTTGTTAAGTTTCATTATTATATTTTATAAGATATTACTGGTAATTATGGTTGTGGATTTTTGGCTTCTCCCTATACCTGCAACTGTCAAAACGGCTTTTTAGGTTTAAAAATAAATATGAAATTATAATCCGTTTTAAATTATTTTGCCAAGACAATGACAATTAGACAACGCTTAGGAGTAAATTTCCCATCCATAGAACTCTATTTCGAGTAAGCTGGTTTCATTCTAAAACTTTTTATCCATGGTTATCGAATGAAGCAAATATAGATGTCTTTCTCGAGAGCTTCAATATTAAATCGGCAGCTCTCCATGTCGTTGGTCATGACTCTACGCATGAATTAATTCAATGACTTATATAATTTGTAACTTTTCACAGTATTTTCACGTTGCCAAAGGTACTCTGGAATCTTAAAGACTCCTGGCCTAACAGTATGAAAACTGGGCCAAAATCTCGTTTAACTCTTCAAAATCCCGACTGGTATCTTCAAAATATGCAACATCAAACGTCTCAAGAATATCCGTTGGTCATGTACTCGACGAAGCCATCAAGTGTCGCAAGAAGGAAGTTTAGATAATGTTACTCCGGAGGGCGCAAAAAATTGTCCGCGAACACTTTTCAAGGCCAAGGCAAGGCAAATGGGAGGAAACGTGGAAAAAACTTTAAGCGACTTAAATATGCGATAAAAATAGTTTTCCATCGATTTCTCGGTGGAAACTCACCAAGTGGGGGTAGGGAATCTTCTCTCCTCCTTTTGCGTCTCGTATATACATACATATATATATATGTACATATATATATAAATTTTTTTTTATACGTGCCGCATAAAGTGGATGTCTTCCTTCTTCTACCCTTCTTCGCATCCTCTTCTTCGAAGAGGAAGGGGTGAGAGAGGGTTCGCAGTGTAAAATGGTAAGGGGTGTGGGGGGAGACGGGAGGGGTTCCGCGTGAGATGGAAGTGGTGAGGGGGGTGGGGGAAGGAGACGTTTTTCGTGGGGTGAGGGGTGAGTTCGGGGGGGGGGGGACAGAGGAAGGAGCGACCTCCTCCGGCGTTTCTGGCGAGAACCAGCGATGCGGACAGGGCGGAAGAATTTAGTCCCCTCTGTCACCCCTACGGCCTCCCTCTTCCTCTTCCTCCCGGTCTCGCACCGCAAAACGACTCTCCCGCATCTTATCAAGTCTTCCCGGTTCTAGGTCTGTGCTTGAAAACATGCATCCGTGCAATGATATATATGGGTGTGCTCAAAATTTCAATTTAGTATAGTTTTTACGGCTATTTACAAGACGGACAACCCGAAGTATAATGAGCAAGCTAGGGAATGGCCGCGAAAATAAGCAGAAACCACGCTTAAACATGCTTAAGCGTGCGTTTGAGCTTAAAATCATGCATTCGTACAATTTTGCATAAGGGAGGGCCCTAAAATTCAACTTAGTATAGTTTTAATGGTTATTTACAAGACGGACAATCCGAAGTATAATGAGCAAGCCAGGGATTGGCCGCAAAATTATGCAAAATCCGCGCTTAAACGTGCTTAAGCGTGTGCCTGAGTTTAAAATCATGCATTCGTAAAATTACACATAAGGGTGGGCCCGAAATTCAATTTAGTATAGTTTTAATGGTAATTTACAAGACGGACAACCCGAAGTATAAGGAGTAAGTTTGGGGACAGCCGCGAAAATAAGCAAACACCACGCTTAAACGTGCTTAAGAGTTAGCCTGAGCTTAAAGTAATGCATCCGTGCAATTATACATAAGGGTGGGCCCAAAGTTTCAATTTAAAATAGGGAATTCAAGGGAATGGTCGCAAAATTAAGCAAAAACCACACTTAAACGTGCCCTGCGAGTTGAAAATCCATCAGAGGCCGCACAAAGTTATAATAATCCTTATTTATATAATGAAAACGGCAATGTATTGATTTTAGTCCCACAATGGCCTCCCATATCTTCTCAAGTTTTCCCGCTTCTAGGTCTGCGCTTAAAAACATGCATCCGTAAGATTGTACGATATATACGTATTCACGTAAGATCGTACATGTGGGTGGGCCCAAAATTTCAATTCCATATAGCTTTAATGGTAGTAAAGTATATTTACAAGACGAACAACCCAAAGTAGGGCACAACTTGAATACGCTGCGAGCATTTGGGATCCTGGTCATAAATATTTAATCAAAAATTAATAAAATACAAAGAAAAGCTGCACGTTTCTTTAAAAACTGTTACTAGCGAACATATGGTGTTTCACAACTTTTACTGGGATTAAGGAGGGAGCCCCTTGAGACTCAGAGGCTACATGCTAGGCTTAGGTTGCTTGAGAAATTCAGAACTGGTGTGTTTTAGAGCGACACAGAGAATATTTTCATGACGCCTCACTACATCTCTAGATCTGACAGAAGCGATAATATAAGAGAGATAGGTATCCGAACAATAGGTAACAAAACTCGTTCTTTCCGCACAAAATAAGCCATCACAATAAAACTGAGCCCCACTAAATACTCTCCCATGATACACGTCACCATTTCACCCCCCAAAACCTTATATTTTTACACGACTGGTGTCCTAAAATCCCCTGCATCACGCCCATGCGGCGGATCGCAGGGTGATATGTAGATGTAGGTGTAGAAGGATAAGGCTTATGCTAAGGAATAACCGCTAAAATAAGCAAAAACCACGCATAAACGTGCTCTGTGTATGGCAAATCCACCAGGGGTCGTACGACGTTTTTTTATAACCTTTATTTTTATGATGAAGAAGGCAATTTATTAATTTTTGTTCCATAAAGTGATCATAACGGCAGCACATGCTTATCAAACAGAAAATATATTCAAATTTGCCATTTTCATCGGATTAGAAAGAAAATAATTGTAATTCTCACCCATGAAAGTTTGTCACCCCTGCGGCGCGGGTTGCCGGGGATTGGTTGAGTTCAAACTTAGTATATATGTATTATGTTGTCATCCAAAGGAAAATAATTGGACTTGAACACCCAATAAATTCGAAAAGAATGAAAAATCTGGAAATTTTTGCCCAGGACTCATACCTTAACCTTCCAATTATTATCAGTGACATTTTTACAGAGGAAACTTAATCTATCAACTAATAGTTTCTTTTTTTATTGTTAGCGATCCAGCCATTATTAGCTCAGAAAAAAGAGTTCAATTTGTACCACCATCACCCCGCGAAGTGAATGGGTCTCCTTGGGTGAAGGGAAAAAGGCAGTATACCAACGTTTATCGAATTTGTCACTAGTGGACATCAGCTTCTATTTCAACTTCACCCGATTAGTTCAACGCTCGGATACCACCTCAAATGCGGTGCACTTTGGAAAGGCCTTACCAACCCTACCCTCTGCACTCATTTGATTTTACATATCAAAACGTGGTAAATTTCTCAAAATTATTGCAATTTCATTGAATCTTTTGGTGGCGATCGCCTTGATTGTCTCTTCAAGGTTTTCTGGAGACCGATCCCTTACCTTCCAGAATGGCATAATTGGAGCACTTTGATGGAAGTAGAGCTTACCGTATGTCCAAACAGTTGGGTCGATTATTTTGCCTTTTGAGAGAAATTTGTGACCGCAGAATTATTGCTGACATTGTCTATTTTCCCTTCATTATCCTATTTAATCACTTAAACTTAATAGATTCACTGGGATGAATTAAGCAGCGAAACAAAAAATGACACTAAAAACTTTGTATTTCCGAGTTTGTAACATTTAGAAAATGTTTCCCTTCGAAATTTTAGGGGGGGCCTGCCGCCCCTTTCTATCTCAGTATTACTTACGACTACTCCTTCGGCCACCAAGTTTTCGAGATAAGTCCGTGACATCCAGAAAATAGTAATTAGAACGACGAAAACTTGAAATAAATATGAAAATTAGATATACCATAGTCACTTCTCTATCTTCACCTTTTAGAGAACAACAGAAATCGTAAAAGAATTATTTACGCCTTTTCAGTGGATTATTGCCCTTAAAGAGTTTTTTGAGCAAGGATAAATACTTACTAGACCATATTATTAACCAGAACGGCGAAACAGCTAAGGTTGGCGATAGTATATTGATAGCGTGATAACACTGAAGACAAAGATAATGCGACCAACTGGAGATGAAACGCGCAATCGTGGTTCAAAATTGTCTGATTTTGCAAACTCGAGTCCAGTGCATGGACTACCCCTTGTCTACCTCCCTCTTCCGTTAGTCCGCCAATTCTTTCCAGAGTCGAAGTTTTCATGTTTGTACTATCTTCACCCCGGTTTACGGTAAGCAAAATGCATGCAGTATCTAATGGGCTTTATATATAAAATTTATTTTAACTTTCACATTTAAAGCAGATTATTACTTCAGTTTCGGAGACTTTTACGAAGCAGATGTGGTAGAGGACAATTGAAGGAATGAATCAGGATCTTCAAGCTTCGCCTTCGAATAAAAATAAGACTTTTCCTGGGTCACAACGCCCACGCTGCGCTGTATGCACCATTTTCAACGGAGAGTGGAAAATTCAAGGAATGTTCTTGAGCGAAAGATCTGAAAAGGGCATTTCAGTTCTAAAAGCAAACACCGAAACGTGTCCTCTCAAAAAGCAATTTACGATTATGATGGGGCATTAATGGCTCGATCCACTTGTTTTCCTTTCCCTCCCTCCCTCCCGGAATGTGAGAACAAGAATGGGGACGAGTCGGAAAACTGTCCATGTCGTAATTTGGTGGTAATTGATTTCTTCTCAGCCGGTCGTCCGAAACTTTGAAAAGCGTTGCGGTCGGAAAGCGATGCGAACTTGGGTAATCACGAAAAATTTGATGCTTTAATAGAGTCCTTAATTACAGTTTGAATCAGACGGGCTGTGTGATGCACGTTGGCGTAATTAAAAGCACGGGATAGTGATTCCGTTTGTGAATGTTCCGGAGATTAAAACGGATTGAGAATTTAGCTCACTTTAAACGCCACATCTCAGTGATGTTGATAGAAATAGCCAGAGGGGGGAATATCAACACTGCTCACCATTGATGAAGTCCGTACTTATATTACTTGAGCCAATTATCAGATAACTAAGGATTACTATTCCCATCAACTGTTGAGGGACTTAAAAATAATAAACTTCTCATTAGATTAACGATACATTGAAGATTCTTAACCATTCCGAAATTAAGAGAAGTTATTTTTTCGTCGTCACTGTCGATAGAAATCAAAGCAGGGATTGACTAGCGAGGATCTTAAAAATAACCTTCGACCTAATCATATGTATTTAAAAGCTTAAGCAGTTGTTCGTCCGACTTGGAAGATACCAAATATCGATGAAATAGCAACAAAATTATGTATACGAACTGATATAAGGGTGTAAATTTTCAAAATGGTGAATTCCATTATCCATACTCTTTCTCGCGGTTCCTCTGGAAAAATATATTTAAAAAATTTTGGGGTATTACTATGTTCAGTGGCCCAATGATTTATTCGCACAAACACAGAATTGTACAGAACTCTTTCCTCCACTTTTGCACGTGCTTTCACCGCGAGAGCGGACTGTAGACTCCTCGAAAAGGAAGTCTATCCTCTCGTTTTCACCGTCCAGTCTACTTGATCGGAACGGCCCGCTGGCCAACCACAGGTACAAATTCAAACCGGCGGCGGGAGACATATTCACCAAACAAACTATGATAAGTTATGCAATGCTAAAATGAAAGTTATACACGTTAAACCATTTATAAACTGGGAACATTATTTGGTGCCACTTCCATGGATGGGTATAGTTATTTTTATGACAGAGCTAAACATCGAATCTCCTTTGACAATCACAACGTAGACGAATTGAAATCATAATTGCACATTAATTCTAATTGATCTCCAATAACATTATTTGAAGGAAAAAAACTCCACAGCATAAGTTCGCTTAATAGGCTCAAGTTTTATCCGTTTTCAACCAATGCCAACGCTTACAGTTTTTTTGGTTTTTTGGTGCTAAAACTAAACCTTTGTAGTTTGAAAACATGAGCATGTTTTTAGTTTTCCAGTGCTACACGCATCACGTAGAATTTCGTTGCAAATACAACTGTTTTGAAAATTGAATTCTTTTTAACGAATCACGAAAAAAATCATGAAAAATATGACTCTGGAAATGGTTTGTACGGCGAAATTGGGACAAAGTAATCAGATAGTCATTTTTGGGACGACACATCAGCTTTGTTCGGAGACAATTTGGAGAACGTTCATCGGTTACTTCTTGACTAGTTGTAGTCAAGAAACAGTAGAGCGCCAATTATTCAAATGCCGGTCATCCGAATCATCGCTTGACCGAGACCAAAATTCGCACGCTGAGCAGAAATTGCGGTCCGCTGTTCCACCCGCCGACTGGCCTACATAGCACTAAAAAAATGTTTGGAATATGTTCTACCAAATGGATAGAGTCTATCAGTATCTGGAGAACCATTAAAAATTCAATTTTTGTCAGAAGCAGTTGGATTGTCAAAAGAATCTTCAGGAATTGAAGAACGTGGCCAAGGATACATTCTCGGATGACTCGAATGTGATGAGGATAACTCTGGATATTAGGTGTTGGTGGATAACGATATAGCCCGTCCCCGAGAGAAAGCTGACGAAGAGCTTTGCGTCAACGACCGTGTTCGAAGAAAAACAGGAAAAAAAGCACAGCAAACGAGGAAACTTTTTGCTGCCTCAAGGTAGTTTTAGCGGGATATCATTTCACGAAGAATTCAATGTATTCTGACTCATTTCAAAGAAAAATATCTCACCCTTCCAAAGATACCGAAACATGAGTCCCTTCCCACTACTTTCCGAGATTTTTGCTGAAAAATTCCAGAAAAAGGTATGTTAAAAGGACATTTTTTAATAATGAGTAATATATAATACATAGATCTCGTCAAAAAAGAAACAATATGTAGCATTTATGTATTCTCAACTATTTAAAAATTAACCCAGAGTCATCGCAGTAACTTTTTCAGTATCACAATGTATTTTCACTTTGAAGGAATATTTAACGAACCGCGTGAAAAAATGAGTCAAGTGAAAAACCTCAAAAGATATTATTATTTAACTACTGAGAACTTCAGTCACATAAAAGAGTATTGTTCCACCGTTAATAATGTAGTATTTAATTCATGATTCCTACAACTGCTGAGCATAAACGTAAAATTCAAATATGGTCACTAATTTGTCAAGAGAAATAGCTCTCTCAAACTATCACAAAACCGCAATGGAGAGATTAAAACGGCAAGAAGAGAGCGATGCTAATCATTTTCTGCCCTTAGAACGTTTGCGAGATTTGGTGGCAAGAAAGCGAGTCTCACGAATGAAGGAAAAATACACATTTTGAATGTTTTATCCCAAGTAAAAAGAACATGTGAAACGAAATATGTATAGTTTTTGTTTCTGATGGCACAGCAGTCTCATTCTCTTTACTACCCTAGAAAGATGACGAAGAGCTTTGCGTCAACGACCAAAGCCAATGAAAAAAACAGGAAGAGGCCACAACAAACGAGGAAGCTTTTCTCTGCCTGAAGGTGGTTTGAGCGGAATATCATTTCACAGAGAAGTCAATAAAATTTTCTCATTTAAAAAAAATATCTCCCTCTTCCAAAGATACCAAAATATAAGTACTGTATCAATTTTTTCTGCCATCATCGATTATCTGAAAAATCAGCTATCCGAACACCACCAATTCCCAATTCATTCGTATTATCGACGATCAACTGAACTTCGATAATGTTTATTGCACATCAAAAATTTATATATAGTGTGCCACATTGGCTTAAAATATAAATACATAATATATTTTGTTTTATAAAATGATAAGATTATACTTTGAATTTATTTTTATTTTTATAATTTATACTCTTCCTCTTCAGGCATTTATGGCACCTTCCGCCGTCCCAACTCGTTTAAAATCCGAAAAAGTTTAAGAACGGATTAAAATTGATAAATAAATAAATAATCAAATTAAAAGGATGACAAACAAAAAATTTAAAAATTGATCCCGGCATGGGCGACCAGGTGTTGACATTCCGGAGGTCCGAAAAGAAATTGAAAATGTACTGTAATACGTAATTTTGAATTTTGATCCGGAATGCCGTATAAGACAAAAGAAAAAGGAAGAAATTAAACTCGGCGAGTAAAGATCGCCTAAAAAGTAAAACAGAGGACCCCTCATCTCCGCTTAACCCTTATAAAAACCGGGATTAATAAACAGATTAAAACTACATCCTCCTAGAATACCAATCCACCGATTTCTCTTCACATCTTTTCTCGCAGCTACCCCCGACAACCCCTGCCAAACGCTCTCCGCCGTACCACTGCACAACCGGCGGCAGTGGCGGCGGTCTCGCAGCGCGTTTCTCTCGGCCTCCGAGGTATCCTCCCATTCCTTTCCCTGCGCATCCAGCCACACGGAAACCCCCTTCGCCTTGCATCACACTAATATTTCCGGCAAACAAAAACGGATGCACCCGAGCATGGACGAGTAAATCAACCCCAAGGGCCTCACTCCTCTCGGCACCGACCCATGTCCCTCTCCCGGGAGCGAGCGCCCCTTTCTTACCCCCTCCTTTTTTTCATTCCACCCCTCCCCATCCGCACACTGTTCGGAAATACGAATCTCCTCCGATTCAAAACGCAATTGGGCGCATCCTCACCGACTCGCTCGCGCCCACCGATTCATCAAGCGAGTGACTGAAAGGCCATCCTTAGGTCTTTATCCCTTATTTTTTTAAGGTTCTCTTTGCGATACGTCACACCCAAAGGAAGTTTTTTGGAGGTCGGGGCACCTCCACCCGAGGGTGGAGCCACGGAAAGCGTGATTCCACAAGGCAAGAGTACAATATCTGTCGCAGCAATAAAATAAGTTTCTTTCGGAAACCGTGGATATGAGAACATTTTTCCAACTGGAAATTGTTTTTGTAAGTTTTTTTTAGTAAAGATAAGCGGGTAGTAAGGATAAGCGGATAGTAAGGATAAACTTGCGAGTATTTTAATTGGGACAAGAATCTGGTTACATTTCAATGGATTTTTAAAACTCGTTACATGATTTTTGAACGTGCAAAGTTAAATCATAAAAGGATGAAAATACTGCAAGGTTATCAGCAATCGGAGAAAACATCGAGATCTCTCATCGATGTTTCCAGGCCCAAAATTTAGGACTCAAATACATCTACATTCACATCTACACACTACCCTGCGAGCCGCCGCATAGACGTGTGGCAGGGGGATTAGGACACCAGCCGTGCGAAGATGTAAGTTTTTGGAAGGTGAAAGGGTGACGTGTATTATGGGAGTGTATTCAGTGGAGCTCAGTTTTTATTGCGGTCGCTTATAGTCCGCGGATATAACGAGCTTTTGTACCTGTTTGGCAATGAAATCGGCCAAAGGATAAGAATAATGAGTGTTGGGAATTGAGAAGATAAAGAGCATGCTGGTGAACGGATACTTAGAAAAATAGAAATAGAAATAAATTTATTGAACTGCACCGGGTACAGAGACTTTCAGCAGCAAAGAAACAATTCATTCCCTTCAGTTGTGTAGGTACAACATATATTAATTCTTACTGCTTAACAGAAAGAATTATGTTATCGCGTCTGTCATGATTAATAGTTTACAATAGAGTGTTTACAATAGTTTACAATTACAGTAGCGTGTCGATAATCCGGATCAATTTTAACCGGACTCAGTCCGGATTTTCAAGCAGCCTGGAATGTCGAACAGAACCAAAAAAGGACGTTTGAAGCCTTAAACATAAAGAAACTTTGCTAAAAACCGTAAAAACGGTGATTCACTTCAGTACTTTAGTTTAATAATTAGTTCAGATAAATAAAAACATTGCAGCGGTCGATGACCCTGGCGAGTATCGCATCAACGGTTTTTTATTTATTTATTTATTTATTTATTTAAAGTAATAAGACCACATACAGCTATGTCGCCATTTTATAGTGGCCATGTAACAATACACACACTTAAGGACATTACAAGCAAACTTAACAACTGGTTGCAAGCAGAAATTATGGCAATATATAAAAAAAAGAAAATGAAAATTGGGGGAATAACTGCTTAGGTGAAAGATACAAAAGAGAAAAGCTTATAAAGGATTTAGATGAAAGTGCAAAAGGATCGATGTGGGAAGGGAGGGAATTCAATAGAGAGGAGAGGCGGAAGAAAAGAGAACGTTTAGTAATCGAAAGTCTAGGAATGGGCATGTGGAGTAAAGGGTGAGAACGGGTGGGGCGGGATGGAACTTTGAAATTGATAAAAGAGAGCAATTCAGGGTAGTCGATGGTGGAATTAAGAATATTGTAAATAAATATTAAGTCTGCTGTGAGTCTATGAGTGGGGAGATTAGGGATGGAGAGATAGGATAGAATAGCCTTGGTGGACATATTACGACACTGTGGTAATCTATTCTTAACTATTTTAGCAAAGAAGTTGCAGACACAGTCCAGCGATGAAAGATTAGTTTGAGAAGAGATAGACCAGATGGGGCAGGAATAGGTAAGAATTGGAAGAATAATGGAAGAGAAAAAAGTTTTAAGTGCTCGGGGCTCATTAATTTCGGTAAAACGATAGAGGAGGCCTAAGAGGGACATTGCTTTAGACTTGATTGTTTGTATTTGTGGAGAAAAGTTCAATTTATTGTCAGTAAGAATACCAAGGTCCTTAGATGATGAAACACGTTTTAGCGGGTGATTAGTCACAGTATAATTAAATTCTAGAGGGGCCTTCTTTCACAGATATGTATATTATATTCACTTCAACTTATATTTCACCGGATGTACATCCGGATTGTCGACGGTCCGAATTTTTGGCGTCCTCATTATTGACGTTCTACTATAGTTATTAGTCACGGTCAATAACAGTTACTCGTGAGAAAATTTGGCGATGCAAAATTTTTTGAATGAATGCAACCCACTAGAATCAATATTGTGATTATCGGAATGAAGCAAAAGCTGCTATATTTCTTAGAGATTGAAAAAATAAATAGACAGATGGATGATAAGAGCTACGAGTATTGGGGATTAAGAAGAGAAAGAGCATGCTGGTGAACGGATATCTAGGGAAATAGCAACAAATTTATGAAATCTCACTGTGTGTACAGAGCCCTTTCAGCAACAAAGAAATAATGCATTCCCTTCAATGGTGTATGTACAATATATATTACTTCTTACAGCGAAACAGAAAAATATTGCATAAAAATTGAAAATACAACAAACCCAAGAATATGGCATCAACATTGCAATAAGATGCTATAAAATTTATCCTTGAAGTTCTAAGTAGTGATAAGATATTTTATTTCTGGCGGTACCGGATTCCACAAAAATTTGATTGGACTACAAGAGATTTGTTGTACCTAGGTTGAAGTGCGATGAGCTGGGCGGTGCAGCAGTGATTCGCTACTCCTTGTACTTATGCGTCTGGATACAGATAACATCTTAAAAGCACTGAACAAGTACAGAGGTTATTTCCATTGAAACAACTGAAACAGGAAGCCATCCAAAAGGTATCTGCGTCTATCTTTAATCTTTAACTATTGTAATTTATTTCTGTAAGAAGAAACATGGTCGTCACGGCCCAAAGATGATACAAATCTATTGCAAGAGTTTTGCACTCGTTTCAATGTTATGCTCAATGGATACGGATTAGTTATGAGAAGATATATTTCGTAAAACGCTTTGATAATGAATTAGGTGCATTTAATTTTATTATTTTCAAATTCAATTTTAGTGGTTTAGTGTAGATAAATTAGGTTTATGATGAACAATCATGTTCATCTTTCAGATGTGGAACAGCAGCGCAATAATAGACGGTTTTAATGAATTTGAGATTAATTTTACCCAATTATTTTATATAAATTAAATAGAGGAATTTAATAGATTAAGGATTTTTTCTTTTGTGATCGTCATAGTAAAGTGGGTGTGGCTGTATAGAAATAAGAACAATAACCGAAGCTAGGAGAAACACTTTAACTACCTCGGAGAGCGGGATATGATCGCTGTCTATTTACAAAAAGTATCATCTACAGACCTTGTCCATTTGGTGCTTTTTATGGCGAAGAATTTGCATTGTAAATTTTACAAAGTGTTACAATTTAATTGTCCATATTGAACAAAATACTGTCGTTTCTAATGTAATCTATAAACACCTAAAACTAAAAGTTAGATTAGTTGATTTTATGTGCGTGAATCAAGTCTCCGGGTAAGAATTTCAAGTGTACCACCCCATATATACATTCAAAGTTTGTTCCATGAGAGATATTATCAGAATTCGCCATCAGGGAATTGTTAAGTGTACGGAGGAAGCTATAAACATGTCAACACAAAATTGGAACCACTATTTTCATTTTAACAACGGTCCGTATGCATTCCAACTATAATGACTGGAGAATCAAGCGACATAAATTTTATCACTCATATCGACAAGTTTCTTTCACTCTTATGATACTTATTTTCATGAAGCAGAGGAAATTTTAGAACAACAGACAGTACGTTATCGCGCGAAAGAACCAGTATGCGGGCTTCCACGAGCTGAACGGTGAAAAGTTCACTACCTGTGAATGATACTTATATATCAGCTTTCTTTGAAGCTAATGGTCACAGAAGAAGTAATTACGGGATAATACAGGGAGAGTGAATGGCGTGCGTATGCGTAATAGGAGTGCAGAGAGTCTGGAGTCACGCATGGTGAAAGTATGCCCGGGTAATAATTTGGGCGAACCAGCAAGGGGTATTTTAGGTGCCGGGTGTGCGATCGTAATCACTAAAAACGACGAAGTCGCGCGCATTGCATTAATTATCCGCTGGAAGAACCTTCGCTTAAGTAATATTCACTTTAAGGCACGCAATAAATTATCACCGTACTACGGGAGAGGCTCAATTAAGTGGTACACAAGAAGAGAAAAGTGGGCGAAATGCAATTTCGTTGCGTGCTTCCCTCAAAAGGGACGAAATGCTGCAGTAGGTGGTCAATCAACAGATTTTTAAAAAATGAACTAACGTGCATTCTCTGATGCGTCGTCTGAAAAATGGATGCTATAATTGAGTAACTCCAAGGTAAAGTAGGTTTTATTTCCATATTGGTAAAAATAAAATAACTCAGTCGTAATTTCCACACTGTTTAAATGAAAATCGACCTAGGTTTCGACACTTGATGTCATTATCAAGGACCTACCTGAAAAAAAATATATAAGGTGCTTCAGTATCTAATGCTTTGTTCTACCTTCTCCAAAGGTCCTCCCTTGATTATGACATAAAGTGTCGAAACCATGGTCGGCTTTCATTAAAACTCTGTGGAAATCACTATCAAGTTATTATATTCTTACCAAGATGGATATACAATATTTCAACAAAGTTATGCCTGTAATACTTTCATAGGTTTTAATCATTCAGCTACTTATTCCAGTCCTAAGTTTACTCATGTATTGAGTTTCTACAGAATATTAATATCTTTAAGAAGACCTGATTTTAAATAATTTTTAGAAGAATTTTGAGAATTCTTACTCAGGATTTTAATTCAGAGAATTAAATTTCCAATATGCAGGATAAGAAATTATGACAAGAAAACCAATGAAGTTTCTTGATAAGCAAACATACAAATAATTTCGGCTTTATTACCGCATGAACGGTGTCAATGTCCTACCTTACGACTAGTGAGGTAAAGTAGTAAACATGAGAACATAACCGCTATCATAATAGGAAATCCTATATTTTAAATCATTAAGGTGTTTGGGTTAACATTTATTACGGAAAAATTACACGCTCGTTTAGCTCTGAATACTAAAGATAAACCACAACTAGTTGATGGTGTCTTAATCTAAGGCTGGAGCTACATACTACTAGCTTTCCGACATATTTTAATCAGCCCTATGGTTTTAGCAAGTTATGGTTTAAATGTGTCCTGCACGAAATCGAAGTTGATGTGATAATTTAATAAATTTATTTAAAAAATTATTTTGAAAAATCAACAAACAAAAAGCCAAAATTATACAGCATAGGTAGTCATAATACCAGATTTAATTATAGCAAGAATTTAATGGTTACCGAGCACCCTCGAAAAGAAAATAATTATTGTAAGCAACAGGGAAAATTATGAGATAAAATTCAACAAACTTTATAAATAAACGTAGTACGGTGAGTATGGATCCACATAATTTGTAAACAAATCATACTGCTAGTAAAAATTGTGAAGTAGTCTAACATAGAAATGCCGAAGGGTTAGAAAACGTAGTTTTTTAATATTTCCAATTAGCACTTACTTTTCTGGATTCATTTTAATCGCTATTAGATCAAATATAATTTGATTATCAAAGACTATTAGAGTTTCTTGAACTTAGAATAGATTAAGAGGTCAACAAACGTTTTGTAATGAGCTCGATTTGTTCACAATAGAGCTCAACTGCACATTCACAGAATGTCGTGAATGAGTTTAGCAATCTCTATGACAATTTGCCTTCTTAAAAATGGCTCATATAACTTTACCTCAATCTTCAAATTCCGAAGGGCCCAAGTTCAAATCATACGCGTTCCTTTGCTCACTCAGAGAGCCTTCCCTCACCAGCTTCCTTTGTTCTCTCTCTCTTGTTCTTTTTCTGAGTGTTCGACCGACCATCCCCACGTTGCACTGTCTCCGCAGGTCTCTTTTCCGTCGACGGCCCCGGCAGCCGGCAGGAGCGGGACAACCACTCCACGAGAAAGGGCGTCGCTGACATAAATGAGCCGTAAGTCACCCGCTCACATCCCAGGGAGAAATGATTTGGAAAATTCTTTCTCCCCTCTTTTTTTTTTGCCTTCACAGTTCCTCATGCCGGCTGGCCCCCCTCGCCTTCCTTCCGAACCCCTGTTTCCCGGCCAGGGTTCTCCCTTTTCCTTGCAGTGCGACAAAAATTCGTCGAGATGGTCTCGCCGCTACGTGCCCAGTCGTAAGCCTCCCACACTCCGCGGATTCTCTCGCTTCAAGACACACCGGAGACTCACACGAAAACCACCACACACCCTCCTCCGGCACTAGCGCCCGCCCCTGTAATCTACGAAATTGGAAGGACCGACCCCAACGGAGTTTAACCGGAGCCCAGGGGCTGGACTGTAAGCCGCCATTCTCCGTTTTTCCGAACGAAGCTCAGATTATTTCGCTGTTCAAGTTTTCGGACCCAAGGTTTCGCCTCCTGTTTCTTTATTCGTGGTGCACGTTGCCAACCGGGCTGAATGACGTCCGGGTAAGTTATCGTTCTTATTGACCAAAAATAACTGGCGAATTTGATTCGAAAGGGCGCTAAAAGTTCGGGAGTTGAATTTCTCAGTGGCGGGAATGATTCAAACGAATAAGTGTAACTTTCCGTTCCACTCCAATTAGGACTTCTAAGATTTTCTTTTTCACTTCACTTCGATTTTAAGGGCTCGTTCAAACCGAGCATTCATATGTTCGGAAATTAAGTTATTTTAATCTACCAATCCTTATAATATAGATTTACATCTACGGAGTTCCTTCAAGCACCTTTAGAATGTATTTATTTAATAAATGGTTCATAGATAAGAAATAAATTTTCATTGTGTTATAAACCATCATTTTTAACTCATTTGGGGTTTTTCGCAGTTATGGACGGAATTGAGGGAAAAAAAGGGTTCCGTTTACTTTTATATGCAAGTATTCGCAAATGAAATCCTTTCACAGTGAAAACAACCAAATCAAAAATTGTAGGTACAATTGTTTCGAACTTGATTTTTTGCCGATTTTTTTGTTCCTTTTCCTTGATACAGCGCGGCGTTGGAGTTAGGCTTTGGCAATTTTTAAATTTGTTTTATACAGCATTCCGGATCAAAATTCAAAATTATGTATTACAGTACATTTTCAATTTCTTTTTGGACCTCCAGAATGCCAACACCTGGTCGCCCATGCCGGGATCAATTTTTAAATTTGTTTTATACGGCACTCAGGATCAAAATTCAAAATTATGTATTCCAATACATTTTCAATTTCTTTTCATACACATAGTGTTTCTAATTTTTTTCTATGAATGTTAAAAATAATTAATTTAAAATTTAAATACTGTTAATGACTTTAAAAAATATCTTTGGTAATTGTCGATGATAATTAATGCATACTTTATTTTGCTGTAATTATGAGCAACGAAATATCAAAAGACACTTAGACTCCGGCATTCATCTATCTTATTGAGTTGGGATATATGCGCTGGAGTTTGAACGTACTTGAGACCGTACACTTGCGCCTAAAAATTGCAAAAACTTTCAGTTTTACGTCATTAAGCGTAGATTTAAGAAGGGATAAGATGTGCAACATCCTATCGCTCCCGCGTCTATATACCTATAAGTACAGACATTGCACGGGAAGTAAAATATCTCCTTTGACCGTGCCTTATTACTCACATGAAGCAGATTGGTTCGTTCCCGTAAAGTTTTGCTGCGGTACTATTTCTTCACCAAACATCCATAGTTTTACTAGAATGACTGTGTGACTACTTCCCAAGTGTTTGCATACATGTACATTCGAATTTCCTCCTCGAAGCTCTTTATGTACGTAATATTAGTTAACAATCACCGCATTGCAATAAAATTGATGGTATCGGCAGTGACATGATGAAATACTAATTACTTGATTTTCTGCGCAAATGTATGTTATTTACCAGTAAGTTATCGGTGAGTCATATAAAAGTTATGTGAAAACGAATGCAATAGGTATTTCATTCGGAATGTCAAAATGCCTATTTCAATCCAATGGATGGTTGAATCATAGTCTAGAGTGAGTTTAACCTCGTGTCTCGCTACTTATTAATCGCTGTCGTGCCCGGCTGGAAGTGAATGTAGGGATACGCCGATATGCATATAATGAGACTGCTAATAGTCCGACGATCCAGGAAGTTAGTCTGTTGCCCTATCTATACGGCTGCCTCGATTGCTAGATGGTTTATCGTAGCGGAGCAACAACTGCATATGAGAAATTATCACTTCGCTTAACCTGTTATCAAGCATGACGTATACATTGAAAATATGCTTTAAATTCTAACGGAGTGATGAATTTACAATTCAAAAGTTACAAAAAGATAAACATTTTTAGCTTGATACTTCAACGAGTTACTTATGTCCACAAAAGAGCAGGGAAACGAAGTTTTGTAAGTTTTCATTGACCTTTTCCAATACGTAAGCACTATGAATAGCAGAGGTGGCCTTGTGAATATAAGACTACATACACTGAATGCTTTAATTCATGTCTGTAAGTTCATACCAGTCCTATTCCTTTACATATTTTAATATCGAAAAACCATGATCAGATAGGTACACCTCGATTATTGCTGGATCATATGGTTTAAAACCTCATCTCTCCAAACAGCAGTTGCACGTTCAAGTTATTCGAATAAACGTTTTTCTACTTAACATCTGTTCTCTACAATATTCGTATTAAACATCGGCTTATTTTTTCATCCGTATGTTAAATATTCATATAGTGACAGGAATTTGTATGTCAAAGGTTACGGGTTCGAATCCAGCCCCGGGTATGGATATTAAAGATAATTTTTGCAATATAGTATCGCTTGTTGGGTGAAGCCTGTTTCAACAAATGTCACACTTCTGCTTACGCTCAGAAAAAGGCTTTGAGAATAATTATAGGGATACCAATTTCTACGCATTCCTTTCCCTTTTTCAAATCCCCTAGCATTCTACTTCTGAGAAATTTATTTGTTTTGTTTTTTGTTTTTTAAATGCTAATAATTTTCCATAGCAGAGATGGCGAATTAATTAAGCCTATTTTATTTAAGTCACGGAATGATAATGAATTATTTATACCTAGGTCTTAATTGGAACTGTGTAGACAATGTTACCAATGCGTGGGACCTAAAATATTCTGTTCTCTACCACTTGGAATTTCTGGCGCGAATAGTTAATGGAGGTTTGAAATATTACCATAGAATTGGTTTATGAATCATAAAAATATTAAACATTTACTGAACACAGACAAATGAAATTTTAAAAGTTATGTTTACCCCGAACTGAAATGTTTTGGCTCAATTAATGTAAACAAAACAGTACTCACCACTTGTATTCAGTCATGTTTCCTTCTAATTTTCCGGTGGTCGAAAGTTTTTTAAATATTTTGTTTTGTAACACATCGATCGAGTTGAATTTCGTTTATTGTATCTCAATTTATTTCACTGCAACTGTATGTATTAAAAGAGTCGGCAATCCAAAAACAGCATTAGGTATTCATCTTCAAGCTATATTCCTTATGATAAATGCCGAAATGGAACTATTTACACCCTATGACGGTATGTTTTATAAGGAATAAATTGATTAATACCCTTATTATTAATTCAATCCTTAATTAGGCGTAACCTTGTGGCAGTACATTATTGAATGAATAATGACAATGAGTTTAGATTATTCGGGTTTTTGGTACGGAGGTACTGCGTACCTGAAGATGATGCCATAACTTGAAACTAGTTGTACCAATAAAAAACTCTGTGGATTGAAACATAGCTGGTATTGTCATTATAAATTCTTAATCATTGTTTTTAGCATTTCAGGTCTCGGGTTAAATGTTGCGATATAATCTTGATAGTTTGACTATCCATGTCTACTTATGTTTAACCTAGTGTTCTTTTCAACAACAACAAACCTTTCCAAATGATGCAACCAAAATATGTTGCGATATAATCTTGATAGTTTGACTATCCATGTCTACTTATGTTTAATCTAGTGTTCTTTTCAACAACAACAAACCTTTCCAACTACCATAAGAGGACGAAGGCGAAGGAATTCTTAAAAGGGGGATTTTTAGGAGCCTTAGTAGCCATTTAATGTCATATAATGTCATGGGTGAAGGTAGCCGAAGCGCAATATCCGTCTTTGCGAGAAGTTGTCAGAAGAAAAGATATAAAAAATCAAGTCAGGACCCACGGTATACCAAGAATAATCTACCCATTTTATTCTGAAAGCAACCCGAAAAGGAACATCGAGATTGGTATGTATACGTTTTGTTTAGGTGGTCATGTATGAGGAAATACTTCCGAACTTAAATTTAAACCATCGTAAAGAAGAAAATATGGCAATGTCTATTCTGAAGATTGTATGGAAATAGATATCGGAATGAAAACTGTGATGCCCTGAGGAGTTTGAGCCGTCCCTGAATGGAGAAGCATGAAAAGAAGACGGTCCCTTTAGTAAAAGGAGCACGAGGCTCTGTGGTCAGTACAATGAAGACGGGATTACAGGACCACAAGCGATTCTTTTCGGATTATCATGAATTAAGATCACAAAAAGGGGATTCGGGTTTTTGATGTCCCCCCCCCCCAATAAGCCGGTGACCATCCTCCGCCATTCAGGACTGCCTGATATAGGTCTTTATCGAGGATGGTCGACTCCCACAAGGGGTCATTTTTTTGGCTCCCTCCTCTCCCCCCCAACAACGCACACAAAAAAATATTCGACAATTCCGATCACGCCTTCGCCCAACGTCCACCCTACCAGGGCCTTGGTCCGTTCCGACTCCTCCATTTCTCCCGACCCTCCTCAAAACCGTCTCACGTAGAAAGACAGAGCCACCATCATCATCTTCCACTTCCCTCCCGCCCCCCTGATCTTTTACGGTGGTCTCCGTCGTGTCCCTTAAAAAGACCTTTTAAGCGTGGCGCACACACCCCCGCCCAGTTGTTCATGTTTCATTTCATTTCCGTCGTCCGTTTCCCTCAATGACGATCCCTCCTCCTCTCGCCCTCGAATGTGGTTTTAACCACCCCCCCCCCCCCGCCCACACCCATGACCGCATAGAGATGTCCCGAGGGTCGCATCCACAGAAAATCGGCCCCGGGGAAGATTTTTGGCAAGGATCGGAAACTTATGCTGCCAAAACATTCGGCCGGGAGGCTGAGAGGGGGACGCTTCTCACAGCACAACACCCTTTCGTTAAGACATGAGTCAACCGTCGACCCGCCGGGGTGTCCTTGGAAAGGCTCCAAAGGTCATCTTTTATATAGTATTACGACAAAGTTGACTCACAAAAAGTGATGTATGCATGTGACTGCTGGACTTGGGAAACGACAAAAAAATTTTCCAGCCATCATATTTTGATTTTTTTAACCAAGCAAACTCAAACGCAGAAATGCGTTAACTAGAAAGTTATCAGTCGGTAAAAATAAGTCTTATATATCAGACACATCTTTGATAGATTTCGATTCTTGCACCCGACGTGCAATTATTAATGCCTCAACCTGAGAAAAATATTTTCACCTCTTTTTAAAGTATTCACTTATACTCATCTACATCTACATCTACGTGATACCCTGCGAGCCACCACGAGGGTGTGTGGCAGGGGGTGAAGATCACCAAACATGCACTATTGACATGCAAGTAGGATATTTAAGGGAGATATGCTAGATAATAGGGTCACATGGAGCTAGATGGTTAGTATCTACATAATAAGGAAGGGATTATTGGTTGTTATTACATGCATCATGCACTACAGACTACTCTAACTATATTTCACCTACCTATCCCTTTGCTACGCAGCCTATTGTTCTCTCTTATAGTACGAGGGAAAAATGACATTTTAAATCTATCGGTAAGACAATCTATCTCTCTATCCTTGTTAATATGATCAAACCTAGCATAATACGCAGGGGTTCACAATATATATTTAACGTCATCTGTGAACAACTCAGTTTCGAATTTACTTAAAAGGTTTAACCTAAATTTTAACCTGCGTTCTGATAGTAATTCCCATCCGAGTTCTTCTATTAAGCTCGTAACACTTATACAATTATCATAACGGCCTTAAACAAACCTAGCGTATCTCCTTTGCACGCGCTCTAATTCTTTTATCATACCTTCCTCGTACGGATCCCATATACTAGCGGCATATTCTAAATGAGGCCTGACAAGTGTAAAATAGCTTCTTTCTCGTACTCTCTCATCGCATTTGCCTAGAATTCTCTTTAGGAATTCTAATCTAATACCTAACCTACTAATTCTCTGGACGTTAACTTAAGCGGTGCTTTAATTCCCAAGGGTACGCCCGAGCAGGTTATGAAATACATTGCTTTTATGCTCAAATTGCTTTTCCATGCCAATGAAAATGTCAAGTACAATGTCAGTAACGCAGAAAAAAGTCTTTATCGTAGCTCCTGATCGTAGCCGCTATTCCAGCTACCAAACCTACAGATCCTCTACAAACGAATATCCTTAAGTGGCTCGCAGCGAAATACATACGTATATGTAGTGGCATCTTTTGAGATGAAGAACTTGAGAGTTTTTCGTTGCTTCGAATTCCGCTAAATTAACAAGAAGAAAACAAAAGCAGTAGAACGCACGGAAGAGAGAAGCTTAAGAATTAGTGCTGAAACAAGCGGTATCATTTAACCACCTCAGAAGCTGTATGTCATCGGTTGGAAGAATTTCAATGGACATCAAACGAAGAACGTCTCAAGCAAAAAAGAATTAATGATGAAAATACTACGGACGCGTACAAAGAAAATAGATTTATCAATAAGGAAGCAGTGCCTAAAAATATTCGTGTACAGAACTGAGCTATATGTCTGAGAAACGCGGAGTATTTTAAAGGTGGGACATATCTGAATGAAGGTCTTTGAAACATGATGCAAGATGCGGATGCTGAAGATTAAATAGACGGATAAGATCAGAAACGAGAAAGTGCACATAAGATTATAGCCGGAGAAAACCGTATGGAGTTCTATTAGAAAAGTGAGGTCCGGATGGATCGACCACACTTTAATCCTTTGGGTGCGGTATGACGTGATTTCACGTCATGTTTGTCTTCACGCTGGTTGTCTTCACGTCCCGTGTACCGTGAGTGTACCAGCTTTTACTAGGGGGGCCTAGTGTAAGTTCCCTAGTGAAAGCTGGAACCCTCACAGTAACCTTGACTGGATATCATGTCATCAGCAGCAGCGTAAAAGCAACCATGACGTGATATCACGTCATTCCGCACTTAAAGGGTTAATACACAACTTACATGCAAGGAACATAATAATGGAAGGGAAAGCAGAAGCTATAGCTCCATAACAAATATTGTGGTACAAACGTTTTCGCCTGATAAAACTGGATGTGGCACAGAATATCCACAGTGACGTGAAGGAATTACCAGGGTACAGATAATGGAGGGCTGCAGTCATCGAATCTTAGGATTGAATGACTAATTCCAAGGGCTGGGAGAATAAATACTAGAATGTAAATTGAAATTCCAAACAAAAGAGGTAAATTTGTCATCCACAAAATACATACTAATCTGCCTCCGAAACAAGGCTGTCCACTCTGAACCCATATTTTTGACTCATTCCCAAAGAACCGGGGAAGCAAAACAGGAACTGGCGATGGAGGTAGCTCAGGACGTTGGATTTTTGTACGGAGAGTTTGGCGGTCGGCTAAAGGTGCAGGGCGAAGGTAAGAAATGGACCGGGCGACGGTCCATCTTGTGTCTCGTTGGTGATTTTACGCGGCAACGGGGGAGAGGACGAAGCATAAAAAAAGGGACAATGACAATGAAGGAAAGGGGGGAATGGAAATACACATGCGGTTGCGCCCTGAACCTCGTGGCCTGACTCCAGAATGGCCTTCATTCTCCGCCGTCATGGGTGGACTCGGCCGAAGCAATCGCAGCGGATGAGGAATGACTTCTCGTCGCGTGGTCGGGGCCTCGTGTGTTTTTGCCGGACTTCGAGAGCAGGGGGAAATCGTCCAGGGGTTGCATTGCCTTTGCGTCTAGGGACATCACTCCTCTCCTCCCTGTCATTCGCCCCCCCCCCCTGGGGCTGTTTATTCCACGCATTTGTATTTATTCATTCAGCCATTTTTTTCGGCCCCGGATTCTCCGGACCCCCTCTTCCGTAGGAAATGTCCGTAGGAGGAAGGGGGCTAGGGTATGTGAGTAGATAGGGTGGGCTGGGTGTGTTCCGAAGAGAGAGGATTGTGCAAAAGAAACTCGGAAGGCGACGCCCAACCATAGACTTTTGTCTTCCCTTTCATTACTCACTCCATGCCATCACGTTTGCATTTCTTATCTTACTTCACATCAATCAACCAACCTACTTTTAACTAGAAGATCCTACAATACCGCTAAACAAAAAGGTCTTTTTACATGAAACGTTTTCAGTTCATAAACCAGCATCTGGAACACACTTGATCATTGCTTAATCAGCTTCATAAAGTTTTATTTTTCAAGAATATTATCGCTACTATTTTTATTTTGTATTTAAAGTACCTCCATTGACATCCTCAACTGAGGAATGTCTTTTCTGGCGTTGCTTCACAATCTATTTTTCAATACCTTCCAAACACTCATTTTCAAGTTTCGACTCTCGTATGTTTTGTATCTCTCTAAAACTTCGTATGTTTTGCATCTCATCCTCGTCTTTTCCTGTCTTCTCTTTCTTGGACCAAGCTCATCTTGAGTCTGATTCTCCCAGAAGTTGGGTCCATTTGAATGAGTGAGTGAATGATTTTCTGAGTGCTTGTGAGTGTGACTGCTCTGTGTTTGTCCCTGGCGTGAAATGTAATTCCCGTAAACATTCACAGATAGCGTGATTGTAGTTATAACCAAGGCATCCTTAACGGGGTCTCTTAAGCCCTATGAAGGATCCTATTTTGGGTTGAGAGTGTAAGTCTGCAAGTGGTCACTGGCGAGGACTTAACATTCATAGAGGAGTTTTCTGGTTTTATGGTAAACCATCATAGAGGGGTTTTCTGGTTAAGAGGTTGTGGTCGGTCACCGACCGTTCCATTAAACCAACACAGCAAAAAATTATTTTTACTTTCTTTTGACGAGGGGTGCCAATTAGTTACGGCCATTGGAGACTTTTTTGCCTAAATTTGTTCTCTCCAAAACGCCCAAGATTTCGAATGTTCTCTCTCTCTCTCTCTCACCCTCTCTCTCTCTCTCCCTCTCTCTCTCTCCCACGCTTACCCAGCACTCTCCTCTCTTTCACCAACATGGGCCTGTCATCAACCCTCAATACTACCTATAGCCATTCTCGCTACTTTATAACGTCTCCTATCACACTAAATTCTCCTCTACATTCTCTAAACCTTTCTCATTCATTTTCCTCTCCACCCACCTAGCCCTCTCAATCCTTCTCCCCACCAACATATCCAAAAGCCCCTGTCTACGGACTTTCTACTTCCGCAGCGAAGTTTCAGAGCCAAAGCATATTTTCTATATATTCTGATGTGCAGTTTCAACAGAAGATCACTCACACTTGGAGAGTGAAAAATTTCTCACGGACCAGGAAAATGCTTAGCAAAATGACACCGTGAAGGTTACTACATTCAGCCCTACTTTGCTTAGTCTCAATTGCAGACTAGTAAGAGAAATTTAAAACTGACAATAGTTTTCAAGTATTTAATCAGTCATCTTCTCATTCGGCCTTCACGCGAGACTGACTGTTTGATGCTCATGTAACCCAAAGAAATATCCGAGGTAAAGTGCGGATGATGGGGTGTTAAAATATGATTCATGATATTATGATACATCAGTAAAGAACTCTTTCATTATTAATGTGCTTAAAGTGACTACCTCTGACCTAATGAGTAACAGATATTGACTCTGACTGTCGATTTCTTCATGATATGTATTGGCATGAATGCTCAGGAAGTTAAGCTGAAAGCAAAATCAATCTTCAAAGAACAGGATATACCTTAGTTACACGAAATCTGTTGAAAACAATTCTTGACTATTCTGGCATAAATTTAGTGATAATCAAACGACCAATATGTAACTCGAAGTCTCAATAATCACTACTTAACACATTATAGTCCGCTCACGTAAAAATAAGTGTTTCCGCCACCAGCGATAATGGCCCGGTCTGTTATATAATATGCAACGAATGAAAGTTTCAATAAAAAATATACATTAGTTCTGGAGTTGTGTGGATTTAATTGTATAAATGTACCTTCCCAACAAAAATGCAAAAAATGGCCGGCCCCAAGGGCTAGTCAAATTTAAAATGCACCGGATCAAGAAGTGTTAATTCAGAGTTACTTCACCAAGCGATTAAGTTTTTGTGCCCCAAAAGAACAAGTTTGCCGGTGTAGTTATACATTAAAATTCACTTCACTCTTCATCTGCTGAAATTCGTGGTTGTAATAGTCGCGGCAAAGCTGACGTCGCCTACACGACATTTATGACTAACATTAAAAAATTGCTTCTTCAAGACTCCCTTTTCTCAGACTTAGTGGACTTTTCTTAACAGCATAAATGAAAAGATTCGCTTGGTTGGTCCACGTAAATTTATTAAAAGATGACCTAGGTTTCGACGTGGCATGTCATCATCATGTAAAATGTTAGCTGAAGACGAAGAATATGTAGTCACAAAATATTGGGGAGGTTAGAGGAGGGAGAGGGAGTGAACCAAGGAGGAGGGTGGAAGCTATATGTGGAGTTTTGGGGGTGGGAGAAGAAATGTCTTAAAGGAGGTGAGGAGGCATTCTCAAGAGCATTTACACCACACGAGGAAACAAAATCGAATTTTGATTTTAAAAATTGAGGAGGAGATATAGGATGAGCAAGTTAATTCGGGTCAGATTCATGGAAAATGCATTTATTTTCAATGGCATGTTTACTCCACAATTATTCATGTTCTGAATCCCTGAGATCATGAGAAATATGGGATCTAAAGAAGGTATTGAAATTTCGGGGATCCGGAAGAAACACAAAAGGATGCTCCAAATCTAGATTGCTCACTAAAATCAATGTGCGTATGCATTCATTGCAGTAATAAGAGTTTCTTTTAACAATTTAGGGCGATGTATGTGGGAATAAACCTTTTAAAAGAGGTAGTGTTAATAATTACTATTTTTAGAGCCTAAACAGATTTCATCGGTTCATCTGTTACTTCTAAATTTTATCTTCAGTAAATTGATTCACGGTATTTTATGATTGCTCATTGTTTAAATGTGTTATGAAAATTCCCTCCATAAAATAATATATATCAAGTTTCACTACCATAGAAGCTTCCCAATGTGTAAAAATTAGTGAGGAGCGTAGCACTCTATGGATCGTAAGCATGGACCTTTGGAAAAGCTGACCAGAAAAGACTAGAAACCTTGGAAACCTGGTGCTGGAGGATGATGCTGAAGACAGAATGGACGGAAAAAATAAGAAATGATGAAGTGAACTGAGGAGTAGAAGAGGAAAGGATAATATGGAACACCATACAGAAAAGAAGAACATAATGGATTGGACACACCCTGAGACGCAATGGGTTTGTGAAGAACATAATTGAAGGTAAAATAGAGGGACAAGTCCCCAGAGGTAGACATAGGAAAAAGTTCATGGACCAAATAAAGAGGAAAGTACATAGGAAGAGATAACATGAAGTAAGGGAACTAGCATTGGACAGGGAAAAGGTGGAGGGCCGCAGTCAACCAATCTTAAGATTGCACGACCAATGAATGAGAAGCATTCCTTTCGATTTTTCCATTTTTAGGGCTCCCTAAGATTTACCCCCTGAAGTGAATTTCATCTGACGTACTTCGGCGGAGTATTTCACATAATAAAACTAATAACGAAATACATTTGGCACTCCGTGCTCTGAATTTGAGCCAATTATCTGCGAGTCGGAAGAAAAATTTGCTCGTAAATTCATGCCACAGAATTGATTGGCCTCTGAGGAAACGCGCTTTCAGGGTGATTCAAGGGTCAGTCACTATGGGTAAATGCTTCACCTCATTGATGTAATTCACAGGATAATAAAACGAGAGTGTTACACCTTTAACTCTCATGCACACTATCCACCATTTGGAGGGCAATTATGTGTGACTCAGCCGACTGAATTGACCCACAGAAGTGTGCTTCAGGACCGATTCGCTGGGTGAATCAGAAAAAGTGCGGCTTCGTCGGTGGTCTGTCACCATGCGTGATCACCAAATGAGGGTGTAATTATTTTGATCTGAAAGCCATATTGAAATAAACTAAATCCCTAGAATTGACGAATTGTATGAATTAATTGCCTAAAATTGTCATCTTTGACACTAGAAGTACCTGATATTGCGGCATTGTTATTAGTACCGAATGGATTTAATACGACCCCTTAGAAATATTTTGTTTTCTAAAGGAAATTTGACGCATTTAATTGAAATAGTATAAAAGTCGTTCCAAAAATATCTCCTATTGGTTATTGCACATAATTTTTCAATAATAAGGTCTATATCAGGGCACTATAAATTGCCATTTACAGATAATAGGATGTGGCACATGAGGTCTGGTTATATCGGGTCTTCGTGCGGTGTTCACCAAGGGTATTCTCTTCCGGCTGCCAAACAGTTTACAGTATTTTGAGGTAAAACGATAAAATTTAATTGTATAGTGACAATCAAGACATACACGAATAAATCAAGAGGAGATGTAGCTTGGGGTCAAAATGATCCTTCTTTTACCAATCGGTAGAAAGGTAATGTACATTTAAAACCTCTGGTGATATGGTCTTATAATCATATCATATTCTCCCGCAAAAAATAAAAATCAAGAAATATGCAAGGACTGACACAACTCGGTCAGAAATATCGATTGTCAAAAATGAAAAGGGAAAAAAATGATCCATCTGGTACCGGCAGCGTTAAAGCAATCACACGGGCATTGAAAAGAAGAAAGAAATACAGATGGGCACACTGAGAGACAAACGATAATTTTTTTTTGGGTTACAAAAAATATTAAAAATTACACAGTTACAAGTATACTTTCATTTTCTGGTCATTGTAGTTGATTTTATCCAGCATGATCCTGCTAAGCTGAAGCTTATCAGCAGGTTCCAAGTTTACAATGTTTTGGTGCAATTACAAAGAAAATTATACTCTATCAATAATGAAAAAAAAGAATAATAGTGCAGTTGAGGTCCTGCTAAGCCAAAGCGGCTTGTCAGCAGGTGCCTTTAGTTAAAAAATATTTTTTTTTGCTGTGTTGCGTTTTGGACAATTAAGAGCTTAACAATGCTAGCCTATGAGCCACTCTTTTAGTGGTTTTTTAAGAACAGATATGCTATCAATATCATGCATTGGCATACGTAATTTGTTTAACAACACTGGGACTGCATGTGCTAAAGACCTCTTGCCATGGAGGTTAAAATACTTAGGTACAGACAACCTATTTATTCGACACAGTTGCATGTCAGTATTAATCACACGTTGCTTTATTAATTTGCTGTCAAAGAAGTTGTCACAAATTAACACATATTTATACAATTCTTTTAATGGTAACAAACATTGATTCTTATATACTTCTCTCACATTGTTTTCCTTGACCATCAAATGCGCAACCATTTTATTTTGTAAATTAATAACCTTATTCAGCAAGGTGGAGTTTGTGCTACCCCCTAATAAAGTGATAGGTGCTTTAGTGTCGTAACTATAAGATCACTGGAAGATATGAGAAGTAAGAGTCGCATAGAATATTTGATGGATGAAGAATTAGAAAAAGTAAGAGGAAACTTGGAATCACCTGAACTTTTGATATATCATGGGGAACACACATAAAAATATATGCGGCACAGCATTAAAGAATAAAGGTTTGTTAAGCTTATAATAGGATGGTACCAGGATGAAAAAGTCAAAAAGAGATGCTACTTCGCTCTGGTTAGGCCACACCTCGAATACGCCGCGAGAATTTGCGACTTTGGTCATAAAGATTAAACAAAAAAATTCATAAAATACAAAGAAAAGCAGCACGCTTCGAAAAAAATGCCACGAGCGAATATATAGTGTTTTACAGCATTTAGAGAGAATAAAGTGGGAGCTCCTTGAGATTATGAGACTACTCGCTAGGCTTAGGTTGCTAGAGAAATTCATAACTGGTATGTTTCAGAGCGACACAGTGAATATTATAATGACGCCTCATTGCAACTATTACTCTCACAGAAACGATAAAATAAGAGAGATTCATTGCCAATGAGATAGGAAATAAAACTCCCAGCTCGGCTCCCAGGGTAATATGTAGATGTAGATGTAGATGAAACCCGGTTTAATGGGAAGTGAGACCCATGAGAGTAAGAACTTAGAATTGCATGAAGTAACCTAGAAGAATGTTCGTCGAACCTTAGGAGGTAGTATTACGAAGTAATGCCGTATTATAGGTAAAAAAAACGCATAAGAGCTTTTAAGACCGTCCTGAAACGGCTAGCACAATACCAAATAAGATTGATGGAAGAATAATCCGCGGACTGCCAATCATGATTAATAAAATAAAACATATATTCTGCATCTTCCATGCTTTTCTCAAGCTGTTAAATCTATGAGCCATAATCTCCACGACTTCTCCACTGTTCCGTTTTCCTTGGGAAATGAGAGGCAATACTCGGGGTGACGGGCAAAGATAAAAGAATGAGGATAAAAGTCGGAATAGGAGAGTTAGGGTGTTTCAGGGGGGGGGGGGTTTGAGCGTAACTATAGGGAGGGGGTGTCATTGAAGGAGAGACAGAGTGAAGGGAAAAGGCACAGTGGGGTGGAGGACGGCGAGGGGTGAGTTTTCCTCTTGGGGGTGGGAAAAATAGACCTCCGGAGCGATTGGAATCGGGAGGGAAGGAGCAGATGGGGAAGGGATAGGGGATAAAAATTGCAGTCGTTCGCCGCAACCACTCGCAAACTGTTTCTTATCCCAGCACACGACTGCCCCCCCCCCTCCCCACGCCCCCCTCCATGTCTTTCCTCCCATCCCTCTCCCCCCCCCTCAGTGCGTAGCAGATCCTTCCCTCGACCCACCATCCCGCCCTCCCGTCTCCAACGGCCACCAATTCTTTCCCACCCTACCACCCCATTAACATCCCCGCCGTAGTCGCCCCAACCCCTTCTAAGTCCTTAATATCTCTCTCTCTCTCTCTCCTCCCCACGCTTCCTCCCCTTTTCTTGGACCGGCCTCCGGTCCAACAGATCCCACTACGTCCCCCCCCCCGCCGTCCCAATGCGATCCGTCCTTCCTTCCCCCACATCCCGCCGGACCCTGCCCCCGGCCAGCCCCACACCAATCTTCCCCTCTTTATCCCAGTTCTTGGACACTTCAACCACCAGCTACATTCCCATTTATTTGAGTCTCTCGGATAAGCTCCCTCTACCCCCTCCCCATCCTCGCAAAGAGTCTCCCACCGTAGTATCCTCCTTCCCCAAAAACTGCCTCTCTTCACCCATACCATTTCTATTTCTCGGACACCCCCCCCCCCCACAGAGGGTCACAAAACGGTCCCCGGCAGCTTCGATCCCCTTCTCCCATCGACATCGTTGATTCTCGTCTGCCCCCTCCCGCTCTCCGCTGGGTGACCACCGCAGACTCGATCAGCGGACTTTCTCCCTTCCTTCGCCGCCGATATCCCGCGTCCCGATTCCTGACACACGCTTCTCCGCAGCCTCCGGACCGTTCCTTCCACATCTACATACTACCCTGCCAACAAATCTGGTTTAAGTCATCTGTCGCATTAATCTGTTTCTAAATTAATTGAATATTTCCAAAAGAATTCGGCAAAAACTTTTGATCGACATTGCAAAATACAAACAGATATGCATCTATATCTACACACTACCCTGCGAGCCGCCGCATGGGGGTATGACAGGGGGTGTTAGGACACCAGCCGTGTAAGAATGTCCGGAATAAGGTTTTGGGAGGTGAAATGGTGACGTATATTATGGGAGTGTGTATTTAGTGGAGCTAAATTTTATTGTGCTCGCTAATTTTGCGCGGAAAGATCGAGTTTTTGTATCAATCTGTTCAGCAATGTACCCCTCTTATTTTCTCGCTTCTGTCAGTTGTAGAGATATAGTGAGGCGTCATGATATTGTCCTCTGTGTTGCTTTGAAACACACCAGTTCTGAATTTCTCAATCAACCTAAGCCTATCGAGTAGCCTCCGAGTCTCAAGGAGTTCCCACCTTAATTTCTCTAAAAGTTGTGAAACACTATTAAGTTCGCTCGTAGTAGTTTTAAACAAAGCGTGCAGATTTTCTTTCCATTTCATTAATTTTTGGTTAAATCTTTATGACCAGGGTCCCAAATACTCGCGGCATATTCGAGGTGTGGCCTAACCAGAGAAAAGTGGCATCTTTCTTTTACTTTTTCATCCGAAGGAACCTTCAAAATCCAAGAAGTGAGTTCCTTGAGGCTGACCTCATGCTCCACACCAGGAGATTCCCGTCTTTTTCCCCATTATTATGTCATTTGATACTCTGCCGGTTCTGGAAGCTTTTCATAGATGCAATACTATCTGGTTACGCTGGCTAGTAACTAGCCAACGACAGGCGGAATAAGGAGTGAAACTTCTATATTCATGATGAATAAAAGGCTTAATACAATCCCACAATGTCAATATATTTTGTTCAAGTAAATATTTTAGGTAATAAATGACACTATTCTCTGGAAATTGAAAAGACAACCTTCTCGATAAAAATAAATATTTTAACAGGATCGCATGTTATACACTAAATTCTCTTCCTATCCACTTCCCCAAGGCCTAAATACAGCTAAGACAGGTTGAACCTGAATTCTTTAAACAGTCAACATCCATTATAAATGAAGAATATGTTGAAGATAACAAAATTTTAAATTTGTGACCAAGTTGTTCTTCGACAATGAAACATGGTAGTTTCCCATAAGATAAAATAATTGTATTCTTGCAACAAATCTTTCACCTGACCCGTATATTGAACACCATAACCTCTCGTCCTCTTGCCCTGTCTTTTTCAATACCGTGAAATCTAAAACGCTTCGCGTAAAACTCATCGAAACTCTTTTCATAACACCCCTACCTAGGGCCATCATTGGTCGTGCATTCCTAGGATTGGTTGACTCAGCCCTCCATCCTTCTCCATCTAATTCTAGGTCTCTCACTTCCTAGTAGCTCTTCTTATGTACTTTCTTCTTTATTTGGTCAAAGAGCTTATTCCTGGGTCTTCCTCTGTGGACTTTTCCCTCTATTTTACCTTCAATTACGTTCTTCACAAACTCATTGTGCCTCAGGGTGAGTCCAGTCCATTTTGTTCTTCTTTTCTGTGTGCTGTTCCAAATTGTCTTATTCTCTTCTACTCTTCTGTAAACTTCACCATTCCTTATTTTGTTCATCCCTTATATCTTAAGCATCCTCATTCAGAACCAGGTTTCGAAGGCTGCTAGTCTGTTCTGGTCAGTTTTTCCAATGGCCCACTCTTCCGATCAATAGAGCGTAACGCTCCAAATGAATATTTTTCATAATTGTTTCCTCGCCGTGTACAAAAGTTTACTTCTCCCCACTTTGTTGTATGGTAGTGAAACATGGGTATGTCAGGATAGACATAAGAAAAGACTAAACGCCGTGGGTATGAGTTATCTGAGGAGTATTTGCGGAAAAAGTAGGATGGATAGGGTCAGGAATGTGTGGGTAATAAATGAATGTGGGTTAGATACTCTAGTAATGGACATATATGAAAGGAGTATGGTTTGGCCATGTAGAGAGAATGGATGAGAGTCGAATAACGAAACAGATATATAAGAGTGAAATGAATGGTGCGAGAGGGAGAGGTAGGCCGAGAAAGTTGTTGTTGAATGTGGTTGAGGAAATTCATAAGAGGAGGAATATTAGGATTCTTAAAAACAGGAGGGCGTGTATGAAGCAGTGTATGGGGATAAATGAGGCAAAAGAGGTTTGCAAGGATAGGTCAGTATGGAGGAAATCATTGAAGCAGTGTTAGGTGTACAAATATGTATTTATGAATGAAACTTAGTGAATGTGCCTACCCCAGAAGGGAACGGCGTAATTGGTATGTATGTGTAAATGTTTCCTAGTTTGTAGCCGTATCCTCATTGAGCATAACAGTTGTCTTTTTACCATTAACTCCTTCTTAGCTTGGGCTATTTTTCACTTGATGTCGGTTGTCTTCTCTCTTCTTCCGTCCAACGTTATGATGCCTTCAAGATAGGAGAAGGAATCCTCTTGCTCTATTTTCACTCCTCTCAGTGTAACTTCTACATTCAGCTTTTCTCTTCCGCATGCTAGGATTTTAACTGTCGTCTTATTTTTTTTCATGTTGTATTCTAGGAGGACTTGGTCCATTGCGTTTATTGACCTTTGTATATTTCGCGATTATTGCGCGAATAATCGCGATTTCCGGCTTTGACTCAGAGTATCGATTATTCATTGTATGAGATTCACTGCAGAAATATCATTCGCCTGGACTTGGAATCGAACCCAAACCCCTCGATTTCGCGCAGTTTGCTCTAACTAATTAAGCTACCCAGTGGTACTCTTCCACTATGAATTTTCTTTCACCCAGTTGTGTGACCACTAGCCAATTGCTATACCTGCATCACAGAAAACTGCTCTTCCTCTTCTGGCAAGCGTCCTCCTGATAGTGTGTCCTTCGTGTTCTCTCCTGTCAATTTCTTCTTAGTCTCCCATACCCATATCCCGAAAGTCGTATATTTTTTCATTCCCTGTTCAAGTTTCTGTATATAAAGTTCTGATGAAGGCTTCCGCGGGGCTTAGATAGAGGTTGATTCCTTTTTTCGGGTTTTCCGCCGCGTTGGTTCATGTTGGTGTTGAGGACAATATTTCGCTGGCTGTCCTGCTGGCTTCCTCAGGTCCATGTAACAATTCGGTTCGGGAGGCGCCGTATTATGTCGCGCCTTTTTTGTGGTCCACTTCTCTGGTTGGACGTAATCGTTTCTTCTTGGAAAAGTGCTTTCTAAACAGCGGAGAGTGGGTAACCGTCGCCTCTGTTGAAGTTTTCGCGGTTTTTAGCGATTTCCACCGCTTATCTGATGAGACGGGGGAAATATCTTTTTTCTCTGTGGATAATCGTCGCTTCCGGGAATAATACATTATGCTGCGGTCCCTCCCAAGCATCTTCTGCAATGGCAGAAAGGTGGAACTGTCTCTGTTTGGTGGCTCTCAGATGTTTCTGCATGCGACACTTGAGCGCTCTGCAGGTCTGTCCAATGTACCAATGTACCATATCATTATACGGCGGTCTGCGTGAGGTTTTGCCGGTTTCCCTCACGCCTCGGGCAAATGCCAGGCCATTAAGCCATCCCCGAAGAAAAGAGTTCCTGCTAATTACAACCTAAAACCACTCTAACGAATCTGCTACAGGCTTGTATATAGTAATTAAATATGTATAAAATTCATATGACTAACCCTGAAGAGGAATTATTTCCTATTGCGGGGGCTATTGTGATGTATATTAATGTATTGAATATTGTTAATGAATGTATGTATATAAGATATGCAATGGCAATAAACATTTTCAATTCAATTCTCTGTTGAAATTATATCTTCCAAGGCGGATTTCAATTGCCTCTTTGGTGAGTCGGTCCCAATATCCTTTGGACTGGCAGATGCGTTTTGTTTCTTCCCACTGGATTTCACTCTTCAACAGAGAAGAAGGGTTTTTAATTAAGTAGGACCTGGAACCCACTCTTAAAAATGGCGGGAAAAGTGAAAACTTCTCTACCAGTCACGTTCGACCTGACCTGAGATAGAGTGTATATAAACCGGCCCTCTTGACAACCGGCATCAACGCCCCTGATGACGATGGGAAAGTCTTCCATCGAAACGTCGGCAGTGGAGCAGATGGAGCATCTCACCCGGACTGAAACCCGAGAAGAATTTATTGCAGTCATTAAATCAAAGATCAAAAAGTTAAATCCTACATAAGCAGCCCCATCTTCCATCTAACCTTTCGTCAGATAAATACATGAAATAAATGTAAAGAAAGATATACACATTTGTGGGAAAAACGTAAGGAAGAAAGAAAGAGAATATCCTTGACGAAAAAATCCACTGCAGGAAATCATCCACACATGAAGGGGAGTGTGAAAAACCTGCGAAAACCTACAGACAGATTAAGCTAATGTAACACAAACAAAAAAAATCCATAATGGAAGACTTCAAAACCCTGGTGCTGGAGGAGGATGCTGAAGATTAAATGTACAGCAGAGTAGAAGAGGGAAGGACCATATGGAACACCATACAGAAAAGAAGAACAAGATAGATTGGACACACCCTGAGAAACAATTGATTTGTGAAGGAGATAATTAAAGGCAAAATAGAGGGAAAAACCCCCACAGGAAGACCAAGGAATAAGTTCGTTAACCAAAGGAAGAGAAAAGTACATAGGAAGAGATACCAGGAGTTGAAGGAACTAGCATTAGATAGGGAAGGGTGGAGGGCTGCAGTCAACCAATCATAGGATTGAAAGACCATTGACACGTAACTAATTCCTGTATTTAAACTCTTCGTTTATCTTCCTATGTCTAAATCGCGCTTTGATCATCCTTTTCCTCGCCAACATCTCGATCACCACCAGTCACATCTCAATCTCCATTCCCATCCTATACACTAAAAAAAAATAATGTCCGCATAGCCCCGTTCCACTCCCTCCCCCCCTTTACGCCCCCCTCCCCCAAAACCGAAACCGACATCGTGTCGCGGTCAGGGGAACACGTCCGGTGTCGTCGCTGCCGCTAGCCAACGCGTGCTCCGCCCGACGTGAATCTTGATTCTGGGTGTGGTTTCGTTTCTGGTGGGCGCAGGGACTCGATCCTCCCTCACCCCTTCCTAACGCCGTTCCCCACATCCACAAATGGAAAGAGGGGAGAGAGAGAGAGAGAGAGTGAGGTTTTTTTTGCGTGTCAGGGTTTGCACGGGATGGATACACGAAGGGATAGCCGGGGCCCACGGGGGCGTTTTGGAAAAAATATATATTCCCCGCAGATCCGAATTGATTCGGGAGTCCAGGACGTGGAGGCGAGTTCGGATCCTCTCTCGGGATAGGGGTTGGGTGGACTTTTCCGCTAATTGGTCGTCGTGTCAAGTTGTGTACGGGTACAAATCGGAGATCGCGGTCGTACTATTTAGCATCTCTCTCTCTCTCTTTCTTTCGTTCGGGTCGTTCTTGTTTTTTTTCTGAAATATCGGTCCAAATCCCTCTCAGGCAATCCGCTCATTATTGAAAGGTAGAAGATCACACCCTTGTTACGTTCATCATTACAAGATCCACTGCCAGCATTTCGGAGTTTTTTTGTCTTATGTTGAGACCATTCCCCCGCATGAAACACCGCTAACCGAATGAAAAATACATCTACATACTTCCCTGCGAGCCACCGTATGGACGTGTGACAGGGGGTGTTAGGACACTAGCTGTGTAAAAATGTAAGGGACATGGTTTTGGGAGGTGAAACGGTGGCGTATATTATGAGAATGTAGGGGAGACCAGGGCAAGATGATCCCTCTAAAATATATTTAACATTTATAGTGCGATAAAAGTTAAATACGAGGAAGAAAACCTTATATGTGTTTTTAAGGTTCTTTTAGCTGATATTGACAATTTTTTGGAGTTTTTAATACCGTATATCAACAGTGAATTAATCCATTTATTCATGTCATACAAGGGATCATTTTGCCCCGGGTATCTGGGGTATAATGATCCCTTTTGCAGGTATGCATGGAAAATTACAACTCTGTTTAAAAAGAGCATTTTATGAGCAACAAAAATATAAATTAGAACAATATTTTCTGCAATACATTGTCATTAAATGCTATTAATTACAAAAATAAGAAAAAAACTGCAAACTACACGGGAAAAACAGTTTTTTTTCTTGGTTTACAAAAATTTTTTTGAATTTATAAAAATGAAATAAACAGCTGAAAATTTCGCTGGGCATTATGATCCCTTGTGGTCTCATCGAGGTATTAAGATCCCTTCGAGGGAACATTTTTCCCCATATGAAGTGACTTCAGAAATCGGAACATAAAAACTGAACGCCATATTGAATTGTGAAAATAAAGGCTACATTAGGCTCTCTGATTAATACTTAAAATGCTTACCTATAATTATAAAAAATTACAGGGGTATAGTTAGGAACAAAGACTTTACAAACTGCCACTCACCCTAGATGAAGAGAGCTAGAAATTGCCTTTTCTTCTCTAAATTTTCACCGGAAGCCACAGTATAAACCAAGTTACAGCTACAGTTTCAGCCGCAATTGAGGACGTAGTTTGACTGTTCTCAACAAAATGGCATGATTAATCGCGCAGAAATTGAGGGCGAGTATTTTGCCCCGAGGGATCGTTATGCCCTGGTCTCCCCTATTGAATGGAGCTCAATTTTTACTGTAGTTACTTATTGTGAGCGGAAAGAACGACTTTTTGTATATCGGGCGTTCAATAGGTGAATGAAAGTGAATGATCTCAATTTCAAATTCAATATTAATCGAATCTAAAGAATTTTTCAAAGCTTTCTGGATATGAAAATCAAATTCTGCACATTTTCGTTACTTAAGACAGAGGAATTCAATAGAAGTACTGATATATTTGCGATACCTACATATTTACCTCTAATGCACGAGTAAAAAATACTTCAAACGTTTTTCACCCTTCATTAACTTATCATGCCCATAATGGTTAAATTTTGTCGTTCACATACGTCTGCTCTACTCGTTAAATGGGAAATTCTTAAACAATATTTTGTCATCATAATATTATTGATCCTTGTGTAAAAGCTCACTATTGCATTGTACACGAATAATATGCTTTTATCTTGGTATAAAAAAATCCACCAGGGGGAATTTTAAATATTAGTTCAAATTTGCATTTGGTATGGAACTTTGCGTAGGTATTAAATTTTCAAGACCTCTCAAAGAGCAATAACTTATCGGAGAATGAAAGAAAATTTGAAAAGTTAGGAATCACGTTGACGAGATTTGTGGCCCAAATGAATGGTCATTTCTCGAAGAAGTCGTGATTTGCCGAATGTTCAAATATTAAAGTATATTTCCCAATTTTTTAAACGTGTAATAATGAACGTACATATTATAAGATAAAATAATGGCTACAAACAATCATATTGAACAGATTACTATTCAACTCGAGAAAAAGAGCCTCTCGCCTCTAAAATAGGAGGAATATTAGACACAATACAGTGAGCGATAATTAGTTAATTCGATATATTATTTTCAAGAGACAAGAGCGTCCTGTAATGAATCATGGGATAGGACAAAAGGAATGGAATTCTCTTGTTCCTGACACCGAATCTATTTCTTTGTTAATGGAAACACCACATCCCCCGTGACTCGGAGAGCTGGCTCCATACATCTTCCCGCGCACGAAGCAATGACACTTTTAACCTATCGGCCTCATCAGCCGGACGATCAATCGCCTCTCAGCGTGGAGCAGTCGTGTCCGAGGCAAACACATGTGTCCCGTGCACCGCCTCCCGCCTCCACGCCCCTGGGGGGACCGCTCAACACCGGTGCCACCATACTATGAGGTCACTCGAGCGCGAGCTTCTGGTGGCGAGGGGGAGGTGCTGTAGTCTCCGAGACGCCTCCCAGGATCCTTGGCGAACGCCTTCGGAGCCGCCTACTCCGAGGGCAGGGGTCACGCCTGTGTGTCCTCCCGTCCCACCCTATTTAGAGCCACTGTTTCCCCCTCCCCCACTCTCATCGGCGCCCCCCCCTCAATCCCCCAGGCCTTAAGGCATGCCCGCGACAGGCATTCATCAAATTACGTCCGGCCGGTCGGTTCGCCGGACTCGGGTCATTCGTTTCTCGGACGTCCAGGCGGGGGCGGCAGGGGCGGCGGGGGGGCGGGGAGGGGCTGAGTTATCCCGCACTATCCCTCCCTCCCGTTCCACGCTGGCACCGTAAATCCTTCGCACTTTTGCCTGCATCCTTTCCCTAACCGGTCAATTCCTCCCTTCTCCCCCCCCTCAAACTACCCCCTCTCCTACACCCCCCGGTTTTATAGCCGCTTCGTTTCTTTCGGTTAATCAGAATGTCTTCGATTTTCGGCCGACGCACGCCATTCCTGCCGAACTTACGACGATCGGAAATACGTATAAAAATCAAGCAGCCGATATGAAAAAAAATTCCTCGTCACTTCTGTCATGATCATGCACGTCGGCAAGATTGTTCATGTCGATTTCCCGATGGTTAACCGAAGAATATTTCATTCCCGCCCGAAAAAGGTTGGAAATTCGGAAGATGATGTGGAATAGAGCATAAGAAGTTCAAATCTCCATTGACGGGTGACGATAATTGGAATTTTTTGGAAATCGCGACTGAAATCAGATATTTCTTGCAGTAGTACCTGTACAGACAGCGATTTAGGAATTGGCGTTCGAGGAATGAGAAAAAATCGACTCGCGCATTAAAGAGGAATATTTAGGGAGGGAAAATAGAGATAGAGCTTGTACAATACAAAAATATCTCAAACGAAATCCTACGCGGAATATTTTTGGAGTTTGCAGGAGCCATAATTTTAACCTGATAAGACATTAGCCAGTATATACCCAATTGGAAGGTGCCTGCCCTGCTATGGTTAATATGGACCCGGGCCTGATTCGTATCTGCCTGTAGGAAGACAGCATATTAGCTACTTCACGTTTGTTCTCCAATCTAGTCAAGCAGTCTGGAGTGCCACTCACGAAGAAACATTTGTCTGCAAGAATTAGAAGTAAGTATACGTAATTGATATCACAATATTGGTTGCAAATGAATGAATAACAGTAAAGAAACAAATGAAGGATAAATAAAATAGAATCCTCAAATCAAAACTAGAGTAGAATAAGTTTTTATAGACAGCAAGCGCATTTTATTTGACAATTATTTGATGATTTTTCTCCCTCATTAAAACAACCCATTCAAGGTAGAAGATCCTTCTCGGCATGTTCCTCTGAGCCAATGACACCAGTTTTCCGAAACCAATTCTAAGGTTTCTTATTTGCGCCTCCTGATTGTCACATTGCCTTCATCTATAGCTACGAAATACCGTGCAAGCTACCACTACAGGATACCATTTGCGTCTCCTGATTTTCACATTGCCTTCATCTATAGCTACGAAATACCGTGCAAGCTTCCACTACAGGATACCATTTGCGTCTCCTGATTTTCACATTGCCTTCATCTATAGCTACGAAATACCGTGCAAGCTTCCACTACAGGCTACCATTTGCGTCTCCTGATTTTCACATTGCCTTCATCTATAGCTACGAAATACCGTGCAAGCTTCCACTACAGGCTACCATTTGCGTCTCCTGATTTTCACATTGCCTTCATCTATAGCTACGAAATACCGTGCAAGCTTCCACTACAGGCTACCATTTGCGTCTCCTGATTTTCACATTGCCTTCATCTATATCTACGAAATACCGTGCAAGCTTCCACTACAGGCTACCATTTGCGTCTCCTGATTTTCACATTGCCTTCATCTATAGCTACGAAATACCGTGCAAGCTTCCACTACAGGATACCATTTGCGTCTCCTGATTTTCACATTGCCTTCATCTATAGCTACGAAATACCGTGCAAGCTTCCACTACAGGCTACCATTTGCGTCTCCTGATTTTCACATTGCCTTCATCTATATCTACGAAATACCGTGCAAGCTTCCACTAGGATATGTGGCAATGGGTGATCCCACACCAGGCATGAAGCTCACATCGCAGCGGAAATCAGAACCGCGCACGTTTCTCCGGAATGCTGGGCGCAGGCCAAAATTAGTCAGGACTACTGTGCGAGGCCAGACAAGAAACTAAGAAAATGCTACATGGACGAACATACTACCATGTAGTGCACTTCTTAAGATACCACAACTGGTTATAATTACTTCGACAGATAAATAGTTTTAAAAGGTACTAAATGATGCAAGAGCTATATCATGCCGAAAATTGCATGCGAGGTTAGTTAATAATAATGATGTTAGGATATTTAGTACACGTGCAAAAACCTTTGTTACCTTGTCGGGGTCCAAGTATCCCAGAACTGATCTATCGCGACTATTTTGGGTCCTTATTATACGTGGAAAAAATGACATTTAAAATCCATCGAGTCTGCAGTCTATTTCCTTAATCTTATGCTTGTGATCGTTTCTACCATAATAGTTTGGCTCTAGCAAAATGTGTGTAACGTTCGGCAAAAAAGTCTACATCAAACATTCGTAAAAGATTTTATCTATATTTTTCCCTTCGATCGGATAGAGGTTCCCACCCTTCACACCATAGCGTTATTGTAGCATGACCGACTTGACGGGGCAGGATCTGAAGAATATGGTCGAGCAGCTATCGTGATTCTTATTGCTCAATACGATCCTTAAAACCCCTACATGCTTTCTCTGAAGTTGCAGTTGGAATAAAAAATTGGGCGTTGAGCTATTCCGCGCCTCAAATTGTTCCATTATATTCCTTGGCTGGGGAAAATAATGGTTTTTGTTTCGTCTCCCGGAATATTCAATACAATTCAATTTACTTAATCTCGTGGGCCTTTCTGGCCCATTAGATATTTTACATTGGGATATATTACAAAAAGGAGATAAGTAAATAAAAAAATTATAAAAAAATAGAAATTAAGTAGCAAATACAAAAAATATATATTGAAATCCCATTAAGTGTGAATTCGCCAGTATTCAGCTTCAAAATGTACATACATACATATCACGCATAATGAATACATCCCTCTTACGTACATATTTAAACAATATTTTCCAAGTTAGGTTGAACAGTAATTTATAACTATAATGGTTAGCAGAGTTTGAAAATTTATCAAAGAACAAAAAAATATACATACATTCTTTTCCACTTCACGTACATCATTGGAGCAGCATGGTTAGTTATACAGGGAACTGCCATGCTTTATTAAGAAGTAGCTTGTACACTTTGGACTTAAACACTTGTAAGGTTCTTATTTCTGACGGTAATGAGTTCCATATTCTGGCAGCAGAACATCAGTCCGGAGGTGACTCCAGTTGGATTGATAGCAATCTCTCCAAAGTCGGATGACCCCAAACAAACATATTAAGCCCGCAGTGGCGAAGCTTATTCTTCCCAGTGTTATGTACATTTATACGCACATCCCGGGCCACCCTCCTTCCCAGATCGCTTTTTCGAGCATAACCAGATCGACCTCCGACTAGGATCCGAGACTATTCCAGGCACTCTTTAGGGACTAGGGGGGCTGGCACCCTCTTGTCGAATTGGCCCCATATCTACCCTCCGCATCCCTCACCACTGTCCCTCCCACTCCGACGACTGGTCCAATTTATTGGCCATCAATGCTTCCTCCTCTTCCCTATCTTATGAATTAATCAAATCGTTGCTATCGGCACGACTGCTCAACCTTCCTCCCAGAGTCCCATTTTTTCCACCCCCATCCCACACCCTGCAACCCTTCAACGTGGATCTCATCCCCCTCTCTTATGTGCTCCCCGCCCGCCTAAAAACCCGAGCTCTTGTCAATGCGAAGGGGCCACTTTGTAACGTCAAAGCGTGCGAAAGTTTTGTGCCCGAAACAACTGGCCACGCAGTGATTTTCCGTATTAATTTCCGTGGCGCCGCCTGCTTCAGGAAAACATTCCCGTCTCATAAAGCTGGCTAATTGTATCGTTCGAGCGTGAGCTGACATGCATCCAATAGCATTCATAGATTGAACGTTCATGATCTCCCTTAAACGTGACGCTTAAGTAAGTGCTCCGGAATTTCTAATTATGACGCATATGACTCGCAGTCGTTCATTTAGAGAATCTCGGAAAACAACTCCTGCTTGACGAATCAAATTTTCAATCTGCTCTCGATCTGGAAATGATGGATTTTCAAAATTTTGAGGAGTTTTCTTCGAGGAGTAATCAAAATCCGCAGAGTGATCGTTGTTATCGTAGAATGTGGAGGTCCACAGCCTTATAGCCAATTGACTGCAGCGGATTTATTAATCGACCGATCTTCCTCCGGAAAGATTTATAACGGAACTTGACATAGGACTCATCTGATGGAAGACTCTGGCTCTACAGTGCGGAGTACACTACTAATGCAGCAAGAAGAAATTAAATTTTCCCAAAAAAACTTATAGCAATTTCTCTACAAAAAAGCAATAAAGAAATGTATCAGTTTAAGGGAGTTTGAAGTAGATAGTTCCCTAGCCATAATGGAGACCATATTCGAATTATGCGCTTTAATTTCAGAAGCTGTAAGAAGCACGAATATAATATTGGATTATTAATGGCGCAATAATTTAATATTATGTGACTGAAATTTTAGGTAGTGAAATAAAACTCTCTTTGTAACTCTTTCACTTGACTTATTTTTTTCGTGCGTATATAATTCCCTCACAACGGAAGGTTTTTTGTGATTCAGAAAAAAATACAATGACGTGGACCGTTTTGTGACTATATGATTTACTTTTTAAAACAGTTGAGAAAATATACGAACAACACATTGTTAATTTTTTGACGAGATTTATGAGTAAGAAATTCCTCATTTTTTATATTACGGTCTCTTTGGAGTGAATACAAATACCATTTCCCGAGTAAAGTGGCCGGTATTTTCCGGGAAATATCTCGGAAAGTAGTTTGAGATGGGGATGATATTTTGGTAGCTTTGAAAGGGTGAGATATTTGTCTTAAATTATCATTAAAATGAGATCAAATTCATTGATTTCTAGGTGAAATTATATTTCGCCCAAAGTACCTTCAGGTAAGCGAAAGGAATATGCATGATAAGCCCACTGTGGAAAAAACATTAACACAGAACCAGTTTCCTATAACCAACAGTCTATTATGTTCTGCGCTCAATTAAGTTCTTTGAATATGCCTACAGAGAACGGGAAATAGCGAAATGGGTTTGCCTTGTCGTATTTTACAACAAAATTGGTTGGAAATTGTAACATTAATTTTAATTTTTGTACTATTGGACGAAGTTAAAAAAATAGAAACGGTTTACATTTGAAATTAGAAAGAAACTATATCATTTTTTTAGGTGTAGTATTGTGTAAATCTAGGTCGATGTGAGACAATGAAAATTGACAGGAAACGTAACTATGATCTATTTTTTGAAATAATAATATACGTAACCTATTTCCACAAGGTATCGCCTGATTCGTTGAACTATGACTATCATAAGACCAGCTTATATAATATTTGGAACAAAAAACATTTCCAATTTTTTCTAACTGCAAACGATAATATAAAAAGTAGACGTAAATGTCAGAATATCAATTTATAAATAAGAGTTGTAAACAATATATGTCTTTACACTATTTTTAAGGTGTAGTATGACCGACATCTAGGTCGGTATGAGATAAGAAAAATTGTAGGGAAATATAACCAATTACATTTATTTGCGATCGTGATATCCGTATGGTAGTTCTTACATACATACATACATACCCATCACGCCGTTCCCTTCCGGGGTAGGCACAGTCAAAATGTTTCACTCGTTGATACATCTAACTACATTGGTAACGTTGGTACACCTAACTCTGCTTCAATAATTTCCTCCATTCTGATCTATCCTTGCAAACCTCTTTTGCCTCATTCACCCCCTTACACTGTTTCATACACGCCCTCCTGTTTTTAAGACTCCTAATATTCCTCCTCCTAAGAATTTCCTCAATCACATTCAACCACAACTTTCTCGGCCTACCTTAAAACGGCTATAAAACATTAAACAATCGGGAAAATTCTACAGATATTATCTATCGTTTGTAATTCTCCGGAATTATTGGGAAACATTGAAAAGATCATTTCATGTTCCTCAAGTTATTTTCCACAATACGGGATAACATTTGCCCATCACCAAAAATAAAAGCATCTTGCCATTTAGAGACAGGTATTAATTTCTCTCCTCCCACCTGAGGCAAAGAATTTCGAGGTCTCGTTGAATTTCCGAGCGATCTTTCGAGGACGGGAAATCCCATGCCAATTTCTCCGTTCTCCCACACTTCTGCTTCTTGCACATTCTCTTTGCTTACTCTCCTCTCTACACAACTATCCTTCTTCCATTCTCGCCTCTCCTTCTCCTCCTCGTCCCGCGTCCGAACGCGCCGCCCAATTTGCCCGCCCTCTCGGCTAAAATGGACAAGCGTGGGAGAACGGCCAGCAGTTCGTGAGAACGGGAAGGAAGAAATAAAAAGAAGCGGGTCGGATGATGCGACGAACGCCGCGTCATCGCCTAACGAAGCGCCACTGCGGGCGAAGAGTCAACTAAGCCCTCGCTATTGGTCCAAGCACTTTGGGGACCTTATGGGGGCCGAGGAGGGTGCGGGGAGGGTAGGGGACGAAATAAGTGGAGGGAAGAGGAGGAGGAGGAGGAGAGAACTGTGAGAAGAATCGGAAAGATGGGGAGAGCGGTCAATTTCCTTTTGAAAGAATGAGAAACGAAGAAATACCTCCCGCGTCGCGAAAAGTCGTGTCGATTACTTCCGGCTTAGAGTACACAAGTAGTACCCATCCGATAGAAGCGCGCCGTTAGTGATTATCACTATACAAAAATAAGTTTTAGGCTTAACGTGGAGGAAGTGGAAAAGTAATGCATGAAATAAATTGTTGCATTGTACTCTCCAAACAGTTTTATTAATACCGATTATAGTTTCGATAAAATTATGTCATAATAAGGTACAGTAAAACCTGATTTAAGCGACCACCGACGGTTCCGTTGATAAATGGTCGTTAGGAGGGTTGGTCGTTCGTTCGTTGGACAGGGGTCAGGGTTTCTAGGAGTATTATGCAAATGAATAGGCGGCTGATTTGAAAAATATGGAAAAAACTCTTAAGGCTACCATTTTGTTAAAACCTATACAAATGGACGTTATTTCCTCAAAATTAAGTTGCTCCTGGAAAACTTCAACGCATATCAATTTGATGTGCACAAACAGTAAAACTTGAATTTAGCGAACACTCACGGTTACGCTGAAATATGGTCGTTGAGAGGAGTGGTCGCTTGATAGGAGTGGTCGTTAAGAAGTCACTGTACTATTTCTTTCGGTCACTGTCCACATATACACACCGATGGTGGCTGGGGGAGTGGGTGATGAACAGCGATGTGGATGTTGGGTTCCTCCACCCACATCTGTACCTCTGTATGAATACGTGGACAGTGAAAGCAAGAAGTTGTCTATGTAGTCCTAGTCTACTAGGGGATCGGGTTGGTGTGGTGGCTAGAGTACTGGCTAACCATACGGACGGCCAGGCTTCAAATCCCGGCAGAGGAGGATGTTTTTCAGAGTAAATCCGATCCCACCTTGAGTGTCTTTTGGAGGGCACTTCAAGTATAGTACTCCGTCTGTCGGATGAGACGTTAAACCTGTTGAAAAGTAGACTGGTTTTCAGAAATACTAAATTAAAAATATATAAAAATTCAATCAGACCTGTTTGTCACTTGTTGATGTGAATGCTGAACATTGTCAACAGCTGAGCACATGCGATTAGCATATGAGATTAGGCGTTTTGAGAGAAGAATCCTACGCAGTATATTTGACCCCAAGCAAGAAAACGGAGTTTCCGAACGCGCTGGAACAAAGAACTTTAAGTGCAGTACTCCATCTGTCGGATGAGACGTTAAACCGTGGTCCCCTTGGCGCCTTTCGTTAAGAGCAGGCTAATACCGACGACGGGTTCCCATCCACCCTTCCTCCCTTACCTATCCCCTATGGTGCAAATGACCTTAGCTGTCGGTCGCCTCTCCAAAACCCAATCGAATCCTAGTCTACTAAGTACTAAGTCCTTGTCTACTAAGTCTAAGTGATAGTCCAAGGGTTGAAATTAGCCATGAAAAAATCACTCGACTAGAACGGGAGTTGATACCGGATCTCCCAATTGCCGGTCAGATGTGTTAGCCAGTTACACAGCCAAGACATCTTTCCTTCAAAGCGAATTTTTTTTCATTGGCGAATTTCATTCCTTGGTGTAAATACACCCGTGCGAGTCACTTCGTACCATATCATTTGTACATACAGTGGGTGGAAAAAATAACACATATATATCTACATATTACCATAAAAGTCAACTCGCGGGTGTTTTGCAGATGGTAATTCATCACCATCAAGCACTATAGTGTAAAAGTAACCTTTCACAAATATGCACTATACTATGAGTATGGTACTGATACTACAGAAACAATTGAATCAATGTATAATGCAACTACGTAAAGGTGATATGAGAGTCATGCAGGGGACATACAAAACATGATGTTAGCACCTCGCGGGAGGTATTTTAAGCAAGTATTAGCGATCACATGAATTAATCAGCCACACTACCTTTCAAGTAACCTACGTTAAAGTCTTAACGCAGCCATTATGTTCGCTTATCGATCGTGGGAAAAACAACATTTAAAACCTGTCGATTCTGCACTTTATTTCCCTAATTGAATTGTTATGATGATATTGACCTTTTTTCAAAACCATAGTTGGTATTAAAAAAATATGGAAAGTACAAAGCAACTTTTCATCTACATCTAGTTATAACCCTGCAAGCCACCACAAGGGTGTTTGGCAGGGGGTGACCTCTAACAAACATGAAATACAGTGAAGAAATCTACTTTCACCAACAAGCACCGCACTATGGGTAAGCTACAAACGCTACAGGAACTATAAAACTAATATACAATGTAAATTTGTAACTGTGACACGAAGCACATGCAGGGAATATGAAAAGCATGGTGTTATCACTACTCGGCAGATTTAGATACATGCATTAGGGCGCACATCAGTAAATCAGCTACACTACCTGTCAACTAACCTACTTCATAGTCTCTACGCAGCGATTATAGTACCTGATCAATCGCGGTAAAAACGACTTTTTAAACATTTCTGTTCTAAGACTTTTCTAAACTATTCAACTCATTATCAAAATATACCGCATAAGGTATGCGTAAATGGAGAGGGAAAATTCTCTAATATTTATCTTGTGCAGGGCCCTTTCTCCTGAGAGTATTTCTTCCTTCACCTCAGCGTAAGTCCTACTCTTCTTCATCCTGTTCATAAAACCTGTTCTCTTTCTTCTCTTTCCCCGCTAACACACTTCATCATCACCTCTCTCTCGGTCTTACACAACCCTACACCATTCATTACCTCTTACAACCATCTGCTTTGCCTCCTCCCTTTATATGAGTATAGGAGGATTACCTTCTTCGCCAACCGCAACAGGCACTTCCTCGTGCGAATTCCCACAGAGAAAAAAAATCATCCGCCTTGACCGGGATTAAATTCCGCAGGATTCCGGTAGCTTAACTGGCTAAAGCACTCGGCCGGAAATCGAGGGATCCGGGTTCGAATCCCGGTCAATGCGGATGATTTTTTCTCTGTGGGAATTCGCACATGCGTGCATTGCGGGTGACTCCGTAAAATTGGAACTCCGTGGCTAGTCCCGGATAGCTTGAAATTTGTCAGTAGGCACTTCCTCATTTGCCTTCCTTTCCATCCACCTCGCTTTTCCCGTCTTCATCTACACCCAATTCTCCAATTCCTGCACTCTATGCTAGTTTTCATTACTCAGACTTCACGTTTCTGCCCCATACATATCTACACTCCATATTCATTTTCCGACGAAGTTATCGATATCTTAACAACTCCAACATACTACGGCGGATCAGGTCATGAGAATAAAATAAGGGAATTGGATTGTGGAACGGAAAGGCTTAAAAATTCATATTTCCCGCGATCGATAAGGGACCATAATGGCTGCATTAAGACTTTGAAATTGGTTAGTTGACAGATAGAGTAGCTGATTAATTCATATGCCCCCTAATGCATGTTTCTAAATCTACCGATTAGTGCCAACACCATTTTTTTCATGTATCCTGCTTGGCTCTTGTGTCACGTTTTCATAGTTACATTATAGATTAGTGGTTTCTGTAACATTTGTATTATACCGATAGTGTGATGCTTGTTGATGAAAGTAAATTTCTTCCTTGTAGTTCATGTTGGTTATAATTCACCCCCTGCCAAATACTTCAGTGGTGGCTGGCAGGGTAATAAGTGGATGTAAATGTAGATTATACTCTCCGCCAGCCTCTTCTTTAAATCATTACCCAAGGTCTCCGCCATCAGTTCCCTCCGACGACTGAACGCTTCTTTCACAACTTAAGCTTAACTTTCGCTGAACTTTAATAAAGTTCATTCAAAGTAAATAATTTAAAAGTTAATAGATATGAAGTTCCAAGATATTTCACACTTAAGAGTTGCAGGCAATTTAGTGTTTTTGTTCAAAATCTGTTCAATAACATGAGTGATTATTTAAAAAATATGGAATCTACAAGGGAAGTTAAGAGAAGGACAAAGGAATGGTTGTTATGCACATAAATTATGTTTGTGTTTCGTAAATTCTTTAGTGTTATTTATAGGTAGTATTTAGCGCTAATTTTTTGCTAGTGTTCAATAAAAACACAACTGAAAAATTATAAAAAGCACCTGCTCATAATCCACAAATGGCTTAGAAGGACCATAAAGTTGTAAAGTTGATTAAATAGCGTGCATTTTAAAAAAAGTATTTTTTTCTCCTTTTTTTGCCACTTGGCCCATTTTCTTCGAACGTACTACCCAAGTAATTTAATCCCTCAAGATTTCCCACTTCGTTCCCTTCGTCTTTTTAAAGCTGCCACTCTTTCATTGTAATAAAGTATCTCATTACTTTGTTTTTTATGATCCCTCTATATACCGATTTTTCGCAATGAAATTCCAATCCATCTACTTAAGTTCCTAAATCCCTTAGGATTATCAACTGATCAGCACCCGGTTGGCAACCTAAAATACCAATCACTGCCTCGAGTATGCGACTGAAAATGCCCTGAAATAGACTAAACTCCTTAAAATATTAGCTTATAGCATAATTGATTTTCTCCTTCTCATTGATTTTTTCAACCCCACATTTAAAGATATCGGTCTGAAGGTTATAGTTTGCTATATTATCACGCTGGTTAAGGAGAAAAAGTTTTGATCAATGAGGAATGGAAAGCAAAACTTTTCTCATGATGCGATTTTAAAAAGGGAAATGTTTGTGCGACTAATCAATAACCGAAAGAATTTTGATTTTCGTCCCTAAAAATAGGGTAGATACGGTTCTTCTCGGCCAGCGTAACTATTCCCTCTGAATTTTTGTCCGCAAACACGAGTCTAACTAAACCTATTGAGTAATGGACAACTATTCTTGATTTGGGGATTAATTCTTTCGGAGTTGATTTCTATATTCTATGACGGATTCGAAAGGATAAACCACTTTCCCCGGTGTTTTTCCCTTTTACGCTTTATATTGAGAATAATGAGATAACACTGACTGAATAACTGACATAACTGAATAACTGACAAGCCAAATTATTATTGGCTTAGCAGGACCAAAATGAGTTTCTTTTTATGTTAAACATAACCGATTTTTATATGCAATTTTGATGTAATTGATTTTTATGTAAAATATTGATTAAAACGGATTTATTTTTTATGTAAAATTTTGATTTAACTGATTTTCATGCAAAAATTGATTAAAACTATTTTCTGTTAAATGTACAATTTTGATGTAACTGATTTTTATGTAAAGTATTGATTAAAACTGATTTCTTTTTTATGTAAAATTTTGATGTTATTGATTTTTATGTAAAATATTGATTAAAACTGATTGCTTTTTTATGTAAACTTTTGATGTAATTGATTTTTATGTAAACTTTTGATGTAATTGATTTTTATGTAAAAATTGATTAAAACTGATTTCTCTTTATGTACAACTTTGATGTAACTGATTTTTTTATGTACAATCAAATGGCGTTTCTAGTGTATTATTTTTCATATTGTAAAAAATAATTTGTTAATAAATTATGTAAAATTATATAAATAACCACTTCTCGCGTTTAATTCTGTCAGATAGATAAAAGTGCGATATAAATTGACATGCTGAGAACAAAGATAACTTTATTGCTACAACTCCATGAGGATAAATCGTGTCTCGACGAGAAATTGGTTGAGGGTGGGTATCTCATTGTTAGATTCTAGAAAACTTCAAAATGGTTGACTAATGGCCGGTCGCGGGAACATTAAATCGTGGAATCAAAAGTTATGAGATCCATAAATATACAGATCTCATAAAAATATCCGCGGTTGCAGGAACACATCTACTAGTTACTTACCTATCTTATTTACCAATAGTCTATAGCTTCGAATATTCGATCATATCTTCTACCTCCGCGCAAAGTCTATGGAATTATAGCCTTTGAATAACTGATGATGCACATAATAACTAGTCAGTAAGAGTAAATTAACTTGTCATTTGTTTCAAAACAACTCATTAATCGAGTAATTAACTTTTCAAGCGGCTCATTGCGCATCCACCGTCTTGGCAACTTACGGAACTCATAACTCCATGTCATTTCTGTTAGTTATGAAACCAGTAAATCGAATATTTATGCAACACTTATTGAATGGTTGCCGTGGCTTATGGGTTCCATAACTTTATAGAATACATACGTGTCGTTCCAGTAACATAATAATTAAACATAATAACTCTTCCATTACAGAGCCCAACAATTTGTTCCCATTTGATATTCTCAAAGGCTGACATTCTTGTAACTCAACAGTATGAGCCAGGTTGGATACAACCCCAAAAAAAGGTCTACGTAGTATTAATTAAAAGTTTATGCGCTGATTGCCACAATAAATACTATGTTGGCCCTGGTGGAGACGGAACTAGGCCGAGCTAATCCGAGGGGCGCGAGTCCCGCATGGATGGTTTTTTCCCGTGGGATTTCGTAGTTACTTGTTGAATCACCAAATTTAAAAGGACAATAGAATTGTTTTTTAAATTGTAGAAAAAAACATGAATGTATTTCTTGGCTATTTATATCCATCGCATGTTGATTCTGATGATAGATTTTGAGGCATTGTGATCTGCACTACAATGTGCGCGCGCATCTAAGTGTTGCGTTCATCTCCTTGAAAAGACTTGACCCGCAATCAACGAACTGAACCCTTTTGAGGCGAAAAGTTTAACAAGCGGAGCAGAAATCGGCTCAATAGGGATAACGCTAACGTGACGGAGTGTTGCGATGATTGGGGAAAGAGCGCCGGGGAAGCGTCTCGAGGAGGAGGATAAAGCATCGAGGATGGAGGGAGAATGTGTATGGGAGAATGGAAAGGGATGGATGAATTGAAGGAGGGAAGAGACGGAGAAAGCACACAAGAGAAGGAAGGGAGCCGAGGATTATGGGAGTCTTTGGAGGAAGGGGGGGGGGAAGGAGTGGGATGTAAAAGGGAGGATCCCGGATAAATGTGAGAAAAGTCTTTTTCCTGGGAACGAAAGATCAATGAAGATAGGGACAAAGACTTTTCCATTCCTCCACTGCTTCACCCCTCTCCCCCCTGAACCTCCCCTGCCAACTCTTCGCTTTGCCACCCACCCCTATCCCCTCCTTCCCCGGTATCTTTTTATTCTCCCCGGGGAGTTCATCAAAGACAGAAGACTTCGGCTCCTTAAGAGGGAGACTTTTCGGAGATTCTGACTCCGCTGCTTAAGAAGTTAATCCTGGGGGGCGCAAAAGATGGGGAGAGGGGGGGGAAGGCTTTGATTGAGGGGTGGGAAAAGTGTACCCCGGGATCGAGAGGATGAGTCAGAAGATATTATCTTTTCGGGTTTAGCCCCGCTATCACTTCTGGATTTACCTCCTCGCCCCCTCACGCTGTGGGGGCGGGTGTCGTGGCAATAGGGTGGCGGTGGTGGGGGGGGGGGGAGGGAGAGGCGGAGGAGTTTAAGGTGATCGATCACGGGCTTTTTAAAAGCTTGGCAGGGGAAAGCAAAATAATGGGGGCTTAACAGAAGAAAAAGAGGCACCCCCACGGTAATGGATTAATTCAAGGTGTTCATTTGACGAATTTCTCACCCGTAGCGGATCATTACGGGATGGTAATTAAAAAGATGGTTAAATTACATAATTTAGTCTATCCTGTCTATCACCAAAATGTACTATATTTTTATTTATTTTTCAATACTTATATGATTCAAAGATTTCATTTGATAATGTCTCACCCGTAGCGCATCAATACGGGATGGTAATGGAAAATATGGTTAAATTACATTATTAAACTTATCCTCTATTCAACTAAAAAGTTCTATATTTTTTACTATCAATATTTCTATAGATATGTCAGTAAAAACACAAAGAATAACCCGTAGACGAGTAAAGATGCCCACTCGCAGTCGATACATATCAAATTATTGTGGCAGGTTGGGTTTGTTTAGCAGATAACAACTGTGCGGATTACTCACGCGTCGATTACCACGCAGATTCTAGAAGTTGCGTTTTAATTGCACTAAACTAAAAACTCAAGCATTAAGATGTGTGAATTCTTTAAAATATATCACCTAATTACAAAACACAATTATGACTCATTTTTGCACGGTGGGGAAGTATATCCATGTTGTAAATCATTCGTTCACGTCAAGTATAGACAAAAAATTGATTATTAGTTTGAGTACAGCTTGCTTTGACTGAAATAAAAATTATTAATAGGTCCTACGGTATCTAGCTCCAAGCATTGTCTATAAACTGTGCTCTTTATAGAGCAACATACCCACAAAAAGATCATTTAACTTATAATAACACAATTATCGCGGCGAAAAATTATCACGCTCACCCCTCTTCCCGGAAATGAATGTACCAGAATCTACAGCCTCGTGAACGATGGAAAAAAACAAATGATTTTATGAATACAATTCTTATATATGAATTAATTTTGGAAGCCTATTATGATGAACTATACTTATTTATTTATTCATTTATTTGAATAAGTCCCAATAACGGCACAAAGGCTTATCAAATTGGATGACCAACAAACAAATAAATTAGAAGCATTAACAAAATATAAAAATAAAAACAACACATATGAAACATAAAAAAGAACAGAAGACCGTGGACAGAGGCTAAGCGATAAGTAATGGATAGATGGAGCTAATATGCCCACATTGTTAGTAAGGAAGGATTGGAATGCGGAGGGTGGCGAGAAGAGGTCAAGGGAGGGTGAATGCGAAGCCACGGAGTTAAAAAGAAATTTGGAATACAGTAGAATAGGAAACGCTGGGATATCGTAAGTATATACTATTGGGATTTCGTGTAAATCCAATTCCCGAAATCTAATCTTAAACAAATAAAGGGAAAGCACAGGTGAATGATCAGAAATTCTTTGAATCTGCCCAAAGGAAGAGGGATAGTAATTAGCCTTGACGAAATAGAATGATAACTCGTTGACAGCGAAAGTAAGCAATGCCAATACGGACACACAAGAGTACGTGAATAAGAATAATAAATTCAATTAAATCTACCCCTACTCTCAAAATTTATCAGTAACTACTCGGTCTCCAATTCGACAGTGGCGATGAATAGGCCGATACTGGTCCTTTCGGGTGAAGCCGACTTCCTCGTACAAACGAAGGGCTAAATGAAATAAATGAAAAACGCTGGAAGACACTCAAATCCCCGTCTCCGGGGCGCGTTATCTGCGGCCGGCTATCTCAGGCACGTCGCTTTTTTTCTCCGGCGGGAGAACGTGTCGAAGCGAGTGTAGTACAAGGGAGACACAGTGGCAGATAGTTGGGTGAAAAATCGGATGGACGGGGGTGAGGGTCAGGGGGGGGAGGGGGAGTTCAAGGATTGGGGAACAGGGAGAAGACGCGGGTTGGGACGGATGATGTGGGTGCGTGTGTTTTCTGGATCCATCTGCTGAGAAGGGGGCAAGAGGGGACCAGTTTACCCAACACGACCCCGCCCCTTTCCCTTAGACTCCCTTAGCATGATATCCACCCTCGCTGGTGGTAGCAGTGTTGGACATGAGAGGAGGCGATCGACAGCTGAGGTCATTTGCGCCATCGACAGGTAAACGGCTTTGTTTGGTTGTGATTTCGATTAGATTGTCCTTTCTTCTCTCCAACACTTCGCCGATTTTTTCCACCATGGACAGCAATGTAATATCCATGTTTCCAGAAATAAGTGCTCTATAAAATCATACACCTGTATACAAATGAGAAATGATGAAGTGCACAGAAGAGTAGAACAGGAAAGGACCATATGTTCCCAACACAGTCGAACGTTTTAGAAGGGTAACAAGAGCTAAATTACTCCTGGGTGCATAATAAGAGCTTGTGTGTATACCAACTTGTGTGTATCTATATAGTACAAACATTTTTTTCACTTTATTCAACTTCATTTCTTATAAAATTAATTGTTAGAGGCATGATTTTGCGGAAGATTTTCGAGGAAATGGCGAAAACATTACTTAGTGAATTCCACACTTAAAGGCTTATTTCCGACCAAGGTTTCGACGGCACAGCAGGACCTTAAAAATGATTGCTGTGCAGTCGAAATAAACTTTTAAGTGTGTAATTTACTAAGAAATTTTTTCGTCATTCCTTCATTACTTATGCTATATTCTTGACCATTGCCACTAGGCCCATTACCTAATTGTAACGACCTATTTAAATAAATAAATAAATAAATATGAAATACCATACAGATAGGAAGACCATGATGGATTGGATTCACCCTGGGACACAATGGGTTTGTGTGGAACATAATTTAAGTTAAAATAGAGGGAAAAGTCCGGAGAGGAAGACCCAGGAATAAGTTCATGGACCAAGAGGTAAGTACATAGGAAGAGATACTAAGAGGTAAGAGAACTAGCATTAAATAGGGAAGGGTGGAGGGCTGTAGTAAACCAATCTTAGGATTGAACGACCAATGATGATGACGATGTAAAAATGAGCAAAAAATTAAACATGAGAAAGATATGCACAAGTGTCGGGGAGGCGGGCGGGTAGGTTACGGGAAGGACCAATTTGTAAACCAAATGACGGATGAAAGGAATCGGGCGTCGACCATGGCTTCTCAACGAAAGTCGCCATGGGCTCCACGGGTTTGCATTTTAGTCTGCGAACAGAGGCTGCGTTTCAAGAGCCCTTGTTATGGCACCCAAACATAGAAAACGACTCCTCTGCCCCCACCGACATACGAATGCGGTCCCTCTGTGTGAGAAGTGTGTAGCTACCGTTGAATGTTGTTGTTCATGCAATTAAAAAGAAAAAGTGGCCTCACAATTGAAGTATTATGACGAGAGAACGCTTATCACAGTTGAAATAACATATAATGTTATAAAAGGGTTAAGCCTTTCAGAAAGCTCTAAATCGTGAGTCGACTTTATCTGAACAGGCTCATTCACAGAATTCGAATAAAGACTTTGGGCACAAGAAGATGTACGACAAGGGAGACACAGTGGAACACAGGTAAGAGAACTAGCATTAGATAGGGAAGGGTGGAGGGTTGTAGTAAACCAATCTTAGGATTGAACGACCAATGATGATGACGATGTAAAAATGAGCAAAAAGTTGAACATGAGAAAGATATGCACAAGTGTCGGGGAGGCGGTTCTCAACGAAAGTCGCCATGGGCTCCACGGGTTTGCATTTTAGTCGGCGAACAGAGGCACCGACATAACGTCAATCTAATCCCCTCCTCCTTCACTCCGTGTAATTTAGCCAGAAACTTTACAGCTTTCCACGGCTGGTGACCTACCACTCCCTGCCACACGCCCATACGAGGTAGTATGTAGATGTAGATGAAACATAAACCTCAGAATGAGAACCCTAAGACGAAAGAATATTTTAAAATTATTATTAGGGTAATTTTATCCCTGCTACGGCTCTTAAGTTAGGGTGCTCCCAAGAAGTACTTAATTAAGGATTGGAATATGACTTAAAAATCTACCAACTACTAATATTCTACATCTACACACTACCTTGCGATCGCTGCATTGGCGTGTGGCAGGGTAGTATGCCAGCCGTGTAAAGCTATAAGTCCTTGGGAGGTGAAATGGTGACGTGTATTATGGGACTGAATTTAGTGGAGCTCAGTTCTTTTTTTTTTGTTCGCGGAAATTGTGCGCGGAAAGAACGAGTTGTTGTACCTATCTGTTCGGAAATGTATCTTTCGTATTTTATCGCTTCTGTCTAGACCTAGAGATGTAGTGAGGCGTCATGATAATATTCTCCGTCTCGCTCTGAAACACACCAGTTCTGAATTTCTCAAGCAAGCTAAGCCTAGCGCGCAGCCCCCTAGTCTCCAGGGGCACCCACCTTAATCCCTCTAAAAATTATGAAACACTACATGTTCGCTCAAAGCAGTTGTTAACGAAGCGTGAGCTTTTCTTTATATTTCATTAATTTTTTTGATTAAATCTTTATGACCTGGGGCCAAAATGCGTATTCGAGAAGTCGCCGAACGGAGACACTACCGCAGCAATTAAAATACCGATTCTATTTACTTGAAAGGTGTCAACTAAAAGGTTATATTTATAGACTGAAGTAGGACAAATATCTCGCCTGCGGGACAAGTGTTTAAGAAGCCTCAAGAACACCTAAGTGGAATTGGATTATAAATGAAGTCTTTTCTACTTTCGGGACTCGAATCTATTCCCAATGAATGGGAAGCCAGTGCCCAAGCCGACAGATCCATCCGATCCCATCAGCCCTCACCGCCTCGTGCACGAGTCCATATATACTTATCCCTCACCCCTCGTGTCCGCCTGGCCGGAATGGGTTGGGGCTCCTGAGGGACTCCCCCCACCAAACTCCCTTCTCCCAACCCCCCCTCCCCACGACATCCCAGGGGGACGGAAAAATGGGGGGAGGAGGAGGAGGTCGAAGCGATTGATTGCGAGATTAATGGCCTTTATTTGTGCTGCCCCCAGTCGGGGGTCATATAACCCGCCCCCTCGCTTCCCTTCCCTCGCTTACACACCCAAACCCTGCCATCCACCACCCACGTTCCCTTTCCCTCACCCTAATTCCTCCCCCCCCCCCCCCCCCTGCGCCACCCGCACACACACACACACCATCAACCCTACACCCCTACTCCTCCCCGCCACAGTGAAAACTGCTGCCAAACCCATGAAAAGAGGGAGACGAGGACATAACGTTGACCTTTAGCAGTCCTCCCAACCCACACCATTGCCTTGCCAATTCCTCTCGCTCGGAACAACCACCCTGCGGACCCCCCGCCCTACCTTCCCTCCATCCCCCACCCTGTTACTCGCTCTCCCTCTCTGGTATCACTCTTCAAGGAAAAGAGAGAGAGTTAAGGTCGATCCCTGCATTCGTCACTTGCTGATACGTTCAAAACCCACGACCCCTCCCTCTCTCTTCCCATTCCGCTTGGAATTGCCGCTGCTCTGACTGTTTCGGTTTCTTTCCCCGAACCCCCAAAAACTCTTTAATCCTCCTCCAACTCTCCTTCCTCTCCTCTCCTACCTCTTCCGTTTTCTCCTCTCTTAACAATTTATACATCCTTTTCTACACCCTTTACAATGACAGGTTTTAAGTGCCTTTGTCCCCGCGAGCGATAAGAGACCATATGACTGCCAATGAGGCTTTGAAGTAGGTTAGTGAACATGCAGTCCAGCACATTAGTATAGAATATAGCACACTAAATAAGAGACCATAGACTGCCAGTCTAGCAGATTTGTTGATTTGCTCCATTACGCCTGTTCCCTAATCAGCGTCGTAGTACTGACATGTTTCTGCCACACAGTACTGACACTGACATTTTCGCATGATCCCTGCATGAATCTTGTACATCTTTCCTGCAGTCGCATTATACATTAATTCAATAGTTTTTGTAGTATTGGTAGCACACCTTTAGTATAGTGCATATTGGTTGGTATGTTGGTGTAGTGCATGGTGGCATTCTATGCATCGGAAGCATAGACCATTGGAATAGCTGACCAGAACAGACTCGAAGTCTTTGAAACCTGATGATGGAGGAGAATACTGTAGATAAAATTGACGGTCAACATAAGAAATGACGAAGTTTACAGAAGAGTAGAAGAGGAAAGGAATATATGGAACACCATACAGAAAGGAAGAACCAGATGGATTGGGAATACCCTATAAATAACCATGGGTTTGTGAAGAACATAATTGAAGGCAAAATAGAGGGAGAAGTCCCCAGAGGAAGACCCGATAATAAGTTCATGGCCCAAATAAAGAGGAAATAACATAGGAAGAGTTACCAGTTAGTAAGAGAACTAGCATTAGATATAGAAGGATGGGGAGCTGCAGTCAACCAATCTTCGGACTGAACAACCGATGATGATAATTGTGGTGAAAGTTACATGTATGCTGGAGTGAATGTTGGTGGTAACTCACCCCCTGCAATAAACACCCTTGAGGTGGTTTGCAGGGTTACATTTAGATGTAGATTTACAATATTATCCTCACACCACAGTAAAGGTAATAGTAGATATTTGCTGCCTGAGTGAATCTCCATTAAAGTGCGATGCTAACAATAGCAGTAGAAACCTAACTTATCACTATACCCGCGTACTTGCAACTCTTGGGATCTTTTAACATGCATGTATCATTCCCTTCTTCTTCTTTTGGTGCCAATCCTAACGGAGATTGGAAATAATCATGGCTATTTCATCTTTATCGGTCCCTTTTCTCTATTTTGTAGTGGAGCTGGAGTTTAACTTCTATTATTAAACTGCTCATCCTAGAAATCCTTCTTCTTCTTCCTCTGCTCCGCTTCCCTTCCTTGATTCCTTGAACGAAGTTTGATGATGGGAAAAGATGACTTATAAGCACGGCAAAAATACTTCACGAAACTACGACCTGAAGACGGAGGCAGGACAGCCAGCGAAACCGTTGTCCCAGAAATGAATTACGCGGAAGGACTCCCGAAAAAGAGATCATTAGTGTACCATAATCTCACGAAACTGAACACGACCTGAAGACGGAGGCAGGACAGCCAGCAAAACCGTTGTCCCAGAAACGAATTACGCGGAAGAACTCCCGAAAAAGAGATAATTAAGTGTACCATAATCTCACAATTGTTAATCCAATACGCTCCACAGAAATCAGAGACTCAATGGCAATACATATCAAGATAAAGGTGGCGCCCTGTCTGTACGGAGAGCATTCATTTAGAACAGTTGCCACATTTAGGTTGGCTTAGTCATAGACCGACTATGTGAGTCAATGGAAATATTAAATTTCCCATTCTATTTATCCAGTTCAAACATACTCCTGCTTTCGCTGATTAAATGGGTCATCTATAGAAAACCAAATTTAAGGTACAGAACATGCGGTATTTTACACGAATATATTTTTTATGTCACTTTTGTCCAGCCATAGGAGCCGACTGCAGCGCCATTTGAGTGGAACCACCATATTTTGACGTCAACCACGGCAACAATTCACCAATAACTTTAACAATAAGATGGAAAGATACATATATATTATTTTTGTTCACTCTCGCAGTCCATTATACTGCTAATAAACAGTGCTAATTAAAAGCTTGAATATGCTTTCTTGATCAAATTAACGTTTTTCTGCTGAAATCTGAGCTATCTTCATGGAAGCCCACGTTAAAATCACCACCAGCTGAAATACAATTATTCTAGTTATAAAACCCTATTAAATTTTCATATCGGTTTATAAAACGCTCTGCAAAGATGGAATATGCAAGATTTCAGAAAATTTGGAACAAGTCACCCTGAGGCTTGCGCCAACTTAAGGTGGTTGGAGCGATTTTCGTTTATGTACAGATTTGCATGAAACTTTTCATACGCGTATATATTGGTAATATATACAGGTAAAAGTGAAAATAATTGCGGGATACCGACTTGGTTTGTCGACACCATACTGCTATTTTGACTCGCAGTCTTAGGACGCTTGACCTAAATTTCAAAGTACTTACATAATTCCATTCTATACGTACCACATAGAACACCACACGGGTGGCCAGGGTTTAACTCCCTGCAGACGAGAATGTTTTTCAGAGGAAACCTGATCCCTAATTGAGGGTCTTGTGGAGGGCACTTCAAGTACAGTACTCCGTCTGTCGGATGAGACTTTAAAACGTGGTCTCCTTGGCGCCTTTCGTTAAGAGCAGGCTAATGCCGACGCCGCGTTTCTATGCACTCTTCCTCCCTTACCTGTCCTCTTTGCCACAAATCACCTTAGTTGTCGGTCGCCTCCCTAAATATCCAATCAAAATGTATAGATTTTCTCTTAAACGCGAAACAGTACACTTCTCGTTATTGTAATGGTGGTTGGCAAACATCAAGGCATCATGTCGAGTTAAAAACAGGTATTTACAAATGATTTTCTCTTAAATTTTGATTTCCGCGTCACAAAATTCAAGTCATGGCTATGTTTTAATTATGACTTACATTTTTAATTAAAATGTATGTATAATTAAAATTACTACATGTATGATTTTTAAACCGTATTAACACCCAAGGGGAATGTGTTATGATTGTATTTTTTCGACTTACTTGAAAAATTTTTCTTCGCTTTCAATTCGATGTTCCAGGCCACATTTGAATTTATTTCAGCGGAGTATTTTTTTATTTTGTCCAAAAATTTTTTTAAATAATAAATCTACTTTAAAGGGCAGCAAAAATGGAGAACAAAGTTCTTATTTTAAGAAAGTTAAAAAATGGATATTTGAACATGATAATATTGAAATACCATTCGCAAATGACCATGAATTTTTTTGTGAAACGAAATAATTAAAATTACTGTCAATTTTGAATAGTACCATTTAAAACTGAAATTTTTTGTATGTTCCTTTGAACGAAATTCTTGGTTATCTCCACTAAGGTTTATAATTTTTGGGGTAACCTGAAGCTTCCCATTTTTTTTGGTAAATTGGAATGTACATTGTATATTAAAATGGGGGCTCAATGACTCACTATTCGCACTCAAACCACCTTAAATGCTTGCTCTCTCCACCCCGAATTAACTCAGAAGTCAACCGATTCCGGCCTATTCCTTTCCGCCCCGCCCCACTCCTACTAGTAGCCCTTGTCCTCAGAATCCTTCCTCCGACATGACCACCAACTCTCCGAGGGACTTTTCTTCCCCATCAACGTTTCCCTCCTCGCTCTCCAGACATCTGCTCCCGACTCGCTCGCCCCCGTATCGCACGGTGACAATCTTGCATCCAACATTCGGAAGCGCATAAAATCGCATTGGGGGAAATACGGAGCCCAGGCGGATGGGGGAAGGGGGATGAGGGTGGTGGACGACGACAATGGAAATTGGTAGTTCCGCGATCGGGAGCCTCTTCATCCAATTACGTCACGTAGAGATGAAGGAGGACGATTACGCGGAGATAAGGCGGAGTCAAACCATGCTCGAGAAGGAGAGGGAGATGTATCCTCTCATTCGATAGGGATATGAACTCCATGCCAGATGAGGATCCCTTCATCCCGTGCCATTTCCATCCCTACTCCGGTATCAAGAATACGTTACCTCAGCGTCTGGACGTATGAATCGGCCCGGAGATATGTGACGGTCCCCCGCATCTCTTCGGGTGATGCAAGATGCCCGACGGAAATTTTACTGCTAACTCATTGGTGCGGAGCGGACGTTACCAGAGATTTCCGACCCGCTGGATTTCTTGCCGCTGCGAATGGAAGCGGAAGTTATGACGGCTGCTGCTCGAATCTCAAAATTCGCGGTCAGTTTCTAAGGAGTCCTCTCTCACATCCACACACACGAGAGTTCCAGAATATATGAGAAAATCTTCGATACGTCCTTAAATGTCACTAACAAGCGAAGTATAAATTGTATTTCTTGGTTGCGAGAGACCACTTCACCGGGAAATTCTATATGGAGCGTTGAGACGTGTGAATGGGGTCGCAAGGCATCGGAGACAAGCGATTAACCATATTCAGCTAAATTTGGTCTAACATATCAATATCATATAAGGTACATATGATCAGGGACACTGGGCGGAGATGACAAATGATTTTTTCATTGAGACGCATGTAGACATAAATGGCTTGATATATCTGTTTGATATTGACTAAATCAAGCTTCATGGTATACACAAGAATCATTAAGATAAAAGTGAAATAAAGGTTCGTTCGTTCGTTGAAGTAACGATTGATTAATGGAAATAAGAAAAATGTTTACTGCATTTCCATCCCTATTGGATAGGATAGCGGGGAGAAAATGAAACAGAATTGAGTACACAGAGACGAACCCGCCGTGAAATCCCAATAATACACGACGGGGAGCACGCTTCAAAACTGTAACTCGTGAGAATGACTGCTGAAGCAAAGGAATAACAAGGTTTTAGTGCATTAAGGTGGTTTGAGCGAAATATCATTTCACCCAGAAATAAATGAATCCAGTCTCATTTTTAATGAAAAATATCTCTCCCTTCCAAAGGTACAAAAACATCAGCCCCTTACCACACTACTTTTCGAGATATTTTCCAAAATATACCAGCGCTTTTACATGGGAAATTGTATACATGGATGCACTCTAGAGAGTCATTATTTTAAAAAATGAGGCATTTATAACACTTAGATCTCGTCATAAAACTAATAGGGTGTAGTTTGTATGTTTTCTCAACCATTTGTGAACATAAATAATATTGTCACAGCAGTAATTTTTTCAGAAACACAAAAAAACCTTCCGTCGTGAAGGAGTTTTAGGCGTACCTCGCCAAAATAAATAGTCAAGTTCAAGACTTATAGAGATGTTTTTATTTAATTCACTAGAATTTCAGTCATATGAAAGTAATATATTGCACCACTAATAATACATTATTTACCTCATGCTACCAGTAGCTGCTGAAATGAAAACGTATAATTCGAATACGGTATCCATTATGACTAGGGATCTATCTCGCTTTAACTCCCATAAACAATTAAAAAAATTGTGAAATGCTAGAATGAGTATTCCAGAATTAAAAAACTGTTTAACTTCATGAAAGGATATGATATGACAGCGAATGAGGAAGGTAACTATTACTGGAAACGTCTCCGGTTATCTTCAATTTACTATTGAACTCTATTCTGGGTACAAGGGGATCATTTCACCTCTCGTATTGCTTGTTTATTCATGTTCGACCAAACAACAATGAACAATGTAAAAGGAATTTAACTTCTTTCACCATTCTGAGTGAAACCCGTGGAAAAGCACTTTCGTAAGACAAAGAAATCCGCCAAGTTACCGAGTTAAGGTCTCCCTCGCATGATCTCAGCATGTCACACGATTCGGCCAAACAAGGACTCGAGTTCCGTCCGTGCGGGAAAGGGGAATAAAAGAACATATGTAAACGGGCACGGCATATAAATCGGTTTAGAATTGTAGGTACGTCTTACGCCTTACCACACCTGTCACATCGCGGATTTTCCGTTTGTCGTGGGGATAATCCCGCCGGGATGGGGAGAGGTGGCGCTGATGAACGGAAAGGGAACGGATACGCCGTGGGGAGGGGGCTGAGGGGGGAGAAGGGGATAAGGCTACTGGGGAGCAAGGGATCGAGCGAGCGAAGGAAAAACCTCCCCTTCTATTTTAACAACTTCTTAAAACCCCTCCGACTCTCTTCCGTCGCCCACCCTAAATCCGGCACCCTCCTCGGCTATCAAACGCTTCACCCCTCTTCCCCCCCCCCTCTAACCCTTTTAATCCCCTTCTCTTATTCCGAGGCTGGTGTCCCCTGGCACGGTGCAGTCCTACGGCTAACGTGACTCCCGACCGCAAATTACAAAAAAGGAGAAACACGTTGTAACACGGAGATTCCGACCGTGGCGAAGGTGGCATGGCGTGGGGAGGAGAATGACAAACGGACGAAGAGTGGGAGTAATATGAGGAAGAGGGAAAACGTGTGCTCTGTGTGGCGATGTCGTGGAGAGGCATAAGCATACCATTGGGGAGCCATGCCAGGGATCAGAATATGACGCGATGCTAGTAAACAGCGGAGGTATTATGAATATTTCCTACGCTTTCATCGTAGGTCGTTCAACCCTATGATTGGTTGACTGTAGCCCTCCAGCCTCCCCTATCTAATGCTAGTTCCCGTACTTCCTGGCGGCTTTTCCTATATACTTTCCTCTTAATTTGGTCCATGCACTTATTCTTGGGTCTTCCTCTTGGGACTTTCCCTCTATTTTACATTCAATTATGTTCTTCACAAACCGATTGTGTCTCAGAGTGTGTCCAATCCATCTGTTTCTTCTTTTCTATGTTTACGGTGTTCCATATGGTCCTTTCCTCTTCTGCTCTTCTGAACACTTTATCATTTCTTACTTTTCTCGTCCATCCTCCTCCAGCACCAGGTTTCGAAGGCTTCTGGTATTTTCTGGTCAGCTTTTCCAATGCTTCCGATCCATAGAGCGCCACGCTCCGCACGAATATTTCCACATACTGTTTCAAAGTTTGTAGCCCTATCTTATTTGAGGACAGCAGTTGTCTTTTTGCCATGAACGCCATCTTAGATTATTTTCTACGAGTTATCGCTATCGAAATTCATATTACTAAAGTGGCGACCCACTCGTAAATTTCCCGTGGTTCGCCGTTCCCGCGACCGGCAGTTCTATCCGAGAGTAGCGGTTAAAAGAAGCAGGCAAAATTTGTCAAAAGTAAAGAAAATACTTTACCATTAAACACTACTTCCCTGTTATAGCGTTATTTATTGACTAATGTGATTATCCACTGTTCATTCTTCCAGGCTGTCCTGTCTCTTGGCGTGTATAAAATGAACAAAGATCTCGCTATCCTTGGTGAGACATGAGTTTTGGGGCACGGGCTAACTCTCGTGATTACGTCCTGTCAGATTGGAGTAAAACCGGGATATGCTCTGAGTGCAAAATGAAATGGATTGCTAAGATGTACGAGATGATTAAACAAATTATATGAATTTAGTTAATTAATATAACCTTTTGTATCATACTGAGGCTAATGCACTCGTGGTCATATTTGCATTACCAATTCAAAAGGTGTTAACTTTAAGTGCGTGAGAGATGAGTAAGATATGGGTCATTCAAAGAAGGTTTGAGAATAAATCATCACTGTACTTTAAAATTAATTTTACCTTCACTGTCAGTTATTGAAACTCTCCTTTGACGGGCACTTCACTCTAGAGTCATTCATAGTAATACCATAACACATATTATAGCAGAGACGATAAAGGAACACATTCAAGAAAACCCTCCGATATAAACTGAACCAAGGTCCTAAATGCAAGATTTTAATAAGTCATTTAAGGTAGCTTGACTGTCAATAGATTGGCGAATAGTTGGGCGTGTCTCCAAAAGACCTTCCTAACATATTCATTGAAGTAAAATGATGAATAAAATTAGGACGTTTCCTGGTTACGTGATTTTTCAATGAGATCTGACATGATAGGCAACAACAGTAGTTGCAAATATTAATGTGGGCTGCGGCACTCGATACATTAGAACAGCGGGCCTTTTTAATGGTATTTTCAGAGGGATTCCGATCTCTACTCTGGTTCTATATGAAAAGAACTTTAGAGTGTGCTGCTCTGGCCGATGTACGATACGCTACATTGCGGATTGATTGGTGACTTATTTAGAGTAGGCTTGGGCTAACGTTGGATTTCGCTTCGTCGTTACTCCATTCCCCAAATAATTTTCCCCCAGCCAACTTACCATATATCAGGGCGCAGATAACTTCAATTTGGAAGAACGGATTGCTATTATAAACAACTGGTAAGATTGTGAGATTGATAACAATGATGATGACTTAATTTGAAGCGACATTGTTCATGTTTGATGGCTATTTTTATTGCAAGTGTCTTTTATCGCGAAGCAAGCAAAAAAAAATCAAACACTTTAAAAAAATTGGCTCGTAGGCTTCCGCGGATGCAGTGTTGACTGTTCCTTATTTTTTCGGGATTCATTCCGCGATGTATGTTTTTTTTAAACAACAATATTTCGCTGGTCCTCCTGCCAGCTTCATCAGGTTAACTGAACCTGTTAACCTGATGAAGCCGGCAGGAGGACCAGCGAAATATTGTTGTTTTCTTAAAACTTACATCGCGGATTGAATCCCGAAAAAATAAGGAACACTTTAAAAAAATAATTGGATATAATTTATTTTTTGCCAGCTCATTTCCTGGTCCTGTAGTTGCCGCATGTTATTCTGGTGTGGCATATCGCGCAGGAAACATTTACCTAAACTGTATCATTCTCAGCTAAATAGCCAACCTCAGCGCTGAACGTGATAAAAACTTATTTTTTCAATTGATTCCAATAGTTGCAGCACGATACTATACATAACGACTCCCCCATCAGCGTACCCTACTGCATGTAATTACGCTTGATCGCCCTAATTTTATCAATAACAGGTCAACATTGAGAAAAGAGTTTTTTGCGCCGATTATTTTGGTGTTTTTTTTTCATATTTAATTTTTCGGCTAAGCACTTGAACGAAAAATCTACGGTTTCTCCAGCGAATATATAAACGTAATTTTTTGTATGGAATTACACTTGATCGCCCTAATTTGGTATTTATAACAGGTCTACCTTGAGAAAAAGATTGGTGCACGGATTGTTTTGGTGCTTATATCATTCATATTTAGTCTTTCGGCCAAGCACTTGAAGGAAAAATCTACGGTTTCTCCAGCGAATATATAAACGTAATTTTTTGTATGGAATTACACTTGATCGCCCTAATTTGGCATTTATAACAGGTCTACCTCGAGAAAAAGATTGGTGCACGGATTGTTTTGGTGCTTATATCATTCATATTTAGTCGTTCGGCCAAGCACTTGAAGGAAAAATCTACGGTTTCTCCAGCGAATATATAAACGTAATTTTTTGTATGGAATTACACTTGATCACCCTAATTTGGTATTTATAACAGGTCTACCTTGAGAAAAAGAATGGTGCACGGATTGTTTTGGTGCTTATATATTCATATTTAGTCTTTCGGCTAAGCACTTGAAAGAAAAATCTACGGTTTCTCAAGGGAATATACCAAACCAAGGGAACACGCACAACGCTCAGCTCCTATATTTCTATGGGTCAATTCCACCATCGTCGTCACGAAAGAATTTTATAGCCAGTTTCATGAAATGTGGCCTTAGATCTGTAATTGCCACACTTAATAATTGAGTCGTAAATAATATGTTGATTCATACTCCGAAAACATTTTAGTGTATCCCCTGAGCTTGTCCATTAAAAGGGTTTCAAATGACGGCGCGGTGCTATCAATATATAAATGCATAAAACAGGTAGGGATACCCAAAATAACGTTTCTCTAATCATTAAATCGTAAAAATCAATGGGATTTACTTCAATTCGCGCTGTCTTTATGCCACGTATTCGGTCGGTAAGAGTGGAATCGTGATTACAAATGTCACCACGCTCGTTTCAGACATTTAATATTTTTTTGTGCTAACTGCTCGGGTCACCAGTTGAATTAAATATCTTGCTCACGTCAATTTTCGGAGTGGAAACAGTATTAGCATTAGCATTTCGATATAAATGCAGATATGCATTAAACGACCACGAGACTTGTTGCAGAGCTATTTCAGTGAAATGCGATACTTCAGGTGACAAAGGCCTTCATGAAAAAACAACGCGCCGCGAATGGCCGCCTGTGGCTTTATCATCGGTAATTTCGCTAGAAATGTTTTGTTCTCTCAAAGGTTCCAACATCTCATTGACATTTATGAATATATATCACTCCGGTGTCTCGCTTACATTCCCCCGAGAAATTCCTTTCCTCCCGCTCCACTCCTGGCGTGTTATATCGTTTCTTTGTCCTCTTTCCGTCAATCAAAACGATTAAAATAGTCCAGAAAAGTCATCAGATACCTTGGAGGTCAACAAATGAGTTTAACTTTTCCCGTTATCTAAAAAGCTGTTTCCATTAACACCTATCCAAGATAATTTCCTTCTGGGACACAACGGTAGGTTTCACTATTTTAGTAGTAAAAAAATATGTGCAAATAAAATTGCTGATGCGTGATGAGTTATATAGCATGAAATTAATATCTTTGAATCCAACTTAGTGAAGGATATTCTTATTCAAGAATAAGAGATAATGATGTCGACAGGAAGTTTTCATAGGACTTTATATGTATTAAATGTTTAGAACAGCAAGCTATGGGCATCAAAGTCCGATCCTTAAAATATCTCAATTTTGTCTCGGGAGAATGAGGATATTACATTTAGATACTATGCTTTGCCTTTTAAAACCTAGGACTCTACCACCTAAGGTTACGCTGGCATTTTGAAAATTGGTATATCTTGTGGAATGGGGTAGCGAATAAAAATGTATTCACAGCAGGAGTAGATTATAATTTTTGTCTGGATATGATAGCCATTAACAACCCCAGCTGTACCTTCTCGGATGTTTTGCACGTCCAGGCGTAAAAATATTAATCAAGAATTATACATTTTTTCGGTTTTTTGTATTTACTTGAAATAATTTGGCACCCCTTCCTCCTAAATAATGAATTATTTTTTCTGGCAGAATTCCCAAAGAAAACTCTACAATTATCAAGATAAGATCGACATTGTGTGTAAAAACCACGAAAAAACACTGTAGGTTGTTTTATCTCCGACGGAATCTGTTGGAATAAGTCAATTACCTGAGCGCTCAGCATTAATCTTTTCAATGCAAAAGCACAAAAATGTTGTCTATAATAACGCCCTATTCTTTGACGCCAACTTCTTAGTCGAACCGCTGTTGCCCGCCATGATAAAACACCGGTTCTCTTCTCAACCATCGGCGTTGATTGGTCTTGGCTCGGTTTCGTTCGAGTGGAGTAGCTTCGGTCCACAATTGGCAAACAGTAGGTGTGAAATGATCTCGAAGAGGTAAGCTACTAACTATGCAAAGATATATACGTACACCTCAATGGTACCTTAGGAACTCAAGGTATTCTTGAAGGAATATAAAACAATCTTTCATTTTAACTCATTAGGACTAAAAAGAACTTCTTTCCATTTTGCATCAGCCTTATTTGTACCCTAAGGTAGAATAGTATGACTATTATCGGCGTCTTTTCGAGGAGGTGGTTGATGTCATAATTTCTACCGTCAATGCATGACCTATTATCCGTATTGTAAGGTGCTGAATGCCTTTGGTGCTTTGTTGGTTCATCTGTCTTTTTTAAAGAAATCAAAAACTTTCAAGTAATGGTCCATGGATATTTTTATTGTTTACGACCCGGGTTTCGTCACGTAATGACATCTTCAGGTACAAATATCATCCCACATGGGTATATATACAAAATCAGGTGCAGAGGAAGGCGGGGAAGGGAAGGGGGGAGAAGGAAAATCGTTGGAGTACAGAGTATAGCAAAGCAAAGGATATGGTAGGTACCTACTTTTTATAACTATGTAAATGTAATCGTAAAGGTGTGGTTAATGAAAAAAAATTAATTTTAGTAATTCATGATAAAAGTCGCATAAAGATTCGCGTCTATCTCGAGTAGCATGTAGGCTCTTGTACCATTTTATTTGAATTTGTTTAAAAAGAACCTAAGTTCAAATAGACAATGCTATTTAAATGGTCTGTGTCTATCAACTCCCTACTAATCAGATCATTTGGCTCTCATATTACTCATTTCTCTGGTACTGCCAAGGCTTTGAATAACTATAAACTTGAGGCTTTTCTCACCATTATCAACTTAATGTTTACTATTTATTAAACCATATATTCCTGGACCCAGCTGGCTCTCCACTACCCATTACTTTACTATCTAGTTGTCTAAGCCCGTGTTCGTGTTCTCTATCATGCAGCTTTCATATTCTCTGTTATATTCTCACAACGTACCTACAACAATTTTTTATTTTGTTCTTGATTGAAGCTAATTTTTACCCGATGTGATTAAAAGGTGCTTTACGCAAGATTCCTCACCTGCGTTGAGAATTGTAGTAATGGGTTAAGCAGTGAAAATGATTTCTACAGCTGTGCTATTCATCGCGCAACTATTGCTTTTGATTTAATTTAGAGATACATGGCAGAATTACCTTCAATCAACTTCAGGCCTGAAGTGTATAACGTGATAGGGGTGATTACACCTCTGAATACCACCTGTAATGCGGGGATACACCTATACTACATAGACCATTTTGAATTCCCGCCGTTTTTAACGCGCTAAGAACATGGCCGATGCGCGCATTCCGCATTACAAAATCTAAAGGGGAGAAATGGAAAATGTCCTCTCTGTATACTCTGTGGTTGGAGTATGGTGTAATGGGTTAGGGGCAGGTAGGGAGAGGTCAGCGAGGGGGGGGGGAAGCGTTGGGCTGATTGGAGGAAATACCGGGCGGGGGCAAGGGGGGAGGCGGAAAGTGGGAGGGGAAAAATAGGAAGAACAAACATACTTTTTCCTTAGAAATTGAAACAATACAATGTATACACAGGTCGGCGGTGAATAGCAAGTCCAGGCTATTGACGAGAGTACAGTTCAAATGGAGTGGAAGGCTCTTTGTTGATGCTCAATGATGGTTTAATTACTCGGAAAACCTTGAAGAGGTAAAAGATTATATACAATGTATTCACAAGTCCCTGAGATTAGCAGTCCGTAGCAGAAGCAGTCAGTAGCAGAAAAAAATATCCGTGGACCATTACTTGAAAATTTTTGATTTCCGATATGGAGAGGTTCCACAAAGTGAAGCCTGAATTTATAAGTTATGTCTTTTTAAAAGTCTTTTTTAAGTTTCACCTGTTTGTTAGGGTCAAATTTTGTAATTGGAATTTTACCAACTTCCCGACAACAGAGGGTTCTAAAACTTTCTCCCAAGATTTGTTTCCAATTAAGATACAGTAATCAATTTGAATTACGACGATAATTTATTAATTTTGCAATAACTAAAAGGTTTTCTTGACTATGAGCTGTTTGTAGGCGTCAAATCTTTTAACCAAAATCTAACCAACTTCCCGATCACTAAAGGCGTGAAATTTTGTCCATGGACCCACTTCCGGTGACAATACTGTAATCGGCTACAACTGACACTAATTAATTAATTACACGTGTATGCCCGAGAGATGAACTGTCAATAACGACGCCACTCTTCACCACGAAGGAGTCGTTCTCCTCGATTGTTGCTCTTGTTCACGGATTGATCCGTTCGGAGATCCGCCCAACCGCTCAAAAAAAAAGGCGTAGTGTCACTAAGGCACCCAAAAAGCAAACTATCTACCAGCATTGTGGTTGGAGGCATTACACACAAATGTTTCTATGTGTAATGCCTCCAACCACACTGTTTCACAGTTCTAACGTTATCAGTTACATCTGTGAAACAAGGACAGGGAGCTAGAAAATGTGGCAGGAATGGGCATCGAAGAAAAATGGGATGAGCTGAAGAGGACAATCGCAGAAGTAGCAGAGGAACAATTGGTGAGTAAGAGGGCTGGCACCAAGAAGCCATGGATAACGATAGAGATTAGGAAACTAATAGAAGAAAGAAGAAAATACAAGAATCCCAGATATGAAGGCGAGGCAATCCTCTGCAAGAAGCTAAAGAGCCAGATCAATCGAGAATGCAAGAAGGCTGGGGAGGATTGGAATAAAAGCTGCTCCGAGGAAGCCAATCCAACGTATCGGTGAAGAAGGGGAACACCGAAACAGCATACAAGCTAGTGAAGAAACACATCGGAGAGAGGAAAACTAGAAGGAGCAAATTTGAAAAATTAAGAAGTAATTCATAAAGTTGGAACTCCATTACAAGTCACTGAAAGCTAATAAGTTATAAAACGATAAAATCTTTTTCTTTAAATGGTTTGTTTTTACTATCATGTATTATATACCTTTTTTTCAAGGAATTCCATTGACTTACCGGTACCGAGGAATGCAGATATTGTGTCGACACTTCTTCCCATTTAATTTTCCATTGCCTGTCGATCGCCAAGTCGATTGCTTGTCGATCCTTCCAACCAATGTAAAATTGTACGATTTATGAGCAGCATGTGTATGCGTGACGAATGTAATTAGAGGTGAGGAAGCTTACTTCAGTCAACACCCGCCTGTGCGAACGATCGCGCCACTTTATGACAGGAAAAGAAAACCAGATGAGGCTGGGACTGGATATCTCGGAGCGAGCGTTATATTTGCTGAATTTTTACTCCTCTCGGAAATACCTGCCTCTCGACCGAAAGGGCAAAGTGGTCACTGAGAAGTAAATCTTTCGCGGCCATCGTTTAAAATAAAGTATGAAGTGAGAATGACGCCTTAAAACCGAGACTTTTCCAGACCTCTCTCACAGCTTCGCGTGCCGCTAATGAAGAGTTTTATAGGCCGCCATAAAAGTACCGAATCTTTCAAGTCATCAATGCATACGGAATCTTAGATTCAAAGTTCATTGTGAATACCTTATTACTTTCGCTCAGAGAACTCGACGCAGAGTTATCTCTGTATTAAAATACTCGACCATTGCAACACATGTTTGATCAAAAGTCAAAATTCTAATAATAATGGACTGTGATACTAATCAGACTTATGGCCGGTTGCAAGAACATTTATCTAAGCTATGGAATCAATAGTCATGAGATCCATGGCGTTAAAGATATCATAAAAATATTCGGGATGCAGGAACACAAATACTAGTTACGCAACTTATTCACCAATAGTCCAAAGCTTCAAATATTCGATCTAATTTAATACCGCCAGATAAAATTTATGCAAGTTTAGCCTAAGAAAAATTGCTAACCAACATAATAATTAGTTTGTAAGATGAAATTAATTGGTCATTTGTCTTAAAACAACTCTTTTATCTAATAATTCTGACTCCAAGCGATTCATTGTGGATCCTGAAACTAAATTGAAACTCATAACTCCTCGCCATAAGTTATGAAACTAATAAATTTATCGAATGTTTCTGTAACACTTATTGGATTGCTGCCATGGTTTATGGGTCCCATAACTTTATAGAGTACATATTTGTCGTTCCTGCAACTGGCCATTAGTGTGAATATTTCAATATATATTCTTCAATTTATCACAAGATTTATCCAGCGTATAATAGGAAGGTCCTCGGATGAAAATGCAAAGGTTAGACATAAAGAGAGGTGCTTCTTCGCTCTAGCTGTGCCACACCTCGGATATGCCGATAGTATTAGAGACACTGGAGAGAATACTTCAACCAAAAAATATACTAACTACAAAGGAAAGCTGCCAGTTTCGTTAAAAACTGCTACGAGCGAACATATTCTATTTCTCAGCTTCTAGAGGGATTAGAATGAGAGCCGCTAAAAACTCGGAGGCTAAACATTGGGCTTAGTTTTCTTGAGAAATTCATAACAATTCTGTTTCTGAGAGCCACAGAGAATATAATTTTGACACCGCACTACATTTCTAGACGCAAGTGATAAAATAAATGAGGCGCATTGCCGAATACGTAGGTACAAAAATTCCTACTTTTCAACCACAATAAGTGACCATAATAAAATCTGAGCTCCAATCGAGACACATTACGGTACATTTCACCCTTTCACCCACCAAAACCTTATCTCCGACACCTTTACACGTCTGGTGCCCTAATACCCCCTGCCACGCACCCATATGGCGGCTCACACGAGAGTATGCACAGTAGAGCGTCGATAATCCGGATCAATCGTAACCGGACCCAGTCCGGATTATCAAAAAGTTCGTATTTTCGAACAGAGCAAAAAAAAGACCATTTGATGCCTTAAACATAAAGAAACTTTGCTAAAAACCGTAAAAAAAGTAATTATATAAATAGTTGAATAATTAAAGCAGTTATATAAAATAATTAATAAATATGAACTTATTACGTAGTATTTTAATGAAACAAAACCAGGAGCCACTTTTTAGCGGTCGAAGACGCCGCTGAGACTCGCATCAACGCTTTTGAAAAATATGTACACTCCTGTCCAAAAAAAACTTACCACCTCGGAGCCGAAAAATGTCTACTATTTCTAATCGATCAAATGCTGACGAGAAGGGAAACAGGGAAAATGTGTTTCGAGATCTCTGCGATGAAGCTCGGACGGTCCGAGCGGGTGTACGCGGCAACACAGCACCGATTCGGCTAGGCGTTTCGCCAAACGGGACCTCTCACTTCGTCCATTATAAATATCACTCGATATAATTAAACGCGCTCATAGATGTTTTGGACAATAACATATTGGAAACGTTCAAGGCATGCCAATAGCAACGAGACCAAGAGCAAAATCTTACGATGCCCCAGTTTTGAAATGCAATAATTTGAAACAATTAATAATAACTTTGATTATATGAAACATACAAAGCTGAAACTCGCACAATCTATAGAAAACATATCTATCCTTCATTTAAAAAAATATAGTTTTTCATTGAAGAAATTTTGTTTGAGTTAAAAGGTATCAAAGTCGGAGCTTTTCCCGCGCGCCGTAAATAACCGGTACTTTTTACGTTATAACTGTGGTAAAAAATATAAAAAGTCATCGAAAAAAATTTAAATTTGCCATTTAATAACGTAGAAATGAATGAGAAAAATGATGGTGTCATTATGTTTTCTGTAAGTCTTTTCGTTAACTTTTTATTTGTACCCAAACTCGAGTGCACATAATTTCTGCGCCGACAGTAAGTCCCGAGTTGACGTCGATGTGTAAACGCTGAACCATGCCCCCTTGCGCGGGAAAGCAATAAACGCACGGGACGGAAAAGAAGCCTTCTTCGGAACGTGTTCGGAACGTACTCGACGAGAGGGAACTCCCCTCGGCGAAAATTCTTGAGGGATTTGAGGAACCTGCAAGGGATTATTTCAGGGGTGGGGTGAGGGTGGGTTGGGTCTATTTTGTCGGTCCTAGCCCGTCGGTGTCGGGGTGGGAAGGCATGGAGAGAAAGATCGGTCGGGAGACGAAGTCGGAAAATCGTCCTTGTTTTCGGAAGCTACAGGAATGAAAGACAGCTCAAATATCGATTTAATGTCTTCATTGGCGCACAGGAAACCTTCGCTGAAATTGTTGGGTCTTCCTCGTATTAGGCCGCAGGAGGTCTATTACCGTCGCGATAAGAGGTTGAATTGAGTCGAATGGAATGTAGAAATCATTTTTTACGCTTACATTTCTGATGGCAATAAGTCGTCGTCAAACAAACGATAGAGGTTCCATTATCTAGGCATTAATTTCAGATTTTTATCGCTCGGAATATTTAAATTGTGCTGAATTGGATACATAATCATTCAATTGCACTTAAATAGTTTTGATACATCATTATACATACATACATACATACCCATCATGCCGTTCCCTTCCGGGGTAGGCACAGTCAAAATGTTTCACTCATTAATACATATTTGTACACCTAACTCTGCTTCAATAATTTCCTCCATACTGACCTATCCTTGCAAACCTCTTTTGCCCCATTTACCCCCATACACTGCTTCATACACGCCCTCCTGTTTTTAAGACTCCTAATGTTCCTCCTCCTATGAATTTCCTTAACCTCATTAAACCACATATTTCTCGGCCTACCTCTCCCTCTCGCACCTTTCATTTCACTCTTATGTATCCGTTTCGTTATTCGACTCTCATCCATTCTCTCAACATGGCCAAACCAGCGAAGCATACTCCTTTCATATATGTCCATTACTGGAGTATCTTACCCACATTTATTTATTACCCACTCATTCCTGACCCTATCCATCCTACTTTTGCCGCAAATACTCCTCAGATAACTCATAGCCACGGCGTTTAGTCTACTCTTATGTCTATCCTGACATATGCTACATGCTTATATTTAAGTTTAATATTTTATATGACACATCGTTGACGTCTGAGACGATAAAAACATGTTAACCACACAGTGTGGTCGTCAAGGAAATCATTTGTCAGTATTTATTTGTCGTCCTGGACAAAGATTTTGTTATTTCGAATGAAGTAGCTCAAACTGAATACAATTATGCATTCACATTAATTTATTTATCATTCAAGTTCTTATCAGCAATTTATTTTGTCTTGCCGAGTCTCCTGAATTGCTTCACGCCTGCTTATACGCTTTGAGCATGGACTTGATAGGATATTAGTTGTATCCTCCAAGTCATGTTCAATATTTTATCCCCCCTCGCTGAATTTCAACGGTTACCCTCACCTGATTAAACATAGAATGAACATACACGACCATCGGTGGTGGAAAGCCCGCGCTGGTTGTAATCTCACTAACTTTACCGTGTGAACTGTAAACACAACAAAACGAAAGAAAGCCTCTTCGCCACCTTTGCTCGTCTTCCCAGCGAGGCTTGAATAAGAATTGCAAGAGGAGGCAGCGACACTGTTTTCAGATTGGAGTGGGGGGAGAAGGAGCGGTCTACAAAGGCTAAAGTCAAATCAGTGACATCGAGTTATTTTTAACCATAGTGATTTAGTGTAAAGGCTTGTGTTTAATCGATTTCAACGATTTTCGTGAGAAATAAAATGGACACATCGTAGCATCATTACAAACAAAGTTAATTAACAAGAAATCATATGTTATTGGTAAGGTATGACGATTAAATCAATTTGACTTGTTTACATAAAACCAGTAATTATTCAGGTTTGCCTAGCCAATCATTTCCATTGGAAAATGTTTTCCGTTAAAAATTACTTTGAATATGAATGTTCCGTTTCGATAAGAAGCTGAAGTAGTTGGTCTCCTTTGCCTTATCCTATTTATGAAGATTGCGAAAGGAATGTTACCGATATTCAAAGCTGACCGCCATATGATCCTACATCAGCAGCTATTTCCTTTTTACTCACAATCATCTAGACGATAACAGTGTCATTGAATTTAGGGAGGATGTACATAGAATAATGAAGTTCTTCCAGTATCGTTCTGTGAGGTGAATTAAATGCAAAGAATCGGTGCATTTGGTAGAAGTGAAAATTTACGAATTTATTTACCCTTCCTAAATTACATCTTCCGAGAATAACCATGGCAGAAAAAGTGCGATGTGAACCACAGTGGCCAATACTCCATTTTCCAAATGCGATATAAACAACATACCCAACCCAATGGCTGTGATTAGCTAAGGAGTCGATATTTGAAAGCTGCCCTGGGAAATCATTTTGATCGAGTCCCTCCCTCTCGACCAAAGGTTATTTTTAAAATTATGAAGTAGAAGGTTGCACTGTAACATACGCCGATGAGACGAAGTTTGACCAAGTGTTAACATCGTGTGGCGAAAAGATGTCTCGGTCCGGCAAGCAGCGTATTCAATCCCTAGTAATTTCTAACGGGAAACAAAAATTGAGTGAATTCTGAATTCTATGGTTGCGTGGATGGAAGTTGGTTTAAAAGCATTCTAACAGTAGAATTATTGGGTACAGAGTTAATCCAGTCCAACTTTGAAGTAAATACTGTTTCTAAGAGGGTGCTGTAAAGCTATTTGTGTGAAAAGTTTCACGTTAAAATTCAAAGACGCAAAGTTCCATTGTTCCAAACGCGGCGGAGGAAACATTTATGATACCAACTACGATAAAGAAACCATTTTTTATACACAAATCGAATCTTAGTCTAGGCAATCGATTTTCCTCTCTGAGAATATGGTCGATTCGAATAGTTAATTTAATCTTCAGATTCCATGCGAGTTTTTAAATAAACACGCAAGTGAAATTCGTGAACTTCCATTACACATGGCGATGACGAAGGTTGGCGCCCCGGTTTCTGTGGTTTCTTTCTCAACTGGGAGTGGGAATGAAGGAGGGGTGTCGTTTTTAGCCGTTTCTATTCAGTCGGGTTGTTTCGGGCTTCCATTTGATTATTAGTGTGCAGAGAAAGGGGAAGATCTGGCAAGCATGATATCATAAAGGTGCCTCAATCACAAGAGCTAGAGGGCGAGGAGAGGATATGCCCATCCAAGGTAACAGAACCCTGCTTAATGTAACACCTGGATGCTCATCTCTAGTCTCCATATTCGCATTTCTTTTTATTAGAATTTCCTCATCGTATTATTCAGCGTTAAGACTTTGCAAGGGTTGACCTCATATGAAGAACTGGAGGGCCTTACCGACTTCCCTACTATTAATGCAAATTAATTTTGTGCTTAATATGCGCAAGATATTTTACTGTCGGCTCTAAGAACGTGCAGTTTATGCACGTAAGTTACAAAATATTTACCAAACACATAGCTGGAGATGCTTCTACTGAAGTTTTTGCCCATATATTTTGAGTAAAGAGCCCAAAATTCGGCATAAGTGAAAGTGGAAAACGAAGCAATTACGGCTGAGGAAACTGGTACAGACTTCAAGCGTATCCTGCAAAGAAGTGGCATTTGGAAGTTGTTTTATTTGGGAGACGAAGTCACTGACGACGAAGGATCTTTGTTCAAATAGCAATAAATGAGGTGTCTTCTTAGGAAATAATTGGATAGAATATCGTTTAGAGGCCAAGACCTGGACTGACATGAATGAGTGAGCCTAATGAGTTCAAACGGGTAATACTTTTCATTTTTTAACTCATAGGGTATTCGTCAGTTCTCGCTGGCCGATGAGGAAGACAAGAAACAAAGAAATTTGAGACGGCACGGTTCGCCCCCATAGTGTCCAGAAACAGATATATTTTTAGCGGGCAAGGGTCCACCGTTTTAAAGATTGCGACCTTAGAAACAAATGACGATGGATGTTCTTTACGTAACATATAGAAGAATGATGCCGCCAGAGGCTGATCGCCACCGATCGCCTATACATTGTATTCACTTAAACTTATTTTTCGCCGTATGTGAATCCGGATTATGGACAGCCCGGAATTATGACGTCCGGATTATTGACGCTCTATTGTAGATGTCGATGTAGAAAAGCCAGAACTAAAAGGGCGTACTCGGCCGAGGTATGCAGATCCCTTAATCTATTAAGAAAGCTCCTAAGTACGAGTGCGAAAAGGTTGTTGATTGAAATTGATCAACTCAGCAAATTTCATTCATAATTTTAGGTTCAGAATGTCATTTTTGTCATAGTTTTGTACAGTAGAAACTAACGCATTTCGGTTGTGGGTAGGGAAGCAGGATGGGGGGTGGTTGGGACGAAATGAATGGGCGAACGTAAGGGAATCATCAGGCGGAGAGTGCGTGAAGCGAGGCGTTTAAATGTCAGGGGGTGATCTTTGATAAACAGAGGGAACACCCTGTGTCTCCTCGCTACCCAACCCTCGGTTCCCTACCCCCGTTTCCAGCACCCCCACGGAGGATGGGTCGCTGTAGACGGGAAGGGGGGGGGGGCTGCTCATGGCTGCCGACTGCAAGTGTGAGGGTGAGAGGAGGCGGTAAGCGATTGGGGGTGGAGGAGGATGTGGAGGGTAGTGGGGGATAGAGTTCAGGGGGCGAGGGATGGTGGGTGGGTGGAAAGAAATGGGGAGGTATAATTAAGAGGAAGTGAGTAACGGGGTTGAGCATTTAATCCTGGCATCTCGGGGTGGAGGAACTATACCCATTTCAGAATTCCACAACCCGAGCGTAGTTTGAACGGGCGCGAAAGTCGGTCAACGACGCCGCGACATTACCAGGTAAATCATGATGGCTTTCAGTATAGCTTCCGCCTTGTGTTATTATTGTGACGACAGTTTTGCGAGCGTTCCAGCTCGCCTCTTCAGGTCTGAAGTGCTCACGATGCATTTTGGCCACAATATATCGCGAAAAAAATCGCACCTGACCCTCCGCCGGGCTTAATATTGCGGATAAAATGCATCGTGAGCACTTCAGACCTGGGGCCTTATTCAGTAAGAAATCGATGCGGTCGAACCTCGGTAAATCCGTGGATGTGACGTCGAATTCCCCGAAAAATCTCAACTTTCGAATGCTCCCCTTTGAATTTTACGTGGCTCTGACGTCAAAATTTCGTCACTGCCGAGACTTGGAAATTCTGAGGATTTACAGAATAGACCCCCTGAAAAAACGAGCTGGAAAGCTCGCGAAACTGTCGTCACAATAATGACACAACGCGGAAGCTATCCCTTAAGCCATCATGCTTCAAGGAAACTCCGCGGAAGCTTTCACACCAACTTACCAGTTAAATGTTTGTCCAAAACGACTTGCCTTGACTTGGATAAACGTGATCTGACTTATACATCTACATCTACATACTACCCTGCGAGCCGCCGCATGATCGTGTGGCGGGGGGTGTTAGGACGCCAGCCGTGTAAAGGATAAGGTTTTGGGAGGTGAAATGTTTGAGGGTATTATGGAAGTGTAATGCGTGGGGCACAGCTTTTATTCCAGTAGTCGTATGTCCCCGCCCACTTGATCTCACTGACTCCCAGTATATCCACCCCTAGCCTCTCCATCTCTATCTTCACGTTCTCCAGCTTCCCGCTCACCCCTGAAGATCTCACGTTCCATGTTCCTATTCTGCCCTTGCCCTTACTGACTGATGTACCCCTTCCAGTAGTCTCCACCTGGAGATCCGTTTGGGGACTATTTTAACACCGGAATATTTGACTAGGAGGAGTGCCATCAAGTCATATATAGTTTGAATGCAGGGCTGAATCTTTTAGGGAGACTAATGTGGTGGTTTCCCCGTTGTCTTTCACAACGCAGTACCTCGGCCGATGCAGTAAACTTCACTCTCTCCCGAAGCTGTGACTGTTGATACCGGTCCGATTTCCTTGATCTGCGCCATCAATGCCTTCTGTTGAGACTGCTGCCTCTCAGTAGTTTTAAAATTAGTCATAAACTGTGCGTGGTGGTACGACTCTAGGTATCTATCTGTTTAGCAATGTATCTCTCTTATTTCATCGCTTCTGTCCGATCTAGAAAGGTAGTGTGACGTCAAAATGATATTCTCTGTCTCTCTCTGAAACGCACCTCTTCTGCATTTCTCAAGCAAACTAAAGCTAACGTGCAGCCTCTGGGTCCTATCGCCTCCCAACCTAATTCCTCTAAAATATTTGAAACACGATATGATGGCTCGTAGCAGTCTATAACGAAGCGCGCAGCTTTCATTACATTTTATTAATTTATTTGGTTAAATCTTCATGTTAAGAATGAAACTACTTAGTTTTTCCACCAATATATTTAATCATAAATCAACCGGTTTCGGCCTTTTCAGGCCATTATCAAGATTACAGAATAAAATTTTATTCTGTAATCTTGATAATGGCCTGAAAAGGCCGAAACCGGTTGATTTATGGTTAAATATATTGGTGGAAAAAACTAAGTAGTTTCATTCTTAACATGAATCGTAATTTCCACTAAGTGAATTCGCCAACCATTGATTTTATTGGTTAAATCTTTCTGTCCGGGGTCCCAAATGCCTGCGGCGTATTCGAGGTGTGGCCTAACCAGATGGAAGTATCATATTTCTTTAACTTTTTCAGCTGATGACCTCTCTACTATACTCTTGATAAAATTCTAGTTGACATAAGTCTGTGCCGAATTTGTCGACTTTTATGCTCGGGCCAACGCTATGAAGTTTTCAGCTGGAGCGATCAAGGGGACAAAAGTCAACCCGTTTCCATTTGAAATATAGGTCTACAGACTGCGATATGATTTTAGTTTTTGAAGTGTAACTTCATAGATCTCCGGAAAATTGATAATGGCACAGGAATGATTAGCTCTAGTCAACAATTGTATATACCAAAAGATGGTACTAAAAACACGGTATACGGCAATTTTCAAATGTCTTGAAATAACAAGATCAAATGCCGTCTTAAGTTATTTCGCCTCGCACCCACGGATGGGAAATGTGGCGAACGGAGCGTGATATTTTTGAAACGCTCCAGAGATATTTCGCCCATGTGCCTGTCTGATTTATTGCTGATGGAAAAGTGGATTCTATGTTATCAGAAAAGGGCCGGGATGGTATTTGGCCCATGATGGTTCTTGATCCTTAACATTTATCACTCCGTATCCGTATGTTACCTAAATTAGAATGGAATTTTGTTAGCATTAAATAAATTCATCTCTTTGTATAATATTTTCATTCAAAATTATCATAATTTCACCAATTTAGGTCATTTAACTACTTAATTATTAATGAGTGTTAACGGTCATTAAAAGTGGCCTCCGAGTTGCAGAGGTTGTGATTCAGTCTTGAAAGTCTGATCCAGCCCAGTTATTCAATTAAATCTCCATCCTTCAACGCTTTGATAATGTACTCGAAAAAGGGCCAGCATTTCAAACAGATCTTGAATACCTTTCAATGATAATTAAAATTCAATTGGATGAGCTTAAATTATTTGGAATTTAAAAAAAATTGCTCTTAGTATTTTAATAATGGAAGGGAAAGGTTTGGTGTATTAATGTCGTTGCTGAGTGTTCGCGTGGTATCAAAATTTTGAAGGAGACCATTATAAGGTCGAGCAATACAAGAATCCTTCGACAGTTTCCATTTCAAGTATCTTCATTGGCAAGGTTGATAGCTTCTGCTTTATATCCAGGGAATATACGCGAATATTTGCAGACGATGTGGTCATATACCGCGACAATACCGGAGACGCAGAATAGTAAACCTAAACAACGTTAATTCGTGGTGTAGCGAGTGGCGGCTAGAACAAAATCTTAGTAAATGCACTGCAATACACTTGCGGACGTCATCACACTAACATCATTTCTACACTTTGCAGGGAGTGAAAAAAGTCTTAAGATGAATTCAAATATCATGGAATTACCTTAACTTCAGACATATCGCGGGGAACTCTCGTACAAAATATATTGCAAAGCATAAAAAAGCTTGTATTTAACAAGTGTATTATGGGAAAGTCCTCGAATGAAAATAAAAGAGAGGTACTACTTCGATTTGATTAGGCCACGCCTCGAATACGCTGCGAGCATCTGGGACCCCGGACAGAAATATTTAACAAACAAATCAATAAAATACAAATGAAAGCTGCGCGCTTCGTCGATAACTGCTACGAGCGATCATATAGTGTTTCATAAATTTTAGAGGAATTAGGTTGGGAGGCGCTAGAGTTCCGAAGGCTACAAAAAATGCTATGCGGCAAAAAGCGATACGGTCAAATGTATGATATACGATATATGCAACGTATTGTGATATGGGGCCAATCAAGTATTACGTAAGACGTATTTGGGGGTGGGGGGGTTGGGATATCTTACATTGTCTTACGTAGGGGGGGGGGGGAGGGGTCTGGAACCAATTTGCGTAAGATTTTTGTCCGTCTTGAAACATGGTATTGTTTCCGAAAAAAATAAGTAGTGGCATGGAGCATCCGCTCGTAAATGGCGTGTTTTCCGTAATCATACCGCTAAACCAATGCTCCTATTCTGTTGCCTGACTGGCTAGCTACCTTACCTCCATGCTCAACCGATGTGAGCATTTAAGAATACGATTTCCTTACCCTTCCATAAGACCAGTAGAAAATTCTCTAGATGGCGTCACTCGCACCCGATCGAGGCATTTTGACGTCAGGAGTCTCTTACTCCTGAATAACTCTCGCTCAGGACAACAGTCGTCTGTAAGCTGTCAAGTCTCCAGCGCGTCAGTACATGCAGCGCTAACCTGATCTGTGAGAGAAGACTAAACTATTTTCAACACCATCCGAGAATATCATGGTCGAAAACCATTCAGATAGCTTGTTGAAAAAAACCAGTCACAGATTTTATCCTACAACCATGGCGGCCGTTATTCAGTATTCTGTTGGAAGAAGAACTGATGCATCTCCTTTTGTTTAATATTTTTTAATAATAATATCAGTTTTTGTAAAAATATACCCTATATCTTGGCGTTCTCCCGGTGGTTTAATTATGCTCCGAGATAAATTTGTCGTATTTCAGATACGGGACTCCCTGGGCAAAGATCTTTTACTTATACTCTAAACATTTCGAGTTGATGACGTTAGTCCATAACAAAAAATCTGGGGTTGGAAATCATGTAAAAATCGACCGGTAAAGCGGGTGTGACGCGTCGCCTTAACGAAGTGTAGATTCACATATCTAACGTCTTACGTATGACTGAGAGGGGAGGAGGGGGATCGGGAAAATCTTACATTGTCTTACATAGGGGGAGGGGGTGGGGTCGAAAATGGCATAAATCGTCGTATAAAATACTTGAACGGCTCCATTACCGCCTATTTGGAGATGCAGAATTTGCCATTGCGATACGATGTTGGGGTCTTGAATATCGCACGGCCCTGAAAGGAGGAGAGCTTGAGGAGTGTGGGCGGGGGAGGAGGTGGCGTGGGTGAGGGAGATGGGGGGGGGGAGGAGAAAGAGGAGGAGAGGGACACCCCCGAGAAGTAAATGAGACAGAAGGAAGGGGACTCCTTGACTCCGGGTGTGAAAGTAATGCCCGGCGTTAGTCAAGCCTCCACTTTTCGGAGAATAAACCAAGTGCGGTAAACGAACCCGTTTCTCTCTTTTATTTTACCCGCCGACTCACACCCACCCCCTCCCTCGCTAGTTTATCCCTTCCTCTCCTCCGCCCTCCCCCCCCCACACCCACAAACACCCCCACTCCCCACGATCCCTCTCCTACGGGAACCCTCCCTCCCCTTCCAGCCACCTCTTTTTTCCACGGTTTCCGGGCCGTAAAACTCTCCCGCGAGAGAGATGGAAAGCCTTTCTCACTTTGGGTGGAAAGGTGATATGAGGTTGTTCGTGAAGAACGGAGAGAGAGGGAAAAAAAATAAATGAATAAAACAGAATAACGCGGAACAAAATAAATTCAGTGGCAGCGAGAGGATGTGGGGGGAGGGAGAAGTGGAGAAAGACTAGTTTGCAAATGGGGTGCGTATGTGGGGGAGGGTTAAAGAGAACGCGGGATATGTTATGCCTTAACTTGAGGCGAAAAAGAGAAACGGTTGTCGGGGCGGGGAGGGGTGGAGGAGGAGGGAGAGGGGAGTGAGACGTTCACAGCGGAGTAATGGAGGGAGATCCTTAAGATTCTTCACGCGGCCAGGGTCAGATGTGTCGCAGAGATTTCGAGAAGATTTACTCGTGGCTGAAAGTGGCCTGCGCCGTTAGTGCGGATTCGTGCAAGGGCAGAAAATAAAGGTGCTGATTCAATTTCGGTCGCATCAAAGTTTGATGGTAATTGCGGCCGTGGTTGCGATTTAACTTGCGCCATTCCAAACCCACCAGCATCCACGGGAAAAGGTGCTCAAAATATAATTCAATATTTTACAAAGAAATAAATAAATGGATAATGACAACACCAACTATGCTTAACCCTCTATGGACGGAATTGTGAAACATCAGCATGAAAAAAATACAGCTACTATATTAGTTTTTTTTTAAAGTGCTAATTAAGCATTTTTAAAAAATTCCATTTAATTTGATAGTAAGATTTGTTTTGATATGTGACGTATTTTTGTTATTTACATTTAAGTTAATATAATACTTTACAAAATAATGTTTACACAAGATATACGTTAACATTACCTTCATAACGTACCTTTTTTAAACATTCCCAATTTTTGCTTCATATGGCAGCTGAAACTATTTATTTCAGAGCTCCACCAGGCACGCCATCGTCAGTGAATAGCGTCACTCATTTTTCTGTTCAAATTGTTAGACAAGCCGCCAAAAGAGTCGCGACTTTCCACACACTTAATCCAATGCGTTACAATTCTGTCTAGCGCAGCTGTCTAACAGAAAAGCAGGCATTTCAAAGATTTTGAAACGTGACAAATTAGAATCGCTCGTCCATAGAGGGTTAAATCCACAGAGTTATTTATTGGTACAACTAGTTACAACGCTACTGCATCATCTTCAGGTACCTTCGACCGCCTTTTCAACTGAAGATGATGCAGGTCTAAGACACAATCATCTTCAGGTACCTTCGATCCCCTTTTCAACTGAAGATGATGCAGTAGCGTTGAAACTAAGTCTGTGGATTTAATCATAGTTGGTGCTGCCATTATTCATTCAATAATGGACTTCCACAAGGTTATGCCTGAAAGGAATTGATGAAGTCAATAAATTTCACCTCCGGTATTGAAAACAAAGCGCGAGAATTAATGAGAGATTTTTTTCCATTTTCTCCATTTCTGAGTGTTTTCTAAACTTCCGAATTGTGCCACTTTAAAGAAATCCACACTCGGAGGGGATATTTCTCTCCCGATAAAGATACGCTCATCTTCTGAAGCAGCAGAATTGGATTAAGTTCAAGTCTTTAAGAAATAAATTAGGAAATATTCAACTTATTTGGGATATCATGATAGAGAAAAAGAATGACATAGGTAGTCTAACACAGTGGTTCTCAACCTTCCTAATGCCGCGACACTTGGATACAATTCCGCATGTTGTGGTGACCACGAACCATAAAATCATTTTCGTTGCCACTTCATAAGACCACCTTAAGGTAGTTTGAGCGAAATATCATTTTACCCAGAAATCAATGAATTTGGTCTCATTTTGAAAAAAAATATACCACCCTTCCAATGACACCAAAAACTCAACCCCTTACCACATTACATTCCGAGATATTTGCCAAAAAATACCAGCCCTTTTACATGGGAAATGGTACGTTTTTGCACTCCAGAGAGACCTTATATTAAAAATGAGGCATTCTCTACACTTACATCTCGTCAAAAAATCAAAAGTGTGTAGTTTGTCTGTTTTCTCAACTATTTTTGAAAATTAGTCATACTGTCACCGCTGTAAATTCTTCGGGATCACAATAAACCTTCCGTTTTTATGGAGTTTCGAACGTGCCGCGTGAAAAAAATGAGTCAAGTTAATGATTTATTTAGATATGTTCATTTGATTACATACAATTTCTTTCATGTAAAACTATATTATTGCAGCATTAATAATGCAATATTTAATTCGTGTGTCTCACAGCTGGAGAAATTAATAGGTATAATTTGAATATGGTCTCTATTATGATAAGGGAACTATCTCGCTTGCACTACCTTAAGTATGTGTTTTCTGATGGTTTTGAGCGACCCCTGTGAAAGGATTCATCGTTCATCGAAACGTCGGTCAAGATATAGAGAAGTTTGACCCGGTGGAAAACCCGAGTAACCTTCAATATCATAATACGCCGGGAAAGCCTTAGGTCTTTCTTCGCAATTTTGCCTGGTCGTGTAAAACATTTGCGGGATCAAAATTGTTATTTCGCAGATTCATTCATTAACTTCTTCGCCGTCAGTAGCATATGCAGTTCTCAGAAATGGTTGACAGGGTGGCGGGAATTATTTTAAGCATGTACAGCAAGGGCTCGTCGACGCCCTCTTGCGTACCTGATATCAACGCAAACGACCAAACTTATCGCCCTCAGCACAATCCCAGCCCCCATTCCATCTCCGAAACTGAACGCCTTACTCCCCACAAGTGACCGAATATTCACACTGTGGAGGGCACATAAAATAATAATTTACATCGTAAAATTATTTTCCAGCCAATGAAAACTCGCGGACGCTAATAAAACAAAATGTGGTTCTGAATGCATGACGGCAGGCGTGCTATAAGTTTTTGCGAAGGAGGGAAGAAAAATAATGATAAGGGAAAAGAAATAGGATAGGGGGGAGGAATTGGACGCATAGTGGGGAATGCCGTGAAGTTAAGGTGGGATATAAAGACGCAGGACGTGGAGGACGTGAGGTAGAAGGACGTGGGATGAGGAGGGGAAAGAGTTCAAGTGGATTATGAGCCCGTTTATAGGGAGGGAAGGAAGGAAAGGGCTGAGAAATTATGAAAATTCATGAAACCTCGCAGAGATAAGGAAGAAATGAGAAAACCGGGTTTTTTTCAGCCACATTAAAATTTTACACCGCGTAAAAAAGCGCGGCAAGGAGTGCCGAGACCATGAAAGAAAAAGGACTCTTTTTTTTTACAGTTTTTCCTCATTTTCTCTCCCCCTTCATCTTTTTGTTGGACGGGAAAGGTGTTGCACCTCTTTCTTTCATTGTTTGAAGCGTCTTTTTAATTCTCGGGCTAATGAAAGCGGGGCGGCCGCGATTAAAACCGTTTTTTCGTGAAAGACCCCCAAGCCGAAATGATGTGTTGCAGGCTCCGTTCTCGCGCGGCCGCAAAGCGGTCAAAAGAACGTACGATGATGATGATGATGATGAAGAATTTTCCGAAGACTGAGAAAAAAAACGGGACGTCGAGGGGGGTGAAGTTGGCGCATTGTTGGCGTGCAAGTCGGGCACGCGGAGAGATAAAAAACACTTAGCCGTGGCCACGCGGTCGCGCTTGCTCTCATTCTCGAAAGAAACAAGGTAAACGCTAATGGAAGGATTTCTTGACTGTTCCGCGTGGAAATTATTTTTCCCTACCACGCTTGTAGTTCTCGGCGATTTACGGATACCTAACAGAAATGACATGAAAGTGGTGATTTCAACTGAAATTAATATTATCCCTTACTGATGAAAAATGATTTTCATAAAAGAGAAAAATGAAAATAACATTTTGATTAAGAACATTTCACTGAAAGGTAGTTGAGGAAAATATCATTTTACCTAGAAATAAATGAATTTTGTCTCTTTTTAAAGAAAAAACATCTAAAGAAATCACTCTCTTTCAAAGATACAAATAGTACCTCACTTTTCTTGGATTGTTTCTTCACATCCCCACTTTTTTTTGAAGAAAACTTTGCATTTATTTGAATTTTACGTGCCCAAAATCAATTTCACAAGACACTCAATAATTTATACTCCTTACTGAGCTACTTTCCGATATTTCTGACGAAAAACACATATGAAATTGTACGCGCACGCACTTCAGTGAGACCTCGTTCAAAAAATTAGAAATTTCTAACACCTAGATCTCGTCAAAAAATTAAGTGTGTTATATTATGTTTTCCGAACTATTTTCGAAAAGACAATCATATTATAACCGCAGGATCACAAAACACTGTCCGTTGTGAGGAGTTTTAAACGTGCTGAGAGAAAAAAAGAGTCAGTTTAAATACTTATCCAGTTGGTTCAGAAAAGAAAAGCAATGGCAGGTTCCACAATCATTTATTAAGGTGACCGGTTTCGATACAAGGTATCATCATCAGGCACTTAAACCAGAAGTCATATCCAATATATAGGTAAGAAGGGGTGAGAGGATAGGGGGGAGGGAGGTTAAGGGAGATTGGGCAGCAGCGTGATAGTCGGCGACCCACGACTATCCTCTCAACCCTCCTTTCCTATATATTGGAGATGACCTCTTGTATAAGTGCCTGATGATGATGATGCCTTGTATCGAAACCGGTCACCTTATAAGAAATAATTGTGGAAACTCGTAATGCTTTTCCTTTCTGAACCATCATGAAGAAGTTCCATCATGTTTCGCCTGACACTATGGAATTGTAATTATCCAGTTATTTAAATTTACTAATTATTTTGGTAAAATAGAAATATAGTATTACACCATTAATAATAGAATATTTTATTCATGCTTCCTATGGCTGCTGAAATTAAAACTTATACTTCAAAGATGTTCTCTATTATGACATGGGAATTATTTCGCCCAAACTACCTTAAGAAGTATAGCTCAAGTGAGGCTTTGGAAGCCAAAAATGTGTATATATGTTTTGATTCATATCAAATACTGAAAATAAGAAGTATTACTCCAATTGATTTATGTTTTTTGGGTGAATTAAGCGAGTCTAGCTTTTGTGTTTTTTTCACTAGAAAGCAGACACTCAAGTGTTTTATTTAGTATTTTTACATAGGGCTAAGACTTGGCGGCTCCTTCACCAAAACTGCAATTTCTTACAAGCACTACCTTGTTCTCAATGGCTCAAATATTAGACGCCGATTGCTCCTAAAATTTAACCCTCTTTTTTGGTGAAATTATGTAAATTCTATTTTGGATTAAACCTACACATTGCATATTAACAGAGCTCTTATTTTAATTCAGTATTCTTTTCAAGGCCATTCGCTCCAGCCGAGTGGAACAGTATTACGGGATATCACTAATTGTAAAAACACAGGAAGTCAAGAAGCGTTACTTAGCAAATTACCTCAGATAGAGCTCTTTTTCTACTCGAGAGACTACTTAATTTTCATCACTTTACACCACTCCACTGATCTCTCTAGTTATCCGCGTCAGAAGCATTATACCGCCTGCCTGCTTTAATTACTACTGCGGTACTGGTCGGTCGAGATGTTTTTTTCTGGTCTGAGCCCCCGTATTCTGCAAATTCCGCCCTATACGCCAAGTTCCGGTTCACCTCCAACGTCAAAGAGTTCGGAGATTGCCGATGTGCATCACAATATGTGAGAATGCAGACGCCGACTGGACGGCGAACGTTTTGCGCGAATATCCTTTATGGCTGAATACTTAAAGCGAGAGACCATGAACACACACCTGCGGGAGAGAAAATTACTAGGCCATATAAATCAGGGATAAAAAAAAAGTACCAAATGGGAATGGGAAACAATGGGAAAAAACAGGGAAAAAAAAAAAATGGGAAACAAAGAATGCAAATGAATCATTTAGCTCACCCATTCGCTCGAAAAATGTTAATGGCTCGGCGGAACGTTATACGACGTTTGTTAAGAATATTAATTAAACGCGGTAGCTGGCACGCACATTCGTTTCGTCCTCCACCCCTCCGAGGTAAGCCGTTCCTCCATTTCTCGTACCACGATCACATGAGCAGATGCGTACACAGTCACCGTTACGTATATACTTGCAAGGACATGCATCGTGTGAACATGTCTTAATGCGACGAATTGAAGATGAGCAAAATTCTCGAGTTACCTACAATTTCCTCGCGAACCCGGGCCTATGGTAGAAAAAGCAGCGACCCTTTGTCTACATCTATCTCCATTCACAAAAAAATGAAATCTTCGGCGTCACCTCACCTTACCGTAGCTCTCGCGATGTCTCCTCGTGAGACTCCTCGCTGATCATAAGGCTAGACTCACAATTTTTTGCCGTTACTTTATGCTCCGGGAATATTTCGCACTTCACTGTGCATACATTTTTCAAGATTTGCTATCAAACGCGTCCTATTGCACTATCGATGTCATACTTCCTCATGGAACTTCAATAAAATTTTACAATTGAACTTTTCGAAAAGATCACATTTCTAACAATGTCGAAATACTTCAATAGACATTTCAAACAATTAATATATTAATTTATCGGGAAAATCACAGTATATAATTAACGAAGTAGATTTAACAGTTTGGATTTCCGACTATGCCTACATGTCGCATCTCATTATAAGTACTCCATCATCACTAGAGCGTCGACTTCATAGGCAGATTATCTGAGTTGGCAAAAACTTCCATGCAGATGAAACACTAATAAATCGTTAAAGTATTGCACACCAAAATACAAATATAGTTTCCGAAACTCAGACGCAATATTTCAACGAAATATCACGAGGCTAAAGATAAATGAACGGTAAGTGAACGGTGATACTCGCCGTACTATTCGCCGGTATCTCGTATGTCTCGTACGGTAGACGGCAGGTGTGACGTCACGCGTATCACTTCCAAAACGGCGCGCAAAAAGCAGCGTTTGAAACGACATCATCTTTTCCATTGACTATAGTTCAATAAATATGGGTCGCTCGGATGACAGGAAAGAATATGTAGGAAAAATATTTGGTTATCTATATGATGCATGAGTTAAAACAGCTATAAAATAACCTTGCAAGTTCTCCATTCCAACGTAGATGCGTATACACCACCGTTGCCGACATGTATTCAAAACACTTTTTCATTTTTAGGGTGTGAAAAAGGGATTAGGCAAATGATTTAAATGAAATTAATTAGCCCATTAACGCGATGACCTCTTAGTGAGTGGATGAAAGCAGTGGATAGAACTACACTGTCTTCCAAGAAATAGGAAGGACCTCGAATGAAAAAGTCAAAGAGAGATGCTACTTCGCTCCGGTTAGGCCACACCTCGAATACGTCGCGAATACTTGGAACCCTGGTCATAAAGATTCAACCAAAAACATTAATAAAATACAAAGAAATGCGGCACAATTCGTTAAAAACTGCTACGAGCGAACGTATAGTGTTTCACAACTTTTAGAGGGATTAAGGTGGGAGGCCCTTGAGACTCGGAGGCTACACGCTAGGCTTAGCATGCTTGAGAAATTCAGAACTGATGTGTTTCAGAGCGACACAGTGAATATTATCATGACGCCTCACTGCATCTCTAAGTCAGATAGAAGCGATAAAATAAGGAGGATACATTGCCTATCAGATCGGTACAAAAATTCGTCCTTTCCGCACACAATAAGCGACCACAATAAAACCTGAGCTCCACTAAATGTACTCTCATAATACACGCCACAATTTCACATACCAAAACCCTATCCTTAAACCTTTACACGGATAGTGTCCTGACACCCCCTGTCATACTCTCATGCGGAGACTCGCTGGGTAGTCTGTAGATGTAGAAGAAATTTATCCCGACTCATTGGCAGAGGAGTTAATTGCTCGCCCACCAGGCCGGAGGTCGCGGGTTTTCAGTTCCCGCCTGGATTGGACCCGTACTCGACTCCATAAAAAAATCCAGGATATGATTGTACGTGCTTGTCAAAATGCATATAGTTGGCCGTACATGACGAAAGCTGTAAGCGATTAAGAAATTATTATTCTGCATTCACTTACCGTGGGCATGAAGGTGCTCCCTGGAAATTCACTTTTCTTCCCAAAAAATGCTATGAAGGATATTGCAGCTTAAAAATTACTTGCCTCCGGACTTAATGAAAGTAAATATATATAATTGTAATGAATCTTCACTTATTTAAACCCATTTCAAAACTCCTTGGATCGCTGCCGTGCCTACAAACCTCCCCCTCTAGAATCAACGGCAATCAAGTGGAAGGTAGGAAGTAAATATCCAACAACGGTGGAAATCTCCATATTTTGCAGACTTGGGAATGTTTTTAGAAGTCAATGACCACCTGTACCGTCGAGGACTGCCGTAAATAAAAAGTGAATATGCATTGATTTGTATAATATTCGTAGCTTCGTTATTATTTTTACTTGTTCTGTATTATATTAATGGTTGTTTCGTGTCTTTTTATTTATTAGTAAAATTTTATGAATGAATTGTTTATTGTTGAATGTTTGGCTTGTGGAAAGTATTGTAGTAATGAAGTTGTTGATGAAAGGAAGAGATTGGAATGTCGTGAGAGAATCTGCAGACAGAGGATGGGAGATGATCAGGCTCTCAAGTAAAATGTTGTCTGGAACTAAAAAAAAAAGTGTCTGGAACTTTGTAATACAATTAACTAAGTGAGAAAAAGTCATGACATCACATATCTCTTCTATTTGAATATCAGCCAACATATCGCATCCATTTTTCCAACCTCAGTTAATCATCCTAATTTATTCTTCTTCTTGCTCTTTTTAAAGACTACTGCTTGTTTATTCCAAAATGTTAGAATGGTTCCCTCCATGTTTTGGGAGGTCTGCCTCGTGATCTCTTTCCTACTGGTAACTCGTCCTGGTAATTCTTACAATTCTACTTTCATCCAATCTTGTCATATGATTTTTCCATTCCTGTCGTCTTGTCCGCGTCTACTCGTTAATCGATTGTATCTGTAATACATGCCGAATTTTGGGGTTTCCACCGCGTTGTTGTTTTTGGTGACAACAGTTTCGCCTGTGTTCCAGCAGGCGTCTTCAGGTCGAAGTGTTGATGCCGGAGAGTGGACGGCATTATATAGGCCTGGCGACCTTTCACTTTGGGCGCCAAGTTTTCCTTGGTCGTGATTCGACCATTTGTCTGAATAAATATTTTCATACAAATTTGGCCGTAAAAAATAGTTGTACAAAATTGACCTGAAGACGCCAGCTGGAACGCGGGCGAAACTGTTGTCACCAAAATCAACAACACGGTGAAAACCTCAAAATGCAACATATGTATATCATCGGAGCACCGCGGAAGCCTTCACACCAACTTGGTTGTATCTGTAGTTTTTTTCGAATATGTCCGCTGCGTATTCTATCCATTAACGTCTTCCCACATATCTTGAACAGAGTTCCATATCCTCTGTGTAAGGTATTTGTGTTCTTTTGATCGTTTCTACCCGTATCTGAGCTGCATTCGCTGATTTACCATCACAGATTTTTCCCCACGATTCTAGCGCATGTTATGATAACCTGCCAGCTTTAGTAATTTAAATCACGTTCGTAAGAACGCACTTTCTCAAAGCGTTTTCCATCTATGATGACCTGCATGAACGATGGACGGATTACTGGTGATTTGAACGAGATTTCAAAAACAGCTCCTCAAAGACGGCCTTGCTCACTTTTCACCCTTCCTTTCCCCGGGAGATTTAAATTCTGACGCGGAGCATAGATGGGGGTTCCACTTTAAACAACATAGACGGGGATACTAAGACTTCACGGGGTTACCTCCCGCGGAGACGAAAGATTTTGCACCCACGGAGCAGCGAGCGAGCACAAAACTCATTCCTCTCTCTCACTCCCCTTCCCGCTTCCGAAATGTCACTCCCGCGAACCGGGACTGGTAAATTCGACGACGGGACGGTGGAAAAACACGTCGGGCGGCAAATGGGCCGGGCGGGAGAAGAAGCAGAAGGGTGGCGGGGAATATGAGTGCCAGAGGGGTCGAAGATGTAGTAGTGCACGGTCGGTTGAAGAAGAGGAGGCGAAGATTGAAACTGTATGGGGCGAGGAGTCGAGAGGAATGGGGAGGGAAGGACGTTAGCTGCAGGAGTAGGGGGTCTCTCGGTGATGAGATGTGGGTTTGGGTGGGTTGGGGAAGAGGGAGTGGTTGGGGATGAAATTTAGTGCAGGGAGGAGAGGGGGTGGTGGAAAAGGCATGAACCCTGGCGAGAAACGGGGCGATGAAGAGCCCCATGGTCTCGGAGGGACGGAGTGAATGAGGCGAAGAGGCGCGATTCAGTGTGCCGTGTTGGCGGGGTGCAGACTGGGGGACGAGGGGAGAAGAAACGGAAGACAAAACGCTTGGATATATGCGACCGGGGAACAACAACACTGAAACTCAACTCTCTCTCTCTGTCGCTCCCACCACAGTCGAACCGTGTCAAGAGTTTTGACTTCGCGCGAAAAGGTTACGCGTGTATGGAGGTAATAATAATGAATGCACACATCCACACGGAGCGCGCGAAGCTTGACTTTTGGAAATGAGAGGGAGTGCTAGGTTTTGAATCGAGGATGAAATGCGAAACTGTGAACGAAAAATGGAAAAATGCCAACTGAAAGTGATGATTTTTTTCAATCATTCCATTGACTAATGATGTGTTACGAAGTCACTCACACGGGTTGAAATTCGCCATGAAAAAATCATTTGACTTGACCGGGATTCGAGCCCGGATCTCTCAAATGCAGGTCAGGGGTGTTAACCAGTTACACCACTAAGCCATCTTGCTTCAAGACGAATTTCGAGATCTATTTCGCATAAACCCCACTCTAAATTCGCATTGAAGGAAGATGGCTTGGTAGCGTGACTGGTTAACACCTCTTATCTGCAATTGAGAGATCCGGGTTCGAATCCCGGTCAATTCAAATGGTTTGTCTTGGTGTCTTTTGGTGGCAATAGTTTCTACAGCCATTCTGCAAGGGTCCTCAGATCAAAGGGACTAGGCTGGAGAAACTATAGTCATTATCATTCTGGTATGAAGACCTGAAGGCGCCAGCAGGATGGCTGAAGAAACTGTTGCCTCGAAAAGACACCACGCGGAGGAACACCCGAGAGTTGACGATGAAAGTGATGATGTACAGCCCTTCATCAAGTATCGCGACAAACTACGCCAGCAGTCAATACAGGTCGGCTGTCGAAGTCCGATATACGCTGGCTATCCTGGGATGTCTCAAGTGACTATGAGAATTTGCGTAAACAATTGTCAACATCCCTGAGGTATTTTACCAGGCTAAATGGGACCGCATTCTGGGAATACTCTCGTTCAGAGGCGAGGATAGAATTACCTAGACTGTGCGAGGCCTTTGAGGCACCACGTATTAGGCTGATATTTTCAGCGGTATGTCTTTTAGAAAATAAAATGACTCGCTGACTAAAGCTATAGTAGAATTATGTTGATAAAGAGCATTCTGAGGCTGGAAACAATTTGAAATTACTTATAAAAATACGTTATTACTAACAAAGATACTCAATAATTATCACCATAGAGCTTATTTTCAATCTAGTTTCGTCATGATTTACGTTTTTTTCATGAATATGTAAATAAAAACACGATATAGTTTTGTGAGTTTTTAAAAACAAATTGTGTGTCCACCTTCATTATCAAATAGCAATATCGCAAAGAGGAGCTCTCACCACTTTTTACTTCGTCTTAAAACACCCGAGGAGTAAGATTCCGAGGCAATTGAGTAGCGAATACCGTTGCTTCCCGCAGTAAATTCATTTCAATGACAGCCTTCCTACGCGACCGAAAAACTGGACAACTCCCACTTGGCTTAAAGTATATCATAGTGTACCCAAAAATTTTCATAGTCACCAGAGACAGCTCAGGATAGCCAACGTATTTCGAGCTTCGATTACCAGCCTACACGAACCGCTAGCATGCCGTGTCGCGATACTTTATGAAGTGATTGTACGTGCCAAGCATATAATTTAACTTGCATTCGTATATAGAAATTCTTTCTTATTTGTCCATATTGAATAGATAGTTGTCTTGAACGGAAGGTTACAGAAAGGAGTGCGAAGGAGAAAATTACAGGCACAGTTGAAAATGATCGGCGATATAATTGGCAGAATATCCATTATGAATGGATGAGTTTAATAAACATTTTATTGGCTTTGATATCAAAAACATCCTTTCAATTCGACGGATAAATAGATAAAATAAAAGTGAGAAAGAAAATAGTAGCTTTTGGCTTCAGAATGAATTATTAAGCATTCGTAATACCTTCTCAGTAGACTCGGACATTTATAGCTATTTATGTGAGAGTTTCAACTTCTGTTCACGAGCTATCTTGACAGCGGAGAGAAGAAGATGGCATAGAAAAGAGATGCAGGATAGAGATAGTGAAAATGGATGGAGATGCATGATTTGCTACCTCACTTTACACGCTATACATTAAAGCTAATCGCACTCACATAAGGTTCCCGATAAGTCCACATTCCGACCATTCTTGACCGCTGGCAGCCGTAGTTGTAGCCTGAAATGTTTCACGTCCACTTTAAAATTTCTTTAAACGTTTTTGCAATGAAATATGTGGTGCATATATTAAATCCTCTTTTAGTAAAGAGTAGAAATGCATACACCATCTGGAGAAGTCGCAATGGCTGATTCGTTACTCCAAATATCGGAAGGAGTCGCATTATACTGAAAATCGTTGAAATACATCCTCTAACACCACGTTTACTAATCGATCTCAGGATTCGGACCGATCTGAAAATTCCAAGTGATCCGACTCAGATCGCCTCGTTTACCAACACGGATTAATCGATAATAAACAATCGAATCTATCAGTTTAATTTTTCAGTCGCATTCCGAGTGAACGGAATAGCCCAATGGAGGTAGATTTAGATGTGCTGCGGCATCATCATCGTCGCTTCACTCTCCATTTTTAAATTGACGAGAAGGAATACAGAAAATGATTTCTACGGCTTATACTGTGGAAAGTAAACAAATATAAGAGGTACAGAAGTATATTTGAGGTTATCATGTCCTCTCAAAAACACCTTAAAAGGAACTTCTGTTGACAAGAGGATCGTATAATTTACCATTAGTGGGAGGCAGTCATTCCTAGAAAGTACCTCCAAAGATATTTGAAGAATTTTCCAGAATGAGAAAAAAGTTTCACCGAAGTGACCGGATTAGCCAAGTGGGAGACAGTAGAATGGCATCTGTAGTGACATATATTTTTCATCGAACTCCCTTTCTCTTCAAGGATAATAAGCGGAAAACTCCAGTACGGATGCAAAACTCCGTCCATCTGTTTCGGCTTGCCGCAGGGCCCGAAGTTTCTCATCACATATCCTCCTCCTGCAAATACACAGCACTCACCAAGCTAACCTCATCGTTAATGGGGCAGGTACCTCAGTTGTCGTTCGTTTCCTCTATCGTCTACGCTCCATCTTGATGCTATGGGAGCAAAAGGAACGTCGGCAAGGGAACGCCGTCGGTGGATATCGTGCTATTGTGCGTGTTTAGAGGTGAGAGTTTAGAGGCGTGACGTGAGAGTTTAGAGGCGAAACGGATCGCGGAGACGCGAGGAAAACTCCACAATACTTCTCGACAGCCTCTCACCGCCCCCTTCAGACGAGTCTGGAGGGTGCCAATGTTCTCGCCGCGGCCGCGCGCGCGTCCATCGCCGCGGTGGAGTGGACACATCATCGCGATAAAGACGCGGCCGTGTTAAGGGGCCCAGCGGGAAGTAAAATCATTGCCGCATTACCCTGCCGCTGCTCCCGTTCTTACGGTGTCGGGCACGAGAATGATTCAAGCGAAGACGGAAGCGTGCGCTGTCTATTACTTCGCGAAGATATTTGCGCTCGATAGCCGGCGTATATCAAGACGAAGAGATTTCCATCGGGACTCACATACGAGACGGGTCGTTGCATTCCGAAGGGTGAATCTTTAGAATCTTTAGAATTTGACCGTCATCTTATGCTCGAATAATTCGAACAGCAAACTGTGTCAAAAGTGCGAGAATATATCTATATTTAAACGCAGGGGACAAGGCATCTGCAATGACCGGTAGTCTAGAGCGTCAAATTTTTCAGCTGAACGTTGAGATTACATTATTAAGTTTTTTTTGACCCTATTGTTACTCCCTCTGAACACCACACGGGGATGGCAAGAATCATTTTCTGATTATTTCTTTTTCTGAATTCATTATTTTGCATTGTGTGTCTAAAAAAATTCTGTGAAATGCTATTGCAAACAAGGGGATATGATGTCCATTAAATTCACTCAAAAATCTCGGAAACAACTCGGAAAAATAATATGAAGGTCAAATTCTGAAGATTCCAGCGATACTCTGCGGAACAACATGACTAACAAGTCGCAAAACGAGCAAAGTCAACAAGTACAGTTCTATTACACGACCTATGTTTTGATTTTTGCGGCATCATCAGGTAAATTCATCCGAAATAACCTAATGATGCTGTAAAAGGCGAAATATAGATCGTGCATCCGTATATATTATTTCTCAAAGGTGTTTTTGTTTGTCGCAACGCCATAACTCCCATAATTATTCATCAAAATTAATTATTCAAACATTTTTTTAAAGCTTATGTTCCCCGATATTGATGAAAATTAGACAAATTGTTTAATATTAAAGTTTTTGTCAAAAAAATGATACAACGCCATCTGCTGACAATATAATCAACTAATATGTTGGCTATGGTTACGTGCTTAAATCTATCTGATCTATTCACTATTCAATCTATTAACACATCGTTTAGTTAGATTGTTTACATTCTACATGCAGTCAGTGTGACCATTTACTGTTTACGTTTACGTCATGTATCTCTAACACAAACATAAATAACATATGATTGTCCATGGAAAGAAACAGGTAGAAGAACAGGAAGAAAGAAGGAAGAAACAGGAAGAAGCTGCATACTGTGCGAAATATTCGCTCGGGTCATCTAGTTAAATTTTTACTGGTAGAATTTTCTCGATTTGCGATTTGCCAGTCATGTTTCGGTTCCACGGAATATCGCCGGAATCTTTAGAATTTGACCATCATATTTTTTTTCCGAGTTGTTTCCGAGATTTTAGAGTGAATTTAACGGATATTACATTTCGTTGTTCGCCATTGTATTACAGAGAAAATATTCAGACACACAATGCAAAACACGGAACTAATGTGTTCAGAAAATGATACATATCATCCCCATGTGGTGTTCAGAGGGAGTAAAAATAGGGTCAAAATAAACTTAAAAATTTGATCTCGACGTTCAGCTAAAAATAATTAAGGCTCTAGACTATCGCACCACAAAATATCATCCCAAATGAACTGAAGCGGCATCGAAGTGTTACCGTCCTGATGTCATCATAATCAGTACCAAGGTTGTAAAGCTATATAGCATACATTGATACGAAGTTTTAAAATCATCAGCCATGTATTTGTAAAATAAACTATGACGCCATTTTTTTATTTACTCCATGTAAACTAAATACATATGCACGTTCAATATTTGGAAGAGCACTGGGATGCGAATGCTCTCCCATTCTTAACTGATGTAAGCCTGCATAAACCTGGAGATCTCAATTAATTCTGGGAGGAATAGTACATAAACAATAGTTCCTTGGACATAAGAGACTTTATTGCTCAATCTAGGTTATATTTCACTAGGCTTAAATAATATTTCACTCAAGGAGATTCATTTTGAACTTTAAATAGTCAACAGGGAATTATTGACTCATGAGTCACTGACTACGTTTCATTTAGAATAGGGATACAGACGCTACACCCGGAGTAAAGCCTCAATTTCCGACGAACTAAAATATCTTTACCACAACTGCCTTTTAGGAATAGCCGAATAAGACTGATGTACTGATGACCAAGAGGGATACCAATGCTGTAAACAAATAACAAGCCTGAGCTAACTCTCCCCTTTCTCAATAGAAGAAACATGGTATGCGGGGATTTTATTAGAGATTATTAGCTCCTCCTATGTAGTCCTCTTTTTATTTGGTCCATGAACTTATTCCTGAGTCTTCCTCAGGGGACTTTTCCCATTAATTTACATACATTTACATAAAAAAACAAATACGTTTTTCATTGACTCATTGTGTTTCAGCGCGTGTCAAATCTATCTGGCCCTTCTTATATCTATGATGTTCTATAAGGTCCTTTCCTCTTCTACTCTTCGGTAAACTTCATCATTTCTTATTTTGTCCGTCTATTTCATCTTCAGCATCCTCCTTCAGCACCATGTTTTGAAGGCTTCGAGTCTGTTCTGGTCAGCTTTTCCAATGGTCCATGTTTCCGATCCAGAGTGAGTGGCACGCTCCACGCAATTTTCGCATATTGTTTCCCGGCTTGTAGTCCTATCTTCTTTGAGCACATCAGTTGTATTTTTCCCATGAACACCCTCTTAGCTTGGGCTACTTTCCGCTTGATTTCTGCTGTTCCTCTTCCGTCCTACGAGTATATTTGGTTTCTATATCATTATTGGTCGTTATAAGATAAATTGACTGCAGGTAATCCTTCCCTATCTACTACTAGTTCAAATGGAAATGTAATTCTAATGAACAACATTAAACTCCACTTTCTCTGACTGCTAGTCAGTCGAATTACTGATGACTGCTAGTCAGTCGAAACACGTGAAGCAAGAGGTGAAATTAAAAATTAGTAGACAGTACGAAATCGTTTGAGCTTTTACCGAACAATCCATTGTTAAATCTAACCTGGCCTTCAGCCGTTACAGATCTCGTTTATTATCTCTTGAACAAATTTATGTATGTATGTATGTATATATATATATATATATATATATATATATATATATATATATATATATATATATATATATATATATATATATATATATATATATATATATATATATATATATATATATATATATATATATATATATATATGTATATATATATATATATATGTGTGTGTGTGTGTGTGTGTGTATGTATGTATATATATATATATTTCTTCATGCCATTTAAAGTCATATCAAAGGAACAACCTTCAAATCGATCCATTCATCACTCGCAATTCAGCTGTAGTTTGGTTCACTACGGAGAATCAGACCGGCTGTAGAGCACCCCCTGCCATCGCCCCCCTGATTCTGCTCCCTCTCTCTTCTCCCTCACAGGTAGCGACGCGGGAGAATCGAGGAAGGGAATGCAGCGGTGTGGGAACAGATTAAAGTGCGATGCGGGAGGAAGTGTTGTGGAAGTGCTTATACCAGTGTTAGTTTTCCTTTGCGATAAACTGTGTAATGGTTAGATTAGGAACATTATAATTCTATATGTGGTTATTGTTATACTGAAGTAGGACACTGCGACGACAGTGATCAATATAAATGCTGTATGAATGTTTTTTTCAATAGACATTGGACTCTTAGGGATTGACCAGTCGCCTCCAACGTGCTGCGCACGGGGGGTATTAGTATGGTTTTAGGCCAGGCACAACCTGCCAATGATATGTATATTCTATTTGATTTTAATAAACTAAAATATTTCAAATTTAATGGAAGTTCCTACGCTTACCGGTAGTTCTCCTTATGTTCTTCCTTCTCTAATTAGCGCATGTATTAATCCCTTGGTCTTTCTCTCGAGAGTCTTCCCTTTGCTTTTCTTTAATTACATTTTGTATATACCCCACAAAATATAATGTGCCTCAGAGTGTGCCCAATCAATCTTATTCTTATTTTATGAATTGTTCTCCTTGTGATCCTTTCATTTTTTAAGTTATCTTGACCATTTGACCTTTCTTATCCACATCTAACCCTACATTTCGAAAGACCCTAGTCTCCTGATTTTTTCTGGTCTGCTTTTCCTGAATCGATGTTTCCGACGATCGACGCAGCGACGCTCCATGCTAATGTTTTCTCATAATGTATTCTCATACTTAAGACTTCTTTAAGCTCAGTGTTTGGTTTTTCATCATTAACGGTTTTTCAGCTGTTTCTGTTGAGCCTTTGTACGCTTGATATCAATTTTACTTCTTCCGGTCAACGTGGCGGTGCTGTCGAGGAAGGCGAAGGAACTTAGGGCATTATGACATTAAACAGACACGGAGACATAGCGTATCACATTATAACCAATATTAAGACAGCAATTCATGCAGTTTAAGAAATAATCTCCGCATCCGGAGATAAGTTTCCATTAAAATACCAAGTCCCACACGATACGTACATCGCTTCAAGTGATTAAAAGGAAGAAATTAATTTATCTTCATGCGAATCTGTGAACTTAAAATAAAAATATTTATAATCAAATATGCTAAATCAATACACACTCCATTTTTTGGGAGATGAGTGATAATTATAACAGTAAAAATTAAATTCGGGCAAAAGACAAAGGAAACAACTTGCTACACAGAAACACGCTTCGTCGATCTCGACGCCGGAGGCCATGGTGCGTGTTACGAAACTGGTATATCAGAAGACCATCAAAACTTCACCTAAGTGCCTATTATTCATGTAATTTACTTTCATATTTAATTAAAAATACTCTTCGAATGGTATTAAAAGCTTTTTAGAGGCTTTACAACAGAGTGGAAAGAAATTCTTAACGCTTGATATCCTTGATAAACTTTTTTATTTATTTAATTGACTGTAATATTCTCATCGATTCACATGAAACTATTCAGTGTGACTTATGTTTGGAGTGATTTAATAACAGAGATAAAAATAAGTTTTTAAGGTTAACTGGTCATGAATGAGGAATTGCACGACAACTATCCATAACTTTAACGCATTTTTTGGATTATTATCAGTAAATTTGAATCGTTAATTGTTCCAATGAAAAATACAGCATTTAGAATGTATGACCGTGTAAGCTGCATGTAAACGCACTCCAGGATACAGTAATTTTATGAGGTAATTCAGACTACGCCCAGATGAAGATGATGTTAGGGCAGAAATAGGAATTATGTCATGAATAATCGATGAATGCCTGATACGAAACCTATTTTTACTTGTATCACGTATAAAAATCTTCAGTGCAGCACTTGGAAAAGAATGGATAGGAAAATTTGATTACATAAACATTAGTAAAAACTACCTGTTTGTTAACCTGCAAATACCTTGGATTATATTCCTTAATAAATCAATAGTTTCACCAGTCACCAGTAATTTCAAAATCATTCATTTAAGTACGGACCCAGGATTCTGAGGTTACCTGGAATTAGTCGTATGTAACAATAATTATTAATATGTGTGCAAAACTGAAATATGTATCTATGAATAATAAATAACACATCATGCTTTGTAAGCTCATTTATCCCCTGGAAATCCGTGTCGCTCTTTAAATATTTCCAAAATAATTTAATACAATCTATTTGTGATTGAAACAATGTTTCCCAGCATTATACCTAACAATATATATTTTGCCCCCTCCACAATAGGCAACACGTGAACGAAATTGTCGGCACTTCTTTAGATGGAATTGTTTCTGATTCATCCAATTAGATGTGGACATCCGATTGGAGACAATACATACATCACACATCCGTGACATTTGAGTTTATGTCGTTAAAACACCAGCAACTTTCAAAGTGTTAAAGAAAATTTGTTTGGTAAATGCCTATTTCATTACTTTCTTTTCATCATACTGAGTGGAAAAAAATCATTGCTGATGATAAAATACTGGAATACTAAATATGTGAGTTTAACTTTTAGCAATGTCCTTTCTTAGCTGACGACAAATTCTCTGGTAAAAAATTTCCTGAGCATCAGCACATCATACAACTGGGTGTTGTTAAGAGATGTCCTCTCAGCCTGTGAGCCTCGCGTCAACGGTATAAGAGGATCTCTTTACTAATCTTAAATTAAGTGGCAAAATCATATCATTATGTAAGCTGAAAACTGTTTTATTTTCAGACGAAGTTATCAATATCTTACGAACTCCAACATGCTACAGTAGATCAGATGATAGGTATAAAATAAGGGAAATTGATTGTAAAACAGAAAGGTTTAAAATGTCGTCTTTCCCACTATTGACAAGAGATCATAATGGCTGCGTTAAGACTATGAAGTAGGTTAGTTTACTGGTAGTGTAGCTGATTAATTCATATGCACCCTAATGAATGTTTCTAAATCGGACGAGGAGTGCAAACACCATGTTTTGCATGTTCCCTGCATGACTCTCGTGTCACATTTTCATAGTTACACTATGGACCATTTTAGTAGTTTCTATAGCATTTGTAGTATACCGACAGTGTGGTACTTGTTAGTGAAAATACAATTCTTCACTCTAGTTCATGTTGGTGATAAGTCACCCCCTGCCAAACACCCTTGTGGTGGCTTGCAAGGTAATAAGTAGATGTAGATGTAGATTATTTAATAATGCAGAATTGGATGAAAATTAAGGATCTTTGATGTTATATAGGCATTCGAGATGAGCTCGAAAGCTACGTATGTATAATTTTTTATTATAATACCAAGACCAATCCTTCATAAGAGAAGCTTATATATACATAAAATGGTCAACATCGACAAGCATAAAAAATATATGAATTTTGTGCAATGGATCTTCATTGTCATCCACAGCTCTACAGCCCTGGGTGGGCCTTAGCTTCCTCTGTTGCATGCCTACATTTCAATCTTACTCTTTCTTTTCCTTCCATCTTGCAACTTCCAATGCCTTCAGATCTTCTAAAACATCCTGCAGCCATAGTTTCCGTGGTCTTTCTCTTTTCCTGACCTTTTCCGTCTAATGCTGAGCAGTCGTTCGGGCATCCTGTGTTCACCAAATTTTTCTGTATGACCCTGCCATGCCAGCCGTAGTGACTTGAAGACCTTAACTATATCATCCCCACCTAATTCTTTATTTATTTCCCTGTTAACTTTGATTTCCATGTCCCTCTCTAACCAGAACATAAGTTCTCCTAATTATTTTCCTTTCGAATCTCCTAAGAGCTTCCTCGTTATCCTTGGATAGAACCCTCGTCTTTGCTCCATGTGCTATGACATCTCATGACGGTTTTAGATATTTTCAATTTTATTGATCTTGACTATATAGTTGATTCAAACAAAGGTACATTAGCAAAATATGCCTTTTTGCCGGTCATCACTCTCTGATTATAAATCTATCTCATTAGAAATCTTATTCTCATTATTTAACCTGATGATTACTGCGCTGATTGTGCAGTGGTTAATAGCCGAAAGACAGTTGAAATTGATAGAATATTGTAATACATACAGAATAGCTCCTATCAATCTTTATAAGGTGTGTATTTTCCAAGGTTAGTGCAACAAAATAATTCCATTGTTTGAAGTACTCGATAAGCAATGCGCAGGCACATCTTTCCTAGCACCCTCACTGAAAAAATATGACCTATTAGCCATCATGTGAGGTCGAATGGAGAACAAAAGAATCTGAGACAAGAAAAAACTCCGTAGGAGGTTTTCCAGCTGGGTCAAAACACCAATGTGCCATTCGCTAGAGGGGGAAATATGCACTCGCACGTATAGACTGCCCCGAGAAATAATGGTGTTCCGATGGACCAATGCAATGGGTGGATATCCAAGCATGCAATGTCTCAGGTTGCGTGTCTTAAGATCGCATCCTGTTGGCAATCAAGGCCAAATTACTCCGAGCTGCCTCCTCTCCCGTCAAACTCACCAAGAATTATCCGTACGTTTCTCACCTTATTCTCTTCATTTCCCATGCAATTCGAGAATTACGTGCACGCCACCTAAAGCTTTCAACCCTCTGAAGTTATGCCCATCAATGAGGTGTATATGAAGAGCTGGGAGCATTTCGCATCATCAGAGGGCAATAAGGAAGTGATTTTGGAGATTTTTCCGCTGAAGACCTATATTATCGATGCGCCTAAATCCTAAAGTGGTGACGCCCAGTCTCTCAGACCGACAATATAATCTTTCAGGTGACGCAGGTGAAGTATGAAATTTTGTAGCTCATGCTCCTAAGTAGCTTCCTAATTTTTACTGCTACTATGATATACAAGCCAAAAAAAATCACTTTATATACGGATAATGCTTCTTAGAGCTACTTTAGGTCCCACAGGCCGCTCCTCACCACTTCTGTCTTCATATACCTAGTACCAATTTTGTAGCGCTTAATAAAATGATATGTTAAAAATGTGGATTATCGATTTCTGACATTTTATGGCAATGAATTTTTTTAATGTGCCAATTCCTAATAACGGCTGTTTTTTCCCCTATGAAGAAAAACAACGTATAACATTGAAAGAATACAAGCTGAAGTATCTTCTCTTTTCGCAGTGAAAATTGCAAATAAATTTTTTTCAATTCACCTTTGAATGCTACTATTTCGAGAACATCCGGAGAACACTGATGTCTTCTTTCTAAAAACTCCAAAGTCCAAATCGTTCCAGGAGACCGACTTCGCTACGCATGTCCCGATAATTCACGTCACTACCTCAGGATTAACTGCCGTAAGTCCAAGTAAAATTACATACTCAAGTGGAAGTAAGATTATCTTCCCTTCTTTGACAGAATATTTTATATTGGGGAACATCTATCGCAACGAATTAAAGGATTTAGTTGAAGCTATACTCTGAGTGAACAAACTTTTACGTCTGAAGATCTGAAATATGTGTTAAACACTTACGAGGGCTATTAACAAAATGACGGGAATTTTGTAAAAAAAATATTTTAGAGTATTTGTAACTCATTGAGAGCCAAGTGAGGTAGGAGGCTGAAATAGGACAGTTACTGGAATATTTGCACAAGGTTCACGAATTTACTAGAATAAGTGGCGGGTGCGTTGTCGTGGCCTAGAAAGGCCGTTTTTATCGGCTGCTATTAAAACTAAGAGCAGGCTTTGCTGTAACCAGATGCAGGTTCAATTTTTCGGTCAAAATGTTATGACCCGATCGGGATTTAAAAATTTTCAAGTTTTCTGTCTGGCAACGGTCGGCGCGCAACAGATCCTCGATTTTCTGAGTGATAATTCCATCAGTTGACGTCGAAGACCTTCCTAGTTAAGAATTGTCTTGAGATGATTGACGACCAATTTTCAATCGGGTAAACCATTTAACACTGCGTACGATAACGAGCAATGTCTTTGTAGGCCTTCGTCATACGATAAGAATCGGAAAAGACCATCACACTGTTTGAAAGGCTACAAAAACTCAAGTTTTTTTCGTCCGATCACAACGTATAAAGACATACACGAATCATCCCCCAAGTGGTTAGAAATATATGTGAGACCCCCAACCTAACAATTAAGACTGTTCAAAAGATCATCCCGGATCGATCTGAAAACTTAAGTAATACTTATAAACCATGTGGTGATGAAGTAAGTGCACGGGGAAGCCTAGAGCCGTGAGTAAAGGCGGCCAATCGGGGTGCCTGGGATAGTTTCCTCAAAATTATTCTGAAACGGGCTGAGAAAAAAAAACGAGCGGAACTTCTTTGTGTCGAACGCCGCAGACGCCAGCTGCTCACGAACTATGGAGAGAGCTAAATAAATATTCTATGATCCAAAGCTTTCCGATGCCGAAGATATCCACGTCATTTAGCCGGCGCAGGCTTCTCTGCCTCGAAAAATTTCACGAATCTTACGGGGTTGAGCGACGGAAAAAAAAGCGAAGAGGATATTGAAAATTATCTAAAATCTCCCCGAGCATTGTTTGACCGTCTCTTCATCCCTCTTCGCATTTACCACCAACCGCCTGAAACCTTGCAATAATAATGTAAAAAACGCGCTTTATACAGATGTTACGCTAGCGTAGCATCCGGTAGCAAAATAATCGATTCCAGCATTCAAAGGAAGGGGGAAGGAGAAGAAAACTGCTGGCGCAAGGCATCGGCTGCCGTTTCGTGACCGCTTTCCTCAGAAGCCCTGAGGCGATCGTCGGCAGAGTTGAAAGGCGCCGCCTCTGACTGCGATGCCCCCGGGGAGGATCGTTGGGTCGATCGGTTAGGATGGGGTGGGTTAAATGGGCGTGGGTCTTCAGCCTAAGGCAGATAAGTGAGAAAAAAATTACGCCAAATTAACTTAAAAACTTAACACGCAATGAACTTAACGACTAATGACCGTTTACGAATGAATGCAAACTGAACGGTAATGAAGTGACACGTACTCTTTTGCTGGACACTAACACACAGATATGAATTTACTGCATTACACGGTAAATATCATAATACAATGAAGCCTGCTCCCTGTTTCACTTCTCAGTATTTTACCACACACCACCAAAACAACACAGTAAATTACCCAAATAGAACATATAAACACCCTTTGCATCAGATATCAACATTTATGTTGAAACAATGCGACACACCATGCCCATCACCTCCACACAACACAGAAATTCACATAAATCAACAACCCTCAAGAAATGTCTACAACCACAAACCCCAGTATTCCAGGTTAACACAATCAGTCCACCAAACATCTTTACAACCAGCAAACCTGCTCATGGTGAAAACAAAGTGCAAGGCTCCGTGCATGACCTCCTCTCCTCTGACGCGTCCGGACCTTCTCTGCTGTACTACACGGCACCTCGTACGTCGTGGCGACACTCCTTGCTCCCTGCTTATTTTCGCGACCGTGGACCTGTCGATGCTGTTCCCCCCTCACTGTTAACTCCCACAAAACACTCAGTAAAAAAACTTTCCGTCGATAATCGTCCTCAAATAATAACCTCGTGGTTACTCGTGGTTACTCGTGGCAGGCGGTCGACACAATGTCCCCCGTCCAATTCCTAACTCAGCGTAGTTACTCGTTGCAAGCCATCTAAACAATGAAAACCCATCGGTTCGTCCGCCCCTCCTTTAAAAGTTACTCGCTGCGACCTATTGTTATCCTTCTGAAAATTTCTTGTGTGTTCGAGATTTCTACGTACTTATTGCTAAACTTACATAACATATATTAATAAATCGCGCGGGTGTATACGCGGTCGGTATTTCCCAGCGCGTACCAACAAACATGGGAGAATGCGCCCTATTTTATATATACTAAGATATACTTGGAATACAGCATGAAACTATTGAAAATACATATATTATGACATGAACAAAACATCTGTAGAACGAAAACACGCCACACTGTAGTAAAACAAAGCACCCAACCGCCGAGAACGCGTCGAACATGCAGTTCAACATGTACAGAACCAGAATATGAGAACGTTACAATACAGCAGTTTTAATAGTATTTAATCTCACGATTAGTTCCATCATTTTCAAAAACCCAGCGATACGTCATAAAATCAAATAATACTTGGCTGAAAAACTACTTTTTATTCATCAAGGTGGGACAGTTCCATCATACCAACAATCTCACCATAAAATATCAGTTATTGGTCACCATTCACCATCTGCTTGCCTTTATTGATTTTAAGAAAAATGCTTGACGTTCTTCTCAATTTCGGTTAGTGTCGGCAGGTAACTAACAAACTATATTTTGCTTTTATGTATGTCTTTCTTGCAATATGCAAAAAATATAAAACAATAACAAGAAACAACAACAACAACTATAGTCCAGTGAAAGGTTAAAAAAAATACTATCAGTATGCCTTTAGGATGATTTCGAGGCTACTAAAATTCGATTGAATTCTACTCTTAATTTTCCCGGAACTTCCCACAGGATCCATATAGAAATTATCTGTAAATTAATGTAAATTCCAAACGAGAAATGGACACTAAGACGTAATAGTAGTAACAAGTTATCGTTTGTTCGAGTAATATCAAGTGCAATTGTATGAAAGATGCTGCAAATTCGCACGAAGCCTACGCTAATGTTTATCATGCATGTTTCAGAGCGACACAGAGAATGTCATCATGGCGCCTCACTACATCTCTAAGTCTGACAGAAGCGAAAAAATAGGGGAGATACGTTGCCGAATAGAGGTACAAGAACTCGTCCTTTCCGCACATAATAAGCAACCACAATAAAAACTGAGCTCCACTAATTACACTCCCATAATGCACGTCACCATTTCACCTCCCAAAACCCTACAAATTTAAACGGCTAATGACCTAACACACCCTGCCACGCCCCCATGCAGCGGCTTGCAGGGTAGTATGTAGATGTGGATGTACTAATTTTTCCTGTAAACTAGCCCTTACGTTGAGTGTGGAGGAAGTGGGAGAGCAGCCGTTGAAATCACCACAGAGTTTACACGACACGTTAACTTTATCCCGCTGGACGCATAAGTAGGAATATTCGGACAGCCAAACACGAAAGAGAAAGAGAAACAGACACCCGAGCACTAAGAAGCATTCTTCGCCGCGAGCGGGATAAAAAATTGGCATCATCAGCGTTAAATGGTGAAAACGTGTGAGGAAGGAGCGGAGATTACACGCGGCGAGGCGTGAAAACCCATTATTAATTCCAAATGGGATGAGGTAGTAGACGTTTGCCAACTCCTCATCCGAAATATTATTTCCCCCTGCTACAACATGCCCATTATATTGGCACTGATGCGATCCCGTGCATATTCGCTTTTTATAAGGTTTGTCGACGTCCGGGAAATTTTTGAGGCTTGGAATGAGAAGCGTGGCGATGATGTTTACAAGAGCGTTTATTCCCCGAAACCCCCGTCCATTCCTCGCTATTACCTGTGTAATTCAGTTGCTTGAGGCCGCTTTACACGATCCATTTTATTGTACAAACGATTGTATCATAGAATGAACAAGAAATTGAATGGAAATAGAGTAGGTTCTATTTCCCGTTGTCATTCAGACAATCATACAATTTGCCGCTTTTATGGTACAACTTTCCTTATGCAAGAGTTCATACATTCGTTTGTACCATATAATGTACCGTGCAAAGCGGCCTTTAGACACTGCATGTGTTTTAGAGATCTAATATGATTATTTTAAAATAGGAAACACTTTTTTTTAACGAATTGTGCTAAAAGTAAGGGGCTTAAGATCTCTCCGTAAATTTATTTATTTTTAAATATAATAATATGAAGTACATCTGGCGTCAGTGACGGCTGGGTATAGTCCTCGTCAGCCAATCCAGTGGTCGAGGGTTTCAGTCCCGAGTGAGTGCGGTATAACGCCCTGGCAATGGGTGCGTGTTACATCTTACGAGTTTTTGTAATTTGATGTTTACCAGTAAGTTAAATCGAGAACGCCATAGCCCTAATTTCTTTTTCAATAAAGTAACATTATTTATTTATCATTACTCTTGAAATCTCTATTTGGGCAAACTGATTCTCCGTTTTATCTTTTCCGGGAAATTGCATCACGATAAATCTTCACTTATATGCATGCGCGCAGCCACCATAAAAATAAAAGCATTTACCGTAAAGCTCAAAGCTTCTCAAGTTTTGAAATAACGTCATTCGAGACAGCCGTTTGAGGGCAGATTAATACCCTCATGCACCTATGAATATATTCCACCATAAAAATCATTACTTGATGACCTTACAATTAAAAGCCATGTTTTTATCTCTTGGGCCATCATTAAAGCCAGCGATATTAATAGCTACTGATATTTCCAATCGGTCCTGCTCTAGTAGCGTACGCACAATTTTATTTGCAGTCAAATGAGGTCAAATGTATCTGTGAAGGGAGTTATGTTGGAAACTCGCGAAGGGTAGGGTTCACTATTCTAACTCATCCTTAATATTACCACCTGTTTTCATTCATCGTCATTGGTCGTTCAATCCTAAAATTGGTTGACTGTAGCCCTCCACCCTTCCCTATCCAATGCTAGTTCCCTTACCTCCTGGTATCTCTTCCTATGTTCTTTCCACTTTTTGTCTATTTATGGGTCTTCCACTGGTGACTTTTCCCTCTATTTTGCCTTCAATTTTGTTCTTCACAAACCCATTGTGTCTCAGGGTGTGTCCAATCCATCTGGTTCTTAATATTTGGTATTTAATATGGTCCTTTCCTCTTCTTCTTTTCTGTAAAGATCATCATTTCTTTCTTTATCCGTCCATTTTATCTTCAGCATTCTCCTCCAGCACCAGGTTTCAAAGGCTTCTTGTCTGTTCTGATCAACTTTTCTAATGGTCCATGCATCCGATCATTAGTGTGTCGCTCCACACGAATGTTTTCACACTATTTTCATTATAAATATATCAATAGAAAACAATTTTGGAGATTTTGCAGAGTACCCTGTCAAGAACTAAAGTAAATAAAGTGGTGACCAGGATAAAAAATATTATATCTAGCAGGTTTTTGAACCTGGGGTCATTTACTCTGTCTTGGTACAGGTTCTGTCCTCATATCGTGACTAGTTTACGCCAAGATGCCTTCGTGAAATACCGCACGTCATCTGATTATATGACTCCTGGGTGGACTTTGTTATTTCAGAAGAATATGACTTCTTATAAGGTTGAGTTATCGTACAGCTTCGATGCTTCTGACTTCGCGTGTCTCTTAACGCCCGTTACACTTCCTTTGAAAAGTTTCATGTTTCCCACTTCACGGTATCCTTTCGTTTCCCTTGTGATACCCCTCGGTCCTCAATTGCTCTCTTCCCGTTCCTCCCGGCCCTTTTTACACGTATCTCACCCCTCATGGCTCCAATCCCATGATCCTCCTCTCCGCCCCCACCTTTCTCACTTCAGCTGACGGAGGAGTAACAGTGGGAGCAGTTAATATTAGACTTTATCACGCGACACGTACAGTAAAGGCAGACGGGGGAGCGGAAATGTGAAAAGGACGAAAGGGAATAGAGCATGTGTAAGGAACGAGTGGAAACACGGAGTGCGGTATAAATTACGGCGAAATGGGGTTTGCGAGGGTAATATATCATAAAGTAAATTGCCCCGGTGTGAGATTCCAGGAAATTGGCTCGCAACCAGCTGTAGTTATCATTGGGACAATTTGTATGTGATTCGGGAAATCAAAAGATGCACTTATTTCCTTATTTCTTGCTTCCCACGACAGCGCGATCAAGTTTTTAATACTCATGGCTCAACTTGAGCCAGGAGAATACTTAAGACATTCCGAGGGTGTTCAGAGGCTTACCAGATAACTGCTTGCAAATCATTCTTCAAATTTTAAATACAAACTGCTTTGGTTTTTGACATCCATGTGACACCATTTCTGTAAATTGAGACTCCCGAGTCTTTTCTGCCGTGGCCATTTCTTCTTTCATCTTTAGTGCAAGCTTTTTACTTATAATGAATTTATATAAGTAAAAACATGTTCTCATGCTTGTATAGATATGAATAATTAATTTGAATGCTGCACCAGGTAGAAGGTGCTAACTCAAATGATGCTAAGTGAGTTGAGGCGTGACTTCGTGGAAAGTAATTATGAAGCAAAGAGAACACTAGCTCTTTTTCCACAGTTTATATTATGCAGTACTAATAGTTTCACCGAAAGGGAGTCTTCAAGCTTCAATCTTCAAGCACCTATAGAGTAAACATCAGGTACCTGAAGATGATGCCTTTGCGTTTAAACCAGTAGTACTGCATAAAACTAACTGTGGAAAAAATACCAAATGTTCCCTTAGTATTTAATGATAATTCTTGACAATATATATCCAGTAAAAAAATCCCGATGTTTTTAATAAAAAAACAAACTATCCTATCGTTTCTTATTAGAGATCTTTTGTGGTTTTCTTGTAAAATCGATCCCTCTAACATGTATGTTTGTAGAAAAGTAGGAGATTGGTCATGGATATACGTTACGACTATTTTGTAACATTATAGAAAATAAAACCGCACATAAGGGTAAAATATTTGCAAGAGCATTAAATTATATAGAGGTACACAAAGTAAGAAAAGTATCATCGAATGAGAATAAGAGCAAAGGGATGGCAGAAGTCACATTTAGGTACATCTCATTTCGATTGGAATTTGGACATCAACCACCGCACGGGTAAATTATCCGCTCTCTTTAGACTTGTTTACCTTTCGCTCGGGCGTGTTCAAGCACGCCTGTGGAAACATCACGCCAAGTATAACCCGGCCTCATTGTCCAATTACTCTGAAGAAAGGGGGGTAATATGAATCGGAATGAAGGAGCCAAAGCTAACGAAATAATGTACATATTCCAATTACGCCGGCCGAGGGAAAAGAAATGTACGTGTCCGCGGCGGGAGGCGAGAGGATGTGAACTGGAGAAATCTTTTGAAGCTGACGTGGGAACGAGAGAAATTGGGTGCCTTGGGAACCGCGTCAGGTGGGTCGAGCGTGATGGTGGCCACACCGCGGAATTGGAAGCGGAAAGGGTGGCGTTTCCTTGGCTGGGAGCGTCGGGGGCGTCGAGGGCGGAAGGGTTTATAGGGATATTGGGCCGGGAGGGGGAAAGGGTATGAAAAAAAGGTGGGGGATTTTCGCAGGGTGGGGGAGAAATAGAGGTCGGGGCGGGGGCTTGGAAACACTTCGGGATTGTGATGTGGACAGATGGGCGTTAAAATGGAAGGCAGGGTTGATTCGGAGGAAGCTTGCCCTGAGGAGGTTTTTAAGGGTTGGACGTACACGACGTACAAATGCGAGGGACGGCAGATCACTTCGGAAACGTCATCCCTAAAGTAAAAAAAATAACCCTGAACGGAGCACGGGGGTGCCATTTCAGTTTTTGATCGTGGTAGGGGAAACATTTTCTTATAAGGACGCGGATTCATTTTCTTGGATGTTTCCAACAGCATGCATTTTTGCATGACAAATTAATCTTCGATCAAATATTGTATTTTAAGTACGATAATGAGATAGCGTATTGATAACTCATGTACAAATCGATGTAATAAGAGGCAACTGTTTGATAAAAAGGTCGACGAAAGTAATTAGGTATGTTGGGTATGCGCTGGATAGTGAAGAGAATATTTAGAATTTCAGGCTGCATGATGGGAGGGAATATATTGGGCATAAGAGGGATTTGACACTGAAAAAAATTACATTGAGAATTAACTGTTATACTTGCAAATATCCCCAGCGATTGAAGTTTTAAAGGGATCGGGTTGGTGTGGTGGCCAGACTACAGGCTAACCATACGGACGACTAGGGTTCAAATCCCCGCAGAGGAGGATATTTTTCAGAGGAAACCTAATCCTTATTTGTATTGTGGAGGGCATTTCAAATACAGTATTCCGTCTGTCGTATGAGACGTTAACCCGTTAACCCCGGGGGCGTCATTCGCTAATGCCGGCGCCGGGTTTCTATCCACCCTCCTCCCTTACCTGAACCCTATGGCGCAAATGACCTTAACTGTCGGTCGCCTCCTGCCGGAGCCGGGTTTCTATCCACCCTCCTCCCTTACCTGACCCCTATGGCGCAAATGACCTTAACTGTCGGTCGCCTCCTGCCGGCGCCGGGTTTCTATCCACCCTCCTCCCTTACCTGACCCCTATGGCGCAATTGACCTTAACTGTCGGTCGCCTCCTCAAAATCCAATCCAATCGAAGAATTTAACGGAAAAACTACTCGCGGGCTTACCTTTCGTTTGACTGAACATCATTAATAATTAGTGAGCACTTATATCATCATTTTATATTGCTATTGATTCCACTGAAGTACGCCGAATAACCAACAAAGCTATATCAGACTATAGATGAACTGAACGCCAAGATGAACTTAAAACTTGTGCACAACAGCAAATTTTGAGGCGGAATTCAAACCCACGAGTCATGCGAGTTGACAGCGTTAATAATTCAACTGTATACAAGGTGTAAGGTGTATGGAATCATTGAATTCTCCACAAGTGGTAGAGGTCGTAGGAAGGCAACCGATAGCTGAGGTCACCTACGCCGTTGAGGATGGGTGGGGATGGTGGCCATGGAAGGATTACTTGGAGTGTGGATGAAAAAAAACCTTGGTGTACGGAATCATTGAATTCTCCGCAAGTGGTAGAGGTCGTAGGAAGGCAACCGATAGCTGAGGTCACCTACGCCGTTGAGGATGGGTGGGGATGGTGGCCATGAAAGGATTACTTGGAGTGTGGATGAAAAAAAACCTTGTGGTATCTTTACCTTACACTTGAAAAAAGACCCTGTTTTTCATCTCATTAAATGGGCATAGTGTTATTTTTGAGGTGCTTTCCACAGGGTATCCAGGTAGGAAACAGTATTCCGCTGAAAATTTTCCGCCGCTGCGAGCTGGAACGGGGCCATCCGAATAGGATAACACAAGCCAGCACACCAACCTAATCACCAATCCTCCAAGAAAATCATGGTTATTTGTTTCTCTATCTCACACACACTCTCCCCTTTCGCACGAAATGCTAAAAAAATTCTCTGTCAGGAAAAAATGACATTTCGATCGCTCCGGTTTTTTTTTTGTTCTTCCAACCCTTCCGTGGCTGATATTTTTCGTTTCCTTTCCGGACATCCCTGATGGGAGCGATGGTTTGGGTGTCAGAAAAACGCTCACCCTCAACCGAACAAGGGGGTGTATCGGTCTGAAAAAAGGGGAAAAGGGTATACATTTCACCCTTTTGCCTCATACTTTTTTTTTGGTTCCGAAACTGTCAGATGACGACTGCGTCAATGCGGTGGCGGGAATATCTTCGGCCGAGAAAATCGGACGAGAAACCTTGTGCGGTAGACACCGCGTGGTAGTTGCTAAAAGAGTTTGAAAAGGATATGTGTGTAATGAAAAAGCAAAGAGAAGGGAGGAGTCCGTCACGCTCCCGCGCTGGACGTCCCGTTAAACCATGGGAATCAAATAAAAACTCGTGATTTTTTTTCTCCACGCTAAGACTGGAGCGATAAAGGGGGATTAGGTTCTCACACCTAGAGGCGGGAGTTTAATACGTAGTATTCTGAATAGTCCTGGGGGTAGTCTGAATAGTCCTGGGAGTAGCCTGAATAGTCCTGGGAGTAGCCTGAATAGTCCTGGGAGTAGCCTGAATAGTCCTGGGAGTAGCCTGAATAGTCCTGGGAGTAGCCTGAATAGTCCTGGGAGTAGCCTGAATAGTCCTGGGAGTAGTCTGAATAGTCCTGGGAGTAGCCTGAATAGTCCTGGGAGTAGCCTGAATAGTCCTGGGAGTAGCCTGAATAGTCCTGGGAGTAGTCTGAATAGTCCTGGGAGTAGTCTGAATAATCCTGGGAGTAGCCTGAATAGTCCTGGGAGTAGCCTGAATAGTCCTGCGATAAAATATAAAAAAACAAATGAAGAATACGAAAAAAGGTAAGTCTGCCATGTGATTTCCAGCAAAATACAATTCTCAAAAAATTCCACCATCTCTAATCAATCGGGATAAAAAAAATGATTAAAAAAAAGTATTCTACCGGTTAAGGTGGGCCTCAATGAAAGTCAGAGAATCTCCTCGCGGTTTTTTACACTTTCAGGGGCCTATCTCGCTCTAGTATACCCTTTTTCGACTCAGCATACGATCTACACTTCTTTATCCGGTCCATGAAACCTTTCCCTTTCTTTCTCTCCCCACTTTCCCTACATCCTTCCCTCTATCAAATTCTTGAGCAACCCATCGCCCCTTATCACATCCTCCAGCCACCTAATCCACCGATCTCGAATTTCATTATGAAACATATTCACGGAAAAATTAGTACTCTTGGCCAAATAGCTGTGCTTTCAACATTGCTTTTTAAGGTTTTTTTCTAAGGCAATCACTGAAATCTAATTAATGTATTCGTTGTACCAGTTGTATTCAGTCAGTTTTATCTGAAGTATTCTGGTAGCGGTGGGTCGACAGAGTTTTACCCCAGTTTCGACAGTGAGAAACTTCCGCCAGTATCCCAGGAGTGATGCCATAAGGCAGGAGTGATGCCATGAGGCAGGAGTGATGCCATGAGGCAGGAGTGATGCCATGGTCATAAGACGAGCAAATCGAATCCAGGGATCTCTCTCTCTTTCTGTCCTATATATCTCTCTCACCGCCGGTGATCGGAGGTTTACGGGCGTTCCCAATGGTATTGCAGTAATGCTGAATCTAGAGACGCCTAGTGCGACCTATTTGGTATTTTTCACATTATAATTACCATTTAACTGGTTTTGGTCTTCAGCAGATAACTATAAATATAGTCATGCCGTTGACGTGAAAGTTGGCAAACATTAAATACACCTTTAAGGTCATATTAAGATTTCCGACCAGTTAAGAATTTTCTTCTGAAGTCTTAAGTTACTAGAGCTATAAATGATGGATTTGGCGACGTGTGTTAAATAGCTGTGTAACCACGGTATGAGGATACAGGCCATCCCCTCGTCGAGTAGTCCCGCTTTTTATCGTCTGACTGATATGCAAAATATCATACCTATTACCCCATATCCTATAACCTTGATCCGCCCTTTCATCGTTCAATGCATAGTTTTTAATATTACATCTATGGAGAATTGCAAAATTCCTCCTATATCTAAGGTTATCTCCGCAATTTTACATAACAAAAACTGCAGAAAAGGTGGTGACATTCCATGACTGCATCGTATTTATTTGATACAAAACAAATAAAAATAGTTCACGATATGATAGCCTGGAAAATTAGCTAAGCTTACTTTCTTACTGCTTCATTAAAAATGAAGAAAGGGACACAGTTTGCTTTCTGTCTCCCTTACTATTGAAGAAAAAGGAAAATAATAATGATGATCCATTTCGAATGAAGGGTTTCAGCTTTTAACAATCAGGTGAACTAAGTTGGCGCCATGGTTACGCTTGGAAGAAAGGGGAAAACTTCCTTTCGCATGGCACCTATGAAATGGTCGTTTGGCTAGAGAAAAATGTCTGGAGGGTTCCAGCAGTCGTCAATGAATTTAAGACCGTAACCTCTGAACTTAAGAGCTCTCTCCCCCGATTCCACAAAACAAACTGGAGGTTACAACAAACAAAGGCATCTTACCTTGGGATAGCTGCCTCTTTACACTCGGGCGAGGTGGGATGGTCCCAGAAGAGGGCAGTAAATGGGGCGAAAAATTACGACTGAGATGCTTGGAGCTGACCTTGGGGCGCTTAGAAGGCAATAAAGGTGTCCCTCTTCCACGCCCCCACGAGCTCTGCGGCGACAGCGCCATTCCGTCTTTTAAGATCCGCTTCCTTCGGCAATAAGGGACGGGCGCGGAGGGTCTTGGCGATTGTTACCTGGGGCCCAGCTAGAATGGAGCCTGAGAACATGTAACGGAAAGGAAACGTCGTATAATTGATTATGAAGCGACCAGGAAAATAGTGGGTTAGTGTTAATGGCGAAAAGAAAACCATTGCCACTACAAGATGTTCATTTTTATACCGCATTAGTTTAAAGAAATGTGGTTTACCACGCTATGAAAAAAACTTGTTAGCGTTCTACTTCGGTATGAATTACCAACCGATGATTAGAAAAGCTTTATGTCAAACTAAAAAGGGGAAAATAGGTGTTTGTACTTAAGTTTGGGTATTATAAATAAAATATTTATTGCTATGTACAATTGGGAGCATATAATCATACATAATAAGTTAATTATGGAAGGTCATTATTATACCGCATTAGTTTAAAGAAAAATGGCTAACCAAACCATGAAATAAAAACTTGCAAGCGTTCTACATCGGTATGAACTCCCAAGCGATGGTTAGAAAAGCGTTATGTCAAACTAATAAAGGGGAAACTAGGTGCTGATACTTTAGTTCAGGTATTATCCAAATAAATGTCATTGCTATGTACAATTGGGACTGTATAATTTCACAAAATAAGTTTATTATGGACCCTTAACATGTTAGATAAATGCATCTACTACGCTACGTGATTTGATGCTTGTTACCCGGTATGGTCTAAAAGAAAAATGGCTTCAAATTTAGTGATATACTAATGCTTTAATATGCGGTATTTTCTGAGTCACTACGTCCAACTGTTGTACTTTCAACATTGGTAGTTTTAGAGATATTGCCCGGTACCAAGCTGTGTCGCGGGTAGCGTTAACGGGTTCATTGAAAACTATAGTGTAAATTCAAAGAAAGCTCAAGTATCTTTATTTTTATGAGGGCATATCCTTATTGAGAAAAATAAATCAAGATATACTAACACAAAAAGACGGCGGAAGTCTGAAGTTTAGAAGAAAGGAAAACGTAGGAACACTACTTCTTCACTTTGCCAAAGAAACAGCTATATCGCCTAATGACTGAAACTTATGTAAATGATAGGAGAATTATGATCTCTGAAATGGAAATGTACATACAATAATAAAGCCAGATGAGAATAAAGTCTGATGGACAATTTCATATTCTTACTAATATTTCAGTGATAAAATCGACATTGAATAACTTATTTCTTTGATATTTTGTTTGAATACCGTTCATTACTTAATTTCCAAGACAGGTAACCCAGAGGAAAAGGCTTGATGTGGAGGTAAGATTCTATGTTCCAGTGATGCGAGAGGATTTGGTGCAATAACTCGGTCTAAGATAAAATTTTACGAAGAAGCACTCATTCATATAAGTTAAAGATTAATAATCAAAGATACAGCTGTTTAGCGAATTGAAGAGAATTGCTCTGACTCTCAACATTTGAATTTAAAAAGCAGCGTTTAGACGGAGACCATTATTTACAAGCGTTTTTCAATCCTACAAGCCAACACATCCAAATTACTTGTGGGGTTAGCCCAGCAGCCTAGAGTTTTAGCTGCGTCACGTATCTAGGTGTAATGTAGGTGTATAGAATCGAGTATTTTCGTGAAGATGGTGCGATGATGAAACAGCAAAGTCCTCTTTCCCACTGTGGCACGTGGTAGTCTCAACAATGGTAGTGGGTAGAAGTACGACTAATTACTCTATTCCACAGGTTGGTGATATCTCAAAACGTCCCTTGATTTTATATTCACATTCATGTAAAAGGTATTGGAATAGAAACAAACCCATGAAGAAACTGCGATATCTAGATTTATACAGCGAGAGACCACTTTTCCACCACATAAATTGGCGTATTGAGCTATACCTTAACCTAAATCCAGCGAGAGTCATTCCATGACGCAAGGAGTCTCATGACATAAAATGAATCAGCCTAAAATACCATCACTCAGGTACCAACTTACCAGCTACCTTATAAACTGACTTACCAGCCACAGATATGTGTCTATTTGTCAAAACTCATGAGCGATTAACTCTGAGGTTCTAAATTGTAATATTTGCTCTTAAGATGTTAGAATAAAAGAAACGCCCACCAGAAATTATGGAGGAGATTTTATGACGTAACCAGTTCCAAATGCATCCAAATATAAAGAATTGATTTGTATAGAAAGACTCCACTTAAGATAGTTTGAGTTAAATATCATTTCTCCTTGAAATCAATGAATTTGGTCTCATTTTAAAGAAAAATATCTCGCCCTTCCAATGATATAAAAATATCAGCCTCTTACCGAACTACTTCCCGAGATTTTTACAAATAATACCTGCTCTTTTATATACGAAATAGTACGTGTGTGCACTCCAGAGAGATCTTTTTAAAGCATTAGGAATTTCTAACACCTAGATATCGTCAAAAAATTAGGTGTGTAGTTAGCGTGTTTTCTCAAATATTTTTTAAAACAAATTGTAATGTCACCGTAGTATTTTTTTCAGGATCATAAAAAATCTACCGTTATTACAGAGTTTTATACGATCTGCATGAAGAAAATTAGTCAAATTAAAGATGAATATGAATATTTATTTGAATTTCAATGGTATAAAAGTAAATTTTGCACAATTTATAATGGAATATTTAAATCATGCTTCCCACAGCTGCTGATATTTAAATGTTTACTTTGAATATGGTCTTAATTATGACTATGGAACTATCTCGCTCAAACTACCTTAATAGAATATCAAATACTAATATTTTAGGGCTACAGCTTGAAGCCAGCTTGTTTTAAGAAAATCAATAAAATCTTGAGTCCAGATTAATACTACGTTCAAGTGAAGCCATTTAGAACCTCACTCATCTGTCTTTGCGCCAAACGAGTTCAACAGGGAAATGCGAATTGATTTTAAGGCTCAAAATTATGAATAAATGAATAATTTATTTGTGCTCCGGGTTAACTCATTAGAGCAAAAACCTATTTTACAATTTCACATTCTGCTCAAACAATAGTGCATAGTAAATAGGAAATAGTACAACTAGTGGCACAATAGTTAAGGAAAACCATAATAGAACAATATAATAAAAATATTTTAACAACTACACAGTAGTCAACTCAACAGGATTCAAGATTCAGAATGGAAGTTTTTAATACAAGTAAAGTTTATTTTAAAATGATTCCAGTGATAGGAAGATTTAATGAGAGATGGCACTTTATTCCAAAACTTAGAAGCGGTGATTAGGAAGGAGTTAATATAGAAGATGGTACGGACTTGGGAGATGTGAAGAAGGCTGGGGTCAGATCGGGTTAATCTATGGGAAACACTTGTTCTGTAGATAAATAAATTGCATAGGTAATCAGGCGTTTCGTTATGGAAGAGGAAAAAAAGGAAAGACACCAAGAAGTAGTTACATAGGGAGGGTTACTTCTTGGGGCGTTTCCATAAATTATAGAAATTATTCCAAGGACCTTATAGCAAGCCCACTGCTGAGTTCGTATTTTAAACCTGTGTCGACTGTCTGCTGCCAGCTGGTTGGAGCGCCACGAGAGAGGGTCGACCTGAGGAAGCTGGCAGACATCACCAAGGAACGAAATAAATAAACAAGACTTACGACGGGATTGTTAATGGAACTGAAGACGCGTCATTCCTTACCTCCGGAATAAAAGCCTCTTCATCGAACTGCGTTTGCTTATTCATTTTCGTTCACCAAAAACCTTCACAAATTTCACGGCAAAGTTCGAGCACATTCGCGGTCGGCATTCACAAGTTCATGGTAGACGCGAACTTCTTGACCGCAGAGCACTTGTTCAACATTGGTACGCGGATGCAATCGCGGCGTTCCTTGCCCTCGCGGAATGAGATCAAAGCCGCGGTTCGACGCCGAAGCGAGCGCAAGCAGCGAGAGTAACCCGGCTTGACGAAGACGAACTAAGCGATGGCTCGAAGAGACTTGAGGGGTGAACGGTAATAGTGAAGAGAGATAGAGGCGGTAGGGGGGAAGAAGAACTTGAGTGTTCTTCGCACGCCTGTCCAGTGGGATACTGTAACCGGGAGAGGAACCAGCCGCAGGTGGCGCAGCCGTGCTAAGACATATCTCAATTATCATATTTGGAGATTAAACACCTGCCCACGGGCACGGAGGCGTAAGGTGAGCGGGGATGTGCCGGTCGGCATGGGAGGAGAAGAATACGTTTTTGCGCCCGGAGTTATCTCCCTCCTGAATCGCCAGCCATTAATCAACGGTTAATTGCGAGGAGGCGTCTCAGATTAGAATGGCGCGGGGACGTCGAATATCAGTCATAAATCCGTCATGGGCAAGTGGTGTCCGTAGAGCGCGTAGGAGCCGAGGAGGCGGGTGGGGAGGAGGGGGGGGGGAGGGGGAGGGGGTGTGTAGAGTTTAGGCGAGCAATTTGAGGCAGAGGGCGCTGGAAGATGGCTTGGACGTCATGCTGCGATTAAAAAGCGCTATTATTATTCCTATCTTTCCGCACATCGTTGGGAGAACAGGCGTTTTTACAACATTTTCCGCGGCGGTGACACACAATAAATGGAGCTAAATGAAAATTGCCCAAATCTCAACTAAACGACGCCACTTAAAGGCGAGGCGATGAGGTAGTTTTGCGGCTAATAATGTGGCCGGTGCTCTCTGCGAGAAATCGCTATGAATAAAACGCTTCATCTGCAGACTATTTCGCGAGTGGTGAGCTTTCCCATTCTTGTGACTCTGAGGCAAACATTTTGACGTTAAACTTCTCAAATGTATACAGGGAGCTGTTTCAGTTTCTTCTTCTTCAATGAATATTTCGCTAAGTGTTATGCGCAATCCAGTTTTGAAGCTAGAATAATTGAACAGAGGGCAAAAGAAAAGCGGTAATAAATAGCATGCAAACTTTATTTTTTCATTTAGATCAAATAATAACAACTATGTTTCAATCCACTGAGCCAAAAAAAAATTATCGAATCCCGGTCAAGGCGGATGATTTTTTCTCTGTGGAAATTCGCGCATTTGTGCATTGCGGGTGACTCCTTAAAGTAGAACTCCGTAGCTAGTCCCGGATAGCTTAAAATTTGCTTAAAATAATTAATTCTAGTACCTGAAGATGACGAAGTAGCGTTGAAACTAACTGTACCAATAAAAAACTGTAGAGTGAAAAATAGTTGGTATTGTCTTTATTAATTCATTGGTATAGAATGCTAATTCATGCATCGGCTTTTTCTCTGGTTTTAATCCATAAATGACAGCCGTGAAAGAGCTGCTCCTAGAGTGTAGCTTTTTGAGCCCGGAGTGTAGTTTTTGGAGATGTATCCTGAACTGAATGTGAGATAATAATACTTCCGTTTTCGGACAGGATAGACTTTAGACGTGATTTTCCAAAATTACAATTATGTTGATTACAATGACATTACCTTCATGAGGAGTAATTATGCGTTCACTTCCAGAAAATCCTAAAATTCCTATAAAATCTCTTCGCACATCATTATTCTGTGGAAGTGGATATCAGTATACTTATAAATAGCTAACATTTAAAATAGAATTTCCTATTTGTCACCGAAGTTGACACAGAAAACGGTCGTCAAATATCACATATAGAGGTATCGGCAAATTAAAATGATATTGGGTCGATTAAAATGCCGTTAAATCCCTTATTAAATAGCCCAAGGCATCGAATATTTCTTACCAGTCTTCAGATTAATTTTAACGCGCTCCATGATAAAATCTTGCTCATCATAAAGTGACTGTGCGTTAAATATCGGGAAATAAATGTGAATAACTTGAATTCTGCACTCGCATGCGTCAAATTTTAATGTCATTTTTTATTTCAGCACACGCGCATTTCTATGGAAAGCCATAAAAGGAACGAATTAAAGTCGTTAAGGTTTTTAATGTAAACACGTGAGATGTTTAGCCAACAAACAGGTGAAGAAAGGAAGGATTCAAATGAGAATTTTCGACAGGGATGCTCTAAATTAAAACACCTTGAGATGCAAGATAAGAGAAACGGAATATTTTTGGCCAATACAGCCAATTTTCATAATTTTTCCCTCGCAGTATGACAACAGCAATCAAGAGAACTGAACGATGGCCTGGCGGACAAAGAATACATATGCTAATCACCTTTTCCTTTCTAATGGATTGAACGTGAATTGATAGCTCTTCACTCACCGCTGATAGTTTATGTATTTTTCAAACGAATTGACTTATATTCGACTGGACCTGGAATCGAACCACGGACCTTTGGATTTCGCGTCCAATGCTCTGACCACCAAGCTACTATAAATACACACATCCGAAACGTTTTTCAGTAAGACTTTCTTTTTGCTCTTGTCTTTTTACCCCCTGTAAGTTTCCTCTATAATTGTGTTTGTGGCCATTTGGCGAAATTTTCTGTTGTGTCATATTTATATACAGCCCATCAACGAAACTTAAAAATTGCCTCTCTAGCCTGTTTACCGGTGGATTGTACGACAATTCACAAATGAGAAATTTTTAAAAAATTTCACCGGCCATATTTTACTGCTATTATTCGCCATTCTTTCTGTTTGTGTTTACATGAGCATGCTATAATTTTCAGGAAAATAAAATACCTTGTTTACATAAATTTCTGCACGCAATATTTAATTTTAATCACAGCTTATGGACGTTGAATGGTAAATATATTTTCTAAAAGATATGCGAAGTCACAGGAGGATTTTCCTCATAATTTCTTCATTAATCATAATATGTTGATCTTACTAACATGCATTTATTCATTTGTAACATAAACGAAACAGACAGTTATCATAAAACTGGACGCTTTAAAGATTCAGTTGCATTAAATTTTTGATTGCATTCCCTTTTTAGTGGCTTTTAGTGATGCAGAAATATAAGGAAAAACATTTATAGAAGCAGAATATTAGCACCTTTCCTTCAATTACGGTAAAGCATTGAAAATATTATGAGAAATATTGAACCAGAACAGCCCAATATTTTCCTAATCACCTCAACCAAGCAGTATTTACATGGAAGTAAAACTTCCATCTTGAGAAACACTTAGATGTGATTTCTTGACAAGTTATTCCAAATTAATGAGTCAAAGAGACCCAGGCATGAAGCCGCGAGTTCACATAAATAAACGATACCAATTAATCTGCGATATTTTTCTGACTGGACATACTCCGACGGACTTTATAACAATGCGATCTTCCATATCCTTAAAATTAGAACAGACAAGAGATAGCAACAGCTTTTAAATGACCAATTAGTCTTAATGGACATCGAAAAATCTCACTGGAATTACCTATAATAAGATAGAACGGAAGATGGAAGGATACTTGAATGGAGACGTATCTGTTTCGGGAAAAGAGGGTAAAAGAGAGAATCCCTGAGACCATTGGAAGAACTGACCAGAACATACTAGACCATACTTTCGACTTGCTTTCGAAACCTAGTGGGGGAGGAGAATGTTGAAGATAAAATGGACGGATGAAATATGAAGTGGAGACTTTTACCCAAGAGTAGAAGAGAAAATAACATTATTCAAACATTTTAGAGAAGAGGAGATTCAAAAGGACCAGCCCAAAATATTTACTTCATCAAACACAATAAAAAATGTTCAAATGTGAGTTGGAATAGAGTGTTGGAAATACTGACGATCGTTGGAGTGTCATCAAATGGCAGGAAAGTAGTATGTAGGGTGATGCAAGAACAGCTGGTTGTGATTAAATGTAGCGGAAATGTGGAAAATAAAATAGAGGGGAAATAAGTACGGCAAGTGCGTGCTTTCTCGCTCTTGGTCTTCCACAGTTACATTGAAAAAGCAATTGCTGAAATAAAGGAAACCTATAAAACATACAAAATTGCATTGGGAAAATCAGTATGCATGGCTTTACTGATGAAATAGCAATTCTCAGGTAGAAGAAAGAAGTTTTAATGATATGAGCCATTGGTAAGAAATTGAAAGCAAACCGAATATCAATTCGAGGCATATCTGAGTGACAACACGTGGAGGAAATCCAGGTGATAGAGTGATTACCAGACTTGGACAGCAAAAACCACGGCAAGTGGAGAAATATTACTGTATGTAAGACAGTTCACTTATGATAGAAAGAAAACAAGAAAGATTGTTGCCTGAGTATTGCAGGTAAATACAGAATTGATAATAATAGCAAATAATAGAAGAGTAAGTAAGCAAGTAATAGAAGAATAACTGCAGGAAAGCACTTCAACATACATGTGGAGTGACCTCAAATGGCAGCATGGCCTGGATAATAATAGCTGAAGAGCAAAGAAGACTGTAAGCCATTGGAACGTGGTATTACGTGAGACGAAAGGACGGAGAGAACCTCCAATTACAAAGTCATACGATGAGCTGGAGAGAATTGATGAGTATTCAAAATTCTAAGAAAAAGGAGATGCAACTATATTGACAACATTTTACGACATATTATTCTCTTGAAAACCAATAACGGAAGAATTTTATGGGAAGAATTATCGAGGAAGTTCAAGATTGGAATGGATCAGAAAAATTATAAAGAACATCTAAAGGGAATTATTATTGTAGAAATGAACCGGCTAGTTGATAGAATTGTCGAGATGAGAGCTATGAAAAACCAATCGTCGGATTGGAGACAATCATGAAGAATGAACATTCACGGCTATTAGCTCTGCCGCCAATTCCGAAGATGTATGACAAAACATATCTCGGAAGTACCATCACGTGGGGCGGAAGGAGTACAACGGACATCGAGCGGGGAATAGCCCAAGCTAAGAAGGCGTTCATGGGAAAATATAACCCCTGTGCTCATAGAAGGTAGTACTACAAACCAGGAAGCAGTATGTGAAAACATTGGCACTCTTTGGATCAGAAGCATGAACCATTGAAAAAGCTGACCAGAATAGACCAGAAGCCGCAGAAGAAGAATAGCTGGTGCTGGAGGAGGATGCTGAAGATAAATGGACGGACAAAATAAGAAATGATGAAGTGCACGGAAGATTAGAAGAGGAAAGGACCACCATAGAGATAGGAAGAACAAGATGGATTGGACTTCCCCTGAGGCACAATGGGTTTGTGATGGACACAATTGAAGGCAAAATAGAGGGAAAAGTCCCCAGTGGAAGACCTAGGAATAAGTTCATGGACCAAATAAAGAGGAAAGTACATAGGAAGATATACCATGAGGTAAGGGAACTAGCATTCGATATGGAAGGGTGAAGGGCTGCAGCCAATCGTAGGATTGTACGACCAATGATAATGACAAAACACTGGAAAATCTACGCGATTTAAGACTGAAACGCTATAATCAAGCTTTCTCGGATGCTCAGTTTTATTCGAAGTGTTCACTCTCTTCGGTAAAATTGACATATTTGTCAGAAGCGATGGGTCATTAGAGATGATGGTGCCTCAAGTCCTTCCGACATGTATCGGGGAAAACTTTCCAGTTCAAATAAAACCGATGCCCCGGAGAGAGGCAATCCGATTTTCTCTCGCAATCGTTACTTCATGTTAAGGTCCATAAAACATTTCGACGGCCACTGACCGCCGAGGACTAACGCATAAACAAAGTTAGTGCCCTGACCGGAAAAACATTCCAAACTAATGCGAGTCGTCATAAAATGGGAGATTTTTATGCCGTGGCCGGCGGAAGTAGCCGAAACTTGTAATTAGCTGGTGCGGTAAACATGCGAACCTATTTAAAATATAAAATAAATTTAGTGCCCACGAGAGGAGGAAAGGAAGGCCCTGAAAGTTTTCGCTCCACAATTTCGGCGGTGGTGACTTTCCCTTACGCAGCGAGATGCAATTTGCTCCGTCCGACAGCGCGGCCACGTTAAGACCGCCATTCGACGAAGTCAGTCTCGCCTCGTCCCCATGGCTTCCCAGTTCTTTTCGACGCGCCGAGCAGTTAAAGAAAACGAGGAAGTAATGAAAGAGAGAGAGCTCTCTTCCGCTGCCTTCCTCACTCCTCTCCTTTAGCCGTCAATGGGGCTTTAAAACGCCCTCTGCGCGGGATAATGAAAAAAATGAAGAAAGACCAAACAAAAGAAGAAAGAAAACACCTTCCGTGCTCTCTCTCTCTCTCTCTTCCTGATAACCGCCCTCGGCGCATCATTTTCGGGCATTACTTCCTTTAGAATGATTTTTTTTCCTCTCTCCCTTCGGTTTCTCGTAATCTCCTTGGACCCGAGAGAGCGAGTCGTGCTTCTATTTCCGAAGTATTTTTTCCCCACTAACGATCCCTCGTCGAATCCAACTGTGAGTCCCACCCACCTCATTACTCCGCGCAACGTGCTCATCAGGGCCGTTTTATTTCCCATCATTAGTCGAGCTGTGAAACGGTGAAATTTCATATTTACGTCCGCAAATCACACACTTTTTTCTTCAACCATAACATTTCCTCCAGATCCCTCCTTCTATGATCTTTTATTATGGGATAAATATATTAAAGGCGCTTTTAAGTCGATGCATAACAAATATTTTTGGCTATTATGATGTGTTGAGAATTTTTCGCAACTTTAATAGTAAAACACAATATGCTTTGTAGGCAGAAATTGATTAAATCATTTCTAGCGTTACTTCTTCAAGTAATATTCCTCTTCCCTCTCCGTGGATCTTTAGTTAGAGAGATCAGCTACGGAGAAGACATAAACCAGTGAAAAAGAATATATCTCATCTATGTATAATACCTTGAATGGGAACAATAAATATTATGTTATACTCAAAAGTGAGAGATGGTAATAAAGTCAAGTTCCGGCACTAGAAGTGGCTGACAATTTCTCATGTTGCATCTGGCAAATTTCAAGAACAATCAATTTGCATTACATAACTTTCACTTTTATCTGCTCATTTAGATCAATGTCTTTAAAATATTACTGACGATATCAACAATCAAAGAGCGTAACTATTCAACGAAAACTTACTCGGAAAAATGCACGAGAAAGGCGGAATAAAGGTGCTAATAATAATTAAGACGTCAGACAGGAATGCAACCTCTCACCAGCTATTCTCAATATAGCACAGGAAAATACAAAAATTGGGTCATAAAAAGGGTGCGCAGTGACTGAGCAGCAATTGATACGTTACCAAATGCGTGTTTGACATTATTATTTGAATAGAAGTTCGAGGAGACCGTTAGTCATGAATGAGTGAATAATCGCAAAAGCTTCATAAATACGTTTCAGAAAATTCGAAGTTCCCAGGCCGTTGCATAATTAGGCAAATAAATAAATTTTGCGTTGGATAAATTTACTTATGCTCGAAGATAGAACACAAGAGCACGAATATCAATGAAATTCATGGAGAATTATCGACTTAATTGAAGGAATTCTGTTTGTATCATAATATCAACTGAACTACGAGAGTCAATTGAAAGAAAAACATTTGAAAAGAAAGTCGTTCGTCATGAAGAAAGTTGGACGCCTGCGATTCGAATGTATTTATTTTTATATTTCACCTAGGGTTAATTTATAAAAAAAACAGACCCCTCTCCGTTATCTCAGGACTGATATTATGTGGGTTCATTGGCCAGGGATGGGAGGAGGACGTTTTTGAAAAGCTTACGTCAATAAAAAAAATAGATACCAGAGAAAGTGGAACCGTACACTTAGGAATATCCGGATTAGTAACACGGTGGTAGAAAAGAACAATACGAGCATAAAATCACACAACAGCTCCAGACGAAAACGTTTTTGCACTAATGAAATGCTGAGAATGAATTAGCAGATGTACAATATTTTATGAATGGGTAAAGGAAAGATAAAAGTGAAGCAATAAAAACCTAAAAATCTTGCATAGGGGCCGACTACTAAGAAAGCTGAGCTGGTGTGTTGAAAGTTATAGAAAGAGGGAAAAGTAGCCGAGCAAAACTGAAAATTATCTGCTTATTCTTAAGAACAAAATGAACACTCAAATGCGTTCCTCGGTGATATTATTTGGTGTCGCAATACAATTTAAAAATAAATTCTATATTAAAAGCTCGCTAACAAGGCTACTCAGATTAAAATACCAGTGTTTCTGTTTCAACAAAAATATAGAAAAGGTAGACTTGGTTTAATGTAGTTAGAGCGTGATAGTTCCCTAGTCATAATAGGCACCATATTCGAAGTATATATTTAATTTCACCAGCTGTGAGACACACGAATTAAATACTGCAGAATAAATGGTGCAATAATAAAGTTTTACATGACATATATTGTTAGTAATCCAATGAAAATATCTAAATAAGTCTTTAACTTGACTCATTTTTTTCACGCGGTACGTTTGAAACTCCATCAAAACGGAAGGTCCATAGTGGTCCCGAAGAATTTACTACGGTGACAATATGATTAATTTTCAAAAATAGTTGAGAAAACACACAAACTACACAAAGTTGTTTTTTTGACGAGATCTACATCTGCATCTACATACTACCCCGCGAGCCGCCGCATGGACGTATGGGAGGGGGTGGTAGGTCACTAGCCGTGTAAACATATAAGTGTAGGGATTGTCTCAGTTGTTAAATAAGGTCTCTCTGGAGTGCATACACGTACCATTTCCCATGTAAAAGGGCTGTTATTTACTGGCAAATACCTCAGAAAGTAATTTGGTTAGGGGTTAAAGTTTTGGCGTCAATGAAAGGATGATATATTATACTATAAAATGAGACCAAATTCATTGATTTCTAGGTAAAATGATATTTCGCTCAAACTACCTTAAGGTGCTCAGACGTATGAGGTAAGCTTACATCGTCTAACATGAGGCGTAATCGTGGATTAAGGTGATCATTATATCATGATGTCCATTATATTCATCGAATTTACAAAAAAGAGACGGTGTGCATTAACTTGCACGGTTGGAAATATATAACACCGAATCGAGGAAATTTGCCACAAAAAATGACTATACGCGAACGAGTTTGAAACCAAAATCTCCCAATCGCCGGTAAAGTGTGTTAGCGAGGTTGCACATGCCTATCCTTAGAGGCCAGGCGAGATGATAAATATGAAGATTTGCAAACACAAAAGTAAGCTGTTGACTGTCGGGTTTTCAGCCCTGCTTCCGAAATCGCATCGTGAAAAATGCATCATTTCTAATCAACGTATTAAATTTCAAAAAAAATCAAAAGGGGGCGATAGTTTGTACAATTAGTCGGAGCTGATTCCATCAAAATGAGAGGAGCCACCAACGTTGAGATGGCAATTGTAAGGAGATATGAACGAGCGAAACGTGAGGGGGGCAGTCAGTGATGGGATGAGAGGGCAATGGGGAATTACCTTTGGACAACGAGTGTCCCCGCTCTTCGTGCACAGAGGATCGCTCCAAGAGATCAGATGGCGCGGCAATGAAAGCGGAAATATCAGATCACGCGGCATCAACTTTATGGCTGATATCTCCACCACGCCACTCCTGCCCCCCGGCCTCTTCCCTCCTCCAAAACAAAATCCGCCAGCCTCCCTTCGGCACCGTTAAAACTCAGCCGGCCGCCCAACGGCTGGGCACGGACATACAGACGTGCCCAGCGGGTCGACACGTTGAGTAGACGGCACGCGATCAATGACTAGCAATTGGTTGGAGAAAAAAAAACGTTCACTTCCCTCCCAAATCAACTTTCAAAAACTCATATCTGAAGTTCGATTCCAATTGATCATAAGAATATAACTAAAGAACATAACGTAACATAGGTCAATCTGCAATTTTCCGTTTCTCCAAATCAACCAAGAGGATTCTTCTATTTGCCGCCACGGACTATGGTTTATGACATCATCATCAGGGTACTTTACTCCAAATATCTCGGCCTTTTATACATTTTATGTATTTTAAAACTTTTAAATTGTGTGAAAGGTCTTGACATCTGGAGTAATTTGTCCTGATGATGGCATAATGAGTTAGAACCATGGTCGGTGGCGAATAATAAAAGTGTGTCAATTGTACCTGTGTTTCTTTTCTAGCATGAAAGAGTATACTTCTTTTCTTTATAATATTCGATGCTCAAGAGTAGTTCCAATTTCGTTCACTTCGTACCCAAATCAACTCTCAAAGACAGTCAAGACAAAGACAGTATCAGAAGTTTGAGTCCAAGTGATTATATGAAGGTAACTAAAGAATTTAACGTCACGTAGTTCATGCAGCAATTTTCTGTTTCCCCAAATCAACCAATAAGAGGACACATCTTTTCTTAATTATATCCAATGCCCAGGAATAGTTCCAATTTCATACGTAAAATTATCTTTTATTTATTATCAGGAAATTGTAAAATTTTGGTCGTTTCCGTTTAATTATGGTCACACACGGACCATTCCAATGAGATAAAACCCCGTAAGATATAACTGTGCTTTATTCTGCATTAATTTCCGCATTGCAGTCTCTATCTATGCACCCTCATGGGTAGCTTCTGATTAATAGGTCGCTCTTCCTCGTGAATAGTCATCTTAACGACATGAATCATCAAGAAATGAACGAAAACCACCTCCCTTTTTCCTCTCAAGGTGACTTTTTAGCTCTATTAGATTTTATACTCAAGTTTAGCCATCTCAAGTCTCATTCTTAGTTTACGTACTGACGTTCAAACGACCAGAACTTGCTAGTTGGCTGCGTTATAGAGCTCAGAATGTTTTCAGGTCATTCAGACTCCCATAGCCGCCCAGTTACACCACATAAATGATTTGGAACGCTCCAAATATGAGGTGAAGTTAATATATTTGTGGAGAACGTATTGTAGTGAGTGGCCTCGTTGAATGATTCTGGACATCAAGCTGCGATGATGCACACACTTAACTGGTATTTTCTCAATCGATGGAATGACCTAATTATACTTATCTATGACGATATGTGGCTTTAAAAGAACAGATTTTTCGGTAGATCACGAAGTAAGATCTCAGTCGTAATATGTAATTCATTTCGATACCGTAGATCACATTTATTTAGTTTTCATGTTGTGTACACAATCTGAGAACCTTTATCTAATTATTCAAGGAAATAATTTCATTCAAACTGAAAATTTCCACCTCAATGGCATGCATCTGTCATCTTCCGTTGATGCCAATACAATGACGGACGAAAGAAGCTTTGTTGGTTTAATCTCATTACTACCTTAAATATTTACATATAATTTGGTAACGTTTCGCTCATGGCATATTAGCTGACATTTAGCCAATTCATATGGTAGGACTGGTTCTTAACCCTTTGAGTGCGGCATGACGTGATATCACGTCACGTTGTCTTTACGCTGGTGCTGATGACGTTATATCACGTCAAGGGTGCTGTGAGTGTTCCAGCTTTCTCTAGGGAACTTTCACTAGGCCTCCTAGTGAAAGCTGCAACACTCATGGCACTCACGACGTGATATCACGTCATCAGCACCAGCGTAAAGACAACGTGACGTGATATCACGCCATGGCGCACCCAAAGGGTTAAAGAGCCTATCAAAGAATAGTGGAGGTAGCGGTAATGTGTTTCGAATGCTTTTAGAGTTTAGTTAAACAAAATCACGACGATAAAGGGAGAAAATATCTTACTACTTCTCCTTCATTAGAACTCACATATAACGCAGCCTCAAGTATTTGCGATCCTTTAGGGGCCAGTAGTAAATGAGTCAGAACGTGTAAAGCAAGACGAGTGATAATACTATTTCAATAGAGTTAACTTAAGCTGAAGTAACAAACTTAGATAATATTTGCTATCGGATCGTATGTCAAATTACACATACTATTTTATGTATATGAAGCTCATCCCTTGTTTTTGACAGCGTAAAGAAATCGACCAACTGACGGACACTTCAACAAGTCGTTGCTAAATCTTCAATTGCATTATATATACAACGCATATTCGGATAAATATTCCCTCTGCCACGAGTCTTTTCTCGATATATGAGAATGCACGTGATAGAGGAAGTGAAGAAAATATTGATGAGTTAAATGCGACTAATTCAGAGATTAAAATAATGATTTTACTACGAGTGAAGGCTAAATTAATGATTGTCGTACATGTCGCACGGGGGAGTCTTTATTTTGGTAGAGCATGAAAATGGTGAAACTACGACATTTAGAGACCGACGATGAAGGAAGATAATAACTTATGGTAAACACAAAACAACATAATAGCTCTGGCTATGTTATGATATAAAATCAACGTTGATGGGTGAACATGAATAAAAAATCGAATATTTTGTGCAAACAAAAAACAAAAACATTTCCCACCAAATTCAAAGTTAAACACCCGAAAATGAAGCCCAGATTTCCCTTACAAATGACATAGGCAACATGTGTTTAATTGTTATAAACTTTCCTTTTAATTGCCATTCCGAGAAGAATATTTTTCGAAAATCAAAATTCATCCCACAGAAGAAACATTAAAACAACCGCAAAGAGAACTCATATTACCATTACAAATTAATAAGCCACACGTTGTTAATTGAAACAAACTATTCTTTCAATTACTATTTCCGAGAAGTATAATTTTCGACGTTCAAAATTCATCTCAGAGAAGAAACATACAAATCATGCCAGAAAGCGGACGACAATGATTTTTTCCTGTGCTAATGATTCTTATAATTAAATAAAATGACGCGATAAATACAGAAGAGATGATTGATTACGGCATGTATATTAAGCTCTCTGGTATTAACTATATCAGCATTAGTAAATAAAAGTATTTATGCGTTTTCAGCGCAAATTTCATTGATAAAAATAATACAACAGGAAATACGGAACGCTCAGTGGTGTGACATTAATCTACACTCACCTCAATGAGACTTGATTTTTACGCTCACGCCCGCCACGTCGTCATCTGTCTTCTTAAGTTTATTCTTTTGCTGCATTCGTATCATCGAATTATATCAATCGCTTAACGACATTAGCTCCAGTGAACGCTTGCAAGCTTTCGCCGGTATCGTTTGTGATTCGCGGTCATTCATCAAAACGATCAGATAAGCTGATTACACTTCGTTCTGAAAAATGTTTATTGGGTGGATTTATTGTATGCTAATACAGCTTTCAATTTTGTATAGCCCACTTCGTGCCCGTAATCCTCCAATATATCAGTTGTATTCTTAACATTTATATTCAAGATATGATTTCATCATTCAAATATCCAGATGGTATCAGGATTGACAAGCTTTTCTTAGCTCAGTCAATCGATTTTCAAGAGAGAGTTTTTAATGAGACCGTAGACATAATGTGCTCTTTCTTTAGCGCCAATGTAATTCAACTTGCATAAGGTATTATGGAAACATCAAAGACTTTCAACGTACTTTTTTGAAACGAATGTGTCTCAAAAACGTATTAGAGAAAACAAAAAACGGGATATGAGGACGTTATTTACACGGCAGCATTGTATTCTTACATAAAATTTACACGGCGAATCGTTTATGATACTCGCTCTTTCTTGTTAGGTACTTCAATAAAAAACAGGTATCATGGTAATACCGCAGCTTTGGTTCACATTAAAAATAACTAAACATTGTCAGATTTAATAGTACATAAAATAAAAGAGAAAATTGAATAGAGGAATTTTATGTCCTAGGCACCATCATATACTTAGATTCGAGAATGTGATTGCAATGGTGGCTCCACGAGTAGCATATGCAGAGAGGTTGCTCAAAGGTGCTCTTTGGGGTAATTTTCTTAAGTGTGGCGAGAGAATTTTGAATTAATTCATATTCCAAGACGGGCCTGATGTATCAGCAGGATCAATATAAAAACTCGCATTTATTACCCACCTCCTTGCCCACGATTCTAAACATAACAATGGGGATTTCTCGGCAACTTTCAAACTCATTGAAAAGGACCGAGAGATTTTTACGACCGGACACCTTTTCAAAAGTGAGTCGAAACCACACCAACGCACAATAAGGAAGCGAAATAAAGGGAGTCAGAAGACGGAAGAGCGACCTTTCTTAGGAACGGATATTTTTTGGCCGGGCTCAGCCCTGGGAACACAATGACCTCGCGTCAAAGTGGATAGACAGTTGTCACCTCCTTCCGCTCACCGTTCCTGTCGGCTATCACGCGTTGATAGGGACGTCACATTTCCTTCCGAATTTCCTGCATTAATTCGCTCCCTTAAGAGACTTACGTCAATCTCGCTCCATTTACTTCCTCAATGCATTAACTCTTCCCGTTTGCCCTTCGAGGAAAGGACGTCCGTCTGCTTTCCCCCGTCCGTCGCTTCCTCGACCCCTTCCCCCCCGTTTGAAACACCACCGCTGGATTGAGATGAGCACCTCGGAACGTATTAAATGGCTGGATAAAATATTTTTCAGTTCGACCGAAAAAACTGCATCAAAAGTTTTCTTTTAGTCACTAACCCTCTATAGTCGAGAGAATCAAATTTGTTAGGTTTCAAAACCATTGAAATATCTGCTTTTTAGAGGCTTTTCCATTGAGTTGTTGCGCTAAACAGAACGCTTCGGATTAAGTGCGTGGAAAGCTGCGTCTCTTTCGTAGGTTTTTCAAACAATTTGAGTAGATGAATGTGTGACGCATTTCGCTGACGATGGTGTGCCTGGCGGAGCTCTGAAATAAATAGTTTCAGCTGTCGAATGAAGAAAAAATTGGGAAAGTTTAAAAAAGGTACGTTGTAAAGGTAATGTTGAAGTATATCTTGTGAAAATGTTATTATGAAATGTATATTTTTTAATGAAATATATACAATACAAATACATCACATTTCAAAATAAATGTTACTATCAAATAAATTGGAATTTTTTTAAATACTTAAATGACACTTAAAAAAAAATAATTTAGTAGCAGTATTTTTTTCATACTGATGTTTCATAATTCCGTCCATAGAGGGATAAATCAAGAGTTGGTGATTGACCGTTCCTAGGCTTTGGCCAAAGCGGTTGCGGCAGGACCTTCGGTGTCAAGAGCCCAAGGAAATGCTCTATCCAGCTACCATTTTCTATCTCGATCCATCCTTTCCCAAAAAACACTCTCTTGTCCCCTTTTTAAATTGTTAACCCTGGACATCATCACCCTGAAAAGAACAGAACGCTTTTCTCCACAAACAGTCATTTTCAGGCAAATAGGAAAATTTCCACATCATCGGCATTTATTATTCCGAAGATTAGTTTTCTGCAGCTTTCCACTCCTTAATTATTTCTGTTTTATTTTCTCAAAAATCTTTATGCTAACGTCCGTCACCGTCTTTATAGTGTATTCCATTCTTATGCTTTCTCGGTAACTCTCCCGTTCATTGTTCATCCCGCTATTGTTTCTAAGAGACAACAATGTTTCATAATGTGCTGATTAATGTTCATGATAGTTGTTTTGTAAAATTCAGGCATCTTTTACATATTAATTTCCGCGATTGTTATCTGGAGCAGTATATATCCACCAAAAGATTAACGTGCTGTGTTTCGCTTTAAATAAAGAAGTACTTGCAAAATAAACCATTCAGTCTTTTGATATGTAAATGTCATACCAGTATTGAAACTGCTGACCGTCTCTTCACATCATGCAGCTCAACTAGCCCATAGAAAACAGTGTCGTAGCTTAGGTACTTGACGAATAGTACAGAATTACACTGAATATTTTCGCTGAAATTATAATTTTAAAGGACATCAATCTAAAATATTGTCATATTAAGACCAGATAATAATCGAAATTCGTCACACCGTTATCGTATAGTCTTTTGTTGACTATTTTAAAAAACGCCCTACGTTGAAAAACGTTTATCTACATTATAAGTTCGGAGTGGGAGTGAAAATGAACTAGAGAGGTTGGGGAAGACAACTTTGTTGGTCGTTGCGTTACTTGGGAAGTTGACCGATAACTGATGTCATTCGCACGTTGGAATATCGTTGGGTAGATGGGTAAGGGAATGGTCATTCAAGTTTTGACGGCTGGATGAAGAGAAATCCGTTCCTAAGTTAGCGCTGTTGCCTTAAGGAATCAAGATATCATACTATTTTTTAAGTGCCCTCCACATAACATACAAGTACTTAAGGATTTCGATACACCTGTAAATCTCCGCCACGACCGATATTCGATACCTGGGCCCATGAATGAAGAGGTAGATCTCTAGCCGTCACTCAAATACCCAAACAAATACCCAAAAAAGAAATGATTCGCTTTCTAAGATAAATTCGCAATAGTAATAATAGATATTTGTAAGACAGAAATATGAATATCTATTATTATTAGTATTGACTACAGCTTTTTGTCCGCATAAGGGAGCGAAAGTCCTAGTGGAAAAATCATTATCACAGTTAGATCGATTACATTGATACGCTGATTATATGTGTTTATTTTTCTGTAACTATGCACAGCCAGCATCGTCACTGTTACAGTAATTCAAACATACTTATATGAAGAGAGCTGTACATTGAAGAATATGGAGAAGGCACTACGTCATCAAACTGAAGCCTGACACGGAAATAACCATATTGTTTAATCTTGCTTTTTCTTCACTTTCCAATTGACAGCACGACGTAATGGACCAATTAGCGGATGTATAGCGAGAATATAAACCATCTGTTTGGAATTTTAGGTAAGTACCTCTTTATACATATATTCGCTATAGATTCAACTCTGTACTACCCAAGTTTTCACCGGGAATGCGGATTATTAATAATTTTTAATAAATAAACAATGTATTTACGGAGGATCCGTATGAAAGTAGTAAATAAAGCACTCCCTCATGCGGGTCTCTGGGTAATTATCGATGGAAAACATGGTAAAATTGAAATATTAGTGCATTAGCCCGCAAGCGCAATAGGAAAATTAGGGTCAGCGAAGATGACAGACTGGTTTCAGCTTCTAGCATTGGCCAGGAGTGCCCTCTTCTACGAATGCATGAACCAAACAGAGCAGGTCCTATTTTCCGGTTCATGCGTTCATGCATTCGTACAACGTGGTGTGGTTACTCTGTGAATTTTCGCGTTCATTCGAGCGTTCATGCAGTCACACAATAACTCGTACGTGTTATAGATCGTGTAACCAGGGATTTATGGACTGCCGGACATACAATGTAGCGAGCAGTTCTAGGCGTGCACTAGGCTCCACAGCCCGCGAGGTTAAACGGGTGACTCAGCGAAGTTAATTCTGTGACTCGTCGCGGTATCCTCAAAATCTGTTAAAGGGAAAAATGGTGAGTCAAAATTTTCCTTGTCTCTGCCAAACGGGCACGTTTTAAAAAAATTCTCCATCTTTATTTCAGAGAGCGTTAGGGAATGGGACGGATGTCGAGGGAGTGAGGAGGGGTGGAAGGCCATTTGGTGCACACGTCCAACGCCTTCCATCCGTCGGGCCATCCCGCACCTGAACTACGCGAGACGCGAAGACGCCGATAGCTTTTCCTTCGATTCCATTTCTTTCCTTCCTCTCCCCTATCTCTCTCTCTCTTATTCTTTCCCCCAATCTACTCCTCCCGCACTCACGCACTCCCTCATCCTCCGCGCCAACCGATTAAGCGACTCCCTTTGGCCTTTATAAGGCGCCGCCGCCGATCTCGTGACAAGAGCACGCCATGTCCTCCGCCCGAGATGTCAATGGAAGCACCTGGTTAGCCGCGCAGGATATGCGTGGGGGCTCAGGTATGCGATCGGCCGAGAAAGAGGGGGGTGCATCTTGAATGGAGGGGGAGGAAGCTATCGGGAGAGGGAGTTCAATTGTGAAGGGGAAGGGAAAAAGGAGGAAAATGGGCATAGCGAAGCCAAGAGGGAATAGATCTGGGAGGTAGTAGGAGCTTATTAGTTCCTCTGAAAAAACTATCGAAATGTTAATATGTTCATGATCGTATTTTACGTTGGTAGTTAAATCCTTGGATTGGTTGGTTGCAGCCCTCCACCCTTCCCTATCTAATGCTAGTCCCCTTACCTCCTGGTGTATCTTCCGATGTAATTTCCTCTTTATTTGCTCCATGAAATTATTCCTAGGTCTTTCTCTGGGGACTTTTCTCTCTATTTTACCTTCAGTTATATTCCTCACTAACTCATTGTGTCTCAGGGTGTATCCAATCCATCTTGTACTATTTTCTATGGTGTTCCCAATGTTCCTCTTCTCTTCTACTCTTCTGTATATTCCTTATTTTGTCTGTCTCTTTTATCTTCATCATTCTCCTTTCAAAGGCGTCTAATCTTTTCTGGTCAGCTTTTCAAATGGTCCATGCTTCTGATCCGTAAAGTGCCACGCTCCACACGAATGTTTTCAGATACTGTTTCCTGGCTTGTAGCTACTACCTTTGAGCCTAGCAGTTACCTTTTCACCATGAACGCCTTCTTAGCTTGGGCTATTCTACGCTGGATGTCCGTGGTACTTCTTCCGTCCCACGTGATTTTTATCTATCGTATTCTTATCCAACCGATGAGTCGACAAAATTCTACTTTTCCACTTTTTTCAAAAGTTTAACTCGATATCCTGTGACCTCAAAAGTCAAAATGGGTGAATTGGGGAAAAACAGCATTTTATCCACCATGTAATAATGTCATGCTCGTTTACAGCTAATGTAAGTAGCCAATATTTCCTGTAAATCAAATGATCATAAAATGGCGGCACCAGATCATCTTGGTTTTTGTGTGTGTTAGCAATGGCTGCAATAAACAAGGTCAAAATAAGTTATTTCAACATCAATACAATGAAACCTGTATCAAGCAACCACCGACGGTTCCGCTGAAAAATTGTCGTTAAGAAGATTGGTCGTTCGACAGGGGTTCAGTTTCTTGTAGCACATATTATGCTTATGAACGCGTGGCTTATTTGAAAAAAATGGAAAAACTCTTGAAGCGACGGTTTTGTTTAATCCTAATACAGATTTCGTTAATTTCCTCATTATTTAGTTGCTCCCGGAAAATTTCAGTTCAGTTAATTTAACGTACACAAAATGAAACCTTAATTAATCGACCAGAGACGGTTCTGCTGGAAAATGGTCGTTGAGAAGGGTGTTCGCTTGATAGGAGTGGTCGTTAAGAGGGGTTTCACTGTAGCACAAAAATTGGTTCCTTGGGCTGAATAACGCAATCCCTAAAGGAAAACGAGTTCGTCCAATAACCATAATATGCACCGAAAGTGCCATACTTTTGATGTCCAATACATGGGGTAAAATGTAAGCCAGTGTTTTTATTTTATTAGGCATTATTTGACAGGTGTGTTTCCTTGATTGCTTCACACTCGCTGTCGCGATGAGAAGTCCTTCAAAAATGAGAGTTTTCGGAGAGAAGAGGAAACGTCGGAACGTAATATTTTCTCAGGCTTTAACGAATGTTTAAAGATGCGACCTCTATAGAGAAAATAAAAGGGAATGGCGCCATAAAATCCACCGAAGGTATTCGCTGAGCCGTTAAAATTAGCTCTCCCGCCGGGAACGGAGGCACAGCTGCAAGACGGGACAAATGTTCCCTCCAAAACTTAATGGGGGCATGCTCGCGAAACCAATGAAACATTTGGAATATATGGGCTATCAAATTGATGCATACGATGGTGTCTCTGGCTTGGACTCGGGCGGCTCAGGCTTGATCGGAGTTTACGCCATAACTTCTCACCTTCGAGTATTCCACTCCATCATGCTGATTGTAAGATTACATCTTAGTGCATGGGCAGATTTCTTCGAGAACCGACATGCTTTAAAATCAACACGGATGCACTGAAAATATTCTTTAAATATATTCTTTAAATATATAAATTCACCCAAAATGGATTCAGATACATATAAGAGTACGATACTTTCAACGTTCGGCGACGACTGATAAGTTTATTTTGACTGGTAATCGCAAACGACGGTTGTTTATGAATTTTGTTTCCATGATAAAACGTATTTGGCCTCTCTATCATACTGGCTGTAGCAGTGATCACACACCAAGTTTTCTTGCACTGTTCACAAGTAGAAATGAAAAATTCCTCAAAACATTTACCATTTTACTATCTCTTCGGCCGTATCAGGACTGCTATCGCTGATTGCGTTAATTTATTGACTGCTTCGGCACGTTTAGTTTTTTGACATAGAAAATCGATTAGCTTAAGGTCAAGACACATGATTTATAACTCATATTTGGAATTTTTGTTTGGTAGCTAGGAGCAGTCAAGTAAAAAGCCTGTAAAGGTTCAAGCTAACGTAGTTCTCTAATTAAAAACTAGAATACATGGGAGAGGACGCATGGAGGTTGATGGGTAGCTGGCAAAAAGTTTCTTAGCTCTTTTTTATCAGTACGGAAAAATATATTAACGTACCTTTATGTGAGGAAATTCACATTTAATTACAACTGTTTTCAATCTTGAGAGATATATAATGCCATTAAAGAAGTAGGGATTCTAAATCGAGTGTCAGCTTCTTGAGTAGTCCTATCGTGTATAACACTTAGTTGATAAAATAATTCACTTTCAGATAGTCTGGTGACGTAAAGCGGATAGTAAATGAAATAAATCTACTAGGAAAAGGCATATCATAAGATGGGCTATGGGAACGATTGCTTGTTGGAATACATTCAATTGAGTCCGTAGATATGTATTGGGTATTTGTTACATAGGGTATTCTTGGGTATATACAATCTTGAGAATGGGTAATCACGCTCAACAGAAAAGCACAGAATGGTGTAAAACCGATCATTAAAACCGCACCTTAAACCATCAATATCTAGAGAAATAAAATCGTTTGAAAAAATGTTTGAAACGTAAAACCTTTTTTACCGGCCGGGAAGTTCAATCATAATGATCGTATTACAAGAGTTTGGTATCGGCAGAATATTCCTATTGGACATCTATTTATTTCCTTTAAGGTTGAGATTAGAGTGATTAAATTTGCTAATGGATATACTTCGAAAGGTGCAGCAAAGCTTTTATTTCACATTTGGAAGTTCACTTCAGAATCAATCAAACGTGATGTGACTTGGATGGCGAGCTTAGTTTAACACGGCCATTCTCGGCGCACGTGGAAAACTTATTTTTATTTTGAGAATACAGGGCAAAATATACTTACAACGCAATTATTCTTGCGCCAATACCTTTACTATAACATAAAACAAGCGTTATGAATATCAAATTATAATTCAAGAGGAATTAAAATGATTACGGTCTGAAAGAAATTAGGATACTTGCCATGAAGTAGAACCAAAATCAAAGGACTAAAAGAGATCTAGCGTAAACAACCTAAGCTGAGCTCGCATGGATCGTCTAGACCACTGCAGGAAATTGTCGAGAGGGAATGCAATCAATTTCAGGTAACCACGAATAAATATCCGCGGAAAAAAGTAGCGTGAGAAGAGACCTGATTAGCGAACAAGGCAATCATTCTATGCCTGGAAAGAGATAAACGGAGATCCGCATAATGCAGTGAACTCCATGGAGACGGTTGGCTATCTTTGCCTTCGACAAGTGGTGATACAATCTAGCGAAAGAGGCAGAGGAGCTCCACGTTACCATAGGCAATAGATGGAAAATTTTCCAGTGCGTACAAAGAATTACGCGGGGATAGGGTTGATTTGGTGTGATAAAAGACAACCATTGATATGCGATTAAAAAATGAAAAAAACTTGAGCCGGAAAATGGGAATAGCATAGTCTTGCATCTTCATTCTGTAAATTGAAATTTATGACAAATATTTGGTGAATTAAGCCAATTTAATTTAAATATGAACGCGCCAGCATTTTTTAGTCGTCTAAGCCGAAAAGATGCCTTTCATTCCGCGACTTTGATCAACACCACGAATCTAAACTGAATTTTAGACTTTGCCCTACCACTATGGAATCTAATCAAATGCTGCAAAGTTGACAGGCATTCCCAGTCGTGTTATGAATTGGTAGTTCTCTCGTATTTGTGGAAACCATTGAGGTGCATGGAAAGGGCACTACGTCATCAGATTGTAGCCTGACAACGGGAATAATAACCATATTGCTAATCCCTGCTCTCTCCTTACTTTCCTATAGATAATACGACGAAATGGACGAATTAGCGGATGTAAAGCAAGAATATCAAACATTTGTTTGAAAATTAAGGCAAGTAACTCATCAAAAATTCATCAGTTACTTAGAACTATGGATACTACTCGATTTGACCCTAGTTTTCCGCAGGAATACGGATCATACTTTATTTGAATAAATAAACAATAATCGCAAAAGGAATGCTCATTAAAAAAGTACGTGCATGCTGATTTATACTCAGTTATCGATGGGAAACATAGTAAAGTTGCAAAAAAGGTGCGTAAGACCGCAAGCGCAATGGGAAAATGAGGGTCAATGAAGATAGTGGACTTACTTCAGCTTCTATCAGTGGTCAGCATACCCAGTGCCCTCTCCATATACCTAAATGGTGGGAACAGATTAGCTTAATTTTATTATTACCACGACACTTGGTCACTCATAATAAAAAGATACCGTTGTTGGGATACCGATATTGTGACCGTTGACAATGCGCTTCCCCCTCCTCTTCCTCAACCCTCCTTCCCCCTCCATACTTTGTGTGTGCTTGTTATATAAAACGGGAACGCCACCCAAAAGATTTAGCTGAGGATGACTCGCGGTGTCGAAACCATGGTCGAGTTGAGTTGTATTAAATAGTGCGGAGTAAAACCAAGTATCTTTTACTATGAGTGACACTTGGTACTTATGCAATACGTGATGCATACTGATCGTTTGTGTTTCGAGCCGTGGTTGTACGACTACCTCCGAGTTTCATGGATGGGATATGATGCTGTAAATTAAACTATACACCTCAAATACGATCTTGGGCATGGATTATATTTTTTCCTAAAACACAAGTCTTAGATTAGAAGATGTGGCAACCTCAACAGTCGTATAATCAGAAAATGCGTCTACAAAACTGCCACTACTGCTAATACTCCAAGACACGATCATTTTCTTCAGGAATAATGGTTTTCGTGATTTTCAAGCCAGAGATATCATAAATGTAACCTAAATTGCCAGAATTATTCCATAACATTTATCTCCCCCCTCAGAGGTGTAAAAATAAAGTGGCTAAAGACTAGACAATGGCATGATGAATTTTAAACATTGATAGCATTCGCCGGAGGAGGAATGTTACCGACTGAAGGCATCACTCCATTTAAATCTGAATCAACCATTAAATTACTAGAATAACACCTATTTTAATGGCGCTCCACCATTTTTTCCCCCATAAAGAAGCATCTGGTCCTGTTAAGGAGCTGATTAGTATGAATACGTGTATCACATTTGAAAGTAGAATCTACCTTTTAATCTATCTCTTATGAGTGGCATCTAAACACCGAACTATTCCATTACCACTGCTCCATTGTTCGTGTAATTGTATGGAATATTTTCTCGCAAGTCAAACCATATAGAAAATGAGCGATTTTCTTTCTTATTAGTATAACTTGGACGCTTCAAAGTGCGCAGAAGGTCTCCAGTGGGTCTTATCAGCTTCTCACTGATTGAGTCGCCTGATCGGAAGAGAATTTCATTTTCATTGTCTCTAATGGACGTAAAAGTTATTTTTGGATGGAAATACGATGCTTTTTTAAAATCTTGTGATCAGAATAAATGTTTATGCATCAGTGTATGAAAAACTATTTTCTCGCTGACAAAATGCAAGCGAACAACAGTGTCCGACATTTTGCTGTATTGCGTACGTAAATATATTTCTGAACTCGGTAGCATTACTTGACAAAAAAAGTTCACCCTGACTTTTTGAACAAAAAAAACAAAACTTTGCTCCAACAGTTTACTGGAAGACGTTCTTTAACAGCTTGTATCCGAAAATTTTCAAAGAAAATCGAAAGCGGACATTTTATGCTTCATACGTCCAAACTTGAGCCTCTGGTATTCGTTGAAGAGCAAGAGCTAAGGAAAATCAAATGTAACACCACATGCGGCAATCGACGAAGAGCGGTCATGCAGAGCTTCAACTTTTGGACTGAAAAAATACAATTTTTGGGATATTGCTTTCTTCATATTTCAGCCTTGTCAGTCAGTTTTCTTTATATTTCAGCCTTGTGTGCGTCGCGCCGGCGTAAGGGAGCAACTCGTGGGTGGATGCATCCTTAGGAAGTATCGCAATGCGGGCGACCTGATGAAAAGTTTTGAAACAGAGGAGTGGAAGGGACGAAAAAATGAGTTGGACGTAAAAACCACGGTGTGCCATCAATATGAGAGGACGAAGAACGTCGGGGACAATTCGATGACGGAACATTTCGTGGAATGAGTCGAAATTGAAAAATAGAGAGGAATAGGATAGTGATAAAAAAATGCGAGCGGGTCGGAAGTGGGGGGAGGAGACATTTTCGGCAGCATTAAGAAAATATAAAAAAAAGAGAAGAAACAAAAGACGAGCGCGAGGCGGGCAAGACGGCGGAAAAGACTGTTTGGGTGGAAATGAGTGGACGAGGATGGGGGTTTTCCTCTGTCCCGCTTCGGACTCCTCTGCGTAGTTTCGGGTGTATTTCACGAAAAGGTGGAAACCAGTTAAACCGGTCCCTGCTCCCGTTTCTCTCTTTCCGCTGAGGCGGCTCTTTTCTATCTATCACACTCCATATCCCCACCTCTTTTTCAAACTAGGTGGTTGGGCTTGAGCTTCCATCGAACCTCTAAACTCCCTCTCTCCCCAAATGCTTCCCCAAATCCCAATTGTTTTTCTCTAATTACCTTCCGCCCAAACTTCATTTCCCTCTTCCCTTTCCAGAAGAAATGCTCGAACCCTATTGCTCTCTTTCGCCTTCACTTCTACTCTCCATTATTATCTCCGCCCTCACATCTCATCCTCTCTCTCTCTCTCTGCGTCTCTTATCTTCGCATTCTTGCCCACCCTGACTCTTCCCCTCTCCTCAGTATACCTCTTCTCATCCTCCCGATCTCCTTTCCTTCGTCTGCAACGGCATTTCCATTCCGGCCTCATTTGCGTACGCATAAACGCCTCCTCTTCTCCCCTCCCAGATGAATTAAAGCAAGTGAGGTTATAATTAACAGTCTCGCCGGGTTTCGTCGAGTTGGACACTTGGAAATTATCGGCCAGATGTCTTGAAAATTGTGTCACTGGGCATGACTTCAACCGTGAGTTTCTTCGTATCCCTGGGAGTATTTTATATTAATTTAATCATTTTACTTAATTTCCAGGCGAAAAGCGATTATAGAGAGAAGAAACCGGTCGCATTAAGACAATAATTGTGGTTTAGAGTCCTCTTCACTTTTTATTATTTCCCACAATGCGTAAAAAAAGTTCTTTCGCTGTAAGTGGACATTCGCCATATATACGAAATTAAGACTAACTGCATCAAATTTTAATTCCTAAATTTAATCGTTCAATTGGTCTGTAATTTAATCGTTTAATCGTGACTAGAGTTCTATTGTAGCAAACAAAACGTCACCTGCTGTAAAATCTTACCCTAATTTTAAACAAGTAGTCACCAAATGACTTTATCTAGGTTCAGTAGATCGTATTGTGTTGACCTGGACATTTTCTACAGGGTGTCGATGTAAATAAACAAATTTTATCATATTTGGACACATAAATTGCAACTTGGGTACAACCTTGACTAAATGATATTTTTAAACTACGATCCCGATGTTTTTCATACCAATTTCTGCTCGTAACAATACTCCTTTTAACAGGCTCCTACATGAAAGGAATACAGAGCGATGCATGGAAATTTCTTCAATTAGACCGTAAATAGTTGCATTCGAATACATAAAAATACGTTGGGCCAGATGAACCAAAATGGTCAACATATTGTCAAAGCTTACTACTGCATAAATTTTGCATGGCTAAAAATGATTAATAAAAAATGCAAAACAACACGATATCGCGTAGTTATCGCCAAAAATGACACTAATGCTTACAATATTAGAGTAATCATAGCTATCAAAAACATTCTTGGGAAAGATAACAAAAATTCGTTATCATATTTATTTCAACTGTTTCAATCTTTATTGATGCTGCTTTCATGGTCGATTTGCTTATAATTCGCGGCTTCCCATTCATCTTAATCTCCAACTTTTCATCCGTTTTGTTTCCCTTTGCTTCCTTTAATTATATTTCATTTGTTTTCATCCACCGTTCCCGGTGTATCTCATCTCTATTTCAATTTGAAGAGGTTACAACCCGACGTCTGTTTGTGTGCCTGTCTTACTTTCCCTTTGGCAGCCATTAATTTCCGCCGCGAGTCCAATGGCTCTTTCCCCCAATTGGGAGGGGAAGTGCCGCGAGATTAAAGTAAAATATATCTCCCAGCGAGGTTGTCATGTCACACGAAATGTAGTCCATATGACACACCTGCCCGCCGGGTAGGCCGTTATGCTCGCTCATGTTAATTGATGCTATCGAGGAGAGAGGAGCTGTTATTACCGCAGAGGTTCGTGAGCGCGGTTTTCCTGAGGAGCCCAATTCGCTTATCTCCATCCGATCATTTTCTTGAGATTTGCAATCTCACGTGAGGGGATATAAATTCTGCCACTCGGGCTTAATGACGGGCCACAAATTCGACCACCCCTAAGTGAAAAAGACGGAATTGCAAGAGGACGCCCACCGGATTTCATCGTAACGCAAGAAGGCGACGCGAGGGCAATGACAACGGCCACGGAAAGTTGCCGAGTGTATTATTTATTGTAATTACTCAACAGTAATCGCTCTCGCTGCAGAGCGTTTCGGAGAATTTGGTCGCTCGTTCGATAAGACGTCGAGATAGGTTAGTTGAGGCGGATTAAAGAAATTGAATTCTCGTGCCCAGAGTCGCTTGGCTTCAGTTTGATCTGATGGTTTATAGGCTTGGGTGCACCGCTCAAACCCACACACCTTTGCAATTAAATTACTTGAATGCTCTTTATTTATACATAATGACACCACAGTTTTATTTAGTCATTTCCAGCTTTTCATTTTCGGCAGTGTAAGGACGGGTCTTTTCCTTGACTCTTTATTTGGCTCTTTTCCTATAGTCCATCAAAAGCTAAAATAATTCCATGCATCACATGTAGGAAAAAGTGTTTATTTTATTTTTAGGAAAATTGATCACATACAGAATCATCAGCAACTTAAATTTTGCTTGAAATAAATACAAAAAATCCTAACTTTTATTAGTAACAATAATAAACACCCTTAACTAAGAACAAATTAAGAGGCCGTTTTAGTTCTTTACAGTCTATGTTTGCTGTTTATTTACCGAAATATGTGTTGCGGCCAAGTTGTTAAGGTTTTTAGGAGATAAAGAAAAGGAATCAATATCACTTGTAAGTGAATTTATCAGGGTAGAGAGATGGAAGAAGAGCGAATGTTTAATTGGTGAACATTTTGGATTCAGTATGTGGAGTAGGTAATGAGTTAGCTCTGGTAAGACGCGAGGCCACACTGAATGAGGTAAGTTCAGGGCTTTCAATGCGGAGAGTGTTAGAGGGTGTAATTCAGGGTATTTTAAAAGAGTATAAAGTTGGATTTAAGTCTGTAATGGTAGAGATTGCAAATCGTGAGGGAAGATTGGATGGTATCTGCGGCCACATTGCGGAAATTTGGAATTCTATATTCACTATTTTAGCGAAGAAAGTTTTACCACTGTTTGATGATAGAAAAATGAAATGTTCAACGAATTATGTTTCTCAAACTTTTTGATGAAAAATATCAGAATGTTTCATGTATGCAAAATGAGGATTTACGCCCATTCATCACCGTAATATTTTATAAGTCGCTCAGCGTTAGACGTCGGCTACGTAGACGTAGACAGGGTTCAAATCAGAAGCTCATTTCTATATAGTCAGCAGCTGGTGACCTCTCTCTCAGTCCCTTAATCATAATCGTCAAAACAATTAATAATTAGACGTACCTTTAGAAACAACGGTTTGTGATTATCACCATTCTCTGAAGATTAATTAAATAAACATAATTGAAGCCTTTTGTGGGGTCAAAAATAGTACTTTCAACTGTTCTCGAATTCAACACCGAGTAGGCTGATGTTTAAACACCATCTATCCATGTCGTCTCCGATTATGGTATGGATAGACAGTACCTATCCATAATGGCAATGATGACAATGAGTGATAACAATGGCAGTCACATAAAATGTATTTCAAATAAACAAAAATACTACCATGAAGATTTGCCATCCTCACTGATATCGGTTAACTACGAGCAAAATTTCTCATCAGGTCCCCTCTCGTCGGATTGTTACAAAATAATATGGTATATATCAGTGGTATAGTGAAAAGCTAAATTAGCTGAGCGCTATTAGCTACCTCAGCGATTTTCCTATTCTGAGATTTTTTGACAAAATAAGCCCACCACTTCCCACTTCTCACCATTAGCCTCTCACACTTCACCTTCCTTGTTAGGCTTCCTCTCTCCCTAATTTCCCCTCTCTCCACTCACCTTAACAAACTCCCATGGTCACCGTTAATGACACGCCAGAAACCATTTGTTTGGCTCTCTTTTTTCTGTGTCCCTTTCCTTCGCCGATGGTTCATACTCGGAGCCTCTCCCTGCCTATTCCTGTCACTTTTACTCACGGTCCGTCAGGAAGACCTTGCGGTACTGTTTTTAGGGAATTCCTTGTGCTCCTGGGGCAGACAAGACATTTGAAAATAATGCATTCCTGGAAGAGTCGCGGTTCTCATGAGCAACAGAGTAAAAGGAAAGGGACGACAGCAGGTAATAGCGGCGGAAAATCGAGCGAGATCCAGAATGCGGTCGAAACGCATTTTCCCCCTGTGTTTCACACCCTTCGTCCTCATGTACATACCTATGCTGCAGGTGGAGTAAACATAAAATCTTCAGATAGAGCAAAATATCTTGCCTTAAGGCTGGGACATAATCAACGTGTACGTGTGACGCGAGACGTTAACGGGACAACGGGAGACGGGGAAAGCAAGTCAGCGGTCACAATTGACGTTAACGCGGCCCAGAGTAACAATTGACTAACGCAGGCGCAGCTAAGAGATCAGGTGTAAACAAGTGTGGAAGTAAATACGTAAGTTGTCTTCGCCAAGAGCAATCTTCAACAGTTGGATGTATCTGCCGACAGATGGCTCCCATTCCCGGATTCTCAGGACTATTTTGATTGGTTTTCCGTGTACGGGACACGGGAAGAGATGAAAGTTGCCCATCTCTCGCGTGCACGTACTCCCCGTACACGTTGATTGTGTCCGTTCGCTATATTTTCCCATCAGCCATCTTTTCGCGTATTCCCGTTAACGGCTCACATTACACGTACACGTTGATTGTGTCCCAGCCTTTAACTTCTGGTATATCGTAGGGAAAACACACACATGACATATGCGGTACAGCATTACAGAAACTAGGTTTTGGTAAGCGTATAATAGGAAGGTCCTCGGATGGAAAAATGTAAAAGAGAGATTCTACTTCGCTCCGGTTAGGCCACACCTCGACTACTCCGCGAACACTTGGGACAATGGTCATAAAGACTTTGCCGAAAAAATTAATAAGCTACAAAGAAAAGCAGCATGCTTCGTTAAAAAGTGCTTCGAGCGTACATATAGTGTCTCACAACTTTTAGAGGGATTAAGGAGGGAGCCCCTAGAGAATCGGAGGCTACACGCTAGGCTTAGGTTGCTTGAGAAATTCAGAACTGGTGTGTTTCAGAGCGATAAAGAGAATATTATCATGACGTCTCACTACATCTCTAAGTCTGGCAGAAGAAATAAAATAAGAGGGATACGTTGCCGAACAGATAGATACAAAAAATCGTTCTTTACAGGCACAATAAGCGATTACAATAAACAAATTTTAAGCTATCCGGGACTAGCTATGGAGTTCCACTTTACGGAGTCACCCGCAACGCAAAAGGCGGATGATATTTTCTCTGAGAAAATTCGCGGCTTGCAATACAAACTGACCTCCTCTAAATATACTCCCATAATAGGTACACGTAACCATTTCATCTCCCAAAACCTTATCCCGTACATCTTTAAACGGTTGGCGTCGTAACAGCCCCTGCCACACACCCATGCGGCGGCTTGCAGGGTAATATGTAGATGTAGATTTTTTAGGCAGCTTCGAGGTGGGTTTACTCCACTGAGTGTATACACTGCCCTTCAATTTTCTGTAGTAAAACGTCCAAAAAATCAGTATTAAACGAATTGGAATTCCCTATTACTTCCTGCGAGTCTGCCAAATTATGTGCACCGAGCATTTCATTGTCACTTGAAAAGTGACAGAGATATCCAAACGGACTTTATTCCATCCAAAAGAAGGTTTAAGACTAAAATAAACGGATATATTGCAATTGATGTCATCAGCATTCGAAACAATTTGATCCCTTAATAGGGGTAGAATTGAATAGACATAAACTTGTGAGTGTGGAGTTCGTTAGTAAGTTAATTTGAAATCATTTGAATTTTTATAATAGGTTAAACCACAAAAGATGCGGAAATCACACGCGTTAATACAAAAATATCATAGGTAAAATGTTGAAATAATTTGGAGCTGTGCTTCCAAAAAATTCTTTATATAGGTATCTCAAAAATAAGCAATTGAATGCCCTCAGGATGTAGGAAGAAAAAAGCTGAAAGTTTTAAATCTTATAAGATCAGAATGATATCCAAGGAACGTTCTATGAAATTTGAGGGGCAGTTGTATCTAAGAACGGCAGCCGCTCAACTCTCTACTCTTCGCAAGCATTGAAGAATGACAGAGACTTTTATTCAGTTAAACTATTCGTTTCTTTTCATTCATTGTTTTCCAATAGCGCACATACATGGTCTTAAAGAAAAAACTTCCACGGGATAAAATTCCTACTGAAAATCACGGAATGAATCAGTTTCTGATGCGTCAACTGCTTCGGTCACCCCGCACGCAAGTGGAAATGTGCGGCTAATTAGACAAATTTCAAGCTATCCGGGACTAGCCACGGAGTTCCACTATTACGGAGTCACCCGCAATGCACATATGTGCGAATTTCCACAGAGATAAAACAATCCCGGTCAAGGTCAAGGCGGTTGATTTTTTCTCTGTGGAAATTCGCACATATGCGGCTAATTATATTGATAGCATTAATATGCTTATTGTTTGTGGGAGCTATCTACTTCTGAAATAGTTAAAGGAAAACCCGAGGCCGGCATCGGCTTATTTGTGACGAAAGGTGCCAAATATCCACAGTTTTGTGCCATTCGGCGGATAGAATCTGCACTTGAAGAGGGCAATGTCCTTGAACTCTCCCGGTCACATCTAACCACGCATCTGAATTCTTCTAATGGCTATCCACCGTCCAAGGATTCGATCCTAGACTATGAATTGAAATATGCCATGGATACTCAGGTGTTTTAAAGGCATGTATTTTAAAGGGGTGTCACATATTGTTGCGTCTTGATTTTCTTTCTACGTATTGTGCATTAGACAAGTAAGTCATTTTACGACGTGAGCGAACCTGTGAATCCCCTATAGGTACATAGTGGAAATGCGTTGAAAATTCCAATTATGAATGTAAATCAAGTATGTTCCGCTTGAATTCCGATTTCAGACATGGAGAAAAGGGAGCAGTATGAAAGAGAAGGATATGAACGTGGTAGGGAAGAAGGGAAGAGAGAATCCTCAGGACATGAACCTCCTCTCCATTCCAACAAAGGTCAGCAAGGTAGCCAAAGCTTGACGACTCATCTGAGGGGCAGGGGACTGCAATCGCTTTACTCGCCCAGAAAACTCAAGCATAGGTATTGCAAAACTTGGTGGCACTCAACAGTGGAGAATTAGAGGTCACTGAGAATTGGTCAACCGTTGATGAGTGGGCAAAGGTACCGAATGACTCCCGGCGGGACCCCTGAGAGAAAACTAAAAATCTTCCCACACCTCTCATAAGGTTGCCTCTGCCGCTCTCGTACCAGTGACATTCATAAATCCAGTGACTCACAATACCTTGAATCGGCATGAGCGTAAAGCAGGGTCCGCACTAGTTGTTTTTGTTACTTAAATTCGATGGTTCTGGGCTTAACTTTGGAAAATCCATTATTAAATCAATAATGAAAATGACTTAGTAACTTTTCACAGGTATTTTTATTCGTACGACCGGTTTCGTTGCATAGAAAACATCTTCAGGTCAATAGTCAGGTCACCTGAAGATGTTGCCTATGCAACGAAACCGGTCGTACAAATGAAAATACCTGTGAAAAGTCACTAAGTCATTTTCATTATTGATTGTTATTTGTTACATTTAATATGTTTTTATTTAGCTCGCTTTTCCCTGGATCCATGGTTCAATGGATCTATGGGTCTATGGATCCATGCGTTCATGTTTACTACTTCATTTTACCCTACATAGTCACAATTTCATTCAACGAAAATGTTCAACAAATCGAGTTAGATTAGTGGCAAAGTGTCCAACTTTCGTCCCGTAGATCAATCACATGCGTCGCATCGAGGCCAAGTTTTTTCAAGAAAACAGTAGCAGTTTTTTTTAGTCTCAGTTAATAAAATGTTTATAAAACAAGTTGTTGTTCGTAAAAATTTTATTAGCTAGGACTAGAAAGTAAAAAATAAATAAAATATGCCCCGGTGGCGGCGGGGTAAAGTCCTCGCCTGCTAAACCGAGGGTCGCGGGTTCGAGTCCCGCCTGAGTGGGTTTTTCACCACCCAGGGCATGGATGTATGTCAAGTTCTGTTGGTCCGGTCTCTGGAAAACCTGATGACAGGCTCAGCAGCCTATCGGGATTCCGAGGACATAAGGGCCAACAGAATCGTCCGGCAGAAAAAGAATAAAATAAAAAAAGATTTTTAAGCATGCTATTATAAAAAAATATTTTCTAAATCTAAAAATTGAAACATCTTCACAACGCACTAAAAAAGAAAATAATGATATTTTCCCGAGTGAATGAAAATTTAGCCTTGAACTGGATATAATTGAATTCAATTCAAGGAAATAAGCCACACAATGACAAGACCACAACGTAAAGCATGGGACGCGACCTCTTTTATATTTTACACCTTAACTTAAGTCCATTTAAAGATTTTCTAGAAATTGCATATTGAAGCTCTCCATTCTATTGAATACCAAAATCTTCATATGTAATAAATTTATGTTTATATAGAATATGAAAGAGATCTCCACGGTTTTCGTTGTTGTCTTGTCATTGTGTGGTCACTTTTCTTGAATTGAATTTAATTATTTCCAGTACTAGGCTAAATTTTCATTCACTCGAGGAAATATTATTCTTTCTTTTTTAGCGCGATGTTAAGATATTTCTGTTTTTAGATTTTTTTATATCTTTTTAGAAAAAAACAAGCTTAAAAATTCTTTTTAATTTTTTTATTTGCTTGAATAGGTATGATAAAAGAATTAGAGCGTGTGCAAAGGAGATCCGCTAGGTTTGTTAAAGGCCGTTATGATAATTGTATAAGTGTTACGAGTTTAATAGAAGAACTATGATGGGAATTACTATCAGAACGCAGGTTAAAATTTAGGGTAAACCTTTTAAGTAAATTCGAAACCGATTTGTTCACAGATGACGTTAGATATATATTCAGAACCCCTGCGTATTATGCTAGGTTTGATCATATTAACAAGATTAGAGAGATAGATGGTCGTACCGATAGATTTAAAATTTCATTTTTCCCGCGCACCATAAGAGAGAACAATAGGCAGCGTAGCAAAGGGATAGGTTGGTGAAATATAATTAGAGTAGTCTGTAGTGCATGATGCATGTAATAACAACCAATAATCCCTTTCTTATTATGTAGATGCTAACCATCTAGTTGCATGTGACCATATTATCTAGCATGTCTCCCTTAAATATCCTACTTGCATGTCAATAGTGCATGTTTGGTGATCTTCACCCCCTGCCACACACCCTCGTGGTGGCTCGCAGGGTATTACGTAGATGTAGATGTAGATGAGTGTGGAAATAAACATCTACTGAACTGAACTGAGCTTGCATCATGCCCTTCAATAGCGAGTGCCGCCAAGTATCGTTAAGGTAGTTGCAGCGAAATACCATTTCAATTATAAATCAAAAAAATTGATCTCATTTTCAAAGAAAAATATCTCACGCTTCTAAAAAATACCAAAATATCAACTTCTTACCGAACAACTTTCCGAGATTTTTGAGAAAAAATACCAGCCCTTTCATGTGGGAAATGGTATCTGCGTGTATGCAATCCAGAGAGACCTTATTTTAAAAATGAGGATTATCTAACACCTAGATCACGTTAAAAAATTAACCATGTGAAGTATGGATATTTTAGTCGACCATTTTTGAAAATGAATCATATTGTCACCGTAGTAATTTTTACAGATCACAAAAAAATCCGTTGTGAAGGAGTATTAAACTCCGCTTAAAAAATGAGTCAAATTAAATACTTATGAAGATACTACTGCATAATCAATTAGGATTTCAGTCACGTATATAATTGCACCATTAATAAATCTTATTTCTTAAAGCTGCTGAAATAAATCCTCTTTATCACTTCTTTACGTCTATATGCCATTGCGGTATCAAATTTACAGCTTGGCTACGATAATATTTCTCATTCGTAACTTTTAGTTCCTGATTTTCCCACGAGTGCGGTAATAAGTAGAATGACTGCACATGGTGGACAAAAAAATCCGTGTGTAATGGTTTAAAACATAAAATAGGTATTAATTTTTTTATTTGCTTGAGTAGGTATGATAAAAGAATTAGAGTGTGTGCAAAGGAGATCCGCTAGGTTTGTTAAAGGCCGTTATGATAATTGTATGATTGTATGACTGTCTCCATTACGACTAGGGAACTACGTCGCTCAAACCGTCTTTGGCCCGTAGGAGTCGGACTGATTTTGAACCACTATGCCTTCTCATACTCACACTCGGAGGCCGAACCCGGTCTCTCTTCGTGGAAAGCCAGCAAGATTGCTCATCCTCTCCCTTTTCACCATTCTAATGGGCTCACCCCATTCGCTACGTCATTCGCCCTTACAACACTCCGTCCCCCCCGGTACACAGAAGAGCAACCCAACCCATCCGCTAAAACCCCGACCGCGGCGTCTCTTGAGGCTCGGATGCCTTAACGTACGACCCCCGAGCTTCGCTCCTCTTTGTTCTTTGGGATCCATTAGCCACAGCAAGACCGGGAAATGCTTCCGTCCTCGAATAAATACCGCGGCAACGTGTGAGTGTGCGTGAGAGCGCCTTTTTTCTCAAATTCTTCGCCGCTCCGACCATCCAATTGGGGCACGGGTGAGTTGGGGGAGGGTTGGGGGGATGGAGAATGGGGGGGGAAGCGGGAGCGGGAAAGTGGAAAGGGAGGCAGGGGAAGAAAGGGGAGTTGTGGGTGGGGAAGGGATTGGTTTGGGGGTGAGGTGTCATTAGTGAGATAGAGACGGGAATGGACGAAGGCATTCGAATAAACATGTCCAAAGGACCCATTGCGCAGTATTCCCATTCGGCCAACAAATTAGTGAAAGGTTGAGAGGGTGTGCCGCGGCGGAGAAGGTGGGGGGAGTTTTTCATGGACCAGGGGAAGAGAGGGGAAGTAAATGGCCGTGATGCTGAGAATGCAAGGATCTGGTAATATCTAAGCTAACCAATCGCGACGTGCAGTTGTGGAATCGGGTTTTTGGAAGTTATAGTTGGTGAGGTTTCACTGCACCGTCTAAACTGACATCACTTTTAAATGAATTTCGGAGGATCGGGTTGGTGAGAGGGATCGGATTGGTGAGGGGGATCGGATTGTTGAGGGGGATCGGGTTGGTGAGGTGGCTAGAGACATCACTTTTAAATGAATTTTGGAGGATCGGGTTGGTGAGAGGGATCGGATTGGTGAGGGGGATCGGATTGATGAGGGGGATCGGGTTGGTGAGGTGGCTAGAGTACTGGCTAACCATACGGGCGGCCAGGGTTCAAATCCCTGCAGAGGAGGATGTTGTTTCTCAGAGGAAACCAGATCCCTACTCGAGTGTCTTGAAGAGGGCACTTCAAGTAGAGTACTCCGTCTGTCGGATGAGACGTTAAACCGTGGTCCCCTTGGCGCCTTTCGTCAGAGCAGGCTAATGCCGACGCGGGGTTTCTATCCACCCTTCCTCCCATTCCTGTTCCCTGTGGCGCAAATTACCTTAGCTGTCGGTCGACTCCCCAAAATCCAATCCAACTACCAATTAGTTGGTGATTTGAAAAATATGGAAAAACTCTTAAGGCTACCATTTTGTTAAAACCTATACAAATAATTAAGTTGCTCCTGGAAAGCTTCTACGCATATCAATTTGATGTGCACAAACAGTAAAACTTGAATTTAGCGAACACTCACGGTTTCGCTGAAGTGTGGTCGTTGAGAGGAGTGGTCGCTTGATAGGAGTGGTCGTTAAGAGGGATTTCACTGTACTATTTCTTTCTGTCACTGTCCACAGATACACAACGATGGTGGCTGGGGGAGTGGGTGATGAACAGCGATGTGGATGTTGGGTTCCTCCACCCACATCTGTACCTCTGTATGAATACGTGGACAGTGAAAGGAAGAAGTTGTCTATGTAGTCCTAGTCTACTAGGGGATCGGGTTGGTGTGGTGGCTAGAGTACTGGCTAACCATACGGACGGCCAGGCTTCAAATCCCGGCAGAGGAGGATGTTTTTCAGAGTAAATCCGATCCCACCTTGAGTGTCTTGTAGAGGGCACTTCATGTACAGTACTCCGTCTGTCGGATGCCGTAATGCCGACGCCGGGTTTCTATCCACCCTTCCTCCCTCACATATTCCTTTTGGCGCAAATGACCTTAGCTGTCGGTCGCCTCCCCAAATATCCAATCCACTCCTAAAGGAATTTCTTTAAAATATTTAAGCTTACCATGGCATGTGGTACTGTGTATTCAATACTTTGTAGCATACCCATAGTGTGGTGCGTGCTGGTGACAGTAAATTTCTACACTGCAATGCATGTTGGTGATAAGACACCCCCTGCCAAACACCCTTAAGGTGGCTTGCGGGTTATTAAGCAGATGTAAATGTACTTAGGCATTTAATTTAAATGTTAACTATTATTTTATAGACATATTTACATTTATAATGACATGCCTTTGTACTGAAACGTATTTCTGAACTATACTATTCAAAATCTACGATTTTCCTCATTTCTCATACCTGATTAACAAATTTTTTCTATTGAAGCTTTTATAAAACGCTGGAATGAAAAAAAGTAAGGATTTTCTGAGAAGGTAATTCTTAGCTCAATAAATAAGATTGGGGGAACAAGAAGGCAAGCTAATTGTGATGATACTGAGGATCCAAGATTTAAGTACAAAATTAGTGTACTTTACATCTTCGCACTACTCTGTGAGCCACCACAGGGGGCATGTGGAAGGTGAATAAGGGAAATAGACATGCCGAGTAAATACTGAATGTTTTTCCATTTCTCGGGTTGTCTCAAAACCAGCCTACGCGATGGAAACCCGAGAAATGGAGAAGCATTCATCTGAGCGTCGAGGAAACTTACGATGGAATTCCGAGTTAATGTTGTTAATACGGTTATTTTTTCAAGAACTAAGGAAATAGCCGCACAGAAACTATAACGGAGTAACCCGCTTGTGATTACACAATTATGTGCAATTCACAGACAACTTGCTCCTTAAAGCCTCCATGAGTATCGCAGTGGAAGAGGACGCCTGGGTAGCTAAATTCTTCAGAGCACTTGGCGCGATATCGAGGGATCTGGGTTCGATTCACAGTCCAGGTGACTGATTTTTCTACTGTGAAGTTGACATAATTATTAATAAGGGAGAAAAGTGCCCCTGAAGTCCGTATTTCCTGAAATTTCTCGGTAGATTACATCATCGTCTGCAAACAATCTATTTTTGTGGCTAACTGTTGACTTAATGTCGTTCATATAAAATATGGAATAACAGGGCGCCGAATACACTCCCTATTGCTTCGTGTGGTTGGTGTGTTCCTTTCTTGAGAAGCGTACTGCAATTAATTCACTAATGTAAGGTCAAGTTTGAGCCTCCAGGAAAAATATAATTCGCGGATTCCACGTAAAATTTATGCTCACTACCAGTTTCGTAACGGAGTTACATCTTCAGGTGGATGAAGATGAGAGCCGCTTAGAAAACCACGGAGAGATTCTGAAGCTACTCCACTCAAGACCCGAGTTCATATTTTTAATGCCTGATATCGCCTATATAAATATGGAATACCAAAGCGCCAATTTTACTCTTTTGTGGAACGCTGGCTGTCTCTCTCGCCATATCGGAACTAACGCGGTCGATAACTAATTTTTGGTTGTGATCAGTTTAAATTTAATAGAAGAACTAGGATGGGAATTACTATCAGAACGTAGGTTAAACCTTTTAAGTAAATTCTAAACCGATGTGTTCACAGGTGACGTTAGATATATATTAAGAACCCCGGCGTATTATGCTAGGTTTGATCAGATTAACAAGATTAGAGAGATAGATTGTCGTACCGATAGATTTAAAATGTCATTTTTCCCGCGTACTATAAGAGAGAACAATAGACAGCTTAGCAAAGGGATAGGTAGGTGAAATATAGTTAGAGTAGTCTGTAGTGCATGATGCATGTAATAACAACCAATAATCCCTTTCTTATTATGTAGAGACCAACCACCTAGCTGTATGTAACCCTGTTCTCTAGCATGTCTCCCTTAAATATCCTAGTTTCATGGCAATAGTGCATGTTTGGTGATCTTCACCCCCTGCCACACACCCTCGTGATGGCTCACAGGGTATTACGTAGATGTAGATGTAGATATAAATATGGAATACCAAAGCGCCAAATTTACTCCTTTGTGGAACGCTGGCTGTCACTCTAGCCATATCGGAACTAACGCGGTCGATAACTACTTTTTGGTTGTGATCAGTTTGAAATTGACATATTCAATTCTCAATGTTTTCGATAAGCACAAGTGCTTACCATTAGAATATTATTTTTTGCGACGAACTTTGTAAAATGCGATTTTTCAACCCAAGAGTGACACTTCAAGTTGCTTTCTCGCTTCACTGGATTTTGGGATACCGTGTAGGAAGAGTCAGAAGAGCTGGGTGTCGTAAAATCTGTATTTCCAGTAGCCGTTCTGACTGCTGCGGAAGAAGTGTCAATTTATTAACACACTAAGATATTTCCAGCAACTATTTGCTCGAGATTCTTCAATGATAGCGTTGTTAACAATACGGTCTGGTATAAGAAGTAACATCAGGCGTCACTTTGTGAAAATTTGTTATGTTCATGATGAACAATAAAACTTTTTCTATTTTCACACCTTTTTTATTATTCACCTAGTGAATATGAATGCTGAATAATGAATACATACATACCCATCACGCCGTTCCCTTCCGGGGTAAGCACAGTCAAAATGTTTCACTTATTAATACATAATGGTACACTTAACTCTGCTTTAATAATTTCCTCCATACTGACCTATCCTTGCAAACCTCTTTTGCCTAATTTACCTCCATACACTGTTTCATACACGCCCTCCTGTTTTTAAAACTCCTAATATTCCTCCTCCTAAGAATTTCCTCAACCACATTCAACCACAACTTTCTCAGCCTACCTCTACTTCTCGCACCATTCATTCTACTCTCATATATCTGTTTCGTTATTCGACTCTCATCCACTCTCTCAACATGGCCAAACCAACGAAGCACACTCCTTTCATACACGTCCATTACTGGAGCATTTAACCCACATTCATTCATGAACCACTCATTCCTGACCCTATCCATCCTACTTTTGCCGCAAATACTCCACAGATAACTCATACCCACGGCGTTTAGTCTACTCTTATGTCCATCCTGACATACCCATGTTTCACTACCATATAGCAAAGTGGGAAGAAGTACACTTTTGTACACGGCAATTTTCGCTTCCTTAGACAAGCACTCATTCCTTGATATGCTCCACATGCTACCTACCACTTTCCTTCCAGCATTTGCACATCTCTTTATCTCCTCATCTATTCTTCCATCTTTCGCATACATCTTACCTAAGTACACAAAATCATCCACCTGTTCAATTACTTCACCATTCGCCCTCATCACACAGTTATTCTCCCCATTCTCCTTATCAAAAACTACTACTTTAGTCTTGCACGCATTTACCTTCAATTCCATTCTCTCCGTTGATTCACAGAACTTATCTAGGAGCTTCTGTAATCCCTGTTGACTGTCTGAGATCAAAACAGCATTATCCGCATAGAGAAGAACTCGGACGTTTACATTCCCAATCAAAACACCGTCGTTTTAAATACATGCGTCTCTAACACATTTATCCATAAATACATTAAACAGCCATGGAGACATTACGCATCTTTGCTTTACACCCCGATTTATTACAAACCAATCACTCAGAACCCCGTTAACTCTTACTGAATAATAAAAAAGGGTAAAAATAGTAAATGTTTTATTGCTCATCATGAACACAAGGTCTGGTAATTCCCTAGGTCTTATTTGTTTCCATTTTATAAAATTATAGTGTCGCTTGCCATTTCTAATCTTGAGGTTCTTTACCTTCGGATAACGACTTGTTAATTATGATTACTAGAAATAAACCGACGTGTCTGGCTAACTCTATTTAGCTCCCCAATCGAAAAGAGTAGCCGTGGAATGGAGTTTTTCAGATACTTTAGTACCGGAGGCTATAAATAAAGACCTCAACACTGAGACAGCTGCAGCATAGAAACACTTGACGCAAGGCTCGTACCGACGAGCTTTGATTTTTAGATCGTCGCGCCATCAACCTGCCTCACGTTGTTGCCTATGGTAATGACAGAGGAATAACAAAATATGTTCTGTTCCATATCTTACAGCCATATTCTAGCAGGAAACTAGGAAAAAAGAAGAAAATACGTTTGTGAGATCGAATGAAGTCTTTTCCGATTTCTCACCATGCCAGAAAATTAGCTGCTGCAAACATTTCAACGGCTATTTCTACGATACATAATGTCGACAATACTTATGTAGTCGACAATCAGCCGTAAAGACGACAGCAGAGGTATCTGCCGCTTTCCTTGCCTCGAGAAGGCTTCATCAGCATTATTCACCGGTAAAAAACACCAACTAATGCTTAAACGCTGACATCGACAAATACTCGAAAGAATCAAAAAGTCATTTCAGATCAACAAGAATCGGGGATCCAAGGATAGTACTCAAGACTAACACCCTAAGTATCGCCGCCAGTTAATATCTACATATCGCTGAAAATTTTAATAATTAAATTTGTCCACTGTATGATAGAAATCTGGATCACTATTGAAGTAACTATTTCCACGGTTATTGCCACAAATAATGTGAGCACATCATAGCTGCACGTCAAAATACCTAACCCGATTTGTTCATGCGAGAATTTTGAATGAAACCTGAAACATTTTATTGAATATCAAAATATAAAGACCATGACATATCGAGAAATGAGGATTAGTTAGAGAGTAAAGCCTCTGTGAACGTTAAAGATTAGGAAAAAAGTCAAGAGTACATTATTTGTTATCATTGTATTAAGCGTGGATTAACAAGAAAGTTGACAAATAAATTTCAGTAGGCGTGGGGTGAGTATGAGACAATATCAGATGGGGAGAAAGAGGCGAGGTTCAGGGACATACAAGGAGCACTGCGGGAAAGAACATGAAAGACAGCTGGTGGGGATGGAAAGGGTTTTCATAAGGCTCTCTCACAAAGGGAACTTGGTGATGTAGGGTGATAGCGTTGAAAGAATGACACTGCAAGGGTCTGACTGCGCCGAACACGAACAGCAGGTAAAAACTGAGCTCAATTCCGACGGAAAAGGCTTTGGAGTCATACGCTTCTTGGGTTCCGACTTCATTTCGTGGAGGTTGAAAGGGTTATGTGACCTGTCGCGATAATTCGATGCGATAGTGGGCCAGAAAAGAAATGATGGAACGCGAAGTGCCTGAATGCTTTGATCTCCTCCAAGTCTTTCGGAAAATTTGTATTTTTTTAAATTTAAAAATGCACTTTGAACTCGCTCCGTATCACTGTTTTTACATAATTTCTTAACACAGCATTTTTGATCGTCTATGATTCAAATTTAATTTACAAGAACTGACGAAACGGAATAAAAATAACATTTCACATGTGATGGGATATTTTAAAATGTACTTTAAACTCGTTCTAAATCCCTATTCAACCAAATTTTTTAACTAAATCATCATAAAAGTTTTGATCGTCTTTGATTTTGCATTCCAATTTAATTCACAAGATTTGGCGAAACGGAAATAAAATAACATCACATATACTATAATTCGTTGTCTCGGGCGTGACTTCATGGAATCGACTTAACATAGTGAAAAGTAAAGAAAACTTTGTAATTCCACATAAATATTTAATGTACGACCTAGATTTCGACGTGGCACGTCATCATCTGGTGACGTGCCACAGATGTCACCATCGTGACCAGAGGCACGTCATCATCGTGACCAGATGATGACGTGCCACGTCGAAACCTAGGTCGTACATTAAATATTTATGTGGAATTACAAAGTTTTCTTTACTTTTCATAATATCACATATGCTATGGGAGATTGAAAAATGTACTTTCACCTTGCTTCACATTACTGGTCAGCAATATTTCTTTCAAAAAAGTCATCATGGAATATTTGATCGCCTTTGATTATGCATCCAAATTTATTTTACGAGAACGGACGAAACGGAATTAAAATAGCAGAAAATATGCTATAGGAGGCTTAAAAATTTACTTTTAACTCAATCCACATCCTTATTCAACAAAATTTCCTTCAAAAATCATTATAATACATATACGCCCGCATACATTTGATCGTCATTGATTTAGCATTCAAATTCAATTCACAAGACCAGACGAAACGGAATTTAAATAGCATTACTTATGCTATGGGAGGTTATTCAATAATTTTTACTGTTGAGATGATTCTAATATTAAGTAAAATATACCGAGCATGGAGAAGTTATACCCAAACTGCATCATGTGCATCTCTTCTTGAGACAGAACTCATTTCTGGAAGGACGCTTCCCTTTCAGCTAAAGCTCATCATGTAAAAAAAGTTCAGCCGTTGAGTTAAAAAAGCCTAAGAGGAAACCCAGATGTCCACTACTCTAGCAATAAAAGGCTACTTAGCAGGGGAAGGGTGCAAGGGTGTCTCTATCACCTGTCCTACTTTCGGGAGGAATCGAAGAAGTGCCTTGACCTTCGATCCTCAATGCATAACGTTGACCCGAAGTGGTCGAAGCCGCGGCCTGGGAAGGTGGGAAAAATGGCAGATGTGCCGCGGAGAAAGATTGGAAAACTTACCGACGTATCTTAATCTTACCTGTCAAGCAACGGGTTGAGAGCCAAGACGTTCTTTTCGTTTCCAGAACAGCTGCAGAGGATTTGCATTGCAATAAATTTTCGATTCGGTTTCAATTAAATTAAATGGAGGGGTCGAAGAACACGAAAGTTGGATGCAGTTTTACTGACTGATTGCCGCAATGATATCTGGGCTACTTCCCATGTCACCCGGTTTCGACGAAGCGGAGACTTGATTACCTCACATCATATGCATATTTTTTTGATTTTCCACAAATGTGAGAACATAGTGAGTGTAATAATAGCAGTTTTATTTGCGGATATATATTACAATCACGATAGTCGTATCCATTTCTGCGATTTGAACATGGGTAATGAGCGATTTGATTGGATTTGATATTCCATGTAATTTTGAATCTACGGAGGTCCACAAACTCGACACATATTTCATGAAAATTGCAAATTTTATATCGTCTCCGGTGACAGAAAAAGTTAATCGACGAGAGAAAATATAACTAAACAATCCAAGCGCTTTTATGCCAGAATTATTGTTTGGGAGTACAAACTGATTGCAGTACATCACTGACTCATTTAAATATATCTAGATTGCTCCATAAAAAGAGTTGTACATTGTCCAAGATAATAGCGGAGTTGGCGGTTAGAAATGTTGCCAATTAGTAGAAAAGCGCAATTCCGTTAGAACAGAGTAGAAGAGAAAGTTAAATTTACAATTCCGGGAGAAGTGTGTCCCTTGGGAACATGTATGATTGTAAATACATATCTTTAGAGTAAAACCAATATTACAATAGCAAGATATACAATATTGTGTGTTAATATCACAGAATGCGACATTATATTTAACAAAAGGGCAAAATTATAATTATACATATGATTTTGTACTGTGTAGCACAATATTGAGTTCACTTGAAGTAATATTTCATGATATATATTTTTTGTTCGGGGAAAAGAATCATATGACCAAAGTGATGGCCACTGTTTAAATTGTATGTCATTGAATTTTTTAAATTTTCTTTCATTTATGAGCAAAGTAGGTATTTTTCAGTTGTGCTATTATCTTGGTCGAATTCCAGAAGTATTTCTTCGGTAAGAAATGGTAATGATAGCTTAGATGGGGTGATTACATTGGAACAAAACATTTTCAGACACAAAATACAAGAAAATGAGAGAATTTGTGAGCGAAGCATAGGATGAAATGCTGCGAATCTTGGCGGTACAATGAAATAGTAGGAGCGAAGGTAAGAGGCTGAGAAGTGGAAACAAAACGATGAGGAAATTCCACTTTCTCAGGCGAGATATTGTAGAACAGCATTTTTTAATGATACACAAAAGATATCGTACTGTCTACCTTTAATTACAAACTCGTACTACACGTGTTTGGACTGTCTTGCAGTCATCATCAGGTACGACTATGATGACTGCAAGACAGTCGAAACACGAGTAGTGAAAGTTTTGTAATAAAAGGTAGACAGTACGATATCTTTTGTGCATAATTGGAAACGATGAGGAGTATGAAATGAGTGGGCTGGGGATAGAAGAGAAAGGTTTCATAAAGCGGTACATTGGAGTGATTCTATTGGAGGCATTGAAAAAGTGGTTAGAGAAGCTAATTTTAATGAAGCAGGATATTAAAGCCTGACAGAGGGATAACTAAACGTAACCGACAAATGAGATGAAAAAGATGAGTTAATGTATTCAATGTACATGAAGTTATGAGGTGTGACGAGTTAAAGGAAAGAAATAGGGCTTTAAGCGATCGATACACGAGGGAGTCCTTAAAATAAGTAATATAATTTCAAATCATAATCCCATATTAATTTTTGATTCTACCTTCAAGGCTTAGGGAGTGATGTATCACGATACCGACATAACGAAGGGTTCAGCCCCCGAAATAGCGGAAAGGCTAGTGATTTGAATTAAATATGAGATAGGCTGTATAATTCAGAACTGGCTGTCATGGTAGTATAAGAATTCATAGAGAATTTTACGGAAATGCCCTCTGGAAATAGGAGAATTTAAATTCCATTACGAGTAATTGACTAAGTTGGAGTAGCCTCATTGGAAACTTTGTCGATTCGATATTGAATTGGTACATCCAAAACAATGTAAATCCGTATGGGTTCCTGAAAAATTGAAAATTGAAAAAGAGGGATTCTTCGATAACCATTATTCAAAATTAGAAGTGATTTCTGCAGAGAAAACATTGAAAGACGCTGATAATTCATGGCACCACACAATAAACTACAAATGACCTTTCGGAATAAAGAGTAAGACTAGATTGGAATATAGTAAATAATAATGATAATAATTTATTTAACACATACAGGTACCCCAATTACATGTGTTATAATAAAAATACAATAAAATAAATAAATACGTGCATGAATCAATCAGGACAAAAAACAACTGTTTAGGTTCTATTAAAAATACGAACATTTTCTTTTTTAGGGACACTAAAGGGTCAGAAATGAAATCAGCATCATTATAATTATTCAAAAATTCATTAGCCGTGCGCATAATCCTAGTTAGCGGTTCATATTGACAGACATCCACCTGACTAAAGTGGCATCTGAAGAGTGGAGTGTGCTTAGTCCTCCTTGGAGGCGTATTCAGGTTGATTAAGCCAAGTAGATGGCTGGAATCCACATCACCCAACATAATTTTACGCAGGAAGATTGCATCTGAAACCCTTCTTCTGACTCCAAGTGGAGTGAGCGTAAAAAACTTACATAACTTGGGGTATTCGGATGCTGTATGGACAGGACCATTATCCAGAGAACACAGCCATTTCACAAATCGCATCTGTATTTTTTCAAGTTTCCTCTATAACGTGACATGGTGTGGATTCCAGATCATACTACCGTATTCTAAAACAGGTCGGACGATCGTACAGTATGCTCGCACAACAGATTTAGTAGAAAATTGAGAATGCAATTTCGTTTTAAAAATCCCATAAGGCGATAAGCTTTCGAACATATTGACTGGACATGCGGTTTAAAGGAAAGTTTGCTATTTAAAGTGATTCCTAAGTCCGTAATTGAGGTACCAAGATCAAGAGGAACACCATTTAAGTGATAGTCATAACGAATAAAATTCTTCCTCAAAGTAAAGGTGATAATTTTACATTTAGTTAAATCAGGATATAAATTCCATTCAACACACCAGTTAAAAAATGTATCCAAGTAATTTTGTAAAATAACACACTCGTTAAGAGATGTGACCCTGGTTGATATCTTACAGTTATCTACATATAAAAGACATTCCAATTTCAAACAGCCAGGCAAGTCATTAATAAATATATCAAAAAGCAGGGGCCCTAAAATTGACCCCTGAGGGACACCAGACGTAACTATTACAGGTGAAGACAGGCAACTTTCAACAGCCACAGTTTGGGACCTGTTACTTAAGTAGGACTGAAAAAGTTTAAGCAAGTTACCACCAATTCCAAAACACCTAAGTTTACATAAAACATAAACATGGTCTACCTTGTCGAAGGCTTTAGCAAAATCAATACATACTGAGTCCATCTGACAACCCATTCCAATCGAGAGGGCCACTGAGTTAACATGTACAGCTAAGTTGGTAGAAGTCGATCGGCAAGGACGAAAACCATGTTGTTATTCAGAGAAGTTTCCCTTACAGTTTGACAGAACTTTGTCACTGAGAATCTTCTCGAAAACATTCGAAAATGTCGGTAAAATGGATATCGGCCTATAATTACTTACATTACATTTGTCTCCAGTCTTAAGCACTGGCACAATAATTGCATTTTTCCACATTGGAGGAAAAGTATGATGCTTTAAGATTTTATTAAAAAATATTAACAAAGGAAAACTCAATTTTTTTGCACAGGTTTTCACGATAGCAATCGGTATTCGGTCGTTGCCGGGGGAAACACTATGTTTCATCCCCATTAGTGTCTTAAGAATTTCCACCCTAGAAATGATATATTAGACAGAACATCCAGGATATAGATAGGAAAAGAAGATATAATGTTGTCTACGATATTCTGGCTGGAAGGCTTGGGCGCATTGAACACACTGGAAAAGTTCTCAAAAAAAGATTACAGATGTTCTCATCATTATTAGCTATACGCCCATCTAAGAATACAGATGAAGGTAGGCGCCTACAACCTCTTTTCCTACGTAAGTAACGCCAAAGAAGCTTAGGTCCTTCCATTAAGGACTCATCGATATCATTAAGATAAGACTTAAATTTGGAAACTTGCAGTCTCTTAAAGGTAGCCCGAAAATTTGAGAACTCAGCATAGTCACACTGCATTTTTGAGCGTTCCCAACGGCGAAAAGCCCTGCTCTTAGATTTTAGGTCAGCAACTAACTCACCGTCAAACCACACGGGGTATTTTAATGGATTTACTTGAAGTATGAGAACGCAATCAGAAATACAGCCATCAATTAAAGAGTAAAACATTTCGCAACATTCGTCCACAGAAGGAGCGCTGTCAAGGATAATCCATGGGCATCGATCTAGGGTTGATTTAAAGTTTAATATGCCCAAGTGCTTCCAATTCAGTTGGGGCCTTTTGGACTTCTTCTGACACCGGATCAGCTGACATTTGACATTTAAAAGTATAGGGGCATGATCCGACGAAAGATCTAAACAAAGGCCAACGTTAGACACTTTTGCGTCACACACACCCAACCTGCCGTTTGCTTGAAAGGCAAGATCTAGAAAGCTTTGACCACAAGTAGGAAAATCAATTAATTGTTTGAAGTTAAACTCATTCACCCAGCCATTAACGGTATCTATATGGTCACCTTTCAAACTTCCATTTCGAGACGAAGGACGGACAATGTTAATGATAGGATCCTTGGCCCAAGACACTTCACATAAGTTAAAATCCACCAAAATCAAGAGGGAGTCACGCTCAGAAAGATCACCCTGCAGCAACTCCAGGGAGGAATGCGGAGCATCAAGGTCACCATGTGATATTGGTGGAGGCAGGTAAACACATGCAATGAGAAGTCTTAGGAGTGGCGTGATCCTCAAAGATAGTTCAACCACGACGATTTCACAGAGACTCTCAAGGTCTTCTCGACGTCGAGCAGGGATGGTACCAGCAACTGCAATGAGGACCCCTCCACCTTTTTTACGTTCACGACCAAGAACACTATTTTTGTCCCGACGAAAAACGTTATAGCTGTCACTTTCACTGAGCATTTCACTATCCAAACTGTGTGGCCGTATCCATGTTTCCGAAATGCAAATTACATCAGCGACATTCGATGCTGGGCCAGAAAATTCCATATTAAAGTCACTGAATTTCTTACCACCGATTGATCGAGCATTTTAGTAGTAAATACTAAGATTTTCCGGAGCAGGATATTGTTCAATGACGCCAGAAGTGCTCAAACAAAGTAATATGAGGAAGAAGACACTCGCAGGGACGCGGATTACCCGCGACGAGACCGAGAGACCGACTGCCGAGGAACGTAACGGACTGACGTCACTGCACACCAGCATAAAGGCTGATAAGCGTAGGTTACAGGACACCATGCAATTTTCAGCAACAATTTGCCGGCTCATGACGAATTCCACACTGCACATATTAATTTTCAGTCGCCGTGCAGCAGAAAGACATAGCTGAAACGCCTGGACACAGGCAAGTACACGGATCACTGAGAGATCGGACCCTTTCCAATTCATCATCACGAAATAGTGATAAGTCACGAAGGATATCACACAATGTTAACGTTAGCTCAGATACTTGAACTTAGACACCCAACGTGTCCACGTAACCGGGGCCGAAGTCGATAGCGCAGGATTCCCTTCGCGCCAGCAAGCTCAGACTCGTCACAGTTGGTCGCACACGGGAGCACAGTCTCACACACAGCCTCACTGTATGGACGCAATTTCTTCTTGACTGTTTTTCATCTCATCAAAGTCACGCCAAAATGGAGGATACTTGTTTACGGTAGGATATTCGCCAATTTGGTGTTGCTAGATCTCGGTCACCTGAAATTAACACTATTGTCTTTCTAATCCTCATATTTTCTTCATTGAATTTTTCACAGAAAGCCAGGAACCATCGCGGGAAAAGCCGTCTCGGAGCCAGAGACGTAGGAACATCACCTTCTCCCTTTGTTCGGCCATTGCGTTGACCAGCTAGGAGCCCCACATCCGAGGAAACTCTGAGATGGATCGAAAAACTGCTTTGATTTTGATCAGACAGTATTCGAGAGTTTCGGAAAAACGTCACTTTCACCAGGATTAGTTCATATTCGACACATATCTCACAACGAAAACCCTGATCTAAAATGTAATACACATCGCAAATACCTCATCACGAACACACGACAATCTTCTCATCATCGTGGTGCTGAGATATGAAATGATTCTACATCTACATGCTACCCTGCGAGTCGCCGCATGGGCGTGTGGCAGGGGGCGTTAGGACACCAGCCGTGTAAGAATGTAAGGGATAATAATAAGCTTTGGGAAGTGAAATGGTGACGTGTATCATTGCATTTAGTATTTAGTATCACGGTATTTAGTGGATCTCAGTTTTAATTGTGGTCCCTTAATCCTTAATCCCTCTGAATCCCCACCTTAATCCCTCTGGTAGTTGTGAGACACTATATGTTCGTTCGTAGGAGTTTTTAACGAAGCGTGCAGCTTTTGTTTGTATTTTATTAATATTTTTGGTCAAATCTTTATAACCAGGGTCCAAAATTCTCATGGCATATTCGAGACGTGGCCTAGACTGAGCGAAGTAGCAACTCCCATTTACTTTTTCATCCGAGTGCCGATTGCCGTAGAACAACAGACCATAAGATAGGATTGGATTGCGGACAGGAAAAAAATGTTTAAGAAGTTGGTATACGAGGACTGAAAAGGAGAGGCAATTGGAAGAGTTAAGACGGTAAATCAGATACATAACAAATGTCACGCAACGTGATTGTGTACTGAAGTCTATCTTAGATAGAAGAATATTATGTGAGCGGGGAAAGGAAGGAATGAAAATTTGTTCTGAGCTGAAAAAATGCTAAAAGGTGAAAAAAGTAGCAGGGAAAGAGGACTTTACACGGTATTTACAAGGTACATTTTATTGTAACAAGGAATGTTTCATAGATAGAACAAGAAAATGAATGGAATTGGAGCAGGTTCAATTTCCCGTTCAGTCATTCAGATGAGCATACAATTTGCCGCTTTAGACGGTACAATTTTCCTCATGAATAAGCTCGCACATTCGTTTGTACAGCAAAATTTCTTATGTAAAGTGGCCTTTTTGGCTGATTATTGGAGTAGATCTGATCCATATTTACTAATTCCATCCTGTTGGACTTTAGAACATGAAATAACAAGATTCATAGAAAGGGGATCGCGGAAAGTAGTGAATGTGTTTTATACCCTAAAAGTGTTGCATGTAAAGCCCATTTTTGAGGGCCACATGATACCGCGCCAAAGATACTTCTCATATAAGATTCCAGGCTTTCCCGACGAGTGCTTAGAATGTAAAGCTCTCGGGTCTCCAACCGGGTGATAGTAGTTTGTGGTACCGAAGTTTTGATGGCGTAGTCTGCCATCGTCCTCAGGGTGAATTCAGCCTGAGGACGACGGCAGACTACGCCATCAAAACGTCGGTACCACAAACTACCACCACCCGGTTGGAAACCCAAAGCTTTACATCCGATGCTTGTCATCACAAACACTTCCTGGAACGTCAAACCAACTATAGTACCAAAGTAAAATTCTACAGGCATGAGTTATTCCTCCTCCCATCCTTCCATCCCCAATACTCGTATTACTGGATAGGGTGTCAAAAAAAGGACGGCCGTTAACTCATCCGACGGACACATGCCGCGAAAAACCGTAAAAAAACACGACAAAAAATACGTAAAAACAGCCACCAGGCATGCAAATGAGTCGCTTGAGACTTCAGCCGGGGAACGCATGCAGCAGAATTTTTGCAGGAAGCGGCGGGGGTAGAAAAGGGGAAGCATGGAAATTTGAGACGGGAATGCGAGGCGTGGGCGACACAGGAGGAGAAGACCTTGTTTCGCTGAGGGGCCACACCTCTTGTGAGTCGGCCGGCAAATTCCACGGAGAGACGAACCCCTCGGAGCGTGAAACCAAAAGAATTTAATGAATTTACAAGGAAAGGGGCGAAAAGGAAGATAGGATGGGAGTATTAGGGGAGGGAGGGGATGGAGGACCCTGGAATATGGCCATCAGGGTAATGAGGGCGGGAAACGACAGCCCGTGGGGACAAGAATGTCATCGCCGGGAAGGTGAACGTGAAATTACCCTGCTTGTGGAAGATGATCGTCAAGCGGTTGAGATGTAAATGCAGCGTGAATTGAAGAAGCTGACAACCGTGAATAACATTCCGGGACGAGAATGCGGCTGGAAAATTTTTTCCGGGGTTGTTGTACATATGCGGTCTTGAGAAATGATGATGGAGGTATTACCTCTGTGGTTTTTCTTGTCGCGCATTCCTTACGAAAAGGGGCTCGCCCGAGGCTATCAGTTACGACAGACGTGTTAATGTTCAATGCAAAAGCTGTTTATTTTGGAATCCATCACGATTTTGCTGTAGCGTCATTAAAAAAATCCACTATTGGGTCTATTTTAAAAATGGCTCCATATAAATTATCAGATTTTATTCGAATATTGTGTTTTTTAAGTATTCTACCGGTTAAGGTAGGTTTGTTGAATGTCAAAGAATCTCATCCCGGTTTTCTACACTTTCAGGGGCCTATCTCGCTCTAGTACATCCTTTTTCGTCTCAGCGTACAACCTACCCTTTTTCATACTGCCCATGAAACCTATTCTCTTTCTCCCTCTTCCCCGCTTGCCCAACATTCTTCCCCCTATCACACTCTTGAGAAACCCATCGCCCCAATCACATCCTCCAGCCACCTACTCTGCCGGTCTCGAATTTGATTGAGAAGTTTCCATTTCTCGCCCATCATCTCGATCGCTTCCTCGCTAGTCTTCCTCTCCGTCCACCTCACTTTCTCCACCATTCTCCATACCCACATCTCAAATGCCTGCGGCCTATTCTCGTCCTCCTTTCTGAGGGTCCACGTTTCGGCACCACACAACGTTACGCTTCATAGTAAGCTCTTCACCAGCCTCATCTTCACATTCTTACCCAAGGTCCCGGTCATCAACTCCCATCTATTACTAATCGCCCCCTTGGCTAGCGCTATTCTCTTCCGTATGTCTTTGGTACTATGCCTGTTTTCTTCGAGCGTACTTCCCAAGTTATTTAAATCCTTTACCTGCTCGGGTTAGTGTTCTCCAACTTTAATGACCAGCCTCACTTTTTTGTCCTAGATAATCTCATTACTTTTGTTTTCTTATTGCTTAGCTGAAAATTGAATAATTATAAAAAAATATACCTCATAATAATCTGTGTTTGTGGGCATTATGTAAAATGAAAGTTTCTTGTGTCAGGCTATGCTCATATCAATTCCCCTAAGATTAGAATGGCTGGCTGACCATCCAAAGCTGAGCAAGGACCGAAATTTATCCTAGGTGTCATAATAACAATCCAAGGACTACAATTTATGAATGCGACAAGTTCTTCATTCAAACAATAACAGTATGTGCAGCTGCATGATGATCGTGACTATACAACGGGTTTGGTGTCTCGATTTCTTAAAAACATCCCTTTATTTAGAAGCGCTAGATATGGTGAGTGAGGAAGGAAGATCGTAGCTAAGATCTGGAGAATGCACAAAACGGAGGATGTATTAACGATGAGAAAAACGTACAAGGTGGTAAGAATAAAGAGAAAACTCATAGTTAGAAGGGAGAACAATAGATGAATCGTACCTTTTAAAGGACTGACGATATGAAGAACGTACTAAAAGCTCGAGAGTAATTTAATGACCGGTAAATTGATGGTTTGGACTCTGAACGTTAGAACAGAGCCCAAAGTAGGATGGCTAATGAAGCGACTGTCCATATAATTGGAAAAAATACCAAAATGAGTCCCTAAATTTTTCTATCCTCAAGCAATTCCAATGAGTTCATTGGATGTTCAATCCTAAGATTGGTTGACTGCACACATCCACCCTTCACTGTCTAATGCTAGTTCCCTTACCTCCTGTTATCTCTTCCTATGTACTTTCCTCTTTATTTGGTCCATGAACTTATTCCTGCGTCTTCCTCTGGGGACTTATCCCTATATCTTGCCTTTAATTAGGTTATTTACAAGCTCATTGTGTTTCGGGGTGTGTTCAATCCATCTTGTTCTTCTTTTCTGTATGGTGTTTTATATGGTCCTTTCCTCTTCTACTCTCCTGTGCACTTCATCATTTCTCACTTTGTTCGTCCATTTTATCTTCAGCATCCTCCTCCAGCACCAGATTTGTTTTATTTTTTAATTTATTTTTTAATTTATTTTTTAATTTATATTTTATTTTTTATTGTTCTATCAACATATTCTCGTTCGTATTGTTGATACTGTTGCCTCTTGTTTTCCTCTCTCCGAAGTGTTTCTTTACTACCCTGTAAGCTGTTTTGGTGTTTCCCTTCTACATGTTTTCGTTGACTTCCTCGCCGCAGCTTTCAATCCAATCCTTCCTCGCCATCTCGCACACTCGATTCCAATTAGTACAGTTCTGAAAACAAAAATGGTGCCTTCAGCTGTTTTAGGATAATTTTTTAATTCGGCGGAAACCGTTACTTAATGTTTAAAAAAATATATTTTGAAATATTTGAAATAAACAAAGGACACTCTGCCCATCTGAGCTCGGGAATCGTCCACATTCATCTTGCAAACTCGACAGTGTGCGTGACACCGGAATAAAAATGTCCATGGGAGAAATACGGGACGCTTCGCGAGAGTTTAAGACGCTGAATTAAAGGCTGTGGTGTCCACTTCGTTCGTGCGCTTCCTCCGCGGTAGCCCTTCCTCACGGGGAACGAAAAAAAAAAAACTAAACGCGTTCGAGGGGGGTCTTCCGCCGAAATTCAAAGGGAGCTTAATTACCGAGCACGGCCCACCGCGGAGAAGCGACGCACGGCGTGACTATCCCAAAAGGGACGCTCACGCACGCACGTCCAACTTTGAGAAAGGCTCCAACGGACAAAGAATGGTAGCGCTGTAATAAACCCGGCAGGGGGGCACGGCTTAATTAGATGTAATTTATGGACGTTTTTGTGCGAGGGAAATATAAGATCGCGTCATATTTTTTTTTCCTCTCCAAGCATTTCGGTGGAAACCGAGATGGGTATTTTGCATATCTTCCGGCCGGCTCGCGACGAGAGGGCCCGCCCCCCCCCCCCTTTGGTCGATTGTAATGTATTCAAGAAGAGATGCGTGGATGGTGTCTAAAAAGGAGAAATGTGAGGGGGAGGAGGGAGAAAATGGGCTGGGCGTGTGAGAGGACGGGACAAAACTCGACGCGGCCGAACATACATTAGCACCTTTTGCAAGGTGTGATAAGCTCGGGCGAATGGCTATAAGCGGGCAGGGAGAGGTCGTCGCCACGCTAACTTGGACGGAGGGAATTGATGGCGAGTATTCGTATACGCACGAGTTTATGGGCGTATTTACAAGCAGGAAATCGTTCTTCAAAGTGCCCCGGGTCCCCCCCCCCCCTTTTCCCACCGTGACCTCCTCCTCTTCCTCTCTCATCCTCAACCATTTCTCCCCCTCAATCCCCTAACAACTCCGCATTCTCCGCGCTTATTATATTCAGGGCACCTTGCAGTTTCAATTTACGTTGGGGAGTGCAAGACCCCGTGGGTCAAAAAAGAGGCTCTCTTCCGAAATACGGATAAACGCGCTACATGCCACACAACCCACTGTTGTGCGGCTTTACATTCGCCAGCACGCCCAAGTCTTTAGTGGTAGGCTCTCGCTCAAAGTAATCTTTCTTTAGACAGCGAGACGCAGTTAAAGTAAACGCGGGTACATTTCCCTGGACACATTACCTTAGGATGAAATATGGCATTCGATAATGACATTAAGCATATAAATTTGGACATCTCCCTCTAGTCAAAAAATGCATTATCTTTAACCTACTTCTCCTATTTTGTTTTTTGTATTTGTCATAGTGTTTTATCAAATATATTCTTGAATATTTGGCCATTGATATATGTAACTAACAGCAAACGTTTCACCAAATATTTAGGTATCTTCAGGGCTTTGCCACTAAATATTTGGCGAAACGTTGGCTGTTAAATATATTAATGACCATATATTCAAGAGTTTTTTTACTATCTATATTTAATTGTCATCAAACTTATAATTGATTAGTGTTTTACGTTAGTATGAGCTCAATGGTGGAAAATTAGTGCGGGGCGTTAAGTTTGATCTAGTGAAATAGAAAAATATGAGACCTATGCATTCATACATCCTTGCCGGAAGTATTACCAACATTTTATTGCATTTGTAGGTTTACAACATATGGATTTTTATTCAAGCCAAAAAATCTAAGCTGTTTCTACCTCGCGGTTTAAATCGAGTAATAATTATTGCTGATCTTCATCTCCATGTAAGTAATTGGGGTTATTTTATCCTAATGCAAAAAAATTGAAAAAGCGTCAATTATTTAATAATCTATCTTTTGTTCTATCAAATGGATTTAGTCCCACATTCTTTCATTTAACACATATCTGCATATGTGCATCATTGTTTAAGGCCGAGAGCAATTTCGCAAAAGCAACAAAAACAACGCAATGAGCTTGAATTTAATTGGGTGATTATTAATGTAAATTCCATTAGCATGAGAAGCCCAGGGCGACTAAAAAGCCAAGTATTGACGTATGTTTTTTTTTTAATGAATATATTTTTCCTCCAGTAAGAAGTTATGCTTTTAAAATTAGTGGCCCAACTAGTGTGGCAGTCTAAGCAATAGAAAAACGTAGATCTTGTCATAAGAATTAATAGACATCATAACTAGCATATTTTGAGTCTCGGTACCTCTTTTTTGCAGTGTTTTGGCTTTGACCCAAAGTTCGATCGTCGGTGAATTATAAAAATACCACCCAAGTAGTCAGGAGAAAGAGAGATGGAAGTCAGAAAATTTAGTGAGCCAATCGTACAAATGATCACCAACGTCAAATTATGATTTTCTCTACATGATAAGGAGAGGAACACATGGTGCTACGCGTAATATATTCATTGTTTACTACAACCGGTTTAACGACCGGTTTCATATGTTAGAGTAGACCAAAACTAACATCAGGCCCAACGAAGTGACAAATTTCCATATTCAGGATATGGAGAATCTTGTTCCCAAGAGAGCTTTCGATTTCTCACACAGGCCACAAATATATTACACCTAGAGGAAAAATTAAGGGGAAATCAGAGGGGACGAATATCAATCGATAATATCGAATAATAATCGAATCGATACACAACTGGATCCGCCGAGATTGGGAAAGGAAATTTGCGTGTTAAACGCTTTTCAAAATTTGATCAAGTTTTCAAGTGATTTTGGTGATGGAGAGTCCAAAAGCTGAAAACTTTCCAGGCGCACGCTTCATGTTAGGTGGTCATCAATCCTGGATCTTTCACTGGGGACTTTTCCCTCTAGTTCATCTTCAATTATGTTACTCACAAACCCATTGTGTCTCAGGATGTGTCCAATCCATCTGGTTCTGTTTTTCTGTATGGTGTTTCATATGGTCCTTTCCTCTTCTACTCTTCTATACAATTAATCACTTCTTATTTTGCTCGTCCATTTTATCTTCACCATCCTCCTCCAGCACCAGGTTTCGAAGGCTTCTATTCATTTCTGGTCAGCTTTTCCAGTGGTCCATGCTTCCTATCCATAGAGTGCTACGCTCCACACGAATGTTATCACATGCTGTTACCTGATTTTTAGTCCTATCTTCTTTGAGCACATCAGTTGTCTTTTTCCCATGAACGCCTTCTTAGCTTGGGCTATTCTCCGCTTGATGACCGTTGTACTTCTTCCGTCCCACGTGATGGTACTTCCGAGATAGGAAAAGAATTCTGCTCCTCTAACTTTTCTCCTCTCTGGGTAACTTCTACATTCAGCTTTTCTCTTCCGTATACTAGAATTTTAGTCTTCATCTTATTTGTTTTCTTCTTGTATTCTGGGAGAAATAGGTCCATTACGTTTAGTGATCTTTGAAGATCATTGTGATTTCCAGCTGTGACTTCGATATCAATGTTCGGTGATACTGAGATGCACGAAATGCACGGAGGGAATTGGGGAATAAATCTCCGTAGTACTTCTTCCGTCCCACGTGATGGTAGGATCTTCCGAGATAGAGGGAGGGAGCTATTAACTCTAATTTCTCTACTTTCAGGATAAATTTTGCATTCAGCTTCTTCCTTCTGCATTCAAACGTATAGGAATTTTTGCTGGTAAAGAACTGGCACTGGAATTACGATTAGTAATGTATGAATTTCATTTAGGATTGGAAATTGGATATGGCCCAAACTAATAATTCCGTGATAGAGGAAGGTATCTACTTGCTCTAATTTCTCTCCTTTCAGGATGACCTTTGCATTCAGCTTCTCACTTCTGCGTTCGTCTGATCACGTGATTCGTAATTTTTGCTGGTTAAGAAACAGACATTGGAATTACGATTAGTAATGTATGAATTTCTTTTAGGATTGGAACTTGGATATGGCCCAAACTAATGAAAGAAAACCTGAGCGGCTCACTGTCACCGGAAGCGCGTTTGGTATACCGAAATGGATTTCGTACTCACCCGCTGGTCCACTGCGTCCTAGCAACTGCGGAAGAATGTTAGGTGGTACTAGGAGGAAAATAGAACGAAATAGAAGGTACAGAAGGACGAGATGAACACTGGGAATTGGGGAATAAGTATGGGAGCAGGGAACTGAAGGGTTGTAGGGGCGGCAACAGGCGGAGGGAATATATATAAAGGTGGAGGAAAGGCCGCCGCCGCCGTCCGTTGGGTGGCGGCCACGACACGCGAAGGGGGACCGGTTTTTTGGAGGCTATTTTTTTAATGAGCTCCCGTTGAGCGCGATAGCGGGAAAAAGAATCCCTTTTGCGTTATCCTTCTGCCACCGGCGTTACGACTGTGCACTGTCCTCCTCCCCTCCCTCCCACCTCGCCAAGCCACCTCACACCCCGCCGAGCACCCACTGCCACCCACTCCACACCCTCACTTTACCCAGTGCTTACCTCAACATCGACTCCTCTCTTCTTTCGTTCGCGTATCCTCCGTGAATATAGCTCGGGACCAATTTATGGAAGGATGGCGGTTAGATGGATCGACAAAGAGCCGATTGCACGCTTTGTCCAGGGAACCAAGCGGCGAACCTCAAGACGCTGGGAACACTTTAAAGTCTCCTCCGAATAGGAGAGAATGATATACCTTACATAAATACTGGTATTAATCGATTGTACCCCTTGAAATCAGAAAAAAAGTATCTAAGTATCTACGGATTCGGCATCAATCTTCCTGTGATTTTGCACTCCCTAATAAATTTATATTTTTACATTTCAATGGATACACATTTCTATTTTTCAAGTGACAAACAAATGTTGTTGTTTATTCAGCTACATGATAGCAAGTTGAAGATTAATTTCGTAGTTTCATTGCCAAACGTCTAACGGATTCTCTTTTGAATTTTCTGCTCTCATCATAATTGGTCGTTCAATCCTAAGATTGGTTGACTGCAGCCCTCCACCCTTCCCTATCTAATGCTAGTTCCCTTATCTCCTGGTATCTCTTCCGATGTACTTTCCTCTCTATTAGGTCCATTAACTTATTCCTGGGTCTTCCTCTGGGGATTATTCCCTCTATTTTTCTTTCAATTATGTTCTTCGATCTACTCCACACAATTAAGTTATCTAGTCGCATATTATGCTTATCCAACACAATGATCCGTTCCGATATTTCCGCCACTACCAAAGGAATGGACGAAAGTTTGTCCGAAGTCCTGCCGGTACACATCGGGGTCGTCGACAATTGAAGACTCTTTCGCCGCATTCTTCGGGTATTTTAGAGAAATTCTTCTGAGTACTGCCTTACGTATTAACTCGTCCTCTGTTTACCGTTCTTTGGTCAACGTCGGAATTAGCTCTTTGCTGATGGCCAGGGTGATTCATTACACGGGGCTCAATCATATCAACTACGCTCTACGGAAATATCGATCTTTAAATGCTAAAACCACTAATTTGGTGACAGTCTCGACAGGCCAGCCTTCATCATTGATACATCGACCTTTCTATTAGCATCAATTATAACTGCCGGTCACACTTCTTGGTCTACGTGCAAAATATCGTGCTCTTGCATGAGGAATAAAGTCCTACCAAAATACAAACTGAAAACATTTGACAACTGCGAAATACCAAAATATAGCGGTGGCGGTCGGTACCCTAAAATTTCAGTGGTGTGATTAAGATGAGGCTGTCTCCTTACTTCCATCTTCTTATTACGAGATTACCAGTTTGAAGTAGGATCTTGCGCTTTCCCGGCGTATCAATTTCTCAAAGTTCTCTCGGATTTCTGTCCGGATGATAGGGCCAATGAAGTCCGACGCACAGTGGTCAGAAATCAAAAAATGCCAAAAAATGCTTAATTTCCCAGAAAACGTCCGTTAACATTTTCCTCTGAAAATCTAAAAAATTACCAAGATGGTGATGTGATGAAAGGAGATGGTGCGACGTTTTTGACACTCGATTCGAGCAACGTCCTCAGGTGAGAGTTGAATTCATCCGTTGTATATTCAAGCTGAATATTGGCGAGCGTATGATAATATTGGAAACTTTCAGCATGCGCAAAGAAGGGGTTTTTAACGGCTTAAAACCGATGGTATTGACGATAAAATTTAGAACACAAAATGAAAAGCCACTCACCTCATTAAATATTTTTCGGAAATAATAGATAACGGATAATCCTCCATTCTGAATACAAATGCTTCGAACTGTATTTTTTCCGCTCGTAGGCTGCTGCTTTATTCAATATCGTTTCGTGAAGAACCTGTCATGATTGGAGCGCACAGTACATGATACGGCACAGGCATTAGTTTCCAAAAACAGATGATGATTGAGGTAGATGGAAAGGGCACTCCGTCATAAAATTGAAGCCTGACAACCATATTGTGTAACCCTGCTCTCTCCTTACTTTTCTATGGATAGGATGATGGAATGGACGAATTAGTGGATGTAAAGCAAGAATATCAAGCATATGTTCGAAATATAAGACAAGCGACTCTTGAAACATATATTGGCTGCTCAGTGCTATGGATTCTGCTCAATTTTACCGTAGTTGTCATTTGGATTGCGAATTTTTATTAAATAAAAATAAATATATAAATATATGTAAGGAGAATATGTATCTGAAAAACAAATGCTCGCTGATTTCTAGTGAGTTATCTGTTCGGAAAGTGAGATCATGTTAGATCACCTCAATAGCGTGAAAGAAGAATATGGACTAGCGGTAAATAAAAACAAGACTAAAGTGATGACATTAGGCACAGATGAAGAGATAAGAGTTATCATGGGAGGGGAAAGACTGGGACAAGTGACAAGATATAAGTATCTAGGGACGGAAATTACACAGGACTGGAAATGTGACGATTAGATCAAAGGTAGAATTGCAGTGGCCAGAGACGCTTTTATCAAATGGAAAAAGTTTTTGTGCAGCAAAATGGATTTTGGACTTAGGAAAAGGTTGGCAAAGTGTTTATGTATGTTTGGAGCGTCTTACTGTATGTACATGGATGGCTTTGAAAAAGGATATAAAACGGATTGAGGCATTGGAGATGTGGATATGGAGAAGAATGTTGAATATTAGTTGGGCAGACAGAGTGAGAAATGAAGAGGTAATGAACAGAGTTGGGGAAGATAGAGGACTGATAAAGACAATGAAAATAATGAAGCAAAACTTGCTGGGACTTATATTAAGAAGAGACTGTTTATTGAAGGAGGTATTAGAAGGGATGGTGGAAGGAAAGAGTAAACGAGGAAGAAGAAGAAAGAAAATGACGGATGATTTAGAAGAGGAGACAGGCTACGCGGGGATGAAGGGGAAGACACAAGACAGAGTTATCTGGAGGAGAGACCACTGAGGACCTGCTAAACAGCAGTCTACCAATGATGATGATGATCTGTTCACGCCAGAGGCGATTCAATTGATTTTCGGAAGGAGTCATGAGAGGCGATGCTGCGGCATTGGAGAAGACGACCAGCGGCATGCTTCCCGGTATTCACTCGGTAGCAGTCAACCCAGGAAAACCTACCTGGTAGTCGCTTGAGTTCAGTCACTCAGTCAGTCATTCGCTCTGTCACTCAGCATTGATCTAATCAAAAAGCAAATAAATTACTTTGTTATTTCAAAAAGGCAAATCATTTTGGAATCGATATCCTGACCACAAAAGGAATCGTCCGAACATTATCTTTGGAAAACAGTAAAATTGCAAAATCATTGCGTCATCCCGTAAGCGCCGGGGGAAATACGGGGTTAACAAAGATGGCGGACAGGCCACGCCCACATTACAGCTTATAGTATTGTCCACCGTATCTAGCGCCCTCAACATCTACCCCAATGCAGGTGATCATGTCACACTTTGTTTATGAAACCAAGCACGCTTTGCATTTGTCAGCCGTCGGAAAAGCTATACATTCTCACGTATATGGCCTCTAGATACAAGTTTCCAGGCAATTCTTCTCCTACCAACCATGAAAATGACCGCCAAAAAAAGACTGAAGGCCTTAAATTTGCATCAATCGTGAGTCCAACTCCACGGAGTACAACTCAACCAAAAGGCTCACCAGAGCCAGAAAAGCCCTGGCATATATAAATGTAACATTCACCGACGATGTTGATGCCAAAAATTCATTAATGGAAGTATTCTATAGCCTAAAAAGCGAATACCTGCGATTATCGTTTACCAGTGCTCGTACATTGTGAAGTTGTAGGTTATTGGCCAACCTCACCATCAACACTTGTCCCAATAAATATTGATGACTGATACACCAATGGTTTTCAGCAACTTAAAATATTGAAATTTTATCCTAAATGCGTGTGTACGTATGGAAATATCGTGATGTGAATTGATATTTATATTCTATTAGCCACTAAAATAATATTTTATCACGCATCCTACTTCTTTTGTTTGCCTAATCTATGACTTCTTATATAAATTTGTGCATTCTACAGCAATTTTTTTGCCGAAGTTAGCCTATAAACAGATTAATTACCATGTAGGCTAGCTAACTGCCGAGTTATGTGACAGAAAATGTAGTTCTTGTTGAAAGGAAGAATTTGTTATCATGAATGAAGGTCATAGTTTATCAGTTTATCTTATTAATTTTAAAAACCTAAGTTCAATGGAGGATACCTACATATTTACAAAAGTGCTTTACCGTTACAAGCGCGATATATTACATAACGTTATTGGCATTATAAATATAGTATACTATAACGATTTCTGGTCTTTGAGTGTTACTCTTTTAATAATTACAGTTCTAGCGTAACTTTGTCCAAAGCTTTTAGACTTGTTCCTCTGTTAAGTTCTACTCATAAATGAACCTGCTATTTTTATCCGTGGCTTTGACAACATTTATACTCATAGTTTATCAGCGATATGCGATGCAAGGGATACTTAGAATCACCACTGAAACAAATCAGTTAACTTGACAATGATAATGTAACGCAAAAACGAGCTAATATATATGATTATGTACAATGAAAAAGATAACTGTTTGATTCTGTATAGGGCCAAAGTTCCAAAATATAAGTTCCAGTCCAAAGGTTCCAAAATATTCTTTTTTCCAGTTATTCATCGTTCAAAAACATTTGTTTTTTCAATTGTATTCAACCACACAATAAGCCAAGAAGCATGTAAATGAACGAACAAAATGTGTCAGTTGTCTCGTAACCTCCATCCCAGTGGCATAGCCGATTTTTCAAATATTTTCACAAATTTGAAGTCTCAATGGCCTTGCAATTTCCTGAACTTGTTAAATTTTAACGTACAAGTTATTTGCATCTGGACGGCTTTTTATATTACAAGTTGCGGCATCCTGTAACCACCCCAATTTCACATGTATCTTCTCTTATCTTCTTGGGGAAGCGTCTGGACGAACAAGGGGATACTGAAGGCATGCTGAAGCAAATGAATCTTGGACAGAGGGTAAGATCACCGCCAGGACCTCGCCGTCGGAATACAGAAGATAGACTATTTCATATTGTGCCTCGATACGACACTTTCGATGAAATTTTGGAATATTTAAAAATAATTCGATATTGCTTACACTTACAATTTTGTACTGCTATTAATTTTGTGAACTTATATTTATTTTTTGGAACTCTGTATATTTTGGAAAGTTTATGTTTTGGAAAATAATACATTTGGAACTTTTATCTTGGGAATTTTTGTTCAGGAACTTTCGTTTAGGAACTTTCGTTTTGTAACTAATGAATCCCAATCTTTGATTCCACCAATTTATTTTAAGGCACGAATAATTTCGACGCAGTGGCGTCATCTTCAAGTACCAAGTACCTAATTAGGTCGTTTTTGCGATAAATTATCATAGTCGAGTTAGTTTATTTGTGTGAAAGATTATCAAGTTAAGTACCTGAAGATACGCTGCAGCGTTGAAACTAGTAGTGCCTTAAAAATAGATTGTCGAAATCAAACAAAGTTTTCTTTTTCATTGTTCATAATTAACTTCCACAAGGTTGAGCCTAAAACCATTGAGATCATGATGATGTACAATTTTAAAAATGCTAAGAATGAATATAAGTCCAAAATCAAGGTCCATGCATTGATAACTCCCATTTCTTTTAAAATAGAAACCTAAAGTTGACGAAAATGATCTCCTTCCTAAGGTTCTTATTTCTGCAATAATTTTGTGTGATACGGGTGGTAGTTATCTATCCATTCTCCCGTTACCGAGTGTTATATATGATGTTTTTTTCACACATCATTGCATATAGGCCTAAGGAAAGCATACCATGATATACTTCTTTTCCCTTAGAGAAGATTCCTTAGCACGATCTAACAGCACGTCAGAAAAGCTTCGTCAAGAATGAAATTAAGTCGTGGTAAAAGCTGGGGAATTTGAGACGAACATGGCAAATCGTGGCGTAGGCCTTCTCGACACGGCAGACATGATCTTTAAAACCTCAAAAACTGTTACATTATAAAATATATTCGAGCATAATTTTCTAAATAAAAAAGTATTCTCGTGCATCTCTCGCGCAATTCATATCGCGAACGGCGCATGTTTATTTTTTTACGCTCCCCGGCCATCTGCGCAAAGACCCACTCCAGTTAACGACGCAACCTGTTCTGGACCGTGGCGGGAACGAGCACCTCTACAACACTTACAGCCCCCATCAATTTTTCTTGCCACTATCAGGGAGGGGATTTTCTGAATCGTTAATTCTTTATTTTTTTTCTTACTCTCCGGATTCACACAGGATTTAAAACCATTCTCCCTGCCCATCCTCTCTCCCAGGCTCGACGAGCTCCGTATTTTTCTTTTCGAATGGCATTCCTTACGCGTCCCACTTCAAAATTTTATCTCCCTTCTCCGAGCTCTGTTTCCATTGCCCCACCGCCATCGCATTTCAAAGTGACGTTATCATCCCCGCTGCTCGCTCCTTCCATTTCTCTCCTCGTTCGCTGTCACTTTTCCCATCCCACACTCCTTACCCCCTCACCAACGCCCGCCTTATCTCGTCCCTGTGCTCTTCCTCGCCGAAGATTCCATCATCGGGCCCTTTCTCGCCACCTATCTACACGATGCCCAATGCTACTATCTTACCCTATTTTCCCAACGCTTTATTTCTCTCAACAGATCATTCATCAGCTTATTCGGAGAGGGGGGCTAGAAGTCGCACCAAAATTTCAAAATTCTGAGTCCGTCTCGTGCTAACACTTATCGGGCTTGCGATGGCACAGACGGATCATGTCAGACGAACTCGAGTGCTTTGAAGGAAGTTGCGTGCAAAGTGCTTCAATTATTGTGCGTCGAAAAAATAGAGGCAAAGATAATTCAAAGATTGGACATACTCTGAGGCACGACGGGTTCGTGAAGAACAAAACTGAAGGTACAATAGAGAGAAAAGTCCGTGGGAAGACTGAGAAATACGTTCAAGGACCAAACAAAGAGGAAAGTACTTAGGAAAAGCTACCAGGAAGTAAGGGAACTAGCATTAGATAGGGAATGGTCGAGGGCTACTGTTGAATGATGATAATTCCAAGCGAACAAGGGCCCAAATGAGGGTGGTAAGCGGGCTCAGAATGGCCATTTAAAATGGCAAATTGCTATGGCATTTCTAAGATTTTGGGAAGCCTATTTCGTGGTTTATAGGAACTTACATGCAAAGAATAGGCCATTTTTGAGTTAGCACTCAATTAGAATCAATTTAGGGGATAATGTCGATGGGAAGAGTTCGGTGAAAGTTAGAAGTCGTAAGCATGACATTGAACGATGATTATGGTATTCACTCGAGCGATTGAATGTGCTTACATGAATATTGGGTGTAAAAGCTACCATGATAGATTTAGAATATATTTTTGCGGAATGACAGAGAAATACGAGGGAGGGTAGAAAAATTGCGCTCAGAGGTACATCGCCTATCGTTGCCACTTTACTCAAGGTAGAGCCCTATTTTGGTAGAAGAATCTATGATTACATATGGATGTGAAATTCGCAGCGGAAAAATCATTCGCCTGGACTGGGATGCGAACCCTGGCCACTCGATTTCGAGCCGAGTGCTCTTACCAATTATGCGACTCAGGTGTCCTTTTCCAATGCGAATATCGGTTTGGGGTCTGGGGTTGATTCCCAGATGAATCATTTTTCCACCGTGGATTTAACACTATTGTGTGACCAACAGCGGTTGACACCGTTTAAGTCACTGCGCGACCAGTCCTGCAGTTCTTTGAATATGGCAACGTTCTTTGGAAAATAGTAGTTTTGGGTATTTATGCGTTTGGTCAATTCATTATTTTTAAAATGCACATTCCCATTAGCCATGAAGATTGTATACTTTGAAAAGTTGGGAATACACACATGGTTTTCCTACTAAAGACAATGTACATCGAAATTTTCCTCTATTTGCTCTAGCATGGGTATTGCGGGGAGAAGAGCGGTCAAAATGACTGATGTGATTTCAAAATCATTACCTCTTTGGCGGAAGACGTGATCAATAGAGAGAAATACCCAAGCGATTATTCATTTACGCTTCAGAGTAGGTAACCGTCCCACCTGATGCCTAGAATTCATTAAAAATCAGTCACGGACTTGGACTCGTCCGCGTTGACTTAGTATCGGAGAAATCTTAGCGATATCCGCAATCCTCTTTAGTGATTCAGAATGACATTCTTCCCCTAGATTATTCTGAGAAATTTCCGTTCTCGATTGTCTCATCCAGAGACGATTTCAGTCCCATTTCCCTCGTTTCCCAGAGTTAACTTTTCCTCCATTCGATAACGAGAACTAACTATCCGGTTTTATCCCTTTGCAGGTGTTTCCCACTAGTTGGCTATTCCTTTTCATCCGCTCAGCAAGATTGTTCCGCGGTTCCTCACGACTGATTACCGTAGATAATTGCCTTAAACATATTATCAGTATTTCTTTGAAGTTTACCACGCATTTTTTGTAGTTAAGCTTGCCAATTTTTATGCTTCTTCTTACAACGTTTTTCAAGTTAGTATTCATGTGAAATTTTATGAAATTTAATTTACAATAACGATAAAAGAAAATCAATACATTTAAGATCATTATTAATCAATGCTTTGAATAATAAACACCCTCGTTGACTAGTAGCGTAATTTTCGAGTCTATAATTCATTCTTTGCAAAGAATTTGAAGAATGAGCATGCAGGACACTTTCTGTGAGAGATACCTAATAGGAATAAGAATCATCTGACTGACACTTGCTCTTACTTTCGGACCCCTGGATGGGAGTTGGCGCCGTTAACCATCAGAATCTTTACCTCTCAGAGAATTTCACAAAGTAGTAAAGAATTTTTATTTTAGAAGTGGCGACGAAGCGACTTTGCTACCTTGGACACATGGTCTTAATTTGCGAGAGAGAAATGCTGTTTCTTTGCCAAAACCTAATATGACCTTATCCCAAAACATTTTTTGTATACACGTTGAAAAAAATATTTTATTTTCTTCCGACACACATCTAGGAATAAAAAAACAGCCGAAAATTTCTTAATGAAATAGAAAATTGGTTAATACTTCTAAAAAACATCCAGGTTTTGTTCTGTAATTTGCATGTAATATATACTGAATTAAATGAAAAACATGAAGCCTTTTTTTAATACTATTTGTATTGTTATACTTTGCATATTTTGTATTCGTGTCTCATATTTAGTAATCACTGTTTATCACTCTGTATATTAAGTCGATTGTCATTTTAGTTTCTAATTCTTCACTGGATTGTTAAACATTTGATGGCAAAATTTTAATCATGGCAGTGAAGGCTTTTTGGGCTCTCTTTCGTGTGTGTCCGTTGCCGTAGACGACAGTTTCTACAGCATTGCACCTATATTAATCAGGTCAGAAGAAGACAGCTGCAATGCTGTCGAAACTGTGACAACGGGAACGCGAAAGAGAACCCGGAGAGCCTGAACTGCCGTCTGAACGACTCCGCGGAAGCCTCCGAGTTCAAATTTTAATCATGTTTTGTTTGTTGGTAACACTTTTGAATGGATTATCTGATAGTAGCCCCAATACAGGCTCATCCTTAGGGGTTACCTACCCTGCGTGACTTTGTAATACCTGAAATTAATTAAATAATCATCATTATTTTTATCAACAGTTCTAGGCAAAAGCTAGATTCTGGCAAGGATTCATTTGCTGCCGGAAAAATTTCTATTTCAGGATCGCCCGAAGAGGCTTCTTGAAATAAATGAAAACTTTCTTCTGACGCTATCTATGGAGTGATATCTGTGGCAGTTTATCACGAGAAGTCCCATTGGAAAAAAAATCAGCGCCGCTGATTCACTCTATTCCCATTTCCCACCTCCTAACCATTTGCTCGGACGCCTCGCTGCTCTGACTGTTCCACTCACCCCACATCTTCCCATCTCCCGCACCCATGCCTCATCGGCGGACCCTCCCTCCCCCACACATCCGCCGCCTCTCACTTTTATGTGTCCCCAAGGCGACGGCCACCTCCCGCTCCTCAGCCCGATGGCCACCGCCGAAAAGCTCCTCTTCCGAATCCAACGTGCTCCCTTATCTCCGACCGTAAAGCTGTCGCGGACGGTAGCCGCGCTACCGAAAAACACTCTCCATACGAGGCGCTCTTTTACCTCCTCCCCTCCCTCCCCCCCCCCCCGGACCAGCAACCACCACCTCACGTTTCAAGTGACTCCGTCACCGCTCTTCCTCCGAGCCCCAAGCACCCCACTCCTCCCGGCCACGAATCAATCCTCACCCTTGCCTCCATCTCAGTCGATGTATAAATCTGAAGAATTTCAAGGCCTCCGTCGTGCGGTAAATGAAACCAAACTGAGATGGAGAACATTTCATGAGAGCGTTTGAATGTTAGGAAGGATCTCTTGCGATCCATATACAAGAATTGATAGCAAAGAACTCTTTCACTTTTGAGCATGGTTTCAAAGGTAACATCCAGTAACCTTGATAATTACAGTTATTGCCGATAAAAGAGTCAAGAATAATCGGGGGTAAAAAATCAAAATCTGCAATGATTTCTTGAAAGAACGAATCGCATCTCGAAACAAAAGTTAATCTAACTTTCAGTGAATGATTTAAATTGATATTCATTATTGGACGTTCAATTCTCAGATTGGTGGACTGCAGCCCTCCACCCTAACCCTATCTAATGCTGCTTCCCTTACCTCCTGGTATCACTTTCTATGTGCTTTCCTCCTCATTTGGCCCATGATCATATTATTGCCTCCGTCTCAGTCGATGCATAAATCTGAACGATTATAAGACCTCCGTCGCGCGGTAAATGAAATAAAATTTGGACGGGGAACATTCAATGAAAGCCCTTTAATATTAGCTAGGGTCTCATGCGATCCAAATCCAAGAATGAATTATTGAAAGCGAAGATTTCCGGTAGGCTTCGTGGAAATGAAATCAGTGACGATCAATAAGTTTCCCAAACTCTTTCATTCCTGACCATGGTACTAAAGGTAGAAGCCAGTAATCTTGATGATTAAAGTTGCTGCCAATACCAAAATAAATAATAATCAGGAGTAAAAATCAAAATATGCAATACTTTCCCGGGTTTCTACACCATCAGGGACCTAGCTACGTCTAGTATTTCCTTTTTCGCCTCGGCATACGACCTACCCTTCTTTATCCGTCCATGAAACCTCTTTATCTCTTTCTTCCTCTTCCCCGCTGGCCCAACATCCTTCCCTCTATCACATTCTCGAGTAAAAATCTTCCCTTATTACATCCTCGAGCCACCTACCCTACCTATCCCGGATTTCATTCATTAGTTTCCTTTCCTCGCCCACCATCTCAAGCACTTCATCGTTAGTATTCCTCTCCGTCCACCTCACCTTCTCTATCCTTCTCCACACCCTCATCTCAAATACCGGCAGCCTATACTCGTCCTCCTTTCTGAGGGTCCAAGTTTCTGTCCTATACAACGCTACGCTCCATATCAAGCTCTTCACCGGCCTCTTCCTCATATCCTTAACCAAGTTCACCGTCATCAGCTCCCTTCGACTACTAAACTAAACGACTGCCTAGCTAACGCTATTCTCCTCCTTAGTAATTCCCATAAGAATAAAACTTTCAGATTGCAGAAAGAGATGATGTAGGTAGGGATGTTTCAAGTAAATTTTTATTTAGAGTCGAGGTGGAAGGAGAACATCTAAATTCGGGAGGTTGAATACTGTTGCTCAATTCCGGAAGTCTCCCGGAGAATCCGGGTGAGTTGGCTTCCCTCGCTATCCACCGTCCCCAAAACCACTCCAACATTCAAATCTTGACGCGCTGGTCCATCACTCACCCCTCGCGGCAGACACTGGAAGCGGCTCCTCGCCTTATCAATCTCTCACCCGTTCTCCACGACCCCGAGGGTCTCTTCACTTTGGGCTTTCCATCCTCTCCTCTCCCTTTCACATTTACTTGCTCCCACTCCCCATCCCTTCGCTAAAGGCAAGCTAGGAATTGCCCCCCCTCCGCTTGCACATCCCTCCCCTGCGTGCAGTGCCAACGACGTCGGTGTGCGTAACAAAGAGGTGGACATTCCTGCACCCCCTCGACACCCGCCTCGTACCCGCTCCCCCGCCTCCAAGAATCCAGTTCGGATTACATCTGCATTTTCATACGAGGACCGAGCGGGGAGATGGGTTGAGTAGACGACAGTGACCGCCTACCATTTTCGCTTCTCCGTGATTTCGCGACTCATGCCTCCGCCGGGAGAGGGGGGACCCGAGGAGACGTATCCGGGGCAGCAAGCGATCCTTTGTCGACATTCCATCGCTGATGGCTCGACACCGGCTTTGACGCCTTTTTTTGATAAGCAGTCGGAATGCCGTGTCTTAGCCGCGGCTGCCGGATCGCTCCTCCACCGGGACGCGTCGTCCGAAATGATTCATATTTCATTCCTGACGGGAGGAATTTCTTCCGCGGTTGCTAGGACGCAGTGGACCAGCGGGTGAGTACGAAATCCATTTCGGTATACCAAACGCGCTTCGGGATGGATCGAGTGACAGTGAGCCGCTCAGGTTTCCTTTCACTAGTTTGGGCCATATCCAAGTTCCAATCCTAAATGAAATTCATACATTACTAATCGTATTTCCAATGCCTGTTTCTTAACCAGCAAAAATTACGAATCACGTGATCAGACGAACGCAGAAGAGAGAAGCTGAATGCAAGAGTCATCCTGAAAGGAGAGAAATTAGATCAAGTAGATCCCTTTCTCTATCTCGGAAGCTCCTACCACCAGGTAGGACGGAAGAAGTACAACGGAGATTTATTACCCTATTCCCTCTGTACATCTCACCTTTCTGTACATTCTATTTCGTTCTGTTTTCCTACCAGTACCACCGGACATTAATACCGCAGCCACAACTGGAAATCATGATGATCTCAAAGCTCACTAAACGCAATGGACCAAGTCATGAATGTACTTATGGATAGTTGACTTGTCGTCAAAAACTGTTGCCTTGAATTCTGTAAACAAACAACTTTGTCAATTTTGGCGTCGTCTATTGATGACAGACAGCAGTTCAAATTTAAATACAGGCTAAAGATCGTAAATAATCACGTCTTACTGGTTTCACTAACCAGTAATCATAATGCAGTGGATAAAAATTGTAGTATTACCCGCAATGTAGGACGTAATTATACACTTTTTAATATTGTCCGGTCTACAGATATATTTAATTCCTCTCCAAATTTAATTAAACAATTGCACAATTAATTTCTTAGTACTTCTTGAACATCATTCTACGACAATTTAATACTAATACGAGGTGAAAAAAGTGGAATGAGTTAGAAGACGAATACAAGTACTATAGGGATTTCAAAACCAAGATCCGACAATATCATCTATGGCTAAGAAATTCTGCCCATAACTCTCATTTTAGCCTTTGATGTAAGTCAATTCCTGCTCGTAAGAGTGGAAGAACCATAAAGCAATAACACATAAGGGAAAGATTGTTGTACCTACTCCGAGGCCACACATGAATAGTAGGTTACACATTAAAATCCACATTAATATATCTAGATCATACCTTCTGATTCCTGAGGCTGTCAACAGGCAATAAACAAATGTAGCTGTAAATTAACAGTAAAAGATCCACAGAACAGAGAAAATGCTCACGATGGAAGTTTTATATGCCTCTTTAGGCCTCAAAAATAGCCAGCTATTATTCACAGCATCAGGTAGTTCATATCTCTTCAATCGTTATCGAATATTCACCACAGTCTCACGTTAGCAACAATCAGCAACGGCCATTTACGAGGCGACTGAGAAGACTGTTTCCTAAGTAGCGCCTGGGACTGGCTGAACTAAAAGTGGAAATTTAGGCAACACGTAGTCTAGGCAACTATTTCAAACGTTTAAATCCATTATGTATATTCAAGTTCTCTAAGAAAACAACATGAAAATAAGTAAGACGAAGACTAAAATCCTAGAGTGGGGAAGAGAGGAACTGAATGTAGAAGTCACACTGAGAGGAGAAAAATTAGAACATGTGGATGCCTTCACCTATCTCGGAAGTACCGTCACGTGGGACGGAAGATGTACAGCGGACATCAAGCGGAGAATAGCCCAAGCTAAGAAGGAGTTCATGGGAAAAAGACAAGTGCTGTGCTCAAAGAAGTTAGGGCTACAAACCAGGAAACAGTGTGGGAAAAAATTCGTGTGGAAAGTAGCACTCTATGGATCGAAAGCATGGACCATTGGAAAAGCTGACCAGAAAAGAATAGAAGCCTTCGAAACCTGGTGCTGGAAGAGGATGCTGAAGATAAAATGGACGGACAAAATAAGAAGTGAGGAATTTTACAGGGGAGTGGAAGAGGAAAGGACATAAAGAAACGCCATACAGAAAATAAGAACCAGATGAAGGCGGACGGTGGATCGAGAATGAGGAAGTGTAGCGCCCTCAGAATGATGAGCATACATTGAAAACGCTCCTACGCGATTACGAGAAATATGTAGCAGGAGCTACAATCGCCCACACACAAGCTATTACTATGCAGGCACTACGCAAGGTATTGCCATGGTGTTTGAAGCCCTTTCGTGATTTCTTGGTTAATCTGATATTAACTTGATTATTTGGAAACAGAGTAGTCTCGATTAAATTAAGGGAAATTGAGCTCTACGGCCTCTCAAGATAGCAAAAAAATGAGTCTCCAATGGTTGTAAAAAATGTGTTTTTACGGCCATTGGAGACTCGTTTATTTTTGCTATAGTAGTCTCAACTCCTTAAACCACATGAAATAAAGAAATATAGGAAAAGTCGTGAGAGTAAACGGCACAGATAATGAGACTAAAAACATAGCAGCTATTATTCCGAGCGGAGGGCGTCAAAATGACGTCTGCGGGCGTGCGAGTGTTAATTTATCATTGCTCAAGCAGGGAGGAAGGGAAATTTAATGCGGACGTTTTAGACTCGGTAGAGAATGTAAGGAGTAGGGATGCCACGGCTACTGAAAATATCTAGTAGTCGGGTTTTCAATGTTTATAAAAGTACTCACCACTCACTCAATTTTCATCGGATTATTTTACCACTCGATGTTTTTGATGTCTAGCCCAAAAATATCGAGTTGTTCGATGTATCGATGTCGATGTGGCACATTTGGCAAGGAGGCTGAGTGGGGAAACTGAAAGGCAGCAAAAGTAGATGAAGTATGTATCGAAGGGTAATTGTCATTGTTCCAGAGCTGCATGGGGGGAATACATCTACATACTACCCCGCAAGCCACTTCAAAAGGCGTGTGGCGGGGAGTGTTAGGACACCAGACGTTAAAAAAAAATTAAAAACATTAAAAAAAAATAATATCATATTAAGAATCATGTTAAGAATTTAGAATATCAAGTAAGATACTGTTTTGAATGCAATAATGGACGATAAATGAGGTGAGAGTGTTTGTGAATGTTGACAAGACACTAGGAAAGAAATTTATCATATAAAATACATAAATACTCATCAATAAATAATTTTAACGTAGCATTGAATATGTTCATCAAAATGACAACGCGTTAGTAATAACGTTCCTTGTATCCCACGTTATCTCTCTATTCCTGTTGCCATCCCAGCGCAATCTGGACTTCGTGGGTAGACGCAATGAAAATGCGATATTTTGATTGTAACTTCATTTGTAAGTAGTAAATTGTAAGGGTGAAATGAATGCATTTAAAATAATGAAACCACCAAGGTCCTGAACTTACTGCTAAATTATTCGAAGTGCCGATACACGAGGCTGTATTTATTAACCGAAGGTATTGACCGGCATTATGAATTACCTGTTGTATCTGCACCGGCCGATATTTATCGATTCTGCCCTATTCGTTTTTTACATCGGCGCTTTGTGACCAAGCGCAGGCAAGAGGTAGTTGGATGGGAAAAATTGCTGTTGCGCCCGTAAAGCAAAACGTGGGTATTACGCCTCGCGAGGGAGGTAATCAAATCCTCGGTGGTCGGAAATCGGAAGGAATAATTATGTGGCCTTAGCTGCGCCTATAAATGTCCGTTAACAAGTCGTAAATGCTTTAGGTCAGTTAACCGTACCCACCAGTGTCGGCCTAATGCGAAGTATAGAGCGCCAATACTCGATCGCAAATATTTGATCTCAGGCCGTAAAGCTCCACGTTCATTAATGACGAGTAATGAAAGAGGAAAACCCGCATGAAAATTACTTCCATACGACGATATCGGAGAATCGTAAAAGGTACTTTGTCACGTTTCTTAACAAGCAATTAAAATGAGTGTTTTGTTACTACTGTGGAATTATATAAATTATTTTATAATTTTACATTGAACGTAATTGTAATTTTTCATGAAAAATATAGAGAAAGTCATTACTCTACCAAGTTTTTGATCAGCCATATATGCATACTAATCTTAATGCAATATAACGGAAACTATTACAAAAGTATTTATTCATATTAGGCAAGCTTTACAGCCTTAGAAAGAGATCCGCTTCTTCGTTATTAAATAGAGGACGTTCTCAATCAATTTCAAAATGCCTCATTATTAATTATTTCCGCTAATAAAGCCCCAGCTAATTACATGAATTCAGAAGAGCTTTGAACCCTTTGGAAAAACTTTTTTATGAGACTAAACGGATTCAAAAGACACGTTAATTTGCAATCTAATTCTTCTGTGGTAAAAAATTTGAATTTTTGTCCTCACGTACACTAACATTTCCTGGATTGAGGAATGACTGATCAATAGTTTTTAGCAGAAATAACTTAATATGCTTTTGAGATGTCGGTGTGGAGGAGGATAGAGAGAGTGAAATGGGTGGATAGAGTAAGAAATAAGGAGAAGCTTGGAAGAGTTAGGGAGGAAAGGACACTACTGAAAAGAATACAGATAGGAAATGGAAACTGGATCGGACATATTTCAAGAGGGAAGGGGATTTTTAATAGAGCAGTCGAGGGAACAGAAGAGGGAGAGAAGAGAAGAGGAAGAAGAAGGCTGAAAATGACTGACAAAGTGAAGATTAAAAAAAGTCACAAGAAAACCAAGGAAGAGGCCCGGGACAGGACGAATTGGAGACAGTTTTGGTGTTTGGGACCTACCAGTAGGCAGAATATCAGTTGGTGACGAACCTAATGTGTATCAACTTATTTACAGTTAAAACAAAGCATATTTGTACGGTAATTACTCGTAAGAAATTAGGAATGGGGACATCTTCCGGTTGGTTCTGCCTGGTCAGCACTATTATCGTCCAACCTTTCACAGCCTTAGGAAATCCACTGGAAAAGGTAAACCAATACCAAACCTGGGCTATAAATGCAGTTAGCAATAAAAATTAAGGTTGTATTTAAACTGCCGTATCGAAAGTGCTACTCTTAAGAGGGCAGATGTAGCTTTAAAATTTTGAGTTTTGTTGAACTGAGTAGAACTAACCGCAACAGTCGTGAGAGTTATCAGTTGCACAAGACGACGATTATGGTGCCTGGAAAGAATGGCGAGGGATTAACGCGACGCACCACACCCGCTTGACCGATAAAACTTGTCATGATTTCCGACCCCAGATATTTTGTTAAAATCGTATAACATCAACTTGGTATTTTCGAAACTTAAATGGTAGACTTTTGCCCAAGGAGATCCGTATCTGAAATATGATAATTTTGATTCGGTGCGTAAATAAACCACCGAGAAAATGGCGAGATATAGGGTATATTGTTGCAAAAACTATAAAATGTATTGAAAAGTCTTAAACAAAGGGAGATGTATCAATCCTTCTTCCATCAAAATGCTAAGTAACAGCCATCATGGTTGTATGATGGGATCTTCAATTGGTTCCTTTCGACAAGCTACCTGATTGGTTTTCGGCCATGATATTCTCGGATGGTGACGCAAATAGTTTAGTCTTCCCTCACAGATCTTAGATCAGCGCTGCCTGTAGTTAACCACTTAACGGGCGAACGAATTTTCCAAAAAAACGCATGTAATTTGGGGAAAATTTTGCTTTTTAGTATCAATTAAATTTTGTAGTCACAGGAAAGGGAACACATTTTTTATCATATTCTGTTTTTATCTTTCAATTTTACACCCATTTTCATAAAAATATCGTCAATATGAATTTTAAAAAATATTGTACTTAAAATTCAGTTTTTGTGTGATAATCCTTGATGCATGTTGTCGGGCAGAAAGCCACCTCACAGTCTGAGCAGCAGAATCTCCTTTCCTTCCATTGACATGCTTTAAAGCACACTACACATCTTTTTTTGGTAAAGGTTTTTCTTGAGAGAGTGAAATCGAGTCTACAGTGTCTCTCTATCAGCCTAGTAAGGCGAGTAAGGTGCGCGCTGGAGTCTTGCAACAACTTACGGGCGACTGTTACCTTAAGCGAGAGTTACACAGGAGTAAAAGTCTCCGGATATCAAAACGCCTTGATCGGGAGCGAGTGACCCATCAAGAGGATTTTCCATAGGACTACTCCATCCCGAAGGGTAAGATACATCTTCTTAACTTAAATATCTTACCTCAACTACCAATATGTATTTTCCTAATAGGATAATTGGTTCTCGTATGTTCCACCGGGTAAGCAGGTCCATAGGTCCCGACGTTTCGGAGAACGACTTGCTCCCCATCTTTAGGGGTTCTCAATGAAGATGAGATGCAAGTCTTTCTCCAAAAATTCGGGACTCATGGACCCGGTGGAACACTCGAGAAACATCTATCCAGGAGATACGCCGGAAAAATCTAAGATCTATTTTCCTCATAGTTTAGGATTACGAAAACCTGCGGGAACGTAAATAAAGAAGACAAGTGCAGGAAAGAGGAAGGATACGAAGCGCAGGTGAAAGGTGCCGAGGATCCAACGATATAGAAAGAGAGCGAGGTTGGGAGTAAATGGGCAACAGTTGGTAGAACCAAGTCGGTTAAGAGGAGAGATGGAGGGATTTGTGTGGAGTAAGGAGAGGAACTGGGTGGTAGAGAGTGAAGGGGGATGCACGGGTTTTATTTTCTCGGTCATGTCTCTCTCTCTCTCTTCCGTCCCTCGCAGTAAATTACTCTCCGACGTTCCATTCCAACCACCCCACCTTCCGAGCCAATCACTCACCCCCGGATACCGCTCTGCCCTTCTTCCCGTCCCAATATAAAAAAAAGAAAAACCTTTTTGCTCCCCCGCGACGGTTAGGCAATCCTTGTCCCGGGAGCATGCGGCGACTCCATGTGCGTAACTCAGTGGCGATCGGGAGCGGAGGAAGCTGAAGAAGTGGCGAGTGTGTTCTCGCGGTGGTGAGGCGGTGAGGCGGCGGGTAAACTCCACTCTCCCCCCCTCCCCCAGACGCGGCCTCCTTGTGATCTCACATAAATCAGCGCGCGGCGAGGAAAGAGAGTTGGCAGGGTACCCGGAGGGCGGGACGGGGGTTGAACTGGGGGGGGGGGGGGGAGTTTGGCGGCGGATAGAAAGAGAATAGGCGGCGGATGCTGTGTCTGTGAGAGAGCAGGGAGGAAAAGAAAGGGGTTGTAAACGAGGAAGGGGCAAATAAATCCACCCCGTCGATTGGTGCAGTGTTTTCTCCCCAGGGAACGAATTGGGCCGCGCCTTCGTTCCCATCTTCCTACCGCGGATGGAAAGAGCAAGGTCACGCCCCGCCTCTAGTATGCCTCCTGTTCTGCCCTCCCGGCATGACCGAGGCGACGGATGCAAAATTTAAATTCAGCAAGGAAGGGTGGGAGAGGGATCCGAGCACGATATTCTCGGAATGATGATTATGACAACTTGGTCGGATCACGTTAACCTGGCTATTGGTACGTTCCATGGCTTGAGGCTCAACTATGAGGAAATCGATTTTCACAAATGAAAAAATTAACTTGGTTTTCTTCCACTCATTTCTTTTACCTGGTACCAGGTACCTGATGATGACACCGTTGCGTCGAAACAAGTCGTACCAAGAAAAAAAATCTGTGGAAGAAAACCAAGTTATTTTTTTCTTCTGGCTATTGGTCTTTGCGGAGAATGGAAGCACCTGAGTGGATGAGAGGGAGAATGTTTTCGCCATGTCGCAGGCGATGTGAGTGAGACTGGCGTTTCCATTTCCTTCGCTGAGTATACGATACCTTTCCTATCGACTGGTATAATATTGTATAAAATGTGATATGTCGACAACCATGTATGTAAAGCGCGGTAGTCTTGTGCAGTCTTGTGGTTTTAAGTTAATGGCTGTACTTAGAGTAACATGCGCTTAATAAATTGTCTTGTTAATACCTAAGTGGATTAACACATCTTATTGAACCGTAACAAAGTCAATAGACGGAAGAAAAATCACAATACCAGTTCAATTTGATCTTAGCAAAGCCTTCGATTCCATAGATCATGATATTCTACTACGACGCATTCAATTTTAGTTATCTCCCTCCGTTCTGTTCTGGTTTCATTCCTACCTATCCAATCGGCTCATCCTGTTTTAACGGCTTTGTCACCATCTCAATCCATTAATTGTGATCTTAAATCCCCGAACATTTGGGCTGATTTTTATTGTTGTGCATCATATTATTATTACCTACCAATTTTTTATTTGTTTTATGTGTGTCGCTCCATATTGAATTTAGTAATGCTGTTTGTCTTGTTACCAATTCATTTTTGACTATTTTTGTTTATTTTTTGTTATGGCATGTAATTATTTTTTTTCTATGTTCCAGTGGACTTATAGTCCCAGAACAATAAAGACCATTTTCAATTTTCAAAGTAAAACATATAGAACAGTCCGGCCTGCAAAGAAGCCTTCCGAGTTTCGGTCAGTTTTTCAAGGACGGACAGTATTTTGAATCTTGCGGAGGATGATGTTTTGCGGAGAAAACCCGATCCCTACTTGAGTGTCTTGTGGAGGGCACTTCAAGTACAGTACTCCGTATGTCGGATTAGACGTTAAACCGTGGTCCCCATGGCGCCTTTCGTTAAGCGCAGGCAAATGCGGACGCCGGGTTTCTATCCAGCTTTCCTCCCTTACCTGTCCCCTATGGCGCAAATGACCTTAGCTGTCGGTCGCCTCCCCAACATCCAGTCCCCGTCCAGTCTTATGTTAATGGCTGTTCTCAGAGTAACATGAGCTTAATAAATAGTCTTATTCATACCTATGTGGGCTGCCATATCTGATTGAACCGTAACAAATTAAAACATACAGAATAATCCTGCCTGTGAAGAAGCCTTCTGAGTGTCGGTCAGTTTTTCAACGACGGACAGTATATCGAAAATGTTTACATGATATGGTTCCCACCGCAGTAGTTGTTTGTTCGGAGCAAAATATCGCCCTCATTTCAACAGGCACCTCTTAGTCAATCTGTTGTTAAGAAAAAAATCAGATGCAGTGGGAACCCGACCCTGAACACATTATCCCATTAACACGGCGGAAACCTACAATTATGCTTATCCTGTTCACCTTAACAAAGCCGGTCGCATTCACACGGCATGGTTCTCCTAACTAAAATCAATACAAGCGTGAAAGTATTGCTTCATCAAAACATATGTTCGGAGCAGGTTCTTATATGACAGAGAGCCCTTGGAGATATGACAGCAGAATCAAGTAAATGGGCAACGGTTTGCCATGATAGAGACACCGGCTTGAGCTTGTTCGCCGAAGTGAACGTAGTCTTTAATATTTTACAAAGTTCTCAGAGAGCTCTCATGTCGGCTCAGTATTTTTTATGAACACTAACCTCGCAAAATAAAGTAATTTTTGTTATGGTAACATTTATAACTGTAGAATATATGTTGGCCCCGGTGGCGGCGGGGAAAAGTCCTCGCCTGCTAATCCGAGGGTCGCGGGTTCGAGTCCCGCCTGGGTAGAATATCTGCCCTGTCCAGGACATGGGTGTCTGTGCATCGTCCGTCGTTACTGTTGTTCACTCGACGTAAAATAACCTAATGTGCTGTATTCGGGGCAGTGAAAATAAATAAATAAAAATAAATATATGTAATTAGAGCTGACTGAAGAGGAGATTTCCTCAAGGAAACGGGTGGTCCAAATCATGATCATAGAAGATTATAAAAATTGATTAGTTTTCACATCATGTGTTCAACATTTTAAAATAAAAATTGCAATAGTTCGGACTGTAAAAATATTATGGCCTGCATCAAAAGATATATTTCAATATAGGATATTCTCTCAAGGATCGAGGATATATCAATGGAGGTCGATAGAGTGAACATTGTGATATATTTCAATATTTGAAAGTTGTTAATGATATGTACAAGCCAATCAGGTCGAAGTGCCACAATATGGAAAATGAAAACACAAGGAGCTAATATTTTGCCCATGATATTTGTTATCGTTTTCAGACTGTAATCTAGAGGGCGCGATTATCATAATGTAGCGACCATTTCTGCCCTCTTTTCATTTTTAGGACGTTAACGACTATTGCGTGTGAAAATATGGAGTTAGCACCTGCGGTAATATGTTTCCTTTCTGATTTACATCTCCGTATCGGCTAGACATCTTAATCGCCCGGGAAACCAAACCGCAGATCGTTTTCAGATCGGAAATAGAGACGGAAAGCCTATTTTTTACCTTGTTATTCCTGGTAAGCTAAGTGAATCGAAGCGTTATATATTGAAAGTGTCAGCACTGGTATCGAGTATTTCGCTTCATTTGCGTCGAGAGATCTAGCGCCAAAGTGAAGCGCGAGAAATGGGATTATTGAGGAAGATTGAAGAAGAAATGGGTTTATTGATCTGAGGAAGGCATATCGCAATGGTTTTGAAATAAGGATAGTGAACTGCGCGTTGCAAGAGTCAAAATTATTGGATATGGTACTAACGTCAATGAAGTTAAAGATGAAGATTCCTTAAGTTTGTCTACGGTCATTTCTCACGGTCAAACCTTGTGGCAGGAACTTGAAGGCTATGCTTATAATTAGTTGTAATATTTCTTACTCAAAAAACACGTATTCTTCACCCAGCCGCATTATAAGCTTGGTTTCCATGTTACGATATTACGAAATATATAAGGTTATTATTTTTATGTCTGTATATCGTATTGACTTTCAATATTGGATGAACATCAACTCATTTTCATTTTGCATTTAAAAATTGAATATTTCAATGTTGGGAAAAACTCTAATCATAAAATGCCATCCACCTATGCACGAGTGTGACTTGTTGGCGCAGATAATGACTCATTAACATATCAGCAAATATTTCGTCTTATAGTGCCTAGAAAAAGCTTTAACCTTTTACGATAGACGCATCGGTGATCTTAAAATGTGTTCAATAGGGGATAAAATAAGAGGAAAGAAGGTCTAAAGAAGAAAAGAGGTGCCGGCAACCACAATTCTCAACGGAGACAGACAAGAGAGACGGACAATTAGTCGGGCGCCGAGCGTGCACGTCCTTAAATGGCGCTCGGTTTGCCGCCAAACGGCCGAGCCTTCGATCCGCGAGCAGTATTCCATAGAAAAACCACAAATGGTCACCTCGCACGCGGTGGGAACTAGAGGAAGGCGTTAGGATGCAAGTAGTTATACGCAGTCCATTCTCATAGCTCCTATTTGCGAACACATCTCAAGTGAGTCTAACGGCAACTTTCTGCCGAACTAGTTTTATTTATGTGCCTCCATTTTATCTTTTATTAGGGTCTGTATGCCTTCATGTAACCTTAAATTTCTCCTTTTTATCTTATTTATATATCAAAATCCTAAATTAAAGATGCTCAGGCATCATTAATAAGCTACTCTGAGGACTATGCTATTTTGTAACTGCTATATTCGGTCAATGACTTAGTTTGCCAAATTATCCGTCAAAATAATTCAATCAACACCTGATGCTGCTCATTCACATAATTATGCGACTCATATCTCATGTTAAATTCAGGAAATTTCATAGAGTGGTACTAATCATGGATGCGGAGACAAACTAATATCCACTGCAGCAGACTTGCTTCACACACATTGGGATAGCCAAGGCATTTCCACGAAGGCCATGTCATGTAACCTTACATTTCTCCTTTTCATCTTAGTTGTAATTCAAAATTCCATAATTAGTATACCTCAGGCACCATTGATAAGCTACTCTCAGGGCTATGCTATGTTGTAACTGCTATACTCGTTCAATGACTTAGTTTGCCAAATTATGCGTCAAAATAATTCAACCAACACCTGGTGCTGTTCATTGGCGTGCGACTCACATCTCATGTTTAATTAAGGGATTTTCATACAGTGGCTCTAATAATGGATGTGAGGTACAAACTATAATATCAACGCAGCTGACATGCTTGATACACACTGGGATAGCCAAGGCATTTCCACGAAAGCAAATCGGTATGAAAAATATTTTCAGCTAAAATATGACAGCACAATGAAATAAGTAAAATGAGTCATTTGATGATTCTACACTAATTTTTTCCGAAATTTTGAAAGGAAATATGAATTGAAATTTACCATTGTTTGCCTTACTAGCGGAAAACACCAATGACGGAGTGTTTAAATATTTGTCATTTTCAGGTAGCAGGTGCAAAATTTATAATTATTTACGATAATCTCAGGTTGCCTATCAAATTTTTAAAAAAATCAGAGTTATCGTAGAAGTATATAAATAATATTGACACTAAATACAACAATATTACTGTTACACGCATTCTTTCATGCGTGTTAGTTTGTAACTCAAAAACAGAAGTTTCTCCTTTTATTTTCCGAATAAACTTCCAACTTAACCAGAAACACGGGGAATATTTATGACAGAAAGAAACTAGATCGATTGATTTCTGGAGTTTATAAACTGATTTTATCGTCATTTGGATACTCCTGACGCGACGCTCGATCAGATATAATATTTACGGTGGTGTGTCGATCTTTTCAGGATCAACTCCACTGACTACCTACTTCTCCGTTCTGCGGCAGTGTTTCTACCCATACGCCTTCTCTCGTTCTAAACATTACTTATGTCTTTATTTCTTTTATAAAATCGATAAAGATTGGAGACAGAGTCATTCCTTTACTTTAAGAGGTCCCGTTAGACGTTTCTGCGCCTCACTATCAGCGGCGAACATCGAAAGGCAAACAAGCAGCATGAACGACTGCGCCTACTCCCGACAATCGCGTTCGACAGCTTTCGAGGATATTATAGAATAATCACAGCGAAAATATTAGGGGAAAAAATGAAGTTGCTGTTGAGTTGGTAGGATTAGTAGTAGTAGGTTAGTTGGATATATATTTCTCTCCAATGCCGTCGCCAATGCGGGAAGGTTTAATTTATGCGCTTTCACCTTGCAATTTGTTCCTCGTTAATGCATCTGAAATGGGGCGGTAAATCCAGTTCATTTCGTGGGTAAATAACTAGACGTTTTCGCTTCCAAGTCGGGTAATTTGAATCCATCCAACGGGCTATAATCTCTAACTCGTCAATTTCCATAAGACGATTACCCATTCTTTATGGATTGGTTTTAATCAGCACTTGGTGTGCCAATATCACGTTAAAATGTTCACCCAATCTCATTAAGTTTAAATTTTGCAGATGAATTTCATGGTAGAATGCTTCTTTGATGGTGGGTGTTTCAGAGCGTTACAGAGAATAGTATTATGACGCCTCACTACATCTCTAGGTCTGACAGAAGCTATAAAATAATAGAGATACATTGCCGACTAGATAGGCACAAAAATTCGTTCTTTCCGCGCACAACAAGCGACCACAATAAAGTTGAGCTCCGCTAAATAAACTCCCATAATACACGTCATCATTTCACCTCCAAAAACCTTATCCCTTACGTCCTTACACGGCTGGTGTCCAAACACCCTAAGTAACACGCCCGTGCGGCGGCTCGCGAGGTAGTATGTAGATATAAGTATACATAACTCTACTCTCACTAAAAATTTTAAGATTTTCAATAAATATTTAAAATAATAACTGTAAACGAATGGGGGCTGGCGATTTGCGGAGCATTTGAATTCCAATCTAGTCGAATATTAACAATGTTCTAATCGGAATGTTTTCGAATCAGGTCCCTGTCAACTTGCGATATTCAAGGAGTGCGAATCGCAAAGAATAGAATAATGAATGATGGAGAAACCTGCATATGTACAATGAGTGAGATGCATTTTTTGTGCAACCTTATTGGTAAGAATAAATAACAATAGTAATTCACATACTGTTTTAAATGAAGACCAACCTTGGCTTCGAAACTTTATGTCATCTTGATGATAATCACCTTGATGATCACACCTTATATTTCCTTGATATCTAATGAATAGTCACCTTGATGAATCTAATCACACAGAGTGCCGAACACATGGTCAATTTTCATTAAAACAGTGTGGAAGTTATTATGGTTATTTTACTCATACTAATGCCTATCCCGGAAGGGAACCGGAACCGGATCCCGGATTGGTATGTATGTACGTATTATTGCTAATATGGATGTACAATACTTCCACAAAATTAAGCCTGAAACTCTTTCATACATTTTTTTGTGAGTTAGCCTATTAAGTGCACTTGTTACTGCCGTCACACTACCTAAGAGAACATGAGTAAAACAATACACATTACAATGAATATTACATCTCTTATTCCATTAATTTTTACTATGCGCAATTGTTCTGGAGGTTGATATGCATTTCAAAATGAAAAACAATGGTAACTATCCACACAGGATTTTTAATAATTGCCGACCATGGTTTCAGCACCTAGTCCCATTATCAATCCTTGATAATGGCAATCATTAAAAATTCTGTGTGGAAAGTTACCATTGTTTTTCATTTTGAAATGGATATCAATATCTATTGCTTCCACAAAGTTGAGCCTGAAACGCTGTTATATGTTCTGGAGGGTTGGTAAATTGGTGGATGTATAAGTGAATTCAAACACCTCTTTCCGACGGCGTTCAGCAGATTTATTTCTTCATTCTCAGGGCTTGAGATGCCCTCGGGCTGATCCACTTATTATATTGAACTCAGCCTGATATCCATCTCAAGCCCTGGGGATGTAGAAATAAATCCGCGAAACGTTGGCGGAAAGCGGTAGTTTAAGTCACAAATACAACTGAGATCGATCCTCCAGAATAATTGCTTGTACTTCAAGTCCTCGGCATGCGTCGTTTCGATTTACGTGTGATTCGATGTTACGTCCAAGCTGACAAGGGTCGTCGGAAAACTTTTCCCTGTTTAATGCGAATAAAATAGACCGTATGTGCAAATATTTTCGCTTTTTTATGGTTAAGACATGATCATCCTATCTGAAATAGCTATTTCTTTCTGGAAAGAGGCAAAAAACGAATTTTGAAATTAACGCCTTGATTTATCGTTGGATTTAAGTGGTCAAGAATATCTGAATCCGTTTCACGTTGCTTCGACTTGCGTTACTCTTCTTTAACACGCATCTCCGACGTAAATCGTGGATTTACTGTATGTATAAAGCTAAATCAACCTCTTGACCCTGCGCCGTGCTATATAAAGCGGCCAAATAATGCATCGCCAGCACTTCGACCAGAAGAAGCGAGCGTTCCAGCTCATGGTCAACAAAACTGGTCAACGCTAGTTAACAAAAATGACTCCATGCGGAAGCAAACCCGAAAGCCTTCATGATACAAGATCACTCCGCGGAAGCTTTCATAGCAAGTTAAATCAACCTACATTTAAGTTTATTTAAGGGAATATGGTTTAGACTAAATAGGCTCCACATTTAGATTGAAATATGAAATAACGTATCAGAAAATTAGATTGATTTAGGTAAGCACTTGCATTTATTCATGGTAATGAAATGATTTCATATTATGAGTGATAATATGCCAACTATATCCGGCAGCACGCAGCATTGATTTAATTTTTGAAGGGGAAATGTTCAATTGATCACGCAAATTTTAACCATTTTCAAGTGGTCCATTTATCTGTGTGTCCAAAAGTTTATAATTCGTTACCTGATATTATAAAAAATACGAGAACTGGTTAAGTTTTTCCACAGTTGGCCAAGTTTTGAATATTGGCTGAGGAAGATATTGTTAGATTTTTCTGAATTGTTATATATTATTCTTTTCTTGAACATAGAGCTACTTGGTAAAGTTAATGGCACTACCATTATTCTCAAGGGGGAATGTTCAGAATTCTAATTAATTATGATAATATATGTACCTTATCATGTTATATTTTGGCAATGTGTATGTTTTTGATGAGAGTTGCCTTAGCACAGTCAATCCTTAGTCACTATTTACACGTTCCGGTTTCCTTTCCATTCCTGTCCTATGATGCGTCCTGCGCATGCGCTCTAATCTATTCTGGGTGGCGAGACTACTCGATCAAACTTGAAAGCTGACAGGAAAGGATTAGCCGGGCTTTCTATTCTGCTGCGGAAAGCGTTGATTGGCTGAAAGCTGCGCTTTTCGTGCCATCTATTGAATGATTTCCAAATGCGTGTACCCACCGTGTAAACGCGGACACAGCGTTTCCTTGAATGTGACGTAGCTGGCGTCAAGAATGGAAAGGAAACTGGAACGTGTATTAGTGACTTAGAGACAACCTAGCTTTCATGTGGATGAAATGTAAATTCAACATTTCAAGTTGTTGTTGAAAGCAATGAATTTACTTTACTTTAAGTGTATTTCATTTGTTTTATTTGAATGAAGAAAACCAACAATCGCGTCTCTCCAGTCAACAAAACATTCCCTCTGAGGCTGTTTTCATTTCTACTGCTGGAGGAATGGGTTGACAGGTGTGACTTGAGGGGAACGAAGTTCACGCACTGACAGTACTGCGGCCTTTAGAGATACGTCCTGTTTAGGTGAATCAGCAATTTCATTATTACACACTTATGCTTCATAAAACTCCCGTATCAAGATGAGAAAGGTTTGAATGAGGTTAGTTATGGGGACCACCCGGCTTTGGGAGCAGGATATTCCTCGGATGCCAGCTGTCCGCTGTGCTAACAAGGCCAAAGGACTAAATTAAGATTTTTTCCCGCTTTATGTGTCTTCCTGAGCGCAATTATAAACTAAGAGACTGTAAGAAGCACTCTTTTTTAATCTGCTCCTCATCTCAAAGTCCATAATGAGATAATCGAAAACGTAATACCAAAGGTTTAAATTCGCCATAAAAAAAACCATTTGACTTCACCGGGATTCGAACCAGGATCTCCCAATTGCCGGTCAGGTGTGTTATCCAGTTATAACACCAAGCCATCTTCCTTCAAGGCGAATTTCGAGGGGGGTTCATGCGAACTAGATGATTACGCCTCAAGTCTACATTGTGACATATGGGACGATAGTATTTCTTACAAAGCCACTGTCGCGGTGGAAAAAGCCAACATTGTCGTTTATATAACGACGAAAATAGATGAATTTCCAATTCATACATTGACAACTGATGAGGTACGAAGTCACTCGCAGGGGTGAAATCACACCAAGGGTTGACATTCGCCATGAAAAAATCATTTGACCATATCATTTGTAAATGCAGTGATCGGAAATGCGTTATAGAAAACGTATAATCTCAAAGAAAAAACACATTCAATTTGATTACACTGTAGCTTGAAAATGGGTAACAGCAGAGCACTCTTATTTGGAATGAACTATGGAAACGCTCTGAGTGCTCAGCGCATATTCCGTGGGCCTATTGAATCCATGGAAATTTGTACGTTGTGGGTTCTTCAAAAAGAATAGAAATAACGCCACATTCAAAATAAGACGTGAATAGTAAAATCATTGAAGTGTTTCAGAAAACATAGACTCCTTCGTCAAGGCGCATACATAGAGATCGATTTATTAAGTCAGCCTGTGCATTTATACGATAAATTTGAAAAAGAGGTTTTTTTTGGGTCGCTCAATACTGAGATTGGTTGAATGCAGCCCTTCCCTACCTAGTGTTAGTTTCCTTACCTTCTGGTATCTCTTCCTGTGTAATTTCCTCTTAATGTGGTAATCGAACTTATTCCTTGATCCTTGGGGTTTCCTCTGGGGATTTTTCCCTCTATTTTACCTTCAATTATGTTCTTCACAGACCCATTGTGTCTCAGGGTGTGTCCAATCCATCTTATTCTTCTTTTCCGTATGGTGTTCCATACGGTCATTTCCTATTTTTCTCTTCTGTACATTAATCATTTCTTATTTTGTACGTCCATTTTATCTTCAGTATCCTCCTCCAGCAACAGCTTTCGAAGGCTTAACGTCTTTTTGGATCAGCTTCCCCAATGGTCCATGCTTCCGATCCATAGAGTGCCACGCTCCACACGGATGTTTTCACATACTGTTTCCTGGTTTGTAGTCCTATCTTCTTTGAGGACAGCAGTTGCCTGCTTCCAATGAACGCCTTCTTAGCTTGTGCTATTCTCCTCTTGATGCCCGTTGTACTTCTTCCGTCCCACGTGATGGTACTTCCGAGATAGGTGAAGAAATCCACTTGCTCTAAAGGGGTATTTACAGGCAAAGCTCTAGCCTTCGGACATTGGCTATTAACGAGGGGAAAGATTAAATGGATTTGGAGAGGGAAAGAGGGAAATGTTAGATTTGCCAAGACGAATTAGACGTGTCTTGACGATTACCTCGCGCGATTATAGTTGTAGTCACTAATGGTGCGTAGGGCGAAGGAACATTTGTGCCTACATATCCATTTGGCAAAATATTTATCTTGTTTCTTAACTTTTGTCAGGGGTATATACGTATATCACGGGGCTTCACCATAAAAATGTTGTGATCCGAAATATTTAAGTCGGCTTACATGGCTAATCTCAGCCTTCGGTGTGGCATACGAACAAACCCGTCGACCAGTCGTTGTCTAATAATCAAATGGTAATTACTAGCATGTCTCCATCAATGGCACTTTACTCAGATGCCTTGGAGAATGATGTTGTTAGAGAAAATTTGGAGCAGTAAACTGTAAAAATTTCGGGCAAAACAAAGGAAACTCAAGAAAGATGCTCTATGTCTATGCTATATGCTATATGAAAGAAGTCTAATGCTCAATCGTCTTTATTTCTTAAGTACGCTTAGAATTCGAAAATTTTGTTTCTTTTTTACCATGGAAACATTGGCCGCTGTTGGAAAAAATATAAGAACCACTGTGCTTTATCGCAAAGAATAGGGTTATTCTTGTAATTTTTATAAATTGAATTCAGAGCATCAGCAATTTCGGTTTTAATAACTTAAGGAAGCTCACTTGTCCACCACCATAATCTATCTCTACAACTTAGATTAATTATTCAATCCTTGAACTATAATTACGTGGTTTCATAGCCATTTATATACAAGCTCGTTTTAACAGCGTCGTATGAGAACGTCACGATACCTTGGAGACTTCAATGCTCTACAGAGTATTTATAAAGTTGCGCCAAAGAATTGGTACGTGTAATATCTACTCTATGGCTAAATATTGATGATGAATTTCAGTATTATGCAATATGGCCTTAAAATTGGCTGAGGAATTTTTGAAATATCATGAACCATATCGTATTTACATCCGAATTAAAACTTCAGAAATTATTAATGTATACAGAGATCACATTTGCAATCACCATATTTTTCCAACACTTACGTTATCATTAAATAAATTTCCAAAAAAGCAGTCATGACAATCAAATTGTGTCATTTGTCATTAGTATACAATAAACACCAATCGTGGTTAACCTGTTCTCACCACCCTAAATTGCTGATTGTGAGGGGTGATAAGCTCAGGAAATAAGCTTTAAAGGAGTTGGTTGGTCTTCGAGCACCTGAAGCTACCAATTTACGGTAGTGGGTTTTCCATTCCTATACAGTTACCCATATTGATTCAGTTGTGACTCAATTCACATCAGCCAAGGTTTGGTTAATTTAGGCATATTTCATATCGATCCCCAATGTTTTATAATGAGATCCTTGCGATCATAAGTAAATAGACAATTTTTCCACGAGTGAAATACCAATTTCAGTATTATCCAAGAATAAAAGCACAAAAATAAAAAGGTCAGGTTTGTTCAGATCTGAAAAATTCAGCCAATTCCCGAAAAATGACACGAGATTCCTGACGATCATGTGGAAGCATTTGCATTCGCTAAATATACATGACTGCACGTTTGCGCAGGGAGCGGTGTCCATCCCGAAATGCGCCGTGCGAAGTACAAAGCTGGGAAAATTACGCTAAAAGATGATTGAAAGGGAAAGCTCTTTTTTTGCCGGTTTCTGTGCTACTTGATGTTACTGACGTTAACATTTCACAGCTCCGTGGAAAGAAGCCGATGACTCACTCCAATGCTCAATCCGAAACTTAGGATTAGAAGTCGTCAAAAGTGCTACAAAATTAAATATTATTTAGTTCTCATATACATTACAAAATTTAATATTCAAGAAATGTAAATTAAAAAAGCGACATCTCCCAATCGATTGGATAAATCTCTATATAAGACTTAAAATATAGGCTCTTTAAGACTAAAAATTCTGATAATAAAAAATGACTAATAAATAAGAAATTTACCGCGATCATCACACCCTAATAAAATAGAAATCATATTAGGGCTAATAATGAATGACATTATCGAGAAAACAAATAAAATTACCTAAAGAATGATAGGAGCTAAATAATGATCCTCCTCCATGTAATCATTTCTGTAAAAAAATTACCTTAAAAGAAATAAAAAGAACAAATTCTATATAACAGAAAAAATATAGATATCATGAGTGAAATTCTCTCGGCATTCCCACCAGGTTAAATTTTTGGCTCCTGCCAACGTTTCGATGGATAACACCTACTTGCCCTGATCATTACCCTGATGACGGTGGAAGTGTTTTCCATCGTAACGTTGGCAACAGCCAAAACCTTTTACCCGGTGTGAACCCCATTTTCCCCAAAATTCCCAAATTTCACTCATAATATTCGCCGGGAAAGTACAAAATCATTAAAAATAGATATTAATTACAGCAATTTCTTCAATCAAAATTGATATTGCATTATTGAATATTAACCCAATTTTGGTTCAAGAGCATAAGATTTACGGTCAGCCTAAGCGTGAGAATTAAGTAATTTCGGTAGAATGGGTATATACCTTCAATGGTAATGATTGGTTTGCCGGACCAATGTGCAGACCACTACGCTATCCAGGCTTCGTAATTCCCATGGCAATATTGGTGGAAACAAGGCAACTAGATCTTAGGTAGGCAACTAGATCCACCAAAATTGCAATGGTAAAAGTGCTGGTGAAGGATACTGACTCTTCATTGTGGCTTCTTTGAAGTCCTCTTCTCCCTTGCGTTGCCAGCTTTGATGGACCGTAAGGGCCTAAGATCTAGTTGCGTTGTATCCACCAAAATTGCCATTAGAATTAGGAAGCCTGGATAGTGTAATGGTCTGCGCATTGGTTCGGCAAACCAAAGGTCCGTGTTTCGATTCCCGGACCAGGCCAAGTTTTTCTCATGGCAATTTCTTCAAAGAAAATTCACCCGCCATGTTCGAATTTCAAATAGCTAAGCACGGCAAAAGTGCTGGTGAAGGATACTGACTCTTGGTTGTGCCTTCTTTGAAGTCCTCTTCTCCCTTGCGTTGCCATTGATGGACCGTAAGGGCCTAAGATCTAGTTGCGTTGTAACCACCAAAATTGCCATGGGAATTCGGAAGCCTGGATATTGTAGTGGTCTGCGCATTGGTCCGGCAAACCAAAGGTCCGTGGTTCGATTCCAAGCCGGTCGAATTCGGTTCGATTCGGTCCAGGCCGAATTTTTCTCATGGCATATTCTTCAATATACTTCACTACAACAGGCGTCACTACGTAGAAGTACTTATAGTTAGTATCGATATTTAGAATGTTTTACAAAATTGTAGAAAATTGCAAAATATTCTTTTCAATTTGGATACTAAATCAACCTCTGTTTATATTTCTTCAAGCTACTTACGCAGTTCTCACTTTTTTGTTGACTACAGTGTCGGCAATGGTGCCTTAAATTTAGTTTTATGCAGCTACTTTGAATATTGCATAATTGAGTATTAACCCAACAACGACTCTCTTCCCTCCCCCGGTTTTTTTCTAAATCAGAGTAACGGCTCTCGAATGGTTTTAGCGTGGCATGTTTGTGAGCGGCACACTGACTGGCCGGCGCATTAATGCACCGCACCCCCTTTTTTTAACTGACCTCCCGAGCGGGCAAGACGCCGTTCTCCCGCCTCTTCCGCCGAGCCATTTCCAATTCCTGGAATTACTTAACCGGCAGTCAGCCACTCCTGCTCTTCATCGTCCAGCAACTCCCCATTCGACTATCGCCACCTCAAGAGTGCCCTCGACTTCCACGGGCGCGCGTAACCCCACTTAAAAACCGTTTCCCAGACGGATGCCTTCTGTGCCCTCGGAGTTTTATTTCTCCTCTCTCTCTCTCTCTCTTCTCCGTTCTTTTTTTCTTCGTTCGGCTATATTTTTTTCCGCGAAACGGTAAACAAGGGCATTGTTTTATCTCCGGGTTGCTTTTTTTACTCGCAAATAAAACAAGTCCGAGGTTCCTTCTCCGTGGAGGAGGGAGCGACCTTTAAGTATAAAAATAAAACTAATTTTTACCTCTTCAACTCTTCCTTTAACGCATGGATGGATGGCCTGCGTGATGTGTTCGAGGAAATGTTGTCGTACTGTCAATAACTGTTAGCCGTGTTGACGAAGGGCATACGTGTCAAAAGCTGCGAATGGGACAGTGTGTAGGGTGCGAGAGGATATAATGATATTTTTTTTATAAATCCGGGAAGTCCTGGAGGGGGGACTGACTGAAAAATTATCTCTGTTTGTTCCATAGAGCTCTTGTTAACTACAGGTGATTCATTGATCCACTTGCATAATAAAAAAATATCATAATGTATTTACCGCACAAAATTTCCAATTGGCATTTCTATGCTAATAACTATAATATTTGAAAATACAGACAACATATATGATTGATAATATTGGAGCCTTTTGTTTGCTATATCACTCACGGAAATGCTATTTTCGTGCAGTCGCATGTCAATTTTTGGCCGAAAGTTGCCAGCAGTATTTTATGAGTGCATATTTTAATGCGTACTACAAGTATTTATCTAGTACATACCTGACGTACGTTTGTATTTCCTATTTTGCAGATTCTGAAGTATTGCGACTCAATTTTTTAAAGTATAATCTTGTTTATCGTTCAAAGTCAAATAATTATTTCCTGGGCCATAAAACGATTCGAAAATCCCTAAATTTAATCAAGTATTCTGCGGAATTACTTCTAATCAACAATATTGGCTAGTCTATTATTCCTGTTGAAGCAGTTAATCGAACTTGTAGTACAAAATATTGTCCAATTTATGATTCTACCATCGCAGATATTAGCTCTTTATTCTTTTGTTGGGAACTTAAACAATCATAGAGGTGAATATGAACCAAAAAGTTAATCCAATCCTTGAACATCTGAAATAGATCAAAAATAGGAAGTGATTTTCATCCCCATCGTTGGACTTCATAATGGCTCAGTGAATAAAAAACCTGACAAATCTTAAAACGAGTAAATTCCACACGTACAAATTTATTACGACCTAGATTTCGCTTATAACAGCACCGATATTAATTCACATCCAGTGATGATGCTGCAATGAGCGAAGCCTAGGTCGTCATAAATTTGTACTTGTGGAATCTGCTCGTTTTGTGATTTGTCACTAATGTTTCGGTTCCACAGAATATTAGCATCGACACAACATATAGCATCGAAAGTAATAAGCGAAACCTAGGTCGTAATAAATTTGTACTTGTGGAGTTCGATCTTTTTGTGATTTGTCAATGTTTCCGTTCCACAGAATATCGCCGGAATCTTCAGAAATCGAAAATAAAAGCCGGGAAAATATTTGAAAAGAAGACCTTGGGTAATTAAGGCCGGATCGAGAGAGGAAAACGAGCGTCGACAGACTTCCGAGGAAGGCATCCAACTCGAACGAGAAGACGGAATTGTCACTGAAAAAGCATAATATGAGAAAAAAAAACGAGATGGGTCGGGGAGAAAATCCCGACATTGCTCGCTCCCCGAGTCTCTCGTGGGCTCTCCCTTGATAATGCGGAATAATGAGCGGCATAACAGGGCACGGGCGGGCAAGGATTTATCTCCGGGGATCCGCACGTGTATATCGGCGGCGGTGCAAGAGGTAGAAGGACCGACCAACCATCGGCCGAGAGCGACAACGCTCTCCCACTCTCTCCCAATCACTCTCCCGGGAGAACTTGAGCCCCCTCACCCCCCTTGTCCTCATCCCTATCCCCCCATCTCCCTCCCTCTCTCTCTCTATTTATTCTCATTTGGCCACGAATGTCCGTCTTCTCCACTTAGCCGCTGGTCAATATGTTTTCTCGTGTGTTCCTTGTGTTTTATTTGCCCTGTGTTTTAAGGCCTCGGGACTTTTTTTTCTCTTTCTCTTTCCCCCACTCTCCTCTGCCTCGCTTTCTTCCCAACTTTCCTCCCCACCTTTGCGTGCCTCTGTTTATTTCCTTTTCCCATGCTCCCTTTGTCGTCCGCCCTCCGTCGCTTCGGTCTTCCGCGTCCTCCCACATCTGAGAACGACAGGTTCGTCTCCGTGATTATTCTCTAATTGTCGAGACTTTCTCACGTCTTGGAAGGTGTAGTCGGACCAAAGACCAGATAATAATAATAGCAATCAAGGAGGGATGGAGGGCGGGGCCTGTTAAGCCTAGAGACGTTATGCGGAAAACAGGTGCAGCCACTCCGCACCTTTTTCTTGAGTCATCAAGGGGCTCTGCACCGAACGATATGTGCTGAGGACGCTAGATATTCTCCGCTTAATTTATCCACAGAAGACTTTGTGGCGAATTACACCAACCAAGAGGCAAGAATGCAGGAATGGAAGCAAAAGGCTTTGCATGGCCGATACGCAGCCGCACTGTCGTCTGCGGATGTTGACAAGAAGGCGAGTACACTCTGGCTTACCGCAAGTGGTTTGTTTGTCGAGACAGAAGGTTTCATTATTGCCATCCAGGATGAAGTGATTTCCACACGCAACTACGTACGCCATATCATGGGGGATAAAACAGTCAAAGACGTTTGTCGACTGCGCCAGTCACCAGGTGAAAGTATCCAACATGTCTCAGCGGCATGCGGTGCGCTTTCGCAACGTGATTACTTAGCACGTCACAATGATGTTGCCAAAATAGTGTACCTTGCTGTTGCCATGAGGGATGGTTTAGTCCAAGAAGAGGTGCAATACTATAAATACAAGCCCGATCCTGTATTGCAAAATGACCGCTACAAGTTATTGTGGGATATGGAGATGATAACGGATAGAGCCGTGGAAGCTAATAAACCAGACATTGTTTGGTTTGATAAAAGAGCCCACAATATAATGATCATAGAAATCACTACTCCCCTGGACAAGAATATAAGCCATGCAGTAGCCGAAAAAAGAAGAAAGTACCAGCCCCTTGCTGTGGAAATGACGAGCATGTACAAAGCCAAATCAGTGGAAGTAATACCGATTGTGATATCCACCAACGGCCTAGTCTCTAAAGAAGTAATCAATGCACTTCTTGGTACCGCTCGGATAGTAAGAAGATTCATGGCAGTCTGAAAGGCAATTAACATCTAGCCAAATAACAAGGGATATTGATCTGTTCGTGTAGCCACATCGGAGCCATTGGACTACCTCCCAGTTCAATGTATGTATGTTGCGGCCTTGGTTAATACAACCCGGAGGCAACATAATGGCACCTTGCAGTGGCAAGAGAGAAAAATGAGAATAATAAAAATAAATTTCTTTCATCTCTTGGCGAGAATACAATTGCATCGCTACGTCAGCAGAAGATCAAAATGTTACATGATAACACAATACTATTACATCTGATACAAATGGCATCAAAATTAACAAAATTCTAGAAAAAATACGATGAGAAAATTACAGAAGTAAAGTGCTGCACAGAAAGTTATTCACTTGAAAGCAGCAAAAAGTAAAAGCGGGCCCCATCTCCCAAATATTCATAGACGCTGAAATAGCATTTTATATAAAGGAGAAGTTTGAACTTCTTCATAAAAACAGAAAGTGTGGTGCTATCTTTGATTTCGTCATGATTTGTGTTATATAGGACAGAGGCAGAGTGGCTGAAACCCTTTAGATAGAGAGAACTGGGGTACTGTTTTGAGAGGATATTATTTCTTAAACGGGTGGAATAATGGCGGTGGGAGGTATTCGTAAGAAATTTGTCAAGGTCTGTTTTTACAAAGCAGGAACAAAATAGGATATATAAAGAAGGAAGTGTAAGGATCTTAAATGCAGCTAAAATAGATTTGCCAGGGGTGTGGATAGGTACTCGATACATAATCTTGATTTCGTTTTTCTGGACAGATAAAGTTCTTTTGGCAGCAGTGGAATTCCCACAAAACAAAATGCCATAGGAAATTTGGAGATGGATTTTGGGACGATAAACCATTTTCAGGGTATCAAATGACACAACGGGAGAAAACTTCCTGATTATATATGTACCCACAGAAATTTTGTTGATTGCGATCTGAATATGAGATGACCAATCAAGGCCTTCAGAGATTAAGAGCCACAGAAACTTTGTTGTAGTCACATTAGTGGAGTGATTAATATTAATATGAGGGAAAATATATCTCTAATTGGAGTTTTTAAGGAGGAATTGGAGGAAGACAGTTTTCTATTCGTTAATTATGGTTACTTTGACCGGATCAGATAGAATCCTTTTTAAGCTAAGCCTAAGAGTAAATGGTACTAAACAATTCCGGGCCAGTTCCATTCACACAGCGAATCATATACATTCATCGAAACAGATATATCAGCAACTCGGAATTTTAAATTTCTATTGGATGGTATTTGAAATCAAAAAAGGCGGAAAAGAGTTCCATATGTGCAAATGAAATAATAGTTTGTTTGTCATCAAAATAAAGGAGTAAGTCCTTCTCTTTGAGATTTGAGAAATTAGAATTGTAATGTTCATTGTATAAATTTAAATTCCTTTTAAATGACCTTTCAAGATATACTCATGATTTCCATGAGTCTCGTCTCTATGTGATCAATAAAAATATGTTTTGGTGCCATATTCTACCATTTGTGTTACCATAATTTCTTTTTGCAACCTGTTGTTAAGTTTGCTTGTATATGTCCTTAAGTGTATGTATTGTTATATGGCCACTATAAAATGGCGACATAGCTGTATGTGGTTTTATTACTTTAAATAAATAAATAAATAAATAAATAAATTTGAATTATTAAAATTAACTTTTAAAGCTTAATTAATCTCATATGAATCGTCTACTCGGTCAAATTGAGAACTGTTACATAGTAATAACTCTCTCTCTATCTAAAGGGTCCCAGCCACTCTGCCTCTGTCCTATAAAACAGAAATCATGACGAAATCAAAGATAGCACCACACTTTCTGTTTTTATGAAGAAGTTCAAACTGATTACGATTTTTAATAATATTTTTTTGTCGACATAAATGTGCTACAATATGGCTTTTCCTGGTTTTATGAAGAAAATTATCTTCATACCAGTGATTTCTGGATTAGATACATGTATTTCTAAACGACATTCCGAAGGACACCCTACATGATTGAAATTATTTCCCGGAGCGATTCTTAGATACTCGCTCACTATTCGTTATTAATAATTGCATAGGATGTATGGGCCTTTTATGGTATCATAATCATGATCATATTCTCTATTAGTATGAACGTTATAATTTCAAAAATAAAACCGGGATTAGATGTCTCCGCTTTTTTTGTCTATCATATGATAATTTTTGTCGACAGAAAGGTTGACTAGCCACAATTTTAGAAATACTTATGTCCCCGATGGGTTAAAAAACTAATATAAATACGAAAAACACGCGGTCAGACTCTCTTAATACCTGACGGGGTCTATGAGTATTTGAATGAGGGCTTTTTATCAAAACTTATATACTTAGTAAATCAGGAAAAATACGCGTCGCCAGCCTCTCTAAATACTTGAAGTAGTCAATAAGAGGAATACAGATAAGGATTTTTTTCCACAATATTCAAGCTTTCCCATCCTCACGCTATTCTATTTCGAGGGGAGGAACCTCTTGAGGGCATTTGTATGAAATCACGACAACCTCCAAATTTAAAATGAATCAGCCTCCTATCTTTGCATTTCCCTGAGCGAATTTCAGTTATTGCTCGCTATTGCCGGGTATAAAGAGTTGGCCCAGAACAAAATCAATTACACCTACGAGAAAATATAGGTTTAGCGTGTATAAGTAAAGACTTTCGAATGCTTGGTTCGCTGTTTCAATAGCTGAGAACTTTCAATATGTGTTTCCTCGTGTGCACTTGTCATTTGAGCCTACATTTATCGTGCGGATTTCTCCGGGATACCCTGTCACGTGTATTCTTTCACAACGTGATTTTCTCATTAAAATCATCATGCGGTTTGTAGACATACGCTTGTCACGTGGAGTACCTATATTCACGCTACAGAGAAAACGGAATGATTGAAACGTGAGTGGAAAGAATATTGAGTGTATCAGTAAAACAGAACAATTGTCACTCGAGACGGATAGCGACGCAAGAGTACATGGCATCACTATCACGCTAATTATTCCTTTACCTGCAAACCGACTCGCAACTATGAACATCACGCCATAATTTTATAAACATTTGTCACTCCCATGGTTTAAAAAAACTTATGTAGATACGGAAAACACGCTCTAAATACCATTACATTGCACCTCGAATGAGCGAGCATTTGGGACCCTGGTCATAAAGATTTAATCAATTATTTTTTTTTCAAAGATTTAATCAAAAAATTAATACAATACAAATAAAATCTGCAGGCATCGTTAAAAACTGCTACGATCGAGTATGTAGGGTCTCAAAACTTTTAGAGGGATTAAGGTGGGATCCCCTAGAGTCTCGGAGGCTACACGCAAGGCTTAGTTTGCTTGAGAAATTCCGAACTGCTGTGTCTCAGAGCGACGCAGAGAATATTATCATGACCCCTCGCCACATCTCTAGGTTTGACAGAAGCGATAAAATAAGAGAGATACATTTCCGAACAGATAGGTACAAAAATATGTACAAAAACTCGTTTTTTCCGCGCTCATTAAGCGACCACAATAAAAACTGAGCTCCAATAAATACACTCCCATAACACACGTCACCATTTCACCTCCCAAAGCCTTACATCTTTACACGGCTGGTGTTCTAACACCCCCGTCACATGCCCATGCGGTGGCTCGCCGAGTTGTGTGTAGATGTAGCTGAACATAGGATCAGACCTAGAATTCTCAATCTCGTTCTTAATGGAGCCCTTTCCCATTCCCCTGAACAAAGATATTCCTCAAAGACTTCTTGCTACTCTTCTCAGGTCGGTACTGCTTTTCTCTACCCCTTCGTCGCAACCAATTTCCCTTCTTCCATATATATTCCTTTAAATGTATGCATAAACGTTCGTCTTCGCCTAATTCCTCGCACACTCAGTAACTCACCCCCGTTCTCTCCAGTTTCAACAAAACCGGCGTCTCCCTTCTCTAAGGCGGCACTTCTCTGTGGCCTCCCGTTTGTTCTAGCCGCCGCTACGTGAGTTACCTCGATTTTTTTGTCCTTCTTCGCTAGGGTGGGAAAAATTCTGGGGGAAAGGCATTCGGTACGCACCGTATTCCGCTCGAATGGCGCGTCGGTCGGGGACCAGGATGGAGGATAAAAGGGTTGATCCGTGAAAACCGCGGGGGTCGAGGGGGATTGGTGGAGAATGCGCGGGGAGGCATTTGTGTATTTTTGAATCTCTTCCATTCCTCGAGTGGCGTGATACAGGATGGCGGGAAGATCGAAGAGAATGGACCAACATCGTCTCTTTGCTCTAATGCTTTCGCTAACTTGTGGAAACGTTCAGCGACGAACGCCGAGGCACATCTCTCATGACCGTACATAGAGAGGAAAGAATACGTCAATAGGGAGCGGAGTGACAAATGTTTTCGCGATGCTCAATGCGTTCAACGGCAATTATCCTGTCACGACGCTTAACGATACCTATCGATATAAGGTTACAGAATAAGGGCAAAGGTGAAGAGTGATGAAATAGGAACGGCGAGGAGAGGATAAAGGAGACTATAGGACCATGGGTAGGACGCGGGTGGTGCCGGGAAATGGCGGTCAAGTCTGATTAACTGAATTGTTAAGACTGCGAGGCCTATATCGTCAGTGACCTCCTGCCATTCCCTCAAACCAGAACCCTACCCACGACAACACAGACCCCATCCTCCTAAACAAATCGAGTGACGAATAGTTAAGCCACGAGAGCTCTTGCCTGATGTACGGGAGTCGGTGAAACGCTGCAGGCCGCACTAGGCATCGATAATAGAAGAGCAGAATAATTGCATAATGGCCCGTCATAAATATGCGAACTTGATTGCGCTATTTGCGTCAGGACCGGACGAAAGTAGGCTTTTGGTCCGTTTGGCACGCCAGGACGTATGCAGTGACGTCGAACACGAGACGGAGGACCGGTAGTTTTTGATGGAAGAAAGATTCGAACGTCGCCCGCAATTATTAATCTCTTCGCGTCCCCACCACCAGCGTCCCACTTGCCGGATGGTCGCTTTTGACTCTTACGGTCGAAGCGGTGTAAGCGATTGAGCCGTCCAGTCGGATGTATACCGACGGCAGAAAGGGAATTTGAACGCATCAGCGGCAACGCAGAGGAGAAGAGGTAAATGCGCCATAATTATTAAGCGGGAGGGAGATGGGACGTTTTGTTGCTCTCTTGGCTTTTCTCACCGCGAGGGATAACTCGCGAGCGTCCAAACGGACGCGGGAATTCTCCCGCGGTGACGCATGTGCCTAATTAAGCCGGATTCTTATCCCATGGAATTTTTTTCAGCAAACAAGCCGTATAAAACGCCATGTAGGTGTTCCGAGGGCACATTATCCCTGGAGTGGCGCTGAATGTCTTTCGTTACACAGTCGTGAATCATCGGTGACTATGCATAGTATTTATTTGGACTCGCTGCCAATCTCTCGAAGGGAATAGGTCACTGTAATCGACCGACAGGCGAGGATCAGATTCATAGCTGAACATTTTAATGTATTTTCAAAACTGGCAAACCAAAAAAACCTCAATTGATAAAAAGAACAAACACTTGATGTATGGAACGACATTCAATGAGCGAACTACAGTTGTGACATAATGAACTCTAAAATTCTCATATAACTTTGAAGAATTTGGAATATGTTAACCCTTGTTTGAATAAATCACGAGTATACTTAATCACTCAATTGAAAATAAAGACAAAAGTATGAAGGCATTTATATGTTTAACTCGCTCAATTTTTTCGCGCTAAGTCACAGTTCAATGTCACAAATACAAAAAAATGTAGTAGTCGACGCCAAACTTCGCTTTGATTTGCAAACAAAATTGGTCACTCAAAGCAATTTTTTTATTATTTATATGAAAATTTACATGTTTTAATACATATCTCATTATTACAATGGTTCCTAAAAACATATCATGGTATTATGCCGAATAAAAAATACGTAGTCACGTACGGTTTTCGTTTAAGTTTCGAATTTCGTGTCACATACGAGGCTGAATGTTATTAAATAGAAATGTAGCTTCCGTTATAGATGTATTGGCTATGAACTAGTTCATTTCCCAGCACGCTCAGGTTTTATATCAATAATTTCGTTAACGTTAACGTAAAATCCATCCCTTCTCACTTATATTGAAACGAACCCACGCAACCTTGCCTTACATAGTGATAAACCTTCCAGCCGTAAGTCGAACACAGCCTTCGGAATGGTAGGCAAAAACGCTTTCTCGCCACCACTGAGGCCTGCTAAATACTTAACCCTAATTGGAATGATGGAGAGTGTTGCTATAAATGGCATAATATAATTTAACGTATTATTTTCTAGTTTTCCTTATAGGAAAAGAATGTCTCGAGTCCTTCATTGTCTATCGTATCACGCCAATCGACCTCAACTTAAGATACAGCTGAAACAAAATAAAAATTTCGGAGACTGTGGAATCACAGTGGCTCCAGGCTAGAGCAAAAATATATGCAATATTGTCCTTAATTTGCTGTGGAGACTTTCAAGCGATAGTCGTCTTTCCAATCCAAGACAATCTGCACCTAATTGACTTTCTTGCCGTTTTAATCCACGCAACGGTAACTTTAGTTAAGAATATTGGCAGTAAATTAACGTGCGCACGTTCTTCATGCTATGCCACCATACCTTATGTACATGAAACTTAAACAAAGGTGGTCATAAAAGAAAGCAAAGCTCATAAACATGTGAAAACTAAAAAAAATAGATAAAATCAGACACAATGTTTTTAAGGGAGCAGTATGAGGTGACTTGAATGGCACCGGCTTTACTGTTTACTGGCAACAATGCACTGGCCTTGAAAGATTTTAAAACGTGATCAGATATTTCCTGGGTTTTAATCTTCATGCTCCTTGAGCACTTCTCTTCATACTTTACGAATTACTCCGTGCTCACCGTGATATCAGGAGAATACGCCATTATAAATACATATTCAAGCAGATTTACGAGCGTATAAAAATTCCTCATAATAAAAACGCTATAAACAGATGTTACTATAATGTGTGCGCCTTACGTTTGTCGGCGAAGGCAAGTAGAGATCTTGAATGCACGTTCTAAATTTTCTCCATCAAGCTCGGTCACTCGCGCATGCGATTACAGGGAGTAAATCATGTCCTTGTGATTTTCACACGTGTTAAAGCTGAAATAAATCCCGGAAAAGGTGAATTTGTGTGGGCCAGATGTGTTTTGTTGCGCGGACATAAACTCTATGCCCAACGCTTCGAGCCAAAGAAAAAAAATATTACTGTTTACGCGTTTCTAACTTCAGCTGTCGGCCATTCCGCGTGTGCTGCACATATTGTTACCCCCGCGGTTTGAGTGGAAAAATTCTCTCGCCTCTAATGGCCAACGGAATTCTCAGCACGCCTATGAATAATAGTCTTCGCTGTATTTCTCGGATGCTGCGGCAGTATCCTTCGTTTACCTGCCATTGCTGATCTTTCATGATCCCAACGGCATTTTTGTTCCTGCGAACGTCTTGAATCCAACTGTTTCAGGCAAAGACTCGCGTTTATGAAGGCATAAATCCCGCACGGAATCGCCCACCGCCGTACGGAGTACGCCATTCTCGGGAACGCGAAAGTACATTCGTTCCGCGAGTGCTCAACCGCATAATGTTTGTTTACTCAAAGTCTTCGCGCTCTGTCTTGGATTTGAATAAAACCTCAGAAACGGGTTTTCTTTTTCTGGCGTCGTTGATTTTATATTCTAATAATGAGTACCGCGCAGTGCTCGCTTCACAGGGTTGGTCAACTGGAGCATAATCTCCACTTAAATATCTCAATTCTGCGAAGTAACGTGGATAATCATGTCTGATAATTCTGCTCATTTGCGTAAAAACATCGTTGGTGCCGCGAGTGCGTGAATTTTCGGTCGGGAAACTTACGGTTACTCTGGGGAATGCCTTTTTGCGATAAAAACACTGGTTTTCGCTCGTTCGTTAGCCAAGCATCGTTGGTTTTGGCTCAGTTTCGAATGGGCGATCATCAAAATCATTCCCAATGCCTTAGGCTGTGTCTTTGAGAGGCATCCAGCAATTGCTAAATGACAATGAGGTGGTTGGAGTGGTTTTCGTTCATATACACATTTGCGAGAAACTTTGCTTACAGGCACGTAGTAGTGGTTAATATTAACAGATAAAGACAAACAAAATTGCATATTGCCGATTTAGTTCCTTGGTCATTTTTTTTTCTATTTGAACGCGTAACCAAATGATACAAGACGTATATTTCGACAAAATTCGATGACATAAGTACAGATTTTCTCGGAAACGTAAAATAATAAATATCTCATCATTGCAATGGCTCCAAAACGTATCACGGTAAAATAACGAATAAAAAGAACGTTTTACGTACGTTTTCGTTTAGGTTTCGAAGTTCGCGTCGTAGACCCGAGTCGTAATAAAGCTTTAATAGAGATAAAAATGTTAAAGTAGAATTTTTTCGTTACATATAGAACAACATGCATGGCTATCTCCAACGTAAATATACATGAATTACACGAAGTGTGGTCCAAGGCATTTTTTTAATGAGTTATTGAATGTATATTTCAAATGTGCATATGTCGAGTGACGTTAATCTAAAATATAAATTGAAATAAAATCCACTGAAATTTGTATTGTTGTATAAATAGAATTATCAGACATGATTGTCCACGTCACCTCGCAGATCTAAGATATTTAAGTGGAGATTATGTTCTAGTTGACCAACCCTGTGAAGAGAGCATTGCGCGGTACTGATTATTATAATATAAATGATAAGGCAAAATGGAAACAAAACCTTAGAAACCTAGTGACCTAAATGCTAGAATTGGGAAAGAACCAAACCCAAAATTGATATGCATAAATGAAGAAGACCATTTGAACAAGAATGGGATAAAATTAATAGAATTTATAAGTTTTATTTTAATTTTATTTTTAATTTAATTTTAATTTTATTTTTATTTTTATTTTATTTTTATTTATTTTCACTGCCCCGAATACAGCACATTAGGCCACTTTATGTCGGGTGAACAACAGTAACAACGGACGAGACACAGACACCCATGTCCTGGGCAGATAATATTCCACCCAGGCGGGACTCGAACCCGCGACCCTCGTGTTAGCAGGCGAGGACTTTACCCCGCCGCCACCGGGGCCGAATTAAAAGTGAAAAATTCTTTTTTCAAGAAAAAAGATATTATTAAATTTACCTGATCAGCTAGAGATCACCGGTCTCTCATTGATTATATAATATTTAATCAGAAACTAGCCACAAGGATAACAGATACCCATGTTTACGGGGGAGCAAATATCTACACAGATCACTTCCTTGTTGAAACAAAAATATAACTATGGACAAAATGGAAAAAACAAAACCTAAGAAAGATGCCGATAAGTGAAGAGAACAAAACCTTCAAAACAGAGCAAAACCTTCTAGCAGAGCTTCTGAAGGAAGACAGTATTCGAAAATTGCATCAGCATAGGCTAACACAAGTGCTCGAACAAACAAAACCAGACCACCACGTCAATATAGAATGGGAAAACATTAAGAATGCTATTACACAAATATCTATGGAAGTTTTAGGCTCCATAACCAAAATGAAACGAAAAAGTGGTTTAAAAGTCTGGGACGAAGAGATAGCAAAAGCCATTGAAGAGAAGAACAAAGCATGTAAAGAACACCTACAGAACAAAACAGCAAAAACACAACATCAGGAACCGAACAAAAGCAATAGTAAGACAAGCACATATGACATCGTGGGACCGATTTATAAGTGGGATGGAAGATGATTTACATGGGAGACAAGAGGTAGCATATAGACTATGCATTGAACTCCCTATGTATCATATTTGCGCGTACAAATTGATAAAAAGGTGAAACGTTATACTAAGTGAACCATTCTTAAAGCAGGTCACGAATATATAACGAACAAAAACTTATCCCTAACGAGGGTATTAACATAAAAAGGCATATAGATTACTGGAGTGCAGTGCAAACTATTGGAAAGAGCGTATTTTGACCTCGAAACTAATAGCACACACTTTTCCCAACAAGTGTAGCAGCTGTATATACCTAAGCGATTGCTTCACACCCTATGCATTGAAATTCACACGTTGTGTTGCGTATATTTTGGATCAAAAGTAAGCAAAACGTCTTCTTTTAAGGGTTATAGAATCAAATATTAGGTAAAGATACAATAAAAATGATATTTTTCAACAATTAGAGATATAGAGCAGCCAAAAGTGACGTCGAGAAGGAAAAACTTACAACAGACAAGAGTTAGAAAAGAAAAGACTATATTTTTACCCTCTTAGTTAACCTTTCACATCAATCAGCGAAATAAAATTTTACTTGACGAGTTGAAAATAGTGTTTTTCTTAAAACAGATGCAAATTAACTCTTAAGCCAGGGAAAATATTACAGTACTCCCATTAATGTAACTACCCACCGATATAGGCAGAATTTTTGGGGTTTTCATAGCGTTGTTGTTTTTAGTGAAAATAGTTTCGCATGCACTCTAGCAGAGCTTCTTCAGGTCGAAGTGATGATGCCGGAGATTGGACGGATTTATATTGGCCTGGTGACCTTTCACTTTTTGGTGCCAATTTTTTCCCTTTGTCGTGATTGGTTTGTTCGTTTGAACAGTCTCTTCCAAGAGCCGCGGAGGTGATATCCGTCCTCCTGGTTGAAATTCAATGGGTGTTTAGAAATCTCGATGTCCTCCCAAATAAGAGGAGGGAAGTATTGAGATTATCTGGCGATAACGGTGGTCTCCTACCCACCATTAATGGCGCAAGATGAAGATTTAGGCCTTGAGAGATTTAAAAAAAATCCAATGACGGCTTGCAAATAATTTAGAAAATACCATCAAGAGATTTCTACCGAGGAATTGGTTCTTACATAGAAGATCAATAGTTTTCCCAGATCGTGAGCAGTCTGCTCAAGTGTTTTCCTCATAAAACTGATTCATAATATTTAATACCTTTTAAAGTCTTCGCATCGCAGGCCTCATTTCAAACCCTCGAAGATTCCTGTAATTTTATGTCTTCTGTCCCCAAATTCTTCCCCTATATCCATTCCACTATATCACTCTCATCCATCTGTCACTGTCCCTGCAGCCACTTGAGCTGCGTCCTACTTATTTCTCCAATCTACGTTCTTTCCTTTCCACTATATTTAGAACTTAGTCATATGTTTATCTCCCCTCTCAGATTACTGTTCCAAACCTGCGAGAATGAAAATCCGTGGCATTGTGTCCCAGTGGGGAGAGACCATGCAGAAGACATTCATGAACTAATTCAAAAGTAGTCCGCGACTGAATTATCCTGAGCATACAACCAGAGAACGTTCATTGTATGTTTAAGAGTGAAATAGTCGTTTTAACCTGTTCGTAGATCGTTTGTTTCCAGTCCACAAAGTACTATTCAAAAATGCTCCCTGGTTGAACATTTAAGAACTTCTTTAAACCATGTATATTTGAAATTTCCAACGACAATATTCATTCTAAATTCTAGGAATATTCTAACATACCATACGAGAATATACCAAAAATAATAAAAAAATAATAAAAACCTATTTAAAAAAATAAAAGTAATGAACCTGGCTGTATATTTACCGCTATCTTTTTGGACCAAATAAGTAATTTATAAAGTAGGTGCTGAAATATCTTCAGTTTACCAGACATTTTAAGTTATATAGTCCCGAGAAGTCTGGAAAAAATGTGCATGTGAAGTCTCTGATGCATTTAAAGGGATCCCACATAAAAACTATCAACAATTCATATTAAATGGTATTCGTGCAAAAGTAGTTCAAATGATAACCATTTCAAAAGAACTATTATCTAACATTCCTTCATGGTTCTTATGTTATTCATTCAATAACAGTTCATGCGCGATTCATTTACATTGAACACTCTATGAACAATCAATGAAGTACTCCAATGAATATTTTTTTCACTATCTGTGAGTGCCATTTGAGTGTTCATTACAAGTCCTCCTTGAATGATCTTTGATCGTTTTAATTGTGCTCACTGAACGTTCATTCACCATCTTTTGGACCATAAATTCCTCACTGGGGTATATACATCTGCATGTGCATAGATGCTACCCTGCGAGCCACGAATGGGCGTGTGGCAGGGGCCGTATGGCAGGAAATCAGCCGTGTAAAGATTTAAGAGATAAGGTTTCGGGAGGTGAAATGGTGACGTGCATTATGGGAGTGTATTCAGCGGAGCTCAGTTTTTATTGTGGTCGCTTATTACGCGCCGAAAGAACAAGTTTTTGTATATACCTATCTGTTCGGCAACGTATCTCTCTTATTTTATCGCTTCTGTCAGACCTAGAGATGTAGCGAGGCGTCTTGACAATTTTCTCTGAGTCGTTCTGAAACACACCAGTTCTGAATTTCTCAAGCAAGCTAAGCCTGGCGTGTAGCCTCCGATTCTCTAGGGGCTCTCATCATAATCCCTCTAAAAGTTGTGAAACACTATATGTTCGCTCGTAGCAGTTTTTAACGAAGTGTGCAGTTTTTCTATGTACTTAGTTAATTTGTTTTGTTTAATTTTTATGACCAGGCTCCGAAATGCGTATTCGAGCAACCCTAACCAGAGCGGAGTAGCATATCTCTTTTGTTTTTTCATCCGGAGACCTTCCTATTATACCCATACGCGTATGATTGTGATTAAGCTATAAAATAACTTTATATTGGGTTTAAAAATATAGCGCGATAGTAGATATAGGTGTGCTGACGACAATTACCGCGGTGAATTCAAGAGCCCAGATTAAAGTCAACCTTAGAAATAACACGATCGGCACTTAAATGCATTTTTATCGCGCGAAATAAAATCAAAGGCCTCCGACGCGCATGAGAAACACCATCGGCTGCGGCACCGCCGAGGGAGTCTTAATTTGCCGAACGGTGCCTCTGATGTGCTTCGGCTCCACCCTGGAAGGCGAAAGAAATACGAGGCGAGTCGCCTCATCGGAAGGGAAGGAAAAATCGTGCCCGAGCTAATTATGTCAGTGGAAAAGAATGCGTGCTAGTGCAGTCGAACGGGGACCACTAATTAACCTCCACTCCCATCGCATCGCCGCCTCGACTGAGGAACAAGACAGCGGTAAAGCATGAGTCTGCGGACGCTGAGGCAACCGTGGCCTATGCGATCGAACAACTACCGTGACACACATCCTCGCCTTAGCCTTGCACTTTGATCCGGTCACCTCCGCGGTCACTGTCAAAGAGGGCCATAAAAATTTACTCAACCTGTTTCAGTGCCAGGTTTTTGTTTAAGATACCATGGGATCATCATTGGTTGTTCATTCCTAAGATTGTTGACTACAGCCCTCCACCCTTCGCTATCTAGTGTTAGATCCCTTACCTCCTGGAATCTTTCCCTTTGTACTCTCTTCTTTGTTGTGTCCTTGAACTTATTCATGGATCTTCCTCTGGAGACATTTTCCTCCATTTTGCCTGCAATTATGTTCTTGACAAAGCCATTGTTTCTCAGGTTGTGTTCGATCCATCTGGTTCTTCTCTTCTCTATGATGTTCGATGTGGTCATTTAATCTTCTACCCTTCTGTGCGCTTCATCATTTCTTATTTTGTCCGTCCATTTGATCTTCAGCATCCTTCTTTAGCATCAGGTTTCGAAGGATTCTATTCTTTTATGGTGAGCTTTTCCAATGGTCCATGCTTTCGATCCATTGAGTGGCACGCTCCACTGAATGCTGAATACACACCAAAGGATACCGATAACTTAAACATCGCTACTCACAAGCATGGAATTAAGAGTTTTAATGATACATATGAAACAAATAAATTCTTAAATGGTAGAGGAACAGAGCAGAGGATAAGACTGGGAACAATATAAATTCAATATATCAGATGATATAATGGTAACTTTTACAAAAACCACAACTTAAAAACACACACACACGCACACACACGACCCGGGTTTCGACGCTTGAGCGTCATCTTCAGGTGAATCGTCATCTTCAGGTGAGCGTCATCTTCATCTTCACCTGAAGATGACGCTCAAGCGTCGAAACCCGGGTCGTGTGTGTGTGTTTTTAAGTTGTGGTTTTTTGTAAAAGTTACCATTATATCATCTGATATATTAAAATGGAATACCACAAAGTTAAAAAAGAACTTGTATTATTTAATATAAATTCATTTTCACAAAAGGATGCTGACGCTTCCGATTTCACTGTTAAGAGGGCAGGGAAGAAGATCGGACGTGACAGACGATCTGTTTGGAAAAATTCCAATTATTTTAGAAGGTTTATGTCACTTAAAACAAAACAAGTTGGTATGAAATGCACATAGAAGTACTCTAATAGACTTGGGCTGCTGACACAGTACCTAGGAGAAGGTGAAGATTTTATCATTGAGAAACAGTATCGCCGTCGATGGAAGAAGCAAGGAATACAAATGCGGAGCCTATTCAATGACGGCATTCTAACAGTAGTAAAGTCAAAAGAGGGCTATCACCACAATTTTGAAAGTAGGAATACAATTCCTTAATGCAGGAATGTGTAGATTGAAATAACAGTTGGAAAGCAAAGATGGAGATGAGATGTAAGAGATGAAATGCGACGCAGCCGAATGAAAATTAAATTAAAAGAGAGAAGATATTCGAAAATGAAGAAGCACAACCTAGAAATTGAGAAAAAGTTGCTAACTGCAAGCTCAACAAAGTAGAAGGTTCACACTCATTGGACACATTGTGAGATATAACAGTCTATTTAAAGCAGCAGTGAAATGAGGAACTAAACATTTGATGAGAAATACAAAGGATTGAGAATATCAGGGAAAAATGAGAGAAAAAATTCAAGGATTTAATCGATAATAAAGCCGTTGGCTGAAGAAAGAATGGAGTTGTGAGCTGAGGTAGTCCTCTCTCTAAATTTATTCAGCATGATCCGTTAACGATGTTGCAAAACGTTAAATTTTGTGCAAATGGAATACTTAAATATAATCATTAACTTATGATAAAAAACTTTTCTACATGCTATCCCAAGTACTTAGTTCCTTTTCTGAGATGCAGTACTCTTAGCAGACGGCTCTGATGGTACAGAACAAAAAAAATCGGTCCGGTATCAACTACCATAGCTTCGGGTGAGAGTGAAATTCACAGTATCCGCCGGAGTACAACGACATGAAAGGCAGAGAAAACCAACGCATTAGTCTCCCTGGAATATGCATCTTTGCATTACACATTTTATGACTTAATTACATTCCTCCCGATTAAATATTCCGGAGGTGAAATAGCCCCCCTTTCAGGTCTTCGGGGAGGGGAATATCAGTTTTTTTCAGAATATTTACAGTAACATCAGTCTGAGGGGACAAATACAGTACAATAAATTCTTGAAAGCACCTGGTATGTTTTATCCATGCATCTATTTATTTTAATATCTTCGTCTAGCGAAAATCGAGTTCTCAAAATTGTTCTTTTTGCAAGATAATAACTGCATTACCCTCATCAGCGCTACAAAATCCACTGACAGAATGCTCAAAGAAGACTAGAGGGACAGACGACTCCGCGTTAAGAGTGCTACCCCGGATGCACCGATGCAGCACAAAAAAACTAAGGCATGCAGTTCCTCCAAAAAAATGCCCTTGGAATTAGGATTCCTCGGCAGCGTAGTGGTCTGTGCATCATTCAAGTCTGGTTATTCTTCACTTCATTCAAGAATTTGGCATTTCAACATTTTTGCCAAATTTCTTCACTTAATACATGATCCGATGCCATGAATTATCGAGGGCATTCGCAATGGGATATATAAACTGGTTTGGGAACTCTTTTTGTGCATTTTGGACCTAATTTCTCAAGACTTTTCTCATGAAAGTTGGCATTTTTTTATTACTAACACTAGACGTATAAAATAAATTTTTAAAAATGAAAATCAACTCTACAATCTGCATACCCCTACAAGAACTTTTTTCAAACAATTCACACAAAATTAAATCAGTGGCTTAATTGATTTCTGTGATCAGGCGGAGATCCTTCCAAGGTAGAAAAATATTTTTCATCGCAGTTCTCGTTCTAGAAGAATATCTTGCCTGTCTGCCTGCACCATCGACCAAATGCTCGAAATTAATCTATAGTTGTTTAAATTAATTTTATTTCTTGTGTGTTGATCATTTCAAGCGATAGTATATTACTCACATGCTGGTTACGAATGCAAGACGTCTGTGAAGTTGCAGAATCTTTTGTCCGTTGTTTATACGAGAAAGAAAGCTGATTACATATTCTGGTTACATATAGGACATTTTTACCATCCATGGGATAATGACATAGTTTCATCTTTCTGCCCACGTTCGTGGATTTACATTCTATTTTCCAATCCCTTACGTATCATATAAACTACCGCAATTTCATATAGGGCAGCATTGTCCTGTAGCAGAACTATAATAAATTGATAAAACTACTATGCATAAATATTTACTAGTCCGAAAGAAAGGAAAAGATTCTACTTTTATGGCTCTTTCCTCCATTAAATGGCTATCCTATTATCCTAGCCACACTTCCATAACAGTCCATTGCAATCTTCCTCCACCCATCCTCGATCCGTTATCGCCTGCTGTTTCCCTCATCTCCCCAGGTTTCTTCTTCCGGGAGGAGACCAATGTAAAATGATCTAAGGTCATATTTTCCCGTCTATTGGAGGTGGCCATAGCTATGAAGAGCTCGTCTCTGGATTCCTTGTGTCACCGATTCATTCATGTCTATTTATAGCCAGGTATGTCCATTTATTCTTTCTAACCAGGTTAGCTCGGCTCCTCTCCCTATCTCCTGCGCCTCGACTATTTTTGTACCCTAAACCACTGCGCGGGTAGGGTATATTGATTTTGTCACATCAGAAATGCAGCGCATTGAAGGAGGCGTAGCAGGTGTGGAAAAGTGGAAATAGAAATGATCAGCATCACCTTACGAGTCAATCTAGTTATGTCCGTCTGTCTGTCCGTCTGTCTGTCTGTCTGTCCGTCCGTCCGTCTGTCTGTCTCTTCGCACGATAACCGCCGTCAAAATTGAGATATCGAGCTGAAATTTGGGTCATAAGCCTCGAGTAGTCCACAGACGGCACAGTTCTCAAATGGGTTGTATCGGACCAAAACTATGTTGCTTCACAAAATTGAAAGTGGTGTAGGGTATTTAAGCTTCGGCAAGGTCGAAGACGTTTTTCTTTACTAGTTTTTCTTAATTTTTAGGTGCTCACTCAAGGCCTGACACTGCACCACGCGCCAATGTGTTGTATATTGTTAGTTGTTGGAGTCTCTTCTTTGTTTTTTTAAATGTAGCCCTGCTCCTTAGAACCACATTCATGATAAATTAATTGCTCCTCACACCAACAGCTTTCTGACTCTCACACCATATTCACAAAGAATACCAAAAAATGCTAAAAAAATTTTTAAGGTAGTTTGAGCGAAATATCATTTCACCTAAAAATCAATGAATTTGGTCTCATTTTAAAGAAAAATATCTCACCGTTTAAAAAATACCAAAATATCAGCCCCATACCGTAAGTACCATCACATGGGACGGAAGAAGTACAACGGACATCGAGCGGAGAATAGCTCAAGCTAAGAAGGAGTTCATGAAAAATGGACGACTGCTGTGCTCAAAGAAGAAAGGACTGCGAACGAGGAAAGAGAAAGTGAAAACATTCGTGTGGAGCGTGGAACTCTATGGATAAGAAGAATAGACAATTGGAAAAGAATACCAGAACAGACCAGAAAAGCCTTTCAAACCTGGTGCCGGAGAAAGATTCAACAGATAAAATCGACGGAAAATATAAGAAATGATGAAGTGTACAGGAAAGTAGAAGAGGAATGGACCATATGGAACACCATGCAGAAAAGAAGAACCAGATAGATTGGACACACCCTCAGACGGGTTTGTGACGACATAATTGAAGGTAAAATAGAGGGAATAATCCCCAGAGGAAGACCCAGGAATAAGTTAATGGACCTAAAAGAGAGGAAAGTACATCGGAAGAGATACCAGGAGATAAGGGAACTAGCATTAGATAGGGAAGGGTGGAGGGCTGCAGCCAACCAATCTTAGGATTGATCAATGAATGAACCGTATATATGCTTTCCAGAGAGATTTTGCTAAAAAGATGAGGAATTTCTAACAGCTAGATCTCCTTAAAAAATGAACAGTGCGTAGTTTGTATGTTTTCTCAACTATTTTTGAAAATAAATCATATTGTCACGGGCGTAATTTTTTCAGGATCACAAAAGCCTTCCGTTGTGAAGGAATTATATACGTACAGAGCGAAAAAAATAAGTCAAGTTAAAGACTTAAAAAGATATTTTTATTTATTACTTAGAATTTCCGTCAGATAAAAGTCTATCATTGCACAGATAATAATGAAATGTTTTGTTAATGCTTCCTACGGCTGCTGAAATTGAAAAGTATACTTCGAATATAGTGTCCATTCTGACTAGGGAACAATCTCGCTCAAACTACCTTGAATTGCAAAAAAAAAGTCTAGTATTGAATGATAAGGTTTGTAGAGAGTCTAACGTATACTTTTTTAAGTCTCCGATCTCTGCTGCCGCAGTTAAAAAGTTGGTATTGACAGGCGGTGAGATGTGGCCTCTAACCCCACCTTTCGCCATCTCAACACTCCTGCCACCCAGAACGATCGAGATTTTCACGAAGAAATGAGAAAGTGGTGAGCTGATTCTTGCAACCACTGGGGTGGAATGTTAACTCAAGTGGACTTTGTCTTCCTTTCTTCCTCTGCCCTGGCCTTCTTTAGTCTTCCGCCCGGCCTCCGTCTTTTTTCTCTCCCTCGTTCCGCGCTTTTATTTTCTTCCACTCCTCTCGGCCTCCTCCGAGGGTGGAAATGTGTCGCTCCCTAAGAGGCTCCTTGACGGCCCCGGGAGTCCCGTGCCCACGTCCTCGGTGCCAAACGGCGTGACCCGCGTATTTGCCGTGGAATTTTAATGGGGAGAGACCTCAGTTGAGAACTCGGCTCTTGCCTCCGACTCCGCACCTCACACTCTTGAAGTCCGTTCTCTTCCTCTATCTTTTCACCTTTGGAGTAACTACTCATTCCTAACGACCCTCCATCTTCTCTTGCGTTCGCTACCCTCCTGATAATTCTCTGTCGGTCGGAATCCTGCACGTTGCACTACTTTCGCGTAAATGGCGTTGCGGGAGATTTTTCTTTCGAACTTTCCTTGATAAGTCAAGGCCCAACACAGGCAAATGAGGGTATTTGTTGAGAAGATTAGACTAAAGTTGAACAAAACTGTGTTCACAGAGCTAAACATATACTAAGAATTCGCTCTTGAAATCCTTAAGCGCGCTAATGTCACTCGTACAGAATAGGGTTATGATATTAAAGAGTATGGCTGGGTGGAGAGCCATTATTAATTCACTAGTAATTGAGCCATTAGCACATAATGTGATTAGACTTTTTACTATGGTTACCCATAAAGGAGAGGAAAGAAAACGCGTGAGAAATCATGCGTAATAGTTGTAATAACAGTTGTTACAAGTGGGAGAGAAAGATAACTCGTAGGGATGTGGAGCTATTCTGATAAAATTGGATGAGATTGACAGAGAGCTAACGGAGCTCGTTGTCCTTCCTCTAATGGAAGATGCTCCAGGGTTCACAGTTTTCTACCATTATCACAAACGATGTGCTTCTCGCGAAGCTCAAAAGATATGGCTATCAATCAGCGATTGAGGATCCGATATACAATTTCTGCTTCCGCATATGATGAACCTGGGCACTCGGGAAGAGACGAAAGATCTCTACCCCTGTACATGAAGATTTTTTTAACATCAGTGGCGGAATAAAGACGTTTTAAAGACTGCATTATCGTGGTAATTGGTCAGATATTTCAAATTTATTTCAATATGCATTGTAAGTATCATAAAGTCCAATTATTTTAATAAAAATCGGCGGCGTTATGGGCTAAGTGGTCCGCTGGCCGACAGGTGGGCCTACGATGCCGATGAGTGCGTTCATACTCAACTCCACATCCAAACTGCATTTTTTACACTTGGCGAAACCATGAGAGGGACAGGTATGGCACCACTCGCAGCTTCCGAAATGTGTTATTAAGGAGGTTGGAGCAATTTCCGTTTGTGTACAAGTTTGTGTGAAACTTTTCATGCCTGTTAGTTTTATTATATATTAGAAATATGTAATAGATAAAAGCGAAAAAAAATTGCTTGTCACCACCTTGCCTCCCGTGCAACGGTGACCTTTAAAATTCTTACTCTTGGAGCGTTGAGTTTTTTTGACGATGGGGCAAGTATCGAATCGAATCAAAATTACTGGTGCACGAATATCGCTTCATCAGCTCATCCATATCTTATCGCATAATAGCAAGTCACCCACGAGAGCCATATGGGGAAAATTTCGACACGTACATACGGCGCGGTGTCCCGTACCTACATTTCTAACCCTTTTAATGAGCAGGCACATGCTAAATATTTCTGTCTTTTTTTCATGTCAATGTACCTCTTTAGTATAAAATTTATTCAAAAAGTTTGGTAATATTTGAAGGGTTAATTTTTAATGTTGTATCCTCATACTTATTGGATGTTATGCGATTTAATTATAATGTTTCTATTGATTTTTTTACTAAGGAAACAAATATTTATGCCGACATTTATTAATAAAACCGCGGACCGTATATCGTCCCATGGCATATTTCGACATACATATCACAAGGGCCGATGAGTTGGCTCTCTGGCACTCTTAGGGCTAATGCCATACTCGACGTTGAAAGTGGCTAGAGGCAACTTTCTCCGTGTGAACAACAACATTGCATGATATCTGAGGGAATGCGATTGAATCGCATGGGATTGCCCTGTTTTGTTGAGGATTAGAAAACGTTCAATTTCAGAAGCGATGAGGCAGCGGCATTGTATGCATTTCCACCTCCATTATTTTGTGTCTAGAGAAACACAATCACATCATGAGGAAAATTTTGAGATGGGAACGCTGAAAATGTATCCTGTCGGTCAGAAAGAATAAAAATAAAATAATTTTTATCTATACTGTGTAGATATTTATTTAATAGCCTACTGAGTAATTTCGTGCAGATGTATGATCAATAAATAAGTATGCCGTGAGAAAGGATGACAATGGTAATGATGAATAAACTCAAGTCAAATAAATAAAGAAAAATTATTGTAAAAAATTTTAAAAGAAAAAACTTTGTAATGTCCACTCGGTTACTTATTTGTACAACGTTTTTCGACGCTTAAAGCGTCATCACCAGGAACAATTATTGCACCTGATGTATTCCACAATATCTCACAGGATACCGTCGAATATATTTTTCTATTATCACATTAATTATATATAAAGTAATAGGAACTTCATCCATTTATTATGTAAGGTGGGATGGTCTGGTGTAGGAATGCAATTTTAGCACAGACAATGTTCCCGTGTGTACAGGACTTGAGAATGCATGATCTAGGACTATTTTTGGTAAAAGCATCAAATAGCATAGTTATCTGAGAGGAGAAAGAGCATTTTCTTTGACTGACCAGAGTTCTATGAACACAGCGATTTTCATTCTCATTCATTTGAATTTCATTCTCTCAAGTGAAGTGATTCAGTGAGCACGTTTCCTCATGCGCTCGGCAGTTTGCGCGTGTCCTACGGGCGCACGCCACGGAGTGCGTTAACGCCCATTCTCACACCATGAACTTCAACTCCTTCTTTCTCACGTTACGGCTTCTGCAAAAAAAAGACGAACTCACCCCGAAATTCAAGAGAAAACTTCGAATTCCTCCGAAGATTCCAGGAACCGTGAGCGCTTCCTGTTTGCAGCACCCGGCTGATTCCGTTATTCCCACATGAACAAGTCGCGGATGAAAAACCGTAATCTTAAATAGACAGACAAGATTTTTCAAACATATTTTTGTAAAATGATAGGTATCAGATTCGAGACTTTTAAATATTATAGGCAACGCAGAACTTGATGATATTAACTTCGTAGAATGAGATGCCAGAGAAGGGGAAATCATGGTGGTGGACAAACGACTGAGATATAGTAACAGGTCCGCGAGGGAGATCTTCGTTTCCTCTGCTCAGTGATACATATAGCTGTCTAAGAGGCAGGAAATGGAAATACCGTCGAGACATATTGGATGGAAGCATAGAAAACGTGCCTTAACGGAGCAGATTACAGTTTAGATCACAATGCTCGAATAAATTTAAAAGTTTGTCAGGTAGAAACTAATTTGTCAAGACTGACGCTATGGAAACATAATTTTCAGCTTCGGAAATTGAAATACTCACTGTAAATATGTAATAATATGTAAACCGATACGCGTTATATCCAAGCTCTGATATTGTCACATGTGTCATACTTCATGTTGAATTATACTTAGCTAATATGTAATGTTACTTTAAGGAAGGGAAATGTTCAGTTAATCCAGTGCTGTATTTTTTGTTTTCTTACTTTTTTGATATAATTATTCATTGACGTTCCCCTCGAGGACAAAATCATGGATTTTTATGGTAAGTCATTATTTACGCATTTTTTTGTATTGCCTACTTGAATCTAAGGGACATGAGATCCCAGGTTCTAAAGAAAGTTATTATTATCACATTATTATTTTTTTTAATTAGAAATAGTTTAATCCGTTGATAGTTATGTTAGCATTTACAGAACATATTGGTTATAAAGAGTTCCCACTCCGAATAGGGATAACTATAGTTTTCCACAAACTTAACTACATATTGATTATGGATAATTTCTATTTCAAAAATAATATTAATTTGTGAACTCATTTTTGGGTTTATAGTTACAATAACACAAGAGGAATTGTCTCCCGTCGGTTTCTTTGGTCATAATATCCCGCCTCTGAGTTCGAGAGAACATTTTCCGCATGAGGTAAAATAATTATTCAGTCTCTTTCCTCGAATATCAATGCATACATGTATACCAATAACGCCGTTCCCTTCCGGGGTCTACACAGTCACTAAGTTCCACTCATAAATGCGTATTTGTACAGCTAACTCTGCTTAAATAATTTTCTCCATACTGACCTATCCTTGCAAACCTCTTTTGCCTTATTTTCCCCATACACTGCTTCATACACGCTCTCCTGTTTTTAAGACTCCTAATATTCCTCCTCCTAAGAATTTCCTTAACCTCATTAAACCACATATTTCTCGGCCTACTTCTACCTCTCGTGCCATTCATTTCACTCTTATATATGTTTCGTTATTCGACTCTCATCCATTCTCTCAACATGGCCAAATCAACGAAGCATACTCCTTTCATATATGTCCATTACTGGAGTATCTAACCCACATTCATTTATTACCCACTCATTTGTGACCCTATCATCCTAATTTTGCCGCAAACTCTCCTCAGATAACTCATACCCACGGCGTTTAGTCTACTCTTATGTCTATCCTGACATACCCATGTTTCACTACCATACAATAACGTGGGGAGAAGTACACTTTTATACACGGCGATTTTCGCTTCGTTATATATTTTACGATATTCGAGCAAAAATCGTATATCAATAAAATTATAATTAAGTACATCAAAAGAAAATATTTTACTAAACGAGATGTGACGAGTATTTCTAAAGTTTGAAACTGGTGAACGAGAATTCGTTCTCCTCTGCCTCCGTGATGCCACTCTGTAAATAAATGTTCTTTTGGTGGTGAGCAAGGCTAAATGAGGGCCGTTCCCTAAGGATATTATGAAATGAAAGCAATGGCTTCCTCTATGTTGTCCGATATCGTAAACAACACGAGTCTTTTCAGACAATCGCAATAAAGCATTTCCGAGTTCCAAGAAAAACTGCAACATGGAAGGAGCAGCTGCATGGCATCGGGAGGCGAGAATGAAAAAAAATACGAGCGAATGAGCGAGGTCAGTGATCCAAAAGACACTTGGGTTTCCGGTGAGAGGAGGAGAAGGAGGAGGGCAAGAAGGACAAAGTTCATGATAGGACAGGAAGCCCAGCCGGGCTAGTTATTCTTAAGCAGGAAGGCTCGGCTGTCACTTGTTGTGAAGCGGGAAACCCACTCGTCACCGTGAATAATAATAAAAAAACACGTTACTGTGAAAACAATCAAAGACTGTGTGAAACTCCAAGAAGAAGTAGACAATTTAGTAAAACGGTCTATTGATAAGAAACGTTACCTTAATCATAAAAAATGTTATCGTGTAACATATTCTCGAAAGAAAAAAAATAAATATTTTACTCACAAAATGGAAGAGCACTTGATTAAACAAATACATGAAATGAAAGGTTTAGGCTTAACGTTTAACTTATTATTGACTCATATATTCCATATAATCTCATCTATTCAATATAACTTCCTCATCTACAAAAATATCAAGTTTTGTCCAAATAGTGTTAAAATATTTTAAATCAACGACTGCTCTGAGAACTCTTAACAATTTCTGCACAAGATGTAAATTAGAATATGCCTCGGTTGTATGGTATCCATATGAGAACTAATATATACAATGCGCATGAATGGTTCAAAGGATTTTCTGCGTTACATTTACTACTCACAAAATAACATTAACCTCTAATTTCGAGAACTACATAAGCCATGATGATCTAATTGAAATGTTTGGATTTCAAAGCTTCAAAAATAGAAGAACAAAAGAGGATTTACCGTATGTTTGCTTTAATAAATACTGGTGAAAATATTAAACTAGTTAGTGAAATTAATTTATTAGCACCAAATATAAATCTAATGTCAAAAATGGCATTCACATTAAACAATGTTACGGCGAACTATAGTTGAAATTCAATATTATACAGAATGTACCAAACATACAATAGGCATTGTAATGAACTCGAACTTTTTAGAAAAAAAAACAATTCTCTACCCAATTGAAGAAAATTGTTATATAAAAATTACTATGTAAACGCTTCTCCTTATCATTGATACGTATGTATAACTGTGCTATCATTGATTATATATTAATGTGAAAATGTTTGCCCTGTATTTTTTTTGCTGGGCGAAAGCATAATCTAATATATAAAAATGAATGCGTGTTTGTTCGTCTTAAATGCGTTCCAATACCATTCATCCGATTACGAAGAAACTTTGGTGAGTTCTTGAGCGAGCGCCGGCGAAGTTATCTGAAGTGATAAATCCATTTTACACTTGGTGGGGGGCGAGTTTCATGACAACAAATGAGTGTTGGCACGCGAGCTTCTCAAACAAGGGAGGAACGACAAGTAAGCAACGACGCAGGTAGTTGACGAGTTGCTTAATCACGTGCTTCAGAAGGGATTGTATTTTGGGGAGGCGACCGACAGCTAAGGTCACTTGCGCCATTGGGGTTAGGTAAGGAAGAAAGGGTGGATAGAAACCAGGCGAATGCATTAGCCTGCTCTGAACGAAAGGCGACACTGAGGACTAAGGTTTAACGTCTAATCCGACAAACGGAGTACTGTACTTGAAGTGCCCTCCACATGACACTCAGTTACGGATCGAGTTTCCTCTGAAAAACATCCTCCTACGCAGGGATTTGAACCATGGCCTTTCGTATGGTTAGCCAGTCCTCTAACCACCACACCAACCCGATCCCCACGAGCATCAGAATCATATCAGAGAGACATAATTTGTGTTAAAAGGTACGTAATTAATTGTTGCATAGAAAAATATTTTATGAAGTGGTCTTTTGTTTACTTTTTCTGAGAATTCTATCATCCTATATTGGTACACGCTTCACCTTTTTCCTAAAATTGGATGTTTTAGCTAGAAAATCTTACATTTTTGCCCTACTTCAGCAATAGAATATTTTATTTACTTGGAATCCGGAGCATAGGTATGGAATGGAAACTCATGCCAAAATTTGTGCGTAATAATTTCCTGTGTAGGTACGAGGAGTCATTGGACTAGGTCTCAAATTCGTTTGGGGACCGATTTAGAACCCATAAAAGATTTGTGAGCCAAACTACGAAAAGTATGGGAATCAATAGGGACTTCAGTGTAGAGTATTTTATTTTTCCATTTAAGAATATGATAGAGTGCGATCAAACAATGAGGTTTGGAAACAAATTAAGAAAATGAGGCATTGTAACGCATGCCGGGCACAGCTATTGAAAGTCAGCCCATTCTTTATAATCGGCATGATTTTTGAAAAATTGATGATCTTAATTGACGGTTGGGTGGGCATCCGTAATGGTATCGACGGTAATAAAAATTAACGAGCAGTTACTCTATTTTCTTTATTATATCGCAAAAATTTCGCTCACCTTATTTTTACGGAGAGAGTATGCGGTTCGGAAGATAGCACGCCCGCGGCGCTTCATGTTCCGTTATAATTCCTCTCGCATCCATTTTATATCGAGATAGCGTCCTCAACCACAACCTTTGCTACGTATAAAGCCGGCGGACCCGATCCTTCACCTGCAAATTTAACCGCGTGAATTTAATTCGGAGTTCAATGTTTTCACCCGAAAAGTTGGATCCAGAAAATAAAAAATACAGAACAATTATGATAATATTATGTAAAATTGAAATCTTAAGATTATTGTCATATTTTTTTTCGGAATAATAGAGACTATTGGTCCGTTTTTTATACCAATATTGCACCCAATAGATTTATCGGCCTTCAGATTTTTATATATTTTACGTCCATTGTGCCGATATTTCTAGCGGTTAAATCACATTTACACAGCACCGCTCACGAAATAACCGACAATGTAATAGAAAGCGTATGGTGTACAATTAAACAACGAAACAAAAGGAGTATACATGTTTGCTCTTTTTATAGACCTCCAAACTCCGAAGTAGATACTATTTACCAATTAGAAAATCAAATATCCGCATTTACTTTGAGAGATAGTTCAAGTGTAATAATTATTGGGGGAGATTTTAATCTCCCATGTATAAATTGGGATTCTAACACGGTAAAACCGAATTCGAGGAATAGAAAAATCAGTGAGATCCTACTCAACGTACTCTCAAATCACTCGCTAGCCCAAGTAGTCGACAAGCCTACGAGAGGTAATAAAATATTAGACCTTTTAGCAGTAAGCCATCCTAAGTTGATAAAACACATCAATGTTCTCAACGGTATAAGTGATCACTTATAAGTATACCTTATAGGTATAAGTGAGCAATTCTAGCAACCTTAAAGACAGAAGTGGAGTCAGCCGAAAAACCAAAACGCAATATTTATTTATTTGATAAATGTAACTTCATTAAATTTGGCGAGATGCTTAATGATTCATACACGGACTATGTAGCTAAAACAGAGGATAAAAGCACCGATGTGTCATGGAAATACTTCTTAGAAATCTTACGCCAAGGAATCAACGAACACATTCCGCAAAAACTGAAAAGTGATAGTAAAGAACCTCGCTGGTACAATAACGATGTTAGGAGGGACCTTAGGAAACAGAGAAAACTGTATAACTTGTTCAAAAAAACCATTACGTTTGATGAAAAATCGAAGGAACTTGAAGCAAAAGAGAGTTACCTTGCGCAACGCTCAAAAACCAAGAAAACATTGCGTGCTGCACTGCGAAATTTCAAGAAAAAAATACTTGGTAAATTACTCGAAGAAAATCCAAAATCTTTTTGGTCATATGCGAGAGAACTTCAGGGAAAATCTTCTACCGTAGATTCGTTACTTGATAAAGATGATAAACTTGTCACCGAAAATATTGACAAAGCTAATTTGTTAAACTCCCACTTTGAAAGTGTTAACTCTACAGTCGACACTGCGTGTAATTTAGACATTCCATTCATTGAGGAACCGATGAAAGAAATCACGATTCAACGCGATGGGATAACTAAACAGCTACAATCGATAAAAAGTAATAAATCTCCGGGTCCGGAGGGAATACCCGCGCGCGTCCTCAAGGAGTTAGCACCACAGATCGCACCGTTCTTAGAGATAATATTCAATAAGTCATTGTCTGAAGGAAAGATACCAACGGACTGGAAAACTGCAAATGTTACACCGATATTTAAAAAGGGAAAAAGACATGACCCAGGGAACTATCGACCAATATCATTGACATCGATTACAGGCAAGATTCTCGAACATATCGTTGTTAGCAATATCATGACTTTTCTGGACAGTCGAAACCTCCTGCATAATTGTCAGCACGGATTCCGGAAAGGTAGATCATGCGAAACACAGCTCGCGCTCTTTCTTCACGACGTTCTCAAATCTGGTGGATCGAAAAGACAAGTTGATGAACTATTTCTAGACATTAAGAAAGCTTTCGACACGGTACCTCACAGAAAACTATTATACAAATTACAGTCATGCGGGTTAAACGAACAAGTAGTAAACTGGATACGTGACTTTCTGAGTGATCGTAATCAAAGAGTAGTTCTTGACGGAATTAGCTCTGATATAGTTATAGTGACACCAGGTGTAGGAAGCGTTATTGGCCCACTTTTGTTCATTATATATATAAACGACCTCTGCTCCCGAATTAGCAGTAAAATACGTTTATTTGCCGACGACGCTGTCATATACCGCGAAATTAGTGATCACTCTGACTTTGAAATTCTGTCATCGGACTTAAACAACGTTCATGCGTGGAGCAAAGAGTGGGGACTGGAACTTAATCTGAGCAAATGCACGGCGGTGCATTTCTTGCGTAGGTCGTCCAACTATCCCCATGTATATGTTGTGGATGGCATTAGCATACATGCGACAGATGAAGTGAAATACCTGGGAGTTACGATAACTTCGAACCTATCGTGGGGGACACATATAAGAAATATTTGTGGCAGAGCCCTGAAGAAGCTAGGATTTGTCAAGCGTGTTGTGGGAAGATTTTCGGATGATAAAGTGAAAGAGAGGTGCTATTTCGCACTCGTCCGGCCACACCTTGAATATGCAGCGAGCATATGGGATCCGGCGGATAAAAAGACCTATTCCATGAACTTAATAAACTACAAAGGAAAGCTGCGCGATTCGTCAAAAACTGCTACGGCCGAACAGAAAGCGTTACACGGATTTTGAACGATTTAGGGTGGGAGCCGCTAGAGACTCGGAGGCTACGTGCTAGGCTAAGATTGCTTGAGCAATTGAGAATGGATATCTTTCAGAGCGACACGGAGAACATCATATTAGAACCACATTATATTTCCAGGTCCGACAGAATCGATAAATTAAGAGAGATATTTTGCCGAACGGATAGGTATGGGAATTCGTTCGAACAATTAAGGACTTTAATAAATGCTAGGCGGAACTTTGATTTTTTTTTCTTTTTCTTTTTTGTTGACGGCTGGTGTCCTAACACCCCCCGCCACACGCCTTTTGAGGCGGCTTGCGGGGTAGTATGTAGATGTAGATCATCTCCGTCTTTCTCAAATCTCCTTGGTCCCCCGTTATACTCTTCAAACCCAGTTTAACGGTAAGGTAACTGAATTCCGTCTATATGCAGAGCAATTAAAGGCAAGCATGAAGGATAGGACCAGCCCGTGGTCCACGCCAGTATATATGCCCGCGAAACTTATCCGGATCGTGATGCATATGTATGCATTGGTACCCTAGCGCAAGACGGCCCATAGTTAACCCAGGTATCTAGTTTCATAGCCAGCAAGTATATTTAAAATGTAACATTGGTAATCACAACGGCCGCGAAGCTGTGGCCAAAGTGTTTAATTTTCTCCAGGATTTCTAAAGAATCTCATGTTTTCCCCGCATAACTTTCCATGCATCACTACGGGAAAATCACCTTCAATCGAAGGAAGAGGCTTGTATGCTGGTAAATGTTGAATTATTAATTTTTTACATCTCGGCAATTCGAAATGCTGTGAGAATAGAAGAGAAAGAGGAACACCGCTAGAAACGTTAGTAAATTAATGAGAATGGATTAAACGAGAAAATGGAGGAAATTAGTAAAGAATTAAAAAACGAATCTTAACGAAATCTTTATGCAATGCTGGTGGGATATCATACTATCATTTCCTATAAAGGATTGATCAAGAATCACGAAAAATAATTTAGCATTACCGGCCTTCCTATAGGCCTAAAGTCCGTCCGTCCGTAAAGGCTTTGAAGTAGGTTAGTTGACGGGTAGTGTAGGTGATTAATTCATATACCCCCAATCGATGGTTTCTAAAACTGCAGAGCAGTGCTAACACCATGTTATGCATGTTTCCTGCCAGACTCATGTGTCACGTTTGCATAGTTACATTATAGATTATATTAGTAGTTTCTCCAGCATTTGTAGCATACCCATAGTGTAGTGCATGTTGGAGAAATTTATTTACTTTACTGTAGTTCATGATTGTGATAAGTCACCATCTGCCTAAAACCCTTGTGGTTGCTTGCAGAGTAAAAAGTAGATGTAGATTCATGTTTATATACATCTACATATAACCTTGCACTCCATTTCAAGTGTGTAAGGGAGGGAGTGTAACACATGAATAATCAGCTAGACGTTGTATACACGAAGGAGAGATAATTGTCTTCGTTAAGTTTTTCTGTGAATTCATTCATTCGATACCAGTATACGCTTCGCTTTTTCCTAAAATTGGATTTTTAAGTTATAAAATCTTACATTTTTGCCCTACTTCAGCAATAGAATATTTTATTTACTTGGAATCCGCAGCATAGATATGGAATGGAAACTCATGCCATCATTTATGCGTAATGAATTCCTGTGTAGGTACGAGGTATCGTTGGACTAGGTCTCAAATTCTTCTGGGGACCTATTTTGAACCTAGAATAGATTTGCAAGACAAACTATGAAAACTACGGAAATCAATGGGTCTTCAGTGTATAGTATTTTTTTTGCGATTTTAGACTATGATAAAGTGCGCTGAAGAGCAATGAGGTTTGGAAGTAAATTAAGAAAAAGGGGCATTGTAACGCCTGCCGGGCACAGCTATTGAAAGTCAGCCCATGCTTTATAATGGGCATGATTTTTTAAAAATTGATGATCTTAAATGACGGTTGGATGGCCATTGCTAATGGTATCGACGGTCAGAAAAATTAACGAGCAGTTACAGCATTTTTTTTATATCGCAAAAACATCGCTCACCTTATTTTGCGGAGAGAGTACGCGGGACGGAAATAGCAGACGCGGAGATCGTGGCGGCGTTTCATGATCCGTTTTAGTTCCTCTCGCATCCATTTTATATCGAGATAGCGTCCTCGACCATGACCTCTGCTACGAATCAAGTCAGTGGAATGGATCCTTGACCTGCACATTTAACCACATGAATTAAATTCGGAGTTCAATGTTTTCACCCGAAAAGTTTGATCCAGAAAATAAGAAAAACGGAGTAATTATGATAATATTATGGAAAAATAATATCTAAAGATTTTTATCATGTTCCTATGGAACAAGAGAGATTATTGGGCCCTTCCTTATACAAATATTGTACCCAATAGATATATCAGCCTTCAGATTTTTCTATATTTTATGTCCATTTTGCCCATATTGAGCAACAATCAAAATTAATTATTCAGGTAAGGATAAATTTTGTATGACCGAATGTGTAGTTAATCGTGAAATTACCTTATTTTTTCGGAGAGAGTATGCGGGACAGAAGATAGTGTGCCCGCGGAGATCGAGACTGCGTTTCATGTTCCGTTTTAATTCCTCTAGCATCCATTTGATATCGAGATAGCGTCCTCGACCACAACCTTTTGCTGCGAATCAAGCCAGTGTTACCATTCCTTGATTTGCAAATTAAACCACGTGAATTAAATTCCGAGTCCAATGTTTTCACACGAAAAGTTGGAACCGGAAAATATGAACATACATACATGCCAATCACGCTGTTCCCTTCCGGGGTTGGCCTAGTCTTAAAATTTCACTCATAAATACATATTTGTACACCTAACTCTGCTTCAATTATTTCCTCCATATTGATCTATTCTTGCAAACCTCTTTTGCCTCATTTTCCCCCATACACTGCTTTATACTCGCCCTCCTACTTTCAGACTCCTAATATTCCTCCTCCTAAGAATTCCCTCAACCACAATTTTTTCTGCCTACCTCTGCCTCTCGCACCTTTCATTTCACTCTTATGTATCCGTTTCGTTATTCGACTCTCAACCATACACTCAACATAGCCAAACCCACGAAGCAAAGTCTAGTAAATCGTTAACTATAATGTTTCATGAATGCAGATTCCTTGACACCATTTTAGGACTTTAATGTATTATATTAAATGCTAGTTGTTAAGTGTTAGTCTGACAGAACAATCATTAAGTCAAGTAATTTGCTAGGAAACGATGAAAATGATTTCAACTCCGAACCATAAAGTTAAAGAACGGGATGAGAAGAAATAATTTTTCAAAAATCCGTAGCAACAATAATTATTACGAGGTTGGATAAGACATAATACCAAAGGGTAGTAAATTCGTGGTTTTACCCGCAAACTCACATTCATTACCGTGAAATGCGAGTAACAACCTTTGTAAGGGATTGAAGGTAGAAACTCCAGCTTTAAACACTGCCTTAAACACACGATAGATTTCATTACCACCTACGACGGCGTGATGTGACAATTTCACCTCGGCTTAGGACTTATTTATAATTTTAGCGACAGGTATTGCCGATCGCAATCTAAGTGACACGTAATCGAGTTAGGTTTTGAGCAAACATATCCGTGACATAAACTCGCAAAAGCCATCCTCGCAATCGCTGTAATACTCATTGACAACCCTTCGGACAAAATGCACGATAATAATCTACCGCCATAAATTTCCGCCCACGGCCCTCCGACCCTCACACCTAACGATAGCTAGAGCACCGACAGTGGAAACATAACTATAAACGCCAATACACACACACGCAAACAGCGTAGGCATTCCGGTCGTGAAGGAAGGAGGTAAAGTAATGCGCTTCCCGTACACATCGAGAGAGCTCGGGCGCGAATGCAGTACGCAGGCACTTGCGAGATGTGCAGTGGTGATGGGAGCAAAGCGAAATTGTTGCCGACCCGGTGGGGATATGGCGTAGAGGGAATGAGCCAAGGAGTGGGTAGTTTTATACATGCTCGGAGCCCGACGTTCGTGTTTTGACAAGGCATGCGAGAGGCAGTTAAAGACACCGACGGCCGTAAAGTGTCCGGAGGTATTGCCTCGCGAGGGGTCCGAGGGCGGTCGCACCTGTCGCAGACGCCGCTGTTCCCCTCCGCTGAGGGCGTCTGTTGGCGGACATGAAATGTCCCGCGCTCCCGATGGCCGGCGTTCCTCGCCACTCCCCTCATATCACGGGGAGTGCAGCGGCATCTCCATAACCGGTGGTGGCACTAGAAGGTGGTTTTAAACGAAGGAAGGAGGCGTTGCTGCTGGATCGGGAGCGACGACGGGAGATAGTGAAAGATCTCGCATTGACGACGCCTCGAGCGAGACGGCATGGTAATCAAAGGGAAGATCCCCCCGCGAGGAAGTTAAAAGGATATGAAAACGACGTGGCCAAGCACGCTCATGGAAAATAAACAGGAATACAAGGGGAGATTATATTTCCGAGTAGGCGGAGAATGCCAGGTTAAAAAAAATCGATTTTCCTATGTATGCTTGCAGAGATTTGGCGAAAATCAAAGGCACAAGTCGAAAATGGATGCAACTTATTTTCTTGCCTGTGCCGGGTGTAATTGCGGAATCGTCTTAAAAAACATGAAAAATATCGTCTCCATTTTTCTCAAATCTCCTTGGTCCCCCGATATTCTCTTTAAAGACAGCTTGACGGTAAGGTAACTGAATTCCCTCTTTATGCAGAGAGTTTGAAGGCAGGCATGAAGGACAGGACCAAACCGAGGTCCACGCCAGTATATATGTCCGAAAGACTTATCCGAAACGTGTTGCATATGTATTCACTATTGGTTACCTAGCGTATAACGGGCCACAGTTAACCTAGTTATCTAGTTTCACAACCATGATATATGTGGCGACCGTAAATGGTGCCATCATATTTTATGTTGTTGCCAAGGAGGCCTTAAAGATTGATGATGTTTATTTAACTGAGTCAGAGGACTGAGATGTTAGTGGGCATTGATAAAGGCTCTAATAAATAGATTTTATAAACGTTGACATCTCCTCACTTACCCATCTCCACATATATATTTAAAAAATAACATTGCCAATGACGACGGCCGCGAAGATGTGGCCCAAGTTTTTCATTCTCTCCAGGATTTCTAAAAAATCTCATTTTTTCCCCCGCATCATTTTCCATGCAACACTACGGGAAAACTAGCTTAAAATGAATGAAGAGGCCTTTATGCTAGTAAAAGTTGAATTAGAAAATGTTTACATCTTGGCCAAAACTTTTCTTCACAAGAAGTACAGGTTATTTCGTACATATTTCCCAGATTTAATAAAAAATGCACTTTTTGAAATGACTAATAACGCCGTATTCAATTGGACGAGAATCCCTCACGTCATTACTTGGAGGGAATTCGGTTTCAGACCGTGGATTAAAAATTAGCCTAACACTCTTACGTAAATTCAAAACCAATTATTTTCCGATGAAGTATCAGTATCTTACGAACCCAAACATACTAAGATATATCACATCATGAAAATAAAATAAGGGAAATAGTTGGAAGAACAGAATGATTTAAAACGTCGCATTTCCCATGATCGATAAGAGACCATAATGACTACGCAAAGGCTTTGAAGTAGGTTAGTTGACGGGTAGTGTAGGTGATTAATTCATATACCCCCAATCGCTGGTTTCTAAAACTGCAGAGCAGTGCTAACACCATGTTTTGCATGTTTCCTGCCAGACTCATGTGTCACGTTTGCATAGTTATATTATAGATTATATTAGTAGTTTCTCCAGCATTTGTAGCATACCCATAGTGTAGTGCAAGTTGGAGAAAGTTATTTACTTCACTGTAGTTCATGATTATGATAAGTCACCATCTGCCTAAAACCCTTGTGGTTGCTTGCAGAGTTAAAATTAGATGTAGATTCATGTTTATATGCATATAGCTACATAAAATTTATGTATATCTACATACAACCTTGCACTCCATCTAAAGCGTGTAAGGGAGGGAGTGTAATACATGAATAATCAGCTAGGCATCGTATACACGAAGGAGGGATAATTGTCTTCGTTAACTTTTTCTGTGAATTCATTCATTCGATACCGGTATACGCTTCGCTTTTTCCTAAAATTGGATTTTTAAGTTATAAAATCTTACATTTTTGCCCTACTTCAGCAATAGGATATTTTATTTACTTGGAATCCGCAGCATAGATATGGAATGGAAACTCATGCCATCATTTATGCGTAATGAATTCCTGTACAGGTACGAGGAGTCGTTGGACTAGGTTGTAAATCATTTGGGGACCGTTTTTGAACCCAGAAAAGATTTGTGAGCCAAACTTTGAAAAGTATGGAAATCAATGGAGACTTCAGTGTATATTATTTTATTTTGCGATTTGAGAATATGAATAAGAGCGCTCAAACAATGAGATTTGCAAATAAATTAAGAAAAAGATCCATTGTAACGCATGCCGGGCACAGCCATTGAAAGCCAGCCCATGCTTTATCATCTGCATGATTTTTTTCAATTGATGATATTTACTGACGTTTGGGAGGCCATCGCTAATGATATCGACGGTCAGAAAAATTGACGTGCAGGTACAGTATTTCTTTATTAATCGCAAAAATTTCGCTCACCTTATTTTTACGGAGAGAGCATGCGATACAGACATAGCTCGCCCGCAAAGATCGTGGCTGCGTTTCATGTTCCGAAATAATTCCTCTCGCGCATCCATTTGATATCGAGATAGCGTCCTCAACCACAACATTTGCTACGAATCAAGCCAGCGGAACCAATCCTTCACCTGCAAATTTAATCACGTGAATTTAATTCGGAGTTCAATGTTTTCTCCCGAAAAGTTGGATCCAGAAAATAAAAAAAACAGAGTAATTATGATAATATTATGGAAAATTGTAACATTAAGATTTTTATCATCTTCCTTCGGAACAAGAGAGACTATTGGGTTGTTCGTTATACAAATATTGTACCCAATTGAGTTATCGTCCTTTTGATGTCTCTACATTTTACGTCCATAGTGCCGATAATCATTGACAATCAAAATTCATTATTCAGATCTGAAAAACTTTCGTATGACCGAAAGTTTAGTAAAACGTTAACATACCTTATTTTTTCGGGTAGAGTGTGCGGGATGGAAGATAGCACACCCGCGGAGATCGAGGCTGCGTTTCATTTTGCGTTTTAATTCCTCTCGCATCCATTTGATATCGAGATAGCGTCCTCGACCACAACCTTTTGCTGCGAATCAAGCCAGCGCAACCATTCCTTAATTTGAAAATTTAACCATGTGAATTTAATTCTGAGTTCAGTGTCTTCACCCGAAAAGTTGGATCTGGAAAATAAGAACATACATACATGCTTATCACGCTGTTCCCTTCCGGTGTAGGCAAGGTCTCAAAGTTTCACTCAAAAATACATATTTGTACACCTAACTCTGCTTCAATAAAATCCTCCTTATTGGCCTATCCTTGCAAACCTCTTTTGCCTCATTTACCCCCATACACTGCTTTATACACGCCCTCCTGTTTTTTTAGACTCCTAATATTCCTCCTCCTAAGAATTTCCTTAACCTCATTAAACCACATATTTCTCGGCCTACCTCTCCCTCTCGCACCTTTCATTTCACTCTTATGTATCCGTTTCGTTATTCGACTCTCATCCATTCTCTCAACATGGCCAAACCAGCGAAGCATACTCCTTTCATATATGTCCATCACTGGAGTATCTTACCCACATTCATTTATTACCCACTCATTCCTGACCCTATCCATCCTACTTTTTCCGCAAACACTCCTCAGATAACTCATACCCACGGCGTTCAGTCTACTCTTATGTCTATCGTGACAAACCCATTTCACTTCCATACAACAAAGTGGGGAGAAGTACACTTTTACACACGGCGACTTTCGCTTCCTTAGATAGGCACTCATTCCTTTATATGCTCCACATGCTGGCTCGCATTCCCACGTTTCTTTATCTCCTCATCTATTCATCCATCTTTTGCAAACATCTTACCTAGATAAACAAAATCATCCACTTATTCAATTACTATGCCATGCGCTTTTAATATACAGTTTTTCATCCCATTCTCCTTTTCAGAAACCACTACTTTAGTCTTGCACGCATTTACCATCAATCCTATTCTCTCTATATATTCACAAAACTTATCTAGGAGCTTATGTAATCCATATTGGCTCTCTGAGATCAAAACAGCATCGTTCGCAACAAGTAGAACTCGCAAGTTTACATCTCCAGTCAAAAGAATATCGTTTTCACTATATGCATCTCTAGCACATTTACCCATAAATACAGTTAGCTGCCATGGTGACATTAGGCATTTTTGCTTTACGCCAAACCAATCACTCAGAACCCAGTTAACTCTTACTCTTGCCTTACTATTATCATACATCGCCATCATAACATTCAATAACTGCCCATTCACTCCATAGTCTCTCAAAACCTTCCACAACATCTTTCTATTTACCCTGTCATATCCTTCTCCACATCAAAAATCGCCCAATACACTTTCTTTCGGACGCCCATGCATTTTTCTATCACTTGCTTAAGCGCGTAAAGCTGGTCATTACATCCTCTCCCAGGCATAAACCCACACTGCTCACCCCATATTCTGCCAGAAGTAATATTTCTCACTCTTTCGATTAAAATTTTGCTGAACGCTTTTCTTGGAATGCTCAATAAACTAATGGCCCGATAATTATTAAATTCGGTCTTTCTTCCCTTTCCTTTGTACAATGGAACGTTGATTGCATTCTTCCAATTCATTGGAACAACGGAAGCCTGTAATAATCAATTATATAGTTCACACTGCCGAAAAATGAGTAAATTACACACACACTTCAACATCTCACTGGATATCCCATCTACGTCTGCAGCCTTTCCATTTTTCTGTAGGTACTCTCACAGCCGTTATGACCTAATTCTTACTGATCTCCATTCCCTTCATCACATTCTCACATACTACTTCGCAAGGCTCAAACTCAGCGCCTGCAACATTATTGTCTAATTCTTCAAAATACTCCCTATATCAATCCCTGATATAGCTCTCATCCCACATGATCTCTCCACTTTTGTTCTTTACTGCATTAATTCCCCTTCCTTTACCATTCTTAGCCCTTTTTTCCCACTACCAAAACAGCTTTTTATTGCCTTCGAAATCGCTCTGTATCTTGCTTCATCCGCATGCATCCTTTCCTTGCTCTCTTTCACAACGATTTTGCATTCATTCTTTTTCTTTCTGTGAATCTCACATGCCTTATTACGCTCTTCCTCAGATTTGGCAGTAATCATATCCTTGTACGCCTCTTTCTTTTCCCCGACTGCAATGTTTGCTTCTTCATTCCACCAAGCATCACCTTTCATCCTTCCTACCACTCCTTTTCCACATACACTTTCAGCAAATTCCATAGTCACTCCTTTTAAACACTCCCACGCATCATTTACATTATCGTTTCTGATATCCTCGTCCCATTCTCTCTGCTTCAACGATAGAGCATCCTCAAGCATGCAACCATACTGCAATCTCACCTCACTGTCTAGCAACTTCTCCACTCTTTCTCTCAGCTGTTTACGCGCAACATTCTTCCATGGCACCCACTTTCTGCCCAGATTCACTTTGGAGAGTACCAAATAGTGGTCTGTTCCACATTCAGCACCCCTCATCACTCTCGTGTCCCACACTAACTCCGTCAACCTCTCATCATACCCAACGAAATCAATCATGCTTTTACAATCGCCCCTTTTCCAAGTATACATGTGTGATCTCTTATGTTAAAACCATGTATTTGACATAAACAATCCTTTTTCAAAGCACATACCCACCAAGTTTTCACCATTATCATTCACTCGTGGGTCACCCAATGGCACAACCACTCACTCAGATGCCTCCCGCCTCACACCAACCCAGCCATTCATGTCACCTAGCACAATTATTCTATCACCAGGGTCACATCCATTCAAAACCTCTCTCAGTTTTTCCCAAAACTCATCTTTCAATCTGTCACTCTCTCCATTCATTGGTGCATAGCACGCCACAATCACAAAACAGAATTATTATGATAATATTACCCAAAATGAAATCTCAGGGTTTTTATCATCTTCCTTCGGAACAAGAGAGACTATTGGGCCCTTCCTTATGCAAATATTGTACCCAATATATTTATCGGCCTTCAGATTTTTCGATATTTTACGTCCATTGTGTCGATAGTTAGCAACAATCAAAATCCATTATTCAGATCTGGAAAACCTTTCGTGTGCCCGAATGTCTAGTAAATCGTTTTCTATAACGTCTCATGTAAGCAGACACCATTTTCAGACTTTATTCTATTGCATAAAATGCTGGTAGTCAAGTATTAGTGTGATAAAACAATTATTAAATCAAGTAATTTGCTAGGAATCGATTAAAATGTTTTCAATTCAGAACCATAAAGTTAAAGAACTGGATGAGAAGAAATAATTGTTCCAAAACCCGTAGCAACAATAATTATTACGAGGATGGATAGGATATATTATCAAAACGTAGTGAATTCGTGGTTTCACCCGCAAACTGTGTGAGATTGCAGCAGCTATTTCAGATTCTGAGGGAGATAGGAATAAAGTACCGAGACCGAAGAATAATATGGCATATATACAAAGAGGAGGTAGCTGTTATAAGATGCGGTATATACCAGAGAGAAGCTAAGATAAGACGGGGTGAGACAAGGCTGTTCCCTGTCTCCGCTGTTGTTTAATGCATACATACAGAGAACTATGGACGAAGCACGAGAAAGGTGAGGAGAAAGTGGTGGAATAAGTGTTCAAGGCTATGTTACGATTTGCAGATGACGTAGCAATATTAGCTGAAAGTGAAGAATGCCTATCAAACATGTTGAGGGAGTTGGAGACAGTCAGTAACAGATACAATATGAATATCAATGGAGAAAAGACAAAGATCCTTGTTGTGAGCAGGATGGGAACTGATGCAGTAGTCATGCTAAATGGTCAAAGACTCGATACAGTACAGGAGTTCCTGTATCTTGGAAGCAAAATCTCGTCAGACGGAGGTAGTGTCAAAGATCTCATCAGCAGGATTAATCAGACCAAAGCAGCTTTTAATAAGAAGAAATGGCCTTAACTTCAAACAATATTAATTTGCGTTTAAGAAAACTCCTACTCAAGACATTTGTGTGGAGTGTTTTGCTTTATGGAAGTGAGACATGGACGATTGGTTGGAATGGAAGAAAGAAAATAGAGGCCTCTGAGACGTGGTGCTACCAGAGAATCCTTAAAATATCTTGGGTGGAGAGGGTGACTAATGAAGCGGTACTACGGAGAGCTGATGAGGTGCCATGTCTGTGGAATACAATGAGAAAGAGACGAGATACCTGGATAGGCCACATTATAAGACATGAGGAACTATTAGGAGCCATTATAGAGGGCTCAGTTCAGGGTAAAAATGCGAGAGGTAGACCCCGAAAGGAATATGTCAAACAGATTGTAGAGGATATGGACTGCCATTCTTCCTTGGAGTTGAAGAGGCTGGCCCAGGATCGGGCGGAATGGAGACCGAAAACGACTGCTGCAAACCAATCTACGGATTGATGACCAGAAGAAGAAGAGCCGCAAACTCACATTTATTACCGTGACATGCGAGCAACAACTTTTGGAAGGGATTGAAGGTTGAAACTCCAGCTTTAAACACTGTCTTAAACACACACGACAGCTTTCATTACCACCTACGACGGCGTGATGTGACAATTTCACCTCGGTTTAGGAATTATTTATAGTTTTAGCGAATAGTGATAAACCGGGAGTGATATTATTTATAATTTTAGCAAATAGTGTAAGGCAGGGATTGATATAGATGAATAATCAACTAGCTATATCGTATACATGAAGGAGAGAGCTCAAATAACAATTATTATAGCGCCTCTGCCGCCGCCTCTCTTCTGTCAATGAATGGATATACTCCTTCTCCCTCCCCTGATCGGTAATTGGCCAAATCTTAAAGACAATTTATTCATTGGCGGTTATTTACAAAAGGCTTTAGTCTTCCCATAGAGCAAATAATACTATTAATATTAAGAATCCTGAATATTATACATATATTAGTTTAAAAAGTAAAGGAATCAAAAATTTACCTACCATTGAGCTTAGTATTCAACAGTAACAAAGTAAATAACTACTCCAAACAACCAACAATTAAATTAACATAAACTACTAACAAATTTAGCAAAAATATACTCGTATATAAAAAATAGAGATAAAATAATAATTCACAATTTTCCACAAATAAATCAAATATAAAATCAAAGTTAACATTAGCATTAATTTTTTTTATAAAAAACAAAAAAACAATTCAATAAGGGTTCATTATATCAACGCAATATAAGCAATACTATGCTTGTCAATGCCCGTTCTCATATAATCCTTTCATATATGTCCATTACTGGAGCATTTAACCCATATTCATTCATGACCCACTCATTCCTGACCCTATCCATCCTACTTTTTCCGCAAACACTCCTCAGATAACTCATACCCACGGCGTTTAGTCTACTCTTATGTCTATCGTGACAAACCCATGTTTCACTACCATACAACAAAGTGGGGAGAAGCAAACTTTTACACACGACGACTTTCGCTTCTTTAGACGTGCACTCATTCCTTTATATGCTCCACATGGTACCTACTACTTTTCACCCAGCATTCGTACGTCACTTTATCTCCTCATCTATCCGTCCATCTTTCTTAAACATCTTACCTAGGTACACAAAATCATCCACTTGTTCCATTACTTTACCATGCGCCTTTAATATACAGTTTTTCTCCCCATTCTCCTTATTAGAAACCACTACTTTAGTCTTGCACGCATTTACCCTCAATTCCATTCCCTCTGTTAAGAATACAATTTAGTACCTTTTCACAGAATTTTATTTTTTGTGGTACAACGCGTTTCACCGACTTGCGGCATCATCAGGTACCTTTTATTGATTCAATTGATTGACATTGTATTCTTTAAATATGGATGATATTAACGTACACAAAGTGAAGCCTGAATCTGTAGAGTGTATTCGTGAAAAAATAATGTCCTTTTGCAATATCCGTGAAAAGTTTTCATGATGTTTTTCGAGGAAACTGTAACAAACCTATAGATATAGTGACATCTCACCACATCTCTCGGTCTGACAGAGCGATAAAATGAGAGAGTTACATTGCCGAACAGATAAAAAAACCCGTTCTGTCCGCGCACAAGAAGCGACCAAAATACAAACTGAGCTCCACTAATTACACTCCCATAGGTAATACACGTCACTATTTCACCTCCCAAAATGATACTCCTTACATCTTTAAACGGATGGTGTCCTAACACCCTGTGCCTCACGCCCATGCGGCGGCTCGCTGGGTAGTATATAGATGTAGACATTGATTAGAGAGCTAGTTCGAAATACTTGCGGAATCGATAAATATTTTAGTAAAATTGATTTTTATTTAGCGTTCAGGAACCTTCATTTTTTTTAAACATGCTATTCCATCCTTTTTCAACACGGATTCAGTCGCAGATGGGGCTAAGGGAATCTCAATCGGAAGAGATCCGTGACATACGGAGCACTCGGGAGGTATCTCCTGTCAAGAGGCATAAGAATCAGCGGTTTTTGAGTAAATTCAAGAGCGGAAGACAGACTGCAAGCCATAACCAACTCCAATGGGGTTAACGGGCATGACTTACTGTACGAGGGAACGAAGGTTAACGGAGGGGAAGAGAGGGAAGGTTGGGATGTGAGGACGTTCACTCCGGGGGAGAACTTCGGCGTGGACTTTCAAGGGGCGAAGTCCCGTGTTCTCCCAACCTGTTCCGTCACGCGTCCTGGCCGCGCAGAACCCCGAGAAACACGGATGCCTTCGGGAAGTCAGCGTGTAAGCTTCGGTCAGTAAAACAAAGAAAATCGGCGAGAACTTCCACTGCCGCGTAGCAGGTGAACTGGTGGTACAGTTCTCCGTCCAGGTAGCAAATGAGTGGATAATATTATCATATTTTTTTCGCGATTTTGAACACGATTGGAAAGCATGGTATGGCAAGCGTGTCGTAACGTGCGATAAAGGAGAGGCGATCATCGAAAAAAATACGGGAGCACGCTTTCTAATAAAAAGTACCAGACATTGATGCTTGGGTGGATTCACAAAAAAAGGCCCAGACGTATCGGGATCGGTAATTAGACGAGCGGAGAGCACTTGGCTAATGGGTCCGAGAAAAATCTCCCGGGTTGAGTTTTGTGTCGGTACCTCTCCGAGATCTGATGGTCGAATCTTCGAGCAGAGTTTTTCGTCCGTGAACGAGGGGGAACTATTCCGGCAAAAAGTTGTTTTTCGACTTCCTCGTCGCATTCCTTGCATGAGCCGAGCAACACGTTTTAATTAGTCTCGTGAGGGAAAAACGCATTGTGCCAATTGTAAGAATCGTCATTACCCAACGGTAAACCCCTTCCAAATTCTCGTAAATATCTCAGACTTAATGGACTATTTACAATTCAGGAAGGGAAAATGAGTTCATAAAATAGGAACCTGACACGATCCTAAAATTGAGAGAGTCAAAGGCATGACAGAGACTGTAAGTGAAAGTCCGAGACTAAATAAACCATACCTTAAACTAACTTATTTTAGATGATTAGGCTTAAGTTATTAAACGAAAGGGACCGCATTATTATTTACGGTATGAAAGGACGAAAGAGCTATGCATGCGTGAAAAAGCAACTTATACATGAAAAGTAATTATCATATGAAATAAGAGTAGAGGTTAACTATTACGGAATATTACAATAGTTTAACTACATAAAATATTTAACTGGAACAATCTGGGCTATTTACAATTCAGGAAGAGAAAATGGGTTCATAAAATATGAACCTGACGCGATGCTAAAATTAAGAGAGCCTAAGACATGACATAGGTTTTCAGTGAAGTCCTTGACTAAACAATCCATTACTTAAACCATTTATTTCATATGCAAAGGCTTAAGTAATTACACTAAAGGGACCGCATAATTATTTTCGGCATGAAAAGACGAAAGAGCAATACATGCGTGAGAAATTAACTTATCAATTAATAGTAATAAGCAAGTGAACAAAGCGTAGAGGTTAACAATTACGGAATATGACAAAAGTTCAACCGCATAAAAAATCTGGACTAAGGAAGGAAAAGAAGCGCACTAAAGATATTGACAAAGCAAAGTTTTATTTTGACTGCAATATTTGGAACTTATTTAAGCCGTATTTATTCATGATTATTCGAAAAGACTGAAACAAGAGAAATCTTATACGAAACGAATAATGAGTTTCATGTTTCCGTAATTGGAACCCAATGTAGAGCAAAGAAGTCTTCGAGAGAAAAGTCATTTGCCGTAAAATAATATTTCTCTGGAGCTAAATTAAATAGACAGGTGAGAACAAATGTCAGATAGGTCAATATTTCAGGAAAGAGAGCAAAGTGGCAACTTTTTATCATGCTAAGATTAGATAGATAGATAAGATAGGAGGGTATAGTAATGATACTTAGTTTGTAATCTTGACTACCTATGGAAACATTCACATTTATTAAGTTAGCGTATTTTGCAATAGCAACAGTGCTTATGATTTGCACTACAACAAGCGTTAGTGGTGTGCTCTTCGTTTCGTATTTTTATTGTAGGAGGCAGAAAGGCATTACACATAGAGAATAGGATGATGATAACTTATACCTTGTTTTTCACGTATTTTGATTTTGAACGACCCGGGCTTCGACGTTCAATGTCATCTTCAGGTCATCCTCCTGTATCCTGAAAATGACGTTGAACGTGGAAACCCGGGTCGTTCCAAATAAAATCACGTGGGAAAACAAAGTTATAAGTTATCATCATTATGTTATCCATTAAGGGGCACCTGAAACCACCAATTATGAAGAATAGGTATTACACATATTTTTTCTCGAGCAAAAGCCTTTTGTGTGTTATGGACATACTAAAAAATGGTAAAGCATGATGAACTTTATACTATATCGGTAATCTCAAGAAAAATTCTAGATGATTCTTCCTTGCGAAGGACGAAAGACTTGCTTCTTTTGCATTAATGTACCGCTATTAATTTACAGTCTGCTTCCAAAAGTTATTGACTAATCTATATTTTGGGTACCATTAAAGTCCAGCCATAGTTGTGAGGAACTTGAGCGAAATAACTCAGGGGTAATACTTAGAGCAGTTGATTTTCACTCCGATATTACCATGGAAGATATTTTGAGTTGAATAATATTTAAGTCATTCGATTAAGTATATAGAAATATGATGCACATTTACGTACTGCAGGAAAGAGAATGTGGGTGCGACATCCTTTACTTCCTCCAACTTTGTGATATCCTTTCTTCCCTCCAGTATTCATTTGCATAGTTCTCCGGACTCTTTCGGAGTCTTCCCTGAGAGAGAGACCCTTTGACATGGGCCAATGATTTCTCTTAGCGTCTTCAACCTCCGTGCTCCCGAGAGACTGAAATATGGGTCCCCACGCCGGGAATGAAGGAAGGATGAAAGGAACGCTATTGAGGGCCCGTGGCTGTTATGTTATACTGCTCGTCATGAATTTAACGCGGGAGGTGGCGGCGACGAACAGCGGGGAGGAGGAATCAATCTAGTCCCCACCCACTCCAAGAGTTTGCTCGGCCGTCGAGCGAAACGTCGCCCCGCTGTGTCCGACTGTGAGGACGGGGGAGGGAGGGAAGGGACATATCGTTGAGAGGGTGGGGGGGGGGAGGGGCGCGAAAGACGTGGGCAATAAAAACGCCATTTGGGGGAGAACAGGGGCGTTAAAAGGCGGAGAATATTTCCGATATATTCGGAGAGGGCAGATGCATATCTGCGGTCGGGCGTATCTGTGTGAGTGCGGGAGATGGGGGGGGGGGGGGAGGCTATGCCGGAGTGCGGCGAGTCGTTAAGGTGGAAATTTATTCCCGGCCGAGGTGACGATGAAAAGAGTCCTGGGGTCGGAGGGAGGGTGTGAGGTGAGAGGTTGGAGGTGTGCTCGCGTGGAGAGTGATGGGAAGGGATGTGGAGAGGTCGTGGGAAGGGGCAAAAATACTCGCATAAGGAAGAAAAAGGCGCCAGGAAATCACATGGGAACCGCAGAAGACGAGGAAAACGGAAAAAAGTCATTTGAGAGTAGTCTATCAACCTACCTGCTTGTTCACAAGCAGTTTCGAAACACTAGTGTGTACACCAAAGCACTGTATCGACTTGGTTGTTCAACCGGCAAGATTTGAAGATAGAATTTCTGATTTAAGTGTGTTTGAAACACGATAATTTTTGAGGATCGAATTAATTTTTCTAAGCTAAGATTTTGAAACTCATAGAACCAAAATGGGTCTTCAGTTGCCCAACATTCATTTTGGATATACCATTCTCTATCCGTTCAGTGAGATCGATACAATCATGGACCACGCTGTAATTAAGTTGGATAGTAAACCAAGGAATAACAACCGTATTGCTTTGTAAGGCTTAATTTCTCCAATTTTATATCCCTTCGTCCTTCTCGCAGATGCGTTGGAATTAACGGAACCAATATAAAATATGAGCACAACAAACATTTGTGGACGTAAAATTTGGACTCATTTATGTGTATTCCCCTTTAGTGAGCTTCTACCTCTCCTTTGTGGAGAGAGTTTTCAAAAATTTGGAATGAAAGGTGAATACAAATCTGCAATTTAAAATTTATAAATGGCAGTTTCATGAAATCACCTTTCATTCCTTCAGTGATTGATTTCCTCATAGCTTCGCCTGAGGCTGCTAACTATTTTCTTAATTCATTTCACCATTTGAAAGAATGAATACGATGTATTTTTTGGATGCAAACTGAAATAAAGCTACGACCAAACATGAGAAAAAACAAATACTGAGATTTATACGAAATGCATATGGATTCAAGTATAGAGCTCTTAAAGCTTTCAGGTGTAAAAATCAGTCGAATTATTCGGAATCATAATTTATATATATTTTTGATATATTTTTATTATAATTTTGAATATACAAGGGGGATCATAGTTTGTAATATCCACATATGTGTGATTGTTTGATTAACTATTCTTCCAGGTACTCTTTCTAATCTCAAATCAAAAATTCTCATCTTGCAGTAATAAACAATCGCATACTTACTAAGATTGCTGTTATTGAAATGAACTCTTAAAAGTTGTATCCTTGTTTATTCCTTTACAATCTCATCTCACTTTTGTCGTTATTACCATAACTGTCCTGCATCTCGTAGAGAAAAAATTTACATACTTATGATGCGACGTCACAAAGAGCCGCGTGCCCCCAGGAAAATTGCAATAAAACGCGATCGATCGTAGAACAAAGCAATCGGCCTCGACCACAGTCCAACGCCCACGAATGTGTTTTATCTGTCCTGATTTTGGTTTTGAAAAATTGTTGTCACGCCACGAGATAGATTCCAAATCCACCATGCCATTTACTCTTTAACACCACCTCGAACATATTCTCTTTGATATTTATGACTATAAACAAGAAATAAAACCGCTACCGGTAAGCTAAAAATAAACTATTAGAATTTCAATGTGAGTAGATGTCAATGAAACTTCTCGGGGAAATATCAATCCGTTTCCTTTAGCATAATAGCAACAAGCTCTTTCATTTCTACGGCTAAGATACTTCGAATCTTGAAAAAACAAATAAATATATACATTTAATGCAATCATCCAACCGAAATAAACACAGGATTTTCTTTTCAATTGCATTTTTGTATAGTTATGATTCGAATCGTGGATAAAAACGAGAGACTTTACGGAGTCACTACGCATTATTTCAGTGGCATTCGGCTTTGCGTGTCTACGATAAACCAATGACTGATATGGAAACCATTGCTAATTTTATGGTCACCGACAACTTAAGCATTATTCAAGAAAACTCTTAATCAGACATCATCAATCCGTGCCAGAAATTCCACTAAAAATCGGATTCTATTTACAACTGTAGAGAAAATGGGCAGTTCGCTGAGGTCTGGTGATTTCTTTGAGAGTATTGGGTATAACAGTAGGTAAACCTTCATGTGGAGCGTAGTACTTAATGGATCGGAAGCATGGGCCATAGGAAAAGCTGACCAGAAAAGACTAGAAGCCTTTGAAAACTGGTGCTGGAGGAGTAAGCCGAAGATAAAATGGACGGACAAATATGAAATGTTGAAGTGTACAGAAGAGTAGAAGAAGAGAGGACCATGTGGAACACCATACCAGATGGATTGGACGCACCCTGAGACACATTGGGTTTATGAAGAACGTAATTGAGGGTAAAATGGAGGATAAGCCCCTAAAGGAAGGCCCAGGAATAAGTTCATGGACCAAATAAAGGGGAAAGAACATAGGAAGAGCTACAGAGAGGCAAGAGAAATAGCATTAGATAGGGAAGGGTGGATGGCTGCAGCCAACCAATCTTAAGATTGAACGACCAATGATGATGAGTGTAGCGCGTATTTGAGAAATCTCACGAGTTTTGGCAGGTTTTCGCAACTGAATCAGTGATTGTAGTTCATTTAAGTATTTTACCATCTTCTTGAAAAGAGGTTCTTGAACAGGAAAAAATTCTGGAATATAGCATAATTTTCCCTCCCATGGATGACTCTCCACAAGATCCCTCTTAAATTCGCTGTATCGATTCTTTCAAATCCCCTGAGGAAGATCCAGAAAATAAGTTTATGGACCAAATAAAGAGGTAAGTTCATAGGAAGAGCTACCAGCAGTGGGTAACAGAACTTGCATTAGATGTGGAAGGGTGGAGGGCAGCAGTCAACCAATCTTAAGATTGAACGACCAACGACGATTGGGTATAACTTCGATGTCCCTGTGGAAACTAACGAGCATGACAGGTGGCGCATATCAAGTGGACTCTAATAAAGGGTGGGCCGAAGGTGAAGGTGAGAAGACCACATCGAAAGCAAAATTAACAATGATGGGGAACAATGGTGCCGTTGTAGGTCCCGCCTTGGACAAGGAAACACGGCAGGACCGCGGGAGGGTGGGCCTGATAAATGACGGAGTTGATAAGTTTGGAGTGCGCGGGTGAGACGAAGAGGATGGAGAGAAAGCGGGCAGGATTGAAAAGAGAAGGGAAGATAAACTACGAGGTGCGGTTGGAAAGGAGAGATAGAGAGAGGGAAGGAATGGCGGATAATGTGTTAAATGAGTCGGGAGATAGGCGGGGTGATGGAGAAGACATTCGGGGTTGTGTGAGTCGAGATGTAGCGACTTGATGGGAAGGCAAAGGGATGGATGTGCAGACGGTGGTTCCCTGTCCTCTGGGAGGACCTGAGCAGTTGGCAGGAGAGTAGCCGGGAGCGGAGGGAGAGGGCAGTTAGGAATCCGAAGGTCTGAAACAGAAGCCTTTTGAGCGATGTGTCGCCTCGTAAGGTGAGGAGGAGGTTGACCTTTTAAGGCGGCGGCGGTAGTGCGACACCCACAGTAGCCCCCGACAGTTTTTATGCTCTCCTCGAAAGCAGAAGGAATCCTCTTTATTTCCTCTGGTATCATTTTACTCCGAGGCGATAAGTTGAGTGAGGGCCGACAAACTGGCGCTTCCACAGCCGAGCGCGCCTCAGAGGGGCGACGAAGAACACGGCGAGGAACGCTCGGTGCGTGTTCTTTTTCTTTTTTCAAGACGTAAATATCAGGATACATTTTATTGTGCAGTTAAGAATGCGTTTATATGGATAAACAAATGAGGAAAACTTGATCCGCCGGCCTTTTCAAGAAATACTTGTTGGCATTTTCTCGCATCTGGTAAATCTTACATTTTTCTCGCGTGTTCTGGCGGCCGAGCGAAGTGAGCCTTATTTATTTAAATTTTTGTCGCCTCAAACAGCATCAAACGTCGCCTCCGAAATACCAGTGAAAAACAGCAACAGCGCAATGCATGATGTCACTTTTCCATGGGAAATTAGTCAGTACATAAAATTAACTTCAATCCTTTAAAGATAAATTGCCTTCTATAGGATTATCACCATCATTGGCATCCAATTATGATCGATACATGCAGCAAACGACTGACGAGAATGCCGAATATCGATATAAATCTACGCTTTTACCGTAAAACTCAGAATTCGCCTTGCGTTCCACGTCTAATTAAATCAAAACTACTTCCCTGAAAATAATTTATATTTAACTCAGTTCACGTTCCCATTTATAAAACCCATCAATGTCACTTAAGCTCTAATGGGAAAACTCACCAAGGGTTGAAATTCACCAAGAAAAAATTCATTAAACTTGACCGGGACTCGAACCTGTATCTCCCAATTGTCGGTCAGGTATATTAGTCAGTTACAAACCTGTCTGGCAAAAACAAACCGGGATCCGGGTTCGAATCCCGGTCAAGTCAAATGATTTTATCATGGCGAATTTCAACCCTTGGTGTAACCCGTGCGAGTGACTTCGTACCACATCATTTGTCAATGCAATGATTGAAAATCTGGGAAATTTCACCTTGGCTTATAGTAAATAAATGATAACTTATATGTGGTAAATAACATAACAGTTTAAAAATAACCATTGCTCATCTGATTTTGACCATGGCTCATCAGATTTTGGAACTATATTGGGCCACAGGCTGACGTGCAATTGGCGAAAGGATCGATGAAAGTGCGATATCATCACCTGACTTATCTCAATTTACAGCATTTACGAAATAAGCTAAATTTAATATTTATATTCTATCCATCACTATGCGCGTCCATCGTCCGATAAAACTGAATGCACACTTGAAGCGGGAGCTTGTTGGCTTAATTATTTTAGAGTGTTGGTGTTTTTTTCGATAAATATCGTCGCATTTACAGGTGGGGGGGAATCAAAGGAGAAAAGGGGTCAAATTATGTGTGGCGACGCCCGAAAGATCAGGATAAAAACAATCAGAACCTAACCCACCCTCTCTCTCTATCTTCACCCAATAAAATGAGGGCTTTCTCGCCGGTGGACAACGTCGATAAATTATCGCCTTCCGCGTGGAAAGCGCTGGGGAAAACAAAGTCGAGGAAAATGAAATCTTGAAGGGCTCTGCCTCGATCTCTTCCCTTTTATTTCTTCTATCTCTCTCTCTCTCTCTCGTTCCCACTCGGAAGGGATACGAAAATTGAAGAGGGTGAGTGGAGAGGGGTGTCAGGGGAGATAGTTCCAGCGGTAGAGGTGGGAATATTTAGTGAGTTGGGCCGAGAAAGGTTGGTGGGAGAGTGTAAGGAAATGGAAGCTGCGGAGGTTGAGGCGGGGAAGGGAAAGGAAGGCTTACGGAATTCCAGCAAGCGGGGTGACATCGTGAGTGATTGGATCTGGCCGTGCGGCGTGTGGGGCTAGGTGACGATTACAATCTTTGAACGGAAGTTTGGGGACTGAGAAGAAGTGTTTGAGCTTGGGCCTGGGAGTGGACGAGGGTGGTTAAAGTAGGGTGAGATTTTGGAGGAACGAGGCGAAATTTAGGTTAGGAAAAAATCGTCAGAATTTAGTTTTTCAATTTTCCATGGTCAATGATTTCGAATTCCTGCGCATTCCAAGAAGTCCAGTTGAACAACCCGGGATGCAACTTTTTCCCATGTGCAAAATATACCGCGGATACCCTATATTTGCCGGTGACGGAAAGGAAATCACTTCATTCATTTTTATCTTCAGGTAAGGGACTAAAAGGACGAAAACAGATAGGTATAAGCGTTGGCCGAGTGAAATTCTCCCAGTAATATTGTGGCCGGACCAAGGGACAAAATATGCAAAGAAGACATGAATAGTACGTTTGAAAACATTTTCGGGTCATAATTTAAGCATCCATTTTCAAAATTTATCTTAGAATAGCATTAATTTAGTGGATGGATGTGTTGCATTTAAGCCAAGAAGTTAACTCACATTTATCTGCAATAAAAAAGGAATTCATGTCGTCACTCCTTGACAGAAACGTCTCGCCTTTTGTAATGAAATATATTTTTCATTAAAAATAGGTATCAACTCGCGCATTTTAACGTGCTGCAACTTCACATTCATATTAATTTAAAAAAAATACATATTACTGCATTAAAATTGAAGCACTTACACTTAGAGATTCCAACAGGTAGTTTAAAAAAAAACACGACCAGGGCATCGGAGTTGGATGTCATCTTCAGGTCATCAAATACTTAAAGCCTTGTGGAGTTATCAAGTTAAGTGTTATTAAGTATGAAATGGTTCCACAACTTCAAGGCGTAGACAACGAATTATATTAAAGCGATTTTTAAAAGTTACGAATAGTAATCAAGGAATCGAGAACTAAGAATTATTATACACATAATTTGCCTGCAGTTCAAAACACTCAAAACAAGAACATGAAAATGCGAACGCTGATTAATGAAACTCGAGTTATGACGAAGCATACTCATTTTACTTGATGAATCTCCTATGCACCTTTTTTAAGAGTTTCGACATTTATCTGTCATTTAGCATTTGCATTTTACGAGAGCATGGCAAGAGAGACATTATTAGAGCTAGATACGGAAATCAGAGTAGTAGGTCAGCAGATAAATTCGATTGGGCCCGCGGACGACCAGGCGTTGGTTTCTCAATCTTCGAAACGATTACACGCTATGGAAGATACATCAGAATTTAAGTGCGGAAAATACGGAAGGAAGGTCTCACAACTTTTAGAGGGATTAATGTGGGAGCCCCTAGAGACTCGGAGGCTACACGCTAGGCTTAGGTTGCTTGATAAATTCAGAACTGATATTTTTCAGAGCGACATAGAGAATATTATCATCACTCCTCACTACATCTCTAGGTCTGACAGACGCGATAAAATAAGAGAGATACACTGCCGAATAGATAGGTAAAAGAACTCTTTCATTCCGCGAACAATAAGCGATCACAATAAAAATTAAGCTCACTAAATACACTCCTATATTTCATGTCACTATTTCATTTCCAAAAAACTTACACCTTTTAACGGCTGGTGACCAAACACCCCCTGCCACACGCCCATGTGGCGGCTCGCTGGGTATTAAGTAGATCTAGTTGTAAGTGTACAAGGTAATAAAAGAAATGAGATTCTCCAGAACAAAGAAAGCGAGGCTGGTCGTAAAAATGGGAGGGCATGAACTTGAGCAAGTAAAGCATTTTACTAAAAAAATGCTTTACTTGCTAAACCTACTTGGGTTGTTCGATGGAAGGGAATGGGTATCGTTGCAAGACGAAAAGGTGGAAAACAGCGTTAGCGATGAAAGAAATTAGTAATAGAAGGGAGCTGATGATAAACACCTTGGGTAACGATATAAAAAAGGTGGCTGTTGATGAGCTTGATATGGAGTGTAGCGTTGTATATTGCAGTGACGTTGACTCTGAGAAAGGAGGACGAAATTAGTCTTCGGAGGTTCCAGATGTTGGTGTGGAGAAAGATGTAAAGGGTGCGGTGTACGGGATCGAAGGGGTGATCATGGGATAAATAGAGGGAAGGCTATTGGACGATCAGGGAAGAAGGAGGATAGGTTTTACGGACAGAATGAACAAAGGTACAACGTATGCTGAGATGAAGAAGTAATTGCTAGAGGTAGATAGGACCCAGAAAGGTTTGAAAATCTTGAACATTTTCTCTCACTTTTAATAAAACCTACCTTTAACCGATAGTAAACTGAAACGACTGATCGACGTTAAAGGTTACTCTGCACTCTGTTTTCCAATGGCAGACAGAAACGATAACTTCCGGTCAAAATTATACGATCATCCTTCGAAAATGAAGCTGAGCCTAACGATGCTTATCTCTAGTGAATGGGCCGGTGTTTCCATGGTGGTAGGTCGCATGAATTTGTCTTCCATTGCTTTTAAACGCTTCCCCAACCAAACTTTCACCAAAGTTTTACGCTTGCGATCGGCGATTATCTTCATCTTGCGTGCTCAAAGAGAACTTTCAATTTATTGAGAGGGTCCAAATGGAGCGAATTTAGCTTTTCGAACACATAACGATGGGCTCTTGAGATACGAAGAGGACTGACCTCTCACATGTGATTTTTTTCTGAATAATCGAAAAGTATATACTTACATTTACAATGCTATAATGTAACCGATATAGTGTAATGCTAATGCTATAGTGTAACCGCTAGATACGGCAGATTACTTTGCATTTTCGTATTCAGTAAAGTCTTAAAAGTTTTGAGCATTTTCTCGATAATTTGCATGCATAAAATGTTTAATACCCACGCGTTTTCACGTGGCATGAGTAGAAAATGAGCAAAGTTTTTAATTGCGCGACTTACACCAATCCAATTGTTGTCTTTATTTATTTTTGTATTCATGAACGTCTTCCTGACATAACTTGGCATTAGTTGCCAAGTTAGTTCTTTACTTTATCGTTAGCTACCAAAAAGATTATAAGTGTTTTGGTGCGCTCATCAAATTTACACTCGTGGAAAATAAATGGAAAAAGAATTTGCATTTAATTTTGCAATAAGGATCAAATATAGTGCAGAACCAAATTGAAATGTTAAATTATCCTATCTAGGAGTCGTCTATGCATAAAACAAGCAATCGCAAGCGGTTAAAACGTTGAGAAGAGGGCTGTTAAGATGCCCAAAATGCCAAAAGCCCAGGACTCTACAGTATATCAACCGTGGAAAAAGTGAAGAAAGTTATATGAATAATCTCCGAATCACTATCAGAGAGCACTTTGATGATGTTGGATAAGCATTTCGCTCGTGCGAAGCCATTATTTCGGGAATTTTAAGCATGAGACGAGTGGTAGGAAAATTCGTCCCGAAATTGTTAAGTTTCGATATTGCACCAGCTCACACTTTACAGCTTGCTCGTGTATTTTTGGCAAAAAAGAAACCCCGAAATGATGAGTCACCCACGGAATCAGCCGGATAATATGTCCCAAGATTTCTTTTTCTACCCTTCGATCAAAACATACCATGAGAGGACTTCTTTTGCGGAGATAAGTTCAGAATCGCTGAAGAAGCTTAAGACCAAACCAAAAATTGCGTTCTAGAATTCCTTTAAACATTGTAAAAAGCCTTGTCACAAGTTTATTATATTTAAAAATAACTAATTTGAAGGGCATAAAGTTAATCTTGACGAATAGCTAAATTATTTTTGAGAAATAAAAAAACTACGTCTATTTTTCATCAAAAATGTTTTGCCATTTAAGGTGAATATATTTAGTCAATGAACTAGGCGCTTCAAAATTAAATATACAAGCGTCTAATTAGCTTTAAAGAGAGAAATAAATGGTAAGATTCGATTTTTAAAATAAACGATTCTATTTTGAATCTATACTTTGTCGATATGCAATCTAAATGTTTACGATTCGGCAATTTAATTTGGACATTAAAAATTACTAAATTCGATAATATGCTATCGTGCATCGTGTTCCAAAGAATGTATTTTGTATATTTCTCAGAAAAATGGCACTCTGTATGACATAGGTTCATTTCATACTCTCATTTTGACGAATAAAATTACGAATCCTTGGAAAAGTGCTAATTCATTATTAATTTCTCTCCTGAACAAGTTCAGTGATTACAAGGGCAGTAACACTCAGCATTCGCATGTATTACGATTATTTCTTACACCTTGTTTACATTATCAATTGGATACTTATATTAGTTAATTTGTTACTGTATGATCTATACAGCAGTAAATGCCACAATTCCATTTTGGTCCCTTCCCCCGGCAGTTCGAAAGCGAAATCTTACGCCTGTTTTAAGAGATATGCGATAGCCGTGGGAACTCACACGAGAGCCTTGTCTCGAGTAGAGAGTACGTGTAGCATTCCAGCACCGATTTTTGTGATGGACGGAAAAAGGAAAGGCGGGCACCCCAAGGAGGACAGTGTGGAAAGGACGAAAGATGGAACAGATAGAAAAGGGTTGGTAATGCCTCAGGTATCAAGCGTTTCTCTTCACTTCATCAGCCTTTGCTATTCCCTGGGTAATGCCAGGAAAGAAAATAAGGAGTCCTTCCTCAATTGCTTTCGGTACTGCTACATTTTCCTCTCTTATTGTTGCAACACAACTTGACGGAAATTGGAAATTTTGATATTATTCACATATTTCCTTTTCATTAAGAATTAGAAATAAACGGTTTCAAAGAGACTGTTGTTCTTTTTAAGAGTTAAAAATAATTAATTATATTGTTATTGGCATTATAATTATTGGCATACGATATAAGTATCTCACCAGCCTTGCGAAGTAATCACTAGGTACTAATCAATAGCTGTAATGTCCCTTAAAAGCCAATGTGTCATTGCATTGCCTTCAAGATGTAGAAGTATCACTATATAAATATGTTTGCTATAAGTTCACGAAAGCTTTCACCTCAGTTAAAGAAATAAAAAGAAGAGAGTCGAATAAGTCTGTAATGAAAATAAGGTTAGGGGTTGGTGGGTGAGGCTCTTATCTGTCGCGAAAACAACCCATCTAAGAGAAGGAAAACTCTAAACTCAAAACCTTGGTCCTTCAAGTCGGGAGCTGAGGCATGAGGCTAACTCGCCGATACTCGAAAAATAACAAACTGTTAAAAGAAGTCAATCAAAACCACGGACTAGGATGGAATATAGACTGCAACATAAACTCAGAAAACGGACACATTTTTGGAACATGGAAAGTGCATTGGAGTGACAGATTAACTAACAACATCAAAAGCAGATTTAGTTCTAATTACTGAAACAAAAAAGTAAGTCCATGGATCAGAAAACTTAGCCAAATACGATCTCTTTAACAGCGAAATTCCAAAGAGAAGTTATAAAAAGCAAAAAAGTTCAAAAGCAGTAGTAGTCTCTCCATAATGATACATGGACGGCTAAGGAAATATAAAAATCTTGAAACCATAGGAACCAATTAACTATTGGAACCAATGAACGAGAGATTGATCAGAGTCAACCTATGCATAAGCAGATATAGACAAACAGTAACAGTGATCTATGCCATTAACGCAAAAGCACCTGTATGCGCAAAAGACAACTTCTTTGAACAAATGTGCGAGGAAATAATAAAAATGGCAAGTTCAAGGGAACTTGTACTTCTTGGCGATCTGAACAGTGGAGTCGGAAGGCAAGACGGGGTCGAAGTAGTAGGAAGTCATGGAGAAGGCGAAATAAATGACAATGAGAAAAGGCATTGCATAACATTGTATATAGTGAAACCTGTAATAAGCGGCCACCACCGGGCCCATGAGATAATGGCCGCTTAAGGGGGTGACCGCTGAAAAGAGGGAACATTTGCATTGCTTTTACGTAAGGGAAATTCATTCTATTCCCGAAGAAATCGGCCGCTTAGAGAAGTGACCGCTTTGGGGAGGTTTCACCGTGCATGCAAGTCAGCGATGCTTCACAAGTGCTTGCGGTGGGGACATAATTACTCTCAATCGATAGTTGCTGGGAAGTATACTGCTCATAAATTTGCGAAATTGCAGCTAAAAATTACGCATTGAATGATTGATGGCATCTTTATTGTGAAATCAGAGTCTGGATTGCATTAAAAACTAGCCTGGCTAGAGCTACTATCATACATAACAATCTTGAAACCAACTATTAATTGGAACAAATAAACGAGAGATTAATCAAAGTCAACCTATGCAAACACAGATACAGACACAAAGTAATTGTAATCTATGCAATTAACTTATAATAACATAATCTATAACATTAACTAAGAGACTTTGCCAATTCAGGCTTGAGTACAATAAAATCCAGGCTGATTACACAATCAAGAGGCGTCAATCATTCAATGCGAGTATTTTATGCCACAATTTCACAAACTTATGAGAAAAATACTTCCCAAAAACTATCGAATGGAGAGGAATTATGTCCCCACGTCAAGTACTTATACTCAGGATTAGACACTCCCTGAGACACAATGGGTAGGCGAAGAACATAACTGAAGGTAAAGTAGAGGGAAAAGTCTCCAGACGAGGACCCAGGAATAAGTTCATGGACCAAATAAAGAAGACAGCACATAGGGAAATATACCGGGAGGTATGGGAAGGCATTAGTTAGGGAAGGGTGGAGGGCTGCAGTCAACCAATCTTGGGATTGAATGATCATTGATGATGCCAAGTACTTGCAAAGTATCGCTGACTTATAGAACTCATATATATATATATATATATATATATATATATATATATATATATATATATATATATATATATATATATATATATATATATATATATATATATATATATATATATATATATATATATATATGAAGTTTGCCAGAGAGAGGCAGACGCTAAACACAGAAAAACAGAAAAAAATGAACACACTTACTGAGTTTCTTAATATTTCGCTGCCACTAGCACCTTGTTCTCAAGAGCGAAGGTCTTCTTCGCTCTTGTGAACAAGGTGCTAGTGGCACCGAAATATTAAGAAACTCAGTGTGTTCATTTTTTTCTGTTTTTCTGTGTTTAGCGTCTGCCTCTCTCTGGCAAACTGTTCATATATTCGTCACGTGAGTGATCCTAAGTGTAGTTTTATATATATATATATATATATATATATATATATATATATATATATATATATATATATATATATATATAAGCGAGTTCTACACATCTGTCGGCCGTCTCTCGCATCATCTTCTCCAAGCCTCCTTGTCTCTCCAGTCTTCATTCTCTAATTGTCTCCTTTTCATATCTTGGGTGACTTGCTTTGTCCAGTCTTCTGGTGGTCGTCCTCTCTTCCTCCTTCCGGGTGGTTGCCAATTTAATATCTTTTTTGGCCAACGTTTCTCCTCCATTCTTTTTACGTGTCCATACCATTTTAGCCGTCTTTTCTCTATTTCCTGTATGATGTTTTCTTCTACTTGCATAATTTTTCTTATATTTTCATTTCTTATTTTTTGTAGTTTTGATTTTCTGCTGCTTCTTCTTAGAAAACACATTTCTTAGACCTCCAGTCTCTGCCTATCCCTTTTGGTCATTTCCCATGTCTCTGCTCCGTAAAGGAGTATACTCTGAATAATTGTTTTATATGTTTGCAATTTTGTTTTCCTACTTATGTCTTTTGACCATAATATGCTATTCATTTTATTTATTGCGAGTTTTGACAGGTGTATTCTATTTGTTATCTCTTTATTACTGGTTCCTTCTTTTCTAATCGTTACACCTAAGTATTTATACTCACTACAGACTTCGATGGCATTTCCTTCTATTTCCAGATTCTTTGCCTTCTCATTAATTACCATATATTTTGTTTTGTTGAAATTTACTTTCAGGCCCGCCTTATTGTATGTTTCTATCAATTTCCTCATCATATATTCCGCATCGTACTTATCTCCTGCAATTACTATTTGATCGTCAGCAAAAAGTAATGCATATAGTGAGTCTTCGTCTATTTTTATTCCCATTTTAGCACATTTGTTCTTCCAATCCTTCAGAGCTTCGTTAATATAAATTTTAAAAAGAGTGGGTGATAGGCAACACCCTTGTCTTAGTCCTTTATTGGGTTTAATTGACGGAGATAATTGACTTCCTATAATTACTTTTGTTTCTAGGTTTTTATAAAGATTTTTCATTGCTATAATGTATTTTCCGTTTATATTACTTTCATCTAGATTGCGGTAAAGATTTTTGATAGGAACTGTGTCGTAGGCCTTTTCTAAATCTATGAATACCAGATGCGTTTCTCCGTTTCTTATTCTTTTTTTTTATGTTTGTTGTTTTAATGCAAATATGTTATCTACACAGGATCGTCCCGCTGTGAATCCACTTTGCTCTTCCCCGATAGTTATTTAATGCTCTAACCTCTCTATAATAATTCGCTTCCACTTATAGAACTTTCGATAGAAAATTCAAAGAGCGAAGATTGATCACATGTTCACCATGATATTTGAGCTCATCAAAAAAGTCAACGGGCAGGCGAGACGAGTTGGTAGAGGTGGTCGGACCTAAATCAACACAGCCAACAATTCGCATGGAATGAGATAGAGGGAGCCAAGAGAGAGGGCGTGTGACTCAGAAACCGAAGAGGAGACTCACCTTATGAAGTACGGTCAGCCGTCCGGTCCTTTGTTTTTCCCATGGGGTGAGAGGCCGGGGAGAGTTTTTTTTGTGCACGATGGGCATTTTATTTGCGGGACGGAGGGAGGAGAGGAGCGGGGATATTTTTTTTTATCCGTGCGACGGAGACGAGTCACGTTTTGAATTCGTTTCGAAGGCACCGACACCACCACCGTTCGTTCGCACGCACCGGAACACGCGCGTGTCCTTATCTGGGCGCTGCATCTCGTCCACGCCCCCTCGGCCTCCTCCGATTTCCCACCTCCTCATCTCTGTGCCCGTGATACGTGAGGTTGGTGCGTCGAAAAGAAGGACCGAGAGAGAAAGAGAGAGAGGAGATGGAATGCGGAGGGCTATGTTCTTTTTTTTTCATCCAGCGCCTGGATTACGTGGACGAAATTGAAATGCTCCGTCGCCGGGCCGGGATGGACTGAAATGCGGCGGAGATATCTCGACTACGAAAACAGCGTTAGCACAGACAATTGTTTCTCTCTAAGCACTCGAAGTACCGCAGATGTAATGTTTACCCCTTTGAAGTTTTGAAAATCCATTACTTCTGACTGAATCGTTACAGCTATTGGATATTTCTTCACTTTATTTCATTCTTCTATTTTTTTCAGCAGGTGAATACATTATGAAAATAAGAACCTCATAGCACCAATAGTTTTTTATGTACACCACCTTCTACCAATTAGCTCCAGAGAGGTCATTTTGATTCCAGGCTATCATTTCCGTTTTATATCGAGACATCATTATAAAATGGGGTTTTATAACCTTTCGTTGAAATATTATAAACAGTTATAAACCCGAATATTATATTATATTGTATTGCATTGCATTGCATTGTATCGTATTGTATCGTATTGTATCGTATCGTATTGTAACGTATCGTATCGTATTGTATCACATTGTATCGTATTGTATCGTATTGTATCGCATTGTATCGTATTGTATCGCATTGTATCGCATTGTATCGAATTGTATTGTAATGTATCGTATTTTATCGTATTGTATCGTATTGTATCGTATTGTATTGTGTTGTATTATATTGTATTATATATAAATATTATGAACCCGAACGGCAACACCCTAGGGTTAATCGCTGTACAAAAACCCGACAGACACAGACATCGTATGAATACTTGGACACGGGACAGAAGTCCTGGGTCCAAATACCCAAGCGCCACATCTCATTTGTTCAAATGGAAAATTATAGTACGTTGATATAAACCGTGATTCTTGCAACATAATGCTCAGTAATAATTAAAAGATATTTTCAAATACAAATAAATAATAAATATACTGTTCGTCCCTACGATAATTCACTCTGAAAAAAGGCCCCCGCGAATCTCATCCCCAATGTCCGGATTAGAATCTCTAAGTGGAAGAGATTTTCGAGATTAAAATACGTAAGCGTTCAGCCAGCAACAGTTAACTGTTATAGAACCTTGAAGAAAAATGGCAACACGTTAGGGAATGGGAGCCAAAGATTAATAGAACGGTACATACATAATCTAATGAGACCAAGAGAGGGATTTCCTCACGTCAGCAGGATCAGGATGCATGTTATATAATTTTCATCAATAGTCACGAAATTTGATATTTTAAAAGGGTAACAGCACATATTTAAATCGAGCTTAATATTTATTTTAGTGAGTGATGAGTTGAACTCAAATCCTTTATTTGTAAATACGAGGGTTGTCCAGAAAGTAACATCCGTTTTTAAAGAAAAATTCAGCAAGTGTAAATACAAATACTTCATTATATAAAGCTTAAAATTACAAATTTTCATTATCTTTTCAAGTAGTTTTCAAACAAATTTAAGCACTTGTCGTAACGTTTTACCATGTTTGAAATACCCTCTCTATAAAAATCTGCCGCCTGGGAATGTAGCCAACCTCTCACGGCCTTTTGAAGCACTACATCGTCGGCAAAGCGCTGGGATACAAGCCACTTTTTCATGTAAGCGAAGAGATGAAAATCACTAGGAGCCCGGGCTAGAAGTCCGGGCTGTATGGGGGATGGTTAAAATCTTCCCATTTGACCTTGGCCAAAAAATCATTTGTTTTTCGAGCTGTGTGAGGGCGACCGTTGTCATGCACAAACAGAACACCAGATGTCAGAAGTCCACGACGCTTGCTTTGGATTACTACTCTTAGTCTTACAATTTTTACAATTCACGATGAATTTCGGCGGCAGAGTGACTTTTCGCCCAAAGAAATCTTATAACGCCACGCACTTCACACTTGGCGGTATTTTCTATTGCGGCGCTCTTGTTTTGAGGTTATTACTCGCAGACGCACGTCAGTACGATGCTCGTAATGGCACAGTTAAACGCGTACTAAACCACAGCGCACGCTGATGTAAGAATGGCGGCACTCCTCTCGATACTTCTCGCTCTTCTCGGTAGTCGAGAATGGAGGTTACTTTCTGAACAACCCTCGTACAACTAGGATTCATCCAGTCAGGAAGTAGAAGATTAAATGCAGGGTAAAACAAACAATCATGTGAAAATTTTCAAAGATAGCAGGTGAAAGACGCCAAAAATGTCACGAGAAAATTTCAGCCTGGACTAGGAATGGAACCACGGACCTTTGGTTTGCCGCGTTTTTAGTGGCCACGTCGCTGGGGTGTGGCTTCTTTGAAGCCCTCTTCTCCGTTGCGTTGCCGTCTTGGATGGACCGCAAGGGCCGAAGATCTAGTTCCATTGTATCCACCAACCTTGCTACAAGAATTAGGACACCTGGATGGTCCGCGCATTGGTCCGGAAATTCAAAGGTCAGTAGTTTGATTCTCGGTCAAGGCCGAGTTTTTCTCGGGCCAATTGCAACATAAACAATCATGAAAAAATATAACCAATAATAAATTCAGGCTTCACTTTGTGGAACCTCTCCATATCGGAAATCAAAACATACAAGTAATGGTCCACTAATATTTTTATCATTTACCTGAAGATGTCATTATGTGACGAAACCCGGGTCGTAAATAATTAAAATATTAGTGGACCATTACTTGATTGCTTTGATTTCCAATCATGAAAAAAATGATCACGAAGATTTTATATCATTTTATTAATTTAGAATATATGCATTTTATTGGGTTCATGCACACTGAAGTCCCAGTTAATGAAAATTCAGGGAAATCAAAGTGCTCAGTCTGGAAATAAGAATACAGCTGCAGATAGCACCCTAACATCTCATGAAAAGCACTGAAGACCCCCTGAACAGTGAGAAAAGATATGGACGAAGAGAAAATACCCCCTTAAAAGCGGCATTAATGCACTCGTGGTCGATTATTTCAGCAGTTGCTTCAACACAAATACAATATTATCGACTTTTAAAGTGCTGCAATCGGGGTATATCTTCAAATTATGAAAAAAACCTGAATATTCCAAATAATTCATACTGAATCATCTATCAGGGACCAATTGAGACGGAAATTACCACATTTCCACAAATTATAAACAAGTTGAGTATTAATAATTTGTGAAGTCGGAGAGAATAATTTTTTTACGAGTAGACAAATCTTGCGGATAAATTTGAAGAAAAAAGCAGGGTAAAAGCGGAACAAGCATAAATCCAACAGTACTATTTTCTTCCGCTGTCCTCCTTTGTGGTAAAGGAAGTTGAATACATAACGGACAGTACGCCAACACTTTTAGACTCTTAATGATAATGACAGTTAATGACAGATAATGAGAGACAGACAGCATGCTCTGGACAGTTGATTAATTATAAACATTTACTTTTCCATAGAAATCATCGCGTTTAAAGCGATTGAAAAGGCATATTCAGAGTCGAATAAAACAAATGAATCTCCCTCGCTAACCTTTTCCTTAGGTATCAAAGACACACGTTTTTGGACTCTGAAACGACTCCGTAAATATGTCTCCAATAAATTATATTTCACTTATTTTCTTAAGGTAGCACTAACGAGATTTTTCCTAGTCAAAATAGAGACCATATTCGATTTTAAATGACAACTTTAGCAGCTGTAAGAAGCGTGAAGTAATCACTTTTATCTTATTGGCGCAATAGCATTGTTTCATGAGACTGAACTTCCCTGTAATTACCTAAATGTGTGTGGTAAGTCTTTAATTTGACTTCTTTTCTTACACCGTATAGGGGAAAAGCATGGCATCGGCAGGTTATTTTTTTACAATACTTTTTAAAAATTCTGTGGTGGGTAATTAAATTTTCAAAAATGGTTGAGGAAACTACAAGGCACCGGCGGTTTATAAGATCAGGCTGCTTTTAATTCCTCTGTTTTTAACCTTTTGAGCAGCAAGAACGTTAATTTACGTCCTCGTGTATCCTGGCCATCCAGAGTATGATCGTACATGTGAGTCTTTCAAATTTGCGCAAGAGCAGTAAGGGCGTACGTTCACGTCTCCAATTCAGATGCATTATAACATGATGTTCCATCCATCCTGGTGGTTGGTGAGCCCAATCATCACTATAAAGTGTCTCTGAAGAGTCCTGTCATGTATTCCATTATTGTATTAACTACATTCAGACTTGAGCACGTGCATATCAAATGTAGTTGGTTCCGTTGACGGAAGCTAGTGCATTCAAAGGTGGTTTTTGTCCTGTTCTAAGTTAATATTTTTCTTCTTGTACTACAAATATTTAGGATCTTACTCAGTTAAATTGTTGTATTTTTATTATTTTGCTTGTGCAATGTCTTTTTTGTTTTCATTGATTGTTAATCAAACCAACTAGAATTCAAGGTGATAAAATTGTAATCAGAAGTAATTTCATTTTAAAAAATAAACTCGTTTTTGGGGAAAACGAAAAAAAAACGTACTAGTCAGAGGGTTAAATGAGACTATTTTGTGTGCATAATCGTACCTTTGCCTATGTAAAAATGGCTGTTGTTTGTCGGCAAATGTCCCGAAAATTAGTGCAGTAAACGGGAGATATTTTCAAGGATTTGATTCTCTCCCGGCGTACATGACTGATGAATTCTTTTCGGGTTTCCACCCGGGAGAGGATGGCCATTGCTGCCAACGTTTCGATGGCTTTCTCAGACATCTTCATCAGGGCTAATGAGGGACCAACCCTCGTGCTGGGTTTCTATTTGGTCTGGCGTGGAGGCAAAGTTTTAACTGACTGGTCGGAATATGGCGCCTTTTTTCCTCTGCTCTTTCTAATTCGAGGAAGATGTAGCAGTATCATTGGAAAGGTAAGATATTATTCTTCTTTAAAACGGGATTGAATCCACTGAATTTCAGGTGAATCTATATACCGTTCAACCTATCTTAACAGAATAGCGTTATAAGTTCAGTTAAGAATCGCAATCATTGAATTCATAGCGAGAGATGCGATTGGGGAAGAGATTGGCGTTTGATTACAATTTTACTACAAAAAGAGATAGCGCTTATCTGTGACCTAACTGAAAGATGGTGACTTACTGGACCAGCAAACGATTCAACGTTCTTTAAGACTCATTATATTCAAATTCAAAATCATTTCACAGAAACCAGTCGAAGTAAGACTACAGTGGGGTTTACGAGGCACATCTTAGGCCTCCACACCTTCACCGTTGGCTGATTTTAAATGCGAGGAAAGCTCCTCTGGAAAGCGTTATTTTTAGACACAATGACCTAAAATTGACTTGGGTGAAGCCACGCGAAATTTAGATGCCGAAAATCAATGTTGTTTGACGAAGTAAAAAGAACAACTCAACATAATTAAGCTCCTAAATAACGGCTTTTAAATTCTGGAATTAAAATGTGATATGACATGTTTTACTATCTGTATGAGAGATATTAGCAAGAGGCATCAGCTTCGGATTAGTCCATTTATAAAAATCAAACGTAACTTGTTAGATTTGTAAAATTAAATGAAATAACTGTGACATACGACTAGAAATGAGTTTGTAGCCTTTGTAGAATCAAATAAATTCCTCTGAGCGAAATTTTTCTCAAATATTTATCAGAGTTGTGCACACTCTAGCGCATTGGCAGCATATGCTTGCTAAATAAAAACTGTAATTTTAAACAAATACTGATAAGTGTTCTTCAAACATCTAACCGTGGTAGAGCCAGAACATGTAACTTTCACAATTAATTGTTCCCTGAAAATCCCCTTCGTCATTTCATTTTCTGTTGATTATCAGTCCATTGAGAGGAAAGATCAAACATGTTCAGAATTTCTGGAATAATTTCGTGAGCGACCAGCTAAAACCTTTATTGCGAGGACCTACTTTTTTTTAGATTTTCGGAAAGAAAGAGCGAGAAACTTTTTTCACAACGGGAAAGCAGGTTCCCTTCGAAATAATCCAGATGGAACGGATTAAATGAAGAGATCGCCATAGATGGGCCATAAATGTTTTTTTCGTGCATTTCATTCGCTCTGTTTCTCCGAGCAGGAAATAAGATCGAAATGAGAGATTTGGCTGGCAATTTATGCTACGCCCTTTGCAGCGCACTGATCGCTCTGCTGCGACAGCATAATCCATGGGCTGCCCTCAGAGGAGCGAGTTTTCGCGAAGAAGTCTGCCCATATGCAATGCACCACCGTCCCGGCGGGATATCAATTGGCTACCCGTTTCCGATTCCTTTGATCCTTTGATCGCCACTCGATTCTTTGATCGCGCAGAAACCAATCCGTACTTTATTTATGCCTTCCGCTCCATAACGATGGCAAGTGACATTTCCAAACATATGGTAGGGCTTATTTGAACTGAGATAAATGCAAATTTCAAATTTCGCTTGAAAGACAGACTAAATTTGCATTATCAGTTTGGAAACACTTTTAAATAATATACGGAAATTATGGATGAAAATCGAATACATTTTTTCATGACTTCAAACACTTCTCTATCGTAATAAAATTATATGTTAATACAGCACAATGAGTGGGAGGCTCTCAAGAGCAAATCATTTATTGATATTGTTTTCACATACAAATTAAAGATTTCTTACTTGTTAAAGAGTCACTACTGATCAAAGACACGGTTCCAGCATGAATATTTTGGTTTGACCAGTAAGGTATTATTTGAAAAATGATTTTTCCTCTTCTCAGAATTAATTTCTTATTTTTCCTACCTGAAAATATTGAGAGTTCATTGCATTAACAGGATACAAAAAATGTAACCTTCATAAGTCGAAAAAGTGAGGAGAGGGGTACGGTAAGGGCGTACCTCGTCAGCCACGATTCACAATATTTGCATTGAGTAAGCAATAAATGATGTAAAAGAAAAGTTAAAAAAGGAATGTACATCCGTCGAGAAAAAAGTATTATCTGCTTAGCTGGTGAATTAGCAATTAGACCAACGAGGAAGCATAGCAATAGGCTAACGAAGAAGTGCTTGGGATTGTGATCGAGGAAAGGAAACTTTTGAATGAAATTCTAGATCGGCAGAGTAGGTTGCTGGAGGATGTAATGACGGGTGATTGGGATATGAATGAATGAATAAAGGAATTGCTCAAGAATGTGATAGAGGGAAGGGTGTTGGGCAAGCGGGGAAGAGGAAGAAGGAGAATAGGTTTCAATAAAGAATAGGGTAGATCATATGCTGAGGCAAAAAAGGATATACTAGAGCTAGATAGGCCCCTGAAAGAGTGGGTAATGGGAGGAGATTCTCTGACATTCAACAAAACCTATCTTAAGCGGTAAGATACTTAAAAAAGCATACTTTATCCATTATAATCGCTAAAACGTTGGCAACTAATGCTGCAGGTTACTTTCCATCAGCCATGGTCAAATTCCTGGCACGTGCTCACAATACTATCAGTCTATTCTTTTACTTCTGAGCCTACAAAGAGTTTTAAGATCTCGGCTCCCCTAATTATTATCAATTAGAGGACTGGCTATTATGAATAACTTAATTTCAATTTTTAAGGATAGTACGTCTACATGATAATCTGCACAGCCTCATAAATTATGATAATACATTTATTTGTCCACAAATTGAAGTAAATAAGATTCATAATTTTGCAGGAGCTTTAGGCAGCCTCAAAGGTCACAGACCTGTTGGAAGGCTACCTTACGTTAATTGCATGCATTTCCGATTGCTAAATTAAAAAAAAACTTTTAAAGCATACATATCTTACAGCATAATAGCATTGCATTTTCGCCGCAAACATCAATAACAAACCAATGACAAATTTTTCTCATCGAGCTTACATTGCAATTGCCAACAGCGATATAATACCATAATATTGTAATAATAAACCATAAGCATAGCTGCGGATTTATTATAGAACAACAATATTTTATACCAGATGTCAATATTTTCGTGGGACAAATCCATATTCTTGGTATAAATATTTTGAGAAAATATTCGTACATATTATTGAGGCTAGGAGATAATGGTCAAGAGAACGATGAGATGATCGTCATTCTTAAAATCAAGTTGGGTATTATTAAATAATAGCTTTTAGCGATGGAGAGCGTTCTTCGGACAGTAACTGTAACGGTCGATAACTGTAAATCTTTCAACACTTCGGACAGTAACTGTAAAACTTTCATCATAACGTACGCTAATTAATCTACACTACACGTAACTACATTTTTCTTTGGCTGAAGTATCCTTTGAGATAAAGTTCTTCCCAGAGAGGAAATTTATATACATATTGCCAAATGTAGCGCATGAGCGGGCTTTTAGATCAGCTGGAAAATACTCCGGTGGCTAGTTTTGCTAAGCCGGAATTAGCTCCACTTTTCATCGACTTTTTCTTCATCGACAGAATACCACGGTGATCAATCTCTTAAAACTAATTTCTCAGGCCCACTGCATTGTCTTTTAGTAACCTGCACGGCAAACATATCCAATCGACTCAAGACCCGCTGCAGGAGACTAAGTAGGCCTGAAAAGATCAAAGGCTAACTGCTAGATGGCCGACTCCCGAACGGAGAACGAAATAATGGAGAGAAGGAAGAAGTGGGATACAGGAGGCAGACGAAAGATCCCTCCCGATCCGGGGGCCGGGAGGGATTGGGCTGATAAAAAGCGGGAGGGAAACAAAAAGAATTACGAGGCATTTTGGGTGGAAAGCAGAAATGTTGGAAATTCTTCCGCCGCCGCCGCTCGAACCCTTCCTCCGCCACAAGATCACCACGGCTTGGGGTGTGTATAACGGCGGCATTAAGGCTCCGAAGGATTCTTGTAACAGAAACAGGCTATGTATTACAAGCGGAGAGGCACCTGCCCTTACCGACGAGGGCGTCAATCCTCGGCTCGGACTGTGGGGCAGGGCAGGTGTGGGGCGGGGAGGGTAGGGACGGGGGCCGGAGATCGGATGGGTGTCCCGGCACTATGAGGGGAGCCGTGGGGAAGAGAGGGGAAGAAGGATCCGGAGATGGCTTGAAGGAAAAGGTGAGGGAGGTCGGAATTCCTCCGGATTCCGAGCGAGGAGATGAAGAAACAAAGACAAGGGCCCGTGAGAGAACGCGCTGAGCAAGGGGAGACAGAGGAAGAGGCTCCTTTAGACCTCCTTTCTCCTCGACCTGTTCATAAAACCAATGGCACCAATTAGGGAAGTTAAAATATCCCCATTTCTTTCTCCTCGGCACCCACTCAATAAGTTGAGCTTTCCTTCCTCTTTTTTGAAGGAGAGTTGGAAAATACAATGGGCGAAACAATGGGACGGCGAGACCTTACGCCTCATTACTGCGAAGGGAATTAGAACTCCATGGGTCTCGGGAAAGAAATTGATTATCTCCCGTGAGCTTTTACGTCTCGCGGTAGAAACGAGTGCACACATGCGGAATGGCCTAACGCGTGGGACGATTTCATCCAAAGTCACTTAACGCATTTTTCTCGTATTCCTTGCGGAAAGTTCATAAACTTCGGCATGTCCTTAAAAGATGGACCCTCTTCCAATAGAAAGAAGACGGACTCATTCGTCACTTGCCTTCAAGGGCTGTGACAAACAACAACTAGGGCATGTTAAGGAAAACGGTTAGTTATGCATGTAAGAAACAACAGAAGTAGGTATAGTGTTTAATAAGGCCACAGGCGTCACTTGTTTGAAATTACTTGTTTTAAACATGGTTAGGAAGTAAAATACTTAGTAAATTACGCATATTTATTTGCAAAAAATACCGATCATGGTGCGACGCATATGCACCATTTCCAAGGTGCCATCAACCTTGAAAATGGTGCATATGCGCCGAAACCATGGTCGGTTTTTTTTACTTTAACACTTTCGCTGCTAATCCCGTCACTTGACGTGTTTCCTTAGCTGCTGAGAAGTATATTCCAACCAACTTACAATTAAAAAAGGTAGAAGAATCAAGCTCTAAAGCATATAAACAGCATTTTCTAAGTAATACAGTTATTTTTCTGTGATAGCATGAATAACGCTGAAAATACGCAGCATTCTACCGTAGAAGTATATTTAAATGCCCAGCAGCAAGAGTGTCAAATGTGTGGAATAACTAAGTATATTACTTCTTAAATATGTTTGAAGAAATAGTGCCTTGCAACGATAGGTAAGCGTCAGAAACGGAGGAAAAGATTAGATATTTAAGATGGTATAAGAAAATTAATAAGATCCGTAGAGTTAAAAATGTAATTACGATTAGAAAGTAAATACATTTATGAAGGTAATTTCAGAAAATAGTCCTGGCGGTCGATAAATTCGTAGACGGTACTGCATATGGTTACATATTTTATTTGTTAGATTACATAAAATGATTTCCTAGGAAGATCAAGGGCAGAATACGTCTGGAAAATTATGAGATGCATCTAAAGGAAGACTCATGAAGGAATCAAGCAGTTAGCGGCAAGGAAGAACGGAGTTGAGAATTGCCGATGAACAATCTTTGGATTTATGAGTGCCGATATCTTTGATGATGCTTGCGTTGTAATGGAGTACTTAATCTCCATTTAGGTGCCGGATGTTACATACCGCGAATTTCTGTCAGACCAATTTTTTTTTAATCCCTAAAAGGGTTGATAGTAAAATTGTCTTCCTCCACGGGACAGAGTTTAAGTATAGACAGTTGTCCACCTACATTCGTCCTCCATACCTATTGCCAATACGACTTCTGACATATAAACTGCAAGCTTCACATGTTATTTGTCGTTCAATCCTATGATTTGACGACTGAGGCCCCCTTTATCTAATGTTAGTTCCCTTTCTTCCCGGTAGCTCTTCTTATGTACTTTCCTCTTCATTTGGTCCATGTATTCATCCCTTGGCCTTCCTCTTGATAAATTTTACAGCAATTTTTCTCTGGATTATATTCTTCACTGACCCAATATTCCTCAGGGCGTGTTCAGTCCATCTGGTTCTTCTTTTATGTACTGTTCCAATTGGTCCTTTCTTCTTCGACCAATCTGTGCACCTTTTTATTTCATATTGTATCCGTCGATTTCGTTTTCATCATCCTCCAACACCAGCTTTCGAATGCCTCTGTCATTCCTGGTCTGCTGTCATACGTCATACGTTGACGGATGGAAATTTCAAAAGTATAAGCAGAAAAGGTGGACAGTTTTTTCTGCGGTAATTTGACCCATTAACGAGAAATCTATTTTTTGCGGAATCAATTATCGGATCAAATGAGCGGTCGCGTCGTCATTCCTGCGATTAGAAGCCTAATTTGACAACATCACGTAAATTAGAGAAACTTTTCAGGCAAGAGATTTGCAACTTTTAATGGCGTCATCCATCAAGGCACGGGAAGCGAGGATTCGCAATCTGTTCAAAGTTCCGAACAAAGGAGGCGGTGTTTCTCGCCATTCAATTGTCAATGGCGGAGTGGGCATTCGGCGGATAGGAACAAAAGGGCACAGCAGCGACGTCCATTCTGGACGGAGCCTCTCTCTCCTCACTCTCATTACCTTGGAAGACGCCGCCTCGCCATTCCTCAACCTCACCAGATGTTCACCAGTCCCTGGAAGTGGTCACTCCCGAATACCGCCGACCGGTCCATCGTCTCTCGTCACCGCTTCACTTGCCGGTGAAATTCCACACCTTTTCCCTGTTCATGTATCGATCCAATATGATCATTATTTACGTATTTCCTTTAATTTTTTCACGAAAAAGTGGAAAGAAAATAGAGGCTTTATTGATTTGTTCCCAGATTTTTTCAAAAGTATTCTACCGGTTAAGGTAGGTTTTGTTGAATGCCGAAGAATCTCCTCCCAGTTTTCTACACTTTCAAATGCCTATTCTGTCTATAGTATATCCTTATTCGCCTCAGCATACGATCTGCCCTTCTTCATCCTGTCTATTCTCTTTCTTCCTCTCCCCTGCTTGCTCAGCATCCTTCCCTCTCTCACACTCATGAGCAACCCATCGCCGTTTATTACATTCTCCAGCCACATGCTATGCCGATCTCGAATTTCATTCAGAAGTTTCCTTTCCTCACCCATCATCTCAAGCTCTTCCTCGTTAGTCTTCCTCTCCGTCCACCTTACCCTCTCCATCATTCTCCACACCCACATCTCAAATGCCTGCAGCCAAGTCTCGTCCTCCTTTCCGACGGTCCACGTTTCTGCCCCATACAACGCATGCAACCGGATCAAAACACCAAATTAAATAAGGGAGGATCATCTAATTAAAATATATGTCAGCTACTCCCGTGACTCCTTGCCCGAGGATTTCTATAAGCATTTCAAAATTTTTATTTTAATGAAAATTTAAGAGCATGCATCAAAAATCGCCGAAAAATCCCAAACAATGTGCCTTTATTAGCTCTCGCTTGCAAGATTTTGTTATAGACTACTCCATTAGGGGAGATAAAGTGGCGAACACTTCTTTAATTTAAAGAAGAAATATTTCAAATCATAGCCTGATGGAAACTTTCTTATAGAGTGGAAAAGTCGCTTGTAATTTTTTACGAACAAATTGTAGGAATATTGATAATCCTTACATCATTCTGCATATTCATGATTCCCATTCACTCATAGAAACTGCAGAAAATTCCATGTCAAAATTCATACCCTTACAAATCTAATAGCGGATTACTACCTCTACAGCTTATCGGCTTTTAATGTCAGCATTAAATTGATTATTAGTTGTAATTATGTTCTTGCGCATGTCATTGATGACAAAAAATGATTGACTTCATTTTTAGGCGGTAAAAAGTAGAATCATTTTTCTGAGTTCTACGAAAATCTATTCAACCTTAAGTAAATAATTACAATTTCTCATCACTTAATTACTTAATTTGGCAACTCTGGTTAGTAAATTCAATCAGTTAACTCACTAACTCCTTACCATGAAAAGTATTCATTCCAAAAATTCCTTATTGGTCAATACGAATGTGGATTCATATGGAATATAGAGTGATGTAACAAGCACTTCAAGAGGTAGATATGCAAATTCATTGCGCAAACTATATCGATAGTTCTTATAATCTTGATTTAGTAGTAAGACAGATAAGTTATCCTGAAAGGTTTTACCAATACCAGCTGCGAGTTCTAACAGTGGCAAAGTAAGTACTTTGATCCACAGGTCATATGAATCCTCTTCGGACCAGAAAACGCTCTCACGATTCAAACCCGACGAGCCCCCTCTGGAGGTCAGTTCTCGAACCAGGTGTGGGTCACACTGCAACCGCCGGGAGGAGGTTTCCTACTGAGGATCGTGGTCTTACGCCCTCTTATCTCCAAGAGAGTATCTGTAATCTTAACAGACTTCCATCGCGGGCCTTTGACTCCAAGTCAGGTTCCCATCGAGATGCGCCGTGCTTCTTATCCGTCATCCGTCATTCGGCTAAGTTACTGCCAGAAACATTGCCACATCCCTAACATTGAGGCCCAATCGTGGTACTAACCCTGGTCTGGTTCAGGGATTGACGAAGCATTAATTATTATTATTAAAAAGAACTAAAGTATTGGTCTCGGAGTAACTTTAGAGAAGTCGCACTGTAGAGGTCGAATACTTACATGAAATGAACTCGAGAAAAAAAATCATTCAGTCTATCATTCGCCTGGACTGGGATCCCAGTACAAGCGAATGGTTTTTTCCTCCGTGAATTTTAAACGAGTGATTGACTGAGCAGGTCCTTACTGGCTGTAAATCAAACTCTGTTTACCTAATGTCAAAATTTTTTTCATCCGTGACTCTCTTATCGCTACAACTGAGATATGTTATAAGCACCAATTACAAATATATTACCCCAAAAATAACGATATAACGTGTGTCTCTTACAATGTAAATATGATGCACAGGAGTCCAAGAGACTGATGGATGAACCAGAAATGGCAATTAGAAAAAATCTTTCTTGTTTAGGGAACCTAAAATGTTAACATTTTCGCTCACAAAAAGTAGCGTTGCTGAACATTTTCTTGGAAAACGACAAAAATGGCCCTTTCTCCAATTTATAATAATTTGTGTTCTTTTCCATTTTGGTATTCCGTTTTGAAATCAGATCTACCTTGTGGTCTTTGTGGTCTTTGCCGGAACCTTCTACCTTGTGGTCTTTGCCGGAATAGATGAAGAGGATTGGTTGGCTATTTATCTTGCATGGAGCTGGAGCAGTAAATCACAACTGATCACGACTCGAGGTTTGCATGATTGGGTGTGTCGTTCCGTTTACGGACGTTATGTAGCATTTTGTGGTCGAAATAAAAGCTGAACAACTTATTATACTCTAAACTTTATCAACTAAAACTTTTTAAACTATCAAACTTTAAACAGAAAATGATTCGACATAGCAGGAAAGATCGCATAAATGAGCTTCAATACTGGCACTGCACAAAACTCGTGGTCCAAAGAGGTTTTAAATAAACGATAAAATAAGCCATAAAATGACCAAATTTACCAAAATTCAGCTGGAGATCTAACTAGCTAAATAATCCTCAGCCGTTGGAAACTTATACAGACGAGGTAATGTGTGATTGCACATCAAAAATTTAATTCTGTAAAATTGTGAATTATAAGTTTTGAAACATTCTACTGAAATATTTTACAGCGCAATAGATCGCCCTGAAGATTTAACGATTGCCGACATCCATTGAGCAAATCTCACCTTCTAAGTAAGCACTCACGAACGCATAGAAAAAAATTCTTCAAATTTTAAAGTTTAACTACTTGGGCTACTTGTAGGTAAATTCAAGCCATTCATGCTTGGTTCTATGGTCAAACTACGTCATTACTCCCGCAATTTCAATGAATGACATTTACTTAGGAACGCATGAAAAACGGCTGATCACCGTACAATAAACTTTGGATAAATTGAGAAATTATGTGGCAAGCACGGAAAGATGAATTTTAATTTCACCGCCTCTGTACGCCATCCAACTCACGGTTCCTATCGGGAAAAAGTGCCACATGCTTCCTGCCTTTTTCGGTTTTTATTCCCCAGCTTAACTCCGGGACAGCCGTGGCTATAATTAGCACTTAAAACCCGCTCGTTACCCACGGTAAAGACTCCACTCGCTGTGAAAACAACACTTTATCGGTTTAATTGATCACCCAAAAATATATGAGCTTAGCTCCTTTCCATTTCCTCTTCCCTTCCCGCATTGCTACATTTGTAATTAGCCAGAGCCTCCTGAGAAAAAACTGGTTTTTGAACAATCGTCATCTGCCGTTTTTCGACCCGACTAGTATAAGCTGAGCGTGCTACGGGATACATATCCTACCCACTCCTCTCGGGCCGCGGCCTGTCCCGGGCCTTCACACCATTCAAGAACCACATTTCCCACCCTTCTTCGCCCGGGCCAACAATTTTCATACGCGAGGTTTTCGGAAAAATTTCCTTGAGTGGATCCGTCTTATCTGATCGCTACGGTTTCTCGTCCACGTACTCACGGTGGAGGGATTGTCAGAAAAACATGAGGGGCGCATAAATTTGGCCGTGGCACTCACAGTGCATGATGTGAATGCTAAGGCCTGCCTTTCATTTAACCTCTTAAAACGTTGGGAAAGTTTTACCTTGAAAAAAGGCTTTGGAGAATAGGAAGAGCCGCCTGCCGTGGAGAACAAAATGCTATCAATTTATCGCTTTGTTCTTTTGTTAATATTCTTCTTGAGGCAGTTATGAATGTGGTTAATTTCGCTCCCGATGACAGATTTAATTTCCTTTTATCCCCGACGTAGCTATTTTCATTATTTTTCAAAGAATTACTGTTCATAAAGTATCGAGGATTAATTCCAAAATAATTTATTGTATTTAATCATGTGCTGAAATAATTTCTCCGTCATGATTATGTGCTATGAATGGTTTGGTATTACAATATAATAATATTTTTCAATGACATTTTTTACACTAATTATTCCAATTAAAGCGTGTAGTATTTTTTTAATCCAAAGTTACTTTTTTACTATCTAATGGGTTTTTGATAAATTGTTTATTTAAATGACCACATTTTTTATATGACTATAATTTTATGACAATATTCGTAAGAGGAATTATATCCAGTTTAATGATTCTAATACTAATCTAGTATTGTTTAAGTGTAATAACTGTCGTAATACACTCCACCGAAATAAACATCCAAAATTCTTTCATTAATCGTCTCTCTTGGTTATATAATGTTTATTAAAGATTAAAAATAAATTTTTTAAATCTAAATTAATCACTTAAATATATTACCTTTGCCCTATAAGAATGGCAACATAACGAATGCTGTTTCAGAGGTTCCTAAAATGCTTCAATCCATGATCCGAATAACTGTAGCAATTTTCTAAGTTGAATAAAAATCAGAGTAGTCTCTAAGTTGACGCAATACAGTGTATGTCTTTCAGGACAATTAAATAATATTCAATACAAAGCTCTTTCATCGAAGGAAAGTGTATAAAAATATTCGGGGATTTTAGGACCACCTTGACACCCGGAGAATATTTTTTTCCGTCGGCACTGCTACAGGCATCGTTCAACAAAAAGTAGTGAGAAGGAGATTTTTAATCGAAAATGCGTGGAAGACCGAAGGGAAACTGATTTCATAAAAAAATATTATGCGTGAGACAGCGAAGAATGAGAAGAAGAAGAAATCACCGACTAAAATAGGCAAAATAGAAAACATTAAATATAAAAGATCAGTATGAATAAAATTTGATATTTGAAATAGTCAAAAGAAAAGATAGCTGTAAAGATCAACGTCAGGGGTTTCGTCATGTGACCCTAGATAAATGAAATTTTTAAAAGTAGCTTTTGACATGACATAAAAAAGAAGTGATTATAGAAATACATTATTAATGAGTAGAATGCAAGAATATGCATAACTCGCGCCTCTTAGGCAGTAACATCCGCTGTGTGTAGGATATCAAATAAATGCTCTTAGGTTTTCATTACCGAAGAGTTGGTAAGTGGTGACTAAGATGAGGGATCAAAATTTGAAGCAGACACAAGTAAGCACGTGCAAGGACGTGATAAGTGGAAGCAGGTCGACCAGAAACGCAAAAATTAACCTTTCTAGTCATTCATTGCGATTATCTGGAGCTTATACACAGAAACTCACAAAATCAGGTTGGCAAAATGCTTGTGAAATGTGGAACGAGGATGACCTATGAGTTTGATTTTCGAAAGAAAAAAAGGGCGGGAGATCTGAAAATAAATTCGTTAGAATACTCCGGTACTCTAATGAAAGTTGGGAGCTACAAGAGACTTGGAGGCCATACGCTGGGCTAGTTTTTTAGGTGTTGCAAAACTTTATGGCACATTAGTGATGAGCATGACAACAGGGAGAGGAAACGTGGTGAGAGAGGTGGGGAAAACGGACCGAGAGTCCCTCAAGAGAAACATGCAGGAGTCCTCGGTACCTCTATCCGCTCATTAAACGATTGAATCACCCACGCTGACCTCAGATCCACCGCTGCCGAGTACCTTCAAATTTCGCTAAGCCTATGATTGATAAATTCAGATCATATGACTGTTAGAGAGACACGGAGGATGTTATTTTTAGCTGGCTAGTGGCCAGTTGCAAGACCATTTAGTTATGGAATCAATAGTTATGAGATCCATTAATTTATCGATCACATAAAAATATTCGGGTTACAGGAACAAATCTACTAGTTACATTAGTTATTTAGTAATACTTCACGGCTTGGGATATTTGATCTATTCTTCTACCGCCGGATGAAATTTATGAAAGTTTAGCCAATTAATAATTGCGAATGCACATAAAAATTAGTTATAAAGAGTAAACAAACTGGTCATTAGTCTAAAAACAACTCTTTTAACGAGTAATTGAGTCTCCAAGCGGTTCATCGCGGATCCGCCATCTTGGCTAGTTACGGAACTCATTACTCCATGCCATAAGTAATGAAACCAATAAATTTATCGAATGTTTCTGCAACACTTATTGAATGGTTGCCGTGGCATATGGGTCCCATAACATTACAGAATACAAATCTGTCGTTCCTGCAACTGGCCATAAATATTTCAATCTATGAAATCGACCGAAAAGGAGCGCAACATTTTCGAAGTCATTGATCCAAATTTGCCCCTTTCCGCGTATCGCGAGGGAATTAAACAAAATTAGAGCTAGACATTAAGACATTCCTTTAACAAGAAGTTCCCTTACCTCCTTTCACCCCTCCGAAGCATCTTTCTGTTCTCTTCCTTTCTCATGGTGGATGTCCTGACGCCCCTGAGACGGCTCGCATGGTGACGTGCAAGTGTTCTCACGTTATTGCCTATTTTTTCTTCCATCTCAGTTTCCTTTTTCTCTCTACGAAAAGAAAGAGAAATATGAAATTATGGTTGAATCCCCAGAGTCCTGTCCGATATCTTGTTCAGGGCGCATATTAAAGAAGAAAATCGTATCAAGCCTTCAAGTGTGAGACCCCGGACAATGTACTTCTCCCTTATTTCTCCCCTTTGCCATGGCAAGTGGCGTAAGCATCCGCATGCAACACGCTCTTGCGGCGGCTTGCAGTGCAATATGTGGGTGTAGAAGATGCGGTCATCGAGGCGGTTGGGCCACTCTGGGATGCACCCTGGGTGGTTGCATACAACAGCGACATGGAAGAGAAGCGCGAGAGTTTCCCTGAAGAGGCATGTGCTAACAACGGGAAGGTTCTCCACTTGTAATGAGTAATTATGGGAAGGAGCTGTGCACTGGAGACTGATATCGCGAGGAATCAGTGTGGCTGAAACGGATCGTGCGCATTATGATCCAAAAAACATCGGAAAAATTGAAGGGAAGGCAACATTAATGTTTGTTAACTTATGACGACCTTCGCACTATTTTGCAATGCAATATTTTGCAAATTGCAACGATTTTAAAATTAAAGTCGAAGCAAGGACATCGGATTCTTCTTCAAGACGCTCGCCAATTGACAAAGTGTAATGCAAGTAATTGCTTTTCTTGCGTCTTTGATATGGTTTCAGTGGAATAGGCCACTTGGGAGGCAAATAATAAAAGATTTAAAAAAAATATTGTAGCAAGTTATCCAGGTTCTTTACCTTACTCACCACATTGGTAATGGGTTTATAGTTATTTACAAGAAAATTTTCCCTCGGCTAATAACAAAATGTATAACAAATGTTTTAGCAAGTTATCCAGGTATGTGCCCTACTGGTGATTTTTAAAGCTAGACTGAAGAGAATTTATCCCTTTCATTTGAGTACTTACATTGTATTTTCAAAAATACAATGCGGGCATGGCCACTAAAATATAAAATATTAATGAGTGTTGCTTAATGTTACAATCAATGAAAGAATTAAATAATGCTCACAACCTGATATTTTGGTTACCAAAACCTAGCATATCCCGGAATTAATCGTTTATCATCATGGATTTTTGGCTGGATAAAGCGACAAGGGAGTTTCCCTGTTGAGAATTACATTAAATTTCAAACAGAAAATGTTAAACCGTCAGCCAAGATGGAAACACTGTATTGCGATCTATGACCCCAAGAGACTCGGAGGCTACAGGCTAGGCTAAGCTTGCATGAGAAATTCATAACTGGTGTGTTTCAGAGTGACACAGAGAGTGTTATCATAAAGCCTCACTACATCTCTTGATCTGACAGAAGCGATAAAATAAAGGAGGCACATTGCTGAACAGATATGTAAAAAAAACTCGTTTTTTCCGCGCACAATGAGAGACCACAATAAAAACTGAGCTCCACTATATACGCTCTCATAATACACGCCACTATTTCACCACCCAAAACCTTACATATTTACAGGATGGTGTCCTAACACACCCTGCCACACGCCCATGCGGATGGCTTGCAGGTTGGTATGTATGCCCGTTGCTAAAACTGTTGGGCACTGCTCCGATTCGTCCGAATTTTATTGCTCATGTCTCCAATTTGCAGACTGTATGCATGAAATGACCTAAGGCGTCGTAGAACGTTAAACTAAAGACTACAACTATTACTAGAACATAGTATAAAAGAACGAATAGGTATAAGAATTGGTAATCAATTTAGATATACAATGAAGAGCGTGTTGCCCCTGATTCCCATACCGTGGACCCGTGTTTGAATCCCGGCAGTGGCACGTTTTCTTGCTCTCTATTCCGTTCCTTTAACTATGGACGCCTACGTGTATTTTCTAAACTTAGTCTCCTGCCGACGGCAGATTTATCACCAAATTTCTCCCGTTTTCAATACACCAAATTCTACCTTCTAAGAACCTTTAAGGTTCAAAAGAACTCCTTTCCCCTTCGCCTCCTCAGAGAGTAAATACTTCATTGCACACAAACGTCATTGAAGTGGAATTTTCCTTTAATTTCTGGGAAATCGATTGGATACATTCATGGTATACTAAGTAAACCCCCTTCCATTTATACGCGGACTAAGAGTAACGGTTGTACCAGAGAAATAGGCCGGTAGAAGACAATTGTCGGCAGAATTCTGATGATTATGGACTCTAAAAGTTCCATTGCATGTTTCTTTCTTTATATCAAAGTTGAAACATGGGAAATTAAAAGCGAATAGGTTGAAATAATTCCACCATCGTCATGAAAACATTTGCACTCCTCTCGCAATATAGATTCTTACGTACGCAGCGCATTAGAAAATAATGCATTCTTCGGCAGCAGTAAATTTATCTTCAAACTTTTTTATTCCTATAAACTGACGGTAAACCTCAGAAATCATGATTGCTTGATATATTTTATAGTTTGATAAATTTACACACTTAATACGGTGACACACGAATAATGACACGCAACATTTCATGAAAATACAAACCTGAAGCAATTGACATCCTTTACGAAGTCACTATTCATTAGTTAGGCAATCAAAACATACATTGTTCAACAGTTAAAATTGGCAATTTTAACTCGAAGTTTTTAACTCCCAGAACTCTTTATACCCTCTTTTAATGTTCTCGATGGCTGTGCCACTTTTTGTGAACGATTTCCAGCTTTTTAATGCTGCTGCTGTAATGGCTGAGCAATTATTTCTGTATATTTGTCCACAGCTTTTTCTCATTCATCATGTCAAAAGTAGTCATCAAATAAATTTCTTGAGAAAAAATTGCGTTAAGAACCATAAATCTCCCGTGCAAATTGCCTTCTCTTTCTGCTCTAAATAAAAATACATCGGACTCTGTTTTCCCGGTTTAATCAATATTCAAGAGACAATTTACTAATTTTAAATCGTTAAGATGATTTAGAAAAATATAAAATAAGAAAAGCAAGAAATAAGAACATAAGAAATGATGGAGTAGAAGAGGAAAGGACCATACGGTACACCATAGAGAAAAGAAGAACCAGATGATTTGGACACACCCTGAGACAAAATGAGTTTGTGAAGATCATAATTGAAGGTAAAATAGAGGGAAAAGTCGCCAGATGAAGACACAGGAATAAGTTCATGGACCAAATAAAGAGGAAGGTACATAGGAAGAGAGATACCAGGAGGTATGACACCATTTGATAGGGAAGGGTGGAGGGCTGCAGTCGACCAATCTCAGGATTGAACAACCAATGATGATGAAGAAGATTCTGATGTCAACTTACGGGCTTGCCATGCTGTATGGAGGTGTTACGACTGTTGGGCACTTTCAAAATTATGTTCGATGCCATCATAGCAAATAAGTACGGATTCGAATCCAGTAATGCATTGGTATCTATATTGGTCGCCACGGCTCGATGGTCTCTCATGCTGTAATCTATGTATGTATATCTGAAACCAATATTTTACTGAGAGCATCGATTTACCTCAGGGAAGGGTTCTTAATTGACAATTCTGTGGTGATTATCTTTCTAAGAGAGCTCAAAAGCGTGAGTACTCGCGGAAAACGCGGAAATTACCAAAACATTAACCCATGTATTCATATTATATAAAAAGACATCCCATGGGTAAATATCAGCACGCGGAAGGGCCGAACGATTCATTGCCCCATTACAGTTACGTTAGAGGTGCAAAAGCAAACACTTTAAGAAACTTGAAAAATTCATCCCATTCAAAAATTCTACCCGCGAAGTTTATCAGATCGCTTTTTCCTCACCCCTGCATTGACAACGGCGTCGCGATGAAATATAACAGCGTAGGCACATTTCCCTGGGGAGGAGGAGCGGCCGGTAATGTATTCATATCGCGAGTCGAGGCGTTAAAGTATACAGTGGGTGAACCCGTGGAACCATTTTCCTGTGTAATGAGAGGCAATCCGGAAGTTGGAATGAATTTTTACGGAGGCGGCTCTTGGGAAAGCGGCTATCCCTGAAAAAAAGAAGAAGAGAGGCTCCCGCGTGATTGAGATTTCCGGTCATTGAGAGGGCCCCTGAAGAGCGACCCACCCAGCTCTGTATGCAACACCTCGGACGCGTTTTTACACCCGAATCACCCCAAGACTAGTTTTCTCTCTGGACTCTTCGGCTCCGACCAAACTCCGACCTCATCAAACATCCGCGTGGGACGTGAAGAATTATTCCGGCCGGCTAATTAAAGTGGCTCCTCCGGCCGGGGCGCTAATCTCTCGAAAAACAGTTCCCTTTCGCGGGAGCGTTACCATCGATGGAGGTGCGATAATTCTTGTGGAGGACCCACGAGTTCCTTAGACGTTATCTCCGACCCGGCTCATGAGTAAATGAATAAATTATGAATTGAAATTTATTAAAGTAATTTCGCTGCTCGCCTCATAATAAAGTGCTATTTTTTTACCGGACTGGTTGTCTCGTAAATAGATCCAGAGGGTTTGGCGTTTGGTTGTGAATGAATCGCAGCGGCATTTTAAGGAATTGTGAGCCATCAGTACACGTAAACTCACATCTGGCGTCCACGCTTAAAGAGGACAATAATGTACTTTTCCACAGAATTTTATCTTGAGTGGTACGACGAAAATTTCGTATTTTTCCACAGAATTTTATATTGGATGGTACAACACGTTTCACCGACTTGCGACATCATCAGGTACCTGATTAGTGCAGAATTATATTCTTTATCTAAAGTACAAAATTGTATTCTTTCAGTATGGATACTATTAACTTCCACGAAGTGAAGCTTGTATCTGTGGAGTATATTCACATCAGACACTTTATTTATAGATACACCTTGATAGCGAAAAGAGGAAAGGAATAAAAAATGGCAGGAAAATCAGAGAAAAGGCACATTCGTTCTTACTTCAATCTCGGCTCACTTAAAATCCATAACTAATATTTACTTTCAATTGTGATTAATAGATACCGACCAGGATCAAATTGTTATACAGCTTCTTACGTTTATCATAAAAGTGCGCGTTATTCTGCGTTTTACCACATCATTAGACCTACGGTCTGATTCCAATAGGAAATTTTGGCCACATTATTTTTAGGGATTATAATGCAAAACAGTTACTTAGGAAAACTTCGTCCTTTTTCCCTTGGAAATAGAAAACATTCTCATAGACTGAGGTAGAGCTCATTTAAGGCGGAGGAAATGCCGAGCAAATATTGAAAATACGATACAAACAGCAAATTACATCTCTTAGCGAGGATATTGTTTATTTCTACACGGTGTTTCATCGCGTTATCACTCGTGATACGAGATTAGATCGAAATTATTGTTTTCTCACTCGCCCTTCATTACCACAACCTACGAATTAGAACGACAGATTCTGAGGGAAAAAGTGGCGGTTGTGCTATCGAGTCCGGACCCAAAACGCGTGTGTTTATAAGCGTGTAACACGACCCATTCCAATCTCAAAAATCTTCCGAAGGCAATACCTTATGGAAGTTCCGATAGGGGCCTAGTGGCATGGGAGGGGGTGGGTGTAGTCCACGGTGGGTGGGCGGTGAGGGGGGGGAGAGGCGCGGTTCAATCTAGTGACCACGCGGAAAACTCCCCTGGCAATTGACGTCATTGATTTCACACCATTCGAAGCACAAAAGGAAAACGGCTTGATAGGCCGACGCTTGTGCATTCTAACGCCACGGGTGGGCGCCTTATCGCTCCAAACTCTCACGTCCTAATCTCGATTTCTCCCGAGTCCAAGTTTTACCCCACCAAAAATCTCCTACAAAAGTGGTCGCGCCTTAGATAAAGCGGGGGACAGCAAAGGTGGGGGAGTGCGCGGACGAGGAAGGTGGGGACGCCGAGGCATCAGGGGGTAAGATCCCTGGCTGTTCGCCCACCCACCCCTAGTTCCTCATCCACAAACACCCCGAGGTCAATAACAGGAGGAGGACGGCCACAATCACGCGTTCGCTCCCTGGAGTGCCCACCGCATTCCACCCTCTCCATCTCACTCCGCGTTATCTTATTATTGTGGTGGGCTCGGAAGAGGAATGAGGAAGGGATCGGTGGGTGTCACATTTGACACCTTGGTCTCGCCCATACACAAGGCTTGAGAATAATAAATCACCCGGAGAATGACGTACGAATCTGGCACCTCTCTGCCCAACTATATCTCATTCCGCTCACCGTTCGCATTTCGTATCTGGTGCTTTTTTGAGTGATGTGACACTACGGACCCAGGCATCAAATTGAATGTGGGACAGTGGATCGCCAAAAATTTTCGACAAATCGTTGTCGTCAGTCGTCAAAACCATAATAAGACCTCGGGCAGTTAAAAAAAAACCGCAGGCGATATGACGTTGCACTGACATTGGGAAAATGCAATTGATACTACTCCGAATCGATATTTCACCGAGAAAGTTTGATGGACGGGCTCTCCTGATAAGTTTCACGTCTCAAGGTCGCGGATTTAGTCAACCCAAAGCGGTCCTAATTATTTAATCTCGTCCATAATTATTTATCGGATCATAAGTGGGGGTTTCGTAATGGGTTTCTCATAGAAAATAACGAAACCACTTTAAAATAAGCACATGATGAATGCAAATAATATTTGGCAGGGACTTTATCTCAACAAAATAGTTAAGCTGAAAGTCAACGAAATGAAACCAATAGGCCCCATATCTTTGTTCGTATCTTACTATGAAGTCTAGGTTATCACAAAAAATCAGACTCATATCGACCGCCGAAACATGCTAACCATCAATAGAAACTAAGCTTATAAAAGACAACTGTATTTTCAAAATAAAAGGATATGCTTCATAATGAAGATGTATGTTGAAAGTAATGAACCACATGCATGAGTGGCGCAAGAGTCTTAAGGTGCGTGCTTTCGAACGTACACGAGAGAAAATTATAAACTTAAAAAATATTGTACGAGTATGTCATTTTTCAACAGTTACTACACTACATTTATTGTTCGTAGTAATCAGTTGATACAAATACAGGTATCGATACGATAATGCAAGTTAATACAAATAGAGATATTTAATGAATATAGAGTTAGTTATCATTATTTAATTATAATTATGGGATCAGATCATTTTATGTGTATGTCTACTTTCATTGCCACCAGGCACTTGTCTATTTGCAATGTAATTTTAAATAATAATAATAAGTCCTCTAGAGTCACTGGGACGCCAAGCGGTGCTTATGTAGGCAAAAAATAATACAGAGCTCTGGTGGAGTAAATTTTCATCATTCCCTTACAAAAGTATAATTATTGGTGAAATTACATATGCAAATTAATTACACTTAATTATTACACTTCATTTTATACATAAAATAAAGCATACACTTTTTATCACTTATACATGTATTCCAGAGAATAACAATCCATTGCATTATGTTTTCATTGATTTTCTAACAATAAGTTCTTACGCTTTCTTTTTAATTCTAAAAAGGCGGTTATGTTAGGTATACAAATATTTAAATGATTGACTAAATCAGGTATAATTACTCTAAGCGTTGTATCTCCATAATTTGTGTATGACTTTGGAACATCATAAAATTCCATTGGTCTTAACTGCATTATTTTATGTAATAAAGGAGATAATAATAGTTTGGATAATGGATAAATGAATGTTATTACAAAAACACTTTCTTAACAAAGCCAGCATGTCATAATTTTCACTCGGCATCACTTTATGACATTTAAAAAAATTCCATTCTTTGCCATTCCGATCTCCATCAATGGCTTTTTCGGTATGATGTATTACAAGAATGTTGTTCGTGACCGCAATTGCGAGGCTGAGTTTCCCTCTACCTCCCAAAGCTATTCGGCCCGTCACGTTTTATTTTCCCAAAGGATTTCCCACTCCCCGCCTCTTTGTATCGCTCTACGTGACGTGGCGACTGAGACAGGCACCTCTATAGATTCACGGGGCTAGATTGCGATTCCATCAGTCAGATTTTAGGCCAGCGTTTTCATTTCCATCACTTCAGCCACCCTATCGCACCAGGGTTTTCTTATCTCTTTAAGGGAACGGTACGCTTATTCCTTAATTTCTCGCCACCCCGGGATCTTTTTCGTATAAGTCAACTTATTTTATGGAAAGGTTCTTTTGTTAGCAGAAATATAGTCGTTTAAAAGTACATAAATTTGTCATTATTGCTTATCTCTGAGTAAAAACTTGTTCACCCCGGCTGTGAAAATTGTAAAACCCTGCAAAGATTTATGTTTCGAGGTGTCCGGAGAAACACTTTCCAATTTGGCAAATTTTTGCGTAGCAAAATAATCATCCTCAATCGCATTGGTTGGATATTTTTGGCCCAAAAAAATGACAAGTACCTCAAGCAAGTGTGCTAGCATGAAAAATGTAAAATTCGAAGGAAAAATGGAAATACTATATTTCTGGTTCCATTACTGACAAAAATACTCATCCTATTTAAAACAAGGTCTAATTACTCGGCTACAAAGACACAAGAAGTAAGCTATAAAATCGCTAACTAGTATTTCACTAAACAACGTAATGTAATCTACCAAGTCTTTAAAAAGTTGCTATTATATCATTATTTCAATATCAATGTCAGTTTCCTAATTTATTTCTTTCCGTGGTCAAATCTGGTATGCATGAAAAATCCATCGGAAATCATAATTTTATTATAGAATCATTTTAAAATAATACGTCAACTTCACAAATAAGGTCAAAGACTCAAATATGCTTAGCCAAAAATTGAAATGAGCCAAGAAAATTCAATAAAACATGAGAAATTCAGAAGAATATACCCTTATTAAGGTAGTTTGAGCGATATATCATTTCACCTAGAAATCAATGACTTCGGTCTCATTTTAATGAAAAATATCTTACTCTTCCAAAAATACCAGAAAATCAGCCTCTTTCCGAACTACTTTCCGAGATTTTTGACGAATAATACCATCCCTTTTGCATGAGAAATGGTAGATTACGCTCTCCAGAGAGACCTTATTAAAAAAATGAGGCATTTCTAACACCTAAATCTCGTCAAAAATGAACAGTGAGAAAGTTGTATGTTTTCACAACTATTTTTTTTTAATAAATCATCTTGTCACAGCGATAATGTTTTCAGAATCGCAAAAAAACTCCCGTTGTGAAGGAGCTTTAAACAAACCGCGTGAAAAAATGAGTCAAAGGCTTGTGTGGATATTTTTATTCGATCACCTAGAATTTCAGTCACATAAAAGTGTATTATCACACAATTAATATTTCAGTATTTAATTCATGCTTCCAATAGCTGCTTAAATTAAAACTTATATTTCGAATATGGTCTCCATTATGATTAGCGAACTATCTCGCTCAAACTACCTTAAGACAATAAATTAGGAACGAGAGAAAAACTTAGTACAATTCCGAATTTTTACAAAAGTTGGCATAGTTTTGAAACAACGCAGCCGTAGTATTTGTGCTATGGCTCTTAGAGCTGTGTATATTGAAGACGCTTGTGCTCTTCCTCGTGAGAGTGGAAGGTAGTTGATTTTTTTACTAGTGGATTTGATGAGTCTCCTACTTAAAAGCTGTGAACAAGCTTCTCACACCCTATCGCGATGAAATACAGTAAGATGTATTGAATTTGAGTAAGATGGCAATTCTGAGACGGTCTATATTAGGAAGATCCACTTGAGTGAAATCATTCATGCATATTTTTCCCATGTTCTTGATAAAAAAGAAAAAAATAGATTTCATTTCAACTTTGCCGTATAATGGATTATCTCTTCTAATAATGGCAACAGAGATAACCTTGAGCAATAAGATTTAGCGAGAAAATAAGTCGCACTATATATTATTGAAGAATAAATACGCATTCGCAAAATATTAATTCTACACGTTCATGTTAATATTACACTAAACTCTCTTGTGAATACACCTAATTACATATATTACGCTGTAAATTCTCTCAAAACATGCAATCTTGAAAGCACTCTCGGGTCTATAAATAATATCTGAACCATTAAACCTGAAAACGCTTTGCAATTCGACGCGAGCGGTTGAGTGGCGACCGGGAATCTTATCATTTTTATTTCTCCCATTGAATTTCTAAGCCCGGACCTCTACGCTGATTGCATCACGTGACCTCGCACCAAATCCGCCAGATGTCGGGACTTCCGCCTCATGAGCCACGCTGCGGCGAGATTGTGCGTGACTCCGGGGCACGAGTTTTATGCGTTCCTTCCGTCATATCCCGGCGACCCTCGGCGGCAGGACAACAGAAACGAGTGGATTGAAACTTTTAGCTTTGAGGGACTTAGGATTGATAAAATAATCAGCCGTAGAATTTAATTCACCGAGAAAAAAACACGCCCCGCAGCTGACTTGGTACTTTATGCTCTATTTTCGCTGTCTCTTTTTCCTTCTCATCGTACTGCCCACAATTTTCCACTTTAGGTAAGGATGCTTGGCTTTTTTCATGTACTTACCAGCGATAAGAACGATGCGGTATAACGTTTGTAATAAGTTCTCCGAAAATTGAAGTCAAATACCAAATTCAACTTATTGTTTCACAGATGTTTTTATAATACTTCGTCAGTTTATCCAGTCAGAATTCATTGATCTACTATGACTGAATCCGATTATTAGAGTATCATTTCCGTTTTATAGTCCTCTCCATTAGGGTCAATTAAAAGACAGTACATTACAGAAGTAGGCCACAGTTTATTTTTCAGTTACGTCATTGATTTACTGCATAGTTTAATTAGTTATTCTGCAACATTCTAATAAATTGTGCTGAATTTGTTCTATCTCTAAATGAAAAGTTTTGATGTTTATGCCTATTTTAACTCAATTGGTAATACTATCACTTTAGTATGTTAAAGTGATAGAACCGTAAATGGCGGCCACGCTTAATTCACCGATAAAAAACACGCCCCCCAGCTGACTTGGTACATTATACTCGATTTCATCGTCTCTTTGTCCTTTTCTTCGTGCTACCCACAATTTTTCACCTTAGACACGGATGATGGGTTTTTCTTATAGGAGCGATAAGAACGATATTTTTTTAAGTGTTCTACCGGTTAAGGTAGGTTTTGTTGAATGTCAGAGAACCTGCTCCCGGTTTTCTACATTTTCAGGGGCCTATCTCGCCATAGTATATCCTTTTCTGCCTCAGCATACGATCTACACTTCTTCATCCTGTTTATTCCGATTTACCCTGTGAATTGCTTTTCCAAAATCAATAAAGCATGCGAAAACGTCCTGGTTATACCCCATGTTCCTTTCATTAAGTGTTCTCATCACTGTAATCGGGTCCCGAGTTCACCTTCCCTTCCGGAACCCAAATTGGTCATCGCCCAATTAGTTATTGGCCCTACTCTCCTACCATCTATTGATTATTCGAAGTAAAACTTTGACTGCGTGTGAAAACCTTTGAAATATGTTTTCCGAAAATCGAAGTCAAATACTACTTACAACTTATTGTTTCGCAGCTGTTTTGATAAAACCTTGCCAGTTCATCCAGTCTAAATTAATTATTCCATTATGACTGAATCCGATTATGAGATTGTCAATTTTGTATGAAACTCTTCTCCCTTAGGGTCAATTAAAAGATTGTAAACTATAGAAGTAGGCCACAGTTTAATTGTTTACAATGTCATTGCTCTACCTTCTGGTTTAAAAAGTTATTCTCCGAAATTCTGCTAAATGGTGGCTCTCCTTTTTTCTATCTCTCATTAAGAAGTTTCAATGTTTATACCTATTTGAACTCAACTGGTATAGCTATCACTTTCGCATGTTAAAACTGATAGACCGATTTCGCAATGGCGTGGCCATCGAACACACCTCTCTCACACACACAGTGCTTATTTATTGTCACCGATAAGTTTCGCGCTGGAGCTGTTTTCCCTTTCGGACTCCCGTGATTTATTTTTAATACTCATTTGAATAATAGAAAGCGATGTAATAGGTGAGATAATGAAGGCGGCTGTTTGACAAACCCCCCCATCGCACTTGAGTACGCATGACTGGAAATCGGACGTCAAGAGAGGGAAAAGTCTTGATAGGAATTCAAGACGGTAATGAGACATGAAGGATAAGGCCCCTGGAAGGAGTAAGAACTCTCCCTCTCTCTCTCTCTCTCTCTGGAGATTGAGACGGGGGGGGTGAGGGGGGCGGCGGGATGCGGGGGGCTTGAGGCCAGGGAGGCGGAGGAGGAGGTGGGGGCGGTGCGTAAGACCGGTGGGGGCGGCCGTGGCAGCAGCTGACAGACGGGTGGCACGCGAGTCAAAGTGGCGGGCGAGCGGGGGAGATCGACGGGGACGAATGAGAAGGAGAAATGGCAGTGGCAACCGTGAAATGGAGTATCAACCGTGGAATTATGACGAGGAGATCATGAAGAACCAGTTAAAGAGGCTATAAAATTAACTGAAATATGGAGCTGAGATAGGCGTAAGTGCTTTTGTGCTACTAGGCCAGGCACATGCGGTGAACTATGTGTATGCCGAGGCCATTTCCACATGAAAAATTGAAGGTTCATGAACACAGCTGAATATCTCAAATCTCAGGAAAATCGTTGAAATATAGCCAATGTGTAATCCCTAAGCAGAGAGCTGCAACGTTTATAAATTTATGGAGACATTAAAGTTTTTGAAGCACCCGTCTTAGATCTTTATCTTTCACGAGTGATCCCGATGTCATCAATGAAATATTATTATTATTTTATCTTATGGCCTTCATTGGACCACTTCAGTCATCTCTTAGAATTATTCTGTTTTCTGTTATCCCAGTATTTCTCCATTCGCTAGGATCGTAATTTTTTTTTCTTCATCTGGGATCACCCTTCCTATTCCCTCTTTGTTAACCTTGGTTTGTAATCTGGTCCGTTTGTCCATGAGTTCCATGATTTTGGCTGTCTTTTCTTTCAAATCTTCTATTGTAATGTACAATTCACTCATATCTTCCTTAATTTCTGCAATACATCTTATGCTGGTCTTACTGTTCCAAAGTTTTTCAATAATTTTATTTGCTTATTCTGTTTTACGGTGTTCTGATTTGGTGTCCAAAGAAAGAGATTCGTTTCTTTCTAATCGTGCTCATTACAGGTTCTATTTCTCTGTAGACTGTTTCGTTTGAAGCTAACCTCCAGTGTCCGTTTTCGTGGTATTTTTTTATTTATGCAAGTTCTGACTACCCTCCTATCTATCTTTAGTAATTTATTTATTGCCATTGTGTTAGTTGTTTTGAAGATAGTTATTGAATGAAATATATCATAATTGCGGAAACTTAACGAACCTTCACGGACGGTCTCCACCGCTTACCGTTATAAAGAGGAATACAAACTTTATACATTTCCTTGATGAGGCTTTTGAAGATATTTCCTACCGTGGAACACTTTATAATTGGTAGTTTTAGGCGTATCTTGATGGAATGTGCTAGCATCATAATTATAACTCGTTTTCTTTCTTCTAATATAAGAATACATTTTCGATTGCACATATCTTTATTTGGAACGATCATCAGATCATCATTAGAAGATGACGTTGAACGTCGAAACCCGGGTCATCATCAAAAGATGACGTTGACGTGGAAACTCGGATCGTTCCAAATAAAGATGTGTGAAATCACAAAGTTACGAGTTGTCATTGTAATGGAACACTTAGTTAGTCCTTAAGCTTAAGCGGAACCCCTGGTTTATCTTGCAGCTATAAAATCATTCCCTTTAAGTTCTAGCTCATAAAACCATTCCAAGTTTACTCAGCGCATAGTCTGACAAACCTTGTCCTAGATTATCGATTGGGGAACGAACGGGGAGTAAAAATGGCCCATGCAACCGCGATGTGGCGGTGTTATTAGGAGAAGAGCACGAAAAAGCAATGAACAGGATGAAAGTAACTGATGCATGGATGTGGCAGAGGAATTAGTGACTTCAAGTGGGTCAATTAGAAGGGGAATCATGGAAAAATACTGAACTTAGTAACGTGAAAATTCCACAAGTGACAATGTGAAGACTAAAATAACTTGATTGCACATTCCATTCCGAAATTTCACCGCTGTGAAGGAATCATTTAGTAAGCCAACCATACCATAATCTCATTAAGATTTTTGGAATTTTCATAGTTTCAATCGGTGATCGTGATTGAGTGAGATATTTATTTCCTAATACGGATCGTACAAGAAGTACGACGGACATCAAGCGGAGAATAGTCCAAGCTAAAAAGGAGTTCATGGGAAAAAGGCTACTGCTGTGCTCAAAGAAGATAGAACTACAAACCTGGAAAAAAATAACGTGAAAACATTCGTGTGGAGCGTGGCACTCTATGGATCGGAAGCATGAACCATTAGAAAAGCTGACCAGAAAAGAATATAAGTCTTCGAAACCTGGTGCTGGAGGAGGATGCTGAAGATAAAACGGACGGATAAAATAAGAAATGATGAAGTGTACAGAAGAGTAGAAGAGGAGAGGACCATATGGAACACCATACAGCAAAAGAAGGACCAGATGGATTGGACACACCCTGAGGCACAATGGGTTTGTGAAGAGCATAATTGAAGATAAAATAGTGGGAAAAGTCCCCAGAGGAAGACCAAGGAATAAGTTCATGCACCAAATAAAGAGGACAGTACACAGGAAGAGATACCAGGAGGTAAGGGAAATAGAATTAGACATGGAAGGGTGGAGGGCTGCAGTCAACCAATCTTACGATTGAACGATCAATGAATGAACGGATCGTATTGAGAAACATATAGTTTTCTAAATGCATGAAAAATCATATCTAATTTCCAACATCCTATTAACCCGTACATGGAGGAGAAGCACACAATTTATCATTTGCCAAGAATAATCGCTAATAATGGGGAGACGTTAAAACCGAAACAATCGTAAAAGGCATATTCACGGGATTTGCATGGGGAAAAACGCCAAACAGGCCGAAACTAACTGTAATGTTCATGTGAAAGTGATATCAGAGGATTAATTAGTATAAATAACTTAAAATCACCTGATGATGCCGGGCATCGAAATCCGAACTGTACAATAAATGTATTTGTGAACAGACCAGCGGAGTGTTAAAGTTACTAATTAACATGGAATTCCACGAAGTTGAACCGAGTTTTATTTCATTTATGGTATCAGAGGGATCGTTGTAGACTCAATCGCCAAGCATAGAAGTAAGCAAAATTTAAGCCAAGGATATCCAATGACTGCCATACTAACGCTGTGACACTATTCGGCACCCATAAAAATTCCTGAATATCACAGCTGATAAATCCTCATGTTAAAATTGGTTACTGAGGTTTAGTACAGCCAGGAGGTTATTTTTAATTTTCTTGGTATCCATGGTAATTTGTGATAAATAACATCCACTAGGAAAAAGTATGTTTTTGAAATAATGCTCAGACATTACCACCCACTCCGTGAACAGTAACAAAAACTCCTATATTTGCCAAGACATATTGTTCGAATAAAATATTTACATGGTAAAATCTATCAAAGATAGGATAGGAAGAAAAAAGTCCGAGAAGGCATGAAATGGAGGCACTATCACGAGAAATAACACAGCAAAAATTAATGGAGACATTAATGTGTGAAGAACTAAGTGGATCATTGGAGGACTTTCTCGATTGAAGAGGTATAGAAAAGTGTTTACCATGGACTATTGATAGTCCTACACTTGGTAGTAGCAGAATTACTCGAAAACCAACTGCATTCAGGAACCTCACACCTGAAAAAGCCTTGAGTTGAAAGAGGTCAAGGGATCCTTTTCTATTACGTAGATATGCAGTGACGTACTTCTCTTCGTGCTTATGAAATTCTACTATGTGAACAGAGCTCAAAGGTTTAGAGCCGTTCTATTTTAACTGGCAGGAAACGGCTTTTTCAGAGCACATGTTATTAGCAACAATGTTGGTGCATAGATTCATCAACTAATGTTAGGTTACCATTAAATTTTTATTGACATAAAAACTGATAAAAATTTAAAATAAAAAACTTAATTAATGTTGATTGGGAAAAAGGCATATAAAAACAATTTCTTGGCAATAATTATATTTATGTTGATCTTAATGCAAATTTAAAGTATACGATTTAATTACATTGTATAATTTCAATTTTCTCATCTGTGGAATAGTATGCCAAAATATATAATAATAGTCCCTCTCTCTCAACATTCAAAATGAAATATTATAATGTATTACCTTCTGAATCTTAATGTTGCAGTTGTATCTTTATATCATGAAATTGTTTCCTGAATTTCAAACTTCATTATATGTAATACTTTGCACTTTGCCTTGCATGCTTGTAAACTGCATACTCTTGCATAGCATAGTACAATGTCTATGTGAAAATGTAATGTTTCATACAACCTTGCGCCATTCGTCTTTGCCATTTATACTTTTTATTTTTTTCACTAATTCGCAATACTATGCACATTATTTTCTTTATTCTTAAGGGGCATGACCCACTAACAATCAACAAACATTCTATTCTATTCTATTTTCTTAGTTGGTAAAACAAAAGTATAGACCCCAATACGAATAATTGCTATGTTGAAAAAATTGAAATTTGTAACCAATGGAAGTGTATCAGAGGGAGATTACCAGTTGATGAGGTTAAAAAGGAGAGAAAGAGTTTAATATATAGAGTTGTGATTTTCTCCCGCTGAGGAAGGGTTCTCACCCGAAAGCTTCCGAGAGCAGTGGACACCGGTGTCGCCATGGATCGCCTTTCTGTGAGTGTCCACTGATATACCTATCTATCCATCCCCAACCTCAACGCCTTGTTGCTAGCTTATATTTCTAAATTTATTTCCTTTTTCTGTAATATATTTATATATATATATATATAATTATATAGTATTACATATATGATTTGTTCCGTGATACGCCTTGAAGACGGACTAGTTCCGAAAGCTAGCTACGTGTGATCGTCTCTTTTTTTGTGTCTATCTCCTCCATCATATCCACATCGTGTATATATATATATATATATATATATATATATATATATATATATATATATATATAAAAGTAGCGACGAAACTCGGGTTTAATTAGTTTTTCATGCATGACGGTCTTTTATCGAGGAAGGTTATCGGAGAATGTCGCATTTTGGAAGTACGCACGCTTAATGAACGAGTTCATTCGCGTGATCGCTTCAAGGAACCCAAATTTTATCTTAAAAATTATCACTAATGAAAGTGCCTCAAGGGGTTGCTCAGACATTTTAATTCACCATGTCGGGATGTTAATTGAGAAAATGCTTAAATAAAAAATATGCCACACTAATGCCTATCTTCGAAGACTTTCGAACGCCAGTCGGCGTTCCTTTAGCTTACTGCAAAGAGCAAGGAAAAAAAGAGCATATTTTTAGTTAAATTTCACGCACCCACGGCATTGCATAATGCGTTGGTAATCAATGCAAAGCGACAGAGGGATACTATGGGACATGCAGGCCACAGATATTATTCCTCTGAAAGCTGTGTTCCGGTTGGAAAAGACAGCGTGCGAGATAACAGTGTTCTTCCATTGGATGGTGTGATGAATATATTTTGTGTCGTAAAAGAGGCATAAAGCGGCCGTGTAATAGGCTGACGGGTATGTATATACCTTCGGCATAGCATTGGCCAACGAATATTCAGAGAAGTGGTTATTTTTTCTCATCGGTTGAAGGATATATATATTATTTAAATACTTCTGATTGTAGTAGAAGAAATAACCGTACGCTGAGCCCATATATTTATGAAAATAGTTACATACTCGCGGAATTGTCAGTTTAGTCTTATTAATATTTGACATTGAACGAGACCTACGATATGCTTACCCAAAATAAGGTATTTAAAAGATGAATGCATTTAAAAAGTCTGCAAATAGTGGTAAAGACAATTAAAATATAAGTTTTTACGACTAATTTTCGAGCAAGTCATATTTGTTACGTTTCAAAATCATTGAAATATCTGCTTTCTAAAAGGCTTTTCCATTTAGTTGCTGCGCAAAACAGAATTGTAACGCTTTGGATTAAGTGTGTGGAAAGTTTCGTCTCTCTCGGCGGTTTGTCGAACAATTTGAATAGATGAATGTGTGTCACTATTTACTGACGATGGCGTGCCTGGTGGAGCTCTGAAATAAATAGTTTCAGCTGTCACGAGAAGGCAAAATTGGGAAAGTTTAATACATCACATTTCAAGGTAAATGTTATTTTCAAATAAATTGTAATTTTTTAATGTTTAAATAGCACTTTAAAAAACTAATATATTAGCAGTATTCTTTCATAATCCCGTCCATAGAGGGTTAAACAATTCCATATTTCCCATTAATTCCAAGTTTTCTAGGATTTAAGCGATTGTCAGTTCAGTATTTTGTGGTTCTCGGGAATACTTATTTCGAGAAATCTTTGGACTGGTAAAGGAAATGAAAAAAGGACGGATACTGAAAAGGACATGGGAGAAGTGGAGAATTTTGAGACAAAAATTGAGACAGCAAGGAGTAAAGAGACGCGAATAAGGCTTTTTTTTCACTGAAGGGAAAGGGTTGGGTCTACACGGAGCCCGTTTTGATTGAGGTTTAGTGCGCGTGAATTCGATTGACCCGCGTTCTTTGGGGATTTTATTGCCCGTCGGTTCCTTTCACTCCTGCGACTTTATTCCCAGCCGTGAGCCTTCCGTTTTATGGGCATCTTGATTGCTTCTTTCGCCGGGCCACGCCTTTGCACACAACCTCCTCCTCACCTCGCTTCGCTCCTTCCTCCCCCGCCCGAAAAAGAACTCACCGCAGTTGGATTGCTAAGGGGCGTTTTTTCCTGCGATATCCCATGCGTTCACCCCGAGGACGCGTCGCCGGTTCGTCGCGACGAGGTGGCTTGATCCGCACTGCGTTCTACTCGGCGTGACCTGGGCCACTCGACCTTCACTCTCCTTGCGATAAGTTCGCCACTCTATTGTGCCAATAATATACTATATGAAGTGGCACATTGTTTATCTATCAGATACAGCAAACAAACCTGTGCCAACTAGAGGAACTTCAACCTGTCATATTCCTGGAATTTTTGGTCTCCATACGGTAAAAATCCCAATGTATGTTGAATCGTCACTCATCATTAGCTGCACTACACTGATCAGACACAATATTAATACCATACAGAGATTTCATGTCCAATCTATAGGAGGGTGACCAGTATAGTATAACCGTCAAGAACGCAGCCTGAGAGGGACAAGATTCATTCGACATTCTTTAAAAGGAATTAGCATTTATATATTTCTACATGAGAACGACTCATTCAAGTCTCGGTAGAGAATGGGACGCTGGAAAATATGGAATGGAAGAGGCCGAAAGGGTGACAATGGTCGGTTGAATATTTTCTTTCTAGATCGCGGTATTAAGGAAAATATAGAAGTGACCAAAAGTTGGCATTCGTCTACGCCGTCACTTTAAACTTTAAACGTTGAACCCCGGGATCAAAGCCCCTAGGCGACAAAACGATGCCTTTGACACAGTATTAATGGAAGAGGTGTACTAACTTCCTATGACCACAGAATGAGCCTTGCGGAGACAACATTGAGGGCACTACGACTCCAGTCTGGAATTCTCGAATCGAGTGACAAAAGTGGACCACGCCTCTACGGACGCTGAGAAAAACAGTACCTATCTTATTTTTGGGAAAGCAAAACTCGCGATGAAACGCTCATCAGATTCCAAGTTCGGACGCTGGGCGAAGCGGAGAGGAGAACGGATATTTTCCTTCTTCTCCCGTCCTCATTCCTCTAATTATCTCCCCCACCTGTCCCCTCCTCCACCTAGAAGAAACACTATTTAACTCCTTGGGGTGCCATGGGAAGTTCTTATCTTCCCCTGGGGACATTTAAAAGCATTTATCCGCATCCTTCTCCAAAATAATCTCGTCTCACACTCCCGCCGAACTCCGCTCAGACATCGCCCTATCACTAGGGTTTTTGCGGAGTTCTGTATTGCTCTTTCCACTCCGACAAAAAAATCACATCCTCGGCAGTAGCGTTGGTTAAAGGTACCACGACACGTTAAAGAAACGAGACTCCAAAGTTTTTTTTAGTGCCAAGAGACCTCATATTAGAGAGGCCTGTGTAACCAGAAATCATTATCGCTGAAACGAGAGGAATGATGAAACGGAGTCAAGTACAGATGAAAAGTTGGAAGAGGGGGAGAAATGGAGAACAGGGGGAATGAAGAGCGACTCTTAAGACTGAACGACCGAGTAAATTTGGAACACGGTGAAAATTTGATCTAGATACCCCTGAGCCAACGGAGGTGATGCAATTAGTTTGCGTGGTTATATGTTGGCCATTTTCTTCCAAATCCGTCTCTTTACGATTCTTGAGGCTTAATGGCCGATACCTAAAATTGACTTGAAACTCTCAAATATTAACTAGAAAATTAGCTAGAGAGTAAAACGTGTAACATCACAACTTGCATTAAAAAAGGGCTGAAAATATGACTTAATGAGCACCGACAGACCGGCAAAGAAGGAAATCTGATTGTAGACAAGACTTTTGACGTAAACTACATATATACATACATACATACCCATCACGCCGTTCCCTTCCGAGGTAGGCATAGTCAAAATGTTTCACTCGTTAGTACATAATTGTACACCTAACTCTGCTTCAATAATTTCCTCCATACTGACCTATCCTTGCAAACCTCTTTCGCCTCATTTACCCCCATAAACTGCTTCATACACGCCCTCCTATTTTTAAAACTCCTCATATTCCTCCTCCTAAGAATTTCCTCAACCACATTCAACCACAACTTTCTCGGCCTACCTCTACCTCTCACACCATTCATTCTACTCTCATATATCTGTTTCGTTATTCTACTCTCACCCCTTCTCTCAACATGGCCAAACCAACGAAGCACACTCCTTCCATACACGTCCATTACTGGAGAATTTAACCCACATTCATTCATGACCCACTCATTCCTGACCCTATCCATCCTACTTTTGTCGCAAATACTCCTCAGATAACTCATACCCACGGTGTTTAGTCTACTCTTATGTCTATCCTGACATACCCATGTTTCACTACCATATAGCAAAGTGGGAAGAAGTACACTTTTATACACGGCAATTTTCGCTTCCTTAGACAAGCACTCATTCCCTGATATGCTCCACATGCTACCTAACACTTTCCTTCCAGCATTCGCACGTCTCTTTATCTCCTCATCAATTCTTCCATCTTTCGCATACATCTTACCTAAGTACACACAATTATCCACCTGTTCAATTACTTCACCGTTCGCCCTCATCCTACAGTTATTCTCCACATTCTCCTTATCAAAAACTACTACTTTAGTCTTGCACGCATTTACCTTCAATTTCATTCTCTCCATTGACTCACAAAACTTATCTAGGAGCTTCTGTTATCCCTGTTGACTGTCTGAGATCAAAATAGCACCATCCGCAAATAGAAGAACTCGCACGTTTACATTTCCAATCAAAACACCGTCGTTTTCACTACATGCGTCTCTTAACACATTTATCCATGAATACATTAAACAGCCATGGAGACATTACGCATCCTTGCTTTGCACCCCGATTTATTACAAACCAATCACTCAGAACCCCGTTAACTCTTACACATGCCTTACTATTGTCATACATCGCCATCATAACATTCAATAACTGCCCATTCACTCCATAGTCTCTCAAAACCGTCCACAACTTCTTTCTATTTACTCTGTCATATGCCTTCTCTAAATCGAAAAACGCACAGTACACTTTCTTTCGGACACTCATACATTTTTCTATCACTTGCTGAAGTGCGAAAAGCTGGTCACTACATCCTCTCTCAGGCATAAACCCACACTGCACACCCCATAATTTGTCGGAAGTAATATTACTCACTCTTCCGAATAATATTTTACTGAACACTTTTCCCGGGATACTCAATAAACAAATGGCCCGATAATGATTACATTCGGTCTTTCCCCCTTTCCCTTTGTACAACGGATGATAGCATTCTTCCAATCAGCTGGAACGACAGAAACCTGTAAGCATAAATTGTATAGTTCTCGCAGTCTACAAATTAGTAATTTACACCCACACTTCAACATTTCACTGGACATCCCATCTATGCCTGTAGCCTTCCCATTTTTCAATATTCTCACAGCCGTTGTGACCTTCTTCTCACTGATATCCTTTTCCATAATCACATTCTCACATACCACTTCACAAGGCTCATCCTGAACGCCTGCAATATACTCCCTCCAGCTGTCCCTGATATAGCTCTCGTCCCACATGATCTCTCCACTTTTGTTCTTTACCGCATTCATTCCCCTACCTTCACCAATCTTAGCCCTTTTTACCCACTTCCAAAACAGCTTTTAATTACCTTCAAAATCACTCTGCATTTTGTTCGCTTCATGCGCACGCATTCTTTCTTTGCTCTCTTTCACAACGATTTTGAATTCATATTTTTTCTTTCTGTAAATCTCACATGCCTTAGTACGCTCTTCCTCAGATTTGGCAGTAATCATATCCTTATAAGCCTCTTTCTTTTCTCTGACTGCAATTTTCACTTCTTCATTCCACCAAGCATCACCTTTCGTTCTTCCAACCACTCCTTTTCCACATTCACTTACAACACATTCCACAATCACTCCTTTTAAGCACTCCCACGCATCATTTACGTTCTCGTTTCTGACATGCTCATCCCATTCTCTCTGCTTCAACGATAGAGCATCCTCAAGCATGCAACCATACTGCATTCTTACCTCGCTCTCGAGCAACCTTTCCACTTTTACTCTCTGCTGTTTACGCGCAACATTCTTCCTTAGCACCCACTTTCTGCCCAGATTCACTTTGGAGAGTACCAAATAGTGGTCTGTTCCACATTCAGCACCCCTCATCACTCTCGTGTCCCACACTAACTCCGTCAACCTCTCATCATACCCAACGAAATCAATCATGCTTTTACAATCGCCCCTTTGCCAAGTATACATGTGTGATCTCTTATGTTAAAACCATGTATTTGACACAAACAATAATTTTTCCAAGCACACGCTCACCAAGTTTTCACCATTATCATTCACTCTTGGGTCACCCAATGGCCCAACCACTCTCTCAGATGCCTCCCGCCTCACATCAACCCATCCATTCATGTCACCTAGTAAAATTATTCTCTCACCAGGATCACATTCATTCAAAACCCCTCTCAATTTTTCCCAAAAGTCATCTTTCACACTGTCACTCTCTCCATCCACTGGTGCATAGCACGCCACAATCACAACTCTCCTTATACCTACTTTCATGCGAACCCAGAGCAATCTAGGGGATACTAACTCGTTATTCCTTACTAGCAACTTAGCTCTCTCATTAATGAAATAAATAAATTAGGTATTATATATACAAAATATTTTGAAAGGTTAGGGGTGGAAATTTAGAGTAGACTATCTTTGAACTTGGGAAACTATCCTTGAGAAACTATCCTTGAGCAGGGACGAATAGAGGAGAGAAATAGGTAATCCCACAATGAAAGAGCGCAAGATGTTAAGATTTTATTATATTCAAAGGACAAGGTATTTACGCAGAATTTTCTACGTACGTCACCCAAGAAGCTAGTAAAGTACTCTGGACAACCAATCGTCTTCAAGGTCAGAGAACCTCATCAATGCCGAGATAAACACGCTAATAATCGGCGAATATGGCATTCAATTAAACATCAAATCAACTTGATTCCGTGTGCTTAATTATATGTTGATAATTATGTCCATCATGCATAATGTTTATGAAAAATCATTCTCTAACTGAGGCTTTAAGTTAAAGAAAATATAACCTTGCACAACCAAAATACAGAAGCCTCGAGGAATCTTTCTCGTTTATCTCTCACGGCTTAATTATTATTATTCATAACGATGACCCTTTCATTATGCTCCAGAGAATAAAATTGCTCATTATATTATTCAGATTTGCTTGAAGTTCTCTGAATCACAACGCGTTCCACCGGTTTAAATTTTTAAGGGATGAAGTAATCGGTTTATATTTGCGACGTTTTAAAACAGTTGCTGGCTCTAGCTAAAAAGGTCTGGCGATTTTACTTCCTGCTCAGCCCTTATCTCATCCTAAGTCATACTCATGCCTTATCTTCCAAAACCTATCTCTCGCCAAGATAACTGAAAAACGGCGTTGCATTAATGAAATGAGCAGGAATCGTGTAATGACTCGAGACCTTACCGACGCCATCTTACATTACCTTTCACCTTATTCTCAGGTGATAAGTGTTTTTGACACCATCATTTGCTCAATTAATCTCCATATATTAGATTGTCGACCTCACCTGATTCGCATCTCGTATCTCACCATGTTTCTACCTCATCATAGGCTTCCTTGGTCACGGCTTTCTGCTCTCCCACATCCTCTTTGATATTCTCTCCATATCGTTTACATTTTATCGGAATACGAGTATTTCCAGATTTCTCAACCCTCGCCTTAATAACCGTGGAATTTCGTAAGTGGCTTAATTATCTATTATGCATCACTGGGAATGTGCATCGAGTTACATTCTTCTTAATACAAGGCTTGGGCCTTATCCAACAAGAAAATTTAAGTATGGCATCCTTGAGGTAGCTTGAGCGAGATAAGGTTTCATCTACAAATGAATGGATTAGGCCTCATTTTAAAGAAAAATACCTCACGCTTCCTGAGACAACAAAATATAAGTCCTTAACCCCGCTACCTACTGTTCCAGATTTTCGCCAAAAAGCACCAGCCATTTTACATGGAAAATCGTACGTGTATGCACTCCAGAGGAACATCAATTTAAAAAATTAGGAATTTCTAAGGCATAGATCTCGTCAAAAAACTAACAGCGTGTAGTTTGTATGTTTTCTTAAGTATTTGAAAAAATAAATCATATAATCACCGTAATGTTGCTTTTGTTGCTTGGAACTGGGCTGAACTGTGGAATCATTCAATTATAAATGCTATAGATACATGTAACAGCAGTAATCAACTTATTTATTTTTACTTTAACGCTACCGTAATTTTATGAGCATGTAATTAATATGTCTGTTTCTATGCAAATATTGTATTAGGTTTTTCATTTTGTATTTATTTAATAACAATTCAAAATGTTGTTGCTCGGAACTGGAATGGACAACGGAATCATTCAATTGTAAATGCTATAGTTACCTGTTAAAAAAGTAATCAAATTATTTATTTTTACTTTAACGCTACCGTTATTTTATGAGCATGCAATTAAAATGCCTATTTTTATGCAAATTTTGTATTAGGTTTTTCATTTTGTATTTATTTAATGACAATTCAAAATGTTGTTGCTCGGAACTGGAATGGACAACGGAATCATTCAATTGTAAATGCTATAGTTACCTGTTACAAAAGTAATCAAATTATTTATTTTTACTTTAACGCTACCGTTATTTTATGAGCATGTAATTAAAATGCCTATTTTTATGCAAATTTTGTATTAGGTTTTTCATTTTGTATTTATTTAATGACAATTCAAAATGTTGTTGCTCGGAACTGGAATGGACAACGGAATCATTCAATTGTAAATGCTATAGTTACCTGTTACAAAAGTAATCAAATTATTTATTTTTACTTTAACGCTACCGTTCTTTTATGAGCATGAAATTAATATGCCTGTTATTATGCATATTTTGTATTAGGTTTTTCATTTTGTATTTATTTAATAACAATTCAAAATATCACGTACATTATACCTTTGTTGCTTTTAGGGGTAGGTGCCTAGAGCATTGAATTAATCCATTCTATTCTATTCTAATGATATTTAAGAATTACAAACAACCTGTTTTGAAGGAGTTTTTAACGCACCGCGTGAAAAGAAGAGTCAGGTTAAAGGCCAGTATAGATATAGATCGCAAATGAAAAAAATAACTTGGTTTTCTCTTCCACTGATTTATTTTCTTGGTACAACATGTTTCGACAAAACGGTGTAGGTACCTGATGATGACACCGTTGTATCGAAACATGTTGTACCAAGAAAATAAATCCGTGGAGGAAAACGAAGTTTTTTTTTCATTTGCGACAATCAACTTCCACGTAGTTGAGCCTGAAACCATAGAACGTGAATGCCAGTATACATATTTTTATTCATATACAGAGAAATACAGTCATATAAAAGCATATTTTGCGATATCATTAATGCAAGATTCAATTCATGTTTCCTACAGCTGCTAAAATTAAAACATAAAATTCGAATGAGGTCTCCATTATGTCTAGCAAAATATCTCACTGTAACTATCATACCGTAACTTAACTTTAATTCACGTAATTTAAGTTGAATTAACTTCAAACTTCACATAACTTAAATTAACCTAACTTAATAAACCATCTTTCCGTAACTTAACTTCACTTAACGTAAATAAGCGTAACTTACCTCCTAGCCGCAACCTATACCTCTTACCTTGGTTTTCTCTTCCACTGATTCATTTTCTTGGTACAACGTGTTTCGACACATTTATATCGAATTTCTTAGCCCCTCTCGCATCTTATTCGATCAAAAAAAAAAAATACTCCTTAATAGTTAATTAGAGATTCTCTTTTTCTTTCCATCATGTTCCCTCGCCTAGAAAAATTCTTCAAAAAACAACACTTTTACCATGTCCAGTTCCTTGAAATTCTAACGCTCTTATTAGTCCCCCGCCATACGGTCTCACACTTCATCTTCCATGACAAATGTGAGAATTTCTTCTTCACAAATAGTTCTTAAAATATGAATTTATCATAAATCATGCCCGATATTTTTTCTACGAATGCATTGAAAATGCTTAAATCTTTCGGACATGAACCTTTGTACATTTGACCACCCGAATGGACATTCTCCCGCCGTATTCGCATTAAATCCGTATCCGTATCCGTATCCGTATTAAATATTAAATTCGTATCACACACGTTATTAAGCTCGCGCAATCGGACAAATAAACACTCGAATCGATATGCACAGCCATTTTTTTCTAATCTCCACGTATTTTTGTATATAAATGTGTACGAATTAGCCAAATAGTGAGCAGTCATACGGCAGGAGAACAGTTTTCAACACGATATTGATTCGTGTCATTCGGGTCGAAGATCTGTAATCTCACGTCTCGACTCTGAGGATAAAATCTGATCCCTGGATACCATCTAAAACCGTCAAGAGCAAAACAAATGATTTAAACATTTAACGACTATTTAAATTTAGATAGTGGGGTGGAAGTAGGCTTTTACTGACTAATTGTTTGCAATGTTCACCAGAATTAATTGAGTACCGAAAGGAGGGCAATTTAAGTTTCAATATTATTTTTTGAGGCTAAATATGATGATGCAAAAATGAAAAATTTGCAATTATCCACAGAAGTAAAATTTACTGCGACCTGGGTTTAGATGTTTTTACATAATCATCAAGTGAAAAATGAAGTTAAGTGCGCACACTATATAGTCGATTCTGAATCATACATAAATTCCACTCAATATCGCAGGAATCATAGGATGTAATAATAATTATGATGATAATAATGGCCGTAATGCATTTATGAACGATAATCTAATTTAGCTGATTTTATTGTTTGATACAAATAACGAAATTTATTTCTGAGATGTAGATTAGTTTAGTATTAGAGTTCGGTAGTCCTCTCAAGTGAAACCTACTTGAATTGCTCATGTTATTAGCACACCAAAACTCATTACGTCAAAAAAATCCATCTTCGGATGCCAAGAGAATATAAGCGTCCTTAAACAGTGGTACTTATATTTTTTAAATTAAAAATACATCTTAAACTTTTTCCAAGTATTTTATTTAACTTTATATTGGTATTATCCTCTATGTATGAAACCATGCACTGGAATCTACTCCGGGTATTTGGTGAGCGGAGACCTTTAAAGTATGATATTCTTCGCCGAACAGATCCCGTGAAAGATATTTACTGCGGGGAAAAACTATTTCGTTCTCTTTTTTATTTCGGACATTAAAGAGGCGAGGGGCGTAGATGCTGTTTCGGGCGGCCGCTGAAGGAGGTCGCCAACATCGCATTTACTCATATTTTCACCCCGGCTGCACAATCACGCGATCCAACAATTTGTTCCCAGAAATTCTGTTTGGCGTGTGATCAACTTCAAGGAACGGCCGAGTCTTAATAGTGGTAATAGTGGCGGCGGTGGAAGTCGTAATAGGGAGAGAATGAAGGGCCTGGTTGAGGAAAAAGACGAAGGGTGGAAGCGAATGGCTACGGTTTTGGTGGGAGTGGCCACGGAAGGACGGAAGGACGAGAAGTACCCATATCGAGGACATGCTCAGCAGTGCACGGTGCGATTGCAACTAACTCGCTGTGAGCATCGTGTTCGCGAGAATATACTCAATCGTATAAAGTAAGTATTAAGGAGGTTGGTCCGAAAACTAAAGTCCATGTCATTTTATTTTTATTCGTAGGAATTATAGAATTAAAGGCCCTCTATCGATTGGCTTAATTAGAAATACACCTTTCCGTCCTGGTTTGTCCAATAATCGCATTTGAAAATTGCTATGTTTACATTACGTAGTACAGTAGGAGCGGATCCTTGGTACATAAAATATAGATTTAGGGTGTTGAAACCCATGTCGTTTATACAAAAAACGGATATGACATAAACAAGGATTTAGGAAATTGATTAATGCAAAAAAACGGTAGATTACCGACTTAGTTTTTGAGAAATTAAATGATTATTATCGAAATTTTATCCGAATAATATCCGAGACAGTAGTTAGCTGATCGGTTATCGAGTAGTTAGCTGGTGTCGGTCATACATGTGTCAGCGTTGGAAGTGAACTTACACATACCGTGGGAATTCCAACAGAGAGGCACATTTCACAAGGTGTAAATTGTTTATTTAAAAACATAGTACCACCTCGATCAATGACAAACATCGGTCAAAAAACGAAGGGCTTCATGTAACCCAAACAGACCCGGTAAATATTCCTAAAAAATTTTGTTGTCACTTAATAATAATTACATCACTTAAATTTTGACTGATAAATGCGGCACCTACAGCTTAATTGAACGCTTAAAATAAAAAGTATTTCTGAATAATACAAACTAATTGTTTTTAAATCCTAATGTATACCTTTGTGATTTTGAATTCATGACTGTTCATCGTCATAGGCAGAAGTAGGCATATATACTTGAATTATGAACCTTAGGTAACATTCCTATTCTTAATGTCATTAGCCCATTATCTACATAAATTACTTTCTTTACTCTTTTTTCCGTATAATTTCTCACAATTATCAGCTCTAGCGTCTGAACGGTCGCTCTGATCGAAATTCTGACATTCAATTTTTTGAAGGCAACAAAACGTTCGTTCAAACGTTCAATTTTTATCTTTTTTTTGGGGGAAAATATTTGTAAAGCGAGTTACGATGATGAAAACAAAATTCTTAAAAGATGTTAGTGAAAAAAACAATGAAAAAAGAAAAAAAATATATATACCACGTCAGAGAATCGAACTTCGCACTTTCCATTACACTATCCGCTACCTTATCTCTCGTCCACCGCCATAAGCCCTATTGCAGCCATAAATTATACATAACAATGTATAAAGTGCGTTATAGTACTGATATCCATAATAACACGATTCCCTGATCAATTTAGTCCTGAAAGGGACTATTATGTATTATGAGAACTTCAAAAAAGAACTTATTCAATGTGTATAAAGAAGGAAGGCACTTCATGCACGAGCATCAAACGCCATTCACTAAGGACATCAACAAAGTTCAGTACCTACAGCGTTGCCAAAGGTTTTAGAAATTAATTAACCTTGAAATAAACGTTAATGTAGGGTTTACTTGAGAAAATATTATAATATAACAATCACATGAATTTTTAGATATCTCTGGTGATATGTTGTTGGAAAGGTTACATAAATGTAATTACTTATTTAGGCATAACCGCTGCACGACTCCATTCTCGGTATTTGATTAAAAAGTCTTTTCGTAGACTGGTCTTCCTAATATCCACTTTTACTGCGATATTTCAGCTTTCCTCTAAATTAGACATATTACAAATCAAAGCAGTATTCTTTCAAAGGCTCATGTACATAACTAAAACAATTGGGATGCCGCTAGAATTATGACTCACTCAGTCGCGAACCAACCTCCTTAAGGCGGTTGTGGCGATTTTCGTATGTGAACATTTTTGCGTGAAATTTTGCATACGTTGTTACTTGTTGGCAATGTGAATTTCTCAATCAAACTAAGCCTAGCGTGTAGCCTCCGAGTCTCTATGGGCATTATATTCCCTAAAAAAGTGCTCATAAGAACAAATTTAAATGCATTTCACTTTCCTTAATACGAGGAGAATTTAACGAATTCAAGATTTAAAAGATATGAAGTGCACAGTTTAATAGAATAACTCAGAATAAGTTGAGTAAAGTAGATATCTTGGAATATACGAGCATCGAATAAAGGAACTGGTACTGCAAAGCCGCAGGTGTTTGTACTAGGAATTTTATTATTACTTGAAAAAATGTACGTGATAAACTCCTTTTTTAAGCGGTAGCAAAATATTATTTGCACATAACAATTGAATATTGACATGAGCAATACAAGTAATTCCGAAAACGTTCTGACGGATATGAATGAAAGTAATATTGGAAACCGCTATCGAGTATATGGAAACCTCCATTGAAGAGTATTTAGGCATTAGAGTCATCTCAACGGCGATCCGCTAGTTTTGGAAAATAGCCGCCAGAAGAAGAAAAAAATTTCTGATACTAGAGCCCCTCCAGGCACTGAGGTATGTACCGCTAGAGAAAAATTAGAGTTTTGCACGTGCCTAGGAAATCTATCCAGCGCTGAGGGGGCTATTTGGAACGACACAACATAAACGCGTCCATTGACATCGCCATTAGTCATCAATTCGAAGACTGGTTTGCAGCAGCTCTCCATAATAAGAACAACAATGGCACTTTCCTCAGATTTTAGATATATGCACCGTGCATTTCAATTTGCTGAGCTATCATCAGGAATAAGTTCATAGACGAAAGAAAGAGGAAAGTTCATAGGAAGAGATACCCGGAGGTAAGGGAACGAGCATTTTATAGGGAAGGGTGGAGGGAATCATCAAGAACAAGACTTACTTGAGTCTGTGAGTCGAAGCGAGTGGTTCTAATAGAAGTGCTTGTTGTTCTTATATTATTAATTTATTTACTTTAACGCGTAAACCCATTTACAAAAGTGTAAAGTAATAAGAAAACAGTTAAAAATTGGTCACTTATAAACAATGATACCAATTAGAGTCAAGATAGATAGTTGCATATATAGAATTTGAAAGTTAGGTGAATATACATTTTGTAAAATGCTAACGGTTATCAATTTTAACGCTTAAAAACAAGATAAAAAGATAATAAACATAAATGGTAAAAAAACAAGGTTGTTACAAAGAGGAAAACACTATTACCCCATGGAAAAATATGTATAAACAACTTAGAGAAAAAAATAATGAAATACTGATTTACAAACATTGCTTTATTACATTAACATTAATTTATACTATAAAAAGTGTTTTCTCTGCACATTATAAACACGTCTCTAAATTTCTTCAGGTTCTTTTAATAACATTTTTAGAGAGGTTAGTGAGATAGAGAAGAGGTCAATATTATCTCAGTTATTGGTATCTCTTATAATCTGACTAATAAGAGATTGGTAAGCATTGTTTCGTTCATGATATCTAATATCGAAAAGAGCATCATGCCTTTTATTATGATTTGGAACTCTAATAAATATTTCAAATGACGAACTTAAACTATTTAACGTCAGGATCTGTTCAACTTTACAGCAGCCTACTCCATTCTTCTCCCTGCCAACCGTAATAGTCTTTCATAATTCCGCATTTTGACACCCTCGATAATTTGAGTAACGTTTTCCATTCTTGGTCATTTTTCCCATTGCCTCTACTAAAACTATTACGGTTAACTTATTGTTTTTTGAGGATATTGTAACCAAAACTATTTTCAGTCATGTTGACTATTCATCATCTCTGAGTCTTTAGTGAATGTCTTATCCCTCAAACTCTTCGTAGGAGTCGCTCGTTCGTGATACTCTCCGTCCGTTAGATCTTCATCCATCTTTGATTACCCCACATTCCCAATGGGTCTATATTACCACTTAGGGAAATGAACACCTACAGGTACAGTTGAATATATAGAAGTCGAAACGAAGTTTCTGGATGGTCTGAAAATAATGAACAATACCCTAATTCATATTCACCTATTCCGATTTAGGCCTGGAACCAAATCTGCAACTACTCTGAACAATTCTCTGACTTTAAATTCTGAAAAATATTATAGTCTAAAGGTTTCCTGGCAATATTAATACACTGTCTGTCAGCACATAATAATTATCTAATTTTTATTTGCACTTCTAATGCAACCGGTTACCTTTTCTAAAAATTACATTACGTTGATAAATATCTGCCTGAATGTATGCCACTTCCATACAACTCAGAGGAGATGGATTTTAAAATAATGGGAATTATGCTAACGATACAAGACTACATAAGGGAAACTTTTTTAAAAATGACTCTTCCAGGCCCAAGACTTCAGTCGAAAGTGTGTCCCTCGTCCATTAAAACCATCAAGATATCACCCCCAGAGTGAGGTGTTTCTTAATGCGTTCCTCTCGCAAGATAAGACACCAATTTCATGAGGACGAAGACCCAGATTTTTACACGCTTAGGAAGAATGAATTACTGTTTCTGAGGGCTAGGCCCATTTCAATATATACGTTGATTATTATGACCTTTCGCGAGCTCATGAGAAAAAGCGTAATTATTTCAACAGGAAGTATTCCGGCTTTCATAAGTTCTTGTTAATACAGAGGCGCTTCCGGGCGAAAGGTCATTAAGTCGCCAGGGGTATGGGGAACAATTTGACTAGAACGTTTTGCAGATACAATATCCCTTACGAGCCATTCTTATTTGTTGGCAGGCAGTTATCCAATTAAGTCATTTTTACTTAAATATGGCGATAAATTTGCGTCCCCTCAAAGAAGGTACCAAGCCTAAGTAAGCACAAAAATCTAATTTGCGTGACACTTCAATGCAGTATCATCCATATAAATTGCAGAAATATGAGGTGATTTGAATTATTAGTTACTTGCTGGAAGATAATTCTGTATTTGGTCTATATGATAAAGCACTACGAATCTACCAGTAACATGAAAGTTTCTTTGGAATGCTAAGAGTTGTTTCTTCACTCAAGATGGGTTATTATGTAAATTGCAGCCTCACTGGTAACCTCTAAGATAGAATTACAGCCTTAACGTCGTTTATAATTTGTCATATTTTGTATGCTGACATTCAAAGCTGTTGCGTAGTATGCGAATAATTGTTCACGGTGTTCCAAGTACAAGAGAGTTTAAGGAGAAATATACCCATTTCTGCTATCTTAAGGTAAAAACCTTTCTGCTCACATTTTAGAAGTACAAATAAACTTATATCGGGAATTAAAATTATCAGTAAGATATACTAACCACAAGGAAAAGGAAAAAATATTCCTAATGGCATAAACCAAACAAACTGTAATTTTTTTTTTTAATATTATAATATAATAATAATTTGATTCCTTTTCAGGACACCGGACATCTCAGTGAGTAGGTGGGTGATTAAGGCGACGCGTCACACCTGCTCGACCGGGCGAATTTTTGATGATTTACGACCCTAGATTTTTTGTTAAAGTCTTACGTCATCAAGTTGAAATTTTTATAGTATAAAGAATAAACCTTTGCCAAGAGAGACTGGTATCTGAAATTCCACTTCTACAAGTCGGATAAACAATTTATTTTCTACCTTTTTCATTCGAATTCTACAGGTCAATTTGTTTCTCATAAAAATAAGAGAATAGACAATTATTCACTTTGAATTACTTTACCATGTCTTTTATTCGCGACATAGATGGTGTTGCATTTCAGCATCATCAGGACCTATGAAGAAACCTAGGTATTGAATCAAGTTTTTGAGTAAGAACATGGGGTAAACTTTAGTTTACTAGCGATGACGGGATAACACAAAGCTATTCCAGGGAAAACTGAGTATAGGATAAGAGATGTATCGCGGAAGACCGCGCGGAGATGCACGTTCTCTAGTTCGTTAGTTATCTTGGGACGAGAGCTCTTCTTTTCGGTATGCCGAGTGTGAAAAAGTGATGCGACCAATGTATGGAGCGAGCCTTAACGAAATTGGTCACAGAGAAATTATTACCCACCGCCAACAAGACAAGGTCACTTAGAGGAAAATGAAAGTTAAGATTAAGAGTTTTGGCCTCAGCGTGGCTGAGAGGGAGTAAAACCGGACCCCTCATCAGAGTTTTCACATCTCACCTCGCGCTCTTGACGCGACAACAATCTCCACCAGTTCTAACGCCGCCACCTCTTATCAACATCTTGCACTTTTCCCAGGACCGCATTCTGCGTTCACATCAACCGTTCACTACTTAAGCTCCGCCCCTTCAGTCAGACACTATTGTTAACATTCTCCACTACCCGAGCAGTATCGCTAGTAAAAGTAGCTAGGATTTTCGAGGTTGCTGACATCTCAGTGAGTAGGTGGGTGATTAATGGCAGGCAGCTTTAGCATGCCTCTGTGAACTTGTTGGTAGAGTTCTCGGCCGCGGACCGGAAAGACCCGAGCTCGAATACCGGTGATAAATTGCTGGGATCAGTTTACTGGGGTTTTTGTAGGTAAATGAATATGGAAATAAGACAAACATGTTACTTATATGAATAGGTAAGCGAAGTATCTGGAAGAATCGTCACAAGTGAAATTGTAGTTCTGGTTAGCCCATCTACATCCTTTTTTGTCATTATCATCATTTCCTTGGGTCCATAATTAAAAATAAAACTTTTCGTAAGGAGAAAGAAAAACAAGATTAGGGATCTGAGTTCAACGGTATGTATTTTTTAGTCACCTGTAGTGTTGAGATTCGGGTCATTTTGTGATATGGGTACCGTTAATTTACTCTGAAATAATATTTGGAAATTAGAAACAAAATGGACTTCTGAAGAACCGTAGCACTTCATTGTCCAACTGAGGAGCTGGAATTTACTGTTTTTAGTCAACGCAGGCTTAGAGGAACAATGTACCCAATTCAGGCGACAAATATAGTTACTATGCCATGATATCTATCATAATTGTGAGTGTATAAAACTAAACGCCAAAACGTCCCAAGCCAGCTTAGTGCCTCGATAATAGAGCATGAGGGTTACTTTGGCAATTTTTTATTATTCAGGGCGCTAGGTAATTTCGGAAAAATGACCACCAAAGTCCGCAGGGTACTAAGAATGATAAAAACACAATTAAACTCAACGTAATGAACACACAATAGCCTTGTATTTCCCCCAAATTCTCTCAGAATCAAAATAAGTCTCATCAGATCACAGACAAATATTACTACAAAAACCACTTGTTTATAAACAACCGTTCCTAGGGGATAAAACCCAGCCAAGGCCTTCACAAATTTTGTTTGTTATGTAAATGTAAAATCAAAATGTAACATAAATCGTTACAAGTGCCATTACTGATAAATTTGTTTAGAGCCGGATGCTGATTGGCGTAAACCCTTGAGAGTTGGGGAATCAGGTCTCACAGCAAAAAATTATGAATATTTCATATGAGCACTAGATAGTGTACAAACATTAATTTATCATCAACCCAGACCAGGGGCGACCCCAGGAATTTATATCGGGGGAGGGGGGGAAGACTACCATTAAATTATGGCAATTTTCAGTCATCCTAAAAAAACTATAAAACTGTTACATCATTATATCTATATAATAATGAGAATAATAATAACTATACTTTTCAGATCAGTGATCGAAGTGTTAAATGTTGTATTTGATAACTATATCTAGTTGTTAAAATTGTTTTATAAAAGCCCAACATTTTCGGGAATCTCCCCTGGGATCTCCCCTGACCCAGACTGTTGGCCCTCGCATTAAAGCTCAAATTTGGAATTGACGGAACTCTGCTGTTCGCTATCCTTATTTTTATTTAGTATTTTTCCAGCACCTTCCAACGGGTACTAAGAGTGTCTACGTATACTAAGGGTCATGTACTTCCTCCGGAAGGTGGTAAGGGTTTCAAAAAAAAAGTTTGCATTTTTCTCTTTTTATTCCCATTAAGTCGGACTGGTTTCGACCATCGTCCGGCATTGGCTAATCTCTCACAAAAAAAAACCCAACGACACGGTCACTGCAACTTCGCAGGATGAAAAAAGCCTTTTTTTATCACATTAAACGATCGTGTTGGAAGGCGTAACTAAAGAAAAAGACATGATCACTCCTGGCTTCACACGTGGGTGAAAAGAGACGCTCCCGCTAATCTGCTCCCCTGCCCCCCTCCCCTCCCGCCCACCTCGTTCCATTCCGCCCGATCCCGCTTCCACCCACACACACGGAACCAGAGCTCCGCGGGGCCTTATCGCTCCGTCATGGAAGACATGGGCACAAAAAATATATATATCAAGGGAGCACATCCGAGAGAATCCACGCACTTCCTCCTTCGGTTGCTGCAGAAACACACTCACACATCCTTCCCTTCACTTCCTCCACGTCCAGCGAGGAAAAAACACGACGAATGAAGAAACGAGCGAAAGAGAGTCGAGGCGGGATCATTGATCCTGTTTTTGCGCGCGCGGGTCGAGTTGCATGGACATTTTGGCGAGGAGGAGGACAAAAAAATAAAGACTGGGGGAGAGCGCAAGTTGGCCGGCGCGCAAGAGAGAGGCGGTCAGCGACGCCTAGTCCGGCCGGAAGGAAGCGGCCACCTCCTCCTCTTAAGCCGCGCCGCTCCCGGGTGTTTTGGTCATTTCCCAGCGGCGGCGGCGGCGTCCGCATGCGTCGCAGCCGCGCCTCCTTACGTCTCCCCTTGATGCAACCGCCTCTGAGTCTCCCTCCCCTTCCCCACTAGCTATCCCCCCCCCTGAGGAGAGGCCCAGGACGAGCTGAAGAGAACAACGGCGCGGACTGTGCGATGGCCTGCACGAGTGATGAGCGGCAACTAATGGAAATCTATCGTTTTAAACGCAGCAACACTTATCTTAAAGATGACGACTTCAAATCGTTATGTTCCGAATTTTCGCAAGTCTTATGTGTAGATTGTAAATGATTGATGCCATCGATAATCACAAAACTGCCGATTATGGAGGCAAATGGTGGGATTGTATGCATGATAGCACCGTTAGAATAGAAAACTATCGTTTTCAAACACCGAAAACCACCGCAGTGAAAATTATCGTTTTTAATTCTTTTTCCTTTACCTTATTAACGCATCGTTTAAATTTACTTTTAAAATTTATTTTCTTAAAAAAATTTACTTTTTCACGTTAGTCAAAACGTTTTCTCGTAAAAATGACAACTTCTAATCAATATGTTCCGCATTTTCGCAAGAGTCGTCTGTCTGGAATGTAAATGGTCAATGCCATCGATAATCAGAAACATGCCGATTATTGAGGCAAATGGTGGGATTAAATGAAGAATATCACCGTTTACAATGCATGCATTTACAAATCGACATACTTAAGCGCCAAAAATGGTCTATTGCCACATTAATGCTGCAAAAAATGCAAATTTCTCGTGAAAATATTTATCATTATTATTTAGGATGTAGTTGGTAATCTACACCTTGATGTAAGATGGGATGTATACAAAATAATTGTGGTCGATTACGCAAGGCAGCTGACATATGTTTTATTAATGGTATTAATGGTAGGACGATGAGAGAAGAATGATTTGAGGAATTGAAAAAGGTAAGGAGTCCTGATCTGAAGTTAGAAAAAGCATTCAGACTTCGGGCCCGAAGAGGACCACAGATTCACATACCTCACGATGAAAAGAATACTTTACTCACAGTACTCTCAAAATGACAACCGAGTCGGGATTGAAGCTCAATTGAAAAATCTGTCAAATCAGCCTATTCTACGCCAATTTGAACTCGGGCCCTCAGAATGGGAAACTAGTACCTTATCCATGAAATCAAGTCGATTCCAGGAACATTAAATTACTGTATTCTGCACTTTGATTAATTTCATCAAAGACAATCAGGGCTCCATGATATCTTCTTCATCTGCTCCACATAATACGATAGATATATTTTGAAGCACCACTCCTCATTCCATTCATAAAAGCCATTCTATCTCTTCCTCTCCCCTAAATACTTGGCACCTCCCTCTATCACGCGGTTTAGTCAGCTCTTCCCGCCTGTTCCGCCCACTTACTCCGACAACGAATTTCCATGGGTAGCCTCCTCTGCCATTCCTGGTACGTCGCATGTTACCTTACAACCCTCTCAGTATCTAATTCTACTTGTCTAACAAGATTACCAACTCCCTCCGCTCTCAATATTTAAATATATGTTTTTCCAACTACTCCATGAAATAGCTATGAAAGCGAAACGAAATATTCAACAACATCGATGTAATAATAAGCCCACTAAAATGTGCATACGTCACAACCATTGAGGTGTATAAAAGAGGGCACTACGTCATCAAACTGAAGCCTGACATCCTAAATAACAAGCATATTGTTCAACCTTGCTCTCTCCTTACTTCCCTATGGTTAACATGACGGAATGGACGAATTAGCTGATGTAAAGCAAGCATATCCACCATCTGTTTGAAATTTTTAGGCAAGCAACTCTTGAAACATGTATTGACTTCTTATTGCTATGGACTCTTCTCAATCTTACAATAGTTTTCATAGGGGAATATGGATGATTTTTAATGATATAAATAAACAAAATACATAAGTAGATTCCCCATTAAAGAGTTAAGTGCATGCTGATTTCTGGTATGTTATCGATGTAAAACATTGTTGAATTGCAAAATTATTGATTGCTTGAGCCCGTAAGCGCTATAGGAAAATAAGGGTCAACGAAGATAGCGGACTGGCTTCAGCTTCTAGCATTGGTCAGAATAACAAGTACCCTCTCCATATAACTCAACGATCACAACAATCGATCAGTGCCACTTGAAAAGCATAGGACACATCCTAGGTGACTCTCCCGATTGCCTCACCCGAGTAATTGCGTTTTTAAAAGAAATCAACGTGTTTAATAAATTATAAATTTTTTATATGTATATGCGTATTATACATCGTTATGCAAATTTTATCTCACACTAGGACTAAAGCGATTTAGCTTCAATTACACAAACCTGGTATTACCTATGGACGAGAGTGGTGTGAAATGACCGCAGTAGTCGACGCACCCTTAAACAATAATTCTACTACTACTACTTGAAAAGCATAGAGAAGCAGTAAAATAATAGCTAACGAAGTTTTCTCGGAGAAAGAATCTATGGCGTTACATAGCTGACAATTTAGGCTCATTTAATATTTTACAAATAAGTGTGAATGACATTGGTATTAGGGGTGAATGGCAGGTGAAAATTCTTATTTAAACCACCGAAATGGTTGTGCGATGCGAGAGTTGTTAGAAAAGTATTTGAATTTTTTAAAAATCTTCTTTCATAATCAAGAAAATCATCATTTTCAGTCAATAGTCCAATTGGTTTGGTTATTGGTTTGCAGCAGCTCCCAACTCCACTCTCTTCTTCACAAACCACATGATTCTTGCATAAACATACTTTGACGTCCTTCATGCCTTCGTCCTTAACCTGATACATTGCGGTCATGGTCTTCCACAGTAGGTAATTCATTCCAGATAATAGTATTTGGGCGTTGACTGTGCGCAGACTTGAGATGTAGCGAATGAGTCAATGTTTATAGTAACTTTTATTTATATAATGTTAGTTTGGAGCCGTAGGGTGGACGACTTTTGGAATTTCACATACAAAGTTGTGGGTGACCGAGATCTAGCAACACCTGATTTATGCATAGAGACTTAGAAGTCGAGCAAGAGTGAGAAGGCCAGAGCGTGGGAATCAGGCAACTTGAAATCAGGTTATTTAAAAGCGAAGAAGTAATGACAAGGGAAAAGATAACGAACCTTCATTTGAGAGCAAAGTACAAACGCGGGCTAGTCCCATGTATTTGTCCTTGCATCAGCGCTATTTAGTCACATTATGGGTAAAGTCAATTTGTTTCAGTTTCATCTTCTCAGAGTTTTCATTATACATCTCTCTCCGACGTCAAGAAAGCGTTGATCGAAAAACTGCTCACTTCAAAGCACAACACGATGCCACATACGACTATTCTATGGTCGTCTATTCTACGACCAACTATGTGAGGCCCCCGTTCAGATCGATTCAGAGACCGTTTGCCGGACGATTTCGCCCCGTTCCCGTTGGATGGAGGCGTTCCACGACCCGAGGACACGACTCCCGGGAAGTCTTCCGCCTCCTCCGCAAGACGAGGGACGCTCGCAGAGAGAGATCTCCGCCGAAGGATTTGCCCTTAAATTGGCAGATCCGATGTCGTCCTTTGACGGCCCCCGCGGAGCGATTGAGATCCGACCACGCCGCCGTCCCGGGACTAATCAACGACTTAATTTTACGTTATTATTCTCCGCTCGGTGAAATTAATCGGGTGCCAAATTGGTCGCCATTGATTACTGCGCGTTGCCCGATGACCGGGAGCAGATTCTATTGATAATTCATGGGAGCGAAAAGCACAAAAAATACTAATTACCCAGAATGAAAAAATAGTTGATCGCACCGCGGTTATTGCAAATTGGAGAGTCGAATGCCAGGTCTGAGTGAAAATATTTACGGCCCCACCCACCCCTCCGACTAATCATTGGTAACTTTATCCCTCCGTTAAGCGATGATTCTCTCATATCCTTATCAATCAGCAATTTTCGATCACAGCCTGTCATTCATCAACTGACTAATATACATTCACCCTTGAGACTTGGAAGTTGAAGTTTCTGTCAATTTTCTCCCCATTATTAAGCCTAGGTATAAAAATTTATTGAAATCCGGAATATGGTGTCAGTTACGCCAGTAATTACATGGCACTCTTTATTCCCCTCTCACTCATTTCTTTGTTTAACAATCTTCGTTGAGCACTTGTCCCAATCTTTACTCATTCTCATCGGTTTATCATTTATCTTCCCCATCATGATTGGATACTAATCTTCAGGGTTTGAATCATGAAGTGGTTACCCACCTATTTGCGATTATTCCCAGAAGCGGGTTTCATGGCAATGAACTCATAAAATCTCATCACCAGCTTACTGCTTTCATGGCGGTAAATATTCAGTTAGTTAACATATCCATAGCATTTAATTTAATCGTAATGAAAGAAATTTCAAGAAGAAACACACGAAACGTAAAATAACCCTGAGTGAAATTTCTAAAGCCATCGCAGGCGACCATGAGCAGTAGTGTGAATTTATTTCAAGAAGTAAGAATTTTGCTGACACTATATCATTTGTCAATAACAAATGGATGTTCTGTTATCTTTAGTACTAAACGCATAGTTGATTTAACCAATTAAGAAAAAATTTTGAATCATAAATCAGTAGCATAAAAGTTATATGAACTCATGCAGTTGCAGCAGATATGTGTATACCTGGCTGATTAGTGCAACCTACCTACAAAGTCTCAAACTTTTATTCGAAGTCATAAACTATATTTATGTAATTTTCCATCTTTCTATCCGAAGTGCAGCTGATAAAGCTTTCATTAAATAACTTTAAATAGTAATGCCTAGGACATAGCGTAGGGTATATTTTCAATCCACATTGATAATCTAGAGTTCACGGGGTCGAAACCAGCCTCCAGAATGGATACACTCGTTAAATGCCCCTAATGTTCGCAGGTTTTGATAACCTCGGCTGTGTATAACCACAAATTTAAAATTACCCACTCCAATTTATAAATGATCGACTCATAAATCACCGTGGAGCCGTTAGCTCCTGAGAACTGAAGTACAATCGACCTTTGAACGAGGACACGACTGGTGTCTTTCCTTCTTACGTTATAACAAGTATTTATAAATGCAAAATTAAGGGAATGAGTGAGTAAGTAATATACTCGCTCATCAGTAGCCTTGAGAATGGGTAACGAGTCGGAACCCGAAACGTCGGCTGCCTATGAAGATCTTACCCGGTGGCGAGCCCGAGAAATGTACACAAATGTTATTCGCCGGGAAAGTGGCAAATCATACATAAGTAATATACTAATTGACCATAATTAAAACAGAGCTCCACTCAGCACTCTACTCATAATCCCACCATGCACTTCATTCACTTCACTATTAACTTATCCTTCACTTCACATTCACTTCACTATTAACTTTACACGGCAAATGTCCTAGCAACCCCTACTATACTCCAATGCTGCGGCACGCAGGGCCGTTTCTAGATTTACATGTAGAGTTTAATCTTCAACACGATTTTGAATGTGAGGAGAAGGGGAGGAATATTTATTTCGTTACGAAGTAGCAACCGTTTTCAACTCAAACAGAAGTTATGACACAAGTGTTCAAATGGAAATTACCGCGAGCGCAAGAAATCTATAACGCTGGATTAGCAAACGCGACGACGCTAAAAATTACGCAACGAGGGCGACAGAGGAACGTGGCTGGAGCGGAAGAGATCGTTAATGACAAAGAAATAACGCGGACGCAGCTGCTTCATTCCTGCGAACCGCCGCTTTCTCGTAGAGCTCTCGCTATAGATTCCTTTCGCTCTCTTGAAAAAAAAGTAATCGCACCGAGCGTGGGCGAGACATAAACCCATGAAGCATCCTCTTAAATTCCTCTGCTAAACTCCTGGAGTCGAGAAATTTTTATTCCCGCCGCTTTAGAGCCCAGGCGGATGGCATGCCGCTCTCACCCGCGCTCAAGGGCTTCTCACGAGAGGACGAGGCGACGACTCCGCAGCGAGCTTATGGTGTCCGGTCGCTGCGCCTCGGTAGTCGCCGCTGGATGCGATGACACGTCCGAGATAAAGGCAAGGTGGAGATGTGGGCATAATGACGAGGACGGTGGCAGGGGGACTCTTTGCCGTAGGTTTGATCGCGGCGGGCGGGAAAGAGACGAGGGGGCCAAGGATGCACGCCCACTCGTGGCGGAGCGGCATTCAGCCGGCTTCAAACGGGACGTACTTTCCCTGCGCTATTCCTTACTTTGTGAAAACATTCGTGTAGAGCGTAGCACTCCATGGATCGGAATAATGGACCATTGGAAAAGATGACCATAAAAGACTAGAAGCTGCTCACTCTCGGCTTACTGGCGTTGGTATTTAACTAACGTTCTCCTGAAAAATGTGTGATAATCTGCCATATCAATGGGGCATTAAATATTTGTTTTGAACATTTTCCTTCTCTTCTAATTCCGGAAGAATTTGCTGATATGGAAATCAATACGTACGGTAGAAACTGAAAGTAGAAGTCATTCTGAGAGGAGAGAAATTATAACAAGTGGATTCTATCACCTACCTCGGAAGTACCTCCACGTGAGACGGAAGGAGTACAACGGACATCTAGCGGATAGGCGTTCATAGGAAAAATAAAACTGCTGTACTCACAGGAGATAGGATTACAAACTTGAAAACAGTATGTGAAAATATTCGTGTGGGGCGTGGCACTCTATGGATCCGAAGCATGGACCATTGGAAAAGCTGACCAGAAAAAAAAACTAGAAGTCTTCGAAACCTGGTGCTGGAGGAGGATGCTGAAGATAAAATGGATGGACAAAGTTAGAAATGATGAAGTGTACAGAAGAGTAGAAGATAAAAGGACGACAAGGAACACCATAGAGAAAAGGAGAACCAGATGCATTGCACACACCATAAGATACAATGATTATGTGAAGAACATAATTGAAGGTAAAATAGAGGAAAAAGTCCCCAAAGGAAGACCCGGGAATAAGTTTATGGATGAAATATAGAGGAAAGTACATCGGAAGGGATACCAAGAGGAAAGGGAACTAGCATAAAATAAGGAATGGTAGCGGGCTGCAGTTAACCATTCTTAGGATTGACTGTTACTTTTTACGGGATTCATTCCGCGATGTATGTTTTTTTAAACAACAATATTTCGCTGGTCCTCCTGCCAGCTTCATCAGGTTAACTGAACTGCTTTATTTGTCTCGCTCGTCTTTATATATAAGTCTGGACTCCCATTGTTGCCGGAATATGAATTTGAAAAAATTCGTTTTAGACTGTTACTCAACTTGTAACCGTCTTCTCGGTTGACGTTCTCCGGTCTCTTCGCAATTTCTACAGCCTCCCTTATTAATCTTGGGTAATAGCGTATTTCCCTAGATATTAATCTTGTCTCCTCAAAGTTGAAATTATGAGTGGGGCCGCTGAGATGGTGTTCGGCTATTGCAGAAATGCGGTAATTATTATTTTTAATTGCCCGTTGATGTTCTTGGAGGCGTATTTTTAGGGCTCTGCATGTCTGGCCTACATATGATTGTCCACAGCTACGCTATTACCCAAGATTAATAAGGGAGGCTGTAGAAATTGCGAAGAGACCGGAGAACGTCAACCGAGAAGACGGTTACAAGTTGAGTAACAGTCTAAAACGAATTTTTTCAAATTCATATTCCGGCAACAATGGGAGTCCAGACTTATATATAAAGACGAGCGAGACAAATAAAGCAGTTCAGTTAACCTGATGAAGCTGGCAGGAGGACCAGCGAAATATTGTTGTTTAAAAAAACATACATCGCGGAATGAATCCCGTAAAAAGTAACAGTCAACACTGCATCCGCGGAAGCCTACGAGCATTCTTAGGATTGAACAGCCAATGATTCCTTGCTTTCAGCCTGGAGTTGGGTCAACTTTGACCGCGCGGCAGATCACTCGGCGTGAACTATGTCATACTATGTATTCCATTAAGCCCGTTTACACCATCAAATTCTGCATCAAATCCCATTCAAGAATCATTGATCAAGGTTTCTCGAATGGACATTACGTCATGGAAAAGTCATGACAGCAGGTATAATGTTTAAATTCCTCTTGTCTAGAACGGTTTAAAAAACCCTCGAGTCTCGAATTGGTTTATAAACTCTCAGCCAATAGCGAGCGACCTTAAGTATTCGTTGGTATCCGCCTGTTTCTCAATAGGAACGAGGGAACACAAGTCTTAAGATTGAATCCGGGAGAAGACGAGAGGAAATTTTATCTGAATTGCATGTCGCTGTTCTTTTCTTTCTTTCGTGGTTTAAATCCGGCCTCAGCGCATCAAAGCTCGTCTTTGATGCCTTTGTCTGTGTGAATGTCCCATCATTTATTCTAGATAAAGCATTCTTGAATTATTGCTCTTTTGAATCGCCTTTGACACGGTTTGGCGTTCAATGTTTAATGCTCAACGTTTCTCGTCCGAGGAAAATTGAGTGGTGTGAAACGGGCTTCAGATATAGCTCTCGCAATAGTTCTTGTCTCTGGGAAGAGGACGATTTCTGGACATGGGCTGCTGAACTTTCGCAGTCCTGCGAAATGGGGAGGAAGATTGTTCGGTGTGAAGGCTTTAAAATTGCTGCTATCACAAGCGCTTGGAAAATTGGGATAGCTAGAAACTATTTCCCGTCCCGTTTCGACTCTTTTACAATGAGACCTCAAGATTGGGTCGCTATTACAGTTACAGCGAAGGATGATTGTAAACACTTGCCCCATAGCCTTGCCTTCTAGCTTATTTCGTGAAGTAGTTTGGTTCCTCTTCCGCATTCTCTCTCACTGCCTCCCTCTCTTCCCCTCTGCCCTTTCCCTCCGTCTACTTCAGCCTCCCCTCCTTGCCGCGCAGGTCTACGCCAGGAACTTTTGCGGGAGCTACACCTTCCCTTCTTTTGAGGGAACAGCCACTCTATTGCGAGTACCATTAATACCATAAAAACCTACAAATAAGACTTTTCCGGAAATACCTCATTGATCCCCAATGAAGTGGCGATAAATAGGTCGGCAAGTTTGTTATTGAGAAAAGAGAAAGTGTATGGATAGGAGCCATTGGACCCATAATGAAAAGCATACGGACAAATCGACGCCTGAGGCAGTCAAGTTTATCTATTAGAGGCACTTGGAGGTGCGAATTTGGAGAAGAATGGACAGGACGAGCTGAGTAGCAAGAATGTCGGAAGGAGATGTGTTGGGTTTGATTTGAGACTAAAGGTAATTAATCAGTGGTGGAGATTCGTAGTGAATAGAAAATGGATGGCGGTGGACGCGTTAATAGGTATGGGCGTGTTGAAGAAAGTAATTGAGAACAGAACGCTTGACAGCGCGGAAGAGGAAAGAATACGATGTGTACTTTGCACAACATCAGGAGAGGCATAGGAGAAGCTTAAGAGAAACCTGATGCTATGAAGAAATTTTGAGGTAAGTGAAAAGATGTCCCAGTAATTGGAAATTTAGACTAAGTCCTGTACAGGAACTGCCAATTGGGGGTATCGGGTTAGCGTGGTGGCTAGAACACTGGCTAACCATACGGGCGGCCAGGGTTCAAATCCCTGGAGAGGAGGATGTTTTTCAGAGGAAACCCGATCCCTACTTGATCGTCTTGTGGAGGGCACTTCAAGTACAGTGCTCCGTCTGTCGAGTGAGACGTTCAACCATGGTCCCCGTGGCGCCTTTCGTTCAGAGCAGACTAATGCCGACCCGGGGTTTCTATCCACCCTTCCTCCCTTTCCTGTTCCCTGTGGCGCAAATTACCTTAGCCGTCGGTCGCCTCCCCAAAATCCAATCCAACTACCAATTAGTTGGTGGAATAATCAAGTGAATTAGCCTCTGTACTTAAACTTTTGTCCAGCAAGAGGAATTTTCATAATATTTCACCATACTGTTGGGGTATTTGCCGTCAAACTCGCATGTGTCTGTTGAAGAGTTTATCGCAGTCAGTGATTTAACTGCTTGGTTCCATTTACAGACTGGAAATCTCAAATCAACTGGCAAGAACTGGGACTCCTGACTGGATCACAATTCACCTCACTCAATCGAGAGAAATTTGAAGAAAAATCGCACCGGTCCTATTAAGGAAAAACACAATTTCCCAACGATGAATGAGACGGCAAACCTCAAGGTAACGCGCTGCACGCCACGCAAAGGAAAACGTCTCCCGGGAAGAAGCGATACGCCCTCTCGAAGCGGAACGCCATTAGGGAAAATAAACACCCCGTCAGGGCCCACGCAAATCCTCCTTGGGTCCTTTTCAGCCCGCCCCGCTCGGATAACCAGGAGGACTTACACCCACGCGACGACCGCGGTGGCCGACGGGTAAAAGCGAGTGGGCTTGGGGTAGCGAGAGGATGGCATGAGTTGCCTTGGATACCCACCTCGTTAAAAAAAAATACTTCTCGGCTGTTCCAAAGAAATCGGGTGTGGAAAACCCGAAAGGACTAGTCGATAAAAATTCGTGAGCTGAGGAAGGAGACTTGGGCGCTCTTGTGAAGCAGCTGCGGTTGCGCCCTCCCCCCCGGTCCCTCCCCGTCGGCCCCACGCTTATGGTCGCGGGACACGCGCTGCCTGTGTAAACTTGCGTGGGCTTTGTGAATAGGTATTCCGGTGCGGTGTGGTAGTGGGGCACTTTATTAAGGGAGTAGATCTCAGCGGGGCTCGGCGGGCGATGAAAGGCTGCCCTGGGAGGTAGGCTCATGGGAGGCGGGAGTTGATTTGGATTCCGCTCTCGAAGGGACACGTGCTCGATACGCGATATGAGGATGATTTGGACATATAAGCATCACAGACAGAATAGTATTCGTCTGGTCCGTATGAAAATGTTTTTCGATTCATGGAATAAATGATAATCATCCATTAATTGTATTCACAAAAGGCATGTGAACGGAAGTTACCTCCAACTACACCAATACAATTTATCGACCAATTTTAGATTTGATTAAACCAAATTATTAATAAAATACAAAGGAAAGCAGCGTGTTTGGTTAAAAACTGTTTCGAGCGTACATATAGTGTCTCACAGCTTTTAGAGGGATTAAGGTGGGAGCACCTAGAGACTCGGAGGCTACACGCTAAGCTTAGTTTGCTTGACAAATTCCGAACTGGTGTGATTCAGAGCGACACAGAGAATATTATCATGACGCCTCACTACATCTATAAATTTGACAGAAGCGATAAAATAAGAGAGACACATGCCAACCAGATAGGTACAAAAACTCGTTCTTTCCGCGAGCAATAAGTGGCCACAATAAAAAGTGAGCTCCACTAAATACACTCCCATAATACACGTCACCATTACACCTCCCAAAACCTTTACCCGGTTATGTCCTAACACACCCTGCCACAGGCCTATGCGGCGGTTTGCAGGATATTATGTAGATGTATAAAGGGCCAAAAATTCCATATCGGAGGATTCTTTTGTCATTGCAATTACGTCCATAAGAATAAAAGAGAAAATAATTATTTTTTGTTTGCCGGACGAATCTGTTGGCCCTTATGTCCCTGGAATACCGATAGGCTGCTAAGCCTGTCATGCCCTGGATGGTGAAAAACTCGCCCATGCGAGACTCGAACCCGCGACCCTCATCAGAGCCAGTGAGGATTTTACCCCGCCGCCACCGGGACCGGCCAATATAAATCGTTCTTACTATGCGTAAAAAAAGAGTAGATATTTCATATTTTGATGGCATACAATTCTCAGCGCAATAAAGGCATCCAACTTTAAGTTGACAAAAATCACCTCCAACGAGTTATTTATAAACAATTTGATCCAAATGATCCGTTAATTAAATCTTCCAATAATTGCATCAGATAGAAAAAAACTTTACACCCTCAGGCGTCACTTCATTTGCATTGGAGCAAATGGAAATAATCAGAGAGTCAAGCAATCTTTGCAACGAGTTTCTTTTTCCGCACCCCTCCCCACTCCTTTCCGAAAAACATTCTCTTTTTACAAGCCCCTAATCCATGTTCCCTGCCTTTCCACCCAAAAATTAGTTTGTTCTCCAACCCCCTCTTTTTGGCGTTGGTTACCATCGTAACTATCAATAAATAACATGTAATAAAAAAATTGTACCTGAGGATGCAACAAGCGGCGAAGCACGTAGTGAATTAAAAAATATTAGTGGAAAAGTACAAGGATTGTTTTAATATGAATTCATGCATCAGGTAGGTTCATAATTTGAATACGTCCTACGGGGAGGACTTCTCCGTCTCGCTGCTGAGTATTCGCGATTCTAGAAGCGGAAGATTAACCGCTGCCGATGCCCGCAGTGAGGAAAGTGAGGCGCAAAGAATATTTTAAGCGGACCGCATACCAAACTTCCGCAGACGTCTACGCGCTCTTATTTTACGACTTTGCTTGGCCACTTCCAGGCAATATCGCTGCAAAGACCTCTGAGAAAAGTCTTAATATCAACATTGGTCACCAAAGGTTGAATTCGCCATGAAAAAATCGTACGACTTGACTGGGATTCGAACCCGGATCTCCTCCTGCTTATTGGGAGATGTCTTGGTGGTGTAACTGGCTGACACACCTGACCGGCACTTGGGAGATCCGGGTTCGAATCCCGGTAAAGTCAAATGATTTATTCATGGCGAATTTTGACCCTTGGTGTATATGCACTCTTGCGAGTGACTTCGTGCCACATCATTTGTAAATGCAATGATTGGAAATTTGCATTAGTGTTGTAACTTACCGCTTGCTCCTTCCTGCTTAATTGTTTCGACCGCAGGGAAAGCGTACATTTATCGAAAGGTGATCTACATGACGCGTACAATGTTATTTCTCAATAAGTGTTTGCATTTATTATAAATGGTATCCTTCATCCCCATTCATTCAGTGGTTGTTCAATCCTAAGATTAGTTCACTGCTGCCCTCCACCCTTCCCTATCTAATGCTGATTCCCTTACCTCTTGGTATCTCTTTCTAAGTACTTTCCTCTTTATTTGGTCCATGAACTAATTCCTGGGACTTCCTCTGGCGATATTTCCCTCTAATTTGCCTCAATTATGTTCTTCACAAATCCATTGCGTCTCAGTGTTTGTCCAATCCATTTTGTTCTTCTTTTCTGTATGGTGTTCCATATAGTCCTTCCTCCTCTACTCTTCTGTACGCTTCATCATTTCTCATTTTGTACGTCCATTCTATCTTTAGCATCCTCATCCAGCACCAGGTTTCGAAGGCTTCTAGGTTTTTTCTGGTCAGCTTTTCCAATAGTCCATGCTTCCGATCCATTGAGTGCTACGTTCCGCATGAACGTTTTCATATACAGTTTCCTGGTTTGCTGTCGAATCTTCTTTGAACACATCGGTTGTCCTGTTCCCATGAACGCCTTCTTACCTTGGGGTTTTCTCCGCTTAATGTCCGTTTTTTTCTCCATATAGGGCAATAATATAATTGAATATTGCGTATTATAACATAACACTGAGCATCTTCGTGTGCCAATGCAGCGCATTTTTCACTGTGTCATCAGTGTAGTTGTTTCTCGGGGCGGGAAATGGAAGCGAAGGCGCAGACCTCTCGTAGGTTGAGGAAATAGCCAGAACTAAAATTTTCGACCGAGAAAAGCAGCCCCCTTAAAGGAGAGCTAGAGTTTGAGGAGTGGGGGAGAGCGAAGGAGAAAACGGACGACCCGGACAGGAAATGAGATGGAATTATAGGGATGAGGTTAAAAGATGTGGAGGGTTTGCGGAGAAGAGAATGGAACGAGAGAGATAATTAGCAGAGGAAATATAAATAAGACGAGAGGGTGGATGGAGTGGAACTGAGCGAAGTGGTTATTCTCCCGACCTCGAAAGCGTCTGCGGTGTCATGCTGTGGCTCACTATAAATTCGTCCTTGTGCCATCGGAATCCAAAATCGTCGAGTGCAGAGTATGTTTCTCCAACGGACACCCCGATATAATTTCAGGGCTTAATAACAGACAATTGCAACATAATTTTCGAAAAAATTTAGGTCATAAGCAATGGTGGACTAATTGAATCGCCTTTGATGTAAGTAACTAATTTCAGCCCCAAGATAAATCTTTGTTGCACGGAATCAAGAGCGGAGCAATAATTGTTACAATATGATGCGCACTCACACGTAGTTAGCCTCGTGCTCCCTCGTAGTTTTTCGGCCGAATTTGTGATGCTAAAATTTCTTGGTTACGAACTGCAATCTAATAGCAGTAAGTGGTTAGCAACAAATTTAGATAAAATTTCTCCAATTACTGTACTTGCAAGCACGTGGAAAAGCACGACAGTATTACTTTCATTCGCTATTGTCTGAAGAGAGACCTGAACTTTTATGACCTGAACGTTAATGAAGTCTTATCGGTTCTTATCGGTCTTCAAGTATTGCTTATCACAATACTGCCGTAGACACTTCCTGAAGGTGATGTTATAAGTCAACGAAACGGATTTTTTCAATAAAAGTAACAAATTTAGGTAAAAAAATTTCTCCAATGTCCGTAATTGTTGGAACCACTCGTCAAAAGAAGGAAAAATAATATTTGTTGTGTTGGTTTAACGGAAAGGTCAGCGACCAACTACAACCTCTCAACCAGAGAACCCCCCTGCGGTGGTTTACGGTAATGTTAACTCATCGCCAGTGACCACTCACAGATACACATATTCAACCCAAAATGGGATACTTCACAGAGCTAGAGAGTTACTCCGTTAAGGGTGCTTAAATTAATGCTACCCGGTTTATGTTAAGAAAGAAATCACAGATAATGTGCTTGGGTTATAACCACAAACACACTATCTGTGAATGTTTATGGGAATTAAATTCCACACCAGGGACAAACACAGAGCAATCACACTCACACGCACTCAAAAATTACTCACTCACTCATTCAAATGGGCACAACTTCTGGGTGAATCAGACTTGAGATGAGCTTGGTCCAAGAAAGACTAGACAGGAAAAGACGAGGGCGTGCGTCGGATACGCGTATTTCGGCCGAAAGGTGGCCCTCTTCAGCGAAGTGAAGAGAAAATACACAAACAACACAAGGTTGAAAGTCTGTTGAGAGTTTGTGGTTGTTCACAGACGTTTCCATTAAACCAACACAGCAAATGTAATTTTTCTTTCTTACGACGAGTGATTCCAATAATTATGGCCATAGGAGAAATTTTTTACCTAAATTTGTTATATTACGAGGCCGTAGAGCTAGAGTTTCCCTGATTTTATTAGGTGGTTAGGTTGTAATGGTGTCATAGTTCCTTACTGCCAATTGTTAATAATAATAATAAATTTATTTACAAATAGTTTTACACGCTGTAATTTCCCTTTGGATGGGTTACAAAAAATTTGCAACAACAAGGAATATTTATACTTCTCTTTTTAGTCATAAATAATTCATAAATATAATAATCACAAATGAATTTATATATTTACCTTCAAACAAAAAATTACTTTTTTATATTATAATATAATAATAATTTAATTCCTTTTCAGGAATTACAGAGTGGTATTTCAATAGATAACCCCTAAGGAACAACCTGTGTTGGGGCTGCTGACAAATAAACCATGCAAAAAGCGATAGCAAAAAACAAAATGGTTTACATTTTTCGATAAAACGTTTACAATACAGTGAAGAAACTAATTCAAAATAGAAAAGAGACTCAGAGATATACAGAATTAAATAGTGGTTGCAAAAAGAGACACATAAATACAAGATCGGGTGAACTTACTTTAACAATGATATTACAATATTACTTAATTTATTACATTTAATTCGATTAATATTTCATGTAAATTACGAAACAAAATATCATGTTTCATGTATGTAAAGTTTTTTTAAATGAGTCACGTAGGTAATTGCGGTTTTAACAGCAATTAATTTAAAATACAGGAGTAGCTAGCATGTCTAGCAGGGTTTGCGGAGAAGAGAAATGAACGAGAGCGATAATTAGAATTATTCCATCCAGTAGAACTATTCCATCAGTTCAAAAATGTAACAAAAAATGAACTAAGGCACCTCCATCTACGAAGTCATTCGAAGCCAGTCGAAGTACCACGGCCAGTAGACATGTAATCATTTCATTTGCTGCGACAATCATAAAATTCTTGACGATGGCGTGCGTAAGAGATATCTTGTGAGGTACCTCACAAGGAGGCTGTGATATTCCGCCGTTCAAAGATAGATAAAAACAGGAAAAGCGATGTAATATTTCTTTCTTTCAAGCAAAGGCCTATCGAAGCCAGCTGCTTCCTACCGACAACTTAATTGATGAATTTCTTTAAATATGGTGTACAGAGTAGCGATTTTGATTTTGCAAAGGATAGAAAGCCGACTGAGCCTGCTAAATTGTCCCACAAGTTACAAACTAGTGATGTTCTGCGAGTTGTCACCGTCATTTACGATACTTACATCTGTATTAATTTCTTTTTCGATATTTACTGCTATCGAAAAATAAATTCCTAGATTATAATCAGCATATTTGAGAATATTATCAAAACAAATGCAGGAAGATTTGCAGTTTGAACTCATTTTTCTGAATTGTATGTCACCTCTTACGCTTACAAATTCTTATTTATTCAATTTCTAAAATATGAATTGACGTTTGTCATTACAATAACGGGTTTTAAAGAGCATGCAGGATATCAATGCAAGTTAGAGTATATTTTATATCAAAGATCGCTAAAGGGATTTCTAAATTCTAGAATAGAATTTAAAATCATCATGAAGGAAATGGTTGTAGGCTTTTCTTTGTGGAAGTTATCCATTATGGCCCAAATAAAAATGACTTTGTTAACTCCACTAGAGGTTTATTAGCACTACACGCGTTTGGACACTTCGTGTCATCTTCAGGCACTTCTATAAACAATCCCTTTCCCAATTACTACAAGCAATTTCTATTCCCAATTTCTATAAACAAATAAAATAAATAAAGGTTTTAAGCGTACCGTGTGACATATAATTCGGAAAATTGAGTTCAAACTGCAAGTCTCTCAGCATATTATTGATAATTTTCTCAAATATAATTCGTTGTCTCAGGCATGACTGCATGGAATTGACTTAACATAATGAAAAGTAAAGAAAACTTTGTAATTCCACATAAATATTTAATGTACGACCTAGGTGTCGACGTGGCACGTCATCACCAGATGATGACGTGCCACGTCGAAACCTAGGTCGTACATTAAATATTTATGTGGAATTACAAAGTTTTCTTTACTTTTCATTATGTTCTCAAATATGCTAATTAGAACCTCGGAAGTAATTTTTATCTAGCAGAAAATTTCGCAAAAGAAATTAATGCAGCTGTAAGTATCGAAAATGACTGTGACAACCTGCAGAAAATCACTAGTTTGTAACTTGTAAGACAAGATAGCGGGCCCAGTCAGTTTGTTATCCTTTATAAAACCCAAATCTTCAACTAAGCACATAAAATGAGAATTAATTCTATAGTCAGGCGTTATTCAGTGAAAAATACCTATCTGTGCAGACAGACAGTGAGCGGAGAGGTGTATTTTATGCTGAATGTTTTGAGTAACAATAAACGTATCAGAGACGGAGACCTAGCCGAGAGGAGGGCGGACGTGATGGGGAGATGGAGTGAGGGATAGGAGAAGCGGAGGACATTCTCATTTGCGCTAAGATGTCGCCACGCCTTGACGTGGGCTGTTATGTTGCTTCCGTCCTTCGCAAAGGACACGATTGAGCGAGACGATAAAAGCGGGGAGGAGACACCAACCAGCTAAACAAGGCGATCCAAATCCTTTTACACGTTTAAACTGCCTCCTCTCTTCCTCTCTCTCACGTCTTCCAGCCGATAGGATTAAGCCTGAGTCTATAGGAGAGGAGATTCCCAAAGGCTGAAGGATTTGGACGGGAATCGTCATCGAGAAACGCCTCAGTTTCCACTCCATTATTCTGCACTCAAAAGTGTTACATAAAACTTTCCTCGTGGTTAACTCCTTCGGCTTCCGAGATCGTCCGCCATTGATTCATAGCAATGGACCAACGTGGATGGTTCATATATTTCGTGGAGACTTTTATTGGATGGGGTTTCCTGATCGGAATAGTCATCCTAATCAATTCTACCGTCTGGAAGCGTAAGAGTGAAATACGGCCGTTCGGTATAGATTGTCGTAGGAAACAGAGAGGGGAATCTATTGAGACGACGAGCCTGGATACGAGACTGTGCCTCACGGAGAATAATAATCAGTATTCTTGTCACGGCACTTTAACGCCTTGTTATACAGAGCAATTCCAATGAGTTGCCAGATAAGCACCAAACCTGTGGAAAATATCGAATTATTATGGTTTTCTAATTAAGCGTCGTCGTGGTCTGAAAGCACATGGCAACAGTTTCTTGCAAGGAGCGTCGTGTGTACCAATCTAACTTTTGAGAGATTAACAGACATGCAATCCAACCAGAGAGCGAATAAGTAATAATCAGCCTTAAAATTCGATTATGGCTCTTGGACGATAATCCTCAAATACCATTCATTATTACCTCAACGGGTCCAGGAAATAAGTTATATCCACAAATAACGGCCTCTAATAACCTACAATCAGGATATTTACCGATAGATTCCACATACTTTCAAGATTGGAATTAACATGGTACCATCGATAAATAGTAGATAATCAGACAATCAAAGCACATTCCACCGAGTTACATTATTCACCTTTGATTTTATTAACCAACATTTAATTCAATGTAGAGACCGGTATAAAAAGTAATATTGTCTGTGAAAGGTGGATTATGTTTAATTTATGAGGATTGAAAATCTATTTTAAGCAAAGGATACAACTTTTCCGTATTGAATACCTAATGCAAGATAGTATATTTCGTCAGGCATGATTATTAAAGAAATATTTGCGTATCTATTCAGCCAGCCGTTTTGCAGTCACACCGAACTAACTACTGATTATTCTGAGCTTCAGAAATGGACATAACAGAATTTTCATCAATATCAAGGACTAAAGGTTTTTTCCAAAATCTTATTTGGGAGAAAAGAATTAAATCGTGCCAAATCATAGGTAAAAGACTGGACTTGATATTTTTGTTGGTAAATAAAACAAAAATACATTTGCAAAACAAATCTTGCCACAATAAGCCCCTGGACAATAACCTGAAGTTACTCAAGTAACCTCCGTTACATTAAATATATATTTTCAGAGACAGTAGCATGAAGCCATTTATTGTGAAATATCCTCACATTGTTCACATGGAGAGAATGGAGATGATAGTCAGCGAAATAACTTCGTGGAATAGAGACATTTTAATAGGGAAAATGCTTTGTATTATCGTTACTAAAAACTGCATTTCCGAAACCACCACCGATTGTGGTATTTCTAACAGGTTATATTAAAGTACCTACACAATTCTTATGGAGGACTGGTCTTGAGTAATGAATATAGTTTTAATTGTCTGTTCTCACCGTTTCTCTGCTTTATTGCTCCCTCATCGGGGCTTGAGATTATTTATTGATATGAGCTAACGAAGGAGATGCTCATGGTCAGAGCTGTCTGAATATAATGTACATAATTTTTCTTTACATTATACAACTTATTAACTTAGACTTAATTACATAATTAACCTATTATTTAAAACTTTAAACTTAATTTAAATATCCTCAAGCCCTGATGATGCAGAAACAAAGCGGCAAAACGTTTCCAAGAGACAGTTATACACATTTCCCAAGACCAATCCTCCAGAAGATTTGTGTAGATGCATAAAAAAGGTCAAAATAAATTCACGTCAAGTTATTCCTAAGTTTACACGAGAGGATGGCTACCAAGCGGCCAATTCGAGTTGGTTCCGGATTTATATTAATAATGTCCATACCCTCTCCATTTCCTTCGTTGGGGAGAGATTCTATTCATCGCCCACTAAAAGTTCACGCGCTAAGTGAAGAAACCATTATGCCTGGCTACCGATCCACTTCGCCCTCTCCAGCGCTGGCGTTACTATCGAGGCAACGATCGAAGACTAAATTCGCTCCCGCAGGAAATTCACAAATTTATCACGTAAAACGAAACCTCCAGAAGAAAAAAAACTTTTAATTTCGGAATTCGGCAATTAACTTCCAAACGACCATGAACTCACTAAGTTAGTGGCACACATCCTTTACCGTTTTCATTCTCTTCGAATGAATCTACCAGAATCCCTGTTTTCGTAACGTAATCCAGGGGAAACTTCCACGCCTCAGTTAGCCAGTTGGAGAAACGACAGGTATGTATTTTATAAATTTTTGGGACCCGTAACCCATGGCAACCATTCAATAAGTGTTGCAGAAAGATTCAATAAATTTATCGGTCTCATAACTTATGGCATTGAGTTATGAGTTCCATAAGTAGCCAAGATGGCGGATGCGCAGTGAACCGTTGGAAGACTTAATTACTTGATAAAATAATTGTTTTGAGAAAAACGACCATTTTGTTTGCTTTTAGTGACTAATTATTATGTGCATCAGTAAGTATTCATACGCTAAACTTTCATAAATTTTATTCGCTGGTGAAGGATAAGATCTAATATTCAAGGCCATAATAATAGTAGATGTGTTCCTGCGACCCAAATATTTTTATGAGATCCATAGCTATTTTATGGATTCCATAGCTTTTAAAGCCATAGCTAAATGTTCTTGCAATCTGCCATGAGACCTGACTCCCGAGTACCGAGAATCAGCGATGAACCGATATACATGCAGCGATTAGGATTTCCTCAAGAACGTCTTGCAGTAACACTCAAGAAATACACAAAAAATGGCGGATTCAATACATAACTTCCCATCTGACCGCATGTAAAAAGGAATTATTAATGGAATTATTCCCTGCGTGACTTTTGTAACATCCAACACTCCCAAAGGATGCGAGGTTAGTGCTGATACATTTATGGTCAAGGAATCGTATCTTTATCAAAGCCAACACTTGAATAAAGTTTTTGCTGACCTACCTCTACATCTACGTAATACCCTGCGAGCCACCACGAGGGTGTGTGGCAGGGGGTGAAGATCACCAAGCATGCACTACTGACATGCGACTAGGATATTTAAGGGAGACATGCTAGAGAACAGGGTCACATGCAGCTAGATGATTAGTATGTACATAATAAGAAAGGGATAATTGGTTGTTATTTCATGCGTCATGCAGTACAGACTACTCTAACTATATTTCACCTACATATCCCTTTGCTACGCTGCCTATTGTTCTCTCTTATGGTATGCGGGAAAAATGACATTTTAAATCTATCGGTACGACTATCTATCTCTCTAATCTTGTTAATCTGATCAAACCTAGCATAATACGCAGGGGTTCTTAATATATATCTAACGTCATCTGTGAACAAATCGGTTTCGAATTTACTTAAAAGGTTTAACCTAAACTTTAACCTGCGTTCTGAAAGTAATTCCCATACTAGTTCTTCTATTAAATTCGTAACACTTATACAATTATCATAACGGCCTTTAACATATCCAGCGGATCTCCATTGCACACGCTCTAATTCTTTTATCAAACCTTCCTCGTACGGATCCCATATACTAGCGGCATATTCGAAATGAGGCCTGACAAGTGTTAAATAGCTTCTTTCTCGTAGGTACTCTCTCATCGCATTTGCCTAGAACCCTTTTTACGAATCCTAATCTACGGTTTGCTACACTAGTTATTTCCCTGATGTGTTTCCCCCATGACATGTCTTCAGTGATGGTGACGCCTAAGTATTAAATACACATTACATTACACATTTTCTTTTCTTTGATGCAATTATTATTCCAGGGAAAGCCATTCGTTTTCCCAAAGTTCATTATCGCGCATTTCTTCAAATTTAATTCTAGCTGCCAGCTATCACACCAATCATCAATCGCATCTAAATCCTCAGCTAATGGTCATACACAGAGAAATTGACACCATAAGGAGTTCAAGGCCTTTTTCTTTATTCTACGAACACTGTTCCTGGGCGCAGCAACTGAGAGGTTAAAAACTGAAACTGAAAACGCGGTGATACACTTTCTAAAGAAATCACAGAATATCAATTATAAGAATCAAGCTAGTAATATACACGCAGTTAATTTTAAAAGACGGGGCTTTACCATTATCCCGGACTTCGTAGTCAAAGTACAATCGAAATATTTGCAGCCCTGCATTTAAGACGCTGGAATTACTCAGCAACTTCTGAGACAAATAATTAAAAGAGAGACGTTACTTAGCTCAAGGTTAACCTCATCTCGAGAGCAACACAACCGTTTTAGTGTCAGCATGGGAACAAGATATAATTAGTTATCTGAATAACCAAAGGAAATTGTTTTGTCAAAAACTGAAACGAGCGAATCGAAACGGTGACAAAACTTCTGGAGGGAAAAAAATGAGATCCGCTTGAGAAGGTTACGCGCAGAACTAAATTATAGCCCATTCTACAATGGACGTTAGCCGTAAGACTAAAGGCGTTAGTGTGCCGTAAGGTCCTGCCGTATGCCGTAGCGTGCAGCCGTAGGAAGATGGTCTAGTTACGGGAAGATGGTCTAGTTAATCTTTACGGGTTACGTCTTACAGGTAGGCAAAATGTCAGCCAATCAGAGAGCGCCATTACTACTGCCGGTGCTATTCACGGCCCTCTGCTTTGTAGAAACACTTTTGCAGTTAGAATTGAATATTGGATGTAGGTAGGCACTATTTTGACATTCATTTGTCTTCGATATCCATATCGATTATTTACGGTTTACTTCAGCATAGGATATTGACTGTCTTGGAAATATTGGCCTCGTAAGTGCTGCGACGTAAGGTGGTTCGAGCAAAATATCCATTCGCCTAGAAAGCAAAGAATTTGATCTCATTTTAAAGAATAATATCTCGCCCTTTCGAAGATACCAAAATATCAGTCCCTTGCCGAACTACTTGCCAAGATTTTTGAAGAAAATACCAGCCCTGGACAAGATAAGTGGTGCTTGTATGCTCTCCAGGGAGATCTTATTTTTTTAATGAGGGATTTCTAACACTTAGATCACGTCAAAATATTAAAAGTGGGTATTTTGTAGATTTTCTCATCTACTCTTTAAAAAAACCGTATAGTCACCACATTAATTTTTCGGAATCACAAAAAAAAATTCCGTTTAGGACTTGTGACGCGTGAAAAAACGAGTCAGGTTAAATGTAATGGATATTTTTATATATTTACAGAGAATCTCAGTCACATAAAAGTCTTTTATTACACCATTAATAATGCAATGCTTAACTCATACTTCCCACAGCTGCTAAAATTAACACGTATTATTCGAATTAGATCTCCATTGTGACTAGGGAACTAACTCGCTCAAACTACCTTAAGTTTTAGGCTAAGGTCGATAGTAGAATGAGTTTAAGCCGTACATGGGACTATGTAGATCCCAAGAGTTACAATGAAGCACGCATAATGCTGGTTGAGACGCAGATATCAATTTAGCTCCATTTTAGTCCCTTAGAAAAAGATGAAGTACAAAATAAGAGAACTGTCCAACATTTGACGTTGGAGAACTAATTATTCCCTAGCAGAGCGAACGAGGCGCAAATTATAGGAAACACATCTCTCTTTTCTTCCATTTTACCATGTCTTTATTAACTCGCTTTCTTGTCTGTCTGTTTGTTTGTTTGTTCGGTAACAATTTTCCCATTAATTTTTTATCGACTGCTTTTCCTTATTCCTCCCTTTTAAATGGCTTGAGTCCTAATACACCCCTTACACACTACCTTCCAGAGGCTCGCAGCTCAGAATGAAGATGCATATAGTAGATGAATTACGCGTCAGCTCGATGAGCGGAAACCGTGACTCCACGCACCCGTTCCCGGGCGTCTACGCATAACTAGTTTCCAGAAAGCCGCTTCCCCGTGAAGGACGTGTGAGTTAGAGAGGAGACGCGTCGAATGGAATGGGTTACTGGATAGGAAATCAAAACTGCGGAAAGGGGGCCGGGACGCTTGGAATGGAGCCGAGATGGAAGTGGCGAGAGGCAAGGAAACCGAGATGAGATGAAAGAAAGCCGACGACTCACCAAATCCCTCTGATACATCCTCTCTCTCTCTCTCCACCATCCCTCCCACCCCTTCGTCCCGCCCTTATCCGAAGCCATAACCGCCTCAACATTACGACGTCCGTCCAACCTCACATCGCCTCCAAGACGCCGCGTTGTCCCGAGCTGTAGTAGCGCCGCTCGGGAGAGCCGTTAAAGGTTTTTTCGTGAGAGATAGCGAGCGTTAATGACTCTGGTGATGACTGATATGCGGGACGGGGCAGGGCGGGGCGCCAAGGGAGACGGAGAGAGGAGTCGGGGAAGTGTGAGGGGATTGGCCGGAGCTGACCGCAGCGAAGACGGCTTCGGTGTGTCAGCGACAGTCCGTGATGAAGCCGAGCGGGAGATATGGATTGCTTATAGCAGCGATTGACTATCGCGTGACCTTGCACAGCATTCCTGATCTCCACAAGAATGTTCCAGTAAATTCAGATGCTATTATAGGAAGAGGCTGTGCGAAGGTGAAGTAATTAGAATAATTACGTCTAACCTAAGAGTAACAACTAACAGCCACGTAATTTCCCTAGTTTATTTCAAGTATTCTACCGGTTAAAGTAGGTTTTGTTGTAGGTTTTCTACACTATTAGAGTCCCATCTCGCTCAAGTATATCATTTTTCGGCTCAGCATACGATCTACCCTTCTTCTTCCTGTCTATGAAACCTATTCTCTTCCTTCCTCTTCCCCGCTTGCCCAACATCCTTCCCTCTATCACATTCTTTAACAACCCATCGCACCTTATCATATCCTCCAGCCACCTACTCTGCCGATCTCGAATTTTTCAGTGATAAAATAAATTCTACTATATTTTGTAATCTAAAGTTACTTCCAGTGAACATTTTAAGAGAATTATCAGTATTTCCACTCTTGCCTGAATTTTGTCTTCCCCTTAGGTGCATGTAGTGTACTCCTGTGTGTACTATTATTATCTAGTTGCAGTTGCTTGCGTGTTATTGTGCAAAAGGTCATGTTGTAAATGTATCCGTGATAATCACACAACTACTATACGAAATTATTCAGATGTATTCCCAATTCCAACGAAAAACGGGGAGACAGGGAAGATTCCTATCTCCAACTAAGCGCATCTTCTTGAAAAAGTATATCTTGCATAATTGCAATACTAGGAGTCCTATTAAAAGTCTTACGTTAATAGGATAAACACGATTTTATGGTAAATAGGTTTATATCTGAAATTATTAAACATATTTGTCACTCTCTATCATCATTTATATGGACCACTTCCAGTCTTTTGGCACTCAGCCCAATAAGGCTGCGCTTTGTGATTATCTCGGGTTCAGACTACGATGCAAGCCATATATTTTGCTGTTTTTAGGTTCCATACGCATTAATACGAATTTTTTGATGAGTGCCAATTAAAATTGCGGGACTATAACAGCGCGAGGCATCAATATATGTGGCATAAATGGTATATTTTAGTGGTTATCATGTGTTTCAACAGTAGAACAGTAGATTTTTCCACAAGAAATGAGTAAATGTAATCTCACCGAATGTACCAATGGTAAATTACATACACCAACGTACGCCCTTTGGTCTAATTTCTTTCAACTGCCGTAGCGAAACCAAAACAAGGGATTTAGATGAGATGTTACATTCGAGCAGGTGGTTGGAAAAGGTGTTCCTGCTTGTCTCTCCGAATCCGAGGAAAAAGAGTAATTCCTCGAGAGATCGATCGCTCAGAAATTAACACTTGAGGATTATTTGGAAAACGACTGCAGACAACTATCAGACTCTCTCGGTTATCAAGATCATTTTAACTTCCGTGCGTTGATATGATTCCGTCCTTTCACCAATGGTTACCCTTGTTCAGTCAATCATCAAGTCCTTACGGAACGAATTAGCGCAGTGAGAAGAGGATGAGTTCCAATTCAACCCGTAGCCACGGAAGGGTTACTTCTTTGGAATTTCAGCCGGAACGGAAGTGCAGTTTATTAGTTTAAGTATTATTATTAGATTAAGTCTGATGCGGTTGGATGGAAATATATCAGCATAATTCAAGCAGATGTTCGTTTAGGGAGTTATCTCGGATGACATCGAAGAGATATTTGAGCTTTCAAACGACCTTCGCGTCAGAGGATGCTTAAATTACGACTTTCATTTGTTGAAATACCAATACGATGAGTCATAACTTATTTTCGTCGAGCGTCATTAATTGGAAGTCATGCGTTGACTGAATTCCATGTTTCACTTGCACACTGAGAAAGTTTGAAATCAATGATGGAAAATATATGAAAACAAATTGTTGATTTCACTTCTTTCAACGTCATCTCTGAATGATACCACTTGAAAGACAAGGTTCCAGAAGAAGATACTAAGTGAGCAGTCGAATCTGGTTTGATGACCCTACGGAGGCATTAATGATGTGTTGAAACTGCCCTTTCTTCAATTTTTAATCTGAAAAGAGTGATTGTAACATCAATGAGACACGCATTTCGTGACAAAGGCACTAGCCCTGAAAAATGAATTGTATTTGTACCAAACATGGAAGTATATGCCTGCTCCACCTTGGGTTCATCATGAATTTGAGTTTGACTTTAAAAAAATATACCATAAAATGTTTTCACGATAAAAAACAATCAGAAATAGCACAACATGTACATCCTCGTTATTCAGGTCATCAGTTGTTTAACCAAAAAGGTAACCTAAATAAAATTCCATGTAATGCATCCATGATAAAATATAACACGACAATAGTAATATCCACACTTTAATGTACTACTTCAACACCGACCATGGTTTCGACATACTATGTCATTATCAGGGTGATGGGACAGACACTCTCACATGTATTTATACCAGAGCCACGGTAGGAGGAGGGGGTATATGGAAGTGGCGTGGGGGGGGAGGAGGGGGAAGGTGGGGGAAGTGGGAGGGGGAAAGAACAATTTGGGTGAACATATGGGGCCGATGACGTAAAACGGAGACAAAGTGGGGCGTGGGTGAAAGTCAGGGTTTTGTTATAGGGACGCTTAGCTTTAACAAAGGTGAGTCAGAACAAAATAAAGCATCGTTGCAAATTTCATCCGGGCTATTGACAATTTCAAATTTTTCATAAAATCCAATTTAAGCCCTTTGTCATTACAATGTAACATATCTATGTCAAAGTTGCTAAAATGATTACACCGGCATAAATGATTTGCAAAACAAGATTTTCCATCATTATGTATAAAACTTCTTCTATGTTCCTTCACTCTGTATTTAAAACTTCTACCAGACTGTCCAACATAACAAATACCACAGTCCTCACACTTTAATTTATACACTCCACTTTTGTCCATACGGTCATAATTGTCCTTAGAATTAAATAAAATCTTGTCAAGCGTCAAAGGGTTATAAAATGAGATTTTACTATTATTTTTGGGAACAATATTCTGTAGTTTATAAGATATATTACTAATAAAAGGTAATTTGACCCAGCGGGTAATTTTATTCGGGACCATACACAGGGATGTCAACAATTTGGTAGTTCTTTTGGAGCGATATATCGCATTTCCACCAAGTTAAACCTGAAACGATTTCATACGTCCATGACATGCTTTTGTCACAAGTCACTCCGATGACTTGAAGTTTATGTTTTTACCATGTAATGTGTCGACGTACTCCCTAACGCACTACTCGTACCGCTCCGTGGCAAGTTGCAGGAAGTGTTGGACACTGGTCATGTAAAAGGGAGGGAAAATAGAATTGGCGGAAATATAGGGCAAACGTGAACTATTTATAGTCAAACCTCCCAATAACGGACACATTTGGACCCGGATAAATCGTCCGCTACTGAGAGGTGTCCGTTATTCGGAGGGGCCCGATATTACGATACTATTCTCTGTGCAGTAACTACTGCGCTACATTAAAATATAAAGGCGTTAATATATTTCATTTATCTTTTATCTCTTAATACTGAAAACTTACACAATTTAACAAAAAATATAGAATGAAATCAGTATACATTTATATCCATAGAGCAGATTGTAGCCCATTACCATCTAAACAAAAGTCGATAACGTGGCCCCTGGAAAAGAGGAAATATATGCCTTTTAGAGTGTAAAATAGATTAACTACAGTAATAAAAATAATCCCGCAGCAAAAAGATGCATCATGGTTACCCACGAGGGGCAAGGGAACAGGCAGGAATACCAACTCGTCGACGGACAATAGATTGAACCCGAATTGCTAAGATAGGCTTTGGTCCAGAAATGTTCCTGAGTTCCTTCAAGATATGAGGTTCATTGCTCAGGAGAGGAGACATTTTTACAGAATAGCTCGTCGCGAGTGTCCGTTAATGGAGGTAATTGAAGGAAAAATGTTAATTTTCAGTTGTCCGCGTCAGTTATTGAGTGTGTCAACTATTTGGAGGTATTATTTCCATAAATTTCCATGATCTACTTCCGGGGATTGGAAAACTGTCCGTTTTTAGGAGGCGTTTGTTGAGAGAGGTTTGACTGTATTACAGAATCATCCTAGCCTCTTGCTCACTTTACGTATGCCACTAATGGTGGAAGGAGAGAAGAAATTTCTGCACCTATCAGTTCGGCACTGTGTGTCTCTTATTCTGTCGCTCCTATCACCTAGAAGTAATATATTGCGGGGTAAAAATAATCTCTTCTGTGTCATCCCTAAACTCCCATGATCTGAAAGTGTTGACTCTGATGGCTTCCTTATCCTTGGGTCTATTATGCGAGACGGTGACAGCTCCATCGGACGAGTGAAACGTGGAGACGGTGACCGTACCATGCCACGCTCTCGTCTCGTCCCGCTTCCCGTGAGAAGATTAAGCGAGTGGACGGCTCCGCTCTCAGACGTCATATCATTGTCAGATCATTTAGATAAGCCACAGTCATAACTGACATTCTAGTTATCCTCACAAGCTTCTATCCCTCAGACGATACCCTACATTTTAGAACTTATACGGAAAGTATGTCGGCTGAATGGCGTTCGGGAGTGTAACTGCGGCGTGAGAGTTTTAATTGTGGTTTAAAATCTTTTCCTTGGGCAAAATAGTCGCGGTAAGAATATAATTACCTTCTTGAAGCTAAAAATGAGTTATGGAATGCAGTTTGCTGAGGCTAGATTCAATTTCATATTTAGAATTTGTTCGTGGAAAATATGCAGACTGGACATTCGAAGTGCACGTATGCGTTCATTAAAATTACGGTCTATTGATAGTGCTTAAGGATATTTTTGTTATGATTAAAAAATTTGCTTCCTTTCATTTTATCACTGACACCTAATAGCAGAATACTACCAAGAAGACATTCATGGACCGAGCACGAATTTTCGCACCGAGGGCTTAAGGGAGCACTCTATTCGGAATATTCTTGGTCTAATTAAAACAGTAGCAAACTCGAAAAAGAGGATGGCACAAGGTAAATTTCACTGAGGGGAGATTAATGCTAATCAAAATCGTCATTGTAAATATGGTTATTATGGAAGGAAAGAAGATGTGTGGCGTGGGAATTTTCACTTGACAAACTAAAAGTGTAATTAAACAAGGAACAATCTAAATGCGAGCACTAGCAAAAAATTTGAATATGGGATAAGGTTCATTGAATTAACATTAGTTCACAGTTCATTAATTCATAAGGGTTTTTCGCTTTTCGCCCACTTCTCTTACTACTCAAACTGCACCACTCCCTCTAGTATATCTTCACTTTTTCCCCAACTCACTTAGCCGTCTCCAGTTTACTTTTTTCGAGCGTTGTCGCAGAAGACAATCTCATTCCCTCAGTTCACCTTTGATTACTTTCCGTTCTTTGTTGCTCCAAACCAGCTACCTTTGTCTATTCTTGGGAAAACGTCCTGTATAATGCGGAATTTTCAATCTAGAGTCGGGTTCACATGCAAGCGTTTCATGTGAAACTACGCGAAGTGTCTCGCGCGCAGCCAATCAGGTGCTTCGACTCGTCCGCCTGGATTCGCGCGAGCGAAGTTGAGTTTTGCTCAACTTTCTACCCTCGCGACGCGCTATTTCGCGTGAGACAAACGGCGGTGGAACGATTGGTGAAACAAATGGCATGTGGAGTCGTTTGTATTTACTTTGACGATTTACTGGGATATGTTAACATGCAATCGAGAAATGTTCATCTCTGTAAATCATTGCTACAGTGCTTGATACGTAACAGTTGTATTGCGGGCACATTAAGAACTTCATGGACAAACTTCATAAATGCATAAACATCCCAGACGACTGTGGGACAACGTACGAATCATCATCATCATCAGGTGTTCTGCCTGCTGGCAGGTCCCGTACACCACTGCTGTCTCCATCCGCTTCTGTCCCGAGCTTCCTTCTTTGCTTCATCATAGCTGATGTTCTTCACCTGATCCACCAATTTAATTCTTCTCCTTCCTCTCTTTTTCTTTCCTTCAATTGAACCCTCAAGTGCCACAGTTATTATACTTTTCCCTCTCATCACATGGCCCAACCAGTTTCCTTTCCTTCTCCTTATTTCCTTTAGGAGCGATCTTCCTTTGCTCAAAACCTCTTCATTTCTCATCTTATCTACCCATCTTACTTCTTCCATCCTTCTCCACACCCACATTTCATTTCTATTTCTTTCCCTCTTACCTAATTTCCACGCTTCACATCCATACATGAAAACGCTCCATGAATAACATTCACGACGTACGAATATTCATCATAATTTACGATTCTCGAGCCATCCACCGCCCAAAGCATGAAGTCGGGTCGGATTTGAGCTACTTAATAATAGTTAGAGCAAATTATACCTTCCAGGAATATTTACTAAGGAATCTGAACCAAAAACTCTTCGAGTCGGTGAAAGGCATTATCAGGCCATACTCTGAGTACCGTATTTACTATAATGTTTCGCTTCTAGGCAATGCACTTGGGTTTGGTCCGGTTGGTAGCGCACCCGCTTTCTGCATCCACGTTCGAAACTTCACCAGCCATCATTTTCTTCTCAAAGGTCAAATTTAAGTCGCTCTGAGGGGTTTAACTCGATGTAATTACCATCGCATTGGCTAAAAAGATAAATCCACACGAGAGTAGAGGTGATTCTTTTCGAGTGGTCACAGCATTTATGTACGACTATTTTGAAGGATCTCAGATTATCCCGGCGTATCTGCTGGATAAAGGTTTCTCGGGTCTTCCACCGGGTGAGCAGGTCCATGGGGCCCAACGTTTCGGAGAACGACATATACGATATAACATACGACTATTCTCATGCACGGTCGCGTAACATAGGAAAAGTAAGAGCTGATGGTAAAGTGGCTTCCCCTGAGGAAAGAGTAATAGTGTTCAGGGGGCATCTACTGTACATATATTAAATCCAACGAATGTTAGTTTATAATAATATGGCTGCAGAGATTTGCCATTTCGTATGAACAATTACACTAGAGGCTCGTATATACATCCAACATGCTTTGTTAGACTTCAAGTTCATTTCATAAATAATACCCGGAAGGTTGTTAAATCTATTCGGTTGGCAACAGGTGTCTTAGTGGCTCATTGAAACGGATTAGAGATTTTTAAATTTTGTCGCTTATCTAAAAAGCAATTGCACTTATTACAGAAAAACTTAGCGAACGCAAAAAAACTCCGTAATAATCACGCAACCAACATGCACATGTGGCGCTGAGAATTAAGTTGTGTTTAAAAAACAAAAGGAGCAATTATACTTATTGCAAAAAACTAAGTGAGCATAAAACCTCTCCATAATAATCATGCAATCAACAGTCATACGTGGTACTGGCCGTTAAGTAGTGCTTGATAAAACAAAAGGACATAAGCTGTAATATGAAAGTAGAGAAATAGTTTTTATTCGACTGATAATTACCATTTGACACTAATCTTTTTTACGGTGATACGATAATATTTATTTTTATTCATGCGCCAAAGCTGCCGTTTCAGTGTGGGCAGAAAAACTATTAACGTTTCAATCTTCAGGGACCGCCGCCTAGAGTTTTTTTACAGCATGACGAAACTTCGGTAAACCCTGAGAAGTGGAACGATAAAGAGGTGGTGGGGAAGGGTCATGAGGATAAAAGGGGTGTTCTTCCTTAAAGCGTTTCGTGTCAATTTAGCGGAGGATGACAGGGTAAGAGGATACGGCGGTTTTGCCTGACGTAAATTGTCAGCTATTGCATACGGGATTAACCCCTGGCGAGAGATCCCGGGACCTATTCACCCCTGCCCAAGATCCCTCCACACTCCCCGCCCCCCCCCGCTCCCTTTCTTGTCACCCCCTGCGCCCTTAAATTACACAGCGCGGGGGTTTACATCCCCCCCATTGAAAAGCCTCCTCCGTATTTTACCCCCCGCCTAACCATACCATCCACTTTGCACCGAGACGAGATCCGACTATCGCTTATCCCTGAATAGAATTTACATCTAATTTCCTTCCCTAAAGGGAACATCTGGAGATGCAGCGCCTCTCGCCCAAGGACTGCTTCCATGGCGGAAGGACAATAAGGGAAAATTTGCACTGCGCCTCTGACGGATCGGAGTACTCGTGGATGAGGCTGCGAAAACTAAACGGCTAAATGATAGAATGGGGCTTTACGCTTAGTCCTCTGAGTGAGAGACGCAGATCTATGGTGTGATCAGATGATAATTCGACTAACAGCGAAACAAATTATCCATTTTTGTAAAGATGTCCAAGGGAAAATATTCTCAAGTTCCGGGAATCAAACGATAGTTCTGTAATTTTCCGCGCCAATGAGTCAGATGCTTACTTTGTCGGGAATTGACACATGGTAGGCAATTTCTTATTTCATCGCCGCAATTTCGGTAGAGGTTAACATATGTAATACTTCAAGTCAAGTGTTATGGAATATGGTCTATTCTCATAGGCAGTGGCATCTTTGAAGCCTTCTTGTTCATGACAACGGACTTCTTCATCTACATCTATATACTACCCTGCAGGCCGCCGCATGGGCTTGTGGCGGGGGGTGTTAGGACACCAGCCGTGTGAAGATGTAAGGGATAAGGTTTTGGGATGAGAGAAATGGTGACGTGTATTACGGGAGTGTATTTAGTGGAGCTTTATTGTGATCACTTATTGTGCGCGGAAAGAACGAGTTCTTGTATGTACCTATCTGTTGGACAATGAATCTCTCTTACTTTATCGCTTTTGTCAGACCTAGAGATGTAGTGTGGCGTCATAATAATATTCTCTGTGTCGCTCTGAAACACACCAGTTCTGAATCTCCCAAGCAATCTAACACAAGGGTGCAGCCTCCGAGCATCTAGGGGCTCCCAGCCTTAATCTCTTCTAAAAGTTTTGAAACACTATATGTTCGCTCGTAATAGTTTTAACGTATCATGCAGCTTTTCTTTGTATTTTATTAATTTTTTTATAGTTTCTTACGACGAGCCGTAAGAAAAAAAGCATCCAGTTTCTTCAAATCCAAATAAAGTTATCAGCATTAGGAAGCCTGTTTGGGGATTGATATGTGAATTGGCCCGTGGATTTAGTGGTAAAGGCCGTTCTCACGGCAATCTAAATTCACTTCATCGCTACGATCAGTGCAGAGGTTAGGTATTCCATTCATAAATTTGGCGCGACACCAATTTTCGCCGTGGACTTATCAAAAAGTAAAGACTTCGTTACAAGTATTGCATGAGTGAGTAGGACTTCAGGAGATTTATACATGAACTTTGGCCTATGTGCTCGTAGTTTTAAGCGACGTCTGTTTCAGGGTTAGTGTATTATTTTTACATCAGAATGAGTGTGGCCTCTTAGAGGATCTGTGATGTGTCACTGAAGAAAGATTTTAATGGAAATAAATCCTTGATGCGGGTATCTATAGAAAGGGAAGGAAGAAAACACAGCCACATAATAAAACAAAGGACCTTGAAAAAACATGTTATCGTTGTTGTGTGTTCGTAAAGTTGAAATTCTGCAATAGGAGGTAGTATCCAAATTTGTTAAATCTGGAAAACAAAAAAAAGCCGAAGCATAGAAATAGGAGACGTTCAAATTAACTATAAATGAAAGTCAAAGGCATCAATGTGAAATTAAACGCTTAGAATGTAAATCTAGAATCGAGAGCGATACAGCCCAGCGTCAAATGAATTCACCTGTAAGACTCGCTTTATTTTATTGTAATGTTACAATAGTTTTTCTCCCTCCATTTCTTTTATGTATCGTAACTTAAATAAAACTTTGTATACTCCACTATAGGTTTAATAACACGACCCGGGTTTCGACACTTCGTGTCATCTATATTTAGTAAACACCTCCTTTTACAACATCCCACATTCAACTCACTCGACACTGTATTACACTTCCTTTTCCTTCTACAAATAATCACTACTCCACACTTTTTACCTCATCGCCTGACAGTGTCCCTCACGCACACTCTTCCTTCAACAAACTCTCCGTTCCCATGGCATTGTTTATATTGCAAGGGCCGCCAACCCAAGAGTGATGGATAATATACCTATTACAAACCCGACAGCCTATTTTAAAGAATAATGAATGGATTAATGATTCGGAAGATTAAATGAATGAGATCCATAATGGAATAAATACAAAAAAAATCACCGGAGGCGAATAGATGTGGACATTTTCTGAAAGATTGAAGCGATTAGCTGGAAGGAAAATGGAGTAGAGGATTGCAGAAAAAGAATCTTCGGAATGGTGAATGAAACTAATGATGAATAAATGAATTACTAAGCAACAAATACATTATGATATTTGTTTCAATTGGTAAAATATCCTATTATTAAAAAATACAAAATCAAGGTAGTCCGAGCGAGATAGTTCCCCAATCATAATAGAGACCATATCCGAATTATACATTTTAATATCACCAGCTGTAGGACACATTAATTGAACATTGCATTATTAATGGTGCAATAATATAGCTTTATATAACAGAAATTGTGAGTAATTAAATGAAAATATCTAAATAAGTCTTTAAATTGACTCATTTTTTTTCGCGCGGTGCGTTTGAGACTCCTTCAAAACGGAAGGAATTTTGGTATCCCGATGAATTTACTGCGGTGACAATATTTAAATATGTTTGTTTGTTTGACAATGTTTAAAAAAAGATGAGAAAACATACAAACTAGACGTTGTTAGTTGATTTACGACACATAAGTGTCAGAAATTCCTCATTTTGTAAATAATGTCTCTCTGGAGTGCATACACGTACCATTTCCCATGTAAAATTTCCCTTGTCGGCCCCGGTGGCGGCGGGGTAAAGTCCTCGCCTGCTAACCCGAGGGTCGTGGATTCGAGTCCCGACTGGGTAGAATAATATCTGCCCAGGTTTCTGCGTCTCGTCCGTTGTTACTGTTATTCACCCGACTTGTAAAATTGCCTAATGTGCTGTATTCGGGGCAGTGAAAATAAATAAATTAAAATTAAATAAATAAAAGGGCTGGTATTTTTTGAAAAATATCTCCAAAAGTAATGTGGTAAGGGATTGAAGTTTTGGCATCATTGGAAGGGTGAGATATTTTTCTTTAAAATGAGACAAAATTCATTGATTTCTAGGTAAAATGATATTTCGCTCAAACAACCTTAAGCCAAACATTCAACAATTAACAAATAAAATACATGCGGGGACACAACCGTTACAAACATATCGATTTAATCTGAAATTTAATTATTTATGACTATATCTCTCTCCATACAATTTATTTTTCCGAATGGTTTTCGCATTATTTTATACTGACCGCTAAATGAGGCCTTAATGTTAACAATTATGTAACCTCTCGCATGAAACTCAGTCCAGCTATCGACCATTTTGGTCTCGTTAGGCAGAAAGTAAGATCCCATCTTCTGGATGACACTTGTGTCAACGAACCCTCATCAAAATTCAAATTATATATGACTTACTTCGAGCAGACATTAACCCTTCACTGAACATTGTGCTAAAAGCAACCAAACGGAAATGAACGAATGAATGGGCGGGGGGGGGAAGGGGTAGGGGAGGTGATAATTATCGATACGAACACACATAAATTTTGGAACACCTGTAGAATGCTCGATTAAAATAAAACCGTCACGCTGGGCATGAAAACGTCTCGCGTTTAATTGAGAAGACGTTGACAGCACCGCAGGACATCCGTGAGGGACTGCGGGTGAAAGGAGAAAGAAAAAAAATATGGTCGAGGGGGGATCTTTGATGTGCCTCTCGAGAGGAATTCAAATGCGAATGGGGAAAAGAAATGAGCAAAGGACGGGAGTGGTGGCGCTGGCGAAAAGCACTGGGCATGGCCGTGCTTGTAATGGACACGGGAGGGAATTCCATTGTAGGAGCGTGATGGAGGTGACGAGGAGGGATTAAATCGGTCGCTTCCGGTTCAAACACTGCCACTCCTCGACCACCGTGCGTCAACGCAATTAATAAATAATGGTCCCGCACGCCATTGTCTGAGTGAGCGATGAGTTGAGACGGCAGGAACGCTGTGCACACCGAGGACGCGGCCTCCGCGCAGTGTCCGCGAACACCTCCCCCAACGCAGCGGAGGTGTTTGTCTGCGAGTTGCGGGCGTGTGAAACGCCACTATATTGTTGTGAGCCTGCGGTGTGCCCCATCTTGATGGATCAACGACGGTAGAACTAACTGCTTCTCGCTGCATGACTCCGGGCTGGGCAATGCTCGTTACACGAGGAAATAAGTACGTGCGAGGAACGGGAAGGGGCGGAAGATCGGGCACGTGAGATCCCGGCTGGAATACTAAACTGCAACACCTTTGCTTTGGCTGCTTTGGCTGAAACCCGTCCGGTGTAACAGGAAGCGGGAGGATATAAAATTGCGAGGTGCCTCGTCGTTGGCTTAATACCTCCTCCGGCGTCATATCTCGAATGCACTCTGCTCGGCCTGTTCCCCTGCGTTTTTCTCCTTGTCTCTCCAATTTACCCTTTCACACCCGGCCATAATACTCGGTTTTACTCCCGGCTGTTTCACACAAGCCGCTCGCAACTCGGCACTTCATGATTGAGGAAATGAACAATTAACTCCCAGTCTCAAGACGCGCTAATATGCGTCTTGCAAGCTGCTCCCCCCAGCGAAACCGTTTTCTGTCAGGTATAGAAGTTAAGGAGTGCGCCAGTCAGGTTTAAGAAATGCACGATCACCAATCCTTTAGCCGGAGTGAATGAACCTCGGATTGCACCTCACCCAGTTACCTACGCCGCGAAATTCTGTAAATGAGTAATAAACTCATTTAAGTAAGGTCACCCCCCCCCATTGTGAAAAATTACACCTATTCATACAGAGCTCTTTCTCCCATTCTCCAGCTATGAAATCCTTAGAGAGGCTCATTCTGTTGTAGTCACCAGATATATGCACATCTAGTTCCTGAAAGAGCATTTTTTCTAGACATGGCAAGTATTTTTCTGTAATCTGGTGGAATCAGCTTCAATGGACTCAGAAACTCATCAACCTATCTAAAAATAAAGACCCTTCACAATTTTTAAAGCATTCTACCGGTAAAGGTAGGTTTTGCTGAATGTGAGAGAATCAACTCCCGGTTTTCTACACTTTCAGGGGCCTTTCTCCCTCTAGTATATCCTTTTTCGCCTCAGAATACGATCTACCCTTCTTCATCCTGTCCATGAAACCTATTATCTTTCTTCCTCTTCCCCGCTTGCCGAATATCCTTCCCTCTATCACATTCTTGTGCAATATCTCGCCCCTTAGGTATTATATTCTTAAGCTACCTACTCTGCCTATCTCGTATTTAATTCAAAAGTTTCCTTTCCTCCCCACCATCTCAAACACTTCCTCGTTTGTCTTTCTTTCCGTCCACCGCCTCAATCCTTAAAAATTGACCCCCAAAAATTTTAATTAGAAAATGAGATTTCCTCCATTGTTATTAAACAGAGACAAAAATATGCCTACTTTTTAACGATATTATCACGAACCGAACACTCTCATAGGAAAATAGGATAGGTGGCAAGCAGTACTACATAAGTCAAAAATTGACAACTTGTATTCCCATCAAAATTCAACGTAAACATACAACGATTGGTCTCCTAAAAAGGACAGGAGAAGATATTTAACTAATATTAGAATCAAGGAAACGAATATAATTTTTAAGCAAATTATTAACCTCAGGCATTATCAAACAATCCGTTGAAATTTTGTTATAAATATCAATCAGGAATTTAATGCAACGAGTAAGGATATCATATGTTAAAATATGTATTCCAGGAATCAATGTATTGAATAATAAGGCACGTTTAAAACAAACACAGCTATTATTTGCCAATTCGATGAAGGAGAAAGGAAATCTTTTCTATTTCCAAAAATAAAAATATACGGCGTTCCTTCAACTACTGGGTTACATTTACTGAGCTGGGAAATAAAAAGGCGATGAAGAACAAATTTGGACAGAACGCTAAATATAAAAACTCCAAAGGATGAATTGATGGACGGGATCTGATCATCTGAGGGGAACACAATCAAGGATGAGGAACGGGCTAGAGAAGAGGGCGTGGTGAGAAGAAATGCGGAGAGCAAGGGGAAGCGGTGACGAAGAAGAGAGCCGGGGAGAAGAAAAAAACGTGTGGGGGCTACCGGAGGACGGACGAGGGAGGGGGGGAAGGAGGAAGGGGCGAAATGGGTGCGGCTGCCGCACCCGAGGAACGAAAATCCTGCACCACGCAACCCTCCTCGCGCCTCCCATCTCCCCTCTCGGCCACCTCCCTTCGACCGCGCCCGCCCACACCCTTCACCCCCACGCAGCCCCGGCACCCCGCACCCTGCCGCACCACCCAAGCGGCCCCATTCTCCACTTGAGGGAACCTAATTGGGTGGAGTTTGGAAGTGACAGCGGGCCACCACGGGCCATTTAGCTCCAGGGACCGAGAAGGAGCTCTGGGCTGCCGCTGCTGGTCCATCAAGCCTCGACTTCTCCCCCCCCTTCTCTTCCCCCAACCTTCGAATCCACGCACCCTCCCTTTCTCCGTGTTCTTTCTAGAGCCCTGATCCCTCCCTTACTCTTTCTCTCCTCCGCTATTCCTTTTCCTCCCCACAGCGGTCCCTACACGATTCCTAATAGTGTCCCGAAACCAGCCCTTCCTTTCTTCCTTTCGCTCGTTTGAACTTCTTCATGTATCCTCTATCACCCATTTTTCTTCTTCACTTTTCTTTCTTCCTCTTCATTATTTTGCACCAACCTCACGCCTTATTATAAAAGGATCTCTGTTGAAGTTTTAATTTTTCGAGTAGCATCACGTTCCTCTGACGGTAGAAGCAGTGTTGCATTTTATTTACTTTCCACTGCATTCTACATCTAATTACTATCCCTGAGAGATTAAAGTGTGTGTATACTTCAGCCGAATACGTTCTTTTAGTTCTGGCTTTTCTACATCTATACCTACACACTACCCTCCACATGGGCGTAAGGCGGGGGGGTTAGGACATCAGCCGAGTAAAAGTGCAGAAGATAAGTTTTTGGGAGGTAAATGGGTGAAGTGTATTATGGGAGCATTTTGAGTGGAGCGCAAGTATTATTATGATCGCTTATTGTGCGAGGAAAGAACGAATTTTTGTACCCATCCGTTCGGCAATGTGTCTCTCCTACTTTATCGCGCATGTCGGATCTACAGATGTAATGCACCGTCAGTATTCTCTATATCGCTTTGAAACATAACTGTTCTGAATTTCTCAAGCAAAATAAGCCTAGAGTGTAGCCTCCGAGTCTCTAGAGGCGCCCAACCTAATCCCTCTAAAACCTAAGGGACACAATATGTTTGCTCGTAGCAGTTTTAACGAAGCGCGCAGCCTTACTTTGTATTTTGTTTATTTTTTGGGTTTCGTATTTCTGTCCAAGGTCCCAAATTCGCGGCATATTCGAGGTGTGGCCTAACCAGAGCGATGTAACACGTTTCTTCCACTTTTTCATCCGAGGACCTTTCTATTATTCGTTTCATAAATCCTAGTTTCTTTAGTGCGGTGCCGAAGGTGTTTTGTATGTGTGTTCCCCACGGTTAGTCTGAAGTGAGGGTATTTCCAAGGTACTCGACATAAGCTGAGTACTCCACGTCATATATTAACTCCTCCTTGAGAGTAAGTGTGGTGTTGATGTGCTAACTTCCACATGAAGTGTACAGTGGTGCATTTACCGAGATTTTGTTCAAGCGCTACTCCTGGTACCACGAATGAACTTTGAACTCAATGCAAACACAATAATGAAAGCGAATCACAAATAATTACCTTTACCGTTACCTTTGAAGTTACCGTTGAAAATGTATCAACCATGTGACTACAATCTTGCTATAAAAGCGATATGATGTGTCTTCAACGGTAACTATATTTGCTCAAGCAAAAAAATTGATGACCCAAATGCTTCCAATTCTAAATATGGATTGTAACGCAGTACTCCATCCATCCGATGGATAGGTTTCTACGCATGAAGTTCTCACGAAATTTCACCTACATACGGTTATGGGCTCCTCTGAAAGACTTTAGTCACTGCTGGGATTCAAACCCCTGGTCCTCGGGGTGGGGTACCAATAGTCTAGTTTCCTCAATAACCTCACTCCCTTATACCATCGTTCTCCCCTCTATTGCATTTTCCCATCCTGAAACTATACTCCTCTCTGAACCCGAAAAATTCAGCACCAATAGCCAGAGCAAGCTGATTCCTCCCCCGCCCCGTCGATCGAAACACATCCCTCTGCAGAAATGCACCGTGTAGTCCGCCCGCAATTGTCTTCCACGCCACCTAAGAAGTACCCGGTACCGACTCGACAGGGCGAACTGAGAGCTCGCTCGCTGTTCTCTTCCCTACGATAGGAAGACGCGGGGGGTCCCTGAGCAATTGGGGGTAAGGGGAGCGAAGTAGATGATGCCCCTCATTAAACCCGCCCTTCTCTCACACTACAAAATCCTTCCCCCACCGTCCCCCTAGACCTTCTTTGTAACGCGGTGCAGACCCCGAATACCGCTAGCTTGTCCTAAGTCACGGAGACCTTACGGTGTTTGGAGGGCGAATCGTGAGCCCTTGAGAGAACATTTTAATAACTTTTCAATGAATGGCCAGTTGCAAGAACATTTAGTTATGAGATCCATAAAGTTCTAGATCTCAAAATAATATTAGGGTGGCAGGAACACATCCACTAGTTAAATAACTTATTTACCAATACTTCATGGCTTGGAATATTCGGCTAATCTTCTACCGCCGGATAAAATTTATGAAAGTTTAGCTTATCAATTATTGCAAATGCACACAGTAGTTAGACGGTAAGAGAAAATTAACTGGCCATTTGTCTCAAAACAACCATTTTATCAAGTAATTAAGTCTCCAAGCGGTACATTGCGCCACCGCTATTTTGGCTACTTATGGCACTCACAACAACACCCCAATTATGAATTATGCCACTCATAACAACATCCCAAGTAATGAAACCAATGTTACTGCAACAGTTCGTCATAAATTATCGAATGTATCTGCAACACTCATTGAATGGTTGCCGTGATCCCATAACTTTATAGAATACATAAGTATGTCGTTCCTGCAACTGGCCATAGGTCGAAAAAAAATTCTTGAACTGCACATCACTTCTGTACGTCAACTAACACGTTGGAAATAACCATATATTTTAATGTAAGTGATGCAAGATTTATATTTTAAAATTTCCATCTCAATTGAAGAATTGCTATAACTTGAGTTTACGGCGTGGAATCCAAAATTTAGGCAAAAGCCGAAAAAAAATATTATTTTTTATCCTGAATGATATCTTGATATATAGTAGGAACCATTATAATAATATTAAAGGTATTTTTTCACATTTTGGAGAAAATCTGTGTATAAGTCTTCGAATTATTTCGAAATATATTTCAAGTTCCATAAGGCTAATTATTAAAATAACATTCGATTGCCAAGAAACCAATTCGGTAATATGCTATTTTTTTCGCTTTTACCCATACATATTACTAATGGGTACTCGTATGAAAAGTTTCACGCAAATCTGTACATAAACGGAGATCGCTCACATCATCTTGAAGCTACAAAAGACCGAGGGAAGAGTGAATACGTCCTGTTCAGTCTCGTGCATTTAGAGTTCGTGCAGCCACAAGGCTAAGAAGGATTTCAGTTCATTTAATATATTTTTCAACAATTTTACATCGATGCTCCGTCAGGCACATGCCTGTCGTTGAGACATATGTAAAATTAAACATAATGATATAACTTTTTTCTTCTTTTACCAACAAACTATAGCAGCTCAGGCTTATATACTTGATCAAAAAATAACTTGAAAACATCAATAGAAATGCACCTTGCTAGAAAAACAACAGCAAAAATAACGACAAAAATACAACAAAAATAGAAATGCACCTTGATAAAAAATTGTTTTTTTTACAATTTCGTTAACATTTGTCTCTGTAGAACTCTTTTTACAATTTTTTTTCAAACTAATTACATTTTCTCCCTTTTCTTTCTCCAACTCTCCAAAATATTTATTTCATGATTTTGGGAGAATATACCTACTGCCTATCAAGTTCACCATATTTATTATTTATTTTAGGCACAACAAAAAAAGCTTCTCTTGTATTTACATTATTTAAGGCAATTAAGTAGTCTTCATTGTCCTTGTACTTACAAATTAAGGTAAAGTAAAGTAGATATTTAGGTACCAGAACGTTATTATTTATGCACAAGGCCTGTATATAGTTCATTTCAAAATGAAAAGCAATTGTAAATTTCCACACAGAATTTTTAATCTTTGTTTTAACCTAGTGCTATTATCAAGGCCTTGATAATGGCACTAGATGCTGAAACCATGGTCGGCAAAGATTAAAAATTCTGTGTGGAAAGTAACAATTGTTTTTCATTTTGAAATGGATATATATCGCTTCCACAAAGATGAGCCTGATACGCTTTTATATACCCGTACATAGTTTTGAAAATTACCATAATTAATAATTTTTTGTAAGTTCTTTCGTATTGTATTGTAATGTATTGATTCTGCCACATTATAATAAGATCCGAGTTAAAATTGCATTCTTAATTGAATCCGTTACAGTGTGTCGCGTTCATATAACTGGGCAGGATTGTGAGTTCACATTGTGGAACTATGTACACACGCTTAAAAGGTAAACTAATTACTCCACACACTTACTCGCTGCTGAGACCGGTTTTTATCGCTTCCGCGTCGTTTTCAAGAGGTATTGCGTGATTCCCCTTGAAAACATGCGAAAACGTCAAAACCGGTCATGATTGCATGAAGTAAAAGAGTTGAATGCATAAAGTTTATACCATTAATAATATTGCTTTGATGCTTAACAGAGTCGGATGCATAATTCTTTATTGAAGGGAAAAGCATTTTATTTAATATTTCGAACAACATAAAAAGGGCTTATTTGCACTGGATCCGCCGCTGAAAACGAAGTGAAGATTTCAGAAGTGGCATAAATCATTTTTGTTATGAGTGAAATGGTATATTTCTCCCTTACCAAGCTATAAACCCGCTCTAAGAACCCTCATCAATAATCCCCAATGTAATGACTGAAGTCCAACTGAAAGTTTGCTTTATATTGTCAGAGGAAGCATTCGAGATGAGAAGGGAATTGATGAAGTGAACTTAAAACTAAGACTTAAGCTTAAGGTTTGTTCAGGGTCCAATAGTTAGCGCAGCGTTGTTAGGTTCGTCAACTTTTTTTTCGGAAAGAGGAGAGTATTTTGAAGGATATTAGAATGAGGACTTGAAGAGACTCGGAGGGGGTATGTGGAGTAACTAGGAATACAAAATAGGGAGTACTGGAGATGATGGAAGAGGACAGAAAAAAATCGTGAAGCTTAAGGGAAGACAGAAAAAATGGATTATATACTAGGGGGAGGGCATGCTAAAGAAGTCAATGGTGCAGAAAATGTAGGGAAAGCGCGGAGGCGGATACGTGTTTTCGAAGGTGTGAAGTGGAACAGAAGGTTAAAGAATTAGTGTGGAGTACCAGCGTATTCAGAGTTTATCGATGTGTCTAAGAGTGACACTACTATGAAGAGAATTTATGTAAGTATAAAGTGAATTTATGTATGTATGTAATTTAAGTAAGGGGTTGATATCAGAGTTAGATCGCGGGCAGCCAAGAGGAGCTAGGTTTGTGAAACGATGCTACGATAAGTTGGCTAGTGTATCTGGACTGTTAGAAGAATTAGGATGGGAATCGCTATCACAGCGTAGATTAAATTATAGGCTTAACCTCCTTACTAAATTTCGGGAAAATTATTTCTCTGACGACGTAAAAAACATACTATTAACCCCCTCGTACTACGGCAGATTAGATCGCGCCAATAAAATTAGAGAGCTAGATTGTAGAACCGACAGGTATAAAATGTCATTTTTTCCGCGTACCATTCGGGACCATAACAGCTGTGATCGTCGCCATGAATAGTTCGAACTGTGACAATAGGCAGACAGTAAATCTTTCTCTTTATATTCTCCTATTTCTTATTTATGCATGATGTAAATATTGATCTTCTTATTTATGCATGATATTTTGAATATGGAGTAGTAGTCTTTGTATCCCTTGCACGTTGGAACGATTAACGATAGAATGTTTCTTGGTTATTAGATTTTTAATTGGCGCTTTGCATGTGAGGTACGCGGGTTTCAATGTAATTTCGGTGTTCTACTGTATCATTCATGCATGCCTGGTGCGGCAGCACCCCCTGCCACACACCCTTTGGGTTGCTTGCAGGGTATGACGTAGATGTAGATGTAGATGAAGACCTGTCCAAAGACACAATTAATCGGTAGAAGGCCTTATATCAAAAATACGATATTCCTGCGTCCTTTTTATCGCAATTATTGGGGTTGAGCACGACCTCAACTTACAGTCGCAAGACTAGCACCTAATTGTATAAAGAAATTTGTCGAATGCTAAGTATGGAGAGTAGCACTCGATTGATCAAAGACATGGACCGTCGGAAAAGCTGACTAACATGGAATAGAATCCTTCAAGCCATGGAGTTGGAGAATGAAGATTACACGAATGCGAAATGAAAAACGACGCATTACACAGGAGGGCATATGAGGAAATGTGGATAAGGAATGTTGTACAAGGAAGAATAACGAGGTGGATTGGAGACACCCAAAGAAATTTTTCTCATTTTTCAAACTATTCTACCAGTAAGTGGAGGGTTTTGTTGAATGTCAAAGAATCTCCTCCCGGTTTTCTACGCTTTCAGGGGCCTATCTCGCTCTAGTATATCCTTATTCGCCTCAGCATACGATCTACCCTTCTTCATCCGGTCCATGCAACCTATTCTCTTTCTTCCTCTTCCCCGCTTGCCAAGCACCCTTCCCTCTATCACATTCTTTAACAACCCATCGCCCCTTATTATATCCTCCAGCCACCTACTCTGCCGATCTCGAATTTTTCAGTGATAAAATAAATTCTACTAAATTTTGTAATCTAAAGTTACTTCCAGTGAACATTTTTAAGAGAATTATCTGTATTTCCACTCTTGCCTCAATTTTGTCTTCCCCTTAGGTGCATGTAGTGTGCTCCTGTGGGTACTATTATTATCTAGCTGCAGTTGCTTGCGTGTTATTGTGCGAAAGGTCGTGTTGGAAATGTACCCGTGATAATCACACAACTACTATACGAAATTATTCCATGCAACCTATTCTCTTTCTTCCTCTTCCCCGCTTGCCAAGCATCCTTCCCCACATCATGTTCTTGAGCAACCCATCACCCCTTGTTACATCATCCAGCCACCTACAAATAACAGAAATACCTATAGCTAGAGAAAGGTAGGTTCGTTAGAAGAAAGAATTGAAGGCTGGATAGAGGGAATAATCCAACGAGGAATACCAAGAGATTAAATTTCCCAAATTAAAAAGATAGGCGTTCGGAAGATGAATTACCACGATTTGGTAGAGTTAGCTTTGAGCACAAAGTGGAGGGCTGCAGAAAAAACAATCTTAGGATTGAAACACTAATGACCATTTGCAGGAACATCACGTATGTATTACATAACGTTATCGGACCCGAAAGCCATGGCAACCATTCAATAAGTGTAGCAGAAACATTCGACAAATTTATTGGTTTCATAACTTAAGGCATGTTGTTATGAGTTCCATAAGTAGCCAAGATGGCTGATGCGCAATGAACCGCTTGGAGACTTAATTATTAGATAAGAGATATAAGAGTCGTTTTTAGACAAATCACCAGTTAATTAATTCTCACCGACAACTTATTTTGTGCATTATCAATTATTATTCATAAGCTAAAATTTCAAACTTTTTTTTCGGAGGTAGAAGATTAGATCTAATATTCCAAGCTATGAAGTATTGTAAAATAAGTAACTGGTAGATGTGTTCCTGCAACCCGAATATTTTTATGAGATCTTTAACTATATGGATCTCAGAACTATTGATTCCATAACTAAATGCTCTTGCAACTGGCTATAAGCAAGGTCCTTATACCATTCCCTGTGTCTCCTTCTTGCCTGGTAAGTTTTTGAGAAAAATTTATCCGTTAAGTTCTTATTTTGCCAACAATTTACTCTTAATTAATATTAAGCAGCATATTAGTGACTCATCAGTATGCATACATAGCTACTGTGCGCCAAAATACACTGAGGAAGGTTATCCAAAAATACGAGGTGAGATAGTTCTTGTTTTGTCGTGAAAAATATTTTACCTTGAAAGAACACAAAATATACCTCTTAGAGCTTACCTAGTCCTTTTATAATTTAAAGATCGAATTCAATTTCATGTTTAAAAGTGAGTATGTAACATTGATCAAGGCTAAACACTTTTGGTTACTCAATGAAGAGTAACAGTGCTACGGAACATCGAGCCCGATCCAAAATGAAGAAATCAGAAGTGCATTATGGGATCGTGTCATGACCTGGGTATAAGGACCTTGGCTATGAGTGGTGATACTAGCGCCGTTATAGCTTTCGGAGCAAATTCTAACAACTTCTTGGGTCACCCTCGGCCTTCTTCGCGATGCGGTACGTGTCTCTCCGCCCGGCGACGCCCTCCGCTCTCGCCCCCGTCGACCCCGCGAGCGTCGAGAGGGGTACGGGGGCGTCGGGGGGAGGAGTGAACGCGGGTGCTGCCGAGATCCTGCCACCCCCCCTCCCCCCGACGCTGACGCCGCCTTCGCAGCGTGGCGATCGAGCCAGCTTCCCTTTTACTCGACTCTCCTGGCGACTCTCACACATACGCCTCCGTGCGCACGCTTGCGTTCAGTTTTTTTCTCCCTCCCACTCGGAGCTCCACCGTAACCACCTCCTCCTTTTCCGAATCCGACCACGTATGTCCCTTTTCACCCCACGCCTGTTATTTCTGCTCCTCCTTCCTCCGAGCCCCTTCTCACCCCCTCCCCACTCCCGTCCCCCTCTTTCTCCAATTCTCCTATCACCCCTACTTGGTCCCTTTGCTTCGGACAGTGGGGTTCAGTTTTTGGTCGTTTTTCAAGGAGAGACGGGAGTTATTACGATCGCTCGATAAATTCCCTCCGAGTTTATTTTTTTTAAGTCCTCCTCCTCCTCCCTGATAAAAATGGCTAAGGTTTCGTTGCGTTTTTTATGTGTACCCTATCTCATGCTGCCTACGTTTTTTTCCATGACATAAAATAACAATGCCGTAAAAGTCGGAGGGCTGTGAAATGACTTCTCATATTCGAATGGTAGTTTCTTAGTCGAGAAAAAGTAAGTATATCTGTATTGTGTCAACGAGTGATTAAGATAATAGTCCTAAAATCATTTCTATATTCGAAAAATGTGTAACCATCCAAAGAGTGTCAATTAAACACTTTGCAATAGAGATATAGCTGATACATCACCATGATATTGCCGCTAGGAGGTAAGAAATATTGAACCTTCAAGTCCTCGCACGATACCTTATATATGTGTATTACTATTCAAAGTTAGCCATAGTAGTTCACCTACTATCCATTCTAAACATCATTCATCATCATTGGTTGTTCAATCCAAAGATTGGTTGACTGCAGCCCTCCACCCTTCCCTATCTAATGCTAGTTCCATTTCCTCCTGGTATCTCTTCCTATATACCTTCCATTTTATTTGGTCCATGAACTTATTCCTGGGTCTGCCCCTGGGGACTTTTCCCTCTGTTTTGCCTTCAATTATGTTCTTCACAAACTCATTGTCTCAGGGTGTGTCCAATCCATTTTTTCTTTTCTCTATGTTGTTACATAGTGTCCTTTCCTGTTCTAATTGTCTGTACACTTCATCATTTCTTATTTTGTCCATCCATTTTATCTTCAGCATTCCCTTTCTAAGCACCCAGAAAAATATATAGCGGAAATATTTTAGTTAGGCCTCTCTAATCACCGAACTAAAATATTTCCACGTTAAAATAAGGTTTTTTTTGTAAGTAAAGGGATGAGAGATTTATCCTCATGAAGGTTTTAGTTCTAAGAGGAAATATGCAAAAAATGCAGTAACGGTCATCGGTAGTATGACCGTTACTGCATTATTCATGTTCCTCCTCGTACCACACGCAATAGTAGTCTTAATAACATCCCCAAATTTCGACTTTCCGGATCCCAGCGTCCACTATTCTACGCCATTCCAAAAATGTTTAACTCCCTGGCTTCGCATTCACCCTTCCTTGACCTCTTCTCGCCACCCTCCGCTTTCAAATTCTTCCTCACTAACCATGAGAGCAAATTAGCCCCATCTACCCTGCTTACTCATCGCTAAGTCCCCGTCCACATTCTTCTGTTCTTTTGTATGTTATCCATTTTCTGTCATCATTTCTATATTTTGTTAATGCTTCTAATTCATTTGTTTTTGGTCATTCATTATAATAAGCCTTAGTGCCGTTTATATATAGTGCCGTTAAATAAATAAATATAAAATTCCAAATTCCCGTGACATTTTGGAAACTGGAGATAAGAAGCCAATGTAGCCATGGATTGCAAAGAGAACGAATTATGATCACTGAAAGCGCAAGACTTCAGCATAACTATGCTTTAATTAAAAAATATGAAAGAAAGGACACTTCTACTCGCCGAGGGATATCATAATTGAGTCATGAAGCTATTCACCTAGCATTCTAGACCTTGAAATTAGTTTAGTCGCACCACTCAAGTAAGAGCAAGGCTACCGAAGAACCGCTCAAACAATGACGCATTCTTTGTCCACCGTCAGATTGTGGATAAATCAGTAGAATACATTATGCCCGCATTTCTTTTCTTCATTGATCTGACCAAATCATTCGATAGCGTCAAACTGCGAGACAGCTCGGAAAGAGGGATTTGCCAGAAATCAGAATACATAAACATAAGAGCAGACCTCAACAAGGACAAATTAAATCAGATAAGAATACAACAGAAACTAGAAATAACGTAAACTTGAATATGGGTGACAATCTCACCCCATTTCTATTTAATAAACTTATGGATAAAATAATAGGAAATGTTAAATCCACTGAAAACGCGCACTACCTTGACAACCTTCAAATAAAAATCTTGTGATATCGATTGTCCGCTTCCACATCTGTTGGCAGATGCTGATGGGAATTTCGAGTTTTGCTGTGCTGGGAGCAATATTTCTCTTCACTCCTGAAGACTCACTGCAACGCGAGAAAAACGTTGAGCTAAATACGTTTCCGACGCATCAAAACTCGAAAGCTACTTAAGCAATCAGTAAAAATAAGAGAATATAGAAATTTCTATGTATTATGAAGATGAAAACCAAATTCTTAGTAAATACCTAAGAGATGAAAATTAGAGTAATCGATTATTCAAAGTGGTGAAACCTTCGAATCTATATTTAAAATAACAAATACCAGTGGAAAATGATATTTTCCACTGGTATTTGTTATAATCTTACTACGCGTTTGCTGCATCTTCAGGTACAATTTTTTCTCTTTAATTTATTGATTGTTACGATAGTAACCTCACGCTAAGAAGGGGGAGGTTTGGAGAACAAACTAATTTTGGAACGGAAGGCAGGAGAACATAGATTAAGGCCTTCCGAGAAGGGAAATTTTTTCGAAGAGTAGTGGGAAGGGGTGCGGAAAAAGTGTCTCATTGCAAAGGTTGCTTGACTGTCCGATAATTTCCATCTGATCAAAAGGTTCCACCTTTAAGCCTTTCGGGAGAACATGTAAATTTTCGGGGAAAATAACTAACTGTGGGAAAGTACGAGTGCAAAATTGTACGAAAGTACAATACTTATTTTCAATATGGAATCGATTTCAAATTCTTCCACGACGGGACGCCTGAACGTATAAAGTTTAGAGGTGAAACCTGCTCAGCAGGTCTCCAGAATTGGCCAAAATATCCAATACAATCGTTTTTCGAATTTGAAACTACCCGAAAAGTGAATGAAAAGCAAGATTCAAATAGGCCCTTAGACGTGGCCAAGTGGGTGCTACGAGGAAAGTCTGCTTCTACAGCTTACGGTCGATCTTTGGGCATTCCCATTCCGTTCCATCTCCAGGAGGGCATGCACATAAAATCTCAGTCGTAGACCTGGTAAACTAGATAGGATTCACAATTTTTTTTAATCAGCGACTCATTCTTCTACAATTCCGCCACTTCTATTTTAATGGATGATTGCAGCCTGTGGTAAACAATATATCTCATCCTCCTAATTTTTCTCTATTTTAAATAACTCATGGCTTTCCCTTCCTGTCCCTTCCTTTCACAAATTCATGTTACTAGTAAACTGCTTTTTCGCGGCTCAACTCCCAAATCATCCCATAAAAGTAAGCAAATTAACAAAGCATACAAGGACATGAGTGTTGCTACGGGAGAATTTTGTTTTAAATGGGAGTATACGGAATTTATTTCCGCAATGTAATTAAACGCACCATTCAAAGGTTACCTCAAGAAGGTCGTGAAGAAAACAATAAATATGTTTTTAATCTATATATTATCTTCCTCCAATTTGGAAAAATGTTTAGGAACATTAATTAGAAAAAAATGTAACGTAGGTAAGTCTAGATATAATACAAAGCTCGATTACATCATACATCTGAAGAAAATATACCTTTTAAAGTTGGGGAAATATAAAAAAGGCATGGGTGTAATAGAAGCGATTCAGCGAATGGGCAGAATACAGAACCAAGGATGCCATTGATGGAATTAGAAATGCATGCTTTAGTGCATAAAAGTTTTTTGATTCGCACAGCAGAAGATAATGAGCCATCGCAATGAGGAAGAAAGTTAATTATATTTTGAAGGTTAGTAGCTTCGCTTTTAGCTGTTATTTGCTCGCGAGATGACCAATGACCGGGTAATCGTTCCAGCATTCCATGATCACAACGTAATTCTGCGTAAATCTTTGAACTTGCTTAAAACAATTTACTTGCGAATTTCACGACATCGTTTGTCAAGCAAATTTTTCAATCTAAGTTTCATAAACGCACATTGAAAAAAGTCTGAGGTGTTGACCTTGGGTTAGACGTTATAGATTAAAAAGGGGAAAATTATCCTTCTCAGTTGGATATAATTCGACCCTCCTACTGAAATTTACCCTACAATGACCACGGATGAAATTTGTAATGTTTCTGATGTTTCACATTGCCGTGTTAAGTTAGTGCAAATTGAGTACTGTAAATGTTATATATGGCGTATAGTGCCATTATTCTATATTTGTAAAATTGTGTTACTTAACTGAGTTTCTTGAAAATCTGCAACACGCAGGACAATTTCAATAATAACAGTATTTGGTAACAATGAGATAATTTATTTGTCTGAATAACCCTGATCATCTCCCACTTGAATGAACTCTGAAGCAATTGTGAAAATGAATTTTTCTTTTAAACTAGCAGATACCTTGGGGACTCTTTGTAAATTAATGAAATCTAACGATAAGTTAAAAGATATTATAAGGCAAGCGTTCTTTTAGTGAAAATGGTTTACAACACCTATTAAAAACTTTAAATTATGACGACTTTATATGTACGACTTATCAATTTGGACTATAAATGTCGTGTTTGTTCATATATATTTTTGTAACATAATCATTCAATAAAAAGCATTTTCCAGTGATATTACAATGAACTTATAAATATAATCAATGCTAATTAAAATGGTTACGGATTAAAATAGAAGAGTTTACAATGTTTAAAGTTCCAACACATTTAATGTAAATCTATTAAAATGCCATTATTAGAATTCGATTGAATTTTTTCGGTGTTCATTTTTGTAATCTTATACTTTTTATTGCAATCGAGACATTTACCGAGACAATTTTAAATATTATTAGCCATATGTAAAAATTATAATACACTTCGCTGAAATGGCCAATTTATCATTAAAAGTAGAATTTTACCACACTTAAACTTAAGAACTAGTATCATTTTAACTCAAATGGGAATTTTGAGATTCTTTCTCAATAAAATCAACTATTTCGACCAATAATTAAGATATTTGCGCTAATTTTTAGCATTTATATAATTTTTTATACATTTTTAAAGCTGATTTGAGGATTTAGGATGAAACTAACGAAATTTATTCATTTTATGGATAAATAAACAGAACCTATACACCTTCGCCTGTAGAAGTCTCCAGCACAGAGGCCATATTGCATCGCTCAAATATTACCCTGAAAAATACAAACAAATCAGTCCCATAGTCTCACTTTGCCTCAAAAAAGTTTCTGAGGCTTCATGCAGATCGAATCAGGTATTCTTAATCCAATTTAAACTTTGAACACATCGGGAAAAAGCTTTGAACACGATAAACCTTCGGGATGTCGTCAAAATCCACAGAGTCCCATTGAAAAAGGGTTTGAAAGGGATTTTACTTATGCCCCCACAGGTCGTGCAGAATTTCAGATGATCCCTTAGATTTTTTTTCTCTTATCCCGCCTTTCTAATCACTTTTGCACGCGATCGGATCCAGTTCGGAGAACGACCACAAAATGATGCAAATCCATTTGGTGTATTTTAGTCCTCTTTCGCAAATCCGTGGAGAGGCAATGAACCATTTGAGTCCAAAGGGCTCTCCTTGTGGTATTCCTTGTCAAAACACGCAAACGGGTAGAAATATGTACCCTGCTTAAGCCACCCTGTCGATACTATCTCGAATTACTCGGTGTCGAGGAGGCGTGATTAGCAATTTCAGCATGCCATCCTACTTAACTCTCACGAATCCTCCGGAGTGCTCTGCGTGATATTCAAGGAAGGAAGGAATCCTATGGACACTACATTACAAGGAGCTTATTTTTTTCCGCAACCAGAACCCGAGCACACCATCACCATACCCACCAGCCCGTTTCGTAGGTGTAGCCAGTAAGCTCATTTGAGAAAGGCAGCGATTTCTGTATCGGTTTCTCATTACTTACCACTCCATCACCATATAAGCTTATAGCAGTTTCACCGTTCTCTGCTAAAAGCTCACTCTTTTTCAAGTTTTACCATGGAACTTTGGCCGTCTGTCTCGCTCAGGTTTCTCCCACGCTCATAATTCCTCACGATCCGATGGAGAAATAAATACCAACTTAAGAGATTTCGCGGGAAATAAGCCAATAAAACTTTTGTCAGCAATATTTGGCTTCTGATCGCATATGCTGCACTCACATTTATACGCCCCACCAGACATCCTCCATACTCCTACGACCCCAAAAAGGATTATTTTAGCGGGGCGACAAACGCTGGCACGCGAAACCGAACATGGAGAGTTCAGGCGTCCAAATCGCCAATGCATATGCTTTCGCTCCACTTGTCATTTGAAGGTTTCCAAGGATCAGCTGATTTTGCCGCTATATGCGGCTGGCTCCAGGATATCATGGGGAAACATGTTACAGATGCAAGATGAAATTAAAATAATTGTCTTCAAAATCTAAGTACATTCATGATCTAGGATCCGGTTGTTACCGAAATGCATTATATCTGTTCGGTTATGATGTACCTGCTCCTGAAAAGGATGTCCTTCATTCCTCAACTCTAGTAATTGGCATCAATTACGATTTTTCATGGTCCTAGGAAATTAATTCTTATTGTTTCCATAATTTTATTTTTCTTAATAATACTAAAATATGTCATCAGACCAATCCACTTTATTTCCCTTCTCCGCCGATTTCACGAGGTATGCAGCACCAACGTAACCTAACCAAATAATATCCATTCGCTCTGTATTCGTCGCCTTTTGCGTCACTCACAGCAGTATAAAAATATACTTCATGTGTGGTTTGACATACGCACGAAAAGAATTTTTTTTCATTGTCAGTTTATTCTTCTAATGGAAAGATGCGGTTTTAATTGAAATGATAACAAATTTTCGTTTGTTATCTCATGAACCAGCAGTACACACTAACACATTGTCAAGTACCTCCTTTCTTAATTTGCTGTTTTTATTACTGATTCGTCTGTATATATGTTTTTATCTTCGCTCACAAGTAATCAGCGTGAGTATATATCGTTTAAGGTCATTCAGACTTTCATATTAATCATGTATTCTTTTTACCGTACAATCATCAAAACGTCGTCCGTTATGCAAAAAATGCTTCCTATTACCCATTGGGAGTGGAGCACAAATGAGTTCAAATGACACGAAAGAATACATCATTTACCGTTTAAAAAAGATAAATGTTGGTTTAAACGTTTATTTCTGACAGGTATGAGATTATTTTTTATCATTTTCGGTTCCATATTTAATCTTTCCAGCGATCCTAATGTTCCCATAATCATCATTATCATTTAGTGTACCATTGTCTCCGCCATGGCTTTGGCTATTCCGCTTCTTCATGAGTTAGGTGGCCTTCCTTTCTTTCTCCTTTCATAGGGTTTCCACTCCATGATGGTGCGAGGCAGTCATTCTTTGGCCATCCTCTGAATCTGCCCGTACCACAGAAGTTGTTTTGACTTGATTTCGTCCAGAATGGTTGTTGTCATTTTCATAATTTCTCGAATTCTCTCATTTCTTACTCTGTCAACCCTGGATTTTCCGGCTGCCCTTCTGAGGAAGTCCATTTCTGTAGCTACAAGTTTCTTTTCGTCACTCACATTCATTTTCCATATTTCACTTCCATATGCAAGTATGCTTTTAAATATAAAAAATCTTCAGATACAGTTAAATATTCTGGAATAACCTTCACTTCTCATACAGATCGTGAAGAACACATTTACTTAACATATGCAGCACAGAATTTAAGGAACTAGGTTTTGTTAAGCGTATAATAGGAAAGTCATCGAATGAAAAAGTAAAAGAGAGATGCTACTTCGCTCTAATTAGGCCACACCTCGAATACGCCACGAGCATTTGAGACCCTGATCATAAATATTTAACCAAAAATATAATAAAATACAAAGTAAAGCAGCACGCTTTGTTAAAAACTGCTACAAACGAACATATATAGTCTCCCAAATTCTAGAGGGATTAACGTGGAAGCCCCTAGAGACTCGAAGGCCACACGCTAGGCTTAGCTTGCCTGAGAAAGTAAGAAGTTGTTTGTTTCAGAGCGAAACAGAGAATATTTTCATGACTCCAAACTCTAGATCTGACAGAAGCGATAAAATAAGAGAGATGCATTGCCAAACAGATAGGTACAAAAACTCGTTCATTCCGCGACAATTTGCGACGACAATAAAAACTGAGCTCCACTCAATACACTCCCACAATATATATCTCCATTTCTCCTCATGAAACCATATTCTTTACATATTTACACGGCTCGTATCCTAATACCCTGTCTCACGCTCATGCGGCGACTCGCGGGGTAGTATGTAAAGGTAGATACATATCTGTTTGTATTTTGCAATGTCGATCAAAATTTTTTGCTGACTTCTTTCGGAAATATTCAATGACTTGAGAAACAGATTAATGCGACAGATGACTTTAACCAGGTTTTATGCAGATAGTATTAATTTTACGACTGAGCACATAACTTTCACGTATGCTTACTAAGATCTCAGACTTTATATTAAGGACTCTATTCAGGATTTCATTTAAATGCCAAAACATCATTAGCCTTGTATATGGCTCATATTTATTGACCGTTCAATCCTAAGACTGGTTGAGTGCAACCTTCCACGCTTCCCTATCTAATGCCCGTTCCCCTACTCCCTTGTAGTTCTTCATATGCGTACTCTTTCATCATATGTTACCCCTTCCCATGCATCCTTCACCTTTATTTGGTCAGTGAAAGTATTACTGGGTCTCCCTCTAGGGAATCTTCCATCAATTTTAGCTTCAGTCATATTCATCACAAACCCATCGTTTCTCAGGTTGTCAAATTCATCTGGTTCTTCTTTTCTGTATGGTGTTCCATATGGTCCTTTCCTCTTTCCCTCTTCTGTAAACTTCATTATTTCTTATTTTGTCCATTCATTTTATCTTCAGCATCCTCCTCCATCACCAGGTTTCGAAAGCTGATATTTTTTCCTGATCAGCTTTTCCAATGGTCCATGCTTCTAATCTATAAAGTACCACGCTCCACACGAATGTTTTCACCTACTATTTCCTGATTTGTAGTCCTATCGTCTTTGATCACAGAGTTGTCTTTTTCCCATGAACGCCTTCTTGGATTGGACAATTCTCCACTTGATATCCATTGTACTTTTTCGGTTCCAGGTGATGCTACTTCCAAGATAGGTGAAGGAATCCACATACTCTAATTTCTCTCCTCCCAGGGTAACTTCTACATTCAGCTTCTCTCTCCCGCATACTTGTATTTTAGTCTTTATCATATTTATTTTCATGATTTATTCTTAAGAAATAAGGTAGAAGAACCTACAAAATTTGGGATGAAGAGAGAGATTATAGTATGAGACTGAGGGGAATACCTCATAATCGATATATAGATAACATGAAATGATACTTGTATACCTGGACATGAAGTGTATGAAGAGGAAACATGGAATGACAGTATCAAATGTAAAAGCTTGATTACTACCTAGGCTTTGAATTATCTTATAAGGGATAGGTGAAGAAATTTGAAATACCAATAGTAACTTTCCGTTTTTTTATTGGTTACTTTTTTCCAGTCTGATTCTTCTTCGGCTAGTTTTTGTAAATATTCTTTCCTCTTACTTTTCAATTATGCTCTTGATTCTCCTTCTCTAGTCAGCTTTTCAAATCGTCCATGATAACAGAGATACTGTTTCTCAATCTCAATATCTCAAAATAAAAGATCGTGCGCTTTCCACACTCGGCCAGCGTGCAACGAGAACAGGTGAGGATGGATTCCCTCCCACTTCTATGGCAGGCTTCGCAACTCTCCCTGTCATGTGCCAATGCTGTGGTTGGAGCAATTTTCTCTTAAATACAGCTTTGTGTGCAACTTTGCATCCGTGTATTTACTATTAATATGTATGGATAAAAGCAAAATTAAATACACATAACCTATTTGGCTTCTCAGTATTATTATGCTATTTTCACCCTCAGCCTTATGACACTTGAAATATACAGTGAAACCCCTTTCAACAACCACTCCTGAATTTGGTCTCAATTTAAAGACAAATATATCACCCGTCCATTAACACAAAAAATTTAACCCCTTACCACATTACTTTCCGAGGTATTTGCTAGAAAATACAAGCCCTTTTGTATGAGAAATGGTACGAGTATGCACTCCAGTGAGACCTAACACCTATAGTAAGTATAGTAGGTTCTCGTAAAAAATCAACAGTGTGTAGTTTGTGTGTTTTCTCAACTATTTTTAAAATTAATCATATTATCACCGCAGTAAATTCTTCGGGATCACAGTAAACCTTCCGTTTTGATGGAGTTTCAAACGTACCGCGTGAAAAAAATGAGTCAAGTAAAAGATTTATTTGCATACACTAGGGCTGAAATTAGCCATGAAAATATCATTTGACTTGACCGGGTTTATTTAAATTTATGATTGGAAATTTATTTGCATATTTTAATTTGATCACCTACAATTTCTGTCATGTAAAACTATATCATTGCACCATATAATCAAGACAATATTTAATTCGTGTGTCTCACAGCTGGTGAAATAGATGGGTTTAATTTGAATGTTCTTCATTTTGATTAGGGAACTATCTCGCTCGCACTATCTTAAGGAAAGAAATAATTTTGAAACGAGTATGAAAGAAAGAAATTATACATTGAAACCCCTCCTATTAAGATCATTCCTATTAAGCGACCACACCTCTCAGCGACCATTTTTCAGCGGAACCGTCGGTGGTCGCTTAATTCAGGTTTTACTTTAGGTGCACTTCAAATTAATACGCATTGAAATGTCCCAGGAGCAACTAAATTATGAGGAAATAAACGCCATCTGTGTAGGTTTTAACAAAACAGTCGTTTCAAATATTTTTTTAATTTTTTAAAATCTGCCGTCCGTTCTATAGCGGAATATGTACTCCAAGAAACTGAACCCCTTGTCGAACGACCACCCTTCTTCACGACCATTTTTCAGTGGAACTGTCGGTGGTCACTCCATACAGGTTTCGCTGTATTTCGAAATTATTCGATGGCATTCGCGCAGATTTCATCCTCAACACGAAAACATGCATTTTATTTATTTACTAAAGGTAACATGCCGATAAGGTAACAGAATAAAATATTTTCGTACAGTAATTACAGTGGCTATTACGTAGCCTCGTAGCTTCATTTGCAATCGCTCGAATCGATTCATTTTCCTGGAGTATCTCATAAGTGTGTATAACCTGAAAATACAAGACAATAACTCGAAGTTCTTAACTCCAAATTTTCGTGTCTTTTCGTTCATCTTCAGGTCTCTGAGATGACAAGAAGTGTCGAAACGCGGGTCGTGGAGTTGAACCTCAAGTGGAGTAAACAAAGTCATTTTTATTTGGTCCATAATGGATATCATCCACAAATAATAAAGCCTACAACCATTTCCCTTGTCCAAATGTTAGTTTCGCGTGATCGGGACACAGAATTCAGTTGGGCTGCGGAGATCCTTCAAAACGTGCACTGGCGAAAATATTGTCACGTATTATTATTGCTGCATTATTTAACTTCTTTCCACGCATATGAGAAAGAGAGGAAGAACCCAAATGGATGTTTATAGTCTCAATTGACCTATGCCTCCTTGAGCTAGCTGGGGAAGTTCCGGTATATGATCTCGACAAGCCACGGGTTGACGGTCGTGCGCAGCATGAGCGAGGGTCGAGGGAGATGGGAAGAAGAGTGGTGTTGGCGGGATGTAAAAGAGACAAGAATGGGAGGGTGAGGGGCATGGGGTGAGAGAGGGTCGCGCGGCCACATTAAAGGACCGGGGAAAAGTTTCCGCGTGGATAAAGGCGAGAGAAGGGGGGGGGTTGCGGGTGCGTGGGGTGGTGGGGGGTGGGGAGGAGTGGAGGCGGCAGTCAGTCGGGAGACCTCCACGGTCGAAGCAGACCAATATATCCGAAATGAGATAGTTAGTGACAAGGGGGACGGAAGGAGGAAGGAAGTGGGAAATTGACGGGTGTAGTCCGCGATGGGCTGAGAGGGTTTGAGGGCGGCGAGATCCTTAATGCGGCAATGATGAAAGTATAATCATGTGATAATTATCATAATCATAAATAGTGAAGGAGAATCATCGGTCAAGGTAGGTTTATTTGGCCCTGATATTATCCCTGCTAATATTATTTGCAGGCTCCCTCTTTGAACAATAAGTAATTTCAAACCATTTGTTTTCTTATCTTGTTATATATTCCCCATTACCCATCGTCCCCTCTGTCACGGCTTTCAGCACCCCCTTAAAAAAAATTGCAAAATAATAACGGAAATGAGGGGAGCATTACGGACCATTGTGATATTGGTTCAAATCCGTTCTTTATTGATGGGAAATATCCTCATTCAGACCGGTCATCACCGAGTAATCTGTCCAGTGACTGGTAGGCGTTTGAAGAGTCCATTGGACTTTCCAATTCTGGATCATCTTCTTACTTCTACAGACATTACTTGCTCGTTATCAACCTTAAGTTACTTAAACCCTCGGCCTCTTCTACTGTAACTCTATTCCAATTGATTTGAGGACATCTCGTTCGTTGGCAACTTCTCAATCTAAATTGAATGGAATTGTATTTAAAGAATGTTTTCCTGAATAGTTAAATCTTTTCAGTATTAAACTTTCACTAATATAGTTTTTCTAGATAAAAATGCCTTTTTTTCATGGTCCATTCATGTTTTTTGTTTTAACTGTTTAACATGTTTTTCTTTCAAATCTCATACCTATAATAACCTAAGGGATTTGTATCCTTCGATTATCTTGTATTATATCTATACCTATCTTTGAATTCATTTGCAACACATGCATAGTTATTGTCTTTCACCGAGGGTACTTGTTTTTGCCCTTTTTCTTTGTTTTTAAGCGCCCTTTATTTTCTGATTTGAACACAATCATTTGTTCATTTGCTAATTACCTTGCTGCTATTTCAGGTTATATTATTGTTGCTCTAGGGGACCTGTCCCAGAGTATAGTAAAAGTTTATTCTATTCTATTCTCCTTAAGCCGTCCCATATACTTATCCTCTTCCGCATTTGTCGAGCGCCCTCCTCATATAACCCTATTCATATAAAGAGTAGTATAACACTTTTCATTTTTGTATATAGGAATAGAGGACAAGAAAATCTATCCGGGTGCCATGCGGGGAATAGTTCAAGTGCATTACTCCTTCCGCATGGATCATAAAACCGTTGCATACAGAGCTCTTGGCGTCAAGAGTAAGATGATACAGTTACCAGGTTTCCATTCACCCGTTCTCCTGTCCCAACTCGACTAAATATTCCCCACCTGTTTCTGTTTACTTCAGTTGCCAGTCGCCTCGCACTACCTACTGTCTCTGGAGAGTGATCGGGGTTGCCTTAGGTTGAAGTTCAACTCGAAACTCTATTGGTATCAATAAGTTAACGCATTTATTTTAGACCCGCTGGCATTAGAGACCTCCAACACTTATCATTCGTTTGGGAAACCTGAACTGTATACAGCTGAACTGCTTTTGGTCGTCATAGAGGTTATGATCACTTCCACGAGCACTTTGTAATTACCACATCTGATAGCCATTGAGTCAGCCGCAGACGATCCCGGCAGCATGAGAAAACTCAAACCACACCTCAAATAATTTAGTAGACAATAAAACAATAGCTTTGGAAACCGATTAGAACTTTCTCGACCAATATACAATATAGATTACGACAAGTTCCTTGAATAAGTGGTTATTCATGTATTTCACTCTCAGCCAACGTTTTTCCAAATATATTGGCATAATCAGAACTTTGCGACAAGAGAAAAGAGACATACGTCCAAGCGTTAACATAAATATTAGCTCAGAAGTTGAGGCATCAAGAATTTACCTACTATTAAGCTTAATTTTGAACCCTAACAAAGTACAAATTAACTACAAGCAGTGAATAAGTATGTAAACAAACAACAATTAAATTAAAACGAACCATGCACAAATTTTGCAAAAAAATAAATAGCAATGAAATTAAGAATTCACAATTTTCCACACATAAAATAAATATAAAATCAAACTTAACCTTAGCATAAACATTAATAACTTTGGAGTTTTACTCAGTAGAGAAAATAATGGAATATTCATTCCTGTTTTATAAATTATAAGTCACTGGTTGTAAGGTTGTAAAAAAAGCAAATTCCTGAAGGCTGTAGTGTTTTCAATCGACCCCAGGAAAAGAAAAATCTCCTCATTTGAGACACATGAGAAAATTGAATAAAAACCATCGGTGCACAGACCTACAAACACAGCTACTTCCAGAAGCAATCAAACTATTTATTTTTTAACCTAAGCCATACAGCTTAATTGTGTGAAATTCATCAATTGTGATAAATTCAACAACAATTGGAAAAACTATTCGCCTGGACTGGGAATCGAACCCACATCCCTCGATTTCGCGCCGACTGCTCTGACCAATTAAGCCACCCAGTCGTCCTCTTCCACTTCATTGGTTAAGGAACTCGGCGATGAATCGACGGATCTGGGTTCGATTCCCAGTCCAGGCGAATGATTTTTCCTGTGTGAATTTCACACAACTGTGTGAACACTAGCGGGTGACTCTGTTAAAGTTACTTCGCGGCAAGTTCTGTAGTTCTTTTAAAATTAAGCCATTACTTCAGCAACAGACAAGAATTGTACCCGGTGTGATGCCCGAGAGAATTTCACACAAATTTAGCTGATAGGATTTTTACTGGTCATTTCATTTTGCACTACGAGCACTAGTCATCACAACGTGAAAGATGTAGGATCCCGGATTCACTCTTCCATTCTCCCTTCATCGGCTTATCGTGTGACGTTCCCAAAGGGATTTCACGTTAATCTCCATCTGCAAAAATAAAACTGGAGCTGAATAGCAAAGAAAATAAAACAATTGCGAATCGAACTGGAAAATTGGAGCACAGGCGGAGCCTCTGAAGACATGATGCGTTCTCGCAGAACGAAGTGTTGGGTCCAATTCATTTCAGGGACCGTATGGGAGCGGGGAATACATACAGAAAGTCTCATTTGTTAAGTCTCGGGCGGGCAGGAAAGAAAGAACCGGGAGAGGCAAATTACCTCTCCGCGGAGGAGGGCGTCGCTCAGATTCATCGATTTCATTAGAAGTCGGCCGGCGAGCGGCATAAGAAAAGTTCCGCCAACTTCCCGACACGGAAACACAAGTGCCCCTTGTGAAGAGGGGTCGCTGAGGTCCCTCGTCATTCCCCGTAGAAATGGGGCAAGACCCGAGGGGGTGGGAGTTGGGGGGGAGGGGCGGGGGAGGTGGGGCCGAGTCGGAGAGGAGGGCGAGTGGGTGACGGCTGGGAGAGAGCCGTTGATGGGGAAGCATTTTTCGGAACGCTGGTTTCTAAAGAGAAAGATAGCGATGGTGACAGGAGTCGAGACGGAGCCTTATAGCGTCTGGGGCCGGGGCGACGTAATACGTGCGGAGCAAAGGGGTTGAAGTTGACGGAGATGAGGCGATCTGTGGAGCCGGGGAGGATGGGCGATGCTTTCGGGGGAGTGTTTCGGACGGTTCGTGGGAGTGGAGGTTGCGTCAGGCCGGGATTCATATTCGGACGAATTGGTGGGAGTATTGTGGGAGTGGGGGGCATGGTTGTCGCCTGCGCCGGCCTCCTCTCGTAACCCAAATGCCGCGCTTACATATGCTAATTGACTGGGCCGCACGCTCGCGTATCAATTCGGCATGCGTGGGCCATAATCGAGCAGACGGGACTGCTATGTGACCCTGCGAGCGCGGATGCCTAATTGATGCGAAAGAGATCATAGCACAGACGTCAACTCCGTCCCGTCGAATGGTATTCATAAACGTCGGCCACGGTCTTCAATTCAGAAAATCCCAGTCGCCCGTCGATTTTTGTTCATATTACAATCCATTTTTGGGGCCGCGAGCGGCGATGAATAATCCCGAAATCGGTGAATAAGTAACATAACGGGTCACTTATCGTACCAGAGGCATTGGTGTGAGAGAGAGAGAGGCATTGGTGCACCGTATACGGTAGAAGTTAAGCAAATGGTCACTGCAAAGATCCGATGCGATTGGTCGCGAATCATTCGACGTGTACCAATAGGGGGATTCGGAATCTTTTCCATACTGAGCACAAACTCACTAGATCGTAACCTTTCCAGGAAAATAAAATAAAAATATGTCGTTAAATTAATGAGTATTCAAAGATTTATTCTGATCAAAACTACGAATATTTTCGAAGAAGGCGACCCCAGTTTTAGAGGAGATTATTGTGAAAGCAAGTCGTGAAAATATTCTATTAAAATTCATTCTAAGTTTCATAAATTTGAGAAGGTCTAGCACATGGAAGTTTGTAAGTTGGAATAGAAGAGAGTAAGGTATAATTACTTGTGAACAGTTTATCCAGTCGGGAAAAACATTGGAAATCAAAATTAGAAACATTTACCAAAACTTCGTCATTTTTTTAAAGCGAGACCTTTTTTTCCATTAGCATTTTATTTTTAAGTTTAAACCTATTTCCATTATAGGCAAATTATTATAGGCCTTCAAGCATCATTCTCTTTTTACCCTCTGTACGCCGATTTTTTCGTCCACCATGTGCATTCATTTCACATGCTACCCCACTCTTGGGAGAATCATAACTAAAAGTTAAGAATGAGCGATACCTTCGATGCCAAGCTGTGCAATTGATGTCACAAAGGCATAGAGACGCAAGGAAACCTAATTAGAGACAAAAAATAAACTATTTTATATGTTACCTCTAGGTCACTCAGTGTCATAGAGGATTATCTTTATTTTAAGCTGCGACGACCAAAAATTATAATTTCCCTTTCCCTAACCAGCAAATCTAGCACACCTAGTTAAGATCATGGACGTTCCAAAAAGCTTGATTCATGAAAATTTTAAGCTATCCGGGACTAGCCACGGAGTTCCACTTTTTCCCGATCCCGGTCAAGGCGGATGATTTTTTCTCTGTGGAAATTCGCACATATGATTCATGAAGTCTAGTTAAGTAATCAATTGGAAATGAACCAAGTCCTTTCTGATGCCAGAAGAAAAATGTATTTGTAATCACTCACAAAACATTTCTCCTGAGCTATAAAACCCTCTAAACACTAAGCGAGTAATTTATTGGCGATGCACGATAGTCTTACGGTCAATTGCGATCGTGAACAATATTCCAAAGAATTATCATCAATGTAAGAAATTCAAGCAATCTTACAGTTAATTTGAATTCTACGAAAATCACTTATTCGAAGGAGACATTTCTCTTTAGTTTTATCATGGGTGCATATAGGCGGATACTCCATTCAATTTTTCCCATCAGTCGTAATGAAGAGTATTAGTCGATAGAACGCCGAAAAGGAAATCAAAGTTACTTACAGTAACGGTAGATATACTCTCTCATTTCGGGAGACATTTCTAATTAACTCTTCGCACATTGTTGAAGATCAAAGCGATTGTAAAGGCTGGGACACAATCAACGTGTACGTGTAACGTGAGCCGTTAACGGGAATACGCGAAAAGATGGCTGACGGGAAAGTATAGCGAGCGGACACAATCAACGTGTACGGGGAGTACGTGTACGCGAGAGATGGGCAACATTCATCTCTCCCCGTGTCCCGTACACGAAAAACCAATCAGAATAGTCCTGAGAATCCGGGAATGGGAGCCATCTGTCGGCAGATACATCCAACTGTTGAAGATTGCTCTTGACTAAGACAACTTATTTACTTCCACACTTGTTTACACCTGATCTCTTAGCTGTGCCTATTTCTTGTTTACATTAATGATCTTCCAAATCAACTATCTGGGATTCCAGGAGTGATGCCAATTATATATGCTGATGATACTAATGTAATAATATCATCAAGCTCACAGGATTGCCTTGTAAAAAGTTCTAAATTAGCATCTGAATTAATTAGTATATGGTGCTGTGATAATCTATTAAATCATAATATGCACAAAAGTAAAATGGTCTACTTTTCACATAAAAAGAAAGATGAAAGTATGTTAGTAAAAGTTAATGGTAAGTCCATGGAACAGGTCTCTTTAGTGAAGTTCTTTGGTGTCCACCTAAGCTCAAACATCTCATGGGAAGAACATATCCAACACTTGTGTAATAAATTATCTACAACGTGCTACCTTCTAAGACAGCTATGGTACTCAACAAGCAAAAAAGTTTTGCTAAATCTTTATTATGGCGAATTTTATTCGCATATTAACTATAGCATCTTATTTTGGGGCTCTCCTCATTTATCACTAAATGTCTTTAAGATCCAAAAGAGAGCTGTAAGAATAATAGCTGGAAAACCGCATTCTTCACCATCAAGACCAATTTTTACAAACCTGAACCTACTTCCTCTTCCTTGCATATACATAATGAACCTAATTATCTATGTAAAAGCTAATCTACATAGTTTTGCCCGTAACTGTGACATTCACGATCACCATACAAGAAGGGGAAATGACATTCACTACCAAACAGTCAGAACTAAGTTGCTAAAAATTGGCCCTAAAGAAATAGTTATTAAATTATTTAATAATTTGCCCATAGAGTTAAAATACATAAAAAGTATGGGCTGTTTCAAATCCAAATTAAAAGAGTACTTACAACAGAAAGTGTATTATTCTGTGCAAGAGTATTTGAATAAAGGGTAATTTAATGTTGTAAACTGGGGAACTAAAGGAAATCTATTATTGGTTATAAGATATTTAATTTAATAAGATTCTATAATATGGAGTTAATTGTGATGTGCATATAAAGTGATATCATATATGTTGGTATTTTTATTGTATGTACCTAAAATGACGTGCCTTATATCATGTGCATTAATTGTATCCTGATCTTTGGGTAAATAAATTTGTATTGTATTGTATTGTATTGTATTGCGCCTGCGTTAGTCAATTGTTACTCCGGGCCGCGTTAACGTCGATTGTGACCGCTGATTTGGGTTCCCCGTCTCCCGTTGTCCCGTTAACGTCTCGCGTCACACGTACACATTGATTGTGTCCTAGCCTTAAGACTTGATGCTCTTAATTTACCTTTCTGATCTTAAAAGATCATCTCCGATTATAGGCGCTGTTTAAATAATTCTCCTATCGACTAATTTCTGAAATTAATTTCCTTGAGCCTTTCTCCCATAAAAGTCAACTATAAGATTCATATAGGGTACATATAGGCCCATACCCCATCTAATTTTTTGCAACAGTCGTAATAAATAGTAGAAGTAACAGTCAATATACTCATTCATAGCGGGAGGCGTTTCTATTTAACTCTTCGCACATTGTTAAAAATCATGGCGATTGTAGGATATGAAACCCATAATTTACCTTTCGCAACTTAAAAGATCATTCCCGATTATAGGAGCTTTTTAAATATTGATCCCATCAGCCACATTCTGAAATAAATTTTCTTGAGCCTTTCCTTCCATATAAGTCAACGATAGGTTTCATTTTCCGAAAAGATCGACGCTACAAATTAGACACCCATGGGTCAACCTTTTCGGCGTGAGCGTTTGAAGTGGTAAAACAGATCCGGGGGACCTACGACTACGCTCATCAAATAGACCAAGATCGAGGGGTGGAGAATAACACAGCGAAATCATAAGTCATGGATTGGGTGAACGTCAGTGAGACGGGTCGAACGGTTAGGGCCGGATGAGCGGGCGACGGAAAACCACCGCCAGGAAAAAAGCAAAGATGTTGGAAGGGGTGGGTTGACGAAAAGATGAGAGTGGCGTGAGGAGTTGATTTCTGGTTACGGACCTCTTAATCTATTAGCTTTAAAAAAAAGGGCGTTCGGCAGAAATGAGGGCGATGAATCGCGCCACGGTGTCGCCAGGATCCATGTGTCGGCTGGGAAAAAAGGGTGCGGGGGAAATGGGAAATTGACGTCCGGGGACAAAGGCCGCTAAGCCCAACCCCAACCGAGAGTCGCTTCGGAGAAAGGACATAAAGACAAGACTACTCCAGATTTATTTATTTTTTTTGTGTCGGCCTCTTATCGCTCCCAGGACAGTTATCGTAATTCCACTGTTACCATTCAGTGATGTGCCGCCGTTTAAGTTTCAATGTGACTTAGGAATCAAAGGAATGAAGATCAATAAAAACGCTGAAGGGCATGTTTTTGTGAACGACCTGCGACCCGATGACACTGATATAGCCTTGAAAAAACATGAGTAATTTCCATGCGTATTTGTCAAAATTTCATGCTGCATGGGACATCGAAACATGAATGTTTTTCGATTCCCTTCATGACTCAAATAGAAAGGTTTCCTGTCCTATAAGAACTTAATTAAGAGAACTGAATAATTGACAGAATCCGGATTTCAAAACCAACATAGGATTCTGACAATAAATTCTATATGAAAGCATATTTCTAAGTTCAGTTTCTCTCCCTCAACTCTATGGGAGAGCGTACTCGATAGTATCCTTTAGATTTATGGTACCAATTAAATGATTAATCCATTGGTCAGAAATAATTAGATATACATATAAGAAACTTCACTTGCGATTGATTAGACACGGAGTTAAACTATATTACCATAGAACTCAACATCATGAAAGAGGCTGTGGTAATGTTTTCTGACGTTTTACAGTGGAAATAGAATGGAATCACTTCGAGTCATAAAGCTAAGGAGGCTCTAACAGCCTCCTTACATAAAACTATATTTTTTGGGAAAAGCGAACACCTGGAGTCAGAATAGGCAGGACCTTTCCAATCGATAATGGAATAATTGATAATCTAGTTGAGTTTCTGGTTACGGAAGATTAACGTCCAGTATGCGATCATGGCACAGACGTCAACTCCGTCAACTATAAGAACTTCATTGATAAACAAAGTTCTAAGTTATCGTAATTACACTGTTACCAATCATTTTCTGAGAATGCAATTACTAAATCATGATCAAAATAAAGAAGAAACAACCAACCCTGAAACTGAAAAATGCTCACATCAGGTATTATCAAATTTCATGAAATAATTTGCTGAGAAATCTCCTTACGGAAGAACAACAGTACACGATAAGCTCTCAGTCCATTTGTGCTTCCGATTACACGCTGCAGTTGATTGTGATGAGAAAAATCATGCAATTACTAAATCATGATCAAAATGAAGATGAAACAACCAACCCTGAAACTGAAAAATGCTCACATCAGGTATTATCAAATTTCATGAAATAATTTGCTGAGAAATCTCCTTACGGAAGAACAACAGTACACGATAAGCTCTCAGTCCATTTGTGCTTCCGATTACACGCTGCAGTTGATTGTGATGAAAACACGCATTTTTCTCCCTTGCAAATTTTTGGTCTCCCTTTGGTCACTCTCACCCTGAAAATCATTTCCACGTGTACAACACCACCTCAACCCTCGCTCTACCTCTACTGCAGCACGAAAAACTCTGTAAATACGAATTACTTTCAAGGCAATTCAGGGAAATAATTGCTGGAAACAGGAAACAAATGAAGGAAGGTGCTTCTGAGGGAGAATGCAATTACTAAATCATGATCAAAATGAAGAAGAAACGACGTCAAGATATGATTATCAAACCATGTTACGCAATGGACATACAATGACATCAGTAAAATTTTCTATCTAGGCTCCGAAAACAGATGGTCCAAAACTTAGATTCTTCTGTAAGTTCAAAAATGAAAATTACATGATAAAATAATTTTTCCGACAAATGTTGGTTTTAACTCGGGCCTTCATGTTAACACTTACGGAATCAAACTGCTGGTTTCCAGTCGGAGTTTCCATATAGACGAAGAGACAATTATTAACAAAGCCAGGAATGGTGACTCAAGTCTTAAGCATCTTCTGGTCACTCGACAACCAATTACCTATAGATGTACGATGTAATACTACTTAACTCCAAAAAACAGATGTGATGCGATGATCTAGTCTGCATCCTCAATGGTCTAGAACCTAAATATAGTTTCACCTCCATACATTATCAATATTTAGAAAAAGCGAGGAAATGAATGTCAATTATGATTTGATCAGTTGTCTTCAGATCTTACGTCTCATGATTTTGCATTATCCAATGTATTTTTTTATTTTTAGAAACGATTACTCTTGTTATACAGCTACGTAATTATAATTGAAGTAAAATCAGCGTTCATAAGCTGAGAGGCAGTAGCAGATGGAGAAATATGATGTTTCTTTAAATTCTCTTCACGCTGTCTTCGACTATTTTCCATCAAGGTAGACCATTCTTTCTCTCTAATAAGTATACCAATGCATATGAATTGCCTAAATTACTCGAAGCTGGCGTGATTGCTTTTTTCCACAGCGAAGCACCATTTACAACGATATATTTCCACGATGGAATGGTTATTCTTCGTCCTTCAAAGTTGTCCCTAAAGAATATCGGTCCTGTTATTTCAAATTTCTGCGCAAAGATACTTACTCATTGTTTAAACTGTAAGAGACGATTCGGTCGGTTACTGCGGTAATCTCTGCAGTACTACTCAGTAGTAATATGCTTCCTTTTTCTACCACACTCCTTAGAAAAGTGGGCTCGCTCTGTGTCAGGAGGGATATTCGTCACAGGTAGATTTGCGGGAAAATAGAAATCGCCGTGCGTTAAGCAAGCAAGACATTATGGGCTCAATACAGAAAAAAAATCTACCGGGAGGAAAAAAATACCAGAAGAAATTATCCCACGAATTGATTACCACTGGCTAAAACTGTTGGGATGCTTTGAAGGCGACGAGAGCTTCTTATTTTTCTTGCGCCAGCGTCTAATACTTGGGCGTTTTTTCACTTAGAAATAGGAAATAGTGTAGATCCTGGTAAAGTACTTGCAAATTCGTATTACAGTGGAACTTGTATTGAGCGGCCACCGACAGTTCCGCTGAAAAATGGCCGTTGAGATGGGTGGTCTTTCGAGAGGGGCTCAGTTTCTAGGAGTACATATTATGCAAATGAAAGGACGGCTGATTTGAAAAAAATAATTAAATTATTGAAGCGGCAGTTTTGCTAAAACCAATGCAGATGGTGTCTATTTCCTCAGTTGAAAATACATTATTCTGCTGTCGACCTCTTGCTTTATAAATCCAATTCAAAATATCAAGTATAGTGATTAGTGATACAAACAATCATCCTTCGCCAACGTTTCGGAATTGTATGAATTCCATCATCATGGCTACATACAAAGAAAAATGTGAGAGTACAACAATCACATTCCGATACATCAACGTCAATATAATTTATAAAAGATAATTTACAAAAGTCACTAGTTCATCTTTAACTTTGTGGTATTTATATATATAAAGCTACAAAACTGACTGACTGACTCATCAAATCTCCAGGGCATTTCTAAACAAGCTAGGTGGGTGACATTTTCAAGGTAGAGTTTTAATCATGTGTCAAGTTGGTAAAAAATCTAAAAAGTTAAAAAAGTCGATTAGGCTTCGATTTATTGCAATCGATAGCTTTACATGGGATTACATACATGGGAAAAACGAAAAATTTTAGTGTGGACCATTTTTCTTTCGTTCATTAAAATATGAAATAATTGAGCAACAAGATAGATTATTTCACTTATATGAGGCTGAAAGTTTGAAGAATCTTATTCTTGCAATCGATTTTTCCCTACCTAACATTAAACTAAAATTTCTGAACTTTTACCTGGGGTTTTAGAAATTTATTTTAAACACTTTTTATTTTAGTTTTATGGTGATCGTGATTATTCACTGAAACCCGGGTCGCTTAATTTAAATAAAAAGTGGTATTAGTTACAGTTAATCATCGACAAAACATTACAATTTACAAAAGATAATTACCTTAGAATTTCTATGAAAGGGTACTGAATCATTAACCTGAATGTTACCTCAATATGCATTGTTAATGATTCAGTACCCTTAAATAGAAATTCTAAGGTAATAATCTTTTGTAAAATATATTGACGTTGATGTGTCGGAATGTGATTGTTGTACCCTCACATTTTTCCTTGTATGTAGCCCTGATGATGGAATTCATTAAATTCCGAAACGTTGGCGAAGGATGATTGTTTGAATCACTAACACGGACCTATACTTGATATTTTGAATTGGGTCTACTTCCTCATTGTGTAGTTGCTCCTGGGAAATTTCTATGCATAATAATTTGATGTACGCATACAGTGAAACCTAAATTAAGCGACCACCGACGGTTCCGATGAGAAATAGTCATTGAGAGGGGTTCTCGCTTGATAGGAGTGGTCGTTAAGAGGGGTTTCACTGCATAATTTCCTTCTTTCGTACTCGTTTCATAATTATTTCTTTTCTTAAGATTGTGCGAGCGAGGTAGTTCCCTAATCATAATAGAGACCGTATTCGAATTATACGTTTTAATTCCACCAGCTGTGAGACACACGAATTAAATTATGAATGGTGCAATAATATAGTTTTACGTGACAGAAATTGTAAGTGATGATGAAAATATGGTAATAAAACTTAAACTTCACTATTTTTTTTCACGCGGTACGCTTAAACTCCATGAAAATGGAAGGTTTATTGTGATCCCGGAGAATTTACTGCGGTGACAATATGGTTAATTTTCAAAAATAGTTGAGAAAACACACAAACTACACACTGTTGATTTTTTACGAGATCTAAGTGTAGGAAATGCCTCATTGTTAAATAAGGTCTCCCTGGAGCGCATATATGTACCATTTCCAATGTAAAAGGGCCCGTATTTTCTGGCAAATATCTCGGAAAAAAAATAAGGTAAGGGGTTGAATTTTTGGTGTCATAGAAAGGATGATATATTTTTCTTTAAAATGAGACCAAGCTCATTAATTTCTGGGTAAAATGATATTTCGCTCAAACTACCTTAAGCCATGACTAGCAATATACAGGCACGCAAAAACAAGGCAAGCAATACAAGCAGCACGATGCCTCAATGCTTTTTTCCTAAAAACTTACGTTGTTTGCTGTAAATTCGTCTTTCGCAGGCCTTTTCGAATGATTTTCTAGATCTTCCACTAGTTTCCAAGGACTGAAGTTAGCCGAGGGTTGAGGGAAGTGAAAATAGGATGTGGTTGATGAGGACATGACACCCCCACTCCCAATGGGAGGGATTTGATGAGCGGCCAACTGAAGAGCGGTCAAAGAGGTGCGCCTGGTTTAGGAGTCTTTTATTTTCCTCCTTTTCCCGAAGGTTTGAGAGATCACGGAAGATATATGGACGAGTTCCGTGTGTTTAAAGAAAGGAAAAAATAAAGGGGAATACTAAGGTGTCGAAAGGCTTGACCCGAAGATGATTAGCGTTCAGCCTTCCTTGAATGAGCCTCCAGTTCTCAAAACCTCTTCCCAGCTCATTGGCGCACCCTTCTATCTTCTTCTTCCGCTTTCCTCGGTCGTTCAGTCTCTCATTCGAGGTTAGGGAAAGCAACCGAGGGGCCCTCGTACTAGTATTGATCAACTGCACTTAAAATACATATTCTCTTTCATAATTCTTTGGGTAGTGACGGGAAGTATTTCAATTATATGTGGGCGCCTGCTCAAGGTGTTGGTATGTTTCACAATTATAGTATTTTGTACTTGAAATACCTTGAAAACGCATTGTATAGTTAAAATATATATTTTGGGTGTTTCAACATTTTTAAATAGCCAAAATAATGCCTATTTTCAGTAATAAATTTCACATATAAGCCATGTAAATGTTACCTCCATTCAGCGGTCACCTCCTCCAGCGGCCTTTACTTCAAGGTCCGGTGGTGTCCGCTTAATACAGGTTTAACTGTATGATAATAGAGCCCAAATTCCACATTTTTTTTATTTTTACCCAGCTCTGTGTGGTTGAGTCAAAGTGAATTGATAAAAAAATTTGACTAGTTGGATTTTGTCATCGTCGTCCATTTGTGTAAACAAGAAACCTTTGATACAACTGGGCACCCACGATTATCCACAATATTACCGGCAGTGCCGTCGCAGAACTCGAGGTAAAGATCAGCACAATCCCTCAGACTTTAAGCAAACATCTTCAACAAAGACCCCTATGGTGCTCTGCGGCGTCTAAGTATGCCTCGAGCGATCATCAGCGAATAGGATCGCGAAAATACGTTCTGCGATGATCACAACGCAGAATGGCGGTGTCACTGAGTGCTGAGGAAACAAAAGGCATGTCTTATGGCCCTATATCACTTAGTTTCTGAATTATGGAAGCCTTTATTTAAAACACGATGGTTGTCCTACCCTCCACAGTAATACCTTGAAATTGGGATGTCTTTAGAGTTTGCGCTTGTCATAAAACACCTAAAATCGAAAAGAATGCGTCTTGTCACGCATCCCTGACACTTACAGTAAGATTTAATTTCAAGTCAGAACTCAGTGATGTCCACAAAGGAGGAACACTAGAGGATTTTAAGGATTGAAATGTACAGTAGAGTTTTGAGTAGGTATTTAGAAATGCAGGTATTACTATTTCTAATTTTAAATGCATCCAACCAAAGTCTATCGAATGTTGTATTTTAAATACTTTTTATGAGTATTTTGCATTTTGCATGCAATTTTTAGAGTATATTATCCGCCCTGACCTTGAGAATCCAGAAACTTTCCCGCGTCTTTCCTCAACTTAGACACGTGATTCATCAAACCCACTCACCATTTGACTTCGTTCATTTTTCGTCATTTTTCTTCATCGTCACCGTCATCGTCATCATCACCGATTCCATCCGATAAGAAGCCAGCCAGCCAGAACATTTCAGTTTACAGTTCAGATACCGATCAAGTTCTGGTGACAAGGGTCAGAAGACCTGAAAGTACTAACTTCAAAATTTCAGCACCAAACACAATCTTAATTTTTGTTAAATTTTAAACATGGTGTAATCTATCGGTAGATTTATCTCCTTCGTTTCACAATAACCATTCAAAGATAACCAATACGTTTTCAAAAAGCTACGCACTTTGCTATTCTTATTCCGTGATCTAATGAAATCCCACACTTTATGTCTCCAACAACCTATCAACTATTCCTTTTCCAAATATTAGTTTTGCAAAAATTGCAGATTTAGATGGAAATTTTTAAAAATCTTTGTAACTCTCTCCGATGAGTATGAAATTTGAACATATGTGACGCAACATGATTCCGGAGAAAAACTGACACCTTTCTTTGAACTTATGGTTTGATTTGGCTAATGCTTTTGAAAAACTAACATGGCTGGAGGTTGGTCCTCATGCATATTTTTCAAATTTCAAAAGTCCATAAATAAATTCAGTTTTTACAGTAGTCCTGCTGGCATTTTTGTGTGATGATGCATGTTTTTAGTCCTAAATATTTACCAGGATGGTCGAGCTAACTGGTCTGAGCGTTCTGTTCTTCGGTGAGCTTCATACATTCCTTGCTTTGAAACGCCGTTTGAAACCAGAGAATAAATATCAATCTGCTAATAATTTCGGTAGCCACAGATATTTGACTGTATTTTCATCTACATCTTGAGATAATTTGTTTTCTGTTTCGTACGGCAAATTAATAATAATTTGTTTTATCTCCGAATAAGGAGAAAAATATCTGTAATATGCTACATTTTATTCCAAGCATTTAATCACCCATCATTATAAAACGAACTCTTACCAAAGATCTTTTCTTGTTGCTGAGGCAAGGTTATGGAACAGAATTCCTAAGGACATAAAAGATTTCACCTCACTGTGAATTTTTAAGCAAATCTTTTTCACCATCATTATGTCCTATAAAACGTACAATAAAAATATTCAGCCTATTAATTACTGTAGGATAATTTATTGTTTCTTTATTTTAAAATGTTCCCACTTTTTCAAAGTAATTTAATGTGTAATATATGTGTTTTCCGACTATATTGTACATTTTGTATGTTCTTAGAGGACGACGAATGTCAAAGAACAACATATATTTCTTTACTTTACTTTACGAGCATTATGAAAACGCTATCCAACAGCTGGATGAGTAATTTGCCAATGGTTGCAAATATGTCTCCATTATAAATGCATTTGGGCAATAAAAATAAATATCACTATATTGGTGGAAGCCTTAACCGTTTATGCGAGTGAAGAAGAGGGAAACCTTACAACAGCTCCTCTCAGCACATCCAATGACACGTTCTTTGGAGCTTATACGATCGATCGTGCTTCAAAAAGAAATATCCCATTACAACATCACCTCCATATCCATTGTTCATTGGCTATCCTGTGAAGGACTGATTGGCCTTATCAAATCTTTCCTATCAATACGGCTGGCACTCGCGTATTCCTATCCCTTGGTTTCAAAGTATCGGAAATTAACACCAAAACGAGTGAAACGAACGATCTTCCTATTTGACTCCGATTTAATGTGCATGCCACAGAGAATATCAAATAGTTTATTGCGTTAACTTTTACAAACTTAGGCTAGCTTTTACTGCTGCCTCCGAGTCTGTAAGAACTCTCACCTCAATCCCTCTAAAAGTTGTGAAACACTATTTTCGCTAGTAGCACTTTATAACGAAGCGTGCAGCCTGCCTTTGTATTTTTCTTTTGAAATTGAGTTTTCTTGAAAGTCAGAGAAAAACTCCAGATTTTACTCCATTAAATCACCACAAAGTTACACTTGAGATTATAAAGCTAACTGCAATTTTTTTTACTGATAGCAATGCGAAACGCTAAACCTTTGCTTTCCATGGTAGAATATAATATATTTCAATTATGCCAAGTGGAGTAATATGTCAGCATGTCTTTACTGTATGAATTCGACGATGACTATCTGCTCACATTCGACACATACGTAAGTCAGGCAATTCAGCCTCGTAAGGCATCGATGCTGTTTCGGTTTTCGGGTTAAATGTTCTAAATTAAAGATTTAGTGACATATTTGCATACTGTCATCTTTTGTGCTATCTCATGACCATTCCGTTGTTCTCTCCCTTAAGTTGGTTGCCTACATATCACTCTCTAACACGTAATAAGATATATGGTCTTCTCCTGAATCACTGAATTGGCTTTTGCTGTTGAGAGAACTGCTTGAAAGCAAAAAATAATGCTATTTGTGCTCCCCATATGCAGCGAAAAAACTTGCATGGTTTTGGTTTTTTTCTTTTGCTGCCACTTTAACACATTATGTGCTTATAAACCTTCTTATATTCTTTAGAACTTGGGCACCGCTATAGCTTATCCTCTGAAAGATAACGGTATTTTACTCTCGCATATATATCCGTTGAACTGCCTCACAACATTGTGAATTAAAGGCAATACAAATTTTAACAATTCGTAAATTTCTCATGAACACTTTCCGCGTCTCCTCTTCACACCCATAAATGTCGACGCTGGCTAATTTAGGCTAAGATTTGAAGGTTTAAAATGTGTAATTTCATCAATCTAAAATCCGGACCAAGTTGAAACGTATATCTCGTCCTATGGAAGCGAATCATCGCCCAAAGATCACGCAAATTTGCATCATCTGATTATATCTGGATATAGACACTAGAAGAGGTATAATTGGTAAACAATAATTGGAACAAAGAAAATTATTTTATTAATTTTATTTAAGGCCTTCCACGTATTAATAACGCCTAAACAATGACTATTTTGGGTATTAATTTCCATACTGTATCTGCAGTTGCAATGTCTTCTGCTCTCACAAACGTTTAATGATTTTAGCCTCAATTTAAAACGAAAGGGTTTACTATCCATACAATTGTACTTCAATTTCAAACGAATGAATTTCACCGCAACATGAACGCTTAATTAAAATATTGGGATTTGCTGGGTCAAATTAAATACATTGAATAACCATTAATTTTCTCACAAATTAAATGAATGGAAATAAAACAAATATTTCATAATCGATGGGCTATATCTTCAACGCTGATTTTCTGATTCCAGTTGAACATTCACCGAAGTGGAATAGTGGATAATCGATATGGAAAAAATCGAATCCAAGATTTTAACTGATACATACGTTTTGGCGTTCGCTGGGACATATTTTATCCATTCTCCAGATGAATTCTCAAGCCTTTACAATGGGAATTTCGTTGGGTTGATAGCAAAAAAAACTATTGATCTTGTGTCATGCAATATTAAGGTTAAGGTTTTTATCAAAAGTAGAATGATTAATTGATTTTCATGAACGGTGGTGAATTTTCTGGAGATTTTTCCATATTTATAGATATATTAAATTAGTACTTCCAAATCTGAGTTACCCAAGCTAACTTCTCCAATTCGGCGATCCATTTGGCAGGTAGATTTGCAGTACACCAACTACTCAAAAATATAATACGAGGGTAAGTAAAAAAAATAAGTCGCAAACGCCAGCATTTCGTCACCAGCATCAGTCGTAATCATTTCATTGGGAACGCTTGGAACATCCACCGTACAGTCCCGACTAAGCCCCCAGTGATTTTCATCTGTTCGGACCCCTGAAAAATCATTTGGGAGGCCGACGTTTTGAAAATGATGATGTCGTAGTCCAATAGGTTACTCGTCAGCTGCGACAGCAAACAAAAGACTTCTTTGCTGCCGGCTATAAAGGACTTTTAAAGACATGGGATAGGCGTCTGGATGTACAGGGTGTATATGTAGAAAAGTGAAATGAATTTCAGAAAGTTTCTTCGATTATCATTGCCTCTTTCCAGTTTTGTAAGTTATTTAATGACTTACTCTCGTACATTCAGGGGTAAGTGCATAAGAGGCAGATATTTTCCTGAAAAATCTGTTGATTGTAACGATCTAATGTCCAAATAATACACAGCTTTGTTTAACCAGGTTCTCCCCGCTAGATTTTAACCGGATCTGGACTAGAGACCCAATACATACACAGTAGCCGAACATCCTACGCCCTGGACACCAGAAATAACTAATTATAACTTCTTCAAAGGTGAATCTGTCTTCTGACAGGTTTCAACTAAACTGTTCCCTTCGTGATCGTGTTCGTCAAATCATGAGTTTGGCGTGTATCAAATCTGTAGCTTTAATATGTTAATTAATGGAAAAGATAGATCACGCTGTTATGCTTAGGATGAGCAAGAATTCGGCAACTCGCAGTCCACGTCAATTCAGTCAGCGGACGGCAGGAGTAATAAGTGGTTTCCAGTGAAAATAAAAGACTTTGAAATGTGCTTTTCCAGTGTGCTTTGTAACCAATTCAATGTCTTATGAATACAAGGGTCGGCTGCAACATTTGTTTTGAAATTAAAGATAAAATATGGTCTTTCCTTTACCAAGTTAGTGTCTCCCATCTATTTATGCAATGTGTTAGCTTCAACTACTTGAAACATATTGAAAGTAATTATGATTAGAGCGTGGAGAAATAGTCCTTTATTTGACGAACTAAAACCGCCTAAAACATTTCGAATATTAAAAAAAGGCTGCAAAAAGTATTTTCTTATGTTCCAAAATACAAGTAAAAATTATGAATAGGAGCTTGACATTATTTTTATAGTTCATTTGTAAATACTGTCGGATTGTTAATTACGATTTTAGTTAGGACTTAAACAAGGATTAAATATGGAAAATGAGGATTTAAGGGAGAGAAACGCCGGCAATATTTTCATAATGTTCCTTGTACTTTTTAAGTACACTTGGATAATTGACCTAAAAGGTAAGATAAAATAAAGTCAACCCCAATCATTTTTCATCACAGCAGCAGATAAAACTGTTATTTTTACGGTTTGAGAAAAGTAAATTAAAAATAAGAATACAAACATATTTATTAAAATGACATCAAAAGATAATGGCAAAGTGTCACGAATTCTGATTACTTTTCAGTTTATTTTCCTCGATAGGAATGAGTCACCTAGTGGTGGTTGACATGATAATTTATCAAAATAAAAAGCAAAGTTTCTATTTTTGTTTCTCTGTCCACATATCCCATCAGGAAGATACAAGTTTTGTGTTAATTTTATTCGCCTGCAGTCTTGGTCTCTTTTGCTTAATTTAATTAGAAATATAATGTCGTTTACTCTTTCAAATATTGAAAACCTTTTTCAAATACTAATACAATTGCTGAAAATGTTTTGTTTTGACCAAACCGTCTCCTTGACGCCCGATGACATTGTTTAAGTCGGGTCTCATTAGCAAAAATTGGGAATTTAGGTCTCTATTGAATCAAGTGGGAATGGTGAGTAGCTTTTGTTATAAGGAAAGCCTATCCGGAACAATGGAAAATTATTTAAGGACACTCCTAGGAAAGATGTTGAGTGTGGTTGAATAAATGATAGTCTGACAGGCAATAGGGCAGTAGCATTGATATGGTCTACGATATCCAATTTTTGGCAAATGGTGACTAGAGATTTTAATATAATTTTTATCTTAAAAAGTACTTAATTATTTTAGGCTACTTTTTTCATTAAAAGATCTATTTCGCATGGGGAATATAGGCCCACCTTGAATGTATGTTGACCCCCTGCCATTGAAGACACATTGCAATTCACTGGAAACCCAATTTTAAGCATCTTTATGAAAATACATCTTAATTAAAAAATACATTCAATTGTAATCGATTCCGGAGGTAACTTTATATAAAGATTCGTCGTGTATAACGGGGGCTTTTACTTTTATCTCTTTGTTTTTCGATTGTGAATGTCCATATATACCACGGTCGTTAAAAGTACGTTCAAACATATAACGCTCACCATCGCACGCTACATTAAGGGCATGCCTCATAGTAGACGCTTCACCAACGGAAGTTTTATGCAAAATGCCTAATACCACTCATATCATCTACCACGAGACTGAGATTTTTCATCCATTATCTTGAGACGTATTCAAAGTACCTACTTTCGTAAAGTACGCTCGTACGTACGATGCGTAAAGTACTTTCTCATGAACACTTACCGTGCGTGCTCTCTTAATATCCGCAAGTTTCCTCTTTTCACATAACTGTCGAAGCTGAATCACTTAGACTTAGGTGTTAAGGTTAAAAAATTGCATTTTATCAATCCGAAGCATGTTGAAATGTATATCTGGTTCACGAGTCATCGCCCAAAAGATCTTGCGTACTTGCATCCATCTGATCATACCTGGACATAGAAACTAGAGGGCAAGTAGAAAGCTCTTTTTGTTTCCTTTCATTAAAGGTCTTTCACGTGAAATTAACTCCTAAATAATGAGTATTTTGTCATGACAAATTCTCGAATCAGGATTACCCTGCACATACATAGACATGTTTAATTTATGCATGATTGCTTATTGAATCGTACGGTAGCAATTATATCTCCTCTCTCCAAGAATCGTTCCCTAATCATATTCTCATAATCCATCAGTTCTCACGAATCCGACTCCATACGAAATTTCTCGTCGCGAGTTGAGGAACTATATTTGTAATTGAATTACTGCCTAATCCTTCTGTACACTCGTAAAAGTCTTTTGCGAAACCTCCTTAAGCCTATGGTAGTTCACCGATAAGGAGGCGGTATTCTTTTAAGATATGTGCTTAACACGAAAGATCAACGCTGATTTATATCAGTTTCGTGAAACCTGTTGTACATGAACCTTCTCAATGTCTCAGTTGTAGATATATTTATTTCATGAAGATCTCTCAGGCGAAGATGATCAGTCCAACACTTGATCGCCCTTTTTTTCAGAGGGGGTGGTGAAATAACTTGACTTTCTTTGAATTTCGGATATTTTTCCTGATAGTTTTCCTTACAATAGATAACGATCCCACATATCCTGACCGATAACAGTGACTAGTTTCATCATTAAGTGCCACCATAAAGTCTCCGTGATCTTCGGGGATAATTAGTATGCTCAGTTGGGTGATGATGTTCACCCATACTTCCATGTTTACTCCAACACCTGGGTTTATATTGATATGAAGACAAACTATGCGCGCTAAGTTTGAATCCGAATCATGAAAGTGAATAAAAATTGTCAGTAAATTCTCAACTCACGTTCTGCCACCATAATTCCGTAGAGTAACGCTGAATATTCCAGCTGTGGCACTCGCTTTATATATTCTTTGTTAATTTACCCTGATAGCCAGTTGTAGAAAATACCTGATGAAGTAATTGTGAGCCTAGAAAAGCGTATATTCGTATTGGCTTTTAAAAAGTTAGCTATCGTACCGAGCTGCGAACTGAGGGTCTTGCATCCGATTACTCTGGATGTGGTTTTACCATGCAAATCGTGTTTTGTGCGTTCAATTACATCGCATAGCTTCTAGTGTCCTTTTTTTTAATGGCTTCATCGTCTTCTCTCAAAAGGCCAGGCCATGTCGCTGTCTTTGTAGCCAATTGTCTCTTTCTTAGGCTGTTAATTTCATTTCCCCATAGGAGCTGCAGTTCATGATTGACATCACACTGTGAAGTAAGGATATTCTAGGTCGTCCTCTCCTTTTCTTCCCCAACAATTTTCCTTCAATTATGTTCTTGATGAACTCGTTATGTCTTACTAAGTGACAAACAAGTTTAATTATCATTGTTTGAGGCTTTCGCAGCGCTGGATTGTAGTTCTCTCCATTGTTTTCGGGTTAGCTGCGTCAACTCTAGTATCAGTTATCAGGTATTTTCTATCCTCTCAGACCTGATCTGAAGATGTGGCCAGCATAGGCCACGAAACGTCATCTGAATAAAACTTGACGCAGCTAACCCGAAAACAATGGAGAGAAATGCAAGTTTAATTATCCTGGAGTGATTTGCTTGGAGAAGCGTACTTTTTTCACCTACTTCTTTCAAGACTTGCTCATTTTTTTTCCTCATGACCCAACTTGCTTTAGTCATTCTCCTCCAGAAACACATTGCGGCTGCCTGGAGCCTGTCTTTTTCTTGCCTATTTAATCTCCATGTTTCACAAACATAGGTGAGTATACTCCACATGAGCGTCTTTACAAATCTCTTCCTCGTATCAGTTGAGAGGTGGTGGTTTACCAAGAGGTTACCCTTCCTTTGGAAACCTTGTTTGGCCATGGTGATCCTTCTCTTAACATATGTTAAGCTTGTATTTTCATTTGTTATTTGACTTCCCAAGTAGCAGAACTCTTGTAATTGGTCAATGGTTGAGTTTCCTAACTTAATTTTAGCTTTTATATTACTCTTCAACTTGTCCAACACCATAATTTTCGTCTTTTTAGTGTTGATATTTAATTTCAATTTATTCAGTTCTTTTCCAAGAATCTAGAGCGTGTGATTTATATCCTTTTCTGAGTCTGCAATTACAACTATGTCGTCGGCAAACCCGATATTATGGATGAGTTAGCCATTTACCTATACGCCCTTACTCTTTAATTTTGTTCTTTCCATTGCTTCTTCTATGAAGAGGTTGAAGAGGTAAGGTGAAAGGGGACAACCTTGTCTTACCCCTCTTTTTATCTTGGCTTCTGGTCTGTGACCATTAATATTGATTTCCGTGATTTGTGACTTATGATAGCTGAAAATCAGTCATCTATCCCTCCAGTAGATTTGTATTTTTTTCATAGTTTGTTAACTTAAATAAAACTTTGTTTACTCCACTTATAGGTTTAATAACACGCCCGGGTTTCGACACTTCGTGTCATCTCACGAAGTGTCGAAACCCGGGTCGTGTTATTAAACCTATAAGTGGAGTATACAAAGTTTTATTTAAGTTAATATGAATTACTTCCACTAAGTCAAGCCTGGAACCTTTTTCTTTGTTCATAGTTTTGAATAGTAGCTTCCAATCTATCCTATCAAATGCTTTTTCAAGATCGATAACGGTAACATACGTTCTCCTATTCAACTCTAATCTTCTTTCTAAGATCATTTTTAGTGCTAGAGCTGCTTCTCATGTTCATTTGCCCAGCCTAAATCCAAACTGGTCCTCTCCAACATATTGATCAATCTTGTTTTTAAACCTGTGTTTTATGATATTAATCAGAATTTTTTATGCATGGGTAAAGGGATGGTTTCATATCTCTGATTTATTTTGCGAAAAGTCCTTTTAATAACTTGTTTTAATGTTAACTCTTAGAGAAATCGGTAACATAAACACCACAGCAAAAAAACTGAAAAATTGGACTTGGCGGCCAAATCACTTTTTAGATCAGCTATTATATTAAGTACTTGGCAATGGTAATCATTGTGGGAAGATTTTTTCTGCTTGGACACGCTGTGCATTCAGGATTGGCTAGCAGCTTGCTGTATCTAGGATTATCTCTTAACCATAGAAATTTCCGATTCTAATTATTTTCCAAGATGGGTGGGGAAATTCCGCGGGTATCTAGTGGCCTTAGCCACAATGGGGCATTTTTGGGAAGGGTGGTAGTTTCACTTGCGATTCCGTCTGGTTGGTGTCCAATTCACGCCTCTACTCCTTTATTAGGAGTAAATTCAGCCTCAATAAGTTTTCAAATAACAATTTCGATGACAATATGAATTTGAAATGGACGCTGAAATTATATAACGTTATTTCAACTAATTTTTTTAGTATGGTGTGGGAATAATAAGTCAAGTCAGTTGATTTTATAGCTTGGAGAACGATAGCCCATATGTACATTGACCTCGATTTTGTTGTTGATGCTTTGCAATACCGCAACAATGTCATTGGCCTCGAATAAAAAGAATCTCATGTGTTTCCAAAAAATTTCAGCATGGAATGAGAATTTTCCATTGATATAAAATATTTAGAACTGAAGGTGTGTCAGCAACACCAGTTTCATTAGCCGAAAAGTATCAAAAATTTTCACCTTTGACTTTCTTTTAACAGCCGAAGGACGCAAGTAGTTTTAAACTGCTTTGTTGTTAACCATTTGATTTTTTTGGCTTTTTCTCGAAATTCTTAAATTTTACCCCTTTAACACATCATCAGCTCTTGAACCTAAATTTTCTCTAGCTTTGCTTCTGTCTTTCTTGTAATTCGTTGAATGTCCACAGGTATACTTCAAATTATTCTGCAATAAAAGTTAGCATTTAACATCTTGATTCCATGGTACGAAGTAGAAAGAAAGAATCGATCACTGGACATGTGTTTCTGCCCTCGAGTATTTAGTTTCGTGTAATGTGAGCCAGATCAAATACTTTAACCCAGTAGACCGAAAAAAATTTTTAACAGACTAGACTGTGGCTCTTATGTACATAAACGTTTAAACGTTTGGTACAACCCACTAAATAGTTAAAGAGGCATTACCCTAGATAGCATCACCTGTCAAGAGAATCACTTGGACCCCTTTACCACCTAAAAGATTTATATTTTCATGTCCCATTCCTGTACATAAGTTGTTTTTTTTAATGTCACTTAGAACCCTTGACTTCTGGGGTCCACATGTATCTTGATACAATCGAAAAAATTCTATAGTTGACTCCACGCAGACGATGAGAAGCGAATTCTTCAAAAGGAAATGTAGGATTTGAAAACGGGAACAGGTTACAGGTAGACAGGTAGGAGCGGAGATCTACATTTTAGAGGCAAGGTACAACCCACTAAATAGTTAAGAGGCAGTACCCTAGATAGCATCACCTGTCAAGAGAATCACTTGGACCCCTTTACAACCTAAAAGATTTATATTTTCATGTCCCATTCCTGTACATAAGTTGTTTTTTTTTAATATCACTTAGACCCCTTGACTTCTGGGGTCCACATGTATCTTGATACAATCGAAAAAATTCTATAGTTGACTCCACGCAGACGCTGAGAAGCGAATTCTTCAATTCAAAGGAAATGTAGGATTTGAAAACGGGAGCAGGTTACAGGTAGACGGGTAGAGCGGAGATCTACATTTTAGAGGCAAGGAAATAGTAGTAATAACACACAATTTTTTATTTTACTGTGTCGTAGTATATAAATTTATTGAACTGTTCACCATCATATGACGACACCACCTCTCTCACAGAGCCCGCGACTCACACAACATGATCCTCTCTATCTTTCTCTCTCTCTCTTTCTCTCTCATACACTCACACATTTTGTATCGTCCTAGAACATTCCTTATTCCTCCTCCTCTCTCGTCAACTCCTTTGCCCTCCCCGTTCTTAACATTCTTTCTAAGAGATCGGAGATGAACAACACATAGTCTCTCACAGAAGGCTTAAAAAAAACAACAGAAAACAGACAAGAATACAGTAACAAATAGAAATTGCATTTACAAAAAACAGAAAAATAGTAACATCTGACATTCGATCGAACACATACACATCATTTTTCTCACTCACGCATTCAAAGTTTTTTTTTCGTTATTTCATGATATTTTTTTTTCTTTCAAAAGTGTTTCTTTGTTTCTCTAACAGATCAGTTAGGGTCTTCTGCCAATACTTTTTTTTGAAAATCCGACGAACTAACGGTTTCGAAAGATGATGTTACATAAGATGACTATGGTGTGCCACAAAACTGGATTACGCTGCTCTCAAGATCAGGCAATTATCATAGGATATATCAGAATGAGATTACTGCGCTTTTGATTTTGTAATTACCACACAAGGTTGGTACCTTGTCCGCCGTATTACACGCTGACTTTTTTTTATAAAATATAACCTCTTGGCCGTATTTTTCTCGAAGCACACGCGACAGATGACTTGCAAATTGGCAAACAATGACCAAAGTCAACTCACCGTCGCTCTAAACAATAGCACTTGGTATTTCAATGCTTGGACCATACGGCTTTAAGCGCAGGTCAAGGGAGGGTTATCAGCTAAAGTTACTATTCACTGCCATTTTGAAGGGGTAGAGGAATAGCCGGATTTGACCACAGCATTATACAGTAGAAAAAATAAAATTATGACATGCGCGACCAACTAACTTTTTTGAACTGTTGGATGTGTTTCAACAAAAGAAAGCAACACGGTTGGTGGAAGCGTTGCGTTTCTCTCACCGATATTACTGAGGTAGAGAGACTTATAAACGAGTTTAAATTAATGCAATCCATCTATGTTTTGCTTTAAATTCTTATACAAAAGAGCGAATTTTAATCACATAATCTAAAGGAGCGAGAGAGAGTAGGAGGGAGGCGAAAAGAAACAAATGAGGAGAGGGTTTGGGCGGTTGGTGAGAGACTCGGACCAAAAGACGTGATCCGAAGAAGGGGCGTGGGGGAAACAAATATCACACAGATACACCGTATTATACATTGCTTTGTACATATTTCCTATTTCCCTTGCACAAGGGAGCACCAAAATGAATTGTAATATTACACAATATTGAGAATCATTGCAAAATAAAAGAGGATAGTCTTGGCTTATTCATCTTGTAAGCATGACGAGATAAAAGGGGGGAGATCCGGAGGACTTAAACGTTCGTAGTCAACTTTTTTTTAAATTTGTTGGACGAGCGTGGGACTCTGGGAAGGGGAGATGAAGGAATCTGTAGCTCTTTCTAAACCCGTTGCTATGGGAACCACTCGCGGGAGACAACGTGGAGGAGAATTGCACATAAAAAATTCAGGAGGGAGTGAGGGGGGAGACTGCGGGTTTTCAAATAACGGGGAGATGAGATTTTTTTCACACATCGCCACCTCTCTAAAAAAAAGCCGAGCTCATACAAAAAAAATAAATAAAAATATCTTTACGAGCCATAAAGATTTTTCTCCACTATGATTATGTCTCGAATATTGTACTCTATAAACACCCCTGTCCTAACATCGTCGTTACTCAAATCCACATCTATGTACTTTGACGGACAGTCAGATGAGAGAATGCGAGCGCGGTGAATTCTTTTTTGTAATATTACAAGACATTTTCACTTGGTTGTTGAGTCTTCAGTTACATTTTTAAGGCCACAGATCACTGCGCTGGCATTACCCTCGAAGTACATTGCGATAAAACCGAGTGTGCGAAGAAGCGTGACAGAGTTGATGCCTGAAAATTCCATTTCCACGTCTACTGCTTTTCGTTTCCATTGAAGCTAAAAATAATCGTAAAGATTATTCGTTTGAATACAGCCCGATGAAAAGTTAAACGACAACGTTCATTAGAAAAAACCTCCAAGCCCATTCTTAAACTACACCGACTTTTATTCAAAATTACTCTCTCTAACGTGGTTAGAGCAGGTCAGCTCTCCCATAACTTTAATATCGATATAATAAATCTTTTGAAAGTATGACTGAAAAATTTAATTGCTGAGCATGAAGGGCGCTTGCGGAACAAGTATGAATGACACGGAACAATTAAAAGCGTCCTCGGAGAATTTAAAGAGGGTAATTGTTACACACACACATACTTAAAAATTGCATGATTAAGCTTCCATGTTTCTCTCGTCAAAGCGGAAATGGCAAAAAACAACCAAATTCAGGCAGTGAATGAAAAACTAAAAAACAACTATTCCACTGCAAACAGTTTACTATTAGATGGTTCGATCAAGAACTGGGAGAACACAGCCTTTAAGCCCGGCGGAGAGAGCTTGAGGCTAAATTTTGTGTTCTCAGACCGTCTCTCCTGGCATAAAATTTTGCGAGGAAAGAAACCAAGCCATTGAATCAACCTGTGGAAAATTTCCTAGCACATTCACGGTGGCTAAAGTATTTAAATAAAGAACTCTGCGTTACGATTGGCTCATGAGGAGGTGCACACGTTTAATCGCCAAGGTTAAAAATAAACAGCGACGCATCTGTCTCGACCATTCCACCAATCGCGGACTCCCACATTTTCTTTGGTATAAACAGGTGGCAATTTTTTATAATCTTTATGCAATTACGATACCTAAAACCACAATTCACTGCATTATTTAGCTTAGATCTCATTTTGTTTGCATATTTATGTACACGATTCTTAATGATTTCGTTCACCAGACACAAACGGAAGTGTTCAAGTTCAGAGAGTTGTTTATATTTATATATAATATATAATATTTATATACTCATCATACTTTATAATATGTATACTTTATCTATATATAATATGTATAAGCCCTTGAGGAACATAAATTACAAGAACAACAAACTCAGGTCGACGACTCAATAGTTCTCAGTCCGTTTGCAAGTTTCTTTCCAAAACTTCAACTGAATACAGATGGGCATCTTTACACTTTGTCCGTGAGTAACGCGAGTGTATGAGTTCTTCATTCCGCTGTGGAAATATTCAACTGAACGCTGAATAATTTTGCGTGATTGCACCACCCACCACAGCAAAATAAAATCACACGCAAAAACGCACGCTGATGATCACACAAGACACCTCAAAAGAATGAGTCCATATTACTTCGTTCATTCAATTATTTATACACTCATTCAAGCGCTGCAAATTGTCTTTTCCAACCCAATTCCTCTCCTCACACTGGAGTAAACCGTCCTCTCAGAAGACACGCGGATAATCACATCCGCGTCCGCGGTCCATCGAAGGAGAAGAGGGGGTGTGCGCATCTTCAGAGATGCCCTTTCACGACCAATGCTCATCGCACATCCACCGTCGACGTAAGGTGGACGGAGGCTGGGGGAAAGGCCTCCGGGAGAGATACACAGAGTGGAGGGAGCGGGTTGGAGCGGGAGGGGGCGGCAAAGAGAGCAAGATATTGCAGGAGGAGGCACCTAGAATAGCCCCCCAATCATGTCCATACTCCCTACCCCCTCCTCTATGCCTCACTTGTCCACAGACTCAGGTTCGTGACTCGCCTCCAACCCGTTGACCATCTTTTCGATGCTCTTCAGCTCACTCGCCGCAGACCCGGGGACAGAAGACACCTGCGTGGGAGGGGGTGGGATGCCCGGGGGCGGAGGAGGGGGTGGCGGGGGCGGTGCCACCGAGGACGCCTGGGGCATCTCCGCCCCCGGCGAGTCCATTCCCGCGCCCATGGGCGACAACTTGGGGCTGCTGCCGACGCCGTGGTGCGAGCCGGGGGTGACCGTCTCGAACGCCGACCCAAGAGGGGAACCGCCCAGGAGGGACGAGGGCGCCGACGGGGGCGCGGGTGCGGTGGGCGCGGGGGCTCCCCCTGACGGCGGGGGCAGTGGCGGGGCGTAGGGGGCGAAGCGGTGGTGGTGGTGGTGGTGCGCGGAGGCGGCTGCGGCCGCTTTGAGCCGCTCCGAGAGCAGCGGCGGTGCGACGGCGGAGGCCGCGGAGGTGGCGGGCGTGGCGGCCGCGAGCGCCGAGCCGAGGCCGGAGTACGCGTGGCCGAAGAGCGGGTGCTGTGCCGCAAGGGCGAGTTGCGCGTTGAACAGGAGGCCGGGGGAGACGCCGGGGATGCCCGTGCCGCCGTGTCCTGCTCCCGAGCCCGAGAAGAGCGAGAATGGCGAGTGGGCAGCGTGGGCCGCGGCCGCGTGGGCAGCCGCCGCGGCCGCCGCCGCCGCACCGGGCATCAGGAGCTGGTGGAGGCCGGATGCGCCGTGACCGCCTCCTCCGCCGCCTCCGCCTCCGCCGGCAGCAGCCGCGGCCGCCGCGGCCGCAGCAGCCGCAGCTCCGTGGTAGAGCCCTGCCGCTGGGTGACCGTAGAGGTATGGTAGGAGGTGTGGTGGGTGTATTGGGGGGCCTACGGAGATGTTGGGACTTGGGTAATCGGATGAGGGGCCGGGGAGTGATGGGTGGTGACCGGCGGCGTGGGCTGCTGCGGCAGCGGCGGCCGCCGCCGCGGCTGCTGCGCTGCCAGACTCCGAGGAGCTATCGCTAGCTTCTCTCTCGCTATCTTCGCACCGCCTTCTCAGCGGGTCGTCAGGATCTGGTGGCAGAGAGAACCAGGCTAATCAGAAGCGAGGGGCCCTCGAAATAAAGGCCCGCTCTATGGTTCATCGATTGATTTCTATAAATAACGATTCTACTCGAGCAAATAATACACCGCATTCCAACTAAGTTGCGTCACCTACCCATGCATTCTTGTAGGCAAGGTATCGAAACGTGCAGGGAGGATCTACGGCAGTATGAACTAAGCATTCAGATGCGGAGTCGCATGATGCATTCATCACATCAAACGACACAGAAAAAGCGCAGCCGCAAAATTATAAATACATATTCTAATAGCGTAGCATTTACCAGAGCCCATGAAAATAAGCATGCGTTGGATTGCGTCCACTCAAAGAAATCATGCATTAAATACGAGCCTGCCTCAAGCCATACATGCCTGAAAAACATTTTTATAGATAGTGAAATACGCGAGATCCGCGTTTAAGTTCTACTTTTAGTACCAAAAAACACACGTGGGTATGGTAAGCCAAGCAGTAGCAGACGGAGGTGTCATACGATTTTGCTTTAGAAATTATTCAGGGCTATATAGGGCGTCAGGTCTTATTTGGGTGCCTGTGCACGCAAAATAAATTGCCAATTCCAAGAATAGCGACAGGAAGCCGGAGGAATAACATGCAGTATTTTAGCAAAGCACAAAACAGACCTGCTACCACAACCAAGGATATATGAACAATAAAAACAGTTGAGTGGTATTGATCAACTTAAAAAAATGCAAGAACAGATACAACGAGATTTGTATCAATGAAATGGATAGCTTATTTTAAGAAAATCTTTCTTTTCTTGCGTCGGGACTCGTGTTCCGGGAGTTCGTCATTTTGCACATCTTTCCTTGAGCTGACCGTGATTAATTAAGCAAGCTAAAGCTCCCTCATTTTGATACTGATTTTACAGAATCGCGGCGTACTTAGTTTTTACTTAACTCTTGTAAGATTTCCTTTAAATAAGCGATCCATTTCAAGGATACAAATCTCGTTGTATTTGTTCTAGCTTTTGCTGAAGTTCACCAATACTGCGCAACTGAGCACTCGTGTGCAAGATTGTATAAATATTTGCAAATACATCTCCCAATATTTTCATTGTTCTACAGTCAGCCGAATGGAACGGACCCATATATGCCATGCAAATCATCCACATGCAACTTAGCCCAAAAAGAACACCCGAGCAACATATTCGGGACTCACCGGAGTGTGGCTGGGGCAAGTGGTGATGGTGATGGTGGTGGTGATGGAGAGAGGACGAGTCGACGCGTCCTCCGTCCGACGTGCCCACCACGTCCACCTTCTCGTCCTCGGGGTCGGCGCCGCCCCTCGCGAGGCCCCCGAGGCCCAGCCCGCTGCTGCTGTCGGGGATGGCGTTGTGCCCCCGGCCACCGCCTCCACCCCCGCCCATGCTCTTCTGCTGTTCGGCCAGTCTTTGCTCCTCCTGGTGCCGCTGAGCAGCCAGCAGGGCCTGCCTCCTGCTCAAGGAACAGAGGGGGAAAAAGGCATATGTTACGGTTAAGACTCCAGTGAATAAAACCCAAGATCTAAGAGCTAATGCATACACAGTGTCTACATCTACATACTACCCTGCGAGCCGCCGCATGGGCGTGTGGCAGGGGGTGTTAGGACACCAACCGCGTAAAGATGTAAGATACCAGCCGTGTGAAGAAGTAAGGAGAAATGGTGACATGGTTTATGGGAGAGTATTCAGTGGAGCTCCGTTTTTATTGTGGTCGCTTATTATACGCGGAAAGAACGAGTTTTAGTACCTAACTGTTCGGCAATATATCTCTCTTATTGTATCGCCTCTGTCAGACCTAGAGATGCAGTGGGTTCTCATGACAATATTCTCTGTGGCGCTCTAAAACACACCAGTTCCGAATTTCTCAAGCAAACAAAGCCTAGCGAGTAGTCTCAAGAGTCTCAAGGGCCCCTCACCTTCGTCCCTCTAAAAGCTATGAAACACTATTTGTTCACAAGTAGCAGTTTTCACCGAAACGTACTGCATTTCTTTGTATTCTATTAATTTTTTTGTTAAATCGTAATCACCAGCCGTTGCAGAACATTAAAAAAAAATCAGGTTTATGTCGAATGGTTTGAAGTGTCACCTTGTGGAATTCTTTTTTGAAACTTCAAGTGAAAAACAATTGTTCAAACAAATTCATCCAACCGCCACTGGTTTCGATAGAGTGCATCATCTTCTGACAGATTTACACAATTATTCATGCACCCTATCGAATGATCTGTCGAAACCGACTGTATCAGTATATACTTAAGAACAAGCTATGGTAACCATCAGAGTCATCAAAAGGCAGTTAAGAATACCATGTGTAATTAAAAGCTGTCAAAGCGTCAGGATCGAATTTATTGTCTCTCTGAAATGTAACGCTTGTTTTCAGGGAACTGCACCAGCCACTCCAACCATCGCCGGATGACTAGGGAGTCAGCTGAAGTCACTCTTCCGCCTTCCTCTAGAGATAAAATTAAATTACCAATTTTCATTAAATGGCTACTGTGGGAATATTTCGGTGGCCTTTGAAGTGAATTCTAGCAAATAGTATATTTATACTGGGAAATATTGAGATCAGCCATTCCTTCGCTTCGGAGATAAGAATGGCCGCCAAACAAGTTGACCATCATTTAACTGCGTACATGCTCGGCGAAAATAAACAATTCCTTTCCACGCAGCACTACTGCGAATAAAAAGGTGGCAGATTCACGAGAGCGTATTGATTTTACCAGATATTCTTCTCCAGTCTCACCCCCACCCTCGCCGACCACCGTCAACCCTTCCCTGGACACCCAAGACTCTTCTAATCACCGGGGCCCTCCCCCTGCCGAAGACCGCCACCCACTAACACCCACCGGCTCAAACACCTCGCACCTCGGGAGAGACTGAAGAGCCGAGGGAGTAGGTGGCGTAGAGAGCGCTAATGAACGCCTCTCCCTTGCCCTACCCTCATCACCTCTCGACACCACCATTCCCCCCCCCCTCAAAGCACCCGAAATAGCACCACTCCCCCACCACCACTCCAACCCGCCGGGGAACTCACAGTTACCGCTTCGACCGACCGAAAACCCCGCACAGTACACTTCGCCTACCCTACTCACGCCCCCTCTGCGACGGCCATCGCACACCTCTTGCGGTGTGAGCAAGATTTCCCTTTGCCGCCTTCTCGTCGCCCGCTTGAAAAGGAAAGCGTTCCCCCCCGCCTCCGTGAGTGAACCCTGGCGCCTCTGCCCCCACACTCACGCCTCCGGCTCCCCTCCCACGCGGTGAGATAATCCTTCACTTCGTGAAACCGTCTTTCTTTAACGGACTTCCCTTTCCAAAAGTGTACGCCTACAGCGAGGTGTATTTCACGTGACCACAGAGACAATGGATGAGAGCCTTTTAACAGAACTAAATGTACTTAGGCCCCGGTGTCGGCGGGGTAAAGTCCTCGCTTTCCAACCCGAGGGTCGCGGGTTTGAGTCCTGCCTGGGTATATTATTCACTGCCCAGGACATGGGTGTTTGTGATCGTCAAATGATATATTAAAACATTTGTAATTGGGGAAACCTATAAGTGTTAAATAAATTATTATTAGTATTACTGAAACGACAATCTTATATTCTATTTGGGCACGCCATTCGTCACTAGTTTCTTTCAAATGTATTCTCTCACCCGCCTAGTTGTAATGTCGACTGAATCTTTCGCAATCTCTTATTAATTAGGGTCCGGTCAAATCACGCAAATGTTTCATTTTTCGTTGTTTATTCATCGACTTTCCTGCAGTTGCTTCAGTTGTCATTGGCATTGGTTTGTGTCTCTTACAAATTTTCGTATAAGAACCTTAATGCTCCACCACGAATCTAGGTGGAAAGTATAGAACGTCGCGTCGCCTAGCTCCCATACAGTGGTTTAGATCATTTTATCTTCCTGACGGATAAAGTACATCGAAGAATGGGAAGGTAAAAAACACTAAATTAAAGGAACCGTTTCCAAAAATTGTAATTAAATCTTTGATAGTGTGATACAATAAACATCAATTTCCTTGATGCGTACTTTTGACTGATATGAGCCTTGAGAAACTGCAATTGTACAATTGAAATGATTAACTTACTAGCTTCAATATGCAAATATTTAGCATTGTAAAAATATTTAAGGTTATAAGAGGAGGTTAATAGCATGTTTGGTGATCTTCACCCCCTGCCACACATCCTCGTGGAGGCTCGCAGGGTATTACGTAGACGTAAGAGAGAACGCGAAAGTACACTTCCAGGGAATTGAACCGGACGGCTTGATTAATCTACACTTCGTAACTTTATTTCCTTTTTGAGAAGTAGACACTCAAAATGAATGGATACAAGAAATTACTTCCATCTCATATACGCTAGTCTCCCACATTGTCTAATCGAATAATTTGAATCAAGAATATGTCTTTCAAAAAAGAAAATGCACCTATCCCCACACCTTAAATGAAATAATATAGTAATGATAATTGAATGTCTGAGAGAAAGAGATGAAAAAGCGCTAATGATACTTCAATCAACAGAATTTACTTCCTTCAGAATCTCAGCCAAAGACAGAGAATATTTCCAAGAAAAATGAATATATGTAAATTAATTGGCAACAGGATAATGAAAGAATCCATTCTTGTCAAAGATATTTTATCCAGTATTCTCTTGCTCAACTTAAGTTTACTTCCTCTGAAAACTAAGTAGAAACACCTGGCGGTGCGAGATTTTCTCTCGCTGCTTGTTGAAAAACCGCCGACACTTTTGCGCCGAATAATTAACGCGGTGCTCCAAGCAAGAAGCGAGATTCACAACGAGAAACATCAGATTTTGAAGTGCATTAAAGAGAAGAAAAAAAACATGGTTGACACCTTCATCCGCCTTTAAACTCTCCCTCTCGGGATGGTCTTGCGGCGGGTATGAACCGCGCGCGACAATGAACACCGTCAAATGCCTCTTTGCGCCCTGGGAAAGTCAAGTGGGAGCAGCCGAGAGGAGGAGAGGAGTCAGAGCAAGGACGGAAAAAAGAGCTCGACAATATACACGAAGCGTAATACGGAGGAAGAGAACGGAGAGAGAAAGAAGGTCGCCAGCAGAAGCAGTGGCACCTCCTTACCCGCTTTCGGAGGTACACGGCCATGCCTGGCCTTAAAAGGAGCCCCATTTGACAGCGAGGGCTCGGGTGAGATGCGAAGTTGAAGCGAGAGAGTAGGAGGAGGCACGGGGGGAGGGGGAAGAGAAGAAGAGAAGGATAAGAAGCACCTTCTTTGGGATGGAGATAAGAGGACTTGCGGGTTTGAGAGGGTGAGGAAGGATCGAAGGTTTTTCCCTGAGAACGAGAGGACGGGCGGGAGGTGGAAGGGGAGCGAGGGAGAGCCGAAAAAGTTGAAGGGGGTAGGCAGGGAGGGGAAGACGGTTTTCGGGGCTGACTGCGGGGGGGGAGGGATGGGGGGAGGGCGGGCTGTTTGGAGGGCAACGCGCTCGGAGGGGTGGCAGGATGGAAAGGTTATTTTTTTCTACACGGGAGTCTTCTTGAAGAGGGTGGAAGAATGGAACAGAATGCGAAATAAGGACCGGGGAAAGAGAGGGAGGAGCAGGAATAGATATGGAGGGGCGGGCACTGGGGGGGGGGGGGGGAGAGTGGAGGATGCTAATTTGACTGTGGAATGCTGCGGGGGTCTTAGCGACTGCGGGGAGAGGGACGGGGGTGGGGAGTGCGCCTAGAACCTCCTCGAGGAGTCGTTTCCCCCGAAGGTAAGTTAGGGGTGGAGAGGAATATTCAAGAAGGGGAGAAACGTTGGATGGAAGGAGAGAGGGATGATAATGTCGATGGGACATTTTAGAAAGAAAAGTTGGAGAAAGGTGGGCTCGAGGAAACGCAGACAGACGCGAACAATGAACTATTTCGGCAAAACTCGAAGGCGAAATCATCTTGCTAGCAACTTTGGCGGGTGCGGGGAAGTTAGATCTAGGTGAACGTACCCCTACCGCAAATCTGCTCAAGTATGGTAGTTCTAGCGCCAAAGTAAAAACATTTTGCACGATAAAAAATAACCAGGAAGGTAAAATGATTTAAACCACTGCGTGAGGGATGGACGACGCGACGTTCTAAACCTTCCATCAAGATTCGCGGTAGGTCATTAAGGTCCAATACCAATAACATACCAATAATACTAGCCTTAGCATAAAAAATTAAAGCAACTTTAGGGAAATCGACAAAAAACGAAAAATACGACGTGAGAACGAAGTTTTTCGCGGTGCTCTACGAAAAATGCGACATTTGCGTGACTATACCGGACCCTAATTAATAGATGATTGCGAAATATTCAGTAAACATTTCATCTAGGCGAGCGAGAGATTACATTAGAAAGAAACAAATGACGAAATCGTAACAACTCACTTGGGGGTTGGCTAATGGCAGGTGGAACCGCGGCGCAGGAATTTTTTTCTCTAAGCAATTTTCAACTTCAGTACTTCATCTTAGACGAAGAGCATTCACACCGACAAGCGAAAACAATTGGAGAGATAAATAATCCCACAACTCTCCAGATGAGTCGAGGAGAGTTTACCGGAACTATCCAGAAATTAAAAACGCCAGTTCCTCACCTTGCTCCGATGAATGCTTACCAAAGAAAATTACACGACATAAAACATGGGAAGAAAGGAGGGCAGAGGTGAATAAGAACGCACGACTGGGACAATACAGAGATGCCTCGAGAGGAGGCTAGAGAAACTCGCGAACGAGCAGAATGAGGAACGGTGGCGAGAAACGCGAGTGCGGGGATGAAGTAGAGCGAGAGCGGAAAAAACACGGTGGTCCCGGCTTTGGGGTAGTCGTCGATAGTCTACTGCAAAGGGGGGACGTGGATTCTTGGCGAGTGAGGTGGAGAACATACGCGGCGGGCTGACTCCAGGGATTCGCCAAGATGCTTGAGAATGGCTCTGAGGAGGCAAATTAGGGAGAGGAGTTTTTGAAGAGCCTCCCGGAGGGGGGGGGGAAGGGAACTGCTTGGGAAGCGGAGAGAAATAGGGGAGTCCTCTGAGATGCTATGGAATAATGCGAAAGGTCTTCTCTTCTGGCTCGAGTGGCCGGGGAATAGGAAGCGTAGGAGAGAGTTGGAGGTGGGAAAGAATGAGAGGAGTGCCGTGAGGAAGATATGAAGAGGTTAGGGTTGGGAAAGGATTCTAGCTCCCGGATGGAGTGTTCGGGAGAAAGATGAGTGGCGAGAGGATAGAAGAGGGCCGGAGACATACAGCGAGAGGCCGTGACGGGAAAGAATAGTTTGAGCGCGGGATAAAAGCTAACAAAAGGACTCCAAAAATTAAGGAGAGAGATACGAGAATTCTACGCGGGAGCAATGTAAAGCTCGAAGGCATTAAGAGTGCTGAATAATTGAAAGGTAGATTCAGCTTCCCTTCACTTCTAACCTGGAGTAACGTGGGGACTATACAAATTGAAGCACAGAACGGCGTGAAACGCTTCTTTTACAGACATACTGCTGCTTATGAAAATCAGTTACCTACCTACCGAAAGGAATATTTGAGGGCTGAATTCATGCGTGGTTACTCCAGCAAAGTTTTTCAATTTTGTAACCTGTTGGGTCTTAAAAATTTATCAAATCGATGACAAGAAAGCCATCATCAAGGTTCAAGAACGGAGAATGTATTCCCCAAGTATGTACGTACAAGAGGGTTAAGAAGTTTATCAAACACTATAAGGAACTTAATCAATGAAAAAGATAACAAGCTAGGTAGACAAACAAACTGGCAAAACTATACCATCCTACACTTTCAAGGGAACTATAAATTCCGGAAGAACCACAGAAACTTCCTATGATAAAATATATTTGCTCGTGATTTTTCGAGTGACTGGTGGGATAGATTTTGACAGCTTTTCTAGGAGAACTTCGGCGGAAAAACGTCGATTAACATTAACACCAGAAGCATTCCATTAAAAGTAATTGTCGCAGTCAGGTCGATTACAAAAAAAACACAAACTTTCCGAAGGAAACTAACTGCCTGAAACAAGTTACTTATACGTATGAAACCGAGTGCACCAAACGACTAACGCACTCAACCAGATCGCATGACTGCGGAGTATGGATGTGGATCACGGCAAAAGGTTAGAGACGAGAGAAAACGTTCCTCCTTGGAAATGAGACGGAGAAAGATAATGACGATGCCGGGATCTTCAAGGAAAAAAATAAAAGTCTCGGAGGAACGAACAAAAATTTAGGAGCATCTCAGTTGAATCACAAAGCAAAATAAAATAATGGGAACACTTGTGAATTTATAAAAGGAAGACTGTGTACGGAGAGGTAGAAAAAAAATCTCGGGAGCAAATAGACAAACCGGGCGAGAAAAAAAATAAGGAAAAAAAACGAAGCGAGTTCAATAAAAGAGGAAAAGAGTTGGGTCGAGGTGTCGGCATGAGAGGTTCCGACGAGACGAGGTTGAAAGATATTTTTTTTAAATGTTTTTAATGAGCGAGGCGAGAAAATTATGAGAATGATAGCGTGTTGAAGGAGTGATAATTAGGGAAAAACAAATGCGAGAGAAAGAGCACCAGCCGAGGAGAGGAGAGGTCGTTTTTTTCCACGGCTAAGTTCCTTGTCGTTTCCGTGAAATTTGAATGAATGAAAGAGAGAATGGAACACGGGGAGAGTGAGAGAAGGCAGAAAGGCGGCGAGTAAGGAATGAAATATTGCAGACCCTATCTCGGCCGGCCGGCGCCGAAACGCTACGGACGGAGCCTTTTGGAGGAGAGTGCGACTCCGGGGAAAGGCCGGCGGGAGTCGATTACATCTCACTTCGCTGCTGAATACATTAAGTCCAATCGACGCCCGCATCTAGTTCTCACGGCTAGAATAAATGCCCTCGGACTTTTCTGCGAGGCATAAATTTCGGTCGCTTATATATTCTTTCGGGGGGGGATCAACTGCTTTATTGATTAGAGCAATGCCTTTTTTCACCCCCATCAGATTGCCGCAATTGGATCACTAAATCAAATCGTTACAAGTGGTTTGCATTACCATTCCATGACGATAAAGACGATATTTCTTCTGACAAATTAACGACAGTTAAAGTGAGATACATCAAAAGATTCGTCGAGAAGGGCTTTACTTACCTACAAATTTTACATATTTCATTGAACAGTAATGATGTTTCCGTAAATGAAAGACAATAAACGGTCGTATTATGCATGAAAAATTAAATTAACTTACACAGAATAAATGGATTGTGACTGAGGAATAATTGATGGTTCATACCGTTCTCTATTTACGGAGATAAAAGGCAACTTTACAAATACCAGGAAACTGCTAGAGTACAAGAGTTAAATTTCCAAACATTGCATTTAACAAATGATGTGGTACGACGTCACTCGCACGGGTGCATATACACCAGGGTTGAAATTCGCTATGAAAAAATCATTTGACTTGACCGGGATTCGAACCCGGTTCTCCCAATTGCCGGTCAGGTGTGTTAGCCAGTTACACGGCTAACACACCTGACCGGCAATTGGGAGATCCTGGTTCGAATCCCAGTCAAGTCAAATGATTTTTTCATAGCGAATTTCAACCCTGGAACAAGAGTTAAAGTTAACCATAACAATGTCTTTCCTTCAAAAATCCAATATTTTCAAACGTCTATAAAGACGAGACGAGACGAGACAAGAAAATACTATGAAAACCATCTGAATAGAAGATACTTTGAATTAAAGAGGTGAGTCTTATTCGTAGGTCAGGATGTTGTTGGTAGCACTTTTGTTCTCAGAATACGTAAAATGCCAGCAATTGCGCCGGTAGAGGATTGATTTCATGCAGAGGGAATACAGACGGCCGACTCGGTGTAAACGCTCCCAATTTATTCCGAAGTATCCTCACGGAGGAACGGAAAGAAACCTTGTATTTAATTTCTTCTCCTCGAAGCCAAACACCAATTCCATTCAGTCACAGGGCATGGCGTCTTTACACTGGTCAGGCGTCCCCAAAGAGCGCTACTGACAAGGAGCTCTTCTCTAGTCATGATTCCTTCACTTCCAGCCCCTTTTCGCGCTCGAATTCTTGTGCGTGGGGCCGTGGATGAAGGGGCAGAGGAAACAGGGGCGTCGGAAAGTTTGTCGCCCGCATGCCGGGCGCCTCAAAACTCCGGTCACGGAGCATTTGAGCGAAAATAGTGAGAACTAAACTCTAGGAAAAGGAAGCGGGTGCGCCGTGAAAAAAAAACGAGCAGGGTAGGGTTGTTGGCTGAGGAGGATGGGTAGGAAACGTCTGTAGACTACTGGGATGGAATGGGGATGAAAGATCGGTGGGGAGGGAAGGCGTGGGAGGTAACCTTCGTGCCAGGATGCAGGAAGGAAGGTCGAGTGTGTGGGTCGAGGGTTGGGAGTGTACGGTAGGCGGGGAAGGAGAAAATTGTCGGCAAGGCGGAAGGGAAGCGTAAACGGTTCTGAGAGTCTTCCTTTAAAAAATGGGGGGGGGGCGGGGGTGGAGGGCTGGGATGTGTCGACCCGCCCTCATCTACGCCACAGCCAAGACGGCGTCTCGCTCCTGGAACAGAGGCTGCCCTCTGTTATTTCCCGCCGAAAAGATGAGCGCGAGATGGCATCGTGATATCTCTCTCTCTCTCTTCATTCGATGTCGCCTCCTCCCGACCCCTTTCGTTGGCAAAGGCGGCCTTAAACCGATGGCGCTGCCCGGGAGGTCGCGGCCGACCTCGCCCCCCTCAACCCGCCCCCCCTCATCACTGGGATCGCCTTACCGTCCGAGATCTGACGCTGATTGCGTAAAAAGAGACGGACTCGCGTCCCGTCCGCCATGAGCGCCGGCGTCACATGTTTTGATCTCATGTCACGAGGATGTGATCACGTTTTTTTTCTCCCCACTCAACGGCGATTCCATCTCGCGCTCGGAAATTTTATTCGTCCTCTGTGGTCTGCTTAGAGGAAGAAGTATCAAAGCCTGAACCCACGCAGCTTAGATCGTCGCAAAATGATCCCGCGTAACTGTTTAACTTTTCAAGGAATGAATAACTAGATAGCTGCTTCAGTAAGGAGGACGTTTGGATTTTGCCCTCTACTACGCGGCAACACAGCACCGATTCGGCTAGGTGTTTCGCCAAACGGGACCTCTCACTTCGTCCATTATAAATATCACTCGATTTAAATTAAACGCGCTTATAGATGTTTTGGACAATAACAAATTGGAAACGTTCAAGGCATGCCAATAGCAACGAGACCAAGAACGAAATCTTACGATGCCCCAGTTTTGAAATGCAATAATTTTAAATAATTAATAATAACTTTATTTCTATGAAATATACAAAGCTGAAACTCGCCAAATCTATAGCAAACATATCTATCCTCCATTTAAAGAAATATAGTTGTCATTGAAGAACTTGTGTTTGAGTTACAAGGTGTCAAAGTCGGAGCTTTTCCCGCGCGCTGTAAATAACCGGTACTTTTTACGTTATTACTGTAGTAAAAAATATAAAAATTGATCAAAAAATTGATCAAAAAATTAAATTTTGCCATTAAAAAACGTAGAAATGAATGAGAAAAATGATGGTGTCGTTAGGTTTTCTGTAAGTCTTTTCGTAACTTTTTATTTGTACCCAAACTCGAGTGCACATAATTTCTGCGCCGACAGTAGATGTTTTTATGATGCTTCCCGCATTTCCTCAGAGGTATTCCATAAAAAACCAAACCAGTGCAGCTCTCAATTAGTGCGGCACTAAATAGATCACATTATCATTCCCATGAGAGTTAATTTGTAAATTATTCACAGAAAAAATAAGTATTTTAGCATGTTCCTATCACTGAATTACGGCAAGCACATTATGCAGGTGTATTAAACTCGAAATGAATATGTTAACTCCAGAGATGAGGGCAAGCGTCCTCCCCAGGTATCTTCATCGCTCGGTCTCAAAAAGAAATTTATCATAAGCAGTTCTTAAAAATTAAAAATTCAATTATTTAAACTGCTTAGTTCATCCATTACATGTTAAATGTAAAACAGAGTTGTTTGGAGACATTCCCTTTCTCCGAGCTAAGCCTCCATGAATGTGCCTCTTCCAAGTGAACGTAACAAAACCACAAGCTAAAGCAATGTGCTAGTAAATGCCATACGCACATACATCTTTTCGTTTAATATCCAATATTCCAAGTATGTGGTGATATTTCCATTGAAAATACCTGCCCAGTTGATTGAGCCAGGTTCTATTTGAGAGATAATACTGCAGTCAGAATACCTTCATACATTTCAAAGAGACACGACCCTACCCTATACAGGGAGTCAAGAGGTAAAAAAAAAATGGTGAGTCCCTGCTATACAGCGTGAAATGCCAAACTCCAAACGTTTGACTTAACCACACCGTTCACACACGTCTACCCAGGGGTCCAACGAAATAGAACGGGTGTCAAGCACCATGAACAACATATTACCATCGATGCCCAGTGATGACAAAACGTCGTGAGCTGCCCTATTGTCACTGAGAAGGAACCTGCGAGGCTGAGGCGAGGGGACAGAGAGAGAGAGAGAGAGAGAGAGAGAGAAAGAAGTGTCAATGGGAAGAAAAGGACACAAGACTCCGGGAAATGAGCCGGGAGTCTTCGCCACTTCCCCCCGCTGCCGAGCCCGGCGAAAAGAGGAGGCGGGACCGCTAGAGAGCGCAGTTTTAGTTATCCGAGTGCGAGGAAGGGACCACCTCGGGCCACACCAAACACGCGCCGACGAATGCGACACCCCCTAAACAGTCGGAAACATTTTGTCCGACAAAAGCTGTGTGCGCGCGTCCGGGAAAAGCGAGGAAGAATGGAGAGTGAAGGGGGGGAGGAGAAAGAGACACACAGGGAGTGGAGGGGGTAAGCGGAGGGGGGGGGATTGGAGAGGGTGCGAAAGGGTACGGGCACCACCAGTGGGCCATCTCCTTCACGTCGACGACGACGGTGGGGTGGTTGGGGACTCCCGCGACAATGCCCCCACGCAGCCAACAATGGGACCACCCATACATGGGCGAGGGAGGGATGAAAGGGGAAAAAAAAGGTTTCTTTCTTCGCTACCCTCTCTCGCTCATTTGCATCCTCCATTAAACCCTTTCAAGGGAGGCCAGTGAGAGGAGCTGCGATCGCCACGGACGCGCGCTCTGACCGACCAACTCACCTTTCCCCATGCCCTGCGACGGTACCCCTTTGAGTGCGGCAGGACGTGATATAACGTCATGGTTGTCTTTACGCTGGTGCTGATGACGTGACATCACGTCATGGGCACCGTGGGTGTTCCAGCTTTCACTAGAGGGCCTGCCGCACTCAAATTAGTACCGAAGTAGGAGTGCGGTGGTGAATGGAGTACTACTAGCTTCCCAACCCTATTGTCCCGTTCGAATCGCGACAGTGGTGGATATTGCAGCAGAATCCCGATCACTAATCGCGTGGCAGGTGGACTGCACTTCAAGTGCTATTCTCCGTCTGCTCTGCGGTCCCCCCTGGCGCCACTCATTACCATTAGGGTAATCCTTCTCACCCTTAACCCTTTCACTCAAATAATCTTTGCCCAGAAAACCTTCCCTAAGGTCCGAAATGGTCAAATGGTCAAAAATGGTCCCGTCAGTCACCTTTCCCAAAGAGCCAACCACAGAGGCATCGATTTTTCAATTTTCAATCGAATACACTATCGTAAAAACCTATACACTGTAGTAAAAACAAAGTATTGTTTAAAAACAAATAGAGTGAATGGTTGTTTTTACAAAAACATGTGGAAATACATTTTTTACACCATTGCTCAATCCTCATTAAGGGTCCTATTGACCATGCTCAAGATATTTTTGTGCCTTATTCATTGTTATTCATTGCTAATGAACTATAGAGCTGTGTGTTAATGATGCTATAGTTATATCATGCAATTAGCACTCTTGGAATGTTAAGGTGAATAGCCTTTTTCAAATTAGTTTATATTTCTCTTAACTGAGGCTCACTGCCAAATGAACGAATGGAATCCCATTACTAGATATTTTCCTCTGGAGTTCATTATTCTACTTGTCTTGTGCATACTTTTGACGTGTATGGTAGCTGGAGTGGAATTAATGTGTTTTTGTCATCATTTTCCGCATGCCCACAATGTTGCAAACGCCACATATCCACAACCTATCGATTCAATTTTAGACACATTGAATACATGAACGAGTTAAGTGAAAGTAAACACAGACGAGTGAGAACGTAAGGGTGCATAAAATAATCAGACCGACACAATTGACTGACGGATGATAGAACTGAGCCGGAGAGGAGGACGAAATTTTTCTCAGCATGGGCGACTTTAAATGTCAACGAAATTCTCTCTCTTCGAGGAAATGAAAATTATTACTCATGTTACAACATATTTAGTTCCAACTACAACTACTGGGATCATGCAAAGAAAACCTGATACGCGACCGTGAGAAGAAATAAGGAAACATTAAGGCAATGTAAGGCATGAATGACCCCAAAATAGGCTAGATAGTGAAACTAAAAGATATTCGATGTAACTCACAACCGAAATACCATTAAAGTTTACGATCAAAGCAATTACTTCAATCAAATAAAAAATCTTATTTATCATTTTACTTCAACGACCACTTTTTGAGAACTCAGAGGATATTTAAGTATCAGCTTCACAATAAAAATTCTGAAAAAAGTTACGCATTCCTTCATTTAAGTAACCAAATTTCATCCGCCGACGACCAAAATGTGATTATCATCACCCATATCGTTGAAGAGAGAAACATTCTGCAATTCCTACAATTATTTTAACTGAAAAAACAACGAATGCTACATGATTCAAGCAGATTAGCACACCGCAATACCCCGGCCAGTATTTTTTAAACGGAATAATTCACTGAGAACTTCAGCGGGACCAAAATTCACCATTCCCTTTTGAAGACTTTGACCTCATATCCAATCCCTTTCATCCCGTTAACCTCGGCGCGGCGGCTAGCGGCGGAAAAGGCGGAATTCACTCCATTGAGACCCAAATGGATTAAAAGTGGGCACAATTGGAGAGGCAGTTGCAGAGAATGCCGAAAGGGGGTGTTAGCCGAGGCAGGAGAGAGGAAAAAAAAAGAGATGAAGAGCGAAATGAAGCCTGCCACGCGCTACGTGGGAGAGTAGAGGAGAGGGAGGGAAAGGCGGGAAAGCGACGCGGGTAAAAAATATATAAACGAGGGGCGAAACAATGGAAGCGAAGGAAAGTATAGAAAGGGAGAAAAAGGGAGAGAGAGAGAGGAGGCAATATGGGCAAGAGAGAGCCGCGGAACGGTGGGTAAAAAAAAAGCGGCGAAATGAAAAGCGTCGACCCTCTGCGGATGGACGAGAGGAGGAGAGGAATAGGGAGAGAAAAGGCCGAGAGAAACATTAAAGAATAAAAAAAAGTAAATGAGTAAAACGGCTGGTGAGTGGGAGGAGGCCTCGGCACGCCCACCCTCTTTCTCCTCCCATCCCACTAACCCAACCACACGGGGGCTCGCGAGCAAAAGCTCACAAAACGCACGCGCGTGCGGTGAAAGAGAAGAAACACCTGCACGCGTGCATCTCTCCCCGTCCCTTTTCCGACAACTCCACTTCTCCCTGCCCATCCACCGCCTCTTTGCACCACGCGGACGGGCATCCACACCCTCACGTAATACGGAGGAGGAATTGAAAAACCAAAAAAAAGAAGTGTGCGTATAGAGCTCAACAACGCGAGCTCGCATTTGCATGCAAGCATTCCGCAGCCGCTTTCAAACCCTCCAGCGACTGCGTCGAAAGCCGACGGCTCGGGCATCCCTCTCTCTCTCTCTTCCCGCGTCGTCCAAAACCACCGCCGTCGCTCATCCCCCAAAACGACGGGAAAAAAAATAATGGTATAGAACGCCGCGCCACCGTGTTGCGAGGCCCCGTGAGGAGCTGTTGAGAGCGGAAAATTTCGGGGCCGGATGAAAAATCTGTTGCGCCCGTCCGCGTTGCACCGCCATCGGTGTAAAGCCGAGATGAGAGGCGTTCACGCATATCTTTCCTGCACGTCCCCCCACTCCCCTCGGAGACGTGGAGAGAATTTTTCAAGAGCAATCACGGAAGACGAACCGCACACGAGTGATGCGAAAGCGAATTGATGCTTCAATGGGAGCGAATTCGTGTAAGTATCAAAGAACAAGGGAACGGATTCATCAAGCGATGTAGCTCAAGAACGTGTTGACAAGGAGGTATATCTTCCTACCATTTTAACAGCAACCTGTCAGAAAATTCATACCAGAGCTTGCTGCGGAAACTAAATGGAACGCAAGTATGGCTACAAAACTGAGTTACAGTTACTGTAATAGAAAAATATGATACACAACCTCTTGCACTGAAAAACCTAGAAATTTTCAGTTCAATCAACTTGCTGAAATTCAGCAAAATGTCTTATGTTCAGCAAGTTCTCGTAATTAAACTTTCCAGACTTTTTCAGTAAAAAAACTGGCTGAAATTCAGAAAAATGCCACAGTTGAAGTTAGTCTTAGACATCAGCAAACCTATACATAATTTGTCTCTAAAAATCTGGATGTATTAAGATTCCCTTCCACTACGTCTTGCTGGATGCAATTACCTTAATTCCTTAGCCATTTATGTCAGTTAATTCACTCCTCCATATTAAAAATCATTAAGTCTTTGGGTAAATGGGTACGTGGTCATTGTTTTTTAACCAAACTTAAACCTACGTACAAGACAATTATTATTTTGTATTAATATGTAAAAAATTCAGCACTCTTTTACATTTGCTATTAAAGTTATAATAAACGCTGAATGCCATATTTTCTTAACTTTCCAATAAATATTGTTGGAAGTTATGTTGTAACCTTTCATTGTAAGCAAAACCCTCTCCGAAATTTAGGTTAGTAATTTTCAGTCTTAAAATTTTCAGGAAAATTAGCTGAATTGAAGCAGGTTTCCTTGCTTAAAATTTTAAGATTTCCATATTTACTTAAAAGTAGGTACTTCAGTTGAGGAAACCTTGCTGAATATCAGTAAATTTGGGGAAAAATATGTTACAATGTGGCAATGATGCTGAAACTGTATTCACTAGGCACAGACAATTCAGCGTGATTCCGCACTATTCGTAATTGTGTTATATTTCATTGCTTTGGAGAAATAGATTTTAACTTACGATACATTAGCATTTAATGCGATGGTAAATTGCCACAATTATCGGATTAAATTTTGGGGAGGCGATCGACAGTTAAGTTCATTTGTGCCATAGGGGATAGGTATGGGAGGAAGGGTGGATAGAAACCCGGCGTTGGCATTAGCCTGCTCTTAACGAAAGGCACCAAGGGGACCGCGGTTTAACGTCTCATCCGACAGACGGAGTATTGTACTTGAAGTGCCCTCCACAAGACACTCAAGTAGGGATCAGGTCTCCTCTGAAAAACATCCTCCTCTGCAGGGATTTGAACCCTGGCCGCCACCCCTTGTGTTGTGGTCAGCCACCACACCAAACCGATCCCTTTCACTGTCACAATACACTTAATAAAAAGCAGCACATCAAGACAAAAGTGTGCCCTCCCAAGTGGACCAACGTGAGCTTCTTACGACTCATCCCGTCATCGCACGCGCAAGCCAAACTGACAGACACGAAGCAAAGCAATAAGGACAAACAAGCCACCGAACAAGACGAACGTTTTACCCGCTCTCTTCGTTTTTTACCCATCTTCCCCGCCGCCACCCCTTGCACATTTCCGTCCACCCCACGTGGGCCCTGACCGACGTCGTCGACGGTTCAAACTCGTCAAACTTCACGGCTCTCTCCACCTAAGGTGGCGGAGCGGCGTAGGTCGCAGGCCCCTCTATTGTTCACTGAGGTCAAACCGCATAACGGGGAGAGAATGGAGAGCAAGAGGAGGGGGGGAGGAGGCGATTTAGGGAAAGGGGAGGAAAGGATTGCGAAGCGCTTGGGAGAGATGGCGAGGGGGTGAGTCTTTATGCAAAGGTGGCGGTGGTCCTATCCTTGCCCTCCCCAATTCTCCTCCACGCTTCCCTCCTCCTCCCGAGATATACTTCCATATGAAAGGACTTCTCTCCACTTCCCCCCTGAGCCATTGCACGCCCTTTTTCGGTCGCACTCTTCACCTTGGCGGGGGGCAGCATGTGATTATGTATGCACGAACGGGCAGGAGGGCGTGGGACGGGGCCAAACGGGGTTACCCCCCCTGCTCGGTGGGGGGGCGTTAAGAAGGAGGAGGGAAAGAAAGAGAAGGAGGAATGGAGAGAGGGAAACGGAGCAAGCTAGACTGAGGACAGTTGAAACGGAAAAAAATAAGCAAGTAGACTATATTTACAGCCCGGTAATTAGAAGGATGGAAAGAGAACTTAAAAGAGTAAGAAGGCAAGGTGATGAGAGAAATTCATTGGATGCAGCGACATTGGCCGGAGGTTTTAGTGAGGGGAAACGATACTCTATAAAATCCAAAATTCTTGCGATATTGAGTGGAATTTATGCATGATGCAGAAATAAAAAATTGCAATTATTTATTTCTTTATTTTCACTGCCCCGAATACAGCACATTAGGCCATTTTACGTCGGGTGAACAACAGCAACAACGGACGATACACAGACATCCATGTCCTGGGCAGATAATATTCTACCCAGGCGGGACTCGAACCCGCGACCCTCGGGTTAGCAGGCGAGGACTTTACCCCGCCGCCACCGGGGCCGACAGAAATCAACAGAAATAAATTTTTCTGCAACGATGTTTTATATTTTTTCATTTGATTTAGATTTTTTTATTTTTTTAGACAATTCTAATATGTTTTTACATTAAAACCTGATGATGATGTAAAAACATCGAAGCCTAGGTCGTATTAATTTATTTCTGTGGGTCAGTTTATTTCTGTGGATAACTGCAATTATTTGTTATTTCTGCAAAACGATACTCAGACGAAAGAGACCGAGAAGCGAACGCTGAGGGAGTGTAGGAGAGGAAAGAAGAATAGAAATGTGGGACAGGTTTTAATAGGCTAAATGTACAATGTTTAAAAGGGATTAAATTTTAACAAATCAATATTTTTATGAAGAAAAAACTTCTGACGTTTTAAGAAATTAGTGCCTGAACTTTCCAGAGATGTACCAAATATTGGGGCAAATACCCATGGTGATCGACTTGAATGCGTTGGCCTTGTTTTTTGTATGTATGAGCCTTTGTATCTTGTACTTGTGTGCCTTAGTCTTATCCCAATTTAGGGCTACCGCACTTGTAACATGGCTAACTTTCCTTCCGTTAAAATTTCTCGGGCTTTCGGTAGTAAATATATTCTCATTTTACTTATCACTCCCTACGTCCCATCATAACCCTCCATTGACGAGCGAGTGAAATTTTTTAAGGTTCAAAATCATTGAAATATGTGCTTTCTAAGAGGCTTTTCCATTTACTTGCTGCGCTTAACAGAATCGTAACGCTTCGGTTTAAGTGTGCGGAAAGTTGAGTCTCTTTCGGCGTTTTGTCTAACAACTTGAATAGATGAATGTGTGACGCTATTCACTGACGATAAGGTGCCTGATGGACCTATGAAATAAACAGCTTCAGATGTCATGTGAAGAAAAAATTGGGAAAGTTTAAAAAAGGTATGTTATGAAGGTAATGCTGACGTATGCCCTGTGTTAGTATTATTATGTAAAATATTGTTTGAAATGGAATATGTGTAATACAATTACGTCACATTTAAAAATAAATGTTATTATCAAATAAATTGCCATGAAAAAGAATGTTTAAATAGTACTTTTAAAACACTAATATAGTAAATTTTCTTTCAGATGATTTAATGTTACATTTACAAAACCACAACTTAAAAACACATACGACCCGCTTAAGCGTTGAAACGCGGGTCGTAAATGTGTTTTTAAGTTGTGGTTTTGTAAATGTACATAAAATCATCTGAAAGAAAAAAAAATGGAATACCACAAAGTTGCCAAAGAACTTGTATTATTTATAGTAAGATTATTTATTTCACGCTGATGTTTCATAATTCCGACTATAGAGCAGGGTTAATAACCCTCCTCTTTACGTATTCTCCTGGGGCGTAGAGTTCAACGCATCCGTCTACCGACAGCTTTGGCGAGATGCGTAAATACAACCGACAATCGTATATACGAATATACGTATATATGCGAGGCGGAGCTCCAAATTCAAACTGACCCCCACCATACCCTTCCCACCCGCCTTACTCCATCTTTGTCTTCGTCGAGTGCATGCATACAATGGCTCAAAGACATTCATTCGTGTGCTTTACTGCACGTCCGGTTGTGCGAGCGCAAGTGAGTTGGGAAAGAGGGGACAGGGGGTAGGAAAACCTCCCACCCTCTCCCTTCCACCGTCGCGACACCCACCCCTGGCACCTCCTCGCGCGGCACGGGATATATGTCACGCGCACCCGGGATAACACTTGAGGAGGGACGCAAGAATGGAGGGTTTCAAAACGTTTTGACACTAATAACACGGTTTGTCACACTCAAGAGGGACCCTATGGGGATAGGGCGATGGTTTAATAATCTCCGCCACCGCCCGCGACACTCCAGTTCGAAGCCGATGAGGCTTTTGTGATCCGCTTTGTGGGCACTAAGGAAGGCGGTCCGCGGTCACCACTTAAGCGACAGATGCCCGCATGAGAAGAAGGAGGGGTTCCCGGGCTCGCTTCCTCCTTGGACGTTCTGCTACCTCCGACCCCATGCGGAGCCGCAAGCTTCGAAAAAAAAAACACCACAACGAACTGTGTGGGTAAGACAGCCGATATAAGATACAGACTAGGCTGGTGGCAGCTTGGGACTCGGAACATGGACGAAAAAACTTCATTACTTGTAATATTTATATAAAGTGAGTTTCAGAGTACCAGGGAGGGTATTCATTTAACCCCACATCACTTCTCTTTAACTGTAAATAACTGTTTCTTAGATAATCACAGAGTGTGCTCTACCCAGCACCTCTAGTGAACACATTGAGGCATGCTCATCTCCAGGCTATACTCAATCAGTTTTTCAATTACGCGAATAATACCCGGAAAATTAACATAAGCGTACACTGAGGATGTATCCGTAACTACATAGAACATATCTGGAGATGAAAAAAGCGACAAAATAAGAGAGATAAGCTCAATAATTCACTCTTTCCATGCAGCATTTAAAACAATCAGAAAATTGGACCTATTCACTAACAGAGAAGTTCATTTTCCGTCCTTTACCTCTTCTCTCCTTCCCTCACTTCGCCATGGCGTGTTTTATTATATCTCTACCAAAATGTTCTCTGGGCGGTATGTGGGCACAGATGCGGCGATACACTAATTCAATACGGCATGGTTGCGACATCTTACGGGACGTTATCATTCTCAGACTTGTAACTGGAAATTGATATAACGCAGACATGGGGATTTTCGACATAATTTAAAGGCACATCCTTAGCAAGAACCGAGTCTCAGATCGACTGTCACTTGGATGCGATAAATATCGCTTCTATATTTTTCCCCTAGTCTTTGCTTAATCTTATTAATATTAAACCGTAGCCTCCACAAGAGGAGCAACGAAGGTATGTTTCTTCGTATATAAGACCCAAATTCCCGCTGAAAATAGCAAATTTGCCAATGATGTTACGTAAAGCCGTAATCCGCACTGACGCAGATGTTGTGGGAGATTGCTAACATATTATAGGAGTTAACGTATCCGACGGGCTACCGACCAGTCGTCTCAGAGTTAGACAACATAACTACAGGAGGAACTTAAACAAAAACATAGCATGAGGGCGGATGAGGTTTCCTGGGCAAGTTATGCTGTCACATACTGCGCCAGAGGATACCATTATGGTACTTCACTTCATACAGTGGGAGTAATGTTGCCACCTCACTAAGGGCAGCGTACATTTCGTATCGCGCCCGCGAGCGTTGATACACATCAATGTCAAGGACTTTGGAGCAATTTACTTAAATTATGACCCGTATAACTTGCATGTGCATGGAGCGGCCGTTAAAATGAAAGTCATCGCAATGAGGCTAGCTTTTAATCAAAGTCACGCCATCACATATAGACATTTTATCGCTCACCACGTTTCTCCAGGGTTTGGTGATACGCATGCTAGTTTTAAAAGCTACCGCGCAGAAAATACTTACTTTTTAAGCGCAATACGGGGAGGTAACCTGATATGTAAGAATAATACTTTTTGAGGATTGAAGAATACTCACAACTCGCATAGATGTAGCGGCATCACGGTTCTAAATTGATATTATATCTTTTATTACATGAAGATACTCGTGAAACAGTATACCAACCATAATTGCCATTAATTCATCCTATCAGTTCTCAAATGTCAGTTTAGGCCATGAGTGGAATTGCAGAACATTATTTTTCCACTGATCATGTGGTATGACTGACAGGAGATAGTGATATGATAGTTCTGAGATTAATAAGAGTATGCAATGGATAAATGGTTTGTATTCATAATAACGAGTACATACATTTTAATTTTTACATTAACTGTGCCACGGTATTTAAATTTAAATGCATAATTATGGTAGAAAGGTATGAATCATTTTACTCAATTATGAATACGGACATTAAGAGTTTCTACAAAGTCAAGCCTGCCGCGGTTTAATGATAAATTGTTTTTTTCACGGAACAGTAAATGTGTGGCTGGATGAAAGATCGATACAGTAAGATACAGATTATTGCGAGCACTTAAAAAAAATCCCAATACGACCAGCATCCTTTCAACGACTGTTGCTCACTGCCGGTTACATTCACCGTAACGGTGAGAGAGACTCATGCGCTCAAGAATCATTGAAACCCACGGGTTCACTTCTGTTCCCAAATGAAATCCGACATCAAAACCCGCTTTGTTCACACCTCTGGGAGGCTTAACCGCCGTGATATAGGTCTTTTTTTTTCTCCACGGGCTCCGTGAGGACGGTCTGTCACTCGAGATATTGGGTGCGTGGATCTCCAAATCCCCTCGAACTACGTCCCCCTTCGCCACACCCGGCGCGTGAAATAAAACAATGCCCAAATCAGCGGGTGTTAAAAATTTGACGCACTAGACAAGGAGCGGACCACAAAAGGGTTGAGAGTGAATGGAGCGGAATGGAGTGGGAGCGGTCCCACGTAAATGTGCCGGACGGATCGACGAAGCCGGGCCAAGTGGGAAAGGAGTGCTTACATGCAGGCGGGACGCGGGGGTCGCTCGTTAAAATCCTCTAAGGGATACTTCGCACTTCAATTTGCTGTCATTTCTCCGTTTCACACCCAGCGTGTGGAATCATTGTTTATCCTTCGAGGTCTTTCCGTATCACTTGCTCGGATATTACAGCATATTTTCCCAAACAATAAGCGCCCGAAGTCTAAGGGCGAGTCCTCGTCGCTTACCAAGCCTGTACCTAAAGTCCATTAATGGTCGAATATGCACATGTGACCATTATTTCATGCGAAATAATTTGACAAGAAATGTAATACAAACGCTTAACGCTTTGGATGATAAACTTAAACGAATCTTCCACTGATAACGCACAGTAACAAATACCCAGATGCATTGGACACACCCTGAAGGTTTGTGAAGAACATAATTGAAGGCAAAATAGAGGGGAAAATCCCCAGAGGAAAACCCAGGAATAAGTTCATGAACCAAATAAAGAGGAAAATACATAGAAAGAGATACCAGGAAGTAAGAGAGCTGGCATTAGATAGGGAAGGGTGGAGGGCTTCAGTCAACTAATTTTAGTATTGAACAACCAATAAAAAACAAATTACAAAGTCGCAAGTATGATGTTACAGGCCATTCATTTCAACTCTTTTTTTCAAGAATTGGAATAATCTATTTATCAGAAAATTTTCAGTCGGTCTACGCATCAATCATCGATGTATTTTTTATTTTCCAAAGAGGTTATTTAAGGTGAAGATCAACCCCTGAGGCCCTTTGTAAGAGAAATATAACGCAAGAGCGAGATTTTTAATTAAAAAGTAGCTTTCGAAAATCATAATGAAAGGCAAACGAAAAGAGAGTGAGCCAATACAAAAACAAGAACGCTCTTGATCCCTTGATATCACCGATTTCCATTCTTTGACATCCAAATCTGTTTAGATCAATCCACGGGAAAAATATGAGAAAAGAAGAGCGCTATTGCCTCCCCCATGAATTATGCAGGGCTCTCAAGAAGTGAGCCAATCAGAAAAGAATGATGGCGACGTTTCCAGGGATTGTGAAGATGTTGGAAAATAAAATAAAAATGGTAAGAAGGGAATCGTGGCCTCCGCAGGAAGGAAGCCAATTCCCCCCCACTTCGCAGCTCACATTCGTGTAAAGGCCATTATATCCAAGCCGACAACCTTCCACCCGAAAAATAAATTCCTCCGTTTCCCCACAACCCCACACCAAAACCACCGTGTTTCTTTGACTCTCTCTCTCTTCAACCGCTGAATGATCCAATTCCTTGGAGGTGGAGGAGATATAGGACCAAGGACGGCGTGGAAAGCATTTTACATTCGCGCCGGGCCTATTGTGCGCGCATGAAGGAAATGAAAGCTTCGTGTTTGTGTGTGCGGGGGAGAATTTTTTAAGGGCCGAGGGTAGGAACGGGGAGGAGGTTTGGCTCGGGGAGGAGCGCCTCCCGGTTGGCGGGGAGGATCTGATGGCTCAAGGGTCCGGAAGGAGTGGGAACGCGCCAGGGAGAAACCCTGGAGAGGGGTAGGGCGGCGGGAGAGGTTCGAGTGCTCCACCCCCGAACAAGCGGCAAGAAAGCCAGTCGGCGCCCCCTCCTAAACCATCCCCGCAATCCCTTAGGCGAGAATCACTTGAGGTCTCGTATTATAATGAGCGGGACACGACTCGCGAGGAAGGGAGGATGAGCGGCGGGGAGGGATGTTCGGGAGGGGTCAAAGAGGGAGAAATAAAGCGAATACAGCAGGTAGTGGAAGGTACAGCCCTACCATGTAAACCCAGGGTTAGAAGCGAAGGCGGGGACTTGGCACTGTGTGGAAAATTGCAGTAGCAGCTGACAATTTTCCCTCTTACTATAAGAGAGAACAATAGGCAGCGTAGCAAAGGGATAGGTAGGTGAAATATAGTTAGAGTAGTCTGTAGTGCATGATGCATGTAATAACAACCAATAATCCCTTCCTTATTATGTAGATACTAACCGTCTAGCTCCATGTGACCCTATTACCTAGCATTTCTCCCTTAAATATCCTACTTGCATGTCAATAGTGCATGTTTGGTGATCTTCCCTCACACTTGGACACACCCTCGTGGTGCTCGCAGGGTATCACGTAGATGTAGATGTAGATGACAAGGAAACTTGAAATAATTTCAAATAGCAACGGGTTTTATCGAAATGGGGCGGGTCTACAGATATCTGTAACCAACTTCCACAAGGTATCGCCTGATTCGCTTAACTATGTCGTAAGTTTCTTATCACGTAAGCTATAAGTTTATGTAGCGACACCACATGGGACACTCTTGGGACACTCTTTGCGATGGGACACTCATTGTAATAAACTGATCGGGAGATTCCCGTCTGTTACGATATTCACCATCTAGACAGGGAATGCGACTGATTCGCACAAAAATCAACAAGACATACGGATGAGTGAGTCGTAATCGAAGGAAGGCGTAGAGAATATAGCTGGGGAGAGGATGACGATAAAGGAAAAGGCACGAAGGGATATTACAGATTTCTCGAAGGGTGGAAACAGGAGGACCCTTTTCTCGATGGCAGGGTACGGATAAAAAACCGAGGGCTTGGCACTTCGGCGTGCGTGAAAAGTCCCAATTTCACACGGAAGTGGAGGAATAAGTCCCGAGCCTCCACCCTTCCCCCCCGGGGGCGGTTTTGGGGAAGAGAGGGCTCTTTTCAATGGGAGAGGAGCCGAGAAGAGCGTCGCTGAGAGATCATCGGATTGAGAAAGATGGTGTCCCGGGCAGAAAGCAGAGCGCCCCGCGGTTTTTGGACCTCCCCTTGCAGTCCCTCTGGAATCGACCCGTGCAAGAATTCCGAATTCTACGCGGGGAATTTGCATAAACCTCGAGGACGACGAGATAACTCTCTCCCATGTCAACCGATCTGCAATCATCATCAATGCCAAACTGTATGTCACAGATATGATAGGCCACATTAGAGACGCTAAAAAACGCGGGATATGTAGAAAAGCAGTAGCCCGATGAAATTGTGGATCCAAAAAGAAGGATAGGTGGAAGAGTTAAAAATAAAATTCAGGAAACAATTGCATTAAACAATGTGTACACTACTTATTATCTAATGAGCGCTTTACCTACGAGGCTGTTAGTAATCAGAAATGTTTCTAACGCTGTATCCGTATGCTGATAGGTTTTCACGGCCACTAAAACCAACTGATCATGGGTTGGCAAAGACAAGCATTTCATTTTCCATGCTGCTAATCATCATCATTTCACATGTGCTCATCTTCGGCGACTTATGACATACCTATGAAAACTTCAAAGTATACCCTTAAAATTGTTGAAAAACCATATAAAATCGGATTAAAAACCAGTATTTCAAATTTCGACGGATGAGTACCAGTGTGATAGAATGTCCGGTTCATATTTATCGACCATTTCTTGAACCTGAGCAATTTCATAGAAAGTAAATGAACAAATTATAAGGGACATTTCGATTCTTCGCGACAATATTTCTAAGCTTGGACTACATTTTCCTTTGATCGCATCAAGCGCTCTTGAAGTTCAGTCAGATATTTAGCAGGTTACACGCTTCAACATTTGCACACACTTGTTATGTTCTTGAAATCCATGCACTCTTTGAATCAAGTAACGGAAAGAGTTTTGAAAAAGAGATCGTCAACTACATCCTACCGATTCTACATCTGAGATAAGCCACTGAGCGTCAACAAATGTAAAAAAAGCAAGGATTTGCGGAGAAAACTGGAAGCCGAGAATCCTCACATCGCAGGGAAACCCCTTTCATTCTGACACGTGTGAAAGGTTTCCCCGTGGTACCTCAAACCTCACAGCGACCTGCTAATACAGAAAGAAAGAAGTCCTTTCCCAGCTACCCGGTTCTTGGGACATATTTATCGAAGCGGATGAGTCCGAGGCATGAAGTCTATTACCCGAGCCAACCAGTAAAGCTATACGTCAGCAGACATCCTATTTACTTCACTACAATCCCCTCCTCACTTCCGTCCATTAATAGAAACCCCAAGAGCAGCCGTGGAAGTGAGGGAGGACAAAGTCATGTGTGTGAGCAAAGAATCAAAAAGTCGGGCACTTGTAAATTATCCATTCTATGAGAAATATCTAAGGGATATTCGGGAGCTCAAGCGTGGAAATTTAGATAGTTTCATAACCCTTCCGACGGAAAAACAGAATAAGGGGGTAATGATATCCACAAGTACAGCAAAAAGTATTTAATATCTGTATATAAAATTGGAGAAACAAAAATTTCTGACAATTATTTCATTCTGTTCTTGATATTACACTTTTACTGGCTTAATTTGTAAGGCAGGCGAAGAATTCCATGAAAATTTTGAGGGATTACATGCTTGATTCCCGAAAGAAGCCCAATTATCGCGTGTACCTACTCCGTTTTTTGTAAAATTTAAACATTGAACAATCAAGGCATAAAATGAGACAACTATTGTTCATTCTTAAACAAAAATTTTCCGCAATCACGAATGGCAAATATCACTTCGCAGAATTGGCGAAAAACATAGTGATCTGTTATTCACAAGAATTAACAATCAAAAGTGATAAGCAATGGAAGAGTGCTTAGCGGTACGTATTTTATCCGCGTGACAACTCTTTGGGGACCTTCATTTGCATACCAGGAGGAGTGTTCAGCGCGTTCATATAAAAATCAAACCCTATTTCAGTTAACTCTTTCTCTTTCCGAGCACCGCATCATTTCATCTGCCCTCCCAATTCCAGACGCGCAGTGGTCGAGAATCGCACGAGGACAAAAAAAATTTAGCGCACGAATAGACGACTGAAATAGAAGGCCCCTCTCACACACAGCACGCCCTCCGCACAAGAGCCCAATCAAATTAACAGTCGCACGTGAACGGAAGTGGTCGTGGAATCGGAAGAGAATGGCGGGACTATGTGGGAAGTGAGAGAGAGAGAGAGAGAGAATAATGGAAAACGTGCTGGTGGGTGGGGACTGGGGAGGCCCAACCTCCTACCCCGGAGACACAACCGTGCCCTCGGCGGAGGAAACGCTGGTTGTACGCGGGGGAGAAGGCAAGGAGGGAAGTTATGGGGTCGCGGTGTCGGAAAAATACGGCATTTTTTTGAGAGGAGGATAGCCGGAGGGATAGCAGGGGATAGAATGGAGAAGTGAAGGGCCCGCTTGTGCTTTTGCCTCCCTCTCGAGGGATATTTTGAAAGGAAAATGACGTGGAACACGCAGGAAGGAAGGAGGTGGAGAAGGAATTGAAAGGAAGGAATCGGCCCAAGCAGTGATGATATCTTTTGCCACTTCTTTCCTTCGCGTCGACACCGCGTCGGTATGACAAGAAAAAAAACCCGGAAGGAGCCGCTAAAGTCTTCCCTTTCCCGAGCTCTTAAGGATAGGAGGTGTTCCCTTAAAAGCCCCTTTCCCTATCCCTTTCGACGGGATATCACAATGGTGCGCCGGGGTGGAAATGACCCTTTTGTCCCATTCCCTTGTCTTGTTAAACGTTTGCGCCCAGAAAACTTGGGGCCATTTGTAAGCACGGCATTCCGGCCCTTCCCGTTTTGCTCTATGCCATTTTGCCTTCGAGACTTAATCTTTCAAAACTAAGCCGGAGTAGACGGGGAGTCAATGTCCATCATTATTTATAGCCAAATGTCCCCCAACCGTCACTTTAGAGTCAAGGACAAAAACGATTTGACCAAGGCGACCGCAGTTTTAATGATCTGTGAACAGAAACTCAAAATCATCTTCTGGTAGTGAATTATGAAACATTACCGTACTTACTGGTTGGGGGAATGTGTATTATTTAAGAAATGGATGAAAGACATATAAGGAGGTATAGATAAGAGAGTAATAAGACGGTAAACGAAGGGAAAATTTGGTGTGAACCAGAGAAATGGAAGATAAGAACCATAACTTTGAATTAAAGAAGGTAAAAAAAGAATGTGAAACATTTTTGCCGATTTGTGTTCGCAACACGCGTAATGAGAAAGGTACGGCCAGTAGATGATCAAAAAATGCGTAGGAAGGGTAATTCAGACATTACATTCCCTAAATCTACTTGCATGAGTATATAAACGATCATATTCATCATCGTACAACATTTACATCGATAATTCACTCCCTGCAGAGGAGGATATTTTTCAGAGGAAAACCGATCCCTACTTGAGTGCGTGGAGTGTGAAGTACAGTACTCCTTTTGTCGGATAAGACGCTGAGCCGTAGTCCCCTTGGTGCCATTTATTACGAGCAGGCTAATGCCGAAGCCGGGTTTCTAACCACCCTTCCTCCCTTACCTGTCCCCAATGGCGCAAATGACCTTAGCTGTCGGTCGCCTCCCCAAATATCCTATCCAATCCTGTCATTAACTAATCTGCAGAATTTCTTTGATTTGAGAGATACTGCAAAAGGTAGGCCACATAACTCATGGGGAGCGGTTTAATTAAAATGTTCCAATCATGCGCAAATTTCGACGGACTTAAATACTTCGGCACGCACATCTACAAGATCGTAAGGAAATATAAATCGAACTTTCGATGCAATAATATCAACCATGCTTTATCCAAAGAGGCGGATACAAATTCAGAAAAGCACCCCGGGTAGGTCCTCCATGTTCTTCTTTCAGATCCACCGAATCGCTTACGCATTGCCCCCTCCAACGTGCCCGCCCTCCCTATCCCAGGGACGTGTGAAACAACCCGACTCCCGCCAATGAGGGAAAAATCCTGCCGCACAGCCTCCCCATTATCCACATACACCGATCCACCCCGCACTTCTCACCCCCTACACCTCGACGCCTCCCCCCCCCTGCCCAGGGGGGGGAGAGAGGTCTTTTTTCGGCTTCCAGGCGCCTCGCCCCCGCTCTCTGCCCCAGCGGGATAATGTCCCCGTGAAGGGAGGCACCCCGCGGCGGCAATGGGAGGCTCCTGTCATCTTCACTGACGACTTCGGACGACAGCTGGAGGACGTGCTATAAGCACGGATGAGCGTGTGGAAGGGCCGGAGGATGCGCGCACGATGGGAGCACGATCACGGGCTTCGGGGGCGTGCATGGAGAAGGCCCTCTCGAAGCGTCACTTGAGATCGAGTGGCGAGCACGCATGCGCCGAGGGCGTGGATGATCCGGGGAAATGGCGCGCCCCCCAAATAATGAGCGGACAATGGATGGGACAACAATGAGGGGTCGGGAGGTGTGATGTTTGTTCGCGACCCTGCTCCACAGAACGCCCATCGCAAAGTGAGTGCTAAACTTTATCGGCGAAATAATTGCAGCCAATGAATACCATTCGCGCTATCTGCGATGGTTTTTCTCAACGACCGATCTGAAACGGCATGAAAGACAAAGATGAACCTCTTCCCAATCGATTGTCGACGGTTATTTTCCGAAAATATGCAACCTCCAACCTGTACGATATTTAAAAAAAATTTGACTATGAAGTCTTCACGGGTTTTCCACAAGGTTAGGTAGTTGTTGGCCGACGTTTCGATGGCTACCTCCGCCATCGTCCTCAAATGCCCTGATGATGATATACTCATTAACAATAAAAATGGCTCTTTTTCTTGATTCGGTGAGCGGAAAACAAGTAGAGTGTGAGAAGAAAAGAATTACCGCTAAGAGCGACATCAGTTTTTGACATAAGCAAGAATACATGTGAATTAGAAAAATGTAACCGGCTGCCTATTGAAGCTTAGGCATGAAATTTGTACCAGCACTCAATAATATTTAGAAAGCCTCTCGCAAGATGGACTTGAGATTTTACGTTCTCCAACGATCCAAGTCTCGCAACAATATTTTACCGCTCCGACTTCTTAATAGAGAATTTAGACATTTATCCTCAGCTCAAGTTTGATTGTGACACTTTAAAATTAGTGAAAATCACGTTTCAAGCCCATACTCAGTTGAATATTAAACCTTAGCTCCCAGACCCCTCATTGAAGACCACGATGCGAAGGATGAGCATTCATCAGTAAAAATAATCTAGAGTCACTGAATTTACAATGATTTTTTTAAATGTTTAAATACGTTTGTTTCTCATTTAAATATACTTTTAAGGTTGAGGTAACGTATTTAACGAAACGCGCTGCTTTCCTTTGTATTTTATTAATTCTTTTGGCTAAATATTTATGACTAGGGTCCCAAATGCTCGCGGCGGATTTGAGGCGTGGCCCAACCAGAGCGGAGTAGCATCTCTCTTTCACTTTTTCATCCGAGGACCTTCCTATCATACGCTTAACAAAACCTAGCTTCTTTAATGCTGCGCCGTACTTGTTTTGTATGTAGCTTTAACTTGTCTGTTGCATACGATAAACAACTTTTTCTTGAGAAAAATAATTAAAATGTTTAGCCCTTCAAAAACCATTATCAGTCAAATGAATTTTCTACATGGTTTTCGTGGTTACCTGCAGTAAGTGACAAAGTAGGTTCCGCTGTCATCTAATTTTCCGTCTATCTCAGGGTGGTATTGCGCCAGCGTCCTATGCCGCCGCCTCGGTCGGAGTCATTGTGCCCGTCCACGCAGCAGTCTCTCTTAAAAGTGGAAGGAGCCGTGGCCGACCGAGTATAATGAGGACCACGCGGACGATGGAAGGGGAATAAAAAAAGTGCTGAAAAGGGGGTGGGGAAGACATAACTTCTTCCGAATCTTCCTACTCCACGCAAGGGTACGGCGGAAGGAGGAGGGACGGGAGAAGAAAGGGAGAAAGAGAGAGAACGAGGCGGGGAAAAAGAGTTCGTGGGAATCCGCTCGGGGTAGCTGACGAGGACGGAAGAGTGTGAAGGCCGTGGGGAGGAGAAGGAATGGGGAAGAATGCTCGGCGGACGCAGGTGATGATATCGCTTCGGACCAAGGATAAAATTTTAGAGACGGAAAGGGAGGCTGCCGACGGTCAAGAGAAGAACGCGGCGACGTGGACCGGATAGGAGAGGCAAAGGGGAGACGGAGGCGTGCCGTGGGATGCATTGAATATGATTACCTCATTCACTCCTCATAAAACAATCACCAAGATCTGACCACGACACATGCACTAAAAAAATAAATCTTCGCCGGTGAAAAAGGACTTCCTTCACCGTTCATAGGAAAAGAATAATCCAAAATGTGTGCCAAAAAATTGGGTTGTTTATACCGCGAACAACTTGTGTCAGAATAGAGCCGTCAATCAAAAATATCTAGGTATTTTTGTAAATTGCAACGGCTATAAATATATTTAGATTAAATAAACTGCTGCTGAACACAGCGCAACCAATCGATGGCAAACCCCATTATTGGTCTCTTCAGGGGTACCTAATTTCACGAATAGCATTATTGTATGATGGATTGTATTGTATAATTAGGTGTGTGCAATGAAATATAATTATTATTTTTATGTTACAATCATGGTAATGATTTTCAAAATTGTCCGTAACACATCGACTGTACGAATAAGCGAATTTCCGATAACATGTAATACCTACGTGAAAAGGGTAACATGAACAATTAACTCTAAAATACGAGGAAAGATTAAATATTTCTACGAACACATCAGGGATTGTAACCATTAACATTTTTGGAGAATTTTTTTCTCCGTATTTCGAAAAAATATAATAGGTTACCATAAATCATTGAACTAAATCTGATCTGAACACTCAACACTTGCAAAAGATCCGTGATAAAATTCAAGAATCACTGATGTGAATGTTTCTCATTTCATTTTTGTGGAAAATGACAATTACGTAAAATTTATAGTCGCGCATAAAATTGCGATTTCAAATTTTCAATGAATTTTTGAATTGTCCAAATGCCGTAATACTTGTATGTGAGATAATCCGAAGTGTGATAACATCTTTCTGTACTCACTTTTTCTCCCGCTTTCCAGCACCAGTATCCCTGAAGCCTTTCGCGAAAGGGTTGTTATCGATCTTCAGCTGCGTGATCTATAAAAATGGAAAAAAAGGGAACGAACCAAATTAGCATTTAAATAAACACTATGCGGAGCAAAGTACATCACACACAATCAAAATTCTGCTTAGTCGATTGAAAACACGGTCACGTTCTTGTAAAAATAAATAAAACTGAACGATTTGCATTTACACTCTGCTTACCACTCGTCACGACCGTAAGTTTGCTCAAACTAATTGGATGGGATAAAAAACCACCGGAGAAAATTTTACATTTAGCATTTTAAGGCCCATTTTTTCGAAGTGGTAGTGATTTAATTCAATTACAACGATCGCATATTACCCTCCGAAATTAACTCGGGTCGGTAAGGAACAACTCGCGTTTTTATGAAGGTAAAATCACGACTTGAAAACGTAGGCACTGCCGACCGCATGACTTCAAGTTCGGGTGGCACTCTAATTACCATCTACGAGCGGGGGGAAGGGTGGAGTATAAAATATTTATTTTCCTCCCTCGTCCTCCAATTAGATAACGGAGGTAGGAGACGACGAGAATAGTTCGTTATATTTTCCTCCCTCAGACCCTCAAATGCAGAATGGACGCAGCGAGTGTCTCCTATCCTCCATTTTGGCTTCTCATGTCATTTTGGAGCGTCGCCCTGACTTTTGTGACGTGGGGAGAGATGGGGGTGGGGGGGCGGACGCTGTCGGAAAGGGTTTTTGAGGGGGGGGGGGCGGCGGACTGTAGGGAAAGGACGGTACTACGGGGGTGAGGAAGGACGGGGAGGGGGAAGAGCGTAGGGAAACAAGGGGATGAGAGTTGGAAGCCGGCTAGAGAAGAAGAGGAGCAAACCAAGTGAAGGGCAGCGGCAAGGAGGGGGTCGGGGGGCGGAGGGGGGGGGGGCAGGGACATGGGGGAACAAAACATGGCGTCCAACAATGAACTAGCTCCTCTCCCATTATTCCTCATCCTCCTTTCGCGGATGCAGACCCAAGCGTTCCTCTTAGCCTGACTTCAAATGCTCTCAAAATAAAAAAAATACACAGAGTGAGGGAAAAGAACGCCTTATAGATTGCGTGTTTAAATTATGAGAACCAAGAAGAATGGCGCTGGTGAAATTTTATCCAAGGGCTAGAGGTGAACGGACGACAAAAAAAATTTAAATAATATATGCCGCAGATATAATGAGTGCGGATGTGTTTTTTGTATGGTTGGAAGTTGCAAAAAAATAAAATGATAATAAAGAGATTTAAGGAGAGGACCTATGAGAAGAATGCCCTCTATCACACTGAAAGGTACAGGCCTCATCCTTGCCTAGTCCCTCGCGGAGTAGCTTGAGTTTTTAAAGATGCCACCGAATGGTGCACTGCATTTATATGAAATTACGTCGCCGATCATGGAATTTTGTAAATACAAACGCATTCTTTGTACCGAGGCAAAAATCACTAAATAATAGAATGACCAGACGCTTCAGTGCCTTCATCATAAGGCTATTTTTATATTCCCTGTATCTGTAATTACAGCACTCTCGCAGAGTCCATACTTTCCGCGCGACCGTCGAAAAATTATATTAGGAAACAGAATAGTCACTGACTGCAATCAGCCGACGTAATATTGTGGATTAAAATATAACACCTAACGATGATAAAACACTTACTTGCCTCTTTCGCATGATTTGCAGAAAAAATAAAAAAACACTCGCCTAAAGCCATTAGCCCACAGGATACCGGGATGAGGCTAGTTTACACCCGATGACGAGAGTAAAGAACACCGAAAGTCCGGCATAAAACTATTTTCACTGCAAAAAGTCGGGAGGAAGGGAGGTTTGTGTAACGGGAGATGCGTTTCAAAGACCTGGCTACCAACAGGAAGTACCCCGTAATGGCTGCTGCGACGGGGAACAAAAATTAAAAAAAAAAATTAAAGAGAAATAAAAAAATATGGGAGAGGGGGTCGAAAAAAGCAGGAAATCCTCCATCCATCCACGGGGACCCCCGCCTTCGTTTTCTCCCCCCCCTGGTGAGAGCTCCCCCCATTACTCCCAATTCCCACTCCGGCATCACCCGTCCTCTCCCACCACGCCCCTCCCTCTCTCATCTCCCTCCCCCACCGTGTCCGACGTATAGCGACACCCCCGACGACACCAACTGCGGCATTGCATACGTGCTCCCGCACTCACGAACGCAGCAACGAGAGTACCCGCGTCAATTTCCTGCTCCCGACACTCCCAGGCCACCATATCGCCGCATTGCTCATGCCCCGCTTATCTCCGCACCTCTCCTCTCTTCTGCCCTCATCTGCCCTCTATTGCCTCTTCTCCGCTCCCCCGAGTCATCCTCCCGCGGCCCATCTTGCTGCAACGGATTAAGCCCTGCCCACCACTCACTCCGGCGACACGCAAAATGGTTTCAAATTCCCATTCAACCACGCCCTTCCCTGCTTTCCTTTCCCAGCCCTTACGATACGTCTTTTACTGCTGAAAAAACATATCGGAAAAACTCGAGTGAATTGATTGCGCATGAAAAAAAATATCCCAGTTACTCCGGGAACGAAAAGATCTGCACTGTGGCGACACGCGCAATTGTTTCTCATTTTCACTAAACCAATTCCATGTGAATTCAATCCTTTCCGGCCAAACCTTGTGAAAGTCCATTATTGAATAAGTAATGACAAAAACTAACTATGTTTAAATCCACTGAGTTCTTTATTAGTACAACTAGTTTCAACGATAATGCGTCCTGGGAATATTGTTTGTGAATGGAGGAGTTCATGTGATCAAGCCAGTGATTGGTAGGTTCAATTTTCGTGTTACCAGGAGCAAAAGGAACCTGAAGATGACGCAGGAGGTGTCTGAAGATGACGCAGTACCATTGAAACTAGTTGTACCAATAAAGAACCCTGTGGATTAAAATATAGTTGGTATTGTCATTATTTATTCAACCAATTCCATTATTTGATGCTACCAAACCCATGGACTCATCATTTTTGTAGATACAAATAAAAGCGGAAAATTAATATAAAATGTGAGATAATTTGAAAAAATCCACAAAATGGATCCATCCCAATGATAGGAAAAACGAAAAAAAAAAATGGTTGACGACGCAACTTTCGAGAAACTTTTCTTCATGCATTGATACGCAGCAAACAGAAAGATTTACGTTCATTTTGCTCCTACTAACGCGAAAACAGAATCTGCCAATCACAGGCGTGATCACGTGAACTCCTCCATTCACGAACAATAGTGCACAATTTCTACTGTGATCAAATGCTCATAAAAAGCAGATAAGTTTGTGACAGCGAGCACACTTTTGGTTCTTTAGATCATTTTCCCGCTTATTCCTTATTGTAGATGAACTCAAAGCTATTAGACCAATTTCACGTTTAATATTCGTTAAATTATCAAATTTTCAGAAAGAAATGATAACTATTACACAATGCAAAAATCACAAAAAGTCGAGAGAATAAAAAACATTGATTACAGGTTTTTTTATTCTTCCCAACATCTGCATGATTCCTATTCATCTAACTTCCAAGTTGAACTTGTTGGACAAACTCACAGGTCTAATCTTGACTTATGGAGTCCAACACCGATCAGATAAAAAATTAAAATATTAAATTCATGCTAAAACATACAGCAAAAATATTTTCAGACATTAGACGGACTTGATCCTCACATGATTCAACAGTGATTCTACTCACCAATGAACCTTATTCCATTTTGCAAAATTCTCAGGATTGACTTTTTACGATTTTGTATAGGGAGAGCAATTGAGCAGCCGAAGCGTTGTTATGGATACTCTCGCCCAAAAAAATACGAAATAAGACCAGGTATTCTGTCTCAAAGACGAAAATGTTTTGAATAAAAAAAGGAGAGACGAACATCGTTTCACCCGGGAAAAAAACCTCGTGGGCGTATTAGTTCTCCATATTGCATTGCATTCTTTAAGCAAGCATGTAAAAGTAGATTAAGGGTAGATTCAACTACGAAGTATTCCCATACGTTCCCACTTGGTACAATGAGCGTTGATTCTCATGATCGCTTCCGCCCCGAAGTACCATCGTAGCGTGAGGTTCTTGCGTCGGCGGATCCGCAAACGCGCGTCATTAGTCGAGACCTCCCCATGTGCACGTACGCACACGGAGATATCCCCGTCAATCACCACATATGGACCCGGGAAATTGAAAGCGGAATGAAAAAAATGGTCCGTGACGCGCGTGTGTGCGTATGCGTGGGGCTCAAGTGATACGGGAACCATGGTCCAAACGCGGACGGCGCTAAACGAAGCGTCCTCAGTTTCACAACTTATCCCCGCGCTCGAACTTTCCCACCAGATCGTCGCGTTCATCCTTCCCTCCCCACCACTATACCCATCCCAACCTCCTCAAAGCCTTTCTCTCTCCAAACCCTTCCAACACTCCCCCCCCCAATCCACCCTCTCCCGTTTCCAAGCCAATTACAAGCGGACGGCTGCACCCGGACGCTCATTGAGTTCTCTCGCTGGTCCGCTCCGTGACCGAGTCCATTTTCAACGCGCATTCTCACCCCTCGCCTCCACCCCATCGACTAACTTCATTGATGAGCATATATGCTCGTCTCGTTCTTAAAATCATTACTGCTATATTAAACTTCCAATTTAAACTTTTAGGACAAACTCACGAGTAAAAATTTTGACTCAATGAGTTAACGTTGACCGGATAAAAAAATACATGAACGATAAATGCGTGCTAAAACAAACAGCAAAAAGCATTTTCATACATTAAACAGACTCGTTCCTTACATGAGTTAACAGTGATTCTTCTCTAATGAACATTATTCTAAACTTCCCAGGATTGAATTTTTACGATTTTGTACAGGGAGAGCTTTCGAGTAGCCAAAGCGTCGTATGTATACTCTTTCCCACAGAAATGCAAAATAACATCAGGTATTCTTTCTCAAAGACGAAAATGTTTTTGAAAAAATTAGGAAAGACAAATATCTTTCCTTATTTTTTAATGTTTATAAAGTCCCCTCAACGATAATTACATGCGCAGTAGAACGAATGGCTAAGGGAATACAATTACTGACAGCAATGAGTACCTATTGAAATTTTATTATATAACTCTACTTGCTTAGAGAGAAAAAAGATGAATGAGGAGCGGCTAAAATTGACGACAACACTGGAATGTTTGACGGGTTATAACTATCGTAACGAACGTGAATTATGAACAATTAGGGAATAAACAGTTAAACCAAGGAAGAAGCCTCAGGTTAAGACAGGAAACGTTAAAAAAATTGACTCTGCTACAGTTCTCTCATTCAACCCACTGTTTAAAAGAGATATCGATACTGAAAGAATGATTCTCTATAATTTAACTTTCATTATATTGATATTACGATTACATTTGGCAGGGACCAGGTGGCCGAGGATGAAATAACACGCTCCTTGAAGAAAAACGTAACTAACATATGATCCTGGGACAACAGGGAAATGAGAATTATTATAGTTGAAAAAAAACAAGCCAAATAGAATGACATTTTTCACTGGCACCTATTGGTAGAAAAAATACAGCTGACGATAGTGATTCACATAGAGACACGCTAAACCCTTTAAGGACCAAGGGACATATTTGTCCTAAATTTCTGAATTGCTCCCAAATTTAGCTGAGGCAGTCTAGGGTTTAAATTTTAATACATTAAATATCAATATATAAGTCGCTTTTAGGAAACAAACCTTTTAATGATATATATTCATTATTGCTGTTACCTGATAGACAAAAACTTTTGCTTGAAATGCCGTTTATGAAACTTAAATATGATTTTTTTATTAAAAAATTGTAATGAATCTAAACACAAGTTTGTCATCATTTTAGCTTTTGCATGTTTCTCATTTATGATTTTAGCGTTTTTTCACTGCATTTGAGGTTCTGCTATCGCAAAACTTAGGTTTTTATGCCATGGGACACATATGTCCCAATGGTCTGTCCATTTTCCAAGATCATTTCGAACGGAATCTCACGCTGCCATTTAAAATCTTTCATTCGATGAAGTTCATGAAGTCCCCTCAACGATAATTACAGTGCAGTAGAACGAATGGCTGAGGGAATACATTAACTGGCAGTATAACAGAGTGTAGATAATTAGAATGCAGCCATAACTAGTCGTACAAAAAGATTAATTTTCTTCGCCATCGTGACAACTATCACATCAACACCGTGCTTCCATTTTCGACTCAGGCGTCAGCCCCACAATCACGCCTTTCGTGTGTCCCGAGGGCTTCAAAGGGTGTCAGAGACGAAAGGTCCGCTGAAAGGAGGGGCAAGGAGGGTTGATGGGCGCTGGGCGAGCAGTACTTCGCACGTATGGCAGCGGGTGTGGGTGGCATAAAAGGGGGGAAGGACCCGTCTCGTCAGACTTAGGGGCGATCGAGGGCGTGGAGGAGGAGTTTGCTGGATTGGCGCTTTTAGGACCACTCCCTGACGAAAGATGGGGGGGGGGATGCCCCACTCACCCCCCACCGGTGGCCTTACGACTCACCCACGCCCGACCGTTCGCCCTCTCTCCCCCAAAACAGCGAGTCACACTCCTCTATCGCTCCATTGTCCTGGCCTTAATGAGCGAGCACGGGACCCCGATGGATGGGATGGGAGAGAGAAATATGATTCGCAAAGCGCGCGCGGCATGTGCGGCCATCTTTGCACAGCTTCCCATATCGCAAACATTCTCGACAATCACAGAAATTTTGCACATGCTTCTTCAAAAAAACCTCTACTTTTCACATCCTACCGAAAAAAATAACTCCAATAAAAACGTGGGAATTTGAATTGAAAAATATTTGACCAACCATTGGGTTAAAACCTAGATCCAATGAATTCGCGCCGCATTATTGTGCCAATTAAGCTACAAAACATTGAAACACACAAATAAACGAAATTGACGACGTAAAATACCAAGAAAGTGATTAAAATGGCGAAAGAAAGATACATATAAAGAAACTAGCTCCAAGGATCAAACGAATCGTTTATTTCCTCTCATCTACCGATATTCCTTAAGAAAAATCTTCCAATCCGAAAAAATGAAACGAAATTGGCAACGAAACAAATCAAGAAAGAGATAAAAATGGCTTTAAAAATTTATATAACGAAACTAGATCAAAGAGCAAAAAAATCGGTTATTCCCTCTCACCTACAAATATTCCTTCCTCAAGAAAAACCTTTCAATCCATATTAATCGTATTCTCCCGTAAAAACATTTCCCTTATGTAGTTAGAACACTCGTGTCTTCCTCCCACATTTCCAACGTGGTCACGCCAGCAAGGATGTCCTAAATGGCTAATTTCTTACAGTTATGGTCTAGTTTTGTCCGTTATCACTTTGTGTCCCACGGCGCCGAAGCTATCTCCAGCACCGCGCAACTAGTAAATGCAAACTGGGAAAATCCACTGCGAAAAATATTTAGCGCCACATAATTAGTACGCGCGATGCGTTATCTGACGATCTCAAAGTCGACATGAATAGGTAGATGTGACTCGAGCGAAAGAAACGTTTTTTCTCCTCCTCCCTTTCCAGGAAATCCGAAGACTTATTTCCTTGATAACGTTTTAATCTGCATTCATTAACCTCAATGCAACGTGTGTGCATACGCTCTCGGGGAAGAGATCCCGCGTATATTACGGAAAATGCGGAGGAAAAGTTGTCCCTTTTAGATCCGTATCACAGCGATCCATCTCATTTCCTCCTTTCACCGAGATGTTTATCTTCGCGGACAAAATTTATGGAGTCGTTGCCGGGACCTAATTGGCTTTCAATGCATTTTTTCCCCGGGCGTCGGGACTTTGGCGGATATTTATCGCGCGCGGAACAAACGAGGAATGATTATGGACAATACCCTTTTCAGCGAGGGGTGTCAATGCGTGACCTCTCTACATGGGCCCTCCCCTCGTCCGCCGGCCCTCGTCGCGTCCACGGGGCCATGGATAATGAGACGTGTACGCATCCAATTTAAATGTGCCCGTGACATCATTTCGTCAAGGGATTAAAAGAATAAAGAGGGAAAGATGTCAAACTAAGCCACTCAACAGAACGACGCCACCAAACATGGCAGAGGACGTAGTGTGGGAGTGGGTATTCGAGTGCGGAGCTAGTATTACGACGCTGATGATGAGGTGACGAAAATGAGTGCCCGGGAAAAATGGTGGAACGATTAGTGAACGAATTCCCTCAAATATATACACAGCATTCATTTAGATTCAATGCCACCATCAGAAAAAAACATTAGAGCATCTCTCGCCCCATGTTTGGCCTCAATCAATCCAATTGAACGAAAAAAAAATTATTTTTTCCTCCCATCAAATTTTTAACCTCGGTTTAATTATTGTAGCACTTAATTTGCATGCTGAATTTCGGCTATTTACATTAACATCAGCGAAAACAACTACTTCCTCTAAATTCGTTAATTATGCGTTATGCCCAATGACGGAGAATGTTTTTAATTTGCGTGGAACATTTTCTAATTGAGTCCACTCATTTTGTTGAATGTTTACCCTATTGCAAAGGACAACTGCAAATTTTATCGCATCATCAGATCATCTCTCTTTGGAACCGACATAATGGTGAGAATGATTTGACTGCGTGCGCCTGTTCTTGTTTTCATTCAATTATTCTTACGTAAACTGAACATTTATTGCAGCATCACTAGTAATTCAGAGGATACAAAAGCGTAATGAGTTGGGATTTATTGAGAAATGCTCAACTACGCTGTATACCAATGAATGTCCGCAGTTATGAACGCCCACAAAATAAGTCGACTTATTGCCCGCACCGTGATCAGAAAACGCGATTTAAACATCTCCAGTTTAACAGAATGAAAACATACTTCAACCCATAAATATTGCAAAACAAAGAGAGGCGAAAGGGAAAAGCGAATAACATCAGTGATTGAAAGCCGATTTCGCAAACAGATTACATTTCAACTATTTAATGTTCCTCCCAGGGAAGGTATTAATTTGATAGGCATAATTTATAGTGAAAGTAAATGCATAAAAATGAATGTTTTTTGTTAATCTTCTACGCGTTCCAATACCAATCATCAAATTACGATGAAACTTTGGTGAGTAATAGTGCACGCGCCCGCGACGGTTTCTGAATAATTAAATCCATTGCACAATAGGTGGAGCGCGAGTAGTTTCAGGATATGAGTGTTGGCACGCGAGCTTCTCTTCGCTTTTTCCTATAAATGGATTTTTAAGCTCGAAAATCTTAAATTTTTGCACCCCTTCAACTATAGAATATTTTATTTACCTGGATACCAAAGCACCAAAAATTTATTTCTTTTTGCTGAGGGCGGTAGGACCAAAAATATTGTATATACATCCCAAAGCACTTGAATACATTTTTTCAAATTCAATCAAATAAACAAAAAATCATTGCCTTCCATTTATTTTGTATACGTAAATGTGTCTTATTTGTACGCGTGTGTCTACTTCGAAAGAACAATAGGCTTTGCAACGCATAATGGGCACAGCTAGTTTGTGATAAAGATAACTCACAAATTAAATAACTGGATGGAATTTGACCGGGATTAAACTTCAGAGGATTGGTAAGGTACCTCCCTCCACTCTGCTCCCCCTCCACCCACCCCCTCTCGATAATTCCGCACCATCAACTTAACGCGCACTCCGCCCCTTGAGCGGCGAGCGTGCCTCCCCCGCCCATCATTAAGACCCCTTGGACGAGAGCGGGATGGTGCACGGCCCACCATCACCACCACTTTGCCCACGACCGAATAAAACAAGTCCCCCGCAGCGCCACCTGAGAGATGTCGTCGCCCTCGGACGCCACTCTACACGCCGGGGGAGCGGTCCCCACACCTCCGCGTACTTCCCTCCGTCTCCGCTCCTCCGTACCCTATCCTTCCCACTTTAGTCCGGCGTCGGACCCTCAACAGTTCGGCGACTGAGTCCGCTCTGACACCCCTTGCGTCGCCCGTCGTCGAGACGAGCACTCACGCCGATGGGACAACACCATGGCTTTCCCTTCGAGGCCACTTTGAACCTCGCACCTCTAGCGCCCACCCTTTTGACGCCAAATCCTCTCATCCTCTCCCTCGTCCCAATGATGGCGCCTGAGTCGACCTCTCCTTCCTAACTAACGCACATGCTCTGGCCAAATTAGCGCTATGGAAGTTGTTCGGCTCATGCGAAACTAGGAGAAGCGTTCACGCACGCAATTTCAGGAACCACGCTTCTAAAATACTTCAGCCGATAGAAGATCCTCCTTCCCAGCCCATCACAATTCCGAGAAGGCGGCGTAATTTCATCGACACAGCTGAGCAGCTCAATGTCGAAGGTAACTATTGACTATTCGATATGGCCTTGGTTCTGGTGAACTCTTCGGCGGAAATCTTAGTAATATACCTTCATTTCAGAAAGCTTAGAAGTACGGAATCTACACTACAGTCATTGTATCCTAAGCAACTGCAGAGATCTCCATCAAAAGAACAATTGATTCCATTTCCTTCCAAATTCCGACGAGTATATGAGATGGAGTATATACCTTCTTCTCGCGTATATCTCACACATCACTCCCTCACCAAAGTAAGATGTTAGGAGACTGATATTTTCCTTCAAAATCAAGAGGAAAATGTGTAACGATACCGTTCATTTCCATTGAATTGAATTTGAAGAAAAAGACTATACTCATTTCTATCGACGGAATGATGACGTGCATAATGTAAAATATCATTGGCAAGCGATTACATTGCCCAGCAGCTACACATGCATTCGAAGAGGTGACAAGTTCCTCACATAATCGATGAATTTGGACGCAAGGGCGGTAGTCAGCTGAATGCGCAATAATATTATCTATCCAGTTAACATGGAAAAGCTATGCGAGAGCCTATTGGGTAGAAACATCCGGATCACGCTCGCAATGCATTGGAGGGGGTTAGTCGCACGGGAAGAAATCATGGGAAATCTCCTATCAAGTCGTTTATCTATCCTTCCCGCCCCCCTTCGTAACAGCGATGGTATAAATGAAGAGAGGCTCGCGGACAGAAAGTTTGAAATGGGAGCACATAAATTTGGATTGGAAGCGACATAAGAAGAAAAAAATAGCACCCAGAACGATTCCGCCGACCAGTTTCCAGAATCGTAATTTTTCTAGTGCTATCTCCGCCGGTTTCAGTTTATTTCGCGAGCAATCAAAAAGAAAGGAAAAAAATTTACGAGTAGTAAAAACGACCTATGAGATGCAGAAGATATTCCTTGACCGAAGAATAATGATGAAAACGACGATGGGGATATTCATTTAAGTCCTTAAAGCACATCTTTCCCGTCTCGTTTCAGGATAGAGGTTTAGAGAAGAGGACTTGGAGAAGACCTCCAACAATATACAGCCTTTCCATTTCCCATTCTCTTTCCCCAGGATCTCGGCTCTCTCTTCATATTGTCCTCTTCCAAGCACACCCCAACCTTCCTATCTGACACAGATGTCTGAAGAATGGCCACCTTACAATAGCTACGACGATGGGAACAGAGCGATGGAGTCGGAGTCACACAGAATGAAGCCGACGCCTTTCATAATTCTTGGAGTGAGGAGGATAAGCAAGGAGAGAAAGGGCGAGAGAGAGAGAGAGAAAAGGGAGATAAAATGGGAGAGAAATTTTGAAAAAGCCTCTAAGGAGAAAACGAGAAAAATAAGCGGGGATTTTAAACATTTAAATTACTACGCAAACGTACGCGGAATTGAGACAGCTTTTATGAAGTGAGTGTTGCTAATTTCTGCAGAATTTTTTCCCCGAGTTTTTAAAGAGAGAGATATCCAGACGAAAAGGTGTTAGTGACGACAGTCGTCGCTTCCGAAAATGAGAAACTACGTGTCTTTTGAAATCAGACCCCTGCCATGTTAAATATTTTCTCCCTCGATAAGTGGGCATCCTCATGGTTGGTTAGTAATTTGGAATGGTCACCGACAGCTAAGGTTTCTGGGATCGCTAAACCATTTAGGATATGTAGGTAGGTTAATAATGGTAGAGTTAGTTATCAGTGGAATTGAGGAGGGGTACAGAGAAATCCGGCGTTAGCATCACCCAACCCTTTTATAAGAGGCACCAAGGGGACCTGAGCGTAACGCTCCTGCCGACATACGGGGAAAGTATTCAACTCTTAGTATTCTCCACATAGCACACAAGTAGACATCGGTATTTCATTAAAAATTTACAAAACTGTCGGGATTCAAACCAGGGACCACGGGATGGGACATAATGCTCTAACCACTATGGTACCATCCCAATAACAACGTACCTCTGTAGACGAGATGGGGTGAGTGTATTCCAAGCGTACCTTTCACCACGTAAAGCACTGAATATTTCAAAATTTTTCATTCTACTTCGGCTGCGGAAAGCCGCAGACTTCCCAATGATTTGAGGACAAAATTTCCGGGTGCTCACCATCAGATATGCGGCTCTAGACGACTCTCTTTGAATGACTACCAGCGCCGCTTCGTCGGAAAACATCTCACAGGAATAAGTTTGTCAGTCACTTGGGCTCCGGTTAATTTCACACCAGAATGGTGAGCGGAGCGTCGGGTGGGCTGTGACAATAACGCGAATTCCGGGAGGAAGTCGAGGCAGAATGAGAAGCTGGTCTTCGAGACGAGATTTTGGCACGAGTGAATGAGGTGCGTGAGACAAAGAAGAGACGGCGAGAAAAGGGAAAACTTATGGAAATCGTCCCATCGGACGAGGGATGGGAGGAAAAGACAAAAGGGGACAGGGGAATCTAGAAGAAGAAGAAGAGACCAGATTTTAAAGACAAAGGAGGGGAAGATTCCAAATGAACAGAGGGAAAGTGGATGAAACGACGGGAAAGACGGGCTAACTTTAAGACGGAAGATGACACTCCAGCCAAGAATGGGGCACTCGGAAAGAGAGAAACTGAGACACACACTGAAGGATTTGACCCAGAGAAAAAAAGGCGGGATCAGTTAATACTAATAGGTTAAATCTATTGAATACAATAGTTAATAGGAGCTGGACTATTAATTTTTCAAACATTTACACAAAAAATGGTTACCTTTCCAATCAATCTCATCGTTCGTCACAAAGAAAAACCTATTTGAAATTTACAGAGTAATTTTGACTCTGTGCTATTCCACCATTTCCTAATTCTAGTTTACGAATACGTTCAAGAGTGATTTAACATGGAGAAAATCACATTCATCTTTAGAGCCAATTATGTCCGGATTCCAATACCATGCCAAACTAATGTTAATATTCACGAAATCTAAGTGAAATAAATATGCTTCCAAAAATATAACTGGGTGAGGTAATTTTAGGTAGATACAGATGAAATACAAGTGAAACGCTTAGGAGCTTCCAGTTTTCACGAGAAATCAAACATTTTGAAATACAAGCATACGATCGCCCATCGATGACGGATTCGGAGAATAAAACATTTCAAATTATGACCACTCAATGAAATGAATAGTCGAACTTGATACCATCAACGGGTGTGCTAATAACTCTTCACGTTACACGAACAGTTTCCACTAAAGCATTTTACTGGCTAACACCACCGCTTTAATCTAATTACACAAAGAATTAGGATGAAAATAATGAGAAAATAACTTCTTAATAAAGGTAAATGATGCTTATCGAGGGCTAAAAAATTTCAAATCCCCATATTAGAGTTAATCAAGAAAAATACCAATTGTTTAAGCTAATGGCTCAATCTTACCTTTTCGTTTTGGTAAGCAGTGACTGCGATGAATTCCGTCTCCTTGAATACGTAGGTCCGGAAGGTGCTGTACGGCAGCTTGAGGATGTCGTTGGCCCTCACGAGGTGAAACCGCGGCTGGTATTTGTGCATGGAGTTGAGGATCGTCTGTAAGAAACAAAAGGGTCGAGGAAGGAAATGAGGTGGAGGAAAGGAGGAGGAAATGATTGATCAGTAAAGTTGCAAAGTTCATTAAATAAAACTTAATAAATTACACTCATTTCTAAAATAAATTACAAGTAAAATACTACTTCAACCATTACACTCACCTCTTATATACTGAAAGGGTAACTAATCAAGTAACATGTACTGAATAGGACACAATATAGGTGCATCTTATACGACATACCTAAACAATGTCGAAATATGGCATATACATGACAGGAAAAAGACACTGAAATGACCGAGCGCTATGAAACATATATGGACCGACTTCGCTCAAAAAAAGTACTTTGAACTGAAGTATTTTCGACAATTATCGCACAAATGACACATCGAGAGGTCATGAATGGGAGCATGGATACATTAGAGACCACAGCTGGAGATGGTTCTAGCGTTCCGGTACGTTCTACAAAATTAGTCGAATGGCCACGCAACACTATCCGTACTCGTGTGTTCTCCACTGGGGATTCCGACAAAAATTTGCCTCGAAAAGAGGGTTACCACCTGCATTGCGCGAAAAATGAATTCTTGTTCTCGCCAGCTGCATGTACTTAACCGAGAAATTCATGGTACCGACACAGAGGCCTTCCCCGCAGACTTTGGGAGATATAGGCTGACCTCGACGACTCAGTAATCGCCGGTTTGCTGCGCAACAATGAAATCCTTCGCCAGCGAGAGGACCAACGAACCTGAGCAAGAGACCCGGAGATATAAATCCCTCTCGACCCCGGCTCTCATTTATAAATGCATATTACACCCGTTTTCCCACCGACTACTCCGAAATCAAAGGACTCACTGAGGGAAGTTCGTGGCAGGGAGCAGTCTTTTATATCCAGCGACAGGAAGAGGAACACGGGAGGTGGCGGAGCCGGAGTGTGGGAGAAAGAGAATGGGAAGAAGAGAATGAGGGCTCTTTTTGTTGAAGGTGAGGACCAAAAAGGAGGGAAGAGGTGTAGAAAGAGAAGAGATGGGGGGGGGGGGGGGCTCAAGGAAGTGTTCCATGCGGGGAACCCAGTGGGGTTCAGCCCACCCCTGAAACACACCTATCCTTCCTACACCAATCTCTCACTTCCCGTCCCGTGGACCGCAAGTTTCAGGAGGTCTCAAAGCCTTGTTCACACAAATACGCACTGCGCATACCAACGCAACCTATCGACACGCATTCAGTTACTACTTTAAAGTTACCATCATTTCTCTACACTGCCCTCCTAGAAGAGAACGAGTGAAAAGCAAAGAGCTAATTTCATATGAAGTCTTTAATCCCACATCCCTAGCTAGATGCTTTGCAATTTTAAGGATAGTTTTTACATTTAAGTTACAGTTTCAGGCTAAACTTTGTGAACACGCGAAACATGAAATGATTTCTCGCTTGGTCTATACATAGGAAGAGATACGAGGAGGTAAGGGAACTAGCATTAGATTAGGGAAGGGTGGAGGGCTGCAGTCAACCAATCTTAGGATTGAACGACCGATGATCACGGTACACACGTAAGATGGTCTGCATGTCGGCAGTTTGAACGGGGCACAAGGAGGCTATGCGGCGGAACTCGACAGTACCGGTGCTGAAAAGCGAATGGCACGGAGGGAGGGGGTGGGGTTGGTCCAGGGTGGAAGGGGGAGGAGAAGGCTTTGATGGAGATCAAGGGGGAATAGGGAGGCGGCAGGATAGATGTGCACGTGGTGTGAGGGAAAAGGTTGTATGGAAGGGAAACCGGGGAACCAAGGAGAGATGAATGAACGTCCCGTGGACAGGAAGTGGAGCCCAGGAGGGAGCGGAGGGAACTCACAGTATGGCCGGAGGTGAGGGAGTGTGGTGAGTCGACGCTGACGGGTCATAATGCCTCCACGGTTGGGATGTGGAGGGAGAAAGGAGCGCGAGGGACAATCTCTCAAAGCGGGCGCGAGAGTTGAAGTTTTGACACCTTCGGATCCGGGGAAGATTATTGCGGAGGAAAAGACTTTGGCGAGTCAATGCAGGGGGGGGGGGGAGAGATTGACCTGAGACCGCCCACGGGGCAGCAAGCGGTCTGGGCATTCAAAATTTCCCTTTTCGAATGAATTTCGAGACTATTAAGGGAGGCAGGAGGGATATCTAATATGCTTCCTAACCGCCTCACTGTTCGAATCAAATACTAGATTCACAAAAAGAGAAGTATTAGACTTGATGTGAGGGAAAGAATTACTTTAAAAGTATTATAGTAAAGGCAATCGTTCACTTACGACAATAACAAAAGAATTATTTTCTTGTTATTTGTGCCTGATTATGATGTAGTACATCGAAACCTAGGTCAAATAAAAATTAATCTAAGAGGAAAATTGCCCTAACTCTCATTCTTTAGTAGATTCACGACAGTACGAAGAGGTTGAAATAGAGTTTTCGACAGATTTGATGTGAGTTTACTGGCGGAATATGTTATTTCTAAGTTATACCACCAGTTTGTCCCTTCGCTGTTCACTCTAATGAACTATTGAAAATAAACTAGCCTACAAAATAAATTCGAAATTCTGATTTATGACGCTTCAACAACTTTGTTGTACGTCCTAACGAATAAAATAAGCTGTTTTGCAGTCAATGAGTACAAAGAGCTGAGACGGTTTGACTGGTCTAAAACAAAAGCAGTTCACTAGTCACATGAAGGCATTCAAGATTGAAGTTTTCAATCTACTCCCGAGAAAAAAATATTCCCAACCGTAGGTGTTTTGGATGACGGAGAGACCTGTCGTTTCATCCCATTTCGTACGCGGAATGGATGACAAACTAGATTCCTGCCTCAGACTCTCCCTGTGTGGTTTTCTGTGATGTGATGTGCATTTCTGACCTCCCGTGTTATGACATTTCAGGTGATTGAAGGCGACAGGCTCGCAGTTTTTCCCGTGAAAAGGAGGCTGGGGCCGAGGAGCCATTGAGAAATGGACCAAAGAGGCGGCGAGGGAGAGGGGGGAGGGAGAAGGGACGCGACCACGAGACGTGTGGGGGAACGAATCCTTCTCGGGAGTCTTTATGAAAGGAGATTTGAGGTACGTTCCTTCACGTAGCAGACACTGGGCGTTCAGTGGTCGGCCTTAATTTTCGTACGGAAAACAGAGAGAAATAGAAAAATGCTAAGTTCTGTGACACACATTAGAGAGACGCCTCCAAATGAACGGAGCGTCCTCTTATGTGAACATATTCACGAGCCTGGGAAAAAATTATTACAATCGATTGTAATCATTCATCATATTCTGGGTTTTGCTATGATTACCGAGTATTGATAGGAAAGAATATGATGCCGAAGCTACAATTATCGACACATTCTCCAGCAGGTAATCAACTAATGTCCACAAATTTCCAAACATTGCATGTAACAAATGATGTGGTAAGAAGTCACTCGCACGGGTGCATATACACCAGGGTTGAAATTCGCTATGAAAAAATCATTTGACTTGACCGGGTGTAACTGGCTAACACACCTGACCGGCAAGTGGGAGATCCGGGTTCGAATCCCGGTCAAGTCAAATGATTTTTTCATAGCGAATTTCAACCCTGGTGTAATGTCCACAATATTATTATGGCCATTACCTCCAACTTTTGTACGAATTTATCAAGGACTTTAAAAGATAACAGCTACGGAAGCATGACACCTCTGAACACCTCTAATAATACGCTTCCTGATATACTTGAGTTCTCTTAGCGTGACACTGGAAATGTTTCGGAAAACTGGACGTGTTTGATCCAGAGGTGCAGAAGGTAATGAAAGACAATTTAAAAAAAAAGGAGGGGAACCATGGTGTCAAGTGAGTTGACTGTGAGACAGATGTGAAAGGCAGCAGGGTGGTGAGAATAATGGATCAGAAGAAGACATTACAATGGGAAGGAAGGAAGTGAACGCCTTTTTAAAATTTTGAGTGACAGTCAGGGAAGGAAGGGATAAATCGTGAGAGACAACCGCATAAAGCAGGAATTAATCCTTTTCCTTCGCTTAATTATAAAAGAATTAGCAAAGATAATCAACGTATTCATACGTGCGTCGTTGAAAAGAAGCGCCTCCTCTCAAGGCAGTGTTTCCATGGCACAACAAGTCAAAGAAGAGCTCCACTTGATCTGGAAAAATTATGATATAGCTAAACTATTTAAGCCATATTGTGAAATTAAACTCAAAAGCACAAACAGACTGATGATGCGAATTATAGTTAGATTTGATAAACTCAACAATATTTCCTTCAACTTTCCAGGGTGCAATTTTCTTGAATACCTATCTGTAGTTTGCTCAAAAATGTTACAGTAAAAGTAAAGGGAAATTAATTTTTACACACTCATAAATTATCAACCACCTTTCGATCGTCACCTTTACACTTTCGGGCCACCATAATTGTTATAACGGCACGAGAATCTTTCTGACCGAATTATGTCTATAAAAACATAATAAAGAGAAAAGTTGTACTCTACAACTTTGCGACACAGTTATGCACCAGGGGAAAATGAAAGTAAAGAAATTGCTCTTGCCAGAAGGCTGATGCTGATGCAGTAAATCTAATCGTAGTACATCGAAACCGAGGTCAAATAAAAATTTATCTAACAATCGAAAAATTGCCATTACTCCCATTCTACATGATGAACTCTTTCCACCACATCAAGCCTGTTACTTATCTTTGTGCACTTAAAGTTTATTCAGTATCTAACGTACCGAGTCTAAAACCCTTCATGAGCAAAAATCTCTTAAATAAGCCAAATTTCCTGGCGGGACTTACACGTCACTCTTCCCTCAACTCCCACGGTGACAGCGACAGTGAAAAAAAATTACAAACACGCGAAAGGAGTGAATCGGACTACAGAGCGTCGGCCTCGTGGTAAAGGCAGTGATTCGTTAGTCCGCAATCCGTCCGGATCAGGAAGGCGCGGGAGTCGCCCTCCGCTATTGCCGTGGGAAAGGATTCCACAGAATCCCCCTCTCCATCCAGCCAGCCACCGAGGCGCGGCCGTTCTCGCTAGCCCTGTGTGAGAGAGACGTGCCGCTCTTCGCAAGAGACCGCGGGGCTGGCGGAAGTCGCCGCTGAAGGGAGGAGGAGGAAGAGGAGGAGGAGGATGTGGGGAAACGCGTGTCGCCCACAGTCTCGGGAAACTAATGCGAAACGACTGTTTGGAGATTTGTGCGGCGAGTTTTAAAAGGGGAGGAGGGGATGCAGGATGATAGGGCGCAGAGGAGGGAGAGGCGGCGGTGCCGAGGTAAAGGGAGGTCGTGGTAGAAGGGCTGAAGGGAGAGAGGGCTTGCTCGGGACATGCGGTGAGAGGGAGAGGATGTGGGAGGGAGGGAGGTCAGCAAGAGAGGACGGAGGAGGGAGATGAAATGGTCCGAGGACTCCAATTAGGCGTGAGTGTTCCGAAGCGGGTGGACGGAAGGGCGAAGAATAGAGGAAGGAGTATTGTGAAGGGAGGAAGGGGATGGAGTACACATAGGGCACGGCGGGAGACCAGACAGGAAGGCGAAGTACGGGATACGCGAAGAAGATCGACTAAATCGAAGACAGAACTCAACACAATCTAATCTCTACACAAAAATTAGATAAATATGTCTATATGGACGTTTTAAGCAAAATTAAATGGCGATTATATGATCATCGGATCGATAATATGTACCTTTCGATTTCGTTAGACAACGATCATAACCGCCCACCAGTGGGATTTATTTATCTGATATAATAACAATAATTTGTCTATTATGAGCGAATTTAGATCTGTACAGTCCTCTCTTGCAATTAACTCCTTTGACGAACACAAACACCAATGTCCTGGGCTAAGAATATTCCACCTAGGCGGGATTCGAACCAGCGACCCTCGAGTTAGCAGGCGAGGACTTAATCCTGCCGCCACCGGGGTCGACAAGACATAATAAAAACAATTTGCAGGAAAGATAAGATGTGCATTAAGAAATAAACGACCCAAAGCTCTAAACAAACAAAATAAATCAATAATTTACGTTCACATCAATACCTGCTTTTATCAAAGACTTTGCGGAGGTTAAAACATACGACATCACTGAAAAAGAAATTAAAGTCAGTTTTTCTAAACATCACTCGCGGTTAAATCATACTCAATGAACTAATTACTTCAACCGATTTTCTTAATTATGAGAGTCTGCGCAGATAAGTGCCCCGTGCGATTCGAGGGCAGGCGTACCTTGATTCCCTGAATATCTCCCGCCGCTGTTTGAAAGAGCGCTGGCGGGAAATCGTGAACGGGGTGTTCTGAAAGTTCCCGGTCTCTCCGCCAGAGGGAACATGTCGCTCTCGCTCCACGTGACTCCGACGTTTTTCGGGTGAGGCGCACGAGGCGTCGTGTTCTTCCCGATTCTCTCCCATGCGCGCCCGCTTTGCTTCGCCCGACCCTCATCGAATTTAAGAAATTAATGGTTTGAATTCTCCGAATGAGAAGACTTTTTGACTCCTACACCTAAGACAACCACTTAAATTGTCTCTTTAAAAGATGATTTCATCGAGTTATCTGAGGAAATACGTAACGACATTTCAGATGTAAGACGAACTTGGAGAAAATAGTGACAAACTATAAACATTTGCTTTAACTTGAAGCGGAAAGTCAGACATGACTATTTTTCAGCTTTTCTGGTCTTTATAGCGATGAGAAAATTTGAGAGTACCCATAAGGAGCTCATCAGACAGGGGAAAGAGAAAATGGGTATAATTTACTAAATTACCTATAGCAGCTGGTAACAAATTATGTAAAAAAATTCGAACTCCGAAAACGAACGTCTATTGCAAAGTAATACACACCCAATCATATATAAATATCTTGCGAAGTTTCGAAATGCAGTTACGCCAGATATGTCGGGAAAGCTATATGCAGGACTAATCTTCATTTAAATTGATGGAGTGCGAGCAGACCAGTTGGCAAATGATCCGATAACCCCGGAGTCAATCGACGGTTTTCAAAAAATGATAATGTTGTTAATTTAGGCAACAGCAGCATTTCCCGTGGCATTTTTAGACGCATTTCGTCATCTCTACTCATTACACGCCAATCGCTGCACCTCGAGGCGAAATCTAATTCGCGCTGCGAATCTCAATCAGTCAGTGGCTCCGCCAAACGGCCTCGCCGATAACACTCGCGGCACCACACCCGTGAAACGAGAGCATCGCCGACAGAGCGAGACGGGGCCGGCCGGCGGCAGGAGCGGCGTCGTCGTCCGCGTGTTCGAGTGCGGGGGGAACGGCGCGGAAGGACGAAGGGAAAGAAAGAGCTCATCTCTTTTCCCCCTCGTCCGAACCTGTGATAAATCTCCCCGCTATCAATCGCATCCTTTCTGCCCACTTCTCTCCTTCTTGTGAATCCGCTCCTCCCGCCTCACTCCCGCTCCTCGCCTTTCCTCCTACTCCCCCTTTCCCGACCCTCCCCCCCCTCCCCCCAATCTCCTCGCCTCGCTAGTTCAAAGAAGCGACGTCAGCGGCGCTCGTCAGAGTCCTCGTTCCAATTGGGGAATCGGCGACTTTTTATTTTCCCTTCCCCGTTCCCTAATCGCTCATCCCGGACTGTCCCTCCCACGCTCCCTACACTACTACACGCTTCCTAGTTCTCTCCCTCTCACTCCACTTATCCGTCCATCTCAATCGACTCTCCTCATGCTCTGTCGCCGCGCAAAAAGAAATTGACTAATTAAATCTGGAAATGCCTTTGCGTGAGGGGGTTGGGTGGGGTGGGGGGGTTTGGATTTCCGCGTGCGCTGAAGTAAAATGAAAAAAAAAAGAACGGCCCGATGTTTAACGAATCAAGTCTACATCCCTCAGAGGGAAATCCCTAGAGGATGTTTCCCGGGGTTCTTTCTTGTTTCATACACAATTCCGTTCCTTAGCAAAGTCTTAAATCTGATGCTGCATTCCACACTAAAATCGTCATTTGAACAAACTGTCTCCAAGTTCATCAATACAGAAGAGGCATAACAAAAAGAGCATGTACTTCAGATTTCAAAACCTGAAAGTTTAACCCAAGCGTGGGGAAAAAATAAAAAGGAAATTTACAATACATGTTCAAGCATTTGAATTCATGTTGCTCGATAGGAGTGCGGACTCGTTAAATTTTAATATTGATAACGAAGAAGTAAGCAAAGGTAGCAGCGGGTTATAAATGGGGAATATGCCTCCCCCTTTCTCAAGCGCTAGTGTCTCCTTTGAAAACTCGAAAATATTTTCCATTAATCAATCCAAAAATACTCCAAATCTCAATGCAATCATCATTTGAGCACAACGCTCGAGTACAAAAGGAGAAGTGTCTAGCTTGACGTGGTAGAAAGAAATCATCAAAATGAATAATAGTAAAGGCAATTTTCCACTTAGATTTTTATTCGACCAAGGTTTCGACGTACTACATCACCATCTCAATGCTTGAGGATTTCGTATAATTGACAAGATAAGTCTCCCGAACCAAGTGACGTTACATTCCACTACAAAGATAGATTAAAGCAGAAATAAAATGAAGGAGCTGTGGAGAATGGAGACATTTTATCCATTTGATTTTTCCTGGCTCAACATCACTGATGGAAGGGATAGAAGAATTAACACTGCAATTCCACATAATATAGGTATATATACCATTTGGAATTGCATAACAATTTCATGAATTGAATGCCTATACCATGTGGAATTGCAATGTTAAATCTTCTATCCCTGATATCAAAGAATTCCACCAATTTAGGTCCGAAACTATAGTTTACATCACTGATGGCACTTTGATTCGTCAGCGTAAAGAGGAAGCTATTAAAGAGACCACACTGGCACGTTTCTGAATGCGTCGCGTAGACGATATAGCAAGATTCCACAAAAAAATTATACTCCCATCTACCCTCGGCCATCGCTCCTTCAACTTCCCTCCAACTACCCTCCTCGGCATTATTATCGCCACTCCGATTCCCAATCTTTTTATTTAACTGGTAATAATTACTTCTCCCTCGTCAGCGTTCGCCCATATCCAAACATTTTCGCTGGCGCATCACCTTGGTGCGGTTATCTTCTCCGCCAAAAGTAATAATCACCGTCTCGTCGTTACGATACGTTACCTAAGTCGTGAAACCCACATTGGAGAAAGGACGGGAATTCCGAGGGTCGGGCGGCAGTAAAAATAAGGAGGCGGTGGTTCGGGCGGGGTTTGCCGAAATGACGATGACGCAGAGAAAAAGCCAAGTGGCCGTCGGAGGAAGAAGGGTCAAGTGAAACGGAGTGGCGCGCAAGCATAATGGATCTGACAATAAGAGCGATTCGATTTATAGTCGCGTCGTAATGAGACGGAGGAGTAAGAGGATGGGTTAAAGATTGTGAAGGGAATGAAACGGGCAAACGAGGATAAAAACGGCGATAACAAGTCAAAAGACCGAGAGGAACATGAGTCGAGAATCAGAAGAAAATACACCAGCGGTTCCATGGAAACGAGAGACCGCCAAGTCAATGGGAACAGAATTATAAACTTCAGAGATGAACAGAAAATACAAAAAAGATGCTGGAGAAGCAAAGAGGAAATTTAGCACTTTGAGTGCAATCGACGTACCGGTACGTCATCCTCTATTTTCTGAGAAGAACGATGGACGTACTAGGACGTCCATGGTATATCTTTATTGAGCGGCAGCTGGATGTATTGGTATGGCTGAAGTCTTTCTGGCAGTCATACATATGACCACAAGTTGCAAAAAAAATTGAAAAGGTAAATTAAAATTCATTAACCTAAATTTAAAAGTCTTCTTTCACGATTCAGGTAAGTGTGTAAACATCCGCCGTTTTCCTAGGAGGACCATCAATTTAAATCCCAGCACGCATAGTGTTAAAGAAAACAATCCAACAGTAAAACTGCGGACCCATTCATCAAGCAAGACGGCCTCAGCCTACTTTTCAAACTACTTTATTTCCCATTTATTCGAGGACTTGAGTGCTATAAATACCAATTAAAGGAGTACCAATACACACCAATTTAAAAAGGGAATCTATTCTTTTATTATCCGCGACACAGTAATACCAACAAGGGAAAAGATAAGTATAGAAATAATATGAAAATAAGGTAAAATGGAGGGAAAAAACCCCAGAGGAAGACTCAAAAATAAGTTCATGGACCAAATAAAGAAGACAGTACGTAGGGAAAGATACCAGGAGATAAGGGAACTAGCATTAGATAGGGAAGGGTGGAGGGCTGCAATCAACCAATCTTGGGATTAAATAACCAACGATGATAACTATGATGAAAATAATGAAGTCTATCTTCCACCAGCCACAGATTTAAATGCTCAACCAGCCACAGATTTAAATGATCTGAGAAGAAAACTATGGCAATCATCAGGAAACCACGCCGTACCTTAGCTTTACTGGGTTAAGGTTTGCATAGTAGGAAGAAAACCGCGAATGTGGCTAACTTCTTCGTTCCCAAATTTCGCGCACAAATTTCCTCACGAATTCCTCCATAAAAAAATGGTACATGGGTCCACCGACGCGTGCAAAAAGTAAAAACAAGACGCCAGGGATGTCACTGGAAGTCAGCAAAATTTCCCGGGGGGACGAGGTGAACACCGCGAGGGCCCACGGAAGGAACTAGAACAGGGACGAGTCGAGATGCAAGGGAGGGCAGGAGAGGGAAATGTTCGGGAGGCGGAATGAAAACGTCGGGAGTCGAGAGGTGGAGGAAGAGGGGAATAAAACGAGGAGGAGGATTTGGGGGTGAACTCTTGGGGTGGATGCCTCCTCCGGTTGAGAGGGGCGGAAAGCTTAAAAAGGCGTGGCTGATTGGCCGGCGGAGTCAGCCTCTCTAATCACCATCCAGTGGAATCAGCAGAAAAGATATGTCCACCCTAACCGACTAACCCCGTACCTACGAGGCAGCTCCCACTGCGCCAGCACCGAAAGCCACCCCCGAGTTTTTTTCGCCCGAGTCATTCCACCTTCCGCTCCCCTATCTGCTCTCCACGACTCATCTCCGTGTTCTCTCTCGTTCCAAACCCCCCGCTTGCTCCCGTTCCTTCCCCTTTTTTTATCATCCTCTCTCTCCAGAGGACCGCAGAATGGTCGGCCCCTCGCAAATGGTCCTCTCACTCGCTACCTCCGAGGCTGGCTCCCCGAATTCAGGTTGCACGTCGACGAGCGGATCAAATGAGAAAACGTTAGACCGACAGTAAGAAACTTTCCTAATTGATCACAGATATTTCCGGTGCTGACAAAAAAAAACTATATTATGGGATATTTTTAGCTATTTACTCACTTGCATACATGCTAAATTCATTTTTAAATAGTACCTATACTAATATCCAAAGTGAATATTATATTTTACTTAGACCACAGATGTTATGCAATAATCCAACCAAATACCAACGGTACTAAACTAAATGCAATTTAAAATTGTGGGAAAAACGTCTAACTAATGGATAACGTCACAAACCACTAATGCACATCTATACGCCAAGATCTCTCAACCTAATTCAGAAGACGAACTCAGAATTACTTTCCATCGAGCGATTCTATAATGGAATTCAGTCGCCCTCATATAAGTATATAATTTTAATTTTATCTAAGGTTATTCAAAATCCAAAGTACATCGCATATCCTTTCCAAGCAAATCGCAAAGTAATGTTTGATTTCCATTATGTAATTTATGGAAGAAACTTCCGGGAAAATTTCTGAGGTCTCAGGCCAGTTAAATTCCAAACGGAAAAAAATGAGACTTCTTATGCACGCCCTCAGTCGAGGGACATTCATTTTCCGCATCAAAATGCGGAATTATATTGTCCATTTTGAAATGTCAATCACCAACTTTCCCTTGACAACTTTCATCTCGGAATCATGACGCTAAAAAAACCGTGGGAAAACTGAAGCCTGCCCGACTCAATTAGTTACAAGCGCACTCCTGGTATTACCGGTTACTCTCACGCTTTTCACATGAGCCAGATTGCTGGGAACATGGTATGAATTTTTTTAAAATCCCCGCTAGAAAAACTGCCCTCCAAGACAGGATCCCTCCGCGGTATAATCGAACTATATCTCGCTATCTATATCTCCGCCGACCCTGTTCGACGAGCGCGATATCTTACCCTCGCACTCCACTTGATCCCAATGCGATATTCGCTCAAGAACACTTTCTGTCCCACTCGACTATTTTCCTCGATACCTCCTGTCCTTCCCCTCGCTTGAAAGTATATTCTCTCCGAGAGCTTGGCGGGTGCGGGGGCCCTGTGGCCCCGCGCTCTCACGCGTCCAAACATCTACTGTCGGCGCAGAAATTATGTGCACTCGAGTTTGGGTACAAATAAAAAGTTAACGAAAAGACTTACAGAGAAACTAATGACACCATCATTTTTCTCATTCATTTCTACGTTATGTAATAGTAAATTTTATTTTTTTTGATGAATTTTTATATTTTTTACTACAGTTATAACGTAAAAAGTACCAGTTATTTACGGCGCGCGGGAAAAGCTCCGACTTTGATACTTTGTAACTCAAACACAAGATCTTCAATGTCAACTATATTTATGTAAATGGAGGATAGATATGTTTGCTATAGATTGTGCGAGTTGGAGCTATGTATGTTTCATAGAAATAAAGTTATTATTAATTTTTTAAAGTTATTGCATTTCAAAACTGGGGCATCGTAAGATTTCGTTCTTGGTCTCGTTGCAATTGGCATGCCTTGAACGTTTCCAATATGTTATTGTCCAACACATTGATAAGCGCGTTTAATTTAAATCGAGTGATATTTATAATGGACAAAGTGAGAGGTCCCGTTAGGCGAAACGCCTACTATACGTTTTAAGCGTGCCCCACTCCTCCCCCCCCCCCCCCAGCTGTCACCCTACTCAGACCCCTACCCTCCTAGAGATGAGAGGCCGCCTCATCCACCACCCACCTCATCCACCATTGGCACCGCCGCGTATTCCCAAGGAGCCACTCCGGGCAGAAGAATGAAGATCTCTCCATTTCCATCCTTAAGCCATTGCGCTGGCTTTTCCCCCCGCCCCACTTCATCCACGTCCCCCAGTTCCTCACGTTCGTGCCATTCAAACGCCGTTGACCTTTCGTCTTGGTGATCGTTGATCCTTGAATCTCTTACGGGTAGTACGTTTCCCAGCACTTGATATTTGTGGATAATGCCAATGCTGTTGCTACTGGAAAGAGGGGAGGAATAGCGCAAGAGAACGAGGATTTCCTTCCCAATTTTTCGAACCGGTTAAAATTCTTGATCCGCCAAAGAAAGGATTGAGCAAGTCCACCGCCACGATTTTACAACCTCGTGCTATGTCTTTATAACCTCTCGGGGAATTTTCGTTCACTTTAGCACTGAAATCAGCTCATTTCTTTCAAGTAGGAAGGAAGAATTTGGGGAAATCATAATAAGTAATGAAGGTGTTTTGAATCCCTATGAAATGATAGCAGGAGGGAGATTTCAAAGAGTCAATCATACACGAACTATAGAAAAACGAACCCTTCCGTGCTGGGGAACAAAAATCAGCTCTTATATATTTAAGTAGAAAGAATAAATACCGAAGGAGCATACTCGCCGATGAAGATAATTTGAATAGCTGGATGCAGGAGGAAAATTTTCATTCAATTAACCCAGACACAACTAGATTAAATAAACTTCTTACGGATCGGGGAAATGAAATCGTGCAAGAGCACGGTTAGAAACCAGTACCCAAACCAGACATGCGTCTTTCAAGGTTTTAAGCCATAAAAAGCAATCAGGGGTAAACGTATCTCGCAGCCAGAACCCACGAGGAAATGTCGAGAATTCTGTGAAAACGCGTAAGATGGATAGTTTGGCACGGCGGACAGCATCTCTCTAACATTAAGCCCCCAATTGCACAAAATCTTAACGAGCGCTAAACTGAGAAGAGGCGCTTCTGCACTCCCAGCTTCGAGACGCCCTCCTTCCCGCCCGCTCAATTTTTCCTACCATCAAACCCAACCATCTACGATTTTATTTGGACCTCGTTCGCTCAACCTCACCACTCCATCCCCCCCTCTATTCCACCGGCACCCATCTCCCACCCTCGGCATGAATTTCTTCTTTCTCTTACATATATAGAGCTACATATATTAAAAAAAAAATTCTTCTCCTCCCTCCCGTATCACTCCCTCCACCCCACCTCTTCGACTTATCTCGCTCACGCTAACAAGGAGGCGATACATATAAAAAAAAAAGAATCGAAGGGAACCAGGCGAAGATAGAGAAAAAAATTAATGTATCGAGTTCTTTTTAGAGCCGCTCTTTTCTGCGTCGTGAGCAAAAATTCTGTCGGCAGAAAAATTTCCAGTTTATGAGCGAATAAATAAAATGTGCATGTGGGCAGAGAGGGAAAAATGCAAGCCCGCGCTGATATCACTCGAACATGTGTAAAGTCAGCGGTTATTCCATAAATTCCATACGCGGATACGACTGGAATTTCGTTATTTGCGATCCGGGTGCCTGGGAAGTGGATCACTAGTTAGTATGCAGTGCATAACTGGAGAATGTAGCGCTCTCGATCAATTAAGATGAGTTGCTTTCAAATGCAGGTGCCTTTCATACCCTGAGAAAATTCTGACTATTCGAGATACAACCTTGGGCATGTATTTCAGGACGTGATGGGATAAAGATTGAACATTTGAAATCACCCAAGAAATAACACTGGTTAACTCAAATAAGATTAAATGAACAGCTTTGACGGGTAGGAAGCAAAGCTGAATGAAGACATCAGCGCTTAGAGGTATAATGGCGACGTTTTTTCCTGACTTGACTCATTTAAGTCCTCTTGGGGAAGGGTCGGCTTTGAATAAAAATTTTAAAATTAAACACTATCAAAGACCAGCAACATAAACGTTACAATAATTATACTACACAACTGAAAAATCACAAAACGAGAAAATTCCACAAGTACAAAGTTATTACACGCAGTTTAATAAATTTGTACTTATGGAACGCAGTCTAATAATGTTTTACTTGTGGAAGTTGCTCGTTTTATGATTTTTCAGTTATATTTCGGTCCCAAATAATATCGCCGGAATCTTCAGAAATTATACTACACCCTCGATGTGATAAATTGTAAACATCAAACTACGAAGATGATCGCGAAAGGAAAAAAAAATATTTCAGATAAATATTGTAGATAAAATTTTCCATTTTTTTTTTCTCATATAATGTCGGATTCTTGAATAATGAACTATCACTAATTTGCAAGGGATAAAAAAAAACATCAAACCAGAGCTGTTTATGTCTAAATATTGTACGATTTGTGAAAATCTTGTTGAGGAATTTTTAAAACCATTTTGCCGGCATGAGGGGGTTCGTGAATCGGACTGTATATGCGAGCCGAGGCCGATTTGATATCCCAAGCAATTTTGAAAAGTGGGATATGCACGAGTAAACCAATGCGGGGAGATCTTCGGCCGGTTGAAACGACGTGGGGGGGGGGGGAGAGGAGAGCAGTGTTCTTTTCACGCAAAGGAGACGGCGAGCGAGAATTGAGGCGCAGGCGGAGCGCGGCACGAACGGAGGCTGTAAAGACTTGCGCTCCACATAATCGGCCATTTTCAATCGGCCGAGAACGAACCGTGCCATCCCTCCCCCGCCACTCCACTGCTTACTTCACTTCCAAGGGTAAACCATTCAAGGGGATAACAAACACGGTGATGCTAGCTCGTACCAGAATCGCTCACCTGCGAGGAATTGGGTGTGTACATGTTTAAGGGCGAGGGGGCCATGACGGCGAGATCTGCAAGATACACGGGGAAAATATATGAGATCGTACATCTTGAAATGCAGAGGCGCCTTCTCTCAAGAGGCGGCTGTCTCTAAGCTTTCTCACTCGGCCGCGAGTATGCTACTACCCTCCTTGAAGGCGGCCTATCAACGGTTTGTTTATTAGACTGATGAACCATAAAATACGATTAAAAATCATAGATTGAACATAATTCTCTTTCGGAATGATCCCGCTGTCGTCGGAAAATCGTTTGGCATACATTCTGCCACCGTGGGAGAATCGTTATGCATACTTTTCTCGACAGGCAAAATGAAAGTGCAAATAAAGACCAGAGTTGCCAAAGGCTGGCAAACTGAGAGGGATGTCGCCTCTAAAACTAGAGTTGCCTTTACGAATAAATAACTAACGGATAATTTATACAGAGAAATAAGTTAGTTCACTAACGGAGCCGTAATAGTTTTAAAATATCCAGGCAGAAGTGGAGAAAAAAAAATCGTTAACGTTTGGAAGTCGAAGCCACACAGATAACGATTCTGCACATTTATAATGATGATTCCAAAAATAATGAAAGACGCGCGAAATATTAATATCCAAATATTTGAGCCAAATTAATCAGTTCATTTAAAAGAAAAACATCATTAAGTATTAGAGCATCTTCAGGAAAACTGTTAGCTGAAAAATGCGAGGCAACACACGTGAGTTGAGAGGGGGCAAGTGTTGGTTCGCACACGAAAAGAATACCATCTCGACCATGATGGGCGAGGAAAAGAAACTTCTGAATGTAATCCGGGATAGGCAGGGTGGATGGCTGGAGGATGTAATAAAGGGTGATGGGTTGCTGAAGAGTGTGATAGAGGGAAGGATGCTAGGGAAGGATGCTAGGGAAGGATGCTGGGCAAGCGGGGAAGGGGATGAAAGAGAATAGGTTTCATGGACGAGATGAAGATGAGTACATCGTATGCTGAGGCGAAAAAGGACACACTAGAGGGAGATAGGCCCCTGAAAGTGTATAAAACCGGGAGGAGTGTCTCTGACATTCAACAAAACCTACCTTTACCGGTAGAATACTTAAACAATAATAATAATCAACTCCGACTACACGGGACCGCACACCCTACACTAGGTGACTGCTAATGCTACAGATAATTCGTAGTCGATTAGGCGGACGAATCGTTTAATCCCAGCGCCTTGTGGCTGTAAGATTATAGGAAGGGGCAGCGGAAAATAATCTACACATTAGGGTGTAAATAATAGCACTAGCATAAATTCCCGGAAATGGTGCAGCGGAAACGGCTAATCCGCAGCGCGGAGGATCAGGAGAGAGAGACGGAGAGGCGTCGCGAGAGAAGAGGGAGGATTCTAATGGGAAAGTACGAGGGCGGGGCACACGAGTGGCCCCGAGATGGAATAAGAAATAAATAATGAGGAGGAAGATTTGAGGCAAAGGGATTGGGATTTTTATCTCGGAGGGGGGAGGGCGGGGGGAGGAGGAGGAGAGGAGTTGGAAAAGAAATGAAGGCGACAGACCATTAAAAAAATGAAGAGAGAAGAGAACGCCGATGCCTCCCGCCCATTCTCATGAAACCCCCCCGAGACAGACTCGACTCCCGCGAACAACCCTCCCTGCCGAACCTCGAGCCACTCCCCCCGAAGATTCCCTCTTCATTTTCGCACACCAACTCCTCGCCATTCCCACCACCCTCCCCCTCTCATTCTATCACCCTCCTCCTCTCTTTCCTGTCTTATTCTTCCTTTCTTTCTCCTACCCACCCTCTCTCTCTCTCTCATATCTCCGGCTCTTACTCCTCTGAAAAGTCTTATTATTTCCCTCGCTTTTTCACCTTTTACGTCTCCATTCTCATTTTTATTCTCGAGGGGTTGAGTATAAAAGTTCTCTAAAAATTTCCCTCGCTTCCGATGCCTTCCGACCCCACACTATCGCGCTACAATTTTTCCATCCCCGCCCGACGCTCGCCCTCCCTCCGTGGTCCTCCTTGACTTTTTGGGGGAATGACTGGAAGGAAGGGGCGAGATTGGCTCCTCGAGTCAAAAATGTCGTCGAACGGGGACGGAGGGAGTTCTCCTCCACTCGATGTATGCTTTGAAGAACCATTATTAGATGTTTTGACTCGATTCCTTCCTTCACCATTGCTACCCTCTAAACGAGCCGATTATTTCGTGAAATTCGACCGGGACTGCTTGATTTAAGAGGGAGTGTCATGATGGAAGAACACTGGTTATCTTTCTCGCTCCCCAAAGGTAATGAATATCTCGGAATTCAATTGCCTTTTCTCGTTTCAACAATAGTTCAACACGAACAAAATGTTACCTATTATAGACCATAAAAGACGAAATCGAGAGGTAAAATTCTCTCCTAAGGACACTTAATTACTTCCTACCGCGGAGCAATTAACAATGGTTTGGAGTGTAAAATAATTGAGGACCATCTTGATCAAATTTATCAGTGCTACATTTTAGATGTGTTGCGGAATACTTTAATCAATCATACCCTGGTATATGTGTCGGCGAACTGGAATTCGCTAATAGGACTGGGCGTGGGAAATCCGTAACAATAATAAAAAGGTAATCATCGACGTAAGTTAACCGGGGCTGTATTTTACTTTTCCTCGCGAAGAGAACATAATAATTTAATCTTCAAATAAGAGAGCTACTGCAGCGACTGATTGTCGACTATGATTGCACATAATCTATGGTGCTAACTCAAAAGCAGGCACCCCACAACAATGAAAAACGCATCACACCGCACTGGAGGAGCCGTTTAAGAAAATATTCGCCCCGGCGTCTCATTCGGATAATTCCCGGAAAAGGGAGCACCAATCTAAATATTACGAAGCCCCCCGATGACGATCCCACTCGTACAAGTCGGGACGGAGGAGAAAGAGGAGAGACTAAGTTCGAATGAAGGAGAAGAGGGGATGAAAAAGGTATAAAAAGGATATCAGCGTCTTCTTCCTAACGGGAAGGGGGGAAAGGGTGAGGAAGGAAGTAATACGGGAGGGAGCAGAGTTTTCTCCACCGAGGAGGGGGTAGGGAGTCACGGGGAGGGGGGAGGGAATGGCGAAGAGGAGGTTTTTACGAGGAAAAACGGCAACGGGAGCGGGTGAGGAGAGTCGTTGGGAAACAGTTTGCGATGGGGGGAGGGTCGGGGTACGACTAAAAAGGGGTGCGCAAATGGTAGGAGAAGCCTGCTGAAGGGGTAGGAAATGGCGTTAAGAGCGGGGGGGAGGGGGAGGAGCATAAACTGGAAGTCTGATGGGGGGGGGGGAGGCGGTGGGGGTGTAAAAGACGGGGAACTTAGGCGCCTCGGTGCCGAGCGTCTTGGCCATATCTCCTCCTTTCCAGCGCTTCGACGCCGCGAGACGCCCGGCGGCTCTTTAAGACACTGCGCCCTCCCCACCAGTCGGATTCCTAGCCACCCCCCCCTCTCTTTGCGGCACATGCACTAACACACCCCCCGAACCACCTCACATCAACCCCTATTCAACCTCCCCCATTCGCCGCGGCCATTACGAAGAGCGCACCCATTCCAGTTCCACACACAGAGCCTCCGCTCCTCTCATGATGCCATTCGCCGTTTTTTTCTTCCCTGCGACGCCCTGGCTCATCCTCCACGGTTATGTGTTTGCGCTCGTTCACCTCCGTTTTCCGAACCAGCCAAGCCAACCTCCTCCCGTTCCCATTCTCTCCCTCGACGCTTTAATTCTTCCCCATCGCGCCTCTGGAGTACTATCCCTCATCCCACCTCCAGCCTTTTTAATACACCGACATCATCATCAACCAACCACGAGCCACACCAGCGCTACGCCTTTCCACATCGCGGAGCTTCAGTCGAGCCGCATTCTCTCCCACCTCAATGGAGTTAATGCTTTTTCTTCTTCCCGTTACCCTCTTTTCATCCCGTCTCCTTTCTGTGTCCCACTGTAGTGCTCATTGTCTCTCCTCCTTGAGCACTCCTCGCTCTCCACGCAGTAAAGGAGAACGGAGTACATTATCTCGTCGTAATAAGCATGCCAACTACAATCAACAAGGGTTCATTGATAACTTGCGAGAAATAAGAGAACACTGCCATGATTCGCACCATACTTTTTCCGCATTTTACTTGGGTCATTTCTCTTCACTCTCTTAATATCCAGTCTATTTTTTCCATGTTCAAATCCTAATCAGGCTCTGTTTTCAGAAAACCCTAGAACTGACCCCTCCGACCTCTTACTATATTCCATCTTCCTCTCTCTGTTTGAAAGGAAAATCTATTTAATTATTCCAATAATGAGCAGGTATGTCCATAAAAAAATTTGTATCCAATTTTAGAATTGTATGTTTCCAAATTATACGAGAAATTATTGTTTGTTTGTTACCCATTTCTGATTAATATTATGTATTTTCTATGGTATTCAGTATAGATTATCTTGGTTGTGAAATTATTTGTTTTACGTCACTTTGAGATGTTAGTCAGGCATTATTTTTGTTCTTTTTTCGTTAAAAGCAGACTTTGATATGTATTTTCTTTTTTGCTCTTATGGAAAAACCCAGACCATAATAACACTTTTCTATTCTATTCTATACTGAAATTCGAGGACCAAGGACAAAACGCGAACGCGTAGGTCATTATGAAGCAATGCATTTAGAGGGAAATCTTTAACAACCCTGCCTCAGAGCGCAATAGAACACAAGAGAATAAATATAAAAATCCGAAGATTCTTGCGATATTTAATGAAATTTATGCATGATTCAGGAATAAAAAATGTTCAATAATCCTGTATACCTGATGATGATGTAAAAACATCGAAACCAAGGTTGCAGTAAAATTAATTTCTTTGGATAATTGCACATTTTTTATTTATGCTACAAGAGAATAACCATTCGGATGGTTTTCCCTTAAGTTTACGAGCCGTAAAACTGAAGATAGCTCATCCCTTTAGGTCAGTATTTAATTTTCACACAACCAACTTCCTCCCGCACGCCATGAAAATTACATAATTGAAAGTAATGTTCATTTGAATACCGTAATGAAACCTGAGGGAAAAATAACCAGAGGGCATGCGATTTTATAATTACGACATCCACATTTATTTTCCGAGAATCACCTCAGCACTACTCAATTGCGATCGCCTCCTGCAGCAAGAATTCTTGTAAACCGCACACAAGAAATTGTACTCTCTCCCCTCCTCGGCATACCCCACTGCCAATATCCCACTCCAGTGATAAAGAAACCACACGCCGTGGGCTTCCGCATTACTTATGCATAGCTTTCGTCACTTCATCACGTCGACTTCCGCCTTCCGACCAACCACCACCGTCTTAGTTCGAACGTTAGGAATCGACCGACACTCCACCGCGTCGTTTATGCATCGGGAGCGATGGGAAGGGGCGGCGGGGGGGAGAGGGAAGCGAGGGGAAGGGAGGGGGAAAAAAGGGAGGGGCGGGAGAGGGGGGGGGGCGGCGGAATGTATTATACATACACATTCACACACACATTCACGCAACTTCTTTATATCGTACCTGCGCGGGCGCCGGTTGATAGGGCGCCGGGGAAGTGTAGGGGGGGCTGCCGAGCAGGGTGGCAAAGGCAAGCCGCTGAAACGCGCCAATGGAAACGCCCTAAAAGACAAAAGTCGGCACCGAGAAAGATTAACAACTTTTTATTTTCCCGAGCTTTCCCCGCTCCCCGCACACTTCCGACTCTCCTCCTCCCTACTCCAGAGTCCTTCTGTATCTCCGCGAGTGACTTTCATTTCGCTCTCCCAGCATCCCTCTACCCTCCTCCATAACTGAAAGGGTCCGCGCGCTCTCTTTGGCTCTCGTGGTAAAAAAAAAGAGAGGACGGAAGGATATCTTTCTCTCCTCTCTTTTTCGCGTCTATTTCCTCTTTTATTGCGTCCTCCGCCGGCCTCCTCCTCTTCCTCAAACTCTCTCTCGTTGACTGTTTGAATCCAGGGCCTTTTCCTCTCTTTATCCCACTCTTCCTATCTCGCCCTCATTCTCTCTCTTTCTCTCCGTATCCCTGGCAGGCCGGAATGTCGAACCTCTCTCCTCCGAGCACAAAGGAGAGGAAGCTTTGGGATGATAATTTTTTTCTTTATTCATTTGTCATCGTGAGGAATTCCCGAAGAATATTCTTTTTCCCCCCTCCCTTCTCCTCCTCTTTACCTCCTTCCCCTCCTCTTCGCTCTCGAATTTTTATTTTCCCCGAAGTTTTCTCCCTTTATAAATTTCACGTTGCCGCTGTATCCTCCTCCTCCTTTCTCCTCAAGGCTTCTCGAAATTCAAAACAATTGAGGAGGACGTAGCGTAGTCAAAGACGCCCCGACGACGGGCGAAAAGCTTTGATCAAGAAAATTCTTGATTCGGATAAAAGCTTTTTTTTGAGGTCAGATGTTACGCGTTTATGCAATTACCATCATTAAAGTTTTCGACTCCGGATGCTGATGAAGTAGGACGCCGACAAATATGCTAAGACGTCCACCTGTCTTACGACTATAGTCCCGCAGCGTAGCTTTGTAAATAAGGCTGCACGATTGTTCTCATCTTTACTCAAACTTGGAACCACATAAACTCAACTTAAAGACTTAATAATCGACCTTCAAAGAGATTTCACATGACATAATGATGGCGAAGGAAAACTTCATGACACGTTTATTGCGGACCAAACTGCAGCTGTAAATTTCATGGCTCTAGAGAAGTGATAACATTTCATCATTTTGATGCGACCTTTATGACAGCAGTAATGATTCTAATGCCTACCTTCCCCTTTTTTTGAGAATAAATAGACCTTAAACTGTAACATAATGTGCTATTGTCACTATGGTTTTACGTACATCTGTAGGAAAGAATAATTTTTTACTATTAAAGATAAGTAATCAATATCACAAATAATTATACAGTTATAAAAAGTTAGAGACACAAAAATTAAGTAGGTAAGACACTCACCAAAGTTACAGACGTTTCGAGACCATTTCATTTTCACGTCCCCGAGTTTTAAATATTATATAATCAAGAGTACGTTTTTCTACGCGTTCGAAACATCATCGTTTGTTCAATCGTAAGATAGGTTGACTGCAGTCCTTCGCCCTTCCCTATCTAATTCTAGTTCCCTTACTTCCTGGTAGCTTTTTCCAATGGACTTCCCTCCTTATTTGGTACGTGATCTTATTGCCGAGTCTTCCTCAGGGGACTTTTCCCTCTCTTTCACCTTCAATTATAGAATTATAAGTCCTCTTTTTTTGTGCCTACTCACATGGATAGAAAAGCTGACCGTCACACTGAAACGCTTCTACGAGACCGATTTGCGAGCTGAACACTTTCCTTGGGCCCACTCTCCAATGGGCGGTCGTCATCATCATGCAAGAAACCTCGCCTTTCATGTGCGTTCTTTAGCCGCCCTTCCCATCCCGCTCCCACTGCCAGAGTCTCCGAGCCTTCACGGCTCGAACGCTCGCCTTCCTCTCCAGCCCCCGCCACACTCCCCCTCTCTCCTCCGAAAACTAAGCTTCTTAATGGACCGTATTTGAAGGATTGGGGAGGACCTTGTACGGGGATGAGGCAGGAGACGGAGAGCCAGCGAGGCGGGAATGAGGCGGTGGAGGATGAGGCGAAGACCGGAAGGGATGGATATCAATGGAAAAAGGCGAGGATGCAGGAGAACGGAAGAATAGCGATAGATAACGGATTTGTGTGTAGATATATACGTCACGTCGGACGAATTAGAAAATACCCGGATATCGACCCGAGCAGCTAGTGAAAGGTCGGGAGGTGATCCGAGGGCGGACGAACCTTGTGGAGATTCGATAGAGCCAAAGAACGAAGATATTCTTTCGAAACCCGATTCCCGATGGCTATTGCTCGCAGCAGGTATCATACTTACGAGGTAATCGGGGGTATAATTTGACTTTTTCGGAGTACGATCCAAAATTCTATCGACTGAGTGACAGCCATTAAAAATGCATTAATCGGTCTCTAATGATGTTGAGGTTTCTGCGCTAGGGAGCCAAAGACGCAAGGGAAAAGGCAGGATGATATATGGTCATAATATTCACCATCTGAAGGAATTCCATCACTCTTCCCGTTCACCGGAGTAAATCTTCGCATTAGCATTGAATATTACTGAAAGTATATGCACTATCCCGTAGAATGGATCGAGTTCCCATTGGTTTACTCATATTCTAAGAGAACTCATATCCCCGGATAAGGCTCTTTGATTCGCTTTTATTATGTCTGGTGAGCTGTAACTGCAAGATTACGTTGCCTTAACGTTAACTTGATACTTGGTATAAACTAAGAGTTCGATTTATATCAATTGAATCAGACTTTCGGGTCCGGTTTAGACCATCGGTCGCATGTTCGACTCCCGTTTCAAAGGTTGCGGTTTCGAGACCAAGCGACGGAAGAAAAAAATTACCTGGCTTGCCAACCAGCTTTTGCTATCCACCCGAATTCGACCCCACTACTGAGATGCAGCAGTCTCAGCAGTAGGCATTGATGACGCAGATCAAGGAGATCGGACCGGTATCAACGGCGAGAGTGAAGCACACGGAATCGACCGGGGTACTGCGATGTGGAAGGCAACGGGTAAACCACCACATTAGTCTCCCTAGAAGATGCAGCCCTGCATTCTAACTACATATTTCTAAAGGCCGTTTTACACGGGGCACGTAATTGCACAAGCTGATGTATGTGCAATCGTGAATTTCAAAATGCACTGTGTAAGGCGGCGAAATTCAAGAACGCGTGCACGAATGCATGAATGCGAGACGTCAGAATAGCCCCTGCTCTAATTCGGTGGTCGCATTCTTGCAATTTGTACGAATAGCACTCCATCTAGCGGTCGCAGAATTAACGACATCTAAGTTCACGGGAAGTTGACTGACGAAAAGGTTCGATAACCTGAGCGATGGGTGTTTACAGTTATTCGTTGTGTGGGAGGATATTTACAGTTACTTATATTGTTATTTATTTAGATAGATATTTGATAGCTCGTTAAATTGTTCCTCTGTCATCCGCATAAAATTGCGGTAGGCATTCCTGTCTTCTACAGTCAGCTCCTGTTGGACCATATTAAGAATGCCTGTTCCCTCCTCTCGCCCACGGATCCACTCCCGCATCCAAAGTGCTCTTCTGGCTCTTCTCCTACGGTTACGCCTCTCTATGAGCTCTGCGGCCCCGATCATAATTCCCACTACTGCTAGCTTTGCAGCAATCAATGCAGCCTCCTCCTGATCCATTATTTCTCTCACAGAGAGAGAGAGAGACTCAATGTCAATATCACAGAATCCCACAATCACCACAACCTTATTTTTCACTGAATGTCTACAACGTCGTGTACAGAATATCGTATCTCCCCTGTTTGAACAAAACACTCGCTCTTAGCGTATTTATCATACGACTGGAATTCACGAATGAATGCATGCTTACGACCACCGTGTAAAGCAGTCACGCATTCGTTATCGCAATAATTATTGCACGGCAGATTGCGGAATTAATGCAGTGTTAAGTTGTGCAATTTCGTGCCCCGTGTAAAACGGCCTTAAGACGTGATGGCACTCCTCCCAGTAAAATATTCCGGAGGTAAAATGGTGCCCCAATTGGATCTCCGGGTGGAGACTACTGGGAGGGGTACATCAGTCAGTAAAGACAAGTGCAGGATAGGAACACAGGAATCAGACTGTGGGTTAGTTGACGACAGCATTATTGATAAAAGAAATAATCCATATTGGTTGCCATAACGAAACGATATCCAATCGTAGGCTATAAAACCGTGCCGTAAGTCGCCGAGGGCACATGCCGGCGAGAAAGCCGACGAGTGTGGCGTGGCTAAATGGCATGTGTGCCTACGGACGGATTTAATCCTCGTGCGGTCCGTGAAATAAAGCGGGCTGTGGCGAAGGGGCGGGGGTAGTGGGGAAGGGGGTGGAAGACTTCCTCCTCCCCATTCCTCCGCCACCCTCACACCCCCTCTCCATCCCCAAGGCGCTCCCTTTGAGGGCTCCCTTCCGATGCCAATGGCGCCGCCACAAGTCACGGGTCATTCACGCCCTCTCCCCGGTTCATCCTCCCCCCGTCTCCCGCCAACCCGCCTCCTCCCCCCCCCAACTCCGCACCCTCCCACACCACTGTGCGGTATGTGATCGACGCGTCATGTGCGTGGCTCGGGTCGCAACTCTCGCGGCACGAGGATTGTCAGAAAGGTTACCCAGGCTGAAAAACGGAGCTTGTTCGTTTGGGGGACGCGTGGAAAAAAATGGCGGAGTGCTTGAACGTAACCCCTAGGGGCTCCCGGAATTCCTCGAACCCGACTCGTGTGCACAGTAATTGTGTAGTAAAAATGGAAAAGGATGCAAGTGCCAAAAAATAAAAAAAATGACTTTTTCGGTGAAAAGCGAAGTATAACTCAAGTGTAATAAGATAGACAAGGTAGTAAGTGTCAGAAACATTTTCCCTAGTTTGCAGAGTCGGAAGATGTCAGCACCGTGCAAGAGCCGTGCGGGGTTGAAGCGGAGAAGGATGTAAGTCCACCCGCCATGATGTATGTTCCTTGTCTATTGCGCAGTTGCGCAATTTTGACTAATGTTAAAACTCGATTTTCAGGTAGATTTAAAACTCGATTTTCAGGTAGATTTATCATTGAGAAAGGAGCAGGAGGTTCAGAAGGTCAAGACTATGCCTAAAAGTCATCAAAATATCTTTTGTACTTATTATAATGTATCCTTGTAACACATTATAACATTGAATTTATGGTATACATTAAAAAGCTTCTAAACAATACTGGACTTGCATCCTTTTGTTAAAACTAACCCTTCACTTACATCATTTTTTTAAATAAAGCAAGGCACTTACATCCTTTTCCACAAAAAAACAGATGGCACTCATATCTTTATCCATCTTTTTTTGGTTTCCACTTATATATTTTAAAAAAAATTGTACTATATGTTATTCCTATTGCTTTTCTATTTGTATAAATATATAACAAATTTTTTTATCAAACGTTTTAGACTTATTTTATTGAATACTGAAAATTTTAGTCTCTGGCACTTGCAACCTTTTCCATTTTTACTACACAATTTCTTTACTCGCTCCGATCCCGCGCTCAGATACTCTCCACTCCACTTTTCTCCAAAAGTCAACCATTTTTCCTCCCCTGACGTGGCTTCAACCGATAATCTTCATTACTACACGATTCCGAATAATCTTCACAATTTCTCAGCAAAAATTAATCTTTCTCCAAATTTAAGCGAAGGTCCCCAAAAGAGCGAAACGAATGGGTCACTTCGCCTCCGCCTATAGTTCAATACTATTCAATACACATATTACTAAATACAATGCTTCCCTCATCTTTCTCTAATGCACAAATTGATTAACTAGAGCAAACTCTATTTTACTGACCGGCCCATGGCCTTTTAATCCTTAATTTAAATCCTTATTCCAAATAGCTGGTTTTCCAACAGAGTACAATATTGCATATTGACACAATAACAACACACACGCTATGGTGATTAGTTCGGCTACGTCAACAACTCGTTTTTTTCATCATTATATTATAACTCAATCAATTAAATGACCAAAGACGATCTACACTCATTGATCTTTCACCATCAAAATATTTAAAAAGAAATCATATTTCGCTTTCTCGAGTACATTCGCCTGAACTCCAAAACCATGATGTGCCAACGCCTTGAAATTTTCCATTATGAGAGAGGCTCGAAGATTTACGTCTCTTACTCGAAAACTGTCTTTTTTTGAAAGCGATTTCAATAATTTCCTTGCTTCACAACAAGGGTTTCTATTCCCAAGTCATTTGTCATCGCGGCAGAGCTCCCAATCCGACATCGTATGGTATACCATGAAAGAGAATGACGCGCATTCAAAAAAATTCTGAATGTGTTCTGCTGTCTGGAGGCCATTCGTCACATCGGAGCAAATTAGTTGATTGGTTCAACCCACGACTCATCTGTAGATAACATCCGAGCGGGAAGGACGGAACATGAATTAGTCAGACATGACCGTGTGAAGAACGACAAGTGATTGACGTTACCACACGGACAATCTCCCATTCCTCACATAGGATTGAGTTAATCTGCAGAGCTGAGGCTATGAATCCATAACTCTATAGCCAACCCATTTCGCCAGCATTATTGCCACAACTTTCATGTCATTTTATGTATGCTGGAGTTCAACAAACTTCTGGCGTCGGCGGGGAGGACGGACAAACAACATTTATGGGATTCCTCTCGCCATTACTGAACTGAACATCTATTCCATGGAGTGATAACAAAAATTGATAAGCATTAATTAAATTCGAATTCCATTATATTACAAACGGCAAAAATTCGGCCTTTTATTTTCACCCTTGAAATAAGCGTAATTTTATTACCCAGCCGTTTCCTGTTTACAGCTCCATAGATGCCGCGAAGCAGCACAGCCTTATCGCTAATCGCGTGACCTCAATTAAGTGCCAGTTATTACACCCTCATCACACAGCTTTGGATATCTAGTGACACTCGCGAAAACTATCTCCGTATAAACAAGAGTGACTCTGTTTCGATTAGAAGCGGGCGAGTGTCCTTGAGTAAGAGGAGGTGAATGAAACTAATAGGGCCCTAACACGGTCGTGGAGAGGCGCGATACAAGAAATAGGATAACGCCTTGCGTATCATTATACTATTTGAGATTCTATCCCACTGCAAATATTTAAAAAGCTACTAAACATGTCCATATTGCCAAAGACGTGTATTTATAAGGAACTAGCTGTGCCCGGCATGCGTTGCAATGCCTCTCTTTCAAAATCGGACCCTAAACGAATTCGAGACATGGTCCAATGAATTCCTCGTACTTACACAGAAATTCGTAATACACAAACGATGGCATGAGTTTCCATTCCATGCCTATGCTTTCGCTTCCAAGTAAATAAAATATTCTATTGTTGAAGTAATGAATAAATTTAAGGTTTTAGAGCTTCTAAATCCAATTTTAGGCAAAAGCGAAGCGTATACGAAAATCGAATGCAAGAATACAAAAAAAGAGCAAACAAAGAGACCACCGCACTAAATCTTATTCTACGTACAAATAAATTACGTACATTTTAACGCAAATTATGTCTCACAGATATGATTCTGATGTACGTGATATTATGTCTCACTGATACGATTCTGATGCACTTTATGGAGCGACTTGTGAACGATTACTCCGAAAGTCTTTATTTTTTTCTAAAAACAAATTATGCTGGAAGAGAAATAAGAAAGGGAGAAAAATCGTCAAACAAGTTCCCTATAAGAAGCAGGATTAGTCACTCCAAAGGAACCCTGCTCGGGGAAATCTAATTTGAGGCAAATTATCACCGGAAATTGAAACCAAAAAAGGAATAAGATGACCACTTCATCAATTTCGGCAGGAGAGGCGTTGTCACGCAACTCGAGGGGCTTATTAGCATCCTAATATACAAGTGCGTCAGGACAGTCAGCCAATTAGTTTACATCTCGGAGTCAGTCAGCAGTTTTAAATTTCCGAACAGTAAACGCAGGTGATGAAACATTATTTGAGTATAGGAAAAGAATGTGCAAAAACATTGCAGTCGAGTGTATATGCAATTTGTAACATTGTGATACTTATTATGGCCAACTTAATCTATTTCACCTTCTGCCAATTGATCACCAAAGCGCTACTTTATCTCAAGATTCCGACCCTCAGCGATCACTTCAGGGGGAGATGAGGTAAAATATGCCCGACAAAGGCATTTGAAAATTAATCAAGAACAATAAACACTCATAAAATCATCTTAAACTTGTCAAAACTTTATCAACCAACTTCATTATTAATACTTAATTTTAAATCAAGGAATTACAAAATGAAAATCCTTCTCGTATAAACGCACGTAAATAAAATTTGTAAAACAAAGTAGCTAATGATATCCAAATTTCCTTCTTAGGAAATGCACGTTTATCATCCACAACGCAAACGTAATCTTTTCAATACAAATTTTTAACATACGTAAAGTTCAGACGACGTTTGATACTTATGACGAGTGTTGTAGAGGTGCATCGTGTATTTTAAAATACCCATAGAAAATATAACTTACATTCACGCTTAGTAACGCTTCATGTCACACCGATCGATCAAGAGTGAACTACCCCACAATATAATTCCGAACACGTTGATAAAATTCAAACCCTAGACGCACCCACAAAATGACTGTCACTTAACAGAGCGCCCTAATTTTCTCTTTCCACTCATTCACGTTAAATTTACAGGGTCCTCATGATATTACCAACATCGGTGGCCTATTTTCGCAAAGCTACGCTACCTCCACGCTCAGCCCTCGTCACTTTGACCCGCTTCCCTATCGCGATCGTTCTCCATCGTCCCCGCCATCCGTCTCGAAGCACGCCTTGGCTACCAATCAGAACCGCCCATCCCAGGAGAACTGCCTTTGACCGCGGGGGTGCCCCGCACACAATGTCCCCGTGTCACTCCTGCCCTCGCAGTGATGGATGCTCGGGATGCGAGAGGAGGTCAGGGTCGCGGAAGCGGGAGGAAGAGGAGGACCTGGGAAGACCGGGGGGTCAGGGAGAGACGAGCGGAGTGACTTGGGAGCGAAGCAGCCCCGAGTGGGGAACGCGGGGGCCAAGGAGGAGTTTGAGGGTGCATCTGCTTACGTCTGACAGTGTGTGTCGGGGAAAGACGAAGGAGAACAACGGTTGAGGGCTGGCGGCACAGACCGATACCGCGAAACCCCCAGAGTGTGGTGTGAGAGGCAAGTTAACTTTTAGGGTCCAAAGATAAGGGTGAATCCTTCAAAAGCATTCGCGCCCGAAGGTACACGAGAAAAGACAACGCTTGATAAGTCAACCTTCGTCATATTTCTTGCTTTTGCTTGCCTCGAAGAATGTGGGAGTGATCTAGGAGTAAAAAATATCCGTCACGACAAGAGGGTGAGCTGGCAACCCCCTAAACCAAATTCTTTCTCGCTGACGGCTCAGTCGGAACTATTTACTATCTATGTTCAGCTGTCGCTTCTTGAGTCTCACGCGTAATTAGGAACCAGAGATATTAGGCTCATATCGTCTTTTTTTGAGCTTCGAAAGATAAATAAGACTTCGATGATTGATTCTGTTATTCAACTTTGGAGACGGTGATGTTAAAGGTTCGATGAAACAAATGACACACTCGTTGAGATGAATAGAGTGGTGACAGTAAAGGACAGAATTCTTATATTTTTCAACGTCCAATAATCCCACATGTACACCCAAAATAATAAAATAATGCCTCCTTTCAATAAGACCCACGTACAATGGTTCATTGCCTAAAATTCAATTGTATATAATGTTTTAGAAAACCGAAGGGAAAAAATCACAAGTTTTAAACGCCACCGTTATGAAGACTTCTCGTTCCTCCAATGACCAATGCACACGTTAGACAGTTTCAAATTCCCTCTCCCTCCCGCTTCAATTCCCGAGCTTACATCTTTCAATTCTCCACCCGATAATTTATTTGGAATCGAAAAGAAATCCTCAGCGAAGAGCTGGGGAGGGGGATCGCGTATAATTCGCTGCTACTGGAAGGTGAGAACATAAAAACCTTACGTGAGGACGATCAATTCTTATCGGTGGGTATCTTTTGTCCGTAAAAAAACTTTCATGAGGATACCGCCACTCGTGTAAAACAAGGACGTTAAGTGAAAAAATAAAATACATCCGCGCCCACTGAAGACGATATCCGGGGAATAATGCTGACCGAGACCGAGACGAATGCGGTTTTCGCAGCCGGAAGAAATAAACAATCCAAATTAACGACTGAGTATGGCGAAAATGGTAAATATAATCCAAGGTTTGGGAACCGAATCGGAATGGCAGGCACCTGCCGACGCTGAGCATAAACTCCCGACCGAAAATCAAATAAAATTTGAAGAAAAAATAGAGAGGAGGGGGTCTATCAAGATATTAAGATATCGATCGTTGATCGCCCTCGATCAGATTTTTCTTTCACTTCCTTTTGGCTCGCCGAGGACCAAAACCGAATGTTCCGAGTCGCTTAAGATTCTGTCAATGCTTGTTACACGGTTGTATGACATGACGATGCCTTGACATCGCCACACAGCATTCCGCGCAAATGAAAAGAGCAAAAAGATTACCCTAAATCAAGGCTTGCGGGGTTTATTCTGGGAGATAGATTTGGGGGGAGGAGCGGCGTGAGGCGGCGGAGATGGAAGTTGGACATGAACCCCACGGCTATTGATCTGAGCGGGCACATACAAAACGACTGATACCGCTATTTCGGCACGTCACTTCAAAAGAAAATGGAAAGACGAGTCCGAGAGTCTCTCCGCCGATGTTGTCATTCATTTTTATAGACCGCGTAAAATCGGATGAGGGACAGAGGCTATAAAATAAACCCCAACGGATGGGAGGGCGACGGCGGGGAAAGGGGAGAGGGAGGCGATGGGCATGGGATGGATGTGAAATAGAGGGAGTGATGAGGTGGGCTTCATCCGTATCGCCGCCACCAATTTAAACCGGACCGATCCCAATTAGTAGACGGGATAGGTGCCCGTCGAAACAGAGACGCAAAGGGAGTCCTCCAGGCCGTCAATCCTCGAGCTGGACTTAGCGGTTTAGCGGGCTGCAGTCGAGATAAATCGTGCGTGAATGGAGGGATAGACAACTGGATAAACGACTTGAGCTATTTTTCCTTCAAAAATTCCAACGGGAGGATAAAAAAAAAAACGCGGCCGGGGAGTTACAGTCAGCCCTTTTACTCGAGAGGCACGACCTCAGATCTATTTCTCTCTCTAGTCGTTCCCAATCAACTTCATCCCCCGGCAGCCATGCCAGTTCATTTAGAATATAACGAAAATGGCCCTAATGCCAATCACGAACTTTAAATAATGCATGTGAGAGGCAAAAAAATCCAAGAATTAAAAATTCTCGACTGAATATTTTGACGTCTGAGACAGCCAGCGTTGGCGATTTCACCTGCACGCAGAGGTATCAGTCAGAGACAAAAAAAGGTCAATTTCTTCTACGGAATCATAATCAGAAACGGCATCAGATCCCTTACAGAAAAGAAAACGTTGCAAACCAAAGCTAGGACACAAAAGCCACCTTAAGAACAGAAGTTCTTATAAAAGTGGAGGACAATGAAGGAAAGATTGAGAGACAGGACAATGTGTGGAACTGAACGAGGACGAAATCAAGTTGCCGGGACGGAGACAGCGCGATTGAAGGTTGGCGGGACGGTGGGATGCTGGCTAACTACGCATCCCGGATGGCGTTTGATCGTATCCCAGCCGCAACGGGAAAGCACGGAAATGTATCCGACAGACTTCGAACGCAAGACATCTATACGAAACTTAAATTCTTCCCCGAAATGGTCAAAGTTTAACGCCAAGTTTCCTCCCGAGCTGAGGGACGATTTTCTCATCTCTCCTCGCCATCTCGTCCGCTTAATCCGTACGCGCACATATCGCTAAGCATTCATCCTCGTTAAAACGAACGATATCCGCGAACGCACATCAAAGTCGATCTTCGGAACGGAAACCACTCGAATGAAAGAATTTAATTTTTTTTGTTCAGGATTCGGACTCAGTCGAAACTGCATTGAGAGTGACGAGAAACTTTCTCACACAGAACACAGAAAAACCGATTCCATCATTTTTAAACCTAGCTAAATTTTTGAGCACGATCTGGTGCTTTCCCGGCGTACGAGCTTCTGTAAGTTTTCTCAGGCTTCCCACGGTGTGAATGGGTCGATGTTGGCCGACGTTTCGATGCTCATCGCGAGCATCATCATCAGGGCAGAGGTGAATGAAACGCCGGCCAACATGAGCCCACTCACCCCTAAGGGAGTCAGAGAAAACTTTGAGAAACCTAAATTTGACACAGCTGAATATTTGCTATCTTTCGCATATCGATGCTCCTATTTCACATAAACATACCTGTTCAACGGAAAAAATTCCATAAAAACGTCTCTAAACAACATGCGCGTCACGCTTGGCGGAATAAACTCAACAAAACTTTACCTTTCCCACAATCTCTCCGTTGCCCAGTAAAAATATACACGCAATTTCCTAAACTCTGAGCATCAATACTCGGCATCGAAGGCCAAGGCAGTGAAACAAAAATATAAAAACCCACCCTGGTCAAGGACTTACTTCCCCAAAAGAAAAACATGACAAGAGTAATTGGTAATATTAAAGGGGGCCTTTCGCATATGCACACACACGGACGGTACGAGCGGAGCCGCACAAAAAGATACAACAAAAAAAAAGAAAATAAACGAGTAAATAAATAAAAAAAGATCTCGTAAAAATTGCGAGGCGGAGGAGTAGAGGAAGAAGAGAGAGAGGAGGGATACAGAAGGTTCGGCGATAAAAAAATAATAAAAGTTCACACAAGAATTCCGTGGAAGAGATGGCGCCACATGAAGCGCTCCGGTGACCCCCACCAACCTCATTGGTATGCTTGCGATGCGTCTCCTGGGGAGAGGGTGAGGAGGCGGCGGGGGAGTGGAGAGGGGGGGAGGTTGGAAGGGGAGAAAGAGGAGGGAAGAGGAGGAGGAGGAGGAGGGGTGGATGGGATGAGGCGGCTGTGAGAAGGCCACATGCACACGAATCACATGCCCACCTCAAACCCTCACGCGCGCAAGGAGAGAGGATGAGGCGAAAATAGAGGTGAAAAAAGTACGGGCGGGTGGGTTGAGGTCGGCGGGGGATAGAGCGTCAGGAATGACGGAATGGGGGAGCTGGGGAGGACGCACGGGCGATGGCAGGGGGTGACGTCGGGAGTGAGAGATTTTTGGAGGAGATGGTGTTACGCGGCGGAGGAGGTAGAGGGAGAGGGAATGGTGGAAAGAGTGGTAGCGGTGTCGAGAAACGGCAGGGTATGGAAGGAGGAGAGTCAGCATCCAGAAAGGGAGAGATGCGGCCGATTATATGAAGGACCCAAGGTGGCTCGATAACGACCAGACATTATGATTTGGCCCTTTTCCTCTCTCGTTATCTCTCCCTCCGCGACGCTGCCGTCCAAATCTTCCGCCTCGTCTCTCTCTCTCCCGCCTTCACATTCTTCTTCCACTTTAAGGTTCTTTTCTGGGGATCTGATAGCCGAGGCGGATCTTGTATATGGGCTGGTTTACGCAGCGGCCCGGGTTCGAATCCCTCTGCCTGCGCGCATTCCCTTCAACTCCACTTATTCTACACTCTAACTTCATGAGAGCTCAAGCAGACTATAATGATAACTCGTAACTTTGTGATTCCACGTATTTTCATTTGGAATGACCCGGGTTTCGGCATTCTTTCCTGAAGATGACGTTTAACGTCGTAACCCGGGTCGTTCGAAATAGAGATATGTGGAATCACAAAGTTACGAGTCATCATTATAATGTTAAAAAATACCAAAAAGTTCTGCCGGAAACTACCAATTATAAACAAAAGCAGATTTGCCGACGAAAGCGACTCTGTATTATACACGGGGTTTTGATTATTTCGATCCACAACCTGACAGCGGAGAATTTTAACTGAGAATCTCCAAGAATAAAATAAATCATTAAAATTATGTGGGTGGTCAAAATGAAGAAGAATGAAGAATTTGGCTCCATATAGGTAAATCTAGTGTAGAAGTGTAACAAGCCAATTTTTGGAATGATGACTGTCGTTTATGACATCTGACAAGATTGCTATCTTCCCAAATTTATAATCAAATAGAATCAATCCCAATTCGATATTAAGTGCCAAAATGAGGCCGGGTCGCCAAGACGAAAAAGATATAAAGACTTTTTCTCACCTTCGTCCATTTGCTTTTTAAGTCTGATTATTCTATTCAACCAATCACACCAAAACATCCCTTAATATGCAGTAAAATATTATTCTGAAAGGTGCAGTAACTATCAAAAATATGTTATCTCTTACAATGAGACCCAAAACTGATTTTGATCGCATTATCATAATCATGACGACGCTTTACCTCAAATTCCTCATTCCAGGATAGCGATTTCTTCATGTAAAAGTCATTATGAATAGGAATCATCCCCGGCTTCCCCTATCCGGAATCCTCTTCCCCCAAGGGAAGACATGAAGGAGTTCCTTAGTGAACGGGAGTACGGGAAAAAGAGGCCATCATCCAATTGAAGGAGATTCAAAGAAAGGCTTTGCTCACGACGCGTGAGGAGCAATATAGTTGTTCTCGTGTGGAGAAGCCGGTTTCTACTGTCACGGCGGCCATGCCGCAGTGAACCCGTGTTTTTTTTTTCTTTAATCGCATCAAAAATCCTAAAGGTTAACTGCTTGGTGGACTGGATGAAACGATGGCTAGTCGCGACCAAATCGTTTGGGAAATTTCGACCGCAAAAGAGAGATCAAAAGACCAGGGTCTCAATCAAGACTTTAAGTCAGCCGCATCAGAATTTACACCGAAGGCTCTCAGTTGACTGGATTAAAACTAAACTTAAGACTTCACCCAGCTTCAAAGCATCACTATGAGCATTTTTTACGCCGGCACACAAGGAAACCGCAACCATTGCTGACTAATAATGGTAGACATGAGTTCTAGGGGATTCGACCGATAAGGTTACATCATATCATCTAGCCTATGACTTAAATACAATTTACTCCTCTTCAGCATTTCACGGATTGGGTAATATTGCTTCTTTCTTCACATTAGTACAAGGAAAATACAAAACCCAGGTCGGAAGCGTGGTAAGCATCACTATGACCATTTTTTACACTGGCACACCAGGAAACCGCAACCATTGCTGACTAATAATGGTAGACATGAGAACTAGGGGCTTCAACTGATAAGGTTAAATCACATCATCTAGCCTATGATATAAATACAATTTCCTCCTCTTCAGCATTTCACGGATTAGGTAATATTGCTTGTTTCTTCACATAAATACAAGGAAAATGTAAAACCCAGGTCGGAAGTTTGGTAAGAGTCATAAGTTTGGCATTCCGGCGCGGCGTCCTGGCTGCCATGGTCGGCGCCAATACCGAGTCGTCACGCCAATCACAACAAAAGTGAAAAAGAAACTTCATATTTGCAACACTCGTGAAGCGCTCTTGTACCTGCAATGGAGAAATCCTGCTCTCTCGCCCACAGGTGCGTCTTTGCGATGAACCACGGCGAAACTTCTAGGGAGAGCGGGAAGATGCGCTGATTTAACCGCGCGAAGACAACGAGAGCGCCGGGATCGATTTTTACGGAGCCCGTTTATCGAGATGAGCGCGAAGAATTCGTTGCGATGTCGCAATTAAATGTCAAAGCCTTAGGGTCCCCACGTTCGAGCCCACTCGGCTCGTTCACACGAGAACACACGCGCTTTCACCGAGGCGACGGCGCACATTTTGTAATGCATACTCGGCGACGCACACTCTCGAGATGTGTCCCATCCCCAACCGATCGAGAGCGATAAGTATAATGAGGGTGAGGGAGATAGAGTTTGGATTTATGTCTTCGGCGGCCGCTATCTTCAAGATGTGGGGGCAGAAGCTGGGACGGGACACGGATGGGTAGTGAGAGCTGAGGGGTGGCAGAGGTATAAGAGGAAAGAGAAGCTCCTTGGAGACGAACGAATAACGAGGAAGCGCCCAAAGGAGACCGAAAGAAAAGTGAAGAGTTGGGACACAAGGAAGATAGGCAAAGCAAAGGGAGGAGAAAAAGGTTGAGGGATAGAAGGATGTAGAAGGCAGGGAGATGAACGAAAAACGTTGAGGATAAGGAGAGAGAGAGAGAGAGAAAAAGTAGGACGAAGAGGGGACGGGGAGAGCAGAAAGAGGGAAAAGAGAGAGGTGGTTGCAGGAGAAAAAGAAAGAATTGGGAATCTTCCCGGGGAGGAATGCTCGGAATGCGTGCCGAAGATAACTGTTGAAACCTGGGCTCTAGGCGGAGGAAGCGGAAAGCGAGTGGGAAGCGGGCGATAAAACGAGGACCATGGGAAAGGAAGCGAGAAAAAATTAAGGGAGGTCCCACAGAAAGACTTGTGCAGCTAAGTGTACACATTAATGGCTATTGTAGAGTGTTGCCGCGGGGTGACGAGAGTGAGCCTCACGATGACGAGGCCTAAAGGTATTTAAAAGGGATTGAAGAAGGGAGAAAACCTGACCCTGGGAAGCAAAACATCTGAAAAAATAGCTGTACAGAACGAGATATCAGAAAATGTCACCATGGTAATTCCTAGCAAATGGTCCCCCCATTAACGTAAATGCCCAAGCGCTGAGCACATGGAGTTAATTCCAAGGAGCGAGGGCATACAGTTGACGAATACAGTATACTCAAGAAGTTCGACAGGGCTGTTTCCTCGGAATCCGAAGCGTTCGTTCCTAATGAAGGCAAAAAAAAAGATTACGGAGTATGGGGACATTTGAATTGATTTCCTATGGAAAGGAGTGATTTAATAGAGGAAGGAGGAAAGAAAGGAAGGGCTACTGAGCGGAGGAGGCTGAAGTGAGGAAAGGGAATGTTTTAGAATAGATACTAAAAAGACAAAAAAAGCTACGAGGAAGGCGGCGGGACAGGGATGAACGTAAGATTGGAAATAAGGGCTTTTCCTTATAAGACTCGTTTGTTAGCATAAGGACGGTGGGCGTCTTAAGGGAGTTGAATTTATAAAGGCAGATGAAATTCAGCCTTTATTTGGGAGGACTGAAGCTTCCCTGCGTCGGAACAAGTGTCATCTGGTGTGAGCGTGGAGGGGTCGTGGATCTGAGAAATGGCTAATGAAGGCACCGATTAAATGGGGGATAAATTAGATGCTCCGCTACCGGTCTTCCTAAGGATTTACCATTATGTTTTAAGGGGTTTAAAAACTCTTTGACGACATGTTGTATAAAGCTATAATGTATTCATTCCACCTTCCTTATACGTCTCCTTCCTTCGAGTCGCAAAAGCATAGTTAGATGAAAGATTTCGCCGCAAACGCAATTCAATTAAAATAAGGCGCGCTGAGCTCATGAAAGCTCTTGCTAACAAGTATCCTTAAAATAATAAAAGGGCGTAGTTAGGATCGGATTACATTATTTCATAAGCAGGTTGTAATTGCCCTGTATAAGATCAGACGACTAAAGACGTAGAATAAAGCACGAGTTAAGAATTACTCGAAGTTGCAAACGCGGCAGGCTGTAGCTTCACTCCCCCAACATCGTGATGGTATTGGTTTCCTAATGACAGTTAAGTTTTGAACCGTAAATAACCAATGATGACCGACGAAATACATGAGCCCCAAAGTAGGCATGTGAGTTGGACTGAAAGGAATTCAAAGAGAAGGGGTGAAACAGATTGGAGTGAGGAGGAAGGATGTTCTCGTGTCGCAGGTAGCGGGGATCTGGGACTACGATAGGACCTAAGACGGCTTGAGGAACAAGAGTAGTGATGCATTGATACAATCCGTAGATAGGCACAGGTTCGGGAGGCGGGCGAGCTAGAAAAAGCCTTAAGGACGAAATGCGAATAGCGTCCTGGTTGTGAGCGGAGGGAAAAAGAATTAGGATAGTGAAGTTGAGGTACGTAATTTATGAGAGTATGGCATATTAGTCATTTAGAATCAGACTCACGAATGAAGAAAGAGCACGATCGAGTCCAAAGAATTTACTTGATGAATTCACGAAATTGAACCAACCGGACGCTGAATCACAAACTTCAAAAAAACGTTTTACGCATGAATGTCTATCAAACCAGACTTCACATCACTAAACATTATATTAGGAAACTTATAGAATAAGTGTTCCTTCCAATCCTTCGGTCGTGATAACTAGCTAGGAACTAGAAGTGTCTCTGGCCTCAGGGTCATTTACTTAAAAAAATTCGATAAAGTTCAACATAGCATCTTCGAAGTGTGTGTTATAAACTGAGATGAAAATAAAATACGGTTACCGGGCTGATTTTGCCGTATTTTAGCCTGAATGTGGAGATTTTAACATATGTTCCCATGGAGATTGCTAAGATTACAGCAGTGGAAGGTCAATTTGAACAAGAAATCATGTGCAAGCTTTTAATTAAAACTGTTTATATGAAGCAAAAAGTCATAAAATAGAACAAAAATAAAACATAGGCACCTTAGCGCATATTTCCCAAATTAATTAGCGAATTACCGCCGTAATACTATAAGTCAAAATGCTGCAGTTCCAGGCAGATGGCGTACCAATCGGCTCCAATGGTCAGACAAATGCGGCTATATTGTGAATCTTAATTTTGGTTTTCAATGGGTAAACGACTTTAATAGCAAAAACAGGATTTTTTAAAAATTGTATAAATAAAAATATGTAAATTTATATTGGTCTTGACTCATACAATCTAGCCACAGCCGCCTTAAGAGAGAATAAATACGCTCCCTTACCTATGCCGTTCCGTGGCATTTAACGCAGAGAAAAACTCACAAAATACGGTTCCATCGATATACTCGGGAGGGGACAGGCGAAAAGAGAGCGGTGGAAGTAATAGGGCGAACAGTCAGTGGGGGAGGAATGGAAATGAAATAACCCGGAGCGGAGGACCTTGTTCCTCCGCCGAGCGTTGAAGTCTCCTCGTTCCCCTTAGCCGAGATTTAAGAGCCGGGAAACTTATACGGGGATGGCGAGGGATATCTGGGAGGTGGGGAATGTCGAAAGGGGACGAAGTGAGTGAGGAAGAGTCCTCCTCTCGTTGGACCGCCACTCCTCACGCTCACGCACACTGGTATTGACCCCTCTCCGGATCGGAATCGAAGGATTTACATGAGCACGAGGGCGGCAGATACCCCAAAGGACGAGATTGGGCCCGGCCAAGTGTCACGATCAACACCTGCGGAGGTATTTCAAGTCTGGATATATCTTCAGAGGGGCCGAAAGGAGTGGAAGGGCGAAAAAATGTCGGGGGAGGAGGCGAAAGAAAGTGATACGTGAGGGGCAAAAAGAGTAAGAAAGGGGTCAGCGTAGGTCCTCGCTGCCCACCACTATCCAAGATAAGTAAGCGGTGAAATTTCGAAAAAATAATATTATTTCACCATCCAGGACCGAGGCCAGTCAAATGATTAGTAGCAGAATGAAATGACGACAGTTGGCAAACCAGTCAACTTGGCAAAAGTAATCAAAATACTTCACTAAAAAAACCACCAAAGATAGTCATCCACTGAGTCCCTACAGTTTGCTAAGAAAACAAGAAAAATTTACCAAAATAATATATTCATTTGGCATTCTACCAATGAATTGGTAGGTCTAAAGATAGGTTCTTTTTCATTTAAACAACTCTTCCCTGTCAGCACTAGCAATATTCAGTAGCACGGGAGCGCGTCGTACTACTCTTTGTATGCCTCTCCCTGGCTCGTCGCACCTTCTATCACCTTTCTGTAGTAAATAAATCTTAGTCCTATTTAGTAGGCTGCTAATATCCGAGATAACTACCTTCAGCGTTTTTATGCATTTTAATCAAACCTAATCAAGTTAAAAAATGACTACCAGGCGTACATCAATTAGCATGTTCTTTGATCTCCTTCCTTCCAGTACTTTATTGGATGTAAGCGTTAGATGACGCATCCGTGCAGAAAGAGAGGGTGTAGACACGCAGCGGAGACTTTCGGCCAGAGTGACTCAAAGGAGGGCAATCAAAACTATCCAATTCTTTCAGTGCGGAGAGGGTCATGTGACACAATAAAAGTAGCACTCCCGAAAATAATAGGCGGAGAGGAAGGGAAGCGACACGAAAATGCACGCATCTGTGTCTCGCCCATCACGAAACTCTTGTGTCGGCTTCTCTTCTGTGTGAGAAGAGCACGCACCCAGCGAAGGGAACACTCGTCCAAATTTTTTATTGGACTCCACGGACGTGAATCTAGCTGCTTTATAACACATGAAGATCGGGAGAGGTGAGGCCACGACATTACAAATTTATGTTGATTCCACACTCTTTTCTCACCTCCGAAGGGTGAAACTCCTCTCCTGCTGTCGTTCGCTTGGTTCAGATTGGTGCTGACTGGACACACGTGAGGAAAGTAGAGCGACAATTAACCAATTGCGGGAAAAAACTCCAGACACGCCGGTGCCATGCGCATTAACATAAAAACAGAGGGCTTAAGGTGTAATTGCCAAAAAGAGAGTTTCATTTTAACTACCAGGAGTATTCCTCCTTATTTTTCCACAAGATTAATTTTTTTAAACCATAAATTTGCACGAATTTTAGACAAACGAAGAGTTTTTAGACACCAAGTGTAAAAAGTACGCATATGAGTACGTATTTTACCATCATTACCATATTTAAATTATAAAAACGCTGTAGGAGCGTCTGAAGAAATTACAACTTGGCTGTTTCCACATGAGGTTTTATTGTTACCGACCATGGTTTCGTTACAGAGTAACATTATCAAGGTGATACTATGAAGGACTTCCACGAAGTCACGCCCGCTACCATTACTTATATAAAAACGCTGTTTACACTGAGAAAGATTTCATACCAATACAATGACTTAGGTAAGACCAATAGCCATTTACTTCTCCCATCACGTATAAAAATTAATTGCTCTCTACGGGCACACCAGTAAACCTTATATATGCGACATAAAAGAGACGCACACGTTAATGGAAGAGCATACCTATGAAATCTATCCCAATTTACACCTGTACATCAATTAAACCAATACGATCCATGCAATAAGGAATACTGATTAGCTTTGACTCTTAAGCATCTTGAGTCGAATTAAATTGGTTATATTTTTTATCTTATCTATGGATAATAGTATAATTGCTCACCAGAAGCGTATCGCTCAGGGATGGTCAGAGGTATATTTCCCCTACGACACGAGCGAATCTTACGGCAATCTAGATCCAGGCGATAAACAGTAATGTCTCCTTGCAGCACTTGAGGTGAAAACTCATTAACTTGAATAGTTATGAGAGTATCCATTACGCGTGTCGGCGGTCAAATTAGCGACTTTGAAAAGATGGTCGGTGCCAAAGGGAAACTCTCAAGCCGGGGCAGAAAGCATTACGCACCCCGCGTAACAGGTTAGCTTCGCTTCATTTTTTTCCTCAACTCCCGGCTTCATTTTTTTTTCCTCAGTAAACTTTACAACCCCGAGTCACTGGGTGAAACAGGATATTATTAGGAGACCAATAAACTTTTAGGGACACAACAACCTCCCTAAGATTATATCGAAAATACTTTATTGCCGCTACTGGCCACCGGAAATTTCACTCGGCCCCGGATAAAATTTCCGCGTCTAATGTAAGCGATACCCTATTTTATTGTGCCGGCCGAAATTCCTTCCACGTAGCGATCGAAATAAAAACGAAGCTTATGCGAGGTGCGGGAGGATGTGATAAATGTTCTCCCTCACCCACTAATTAGAGTTTATTTACTATTCAAACGGGGCGCGCTTCTTCGCACACCTTAATACACGCTGCCCACAGGCATCTAACACCCTCATGGGTCCCTTATTTTTGATCTTTGGCTCTTTGTGACAACCTTGCCGTCATGATCACGAACGCAAAAGTTATCCCCTCGAGTACATTAAGGATCATAGTTTTAAATGATCATTGAACATTGAAATTCAACCCAAGAGCTTTATCGCAGCTAATTTGTACTTTGTGACAACAGTGAAGCGATAAGAAGCATAGGGGTGGCGATATGTTTGCTCGAGACAGTGAAAAGAAGAAGGGAAACATGGATCAGCCATATTCTCCGACATGCAGGGTTTATTGCAAACATACTGGAGGGCACATTGGAAGGGAGGAAATATAGGAGCAGGCCTAGACTGGAATACACTGGACAGATTTTGGAAGAGCTGAAATGTACCTCACACCACCTAATGAAGGAGTTGGCCCAAGACAGAGAAGAATGGAGGAGAATTGCTACTGCAAACAAATCCTAGGATTGTAACCAAAAGAAAAAGAATTGGTACTTATTTTAAACTGATTTCCTAAAGCCGTTTAAAGGTCATGATGATGCCGAAGTTCTTAGGCAAATGTGATGCAATTAACTACACATGAAACTTACATCAAGTGCGATATATCAATTTCTCTTTTTTGGAAGCGCAAAACCGCTGTTCAACGCTAAAAAGGTACAACCCTAAGCCATTAGGCCATTATAAGGGAACTGGTGATGACCTACTACTGAAGCCAGTGCTACCATTGTACCAAGTAAAAGTGAAAATAATAAACTCGATCAATGTCTCACTGATATGAGTCTTATATAAAATGTCGTTTCTGACACGCTAAGTAAGGGTCTAATAAAGGCATTCAGAGAATCAATTAAAATTCACCTCCTGTCCCAATTTGTACTCATTATGAACTGTTTTTCTAATTCCGCAACATCTGATTCCAAAGACCTTATGTTAGGGGTTAAGATTCAGGACATCAGAGATGCAAGACAAAGTGGGACCAATTACTTAGAAATGCAGCATGTCGAAGCGTTCGCTTGGCCACAAATTGCAATCAATAAATCTATCACTTGCTGAACCCATAGTCACTCAACACAAAGCGGTTTTCTATTTACGAGATGCGTGCGGCGTCAAAATGTGTGTCATGGTATTTCAGCGGCATTTAACCTAGTGAAGTTTCTATTTCTGAATTGGCCAACGGTCGAGACACCTGTATTGCTTTTTTATGCCGTTGGATCGATAGCTTTGTGGCTTTGTGGAGTTTACGTGATACAACATGCTACGAGATATTCCGATACCATAATCTTTTAGGAGACTGCCTCTTTCTAGTCATGGATAGCCAGTATTGAACGGTAAAAAGATACAAAAATATTTCACTATAACCACATCAACTTACAGAGGTTAGCTACGTTTGGATAATAAGCTCAACAATTACGAAATTTATCACTAAAGTCACTGCAAAATGACAGATAAAACATTCCAGTTAATAATAAAATACTATTTTGCTTTCGAGTAGAAAAAAATCGTTATTCTACAACGTTGATTTAAAAAATCTTATACATGCTAAGAACTACACAAGAGTTACTCGTCTTTTCAATTGAGTCGTACTCACCTGCTTATAGATAAAGATGATTAGTTCTGCAATTTATTTATCCGAATTTTACGACACCCGTTTGATATTGTCAAGGCATTGCCCTTATCATTATAATTACCTACTGCGATATAGGGGGATGAACTTGCCCCGCAGCTTTTTGCGATTAATTCAAGGGACAAAATTATATTTAGCAAGACGTATCACTGTAGCTAGCGACATTCAAGTCACGAAAAGAAAGAATTAAACTGTGAAATCATAATATGAGCAGGCAAAAACGTATTCCGAAGCAATGATACCGTGTATAATACGACTAACGGTTTGTTTTCGTCAACTAAGGCGCTATCAAAAATTACTCCATTATTCGGCGTCACGTTCGATTACCCCCGACAACATTTCTTCTTCCAACAGCGCTGAAGAATGCCGTGACATGAAGTATTTATTCCTTGTACTCTCAACAATGTATCACAAATAAAACGCCAAGACAGAGAGAATTAATATCCACATCAAAAAGGCAAATGTGTGTCGAGGTAATCCATGAGCACTTCACCCACCGATAAAGAACATAAAAAAAATTCCCTGTTATCAGCCCAAATCATTCCTCAGGCTCTCTCTAAAAAAATTATGGCAACGAAAAAACCAACAAGCTACCCAGCAAACACAAAAAAAAGGTTTGGCGGGTGAAATTTTGGGTTATTGTCGAGTTACGCCTTCGGTAGCCTGGCGGCCAAGAGGAGAATTGTGAAGGAGAGTTGGGGGACAGAATAACTACTTTCTTTATCACCGCGGTCCGACATTTCCTGCGTTGCTACCGTGGCCAAATTGGAGCCTCTGGAAATCCACGTGAGTGGAAAACGGACGGGTAGGAAGTTAACGTGAGTAAGGGGAGGAGGATAAAAACACAAGGGGAGAGGTGGTGAACCCAGACGGGAGGTTTCTACAACTCTCCCTCCACAAAACCGAGGAGTCGATGCGGCTTGAAAAAGGCGACCTTTTCCATGAGAGCAGCTACCTTTCTCCTCTCTTTCACTGGGTGTTACCGCGAGTGTCATTTGGGTCATAGCCCTGCCATTCTTTTGCCCTTAAACCCGCCCGCCACTTGAGTCCCGTGTCCCGGAGCCTTCTCCAGCACTTGCCCCGCAACCCAACCTCCTACCCACCCACCCGGGACACCTCCTTCCACATACGATTCCGCTATCTTAAAAATCTAGCCGCGAGTTAACTTCTCTGTCCCTCACTCTCTCTCTCTCCCGCCTTGCCCCTACTCCAATTTCAACCACCTCCAGTTTTTTTCCTCCAAACACCGCTTTCGACCATTCTCCCTCCATCTCGCCACTTCGTCACTGCTATATCTTTCCCACCTGTTCCCAGGGCGCACCCACACACAGCCATGCCCACCAAAGGCCGCCTCATTTTTACCCAGAAGGAGGGACGGAGCGAGGGAGCGCGCGTGGAAAGGAGTGAAAAATGAAGGACATGGAACCGGAATCCCTATCGGAGAAACACGGACGAAATTGGCGAGAGAAGGCAATGATTGAAGTGTTCGAGTTACCACACTGACGGGCACAGCTTTTAAGCCGGGACTTTTCATCCATTAGGCTTGAGGGCTTTGGCACGGAAAAATAGCTGTGCAATCATACTACGGACCGATACCACTAACCAGGAGCCATAAATGAGTTCCAGGGGAGGGTTGAAGATAGAGAGGGGTAGCAGAGAAGGCGAGCAACCTCCATATCTAAGTACCTACGGCAGTGAAAATTAGAAATACCAAGTTCTAGCATTAGAGTAAGCTTATAAAAAAGAATCAAGAGGATTATTTGCACGATATCTCATGCACACTCAAAAAAATAGGATTTTTTCCAAATCTTTAAATAGTATCCAGTGTACAGAGTCGGTGATATGTTAGATTAATAAAGGATAATTAGAACAAAAAACTTATAATTAAAATAGAAAAATAATAGGACCAATGCGAAATTTGGCTATTATCACAAATTCAGATTATTTAATAGCATACCACAAATATTGTGGGTAAATGGGCTTAAGAGAGGTTGAGATGCACAGACACATGAATGACAGGAAGAAAATTTACCCACGAACTAAAGAGATTCCTTCGAGTCTGACGGCATAATCCCCCCAGTCGTTCTCCCTGAGATACTTCCAAATTTTCCGCAGAGAGCGCTTATTAGATTAGATTAGAACGATTCCGGAGCAAAAGAAACGACAAAATAACCAAACGTGAAAGGGACGGAACGGAAAGATGACGAATAGGAACAGAGAAAGAAACAGTCCACCAGAAGACGGTCCGGGGCGGAGAGACGCGTTTCAGTGGACGGCTCCCCCTCGGCAGACAGAACTCATCCGCTGTTTTGAGCGCTGTGTACGAGAGGGGAGAATGGCAGAGGGCAAGTGTGGGACGGAGTGTTGTATACCTTGGCGTCTGGAGTGATCCACCCCGGGAGGGACGTGTGAGTGAGTTATCGCCTGGTGAAAAAAGGCTCGCTCTCGGAGTATGAGGACGGAGCGGGAGACGAGCGAAAAGGACGAAGGGCCCCGCAGAAGGGGGAAGAGAGAGAGGACGTGGAGACGCCCCGCGGTGTGCGGCGGCGACCGACGCGGACACAGACCCCCGAATATTTTGGCGCCCGTGCCGGGAGAAGTGAGCGAGTGCGTCGGCTTGCCCGCCTCAAGAGGGAAGAGAACGAGGCGTTAATTTGCGGGCCCGTCCCTATAAACGATCGCCTCCTCCTTGAAGAAATACAACGCGATCGGCGGAGATTAACCGACCGACTGGCCCCAACATAAATCTCAGTCAGCAGAAGGGATAATAGTTTTAATTGGCGGGCACCTTGTGATTTGAACCCCATTTTGAACACCTTTCCAGCGTCAGAGGAGATTGGAGGCTCAACTTTGTTGGCCTAACTCCGAGTCATGGATCTCGTGAGAACCAACACGAACCCCAATGTAGCCGCGGAGTTTTCTACACTTCCATAAATGTTTTAAGAGAATAGCCCAACAAATTTTTTTCAACCTAAAAACCGAGAGAACAAGAGTACATCTATATGCGGGAAATACGTCAAAATTTTCCCCTTTTCTTTGTTAGACAAGGCTTTTCACATCACATCCACTAACAATTCACACAGAGGCAAAACGCGAGAGCAAGAATTCTTGCAACTTTTGAGCAAAATAAGCTAAAAAGACGCCTCGACCAGCAAACAAGACATAAAGAACAGAGCGAAGACAAGTTGGAGAGAAGAAAGAGATAAAAAAGAGAGGGGGAACATGGGAAAGCAGAAGAGGAAAATGGCTAGGTGAGGGACCCCCGTCGATTGAAACAGCGTGTGCCTCTTAGGCCGCAGGTATCCAAGCGTGCTTCCTTTATTGGCTTCAACGCCTCCTGAATAGAAGGGAGTGTCGGTAATATGCTACACGTCTCAGCACCCAAAAACCATTACTGAACGGATGGTGAATGATGGCCCCAAAGCAATAACCTGAGTATCTCAGCCCAGACCCTAATACGCTGCGACGGGCATTGCAACGTAAGTCTTTTATTGCCCATGTGAAGTGGGAATAAAAAAAAACAACTCAAGAATGAGATAAGCCTTAAAAGGATATACGAAGCCAAAATGAACTATGTACAGTTTCCCAAACATTCCCTCAACTTTTTCCCTATAATGGGTAACTTGCAGTAAGAATTGCGCCACATATTTCACTCATAATTTCCACTACAAATGCAAGAAGGCTAAATACACCGGGGAATTTGGGATTAAAACAGGAAGCAATCGAAGAAATTAAACAAACCAGAGTAGATATATATATCTACACACATAAAAACAAAATTTATATGGTACTCCAAATGACCCGACCACATTTTCAGAGAAAATGGATAGGTACGCGCATAGTTAGTTCAATCTAGTCCAAGCGAATTTTACAACAATAATAATTATAAGTTCTAAAAATACTGGAGTACTTCAAAGCACCGGAATGCGTCAAGGAAATGGAAAGAGGAAATACACACATAATGCTGTCGGAACGTGCAGCACATGGCGCGAGTAAAGAGCTATTCTCCGTTTCCGTCAGAAATGGCGTCCGAACATATCACCGGGAAACGAGATGACAACCGACGAATAGCAGGTGTGGGGGTTTTTAACTAGTAGACAAGACCCTTCCGAACAATTTCTGGCGCCGAGGGAGTGGATGTAGGGCTTCGTTTCCACTCACTTTTCCTCTCGCCCGGCCTTACCTTTTCAAGCCTTCGTTTAAAACCTCACGATCCCAACCTGCCATTCCCCCCTCACCTCATCCCACGGACCGCACGTCCTCCCCTCTTAAGACACCTCCCTTCATTTCTCCCTATCCCATTTCCCTTCCCGCCCCGTCTTCCCAGCCCGTTCCACACCTCGCCAAAGGCCTCCCTCCTCTTCCTCTTGACCCCCATTACCTCGGGCTCATCAATACGTCACGCCTCCCGAGGGACCCCAAAGGTTAAGAAAAACCAACACAAGCGATGACCGATTCCTCGGACCGACTTCCATCCCTCAAAATACACTTTATCTCTCTATCTCTCCCTCGTCCTCGACGGCCTTCGCTTTTCTTCTTCAGCACTCCCATTTAACTTCCCAGGGCTGTTTCACGCTTCGGCGTTTCTGTTTCACTCGCTCGAAAGCGCGAGGACGGTGCGCAATTTTACGGCAAATCAGGTATTGTGTTCACAGTTTCCAGAATCCGCATTAGCTCAAACAAATCAAATCCTAGCTCACAATCGTTTCCAAAGGTTAGAAGGAGTACATGATCACGATTATGCGCGATACCGATCGCTCTATCATACTTCTCCCGGATTAAATGTACCCTTTCTCGCGGAATTATGTAAGGTGTTCACAGACAATCGCTGAATTATGTAAGGTGTCCGCTTAGTCAGGTCGTCAAAAGAATAATTTTCTAAAACGTGCTTAGAAAACCCCGTCCATAAGAGGTTTTCAACAGCCAAAAATATCTTATGAGCATTCTGGATCTAATACGAGTACAAAAATTGAAGGACTCCAGCTTAATCAGGACCATTTATCACACATTACTCATTAACATTAAAAATTTCGATAGAATTTGTTGAAGTTAATATAAGAGGATAAGAATTGTACCAACCACGGTAAGGTTTGAAACCAGGTCGGAAACTTGCGTGCTAAGAACACAAATAGCCTCGTCATGGTGAAGAAATTTCGCAAATATGTCATCTGCCGTCACGAGGGATAAATGAGATCCACATGAAAAATAAAATACTGCGAAAAGTGAGATGAGTGGGGGGGAGGAAGAAAATAACCTCTTAATTTTCCAAGAGACACGGCAATTTTAGAGGGTATCAAAACGTGCGTGTCTGCATCGAGAACACGCGCTTTCTTCTGTCGCACGCGCGTCCGATAAAAAATAAAAATGTCACGCACGAGGCCAAACCACGCTGCTCTTCAGTACATTAGGAGATATGGTGGCGAGGACGTAATAGGCTCTGAGTGACTGAAGGGGTCGAAATGAGCGCTTGCTGAGAACCATGCAGCTTTTCCCAGCACTGTCAAATTTCCTTTGCCTCTTTCGCTTCATCTCAATTATCCTAATCATTTGTAGGAAAGTTTGGCGTCAAAATACTACAAGACTATATTTAGAGGGAGCAAACTATCACGCTAACAAGTACATGCTTTCCACCGAAATGGAGAAAATACCGTAAGTAGCAGTTCCATGACTCAATTGCTAAGACACAGCCAGTATACTGGCAAAAAATAAGGTCCAAATTACGAGGATCTAACGAGTAAATATGAAAACAGAAGTATTCTTAAGCAGAAATTTGTCAAAAATAAATTTCACGAAATTTGTAACACCTTCGCATAAAGACTGAGGTGCTATGCCCTACAACCTTGTTTTACCCGCAGCTTCAGGGATGCCTCGGAGCTCTCTTCTGCTTCTAGTGCGAGGGTGAATACAAGTAAAGTTCACGCTATCATCTTCATTTTTTCCGGGAGAAATACTTAGGTACTTCGAAAGGAAAAATAAGTTTAAAAATTCACACAAAATTATCCGAAAGAATAGAATTCCCGGGAATGAGATCAATCATTTTTTAAAAAGCGGTGACCCTGCTTTGGTGCAGACATACATATTGGAAGACTCGTGAGGCACACAAAAAATGGATTTCATTGATTTACTAGAAAAATCTAACGATCGGACTTTAACAGACTTGAGGTTAGCGAAGAGGAGAGCGAATGAGTTTGAACATGAAGAGGTGATAGCACGAACTGCTCGGTAGGGAAGGGGAGGAGGGAAAAAGTCAGGAGGGAGAAGAGGAAACCAAGAGGAAAAAGGATAGAAAGGAAGCAAGAAACGGAGAAGACAGAGGAAGTGAGAACGTCAAGAAAATAAAAAAGAGTAACCCCCATCACGGCAGCCCCGAGAAAACAGCCCCGACTCCTCGTTTCGCGTGCGCAGTTCTCCCGCCATCCCCCAAATACATTCTCTCCCCGTTAACCCGCCACTCCGCCGCGTTTCCACTCTCCTCCGTCCAATTCCCCAAACGCCCACACTCTCGCCCAGACAGACCTCATCCGACACTCTCTCGCTCGTGATTACCTCGCGCCAACGGCGGCCAACCCACGGGGCATCGCATGCCTCGAACCTCGCCTCGAATAAATCCCCTCGGGAGTCCGTCCGCTCGCCATCAGCACCTCCCGCCCTCGCCAACACTTCTCACACAGGGCGAGGGCCAGTCTGGAGAGAGGGAGAATTTTTAAAGACCTCCACTGAAACATTCAGCCCACCCCAGAGTCGCCGTTCAGCTACGGTGATGACCGTCCCTCTTCAAAATTGCTGTCTGCTAACGTCTGAGATCGTATTGTATATTCAGCTCTCAAATTTACGCGGTGGTGATCCTGTGACATTTTTCTCAAAAAACAAAAGCAGTCAATCTAAATCGAGGCGTAATCCTGACAAGGAATTGTAGTACAACCAATTACAATATTTAATTGCGATGGCCATGAAAATATGACATCTTAACTCGGTGAGTTCAGGCGTGACTGCGTGGAAATAAATCATTTAATCATTAATCAATTATTCAATCTAAACTAGTTGTACTATTGAAAATAAATTGTGGAAAAATACAAAGTGTTCTTGGCATAATGACATCTAAAGGCAACGCGCGAAACTCGTCGGAAAGAATACGAATCATAACTAAATAGTATCTTCTACCGGCAATTGATTTTATATTTGCTTGTGAAGTGGTTCAATTTTAGTAGGCTGTACGCATCATCGGTACAAATATGGTACCCATTTGATTGGTAGGCCTGGAAATCTTTGTCTCTCAAGTACGTGATGCCAGGATTAGCGAGAAGATTATAACAATACCAGACAATATATAGTAATTTCTGAAACTTAGGTGAGTATCACAAAAAATTGAGCAACGATCAAGCACTGCCGATGGTTTGGTTAGCAAACAGAGTAGAACCAGAGAGAATTCCAAACATACTAATACCTAATCGCCGAGAGACACAAATAGAATCCATGCCACCCGCGGGCAGCAGTCGTCCATTTAACCAGCCCTTCCCTTGTTTTCCTCGTTTGCCACCTCGAACCACCACACCTCAACCGGAGAGCCCTCCCAAGACGATTAGCCGCGTCGGAATGAAGGGGAAAAAAGTAACTCGAAGGACGCTGGAGGGAAAGAAGAAGTGGGAGAGGAGAGAGGCGGAGGAGGGTTGTAGGCTCGGCGGCGGGGGAGTGGAGGGAAAAAACGTAAAAATTCCGGAAAGGAAGTATGGGAAGGGGAGCGAAATGAGGCGACGGGAGAGATCCGAGGGTGAGTTACGTGGGCAAAGGAGGAAAGGAATTGAGGAGATGCCCGAACCCATCATCTCTCCGTAAATCCTGTTTCCTCAGGGTGGGGGAGGAAAAAATGGGAAGTTTGATGGGGAAGTAGAAAGGGCGCGTATGGGGTTGGATCGGCGGTGGGGAGTAAAAAAATGCAATGAATTCCAAGGTGGAGACAATGCGCATGGGTGGGAAGGAGAGTAGACGAGCGGGGGTTGGTAGGCGTGGGAAAGAGCTGACGTTTGTGAGGGGGAATTTCGATCGCTGCTACCGTAACATAAAATGAAGAAGCTGCATATACGTTGTCCGCGGTTGTTAGTTGAAGGTTTAACATGTAAATGAAATAAAACTCGGTTCAATTTGAGGAATTCTATGTTAATTATTTTAAAAATGTCTTTTAAACTCCTCGGGTTAGTTCACAGATCAATTTATTGAACAATCCGGATTTCAATCCCTGGTATCATTGTAAGGTTCTCACTGACTGTCTGATTCTTAGTGAGCACCTGCTGATGATCCCAGGCATCGAAATCTGGATTATGCAATACATTGATCTGTGAATTGACCAGTGGAGTGTAAAAGTTATTTTTACTAATTACATAGTTTAACATCTTAAACTCAATATTAGTCTAACATATTAAACAACATAAAGCTGAAGCAAGTGCACCGCAGAACACCCATCAATAAAATTTTTTAAGGATAGTGCTATTATTATAAATTCTAGCATAACTTAATCATGATCATCATAATTGGTCGTTCAATCCCAAAATTGGTTGACTGCAGCCCTCCACCCTTCCCTATCTAATGCTAGTTCCCCTACCTCCTGGTATCTCATCCTATGTACTTTCCTCGTTATTTGGTCCATGAACTCATTCCTGGATCTTCCTCTGGGGACTTTTATCTCTTTTGTACCCTCAATCATGTTCTTTACTTAAATATTTCATACATCTACGAGTCACAGTACGTAAAAGAGTAGTACAAAGTGCCTATTGAGCACATTTAGCCAGAATATGCCTTAATGTTACGGTGAATTCCTCCCACCCATTTGGCCGTATACACTTTTAAAATATATGCCCCAGCATCTGATACATTAGCCATTTTCATTTTTTACCGCCTAAAATTAAATGTCGATCCAATGCAGGATGACCAACTATAAACTGTGTGTATGAACTATCATCAGCTGTCATTTGAAAGGTAATCATACAGTTACCGAAACGAAATTGAACCCGTGCGAGTAAATGTACAGGGTTTACCGAACGTGAAATCAGATGAGAGGGAGTTTTGAATGATTGCCCAGAGGAAGCAAACAAGACTCGGAACGTGGGCGAAGAAAAGATGAGAAAAATTACGGTCAAATCCGATACGCTAAAGCGATGGCTCGGATGAGGGCGAAGAAGAGAGTTATCGCAAAACCATGAGACTGTACTTATTGGAACAGAAGGATCCCCGCATGGATTTTTTCAAATAATTGAGAGGATGAACAATAGATAATAATAGGAGGGAGAGACTGGGATTGGAGGGTGGACGAGGGCGGGTAGATGAGCAGCGGGGAAGAATGCGCAGAGGAGGAGTTTGAGTCGATGCTTACTCAAAGAAAAGAAAGGTATAGAGAGAGAGGAGCAGGGAGGAGTAGGAGAGGAGAGGATCAATAGTAAAATTAATTAAGATGTTGAGGTGGGATAAGGGAAGATGCCCGGGCAGAGGGAAGTGGCTGCGGAAAAAGTGCCGAGAGAGAACTGAGGGGAAAAGTTTAGTCTCCTTTGAGAGAAAAAAAAGGCAAATAAATTATCTTCTTTTATGTGATCTCCCTTTATCTCACTCTTTTATCTGTTTAAAAGGCTTTCATCCACTCCACTTAATTTCCCATTTCTTTATAATCTCTAATTGGTCATTAAAAGTGCAGCAAGAATTTTCTCTATCAGAGAGTTTTTTTTTTAAAGAACCATTGCCGGCCAAGAGAAAGGAAGTAAAAAAAAAGAAATGTGCATAGTTTCTGGAATAAAGGAGCTTACGCAGAACATTTTAACTTTATGGCTTGGTAGTTATCGAAAGAAGTTCGCTTCCGCAGCCTTTTCTTGCTATGGCAACCATGATCTTCGCCAGGTGAAAATTGCAGTCTGTGCCCTGCAATCCACAAACGTCATGAAACGATAATTTCACTCAAGTTATGAAAAAATGGCAATCGTAAATCATTCCCAGAGCTCTAACATCCACTTATAACACCAAATTAAGACAAGCTTCACTTTTGGAATCGAAAATAGAAGAGGCGTGCGAAGATGTACTTCTATTTTTTAACGCTTGTTAGAGTTTCTGACGTTGAATTGACATTCTTTTTTTACTGTGACTTTGAAGTATCTATGACTCTTGTAGTCATTCCACCACACTAACTAATCATTGCTTGCATACCTTCCAAATTCACACAATAAACCATACAGTATGGACTATCATGCAAACTTCTGAACAAGATATTGTACAGGCGACAAAACGCTCGAATTGTGGACATGATAAAACCAGCTGAATCGTCAAGAAAGAGAAGAAAGAATTCTACGTTCCATTAAAGTAATCGTCAAAACCAACTGATAGATGTCCTAATCTCTGGAATAGCTCATTTCGAATGTTTTATTTGGAGATGAGTAGTGCTAACTGCACAAACATTTATTTCAGCCATGCATGTGCTCAGTACTCATGGCAACAAAGCAGCTCACCTCAGAATACTATCCCGTTCCTGCCATAAATTTTGCTCAGCTTTCCACATGACGAGAGGGTTATCAGGTGATGGACAAGAGCAGAAAATGAAATTTCTGAGCTGAGAGGTGAGGCTAAGAAGTAGAGCGTGGGCATCTTCGCGGGAGTGAATGGGAGCTCTTTTTTCGTGAGGGGGTGAGGAGAGGAGGATATGGGATGCTCGTTTCCTCGACGTGGAAGACAAAGGAGAGAGATACGAGGGTTAAAGAGAATGGCGGGAGGAAGAGGGGTGGGATGAGAGAAAATTAGTGCCTGGGGGGAGGAGGAGATGAGGAGGAGGAGAAACAGGAGGTGCTGAGCGAGGTGGGCGGGGGGGAGGGGGTCAGAGCGTGAAGCCGAGAGAATGGGGAGGCCCAAAAATCATCCTCAGCCTCGCATCTAGTTGAGGGTTACGCCCATTTTTATCACGCCATCCGACACCTTGTTTGGATAATGGCGGTGGTTTCGGGGGGGGGGGGGGGAGAGAGGGGGGAGGTGGGTCGGTCATGGGAGGAAAAGAGCCGAGGTTGTATTAGTTTTTGGGAGGAACGAGAGGGACGGGGCGAATGCGTTGGAGGGACCGCGGAGAAAGGGTTGAAGGGGACTGAACGCGGAGATGCTGGCGGAGAGGAGAGGTGGAAGAGGTGTCGACGGTCGTCCTCTTGAAGACCCCTCGGGGGAGGGGGGGGGGTTTCGGGGAGGTGGGGCCGGCCTCCTCCCCCCTTTCATTTTACCACCCCGTACACAGGCACACACGTCCATCCCACATGGCCCACACACCTTCGCGGCCACCCATCATCAACGTGTTGGTGGAGTTGCTATGGGGCGAAAAAAAAGAGGAGGAAAGAAGCGACTCGAAAATCTCTCATAGGGAGGAGGAGGTGGGTGGATGGGCGGGTGAAGGAGGAGGGAAAATGGGTGCGGATGGAAGGAGTCTCGAGGGTGGGAGTAATAACGGATAAACAAACAGTAAGAGGGCAAAAAATACGTATATACATCCAGAGGGAGACGTGAGAAGGAGAGTGAGAGATGGACGGGAGATGGGAAAGTGGTTGACGGTGGGAGGAGGGGGGGGGGGCAGCACCTTCGCTTCACGGGGATCATCATCATCGCCTCACTATCTCACTCTCGCCATCCTTCCGGTGCTGCGAGACCCATGGTTGATGGGAAGAAGGGTATCTTGTTGGGGAGAGGGGGGGAGTTACACCACGGACGGATTTCCCCAGGGGCACCCCACACACACACACGGATCCTTAAACTCCGTAGTGTGCGCGAGGACGTGGGAGAGAGAAATTGTTACCTCGCGTACACTTCGATACCCACCACCAGAGGCGTCGTTTTGGGGTGAAGGGGGAAGAGAGAGAGAGAGGGAGAGGAAATATTCATGAAAAACTTGACGTCACGTGCTCTCCATTCTTCCGTGGCCCTCTCGTGGCGTCCGTTCTTTTTACCTCGTTTTTTTTTTTTAAACCCTCGAGACCAGACGGTTTTTTGAATGAACAGGTATCGTGGGGATGCATTATCGCCTGATCGGTTTATTGGCTGGCTCCGTAAACGCTGGAATTTTATTGTTCCCCTTTCACGTCTAAGCAATCCGCGTGAATAACAATGGTCGGGTTGTTATTCGATCAACGGCAAAGGATTGTGGCTTGTTTGAAGAAAATAATAAACGGATTTGCTTTGAACACATGGCTAGAAATTAATGATTAAGATAACTTCATTCCTGAGTTAGAAAGCCACAGTTCCTAAGGCCACAATGCTAAGTAAGAGCTAATAATAGCATCAAAGATGGCTTCATCCTGTGGGCCACGATCGACTATTATCGGGGTATTTTTCGAACAATACATAAGAGCGTGGTGCGAAGGAGTCTCCAGCGTAAATTACGAGAATAATTAATTGATAATTGCTAGCTTTACGGAGAAAAACGTTTAGCTACGACTGTTGGACGAGACAGACAATTTTATCCTGTTTATTACTTAACATTAGCATAGAATACCCAATAACTGGTTGAAATCAAGATCACCATCGATCATAACAGTGCTATGAGCAAGAAAACCCAACATGTACAGTATTCAAAATATAATGCACTTGACTACAGGAATCATATCTGATTATAGGAAAACTCATCATCTCTTTAAACGTTCCCTTATTGCAGTAAATTCACATGCCTTTCACAAAATAAAAATGTGATTCAACAATTAAAAGTCCACCTCTGGTTTATGAAATTGCTGCAATAAATGAGATGACAATGCATGCTCAAGAGGCGACGACATTCACAACCTAACATGGAGCAATAGAAAGGAAAGGCGCATGGACGGATCAAGTTGCCAAGATGACGACGACAGAAATAACGAGGAGGATGTTTGCGAATGGGAAAACTTTACGAGTTGACTACCTTGGAAGCCAGAAGTAAGATCCGTGTCGGGTATACTACGTGCCTTCACGAGGTTTGTTCACATCTCAATGGAGATGTTTAGTGCGTCACCATCCATAACTTCATCTCGTTGTCTGTCATTGAGATTAAGGTAGTTACGAAAGTTTTATTTTTCATTAATTTAATTTTGTGGGTTATAGAAATAACGTTTTTAAATACATGAACGATTTAAATAGCATGGGAGCTAAAATGATAACCACTGCATAAATACATTAATTCCACCCTAATGAATATAACAGGCATGTTTCAAATTCAGGTATTACTATACTAGGGGAGGAAAAAATACATTCATCGCCATTAACGGCCATAAGAACCTCAGTTATAATTAGGTGATCTCAGAACTTGAGTTCTCCGTTCGGAGAGCCAAATATACAGGCGTTCCGGCTCTCGCCGCAGGATTGCAACTTCCCCCTTGGACTGGAAGCTTTCGCTTATCTCCAAGGGAAGGAATAGGTGGGAAGGAAGGAATGGGAAGGGAAGGTTAGCGAAACCAACAGCCCCTTCGAGGCCGACACCAATGAGACGGATTGAGGTCAAAAGGACCTCAATTGGGCCCCCCGCACCCCGGAGTGCTCGTATTAGTTTGGTTACCCAGACAACCGAGACGAGTAGCCGCCGGTCTCGCTTTCGCGAATAAACCTACCGCACATCTTTGAGAACCGGAAGAGCCCGTTGCCCAACAAATTGGGATTAGGTATCTACCTGGCTAACTTTCAGGGTTGACGCCGTGCGGTCTGCCGGAGTACGTCCTCGAGTCGGGGACCACCGGACCCATGTAGGGTCAATTCGGACCAATTCTGGTCAAAGTGTGGGTACATCCCTTCTCTAGCAGTCCTCGTCAACCCTTAGCCAAATATACAGTTCTTTCCGCAGTAATTTAAGTGCTTTGGTTACTACGCAGCTAAACGGATATTCACCGAGCACCAGAAGAAAAATAAAAAAAATGCCTCCATTCATGCGCGTGAGGCACAGCCCAACCCTTTCATGAATAAAAAGGAATGCCAACGTGAAAAAATAGAACAAAGCTTAGGCTTGAAGGTGAATAGTGACCCGACCAAAAACTGAAGGTTTATGAAAGAACTAGAGAAATGATAGGGACGGGTTGGACTGGGCTGGCGGGAACGAAGCCGCCGGGGGAGGAAGGAGAACCTCGGTGAGGAGATATTAATGGGAAGTTGGGTGGTGGCCGAGGGCTGGGTAGTATAAGAAAGGGGTGGTGCCCCAGCGCCCTGCATCCATAACCTAAAATTACCCGTCGTAGACTGTCATCAGATAGGAGGCGATGATCCGGGAAGCCGAGGAGAGGAAGAGCGTGAAGGAAAGGGTGAGAGGAAATGCTTTGCAGTGTGGGGGGGGAGGAGAAGAGGGAAGAGGCCACCGGAGGAAGAGGAGGAGGCACCAACATCGGGAGGAGGACGAAATGGGCATGGAAAGAGGGAAAGACCAAAGATTTTTTTCCGTAATACGTGCGCTGTTTTACGAATGAGTGGGCATGTTGGAGGCGAGAGATATGTTGTGCCTGCGGTCGGTGGAACGGGAAAATGCCAAAGAGACAGGAAGGGGCGTGGGTGAGGGTTCGATTTGGTCGCAAGCAGAACGGTTGACTCGGAATGCTGGTGCACTTTGGGGTGGGGAAAAGAGGTCAGGGAGGTGACTTTTCAGTGGAGGACGCGGCCTTTTTTACTCTGCGACCTCACCACTCATTTGCCCTTCTAGCAAGAAGACACGGAGTACGTGCAGAGGCAGCAATAGCGCAACTATTGTCCATTTCCTCCGACTGCAGTTCCCTCGCTCGGAGGCCTAAGCGCTCGGAGGTCTGACAATGAGAAATGAGTTCGACGAAGGAGACAGGAAATAACGGGAGTGAGAGACGGAGTGAATCATGACATTAAAATTGGGTTCGGGAGCTTCAAGAGCTGAGGTTATACCGCACTGCTTATGCCAAGACCTTGGTTCCCATACAAAGACGTCATATTCATGCCTGAATCGGGATTTGAACTCGTGATAGATAAGCTTCCAAGCAGGCGCGTTGATAATCTGGCTAAAGAGGCCAGCCATAAAGGTTAACTTTAGAAAATTAGGCCTGCGACGACTAATCAAGATGCCACGAATCAGCGTCGTCCCCTCATTTAACCAAGAGTCATTTTTTGTCGAACAGCATTCAACCAGGCGATAATCTACAGAACGAGAAGTAAGTGCGACGCCGAGACCCTACACAAGAACCAAAAAAAAAGCATTGCTGAAAAAACAGGGAGTGGTTAGGATTTTCCCACTAAGAAGAATGAGGTACCAATCGTGCGAAGGAACAGCAGAGAAATCAAACGCGATATCCCATTCCATTGGAATGGTAACGCCGGAATTCAAACGTATCGGGCCTAGTACGATCACCAGAAAAAATGAAAGAGTGACGGTTACACTGTCGTGACTGTCATCCGGCATATAAAACCAAATATATTATAATAAAATAACATTTTCAATGCAAAACGATCGTCGGGCAGAATGAGAGAGGAGATGGAGGCCAAGGAAGAGGTTAAGCTGATTCTGAATAAATGCCTCTAGTTTGCGCTACCACTTTCGAAATACCACGGCAAAATACCGAGGGAGCCGGGAAATGGCGGCTTCCAGAATAAATTCTCAAGAGCCTCGGCGTCCTTTGAGAGTCAAGGCGATTTCGAAAGCCACTGTCTCGCATAAGAGCTTCAACAGATCACGAAGTACAGCTTGTTAAGGTGAAAAGTTGAATCAAGTCGGACTCGCTACCGGATGTCTCGCAGTTATCGCCCCACGCAGCGAGAAACGAATAATAAAAGCAAGTCGACATCCTTTTCAACTTTAAGAGCATTTTATATGATAATCTTATGACGTAGGTATGCCTGCTATGGCTGTACTCTAAGAATACTTCGGAATATTGACCACAGTGGGTGATTTCGGTAATTAATGAAAGCATGAATTTTATATAAAAATAGGCAAAATAATTCGTTTTGCAATTCTATACAAATTAGAGGTGATTTATTATTATGACCCCGACTTTTGGCAAAGTATAGAGGGTAATTGCAATGAAGATATATAAAATCTCAAGAATGAGTAACAAATTATCTCGAAATGTACTTCAGGAGGGGCACTGACACTTGCAATCAGTAAATATTACAGAAAGTTGCTAGCTAACCACGAGCACGCGCTAAACATTGACGGATCGCGACAGGAAAACTCAAACCCGCGGGATAGTTAAAGAGGCTGGTTTTCCACGCTCACATCCAGCGACGTTTATCCCCCTGATCCAACAACTCCATAGTCACATTTATCTATTTTTTTCGGCATTTTAAATTCCCGAGCCTCATTATCTTGGCGTCTTCAAATGCTTCCCGAGGCTGTTGAGGCGTGTTGTTTATACAGGGAGCGTGGTAGTGTGGGTAGTTATAAGAGGAGGGGCGTAGGGAGGAGGAAAGAAAGATGGAGTTTGACGTGTTAGAATCAACACCTTAAATAACTCCGTGACGGTGATTACTACCCGTGTTTCGCCGGAACACGTAGGCCGTAGGATCACGGAATTAGAGGTTTCGAATTCGTGATACGTGAGGAAGCGTGTCAAAGAGATTGTTAGCGCAGGGGACGTGGGATGAGGAAGGAGAAGACGTGGAGGGGAGGCTATTGGAAGCTACGGTCATGTGGAAAAAAATGGAGGAGAACAAATTGGTCTCGGGGCAGGAAACAGGCCATTATAATGGGATCGTTTGCAAACCAAACAGGGGATATATATACACGGAGAAAAAAAAAGAAATGAGGGGGATTGTTATCTGACCCGCACGATCACAAATTTTTATTCCCTGCTTCGGAATGCATCAAATTTATCAATACCATGAATTTTTTTCTCCTTCAAACCTCTAAATATTTATACGCGTCGATCTCGTTTTTATGACTGACCTATTGTGAAAAAAATATCACCGATATCGCTTCCGTAATAACGCCTTAAGCGACGTCTAAATACGCGGACGCCCGAATGACCAAACGAATCACGACGACTGAGTGAGTCAATGCCTCATCTGCATGCGCTTTCCGAAATAAAACCGAGGGTGAAATAATTTTTATGAAAATTCAATACTCAACCACTGAGCTCCGTCAGGATGGAGAGCAGTTGCCATTCCGAGAGCAAATCCAGAAAAAAAAGGAAGCCTTGACATTTTTACGCTCATCCTTGCGGCTCAAACAACTGAAATTGACGGGACAGAATACCTATTACTGTTCGAATGTCTGATCAGTTGTATGCAGCGGGACCAAAATTTATCAGTTGGAATATCCGAATCTGAGAACACTTTCGACTGACGGGATCAGACGAGGATGGAGCCGGAACAGTCATTTAACAACTCGCACTAACCTTTATTCCACACGGACTTTCTTTCACTCCCCCTTAAGATGGTTGGAGCGCTAATTGTGGGCCATTGAGCGCAATTTCAAAAACTTTTCTAGTAAGACGAAAACAAAATGTTGCACCACACTTTTCAAATGCACATATATTTTTGTACGTTGGAAAGAACCATGCGCGCAGTAACATACATGATGAAATTGTACAATTTTAAAATATTCGTCTCAATTATAGCATTGTTATGACTCGGGTTTACGCCGCGCAATTCGATACTGAAGCAAAATTCGAACGGAAACACGTGATTTTTATTGGGAGTGATACCTTGTTATTAATTAGGAACCATTATAATGACATGAAACGTATACTTTTTGCTTTTACGATAAAATAAATACATACGTCTTCGATGTATTTCGAAATATACGTCAAGTACCATAAGGCTACGTTATTAAATATTATCAAAAACAAGAAACAAAATAGGTAACATGCAATTTTTTTCACTTTGATCCATACCCACAAACGATAACGCGTATACAGTTTCACGTATATCTACACAAACAGAAATCGCTTCAGCCACCCTGAGAGCATAGCATTTAAAACATGCGACAGTTTCCGCGGATTCAACGTATTTTGATCGCGTCTTCGAGGAACATCATCCGAAACGATTCAGTTGGCAGTCATCCATCTTGAAGGTCGTTCACTCTCGCCATTCTACACCAAACCAGTCTCTCTTCACAGGGCATTTTGTCTCAATGACTCCCTACCCACTGGTCAACGCATAACACCGCCTCTCTTCGCACTCGTGTATGCAAGACGAACCATCGCGACGGCTAAAATTTCCTCCCACTACGGAATTCCACACATTTCGATCCCTCCCGAATGAAAAAAAAACGCCTTCAGCCGACGGAGAAGAGGCAATTCTTATGAAGAGGGGGGTGTCTGTGTGTCTGTAAACCATGACTACGATGGGAAAGAGCGGAAAACGAGGGGGAGGGCAGGGAGAGACTGGTGTATGAGTCGGATAACTAATTTTCGACCTCTGCGGAGGAAGTCGTCTTCAGCCGATGATTTTTTCGCGGAGAGGGGTATCTGCTGACCATGACTACGATGAAAAAGTGCGCGAAACTAGGGGGAGACAGCAAGATGTGAAGCAAGAGATGTGCGGAGGAAGAGGGTGGAAGGAGTGATGGATAAACGGTTAGAGAAGGATGAGAGAGAATGGGAGAAGGGAGAGAGAGAGGTCTTTACCCCGCTCATGAATAAAACGTCCTCCGTAATCCTCACCCCTACAGCGTAAAACCCCTCCCCGTATCCTCTTTCTCCCGCTCTTTCAATTCCCCATTCCTCCCCGACATCTCACCCCCCCGTCTCGTAACCTCTGGTATAGCATAGCTATCTCACAATTAGTTCCCCATTCCCCTCTCGCCCACATCACCTGTGTGGAAGACCCCGCTCCCCCCCGGTAGCGAAAATGCGTTGAATTTTGTAAGAGCCCGAGTTTCTAAAGAATGAGGCGCCTGCGAAGGTGGGAGCGGAGGGCGGTGCGACGGAGGATTAGAGGACGAGGAAGAAGCTTCAATATAGTAATCCTCTTTGCGTAATTGCGGGGGGTTTTGTGTCTTGCGGCACGCATTGTGGCGCTCACTCCACACAATATACGCACGTTATCTTATCCCCGAGGATATTTGGCGAGTGCTTATTTCTGAGGTTTATATTCCCAGCGAGCAGAATCCAGTGACACTGTGCCGGAGGAAAAACGTTATGGACCGCGATATCTCAAAAGCTGCACTCGGGTAAGCTTGTTTCGAGCGAAAACCTAACGCAGTAAAATCATCGCTTTTGTGCTGGATGTGCTTGTTCACTAAGTATCATCATTATCGTTGGTGTTACATTAGCTTAATCTGTCTGTAGGTTTTCGCAGGTTTTTCACACTCCTTCATGCGTGGGTGTTTTTCTGCAGTGGGTTTTTTCGTCAAGGATATCACCTCCTTACTTCCTTACGTTTCTCCCACAAATTTACACATCTTCCTTCACACTAATTCCATGTTTTTATCAGACGAGGGGTTAAACGGAAGAAGGTACTGCCTTAGGCTCCACACGCCCCAATAAAGACGACTTATTATAACCATTATTATAATATATCGTACTCACTGAGAAGTAAGAAGCGGTTAGACTTGGTGGCGAAAATGTGAAACCGGCGTTACCGCGGATATTTACGATATAGACAGCAAAAATTAGCGATCAAAGAAGAGAAAGATGGGGATTCAGCAAGTTTATACAACAGAAGGTTAGGTTAGGAAAGCTGCGAGGACAAATACTTCCTGACAGATGGATTGATGCATCCTTGAGCGTGCATTTTTTCAGTAGTACGAGAAAAAAAATTGGCCTCCTGTCATAGGATATGATGAGGCTGTCCATTATAGAATGCATACAACCTTTACCATCATTTGGCTGTCGGCGTATGTGGCCGGAGTAGATTCCAAATATATACAAACCATGCCAAGCTCTGGAAAGATTTGATGGGGTGCGATTGGAGCCACACTCTGGTTTAACCCTTTCACATCGACAATCGACAAGTCCATCCACAATTGTAAGGAGTTTGTCGTGATAATCGAATTTCGTCTACGCCCCAGAAATAACGTTATTTTTAGCCACAACGGTCGACTGAAGTCTCCAAAGCTACATAAAAGTAGTAAAAAAGGTCTGTTCCAGCTGTCCCATTGATATTTAGAATTTAAAACGTTAAGTACTTAAATAATAAAAAAAATGACAGTCATCATTTAACAGTAAAATGACATTTTTATAAGAAAATTGGTTGGAAACTAGATATGCCGCGAAAGAGATAAAAGCTATGGATGGACATAGACTAGCTATAACGAGGTGTAAACTGCACCGCGTAAGAAATATTGCAATAAGAAAGGAGAACTACGAGTTGATGCAGCACTAACAAACATTAGGGCAACATTTTCACTCTTTAAAAACAATGATGGCGACAACTACGGATTCGAGAGCATACAGCACATCGCCGAAATCCATCAAAAAATGATTCCTCTGTAATCCACCCAAAACTTTCGGAGACACGAATCGATGAAAGAAAAGTTTAACGGAATCAAATACGAAAAAAACGCTCTTTTCATTCGTCCTGACAGGAAGCAATCGGGTAGCCGCCGCTTCATGGATTGCGGAAGGAAAAATGAGGCGACAGCGGTGGTTTTTCGTACCACCACGGTCCACCCCGGGTTATGCAGGGTCAGCGGAACCCGGCTGTATTTTGAGTGGAATTGAATCGAGGGTGGTGGACACTGGAGAGGACCAACGGGAAGCCGATGGAACACCCTCAGGGCGCCGAGAAAGCTGTGCGGAAACGGATAAGGAACCGTGGCGAAGATACGTGAATGGAGCGGGAGGATCCATGAGGACACAGGGAGTAGAATAAAGAGTACAGGGAGAGGTAGGGATGGGTCGTGAGCGAAAAGTTTGGTTGTCGGGAGACGCTGGAAGCCTCGAGGGAGGGCGAGTATAGTAGTAGGTAGGGTGACCCTCCTCGAAGAGCGTGGAAGGAAGTTCGTGTCTGGTCCGAGTGAAGAGGAAATCCATTGGAATGACTGTCCGATTCCTCGGAAGCGTTTCCTCATCCCTCGGCCTCCTTCTCCTCCACCGTCCCGAACACAATTTCCCAACCCCTCCATTAGTTTAATCGAACTCACGGTCCCTTCCTTCCCCCCATACTCCGCCGTCCTGTCATCCGAAGACTTCATTTGTGCCGGGCCGCCGTCTAAGGGAAAAACGGACGATAGTTCATCGGAAATCGAATGTGCGGGAGAGTCCCCGCTACATAACTCGATCCGGCGACACCCACCCACGCCCACTCTCCCAGTGGCGACGCCGATGCCATTTATCCACGGTTGCGTACATATGTATGTTTACTCAAAAACTCCGACACAATGTCCATCAGAAAGGCGGCCATCTCATTCCCGGCTCTCCGTCCGAAGCTGGAAACGCCCGAGAACGGGAGATTCCGATTCGCGACACTTCTCGAGGACTCCGCTCTGGAGAAACACGAGGTACCCAGCCCTTTCTACATTTAGAATTACATCAGTTTTCCCTCATCGAGCGCTCGAAATTGTCTGAAACAATCCGTTTATGGTAAGGCATTCTGATATTTGAAGTTATAATAATCTTTCCTAGTCATTCCCATTACTCAAATACAGTTCGAATTACAAAGAACAAGGGATTCATCAATTAAACGCTGCGATTCGTAATGAACTGTCAAATGAAAATAAATGCCTATCGGAGTCTGACGAATGATACTTGCCAAGTTAAACTGGCTGTGTAAACTTGCTGGGGAGAGCCTTTTCTTATTACAACTGATTACATTAAAATTAGGCCTGGTATTCAGTTACAAGGATTCTGCTTCAGACACAGGGAAGCTAAAATGACCTCGTCAAAGCCTCTTGTTACTAATTCTTGCAACGAAATTATATAAACTTTGTAAAGTCCGATGTAAAAAAATAATAAATCCATATGTTACAAATCACTACCAAATGGTTCAAGGATTAACATTTGTACAAAAATACTTAACGTATCATACGGCAATAGCATCACAGCTTCCGTTGGAAAGAAGATTAGGACTACTTCAAGTTACATCAAAACCTGTAAAATATAATTTAAAATGCCAATTCTAATAAAATACACCAAATAGGTATGATCATTTCAAAGTATCCGAATGCTCTTAGGGCCAGCGAAAATGCCTCAAAGTAAGTCATAAGCAGAGTGAATTTTAAACGGAATGACAGAAAAACGTCGCTTATACAGAACGTGCGCGGTATCTCTCCGCTACGGTTATGAATATGAAATTAGCTGGGATAGAAAACAAGACCAGGTGCTGTCTCAGCGCTGGGCAAGAGTACAAGATAGAGAAAGACAGGTGCAGATGTAAGCGTGGACGAGCAGGGAATTAAGCAAGGGAAACAAACGAGAAAAAGTACGGAAAACATATAAAATAGACCAAGTTCAGACGTTTGATGGAGCAAATCCTTAAGATAGAAATCGGAAAATGGTTGTTAACAGAAGGCGCATTTTAGGGAATTTCAAATGACGCAGATAGGACAGGAATTCGTAAATAGCCCTATGGACACATACGTGAAGATAGACTATGAATTTGAAAGTAGAGGCGGCTTTCCATTACATATGAGATAACATGCATGAGATATCTCAGAATTGTCTACTACGATAAGGAGATATAAAAACGAACGTAAACTCCGAAATTGCAGACGGGACATGCCGGAGATAATCTGGGCATAATTTTCAAAGGGGACGCATGATAAAAATTCCTAAAAAGACTTTTAAATATGCTAAGTCGGGTTTGGAAAATTGATGCGTAAAAATAATCCTCTACGGGAAAAAAATGGAACCGTGAAGAAAGATCACGAAGAACAATATGAAATGGCACTGTGGCTACGCACTTTGATGTACATATAGGAATCGATATTTTGAGAAGTATTTTAAATGGAAGAATGAAAGAACGGGAGATGGAGGAGAATAAACGGATTATCAAACAACACAATAGGAGAAATGAACGTAGAGATAAAACAGGATATACCATGGAAGATGGTTAACAATTGAGGAAGAATAATAAAAAATGACAACCCGCGCTTAGAGGTATCAAAGGCAGTACTTTACAACGACAATAGTACCGATATATAGAACGATATTGCGTTAAGAAAATTAGAATTCAGTTGATAGTAATCAGGGGTATAGGGATTTACACCCCGTAAAGACTGGAAATCATTGGAAAAGCTGACCAAAAAAGACTACAATATTTTGAAACCTGGAGATGGAGGAGTACACTGAAGACAAAAGTAATGGACAAAGTGAGAAATGATGAGGTTTACAGAAGATTAAGAGGAAAAAACCATACACATGGAACACCATACTGGAAAGATGAACAATATCGATTGGACACACCCTGAAACACGTTTGTGAAGCACGTAATTGAAGGCTAAAGAGAGGGAAAAGTCCCCAGAGGAAGATCCAGGAATAGGTTCATGGACCAATTAAAGTGGAAAGTACATAGGAAGAGATACCAGGAAGTAAGGGAACTAGCATTAGAAAGGAACGGGTGGAGGGCTGCAGTCAACCGATCTTAGGATTGAACAACCAATGAATGAATGAACGAAAGGCTGGAAAAGAGATCGTTACTCAAACTGTCATTTTCAACCACGAAGTAGAGATCGAAAGTGAATAATGCCGGGGAAAGTGAATAATGCCAGGGGATAAAATGAAATCTGTCAACATGGCAAAGTTTCGTAGCAATGATGATATCTCATGAGGCAGCTCGGCTGAAAGTTAAATGAGAGCATGGAAGGGGAAAGGAGGGAACGAGAAGAAATTAAGGAGGCAAAGGGAACTCAGACGAATGGGGAAAAAAAGACAGGAGGCCACCGCAGCACGGAGGTGCGGCTGAGGAAAACCAAGATGGAGGCGATAACGCGATTTAGCTCCGCGCCTGCTCTCCGACTGCATACGCGGGACTACACACACACGCAAACCCGGGCTCGATTCCACTTCCACGGAAATCCACTTTGGATACCCGCTTCCTCCTCGTCCTCCCCCTGCGCCTTTTCCTCCCCCGCCCTCACTCGCCCTCCACCCGAAAAAGCCTTCCTACGAATGCCTACCGCCCGCCTGCCACCCCACTCGTACTAACACCCCGCTCCGTCCCGGCCCTCATCATTTCCTTATCTCCCGCCACCTGAGCCCATGGCTCCATCTCCCCGCGCACCTCGCGAGAGGCTTTCCAGTCGGGAGGAGAACGAGCTGAGTTTGGATAGGGGTTTCGAGAGAGGTAGAGGTAGAGAGGATGAGGACGGCGGCGGGGAGTGTGAAGGAGTGGGAGGGAGAGGCAGAAGAACGAGCGATTACGGGAACATGCGACGAATGCGGTGCTGAGCAAACAATGGGGCGAGGCGTGGCTTCTCACACGCCACCGAGAGCGGTTGGCTGGCTGGGGGAGGCATGGGGGGTTAGTAGGGGGGGGGGGGGCGCCACGAAACTCCGTGGAAATTACAATTTCCTCCACTCGCCACTCTCGCACTGGGGGGGGGGGAGTCGAGAGGTAAAGCGGGGAGAAGAGGTGGAGTAAGTGGGAGGCAAACGTGGGAGGAATAAGAGAACGAAGCCGAATTATACCCGCGGACCCGAGATGAAGTTCGGCTCGGTTGAAGGTGTGGGAAGAGCCCCAGTGGTTAACGGGAGGTGGGAGAACTCATGAGCTTACCTGATTCGAGGCAATATAATTCACTCACGTTGCCGGTTTAGAGGCACCTTTACTCGCAGGCTATGGAACATTTTAAGCTTAATTATCCACCAGCAATCTTCCTATGAATCGTATGGAATTCACTGTCGAAAAATCATTCATCTCAACCGGGATTCGAACCCAGACGCCTCGGATTTGCGCCAATTGCTCTTAACAAATATGCAACCCATGCGTCCTCTTCAACAGTGAATTTCTTGAAGGCTTTACGGAAGAAGACGCCTTAGTAGCTTAAGTGATTAGAGCACTCGGAGTGTAATCGAGGGGACTGGGTTCGAATCCAAGTCCAAGCGACAAATTTTATCACTCTGAATTCCGCACAACAGTGTGACATGAAAAATATTTAACTAAGCGGAGTAGAAAAAAGAAAATAGAAGCAAGGATCGTTTCCAATGGTACTACAGGAGAAATAATAATTTGAATGTGTGGGATAATAAAGTTAAAACCCTAATAATATAATTTGGAACGCAAAAGTGTACTTTTCAGTCACCCTTTTTATTTCGGAAAAGGCAAAGTGAGACATTGGATACAGAAAAAATGATAAGTTTAGGTGGGCCTCTTGAACTCATTTTTCCGGTAGAGAAATTTAAAAAAAGTTCACAAACGCGAGCCCCGAAGCCTACACTGGCGGGAGCGAGAGATAACATTGCAGAGAAAGTAATGAAGTGACAGTAGAGGTATACGCACAGGACACAGAAATCGGGGAAAAATGTGAAGATGAAGTTGAATGGCGCAGCTTGCATGGGCATGGGATAATTCAGCCACGCCAAAGGGGAGATATGCTTCCGTGACGAAAGCGTTGCATAAGTAAAATCAGTTGACTGAGATCACCCGCTGTTCAGATCAATCATGGGATTTGCCTTTCCGAGATACTGGTATGGATTTCCCTCGCCCTTGCTTCGATTGGTCGGGCGGACGAAGAGGGTTAGACGTATAAACCGCGTGGACATTGCATGAGAAAATGCAATAACAAGCCTCCCCACGAGAGAGCACGCTATGAATACCAATGAAATGAAATCTACGCCATCGAAGAGTCTCATTAAAAATGGAAACAATATCAATGAGCATTATGCGGTATCGACATTATTTCACCAAAGGTTTAAACGTCTAGAATCACCTTGCGCGCTTGATCCTAATAATCAAGCCACTCAAGGGAAAAACAACGGAAGGAACGATAATTCCTCCTTTAAGTACTGGTTAAGAACTCTTGTTTCCCCAGGGAACATTTGTATTTAAATTTCGGCAGAAATTTATCGGGTGCATGAAAAGACATATTAACGGCTTCGGGCACGAAAATGGATGATATCGACACATTAAAAGGAACGAAAACCATTACGGAACAAAATAAAGAGGTGATAATATAAAAACAACGATTGTGATTACTGCCCCGTATTTCGTAATAAATAAAAATAAAGAAAAAATGACAACGTTTGGAAGCGGGACCCATAAATAATCGCGACGGGGCTGACAAAACTTCGAGAGCGAGAAAATATCACCCGAAAGGCAGCTGTGTCGGCAGATCGGCCCGAAATACCACGGGGTGGGCCTTAATAATTCGCCAAGGGTGTCAACAAGATTCCGCTTTCTGATTTAAGCTAATAACGTAAGAAAAGTCGTCCGTCAACCCTGGGACGGAGCGGAGACGGGGGTGGGGGGGACGAGAGAGATGGGGGGGCACAAAGTCGGGAACCGGAACGTTGAATTTGGTATATTAATGAAACGAATGCCGAGGAGGGCTGAATAGTGGACAGGGAGCGAAGAGATAAGGAGATAGCGACGGGAAGGTGAAGACAGAAGTACGAGGAAGAGCGCGACGCGTAAATTTGGATTAATGCTCGGCGGACGTTTGAGTGAAAGTTGTTGAAGACCGTAAGATGGCGCGGAGAACGCGACGGGTGGGAATAGGCGGGGGAGGTGGGGGGAGGCGACTAGAAAGGGATAGAAGGGGACACACCGGTCCCTTAGAAGGGCGGGCGAGTTAGGAGGAAGAGGTGAGAGGGGAGCGGGGGAAGGCAAAGCCGTCCGCGCGACAGGTGCTCATAAAACAGTATGACAAATGAAAGGTACGGGCGAATAAAACAATGGACTACGCTGATGCGGAGGGTGATTAAAGGAAACATTTCTTCCTTTTATTATTATTATTATTATTTTCGAAATGAAGGAAAGGACGGTCTGGAGCAAGGGAGGGAAGGTTCCGACTCCCGAGGAGTGGGCGCGAAATCTAGAGAGACGGTAAAAAGATGGAATTGGAGAGGGAGATCGAGGAGAGGGGGCGGGAATTATGATGCCTGCCGTACGGAACTCTCTTTTTTCGGGAAGACTTCGGTAGGTGTCCGCTCAAAAGGATCCCGAGTGCCGATACGGCGGAAAAATGTCGAAATTTCCTTCTCGAGGAGGAAAGACTGGGCTTGGCTGGAGGTGGGAGGGTCATGTACCACGCTCTGGTCTTATCTCCGATCAGGTTCCGGGAATTCTGTCACCATTCATAATTTTAGGGTCGTTTATCAGCCATGAAATTTTCGGAGGGGTTAATATCACCTTTTGGATTGCCGGCTCCTTTCAAAAGAACTTCAACTTTCGCGCACAGGGACCAGGCGAGCATACAAATGAGCACACACACCTAAACATAAATTCGCCAAAATTCATGACTTACCGCAAACTTCAAGTCTAGTCTGACGTACTTTTTGTTAAAGCTTACTAAATTTGGTCTTATTGACTCGGGAATAAGTTACATTTTTAATGGATATCAGTAAATAATACCCGAGATAAAGATATTTTTGCTAAAAACGTATTAAAAAATAAAACGATAATAACTATGGCTTGGCTGAAAATTTAAAATTTTTAAAATGTGCGCCTATGAGAATTAACTGTGGGTTTCTAATGCAAGTCAGGAATGAATACGATAGACAGAATTATCTGCGCGTGAAAAATATTATTACAGGTAAAAAATGAACGGCAGAAAACCATAAAATGAAGCAAGAGAGTGAGCGATGAGCAAATGTATACAAGCTGGGGTACGACGAAAGTGACATTTTCTTACTTTGAAACTTATGGCTTCAGTATTCATGTTAAAACAACATAATACCTACTTGATGCATTCATTTATAATTAACAAAATACTTTATAATATTATGGATTTTTTTGAAAACATCTTTTACCTTTAATTTCCATACCCATTTTAAGTTAAAAGTATGTCCAAACTCTGGATCAAGCCTTTACGTTAAAATGATTGCTTCGAAAGCTCCAACAATACAAAATCGATGTTCAAGCAGTTGTAAAGACCACTATACCCATCCCCGCGCAAGTTTTAATCTCCCTTTGGCCTCGCTGACAAGATTGTAGGGAACAATCTAGAAGCTTATGGGAGAGGTGTGCCACAAAACAAAGGTACTTATTCTCGAAACCCAAGTCCCTTCAGAAGCAAAGACGTAACCGCCTACCACCACTACGAAAAAACAAGAAACGATGCTTCTCATCTCCGAGACGGGCGGAAAAGGGCGACAAGAGTCGGACAAGGGTCACAGGAGAGGACGGATCCCAGGTAGAAAAGAGGTGAGAACAAACTTTTTGACTGCTGGGGCCCTTTGAGCCGCAGGTAGTTAACGGAGGTCAAGTGGCCGATGGCTTGTTGGGGAGAGTGAAAAGAGAAGGTTGACTATGGGGCAAGAAGACAGCAAGTTGAGAGAGCACGGAGAGGAGGGAGCGGGAGAATATACGGAGATGCGTTTCCAGAATAAGGTAAACCCAGCCAGGGGTCCCCGACCGACCTTTTCCCACTCTCATTCCCCGCGTCCCCATAACTGCCTCCCTAAAACTAAGGAGATAAGGATCTCCCTCAAGTTTTTCTCTGTCTCCCGCTCCCTGCGGAGAAACGGGGGTTACTAATCTTGAGGACCTGCGGCTAGGCAGAGAGAGAGAGAGGGGTTAGAGTTAGGCGGAAGACGCAAGGTGGACGGGAATGCAGTGTCGGGGAGGGGAAGCCTCCGTGAGTTACGGGAGACAACGCATTTGCCACTGTGATGACGATTCTGAGCGTCGTCGGTAAATTGTTACTTTCATGTATCCACCCCCTTAAACCTCCCTCCTGCTCATGAGAAGTATCTGAGAAATTAACTGGTGAAAGTTTTAAAAATGTTCCCCCCTCGCCCCTCGTTTTCCCCCAAGCCGATGCCGGAGTCGGAATATCCAGGAAAAACTCGAAAGGTATTTATTTATGGGTCGTTAAAAACTAAGCGAGTACTTGAGGACGGGAATTGCCTCAGAGTGGTGGACGGCGAAGGGAACGTCTGGAGGCATTTTTACTCGCCTCGCGAGATGATAAACGCTCGAAATTCTATTGTTTCTTTTGAGTTTAAAGACCGGCCGCAGACAATGAGATTCCTGCGAGGTATTTGCCGTCCCCGCGGGTAATTTTAAGCAGTGAGTTAGCCTTCGAATGCGCATGACGCCGGCGTAATTTAATTTCGCCTTTTCAAATGCAAATCCCGGTAGAAAACCTTTGGATAATACGAGGAGGGTAAGAAATTTTAAGACAATGTGGTCAGTTGCGAGTCATGAAGGGGACACAATTGAGCCAAGAGCCATTTATAACTGCACATTAAAATTATATTAACCAACATCCAGAGAAGAGACAACGGCTTACTTTGAGGGTGAGGTTTGTAGCAGCGTGCTCACCACGGGGAAAGTTATGGATGAATGCTGAAACTCAATTCGTGCATGTAGGATTACGAGGATTTTTGAGCTTCCTAACGAAATATACACAGCTTTTCCGAAACTATTTCCTGAATCTAATCAAAATCCATACTTCTTACATACAACCACCATTAATGTGGTTTGAGCGGTTTTCGCCAACGTACAGATTTGCGTGAAACTTTTCATACGCGTACTCATAAGTAAGATGTTTACATCTACATACACATCGACATACAACCCTACGAGCCACCGCATGGGTGTGTGGCAGGGAGTGTTAGGATACCAGACGTGTAAAGATGTAAGGGATATGGTTTTGGGAAGGAAAATGGTGACGTGCATTATGGGAGCGTATTTAGAGGAGCTCAGTTTTTATTGTGGTCGCTTATTGTCCGCGGAAAGAACGAATTTTTGTACTCATCTGTTCGGAAATGTATCTCTTATTTTATCGCTTCTGTCAGACCTAGAGATATGGTGAGGCGTCACAACAATATTCTTTGAGTCGCTCTGAAACACGAATAACGGGATAACGTATAGATAAAAGCGAAAAAAAATTGCATGTTAACGATTTGGTTTCTTGGCAGAAGAATGCTATTTCAACTCGTAGCCTTAACTTAGAAATAATTCGATGAAATATGAACAGGTTTTTCGTAATTGCAAAAAATCGTACTCTTCCATTTAATTTTAATGATTCCTATTCGATATCAAGGTACCATACCGAATAATAAATATAAATTTACATTCGGTTTTTGCCTCGATTTTGAATTCCGCGCCGTAAATCCAAGTCATAACTATGCTTTCATTCAGAGGAAATTTGAAAATATAATTTGTGTCATTATATCACAACTTGTATGGTCATTTCCAACACTTTAATTGATGCAGTTAAATGAAGTGTGTTCCAACATTTTTTTCGACTCACTTGAACAATTATTAAAATGTGCACTCAACGACTCACAATTCGCGCTTCTACCACCTTAAAAGAGGCAACCAATTTTGCATATGTCCTTTGCTCATCTGAAATTCGGAGCCCGACGACGTCCTCTAGCGCTAGGATCGCATCAAGTCTGACCACTCCAATCTGTTTAGAGCACCCTCCAAATCCACATCGAAAGCATGGCCGTCCGGGGCTCAATCTTCCCCACAATATCCATTAACGCACGCACCCGCCGCAACAACCCTTGACGCGACAAAGCTTTGGACAAGAGCACGTTGGCAAAAGTTGACGGATGCGTGCGTAAGAGACGGGAGCGGCCTCAGAGAGACATGGGGAGAACGACGGGAGGTGGGGGAGGGAGAGGAAGAGATGGAGAAGAGGGTTTGTCGACTCGCGACAGTCTGGGGAGACTGCTGATGAGAAAGGCACGGGATATATGCGTCGCGGAGATGAGATGGAGTGGAATACGAGGAGAATCCCTTTATGAGGTCAAGAATGGATAGAGGGGTGGGAGTGATCAATGGATGCGGGGGCGGCGGGGAGATGATGGAAGGGGGCGGGGCTCAAGCGGGGGCCTTTTGTGTGCGTTCTCAAGGCGCGAGCGTCGTGAGGGAAGCGGTGACGAATGAGAAGGCGGTGCGACACATGAAGAGAGAGAGATGAAATGGGCGCTAGAGAGAGAGTGACAGAGAGAGAGAGAGAGAGAGAGAGGGGAAGTCAGATCACTAACTTTCCAAACGGAAGGATGGGCTTTGAATCCCTTCAGCAGCGGCAACGTTTTCTCAGAAAATTCTATTTCTATGACTGGTACGGTCAAAATAAGAAATGATGAAGTGTACAGAAGAGTAGAAGAGGAAAGGTCCATATGGAACACCATACAGGAAAGAAGAACCAGATGGATTGGACACACCCTGAGATACAATTGGTCATTGAAGAACAAAATATTATTAATCATTTAGTAAAAATATTATTAACAGTAAAACATACCCTAGAAACAAACATTGGAAAAGCTGACCAGAAAAGACTAGAAGTCTTCGAAACCTGGTGCTGGAGGAGGATGCAAAAAATATAATGGACGGACAAAATATGAAATGATGAAGTGTACAGAAGTGTAGAAGAGGAAAGGACCATATGGAACAGCATACAGAAAAAGAACAACAGGATGGCTTGGACACACCCTGAGACACAACGGGCTTGTGAAGCATATAATTGAAGGTAAAATGGAGGGAAAAGTCCCCAGAGGAAAACCCAGGGACAAGTTCACAGACCAAATAAAAAAAGTTCATAGGGAAAGATACCTGGAGGTAGGGGAACTAGCGTTAGATAGAGAAGGGTGGAGGGCTGTTGTCAACCAATCTTAGGATTGAACGACCAATGATGATAACTGATACCGTATCTTGACGATTAAGTGATAGCGTTCTATCAGGATGAGAAAAGAGACGGCGGTTTAGCACTGAGAATTCAACACACGAATAGTTCAGATAATTAAATAATTTGCAATTGGAATGCTTTTCGTGTGTGATGAGGGCAGCACTTCAAGGACAAAAGTTTGTCTTTCTAAAGGAATGTTTAGCCATGATTTCCTGGGTACTTTTCGTTAATAGTAGATGAAAATCAGCAATGAGCTTCTCTCCTACCGTGCACTCAAACTGTCACTTCTGTTCCAATACCGTTACTCGTAGTCTGAGGCGCTAATTTGAGCGTAGCATTCTGTAATTACAAAATAATGATGACGATATCAGCGTGTCCCGGCAATGGTACGTGCGTGATATTGAGGTGAGATCAAGGAGAGGAACGATGTAGGTTAGAGCGGCGCCAACGCGGCACACTACCAAACGTTTATGCTTTCCGCTTCAAGGACCACAAAGGGCAATAACATCCTCAAAAAAACCTCTCACATCCTCCTCTTCAACCCAGCCGGTCTTATATCCTATTATGACTTCCTTCCCATCGTCATGCAAGGATTGCCGAGAATCGTTAAGGTATGCTATGACTTGGGTCTAAATTCGGCCAACAAATATGCTAGCGTTTATCTCACGGAAAGGATTCTCAGAGCATCATTCTCCACCAAGCGCGCTACGAACTGATTCCCCCAGTATACTCGCTATTTTCTCTGATCATCACTTAATGTCAACGCCTACCTTAAGAAATAAGACCTCACATAAAAACGAGAGAAATTATCTGAATTTGGCAGTCAGGATCTTTGAAGAAATGTCATTTCCAATGAACACATGGTACTAATGCTAATGGACGGCATACAGTTTAATAATTTTCTGAGAGACTTTAATGACTGCATAGAAGAATAACATGAAATTAATACATCAATACAATGACCATCAGAAAAAGTCCCTTTAGTATTTGTCTCAGAAGAGCACTGCTTACCCCATGCACTTTCCACAGTTTTTCAAGTTGGTTTCAAGAAGCTCAGCCGAGAGCCCTATGAAAGACAAAAACAACCTTGCTTCCGAAAGCGGATATTCAGATTGAATTTTGGTTCCGAGCGCTTTTTCCGTTTTTTTTACAATATTCTGAAAAGGATGCGTTCCTTTAAAATCTGAGTAAACTTCTTTATGAACTTGAGCTGAGCGGGAGACACTCGGACGGAAGAAAGGTAGCTACATCGTTCAAAAACCGCACGCGCTTGACGATAGTACTCTGAGGAGTTTTATAAAAATATAGCATATTATTGGGAATATGTGATTGGTAGATTATGATGAGGCGTCCATAAGTATAAACAAAGAATACGAACAATGAAGATGTAATTATAGTCACCAAATCTACTTAATGTTACAAGGTGTGGACCTCAGCATAAAATACTTTACTGAATAATACTGTTTATCGTAAAATTAACCGGTGACATTCAAATTCCACTTACACAACCAAAAATTATTGGCCTCAAAATGGTAGATCATACACACAATAGATCACACAATGGTAGACCTGCACAAGGACAGGCTTATTTGAGCAGGAGAAAGTCAATATTTACGCCCATAATATCTCTCATGCATATCAAAATAACAATCAACTTGCCTATAGCTTACAAACTTCGGATAAGGTACACTGCATAATATCGCGACACGCGACACTCAAAGCCACATTTCCAACAAGGGCACCACTCCTCCGTGCGAGCTTGCAGTCAACCCGAGCAATTTCCAGCGAAAATCATCAACTAATGTGCGTACAAGAGTGGTGGAGAGACAAAGGACTCTGCCACATGCATCTCGTATTCCATCAGATACGCTCATCGCTTTTGGTTTTCACCTCGTAACTTATGACCTGGTCCCGGTTCCATCTCTCAATAACTCACTCCTTTCTCCCTTCCCAGCCTATCGCGTCTCCTACACTCCTAATCTGACTGGCCAACCCGTCCTCTCATGCCTCTTCCGAGAGCCGAGGGAAGGCGCACAACACCCTCACGGCCATTATTTTCCATTCCTGGCCATCATCCCGGCCCCAGTGAGAGAGAGAGAGAGAGGGCAAGAGAGAAGAAAGCCTCCCCCCTCGGGCCACGGAGCCTCCCCATCCCGCCTCCCCAATGCCTCACGTCAAATGCCCAATCCGTCTTATGAGGAGCCCCCCTGTCAACCGGCAGTTTAGATAAACAAACAGCTAATTAAAGGGGGATGAGGGAGAGATATGAAATAGGGACGGAGGTGGGAGGGATGGCTGGCGAGTTCGAGACGGCGGGATGGATTGTGGGGAATATATAAAAAAGGAAGAAGTGGAGAATGCTTTTTTTTTGCTTGAATGGACGAGGAAATGATTGCACGACCGAACAGACGGAGGCCAATGGAGATAGAAGAACAAAGAGATGGAAGTTTAGATAGAGGTATTTACACGGCGCGTGTGCATGGATGGCAGCTTTTTGATGCCATCAAGAGGCCTTATAAAAAAACAAGTTGGATCTTCCGCCGCACAAAGACCAATAATTAGGAAATATCACACGTTAAAAAATTCCCTGGAGCCAGCTCACGTTATAAATTCACTTCTAGGACGAGGCTTGTTTGTACAAGTTTTTACGCGGAATATTGAAGTGCTGGTGATAATAATGCCATGATATCACAATATAAGATGGTGTTCTTTTTCCACAGAGTTTTATTCACACCGACCAAAGTTTCGACAATAGCTATTTCATTTTCACTACGACAATATCCTCAAAATTATATAGAACAGCTAAATCGTGGTGCAAAACACCATTCGTTGTCCCATTGTCATAAATAATATCAAGTGTTTTCCCGAAGGATAAGATAAATATATCATTTTACAACCGCGCAACAATTGGTAATTTACTCTTCAACTCAAAATATTAGTACAACAACTAGGACCAGAACGGAGTGTACAAATTATGTGGTGGTACGCCTAATTGCAATGATTTGTACATTAAGCAAAGTGAACGGGCAAATTTTGAAAAAGAAAAAAAGGAAAACAATGAAAATGGCATAGCTTATGTGAAACCTTGGTCGGTGTGAATAAAACTCTGTGGAAAGTGAACAAAATCTTTTATTTGAGATGATGGCATCAGTACTCCATTTCCACAAAATATCGCGTGATACGCTAGACTTCATGGTGATTATAAGTCGAATACATTTCTAATTTTTACAAGCAATCGCGAATGTAAAAGTGCGAATGAAAAATATTAATGCGCGTAGTGAAGAAAAGCCTCGGAGGTTTTGACGAGCCAAGAAAAACAAACAGAGTATTTCTCGACCTCCAAAGCAGCTGACAATGTGGACTTTAGAGGAACAATCAAACTTGGCTGGGCCACTAAAATCTCGCATTTTAGGCCCGGTTTGCTTTCGCCTTCACTCTGGTGTGAGGCCATACCACATTCCGAGGTGTGCCACAGGAGATTCGAGATCCATCACACGCAGCATTAAAGTGAAACCTTGTAGATCAATTAAAGTAGAGTAAATTCTGTTGGAGAATGCGTCATCAGATATCAATGTAATATTTCTACCCTGAAATCCATAGAAATAATCTAACCATGGAAATATGACACGGCAAAAACAATATTTCCACTCCTCCTTGCTAGTAGAGGTTGAAAATGGAAAGGAGGTCGGGGAATTGATAGGGAAAGAGGATGTGTGTATGTTTAATGGCAGAGGACAGAGGAGGGTAGATGACGGTGGATGTGACTTGAGGAGGGGTCGGGGGAAGAGTAGAGAGCAGACAAGAAACGGCGGGGGAGTGAAGAGGGGGTCGGAATGGATGGCGAATATGGGTTGGAAGATGGTGGGAGGAAGCTGGGGGGGGGGGTGGACGACGATGCTTCGGGGGTGGCGGCAGTCGGTGGGTGGAATTGACAAGCGGGTCGGTCGGGTTGGGTAGAGGGGACGGAATAGATTAAGAGGGCTCGGGGAGGGGGAAGGGGGGAGAAAGGGATGGGGAATTGAGTTAAAGGGGGAGTCTGTGGAGAGAGATGGAGAGTGGATTTTGAAGGAAGAGAGACCTCGGGGGGATGAACCCGAGGGGGTGGCGGCGGGGGACGTGCGGGGGAACGAGGGGCTAGAAGAATTTAAGGTCCCGGGATGATGGTAGGCTCTCTCTCTCGGCCGATGGGAAGTCTTGGGAGCGTGCGCTACCCCGAAGGGTGGACGGGGGTTGGAGGAACAGGAAGGAGTAGGTGGTGGCGGTGGGTCGGATGATGAACAAATTCCTCTCGAAACCGTAACCCGAGGGCAGTGCTATCGCTCCGATAATTTAGGCGAAGACAGACATTTAGAGAAGAAGTTCGTGAAATTGAAATCATTTTAAATGGAGAAGTACCGACTCACCGCCGGGGTTTTTTTGAAGACTCATTTGTCTGGTAATGAGTCATATTTAGGAGAAGAAAACGTAGGTGCTCGAATCCGGAGATTTGAGTTTGATCTGCTCGTTTTGGAAATAGGTATAAGGTTTGAACGATGGCTATTATTTGGTAGATACGCATGTTTGCACAACTTGTGAAGTCGTGGTATAAAATGGAAAATTCGCAGAATAACAGTAAAATTATCCGCGTATTATGGAAATTCTCCTCATCTCCACCACTAACTCACGATATTTTTAATGAGATAAACAAAAATGTCGACTTTCTGTTAAGAGCATGTTTTGAGAAAATCAAAGTTTTTCTTCTCAATAGGTATACGCTCGAACTTGTTATTACAATTTAAATGCTTTATAAATCATCACAGAAGGCAAATCGAGGGGAATATTTTTAATCGATGATATCCGAGCAACGAGAATAAGCCGTAAGTAGAATATTTTCTCTTTTTGCGACGAGTGAGAGGCAAGAAAGTTGACACACACGTATGATTGGGGCAACGTTTCATATACATCGCAAAATGATGTAAAAAATCTGCTATTTTCCTCTATCTACTAAGCTCGTTATTGAATAAGATAATTAATTATACCCAGAAAAGGAAGTGGTACAGTTTCGTTTGGATATTGTAAATGAAGTAACTTTGTTATTCCAAATAAATATCTATGCACACATTTATGAGAAATTGCAAAGTTACTTCATTTACAATGCATAGTAAATTTCATGAAATCACATCTGAGACAACTGTGTATATTCGTTTAGAAATTTCACAAAGAAGTTACAAGAAACGTGACGTCTCACTTGGAAAATAGTCGCAATATTTGAGCAATGGTTTGAATTACGGCTATTATTTTGAAGATGCGAATTTGTAAAGACGTTGTAAAAAATCGAAAATACGCAGAATAACAGTAAAATTATCCGCGCATTACGGAAATCCTCCTCATCTCCACCGCTCACTCACGATATTTTTAATGAGCCAGAAAAAGAATATCGACGAAAATATCAATCAACAAAAATGAATGCCCCAAAAGTTCAAGTCAAGTCGAGAACGACAATGAAGGATGCTACGTGATATCGAAGAGGAAAAACTCATTCCCGTGAGAGAGAACACCCCGAGATCCACCGCGTTGATGTGTGTATTATCTCCTCTCTCTCCCCCCTTCCTTCACGCGTCCCGAACAGATCCCCACCCCCGTCGAACAAGGCGCACACTCAAAACACACACACACAAAACGAGAGATCGGAAACCGATAAATACGTATTTCCAAAGCCCCTTTCCCATCGGTGGTATTAGAGGCCACAATCGTCGAAAATCAGTTTGTATTCCTTCAGATGTTAAGTACGGGTTAGGGGAGACCGAGCGAGAGGACGTGGTTTCATGGGAAGTTGGGAGGAGGAGGAGGAGGAAGAGGTTGGGAGAATCTGAAGAGGGCAGTGGTTTGAGGGGGGGGGGGGAGGGAGTGGGAGGAGGACTCCCCGAAGGCATGTCGGGCGGGAGAGGGGGAGGTAGGAAAGAGGGACGGGGAGGAGGAGGAGGCATGCGGCGGGGAATAAGGAATGGGGTGGAGGGAGACGGGCCATTGAGGCTGGTGGCGGTTGTGGGTTCTTCTTCTGCTCGTGACGGTGGGGGGGCGGCGGCGGGGGCCGTGGTGGCGGTGGTGGGGGCAGGCAGGCGCCGATGGCCCGAGAGCCAATTTGAGAGGTGGGGCGTAACGGCGCCAGACAGCCACGCCAGGGAGAATGGAGTAAGTCGGGAGGGGGAGGTGGTGGAGGTGGAGGAGGAGGAGGAGAGGGTGGCCTGGAGGAGGAATGGAAGAGTAGGAGGAGGGAAGAGCGGAAGAAGAATGGTGAGTTTATGGGAGAAGCTGGCTCTGAGAGGAGGGGGGGGGGGTCGTGCGATGCTCCATTTCGGGCATCCGTTTTCTCGATGCCCGGATTAGCGTCGAGTATAATCGAAAATCCTCCGGTTGCATCGTCGCCGAGTTGCCCGATGACCACGCCGCCCGAGACAGTGAAGATCTCGTTCACATCCTGCACGGAGGAATGGGTATTAACCCGATCTATACCTACACTAGGGAATATTGTGCGAGACTTATAAAAGAAACATCGCAATCATCGCGACTAATCTTAACAAACACTCTTCCATTGAAATCCTGAAACCCTATTCAGCTAGTGCTATTTTCCACAGATGTTCTTTACCAGCAAACGGCAAAATAATTTCAAAGTTGATTCTCAATACCTCAATAGCAATAGCCGGCCCCGATGGAGACTAAGTAAAGTCCTCGCCTCCAAAACCGAGGGTCGCGAGTTCGAATCCCGCGTGGGTGGAATTATCACCACTCAGGGCATGGGTGTTTGTGTTTGTATGTTGTCGTTGTTATTCACCCGATATAAATTGGCCAAATGCGCTGTATTCGGGGTAGTGAAGATAAAATAAACAAAAATATTTAAAATAAAAGAAAACATCTCTTGGAAGCTAAACGATATTTCAGCTTTTCAAATTGTATAAGATAGATGTCTATACTTAGAAAGAAATGCGCACCATGAATATAACCAATATGTTTCTCATGACAGGACGCCCTGTCGCAACCAAATAAACTTCTTGGATACTGTGAAAACAATGGAGATCTCTAAAATCATCGATTAAGTAAGAATTATCCATTTGCTTTCCGTAGGAAAAGAAGGAGAGGAAGGGAAAAATAAAAGCGACTCTGGAGAGAGAAGGCAGTTTAAATTAATGTTAAAACTGATTAGACGTTGCATTTATAGAACACAACGCAAAAAAAATTTATATTCCCCAGTTAACTTTACTCGTTCATCCCCCGTCCTAGATTTTTCATTATCACAAAATCTTACTTCACAGTATTACACAAAATCTACTCGAAAGTCTTTCACCCTGCAAGTTCAGAAACCACGAGGACCCAGCTTATGCTGCGTTTTCCGATGGATCATGGGTCGGAGGACAACTCAGGTAGAACAAGCGAGATCCTCATGGTTTTATGCCCGTACATGGAGAAATGACGAAGAGGAGGAGTTGGTAGAGTCGTTATATGGCCACGGAGAAATAAAAAGAGCGGTTACAGCTAAGGAGTCCCCAATTTTCCCCCTCAAAAACACCCTTTCATCTTAAAGGGTCGTAAATCGACAAAGGCCACCCGGAATCTTTTTGGCGTGACTCCTCTTCCTCCCTGGCAGTTATCCTCGCCCGCTTTCCACCAAATTCCCTTCTTCCCTTTTATCTCTCATCTCGTTATAGGACGCTGGCTTTTTCTTCCGTCTTCCCTTTATCACCTCCGCTCTCCTACTCACTGCCCTCCCGAAGCATTCCTAGGACGTAATATACGGAACTATAACGTCACGTCAATCACCTACTTCGTTATGGTCTCAAGTTTTAACTATCTTCTGAATGCTCCCACTTAGTTTTTGGCTGGGAAAAGCATCTATTTGAAACTCTCATCCTACAGGAAAGTCATCGACACAGGCTCCACGAAACGCATTTCACTTTCTCAAAAGAAATTAATGGATATGACAATATTTTTCGAACCAAAACTTGAAACTTAACAGCGGATAAATACTAATACAGACACGCAGCACAAACGATGAAGTGTATAAGTACAACTTTCGAGTATTGATTAAAGGGAGAAGAAAAATATTTTGGATGTTATGCAGGCAGTTTGTAGGATGAACTAAAGAGACTGAACGCCTAAGGAAGTAGTGCAAGCCAAGTAAAGACAATTAGGGTGTAACAATGATCCATTTGAATCTATCCTCACCGGTAGATAACCAAATTAAATCAGAAATTGAAGTATGGGGGCAGCTTTGGCATAGGTGATATCCAGCAGTCAAGTACACAATCAAGTCTTCAGAAATAATTAAGACAGAATCTCAAAACAATCGATAATAAAATCACATGTGAGGTAAAAGCAAGGCTGAAAATGGATGGATTTAATACGCACACACCCACCTAAGTCTGCATCGACATTGATTCACGACTGGGGGCAAAAAAGCGACGGCTTTTGAGGCCTGAGTCGTTAAAAATATGAGTTAAGACGAGCTTGAACCGACTAGATCCGTAACGAGCATTCAATTTGAGAAGGGACTTCGGAGGGGGACAGGTGCGTTCAAAATTTACGCCTCTCCCGTGATTACGAATACACTATTCCCAGCGTCTGGGCTGGAAAAAGTTTGCATTCCGTTGTTCTGCCGTGCAGTAGCTTCTCTGAAAGTTTTTTTCTCCAAAGAAACACGTAGACTAGAGGAATATTCTTGTCCTTACTGACTGATGTACCCCTCCCAGTAGTCCCCACCCAGAGATCCGATTGGGGGACTATTTTACCTATGGAATACTTGACTGTGGGGTGTGCCATCACGTCATATATGTGTCATAATGCAGGACTGCGTCTTCTAGGGAGACTAATATGGTGGTTACACCGTTGCCTTCCACATCGCAGTACCCCGGCCGACTCCGTGAACATTCGCTCTTGCCCGGAGCCGCGGCTGTTGATATCGGTCCGATCTTCTTGATCAGCGCCATTGCCTTCTGCTTTCAGCCTTGCCTTCTGCTGAGTCATTACTCAGTCTCAAAGGTCATCGGGAAGTGATTGGCAAGCTAGAAATTTTTTCCCGTCCCTTGGTCTCGAACCTGCGACCCTCAGAACGGATCCATACTTGACTAGTGTTTATTTTACCTGGGTAGATGAGGCCTGGTGGCCCCCTCTACCTCTGCCCCAAGGCTCTTCACAGAGTTTTTTCAATTTATTACAGGTTTACAGTAAACAATAATAAAATAACAGATCATAGTAATAACAACAAGTCTTCAAGGGTTACATCGTAGGCCATGGAGGTCGCCTTGTTTCTGGGAGTCGAACACGCTACCACTGGACAACTTATCATGAGGAGTATAGACTATGGCAAATTCCCCAGCAACCCCTTTCCCAATCTCCACCGTTTGTGCAGAGGAAGATTCAATCCGCGACGAAGTGACGGCCATGCGAGCACCCTACGAGAGACTGCGTCTGAGTTCGCGGCTTTTGACGCGGGCGGCGGCACCGATGCGCGCCTCCGCAGTTGACGCCTTGCGGCAGCGAATAAAGCTTCGGGAAATCTCGCAGAATGAAGCGTGGATTTGTATCACCAACCAATTTAATCCACACGTTTGTAAATGCCGGTGAACCGGGATGAGGAAATGTGATTGTAGGACCGTCAGCGGCGAGGAGAGGATGGAAGAGAAAATACGATGCGGAAACGATACGAGATGAAACTGAAACAGGATTCCTGAACATGCAATGCCTCGCTCGCTTAGTGCTCGTTTCAGGATATTATCAGCATTTCATTAGAAACCAGAGGGGCAGGAAAGTACGGGAATGTGGTTGAATGAGTTATGATCATCTTCTACATTCTTAACTTTCTCATACGTAGTAACATACTCTGAGTAAATTTTCGGTATTCCAACAGCAAACTATACAATGGCAATTCACATCACTTCGCATTCCGAAATGACCACATTGGTTCTTTCAAAACATGATCACAATTGCAATTGATTAATCTTCAACTATGGAACTGAAACCTTCAACAGAAATCTGGATTAGAGGTATTTTTTTAAATCCATTCATTTGAGTATTCCACCCGCAGCTTGGAAGGTTTTTGCACCAGTACTTATCCTGACGCCAACATTTCTGTCATGTTCCATTTCCCTCCCATTAGAATCCACGTAAAATCCTCATGTTGTCTCTCTTCTTATTTATTCTAGAATTCCTCTTCCATGCTTCCCCAGTGTTCTCCCCTCTATTTTGAAAATACGCTACAAAATCACATTAAGGTCGCCGTACACATCCTGGTAGACTGTATGGCCAAATTAAAATTAACATTAGCGTCACATGATCCAGTTCATTCATTTGATTATTCTACCAGTTGATTGGTAGGTTTTGGGACAGAACTTTTCTTAACGTCCTAATTTCTGGCACATTGGATTCGATTGTATATTTGGGGAGGCGACCGCCAGCTAAGGTCATCTGCCGTCGGAGGGGTTAGTTACGGGAGGAAGGGTGGATAGAAACCTGGCGTCGGTATTAGCTCTCAACGAAAGGCGCCAAGGGGACCACGGTTTAACGTCTCATCCAACAGATGGAGCACTTGAATCGTACTCCAAAAGACACTCAAGCAGGGATCGGGTATTCTCTGAAAAACATCATCCTCTGCAGGGATTTGAACCCTGGCCGTTCGAATGGTTAGCTAGTACTCCCACACCAATCCGATCCTTCCGTTTTCACTCCTAAGGATGACCCGCCAAGTCTCAGAGACTCAAAATCAAATTGGCAAAATGAAAATAAAAAAAAATCAAACCAATTGTTTCCCTCTCACGCACATCATTCCACGGTCTTCTCGTCACAGTACGAGTGATGCGTGTCTCTCGCGAAAGAGAACCTCGGGTCCGTCTGTTGGCAATGGTCCGCTCGCCTCCCGAGGCATTACCTAACCCCCCCTCCCTCCCCTACTTCCCCCCACACCCGCCGGTCCCATCCGCCCCTCCCCCGCAATAGCCGCCCACCTCCACCCACTTGACACAGCGCTGCGACACCGCGCGACGGCGGCCGCTAAAGTGGCATGGGAAAGGCTGGATGGCCCGGCGCCCAGCCCGGGAACACACACATGAGAGGAGGAGGATTGGCGGTGGGTGGGTGGGTGGATGAGTGGGAGGCTGAGCAGCAGCCGCCACCATTGGTGGATGCGGAGGCGGGTTCAATTGATCGGGAGAGGTGTGGGAAATAGTCGACGGTTGCCAAAGAGAGTGATTGAGCGAGAGAGGAAGAGGGGGGCCGTGCTTTCGCGAAGGGAGAGGGGGTGGGGAAGGGGTCGTGGGACGGGGACGTGGGAGAGCGCGGATCGCAACCTTCCACCCGGGGACTGCGACGGTAACGGCGGATTGCCCCTCGACACTTGCTCGCCCCACGACTTCGTCATGCGGATTCGACGCGCTAAGTGAGAGGCGCCACCGCCCGGCGAGATGGAGTCCCAGTCGCCGGGCGCATTAGTCCCTCTTCTAGCCCCTGCTCGGAGCATCCTCGGGCGGGGCCGGATGCGGCCAACTTGACTGCCGAATCATCCCACTTGAGCCCACGACCACCTAGGCCAGCAATCCAGAAAGGGAAGGGACAGTCGTTGCTCAGCCTGAACAGAAGGATTTTTGCCTTTCCTTTCACCCCATCACCACCTCAAAGCACTCCAGTATCGAAGTTGACAAACCCAATTCCATGGGAAGGGATCTATTCCTTAATTCGTAAACCAGCGTCTCCCAACAATTTATTTAAAAAATGTTAACTCATGATCGCAAGTTTGATTTCGAAGAGCAAGCAATTCACCATCATTGCAAGAAGATCTAATTCATACCAATTTATCACTAAACTCTCTTACAAGATTTTAAACAAGCTATTCACGAGTTGATCTAACTTTTTCTAACATTTATAATCCATTCTTTTACTAGAATAGACTTTTACTAGTCATCGAACATTAGTCGCAGCTCAGCTTGAACAGAAAGATTTTTGCCTTTCCTTTCACCTCAAAGCACTACAATATCGAAGTTGACAAACCCAATTTCATGGGAAGGGATCTTTTCCTTAATAATTCAGCATCTCCCAACAACTGATTTAAAAACTAATCACTCATGATTGCAGGTTTGATTTTGCAGGGCAAGCTATTTACCATCATTGCAAGAACATCTAAATCATACCCATTTATCACTTAATTCTCTCAAAAGATGCTAAACAAGCTTTTCATGCGATGATTCTAACTTTTCCTCCCATTATTAATTTATTCTTTCACTAGAGAAACATTTGTTGGCTCATACTTGCGTTTTCTTTCATCTTGTAAAGAAAATCAAATAAGGTACTCAAATTAACGAATAAAGTTATTATCAAGACTGGTTGTTATCTCCAACTCCTAATGCGCAAAAACTAAGGTGTATAATATTTCAATAGATATTACAAATAGATATAACTGACACGAGAAAAAGTTAAACTTTAAATACTTGTCACTCATTGTGACATTTTAATGGCGTGGCATTCAGTTTTGGGGATTTTAATCCACCAACAAAAGCGACAGAGATTTATACAATTCAACTAAATTTACTCCGTGAAATTAATAAAGACCCCGCGAGAAGATTTTAGTCTCCATAAGAATTTAAAATATCATTTCAGAGACCCATTTTTGGCTCGGTATTGCTCCGAAAATAATAATCTATTCATCAGTGATGAAATGATTTAAATGCTTTATGATAAATTACTTTTTAAAAGCTTTTCGAAACGAAACAAAAAAGGCACGAGGACATGAATTATCTAAATAAAAGAAATTATGGGTGATGGATAATTCTCAAAACTCCTTTAAACGCATGAAAAAGAAAAGTGGCTCCAGATTTGAAAACGAGAGAGAAGAAAAAAATGAGAAAAGAATTTTCTCGCGTGACGGGATCGCCGCAGGTGAGGCCATTAGCTTTTTTTATTCCAGTCCACCCCCTTCATGCCAATCTAATTCTAGTGGCGATCCTCGAGTTGAACGGCTTTGGCCGAGCGGATATTAGTGGCTCTAGGGGATTAAGAGAGGGATGACGATTGGAGTAGGGGGGGAGGGGGAGGAGGGGAGGAGGAGGAGGAGGGCAAATTTTTTCAGAGGTCAGCGGTTAGCGGAAGTCGACGAGTCGCGCGGCAAACTGGCCGTGTCATTGGGTCGCAACCCCTATTTTGCACAGACAGACACACAAGGGGATTGTTTTGGCATCGCCCGGGGGTCATCTGGCCGAGGGATGGGGTGGGAATGGTTTCGGTTTTATTTTCCAAGAGAGAGATCATGGAAACGAGCACTCTGGCTCCGCCAACGCTTCGGTCGACTCACTCCCGTTCCGAAGTTAGCGAGGAAATTGAACATGGTGGAGTCGGTTGAGCCCAGGAATCTAATTAAGCCGAATAAAAAAATCTTCTGGTGGGACCCGGCAGAAACTTAAAGATTTGAGAGACAGGCATTCTCTGCATTTCACCAACAATCCTGCAGCCGACATGTCGACCATCCTGGACTTCAAACGTCATGTAGTTTAACCACTGATGACACCGTCGGAAGGATTTCTCTGAACTAAAAACTAAAGACATTTCTATAACTACTGTAAGCTTGTTCATGTTTTCATCGTTAAAATTTATGTTCCGGTTATCACACTTCGGCTTGTTATCAAAATTTAAGAATGGAAAAAAACGGATGACTCAGTGATATGCCATTTTCTTCGGCAAGAGACAGTCCCAGCGGTGGAACATTTGTTATGCGGCATTAGATTGAAGAATCATAGTAGACAACTCATAAGTTACTCGATTGACGTCCAAGTTGCTCAGGTAACTCAAAAACATAAGATAAGGATGATTCCCTTCATGTGTAACTTGAAGGTAATTGGCATTCTGACAGGCTGACGGGCAACTCCCGACTTCAGTAGGCAGCATATCGGTGGGTGCATTTCGACCAGGGATAACAACCGTAACCGTATTAAGCAATTGTTCTGATGATAAATTAACTCGATGACAGCTCTAACGGAACATAGAATCCTAACTTAGCTATAAAAACAGCATTCTGCCACGCGCCGCGTTAGCCTGGAAGAGGATTTTCGTGTACAGTGCGAGAAAATTTCGACACCTGACTTGCCGTTATCCATTAAGATTATTCCTGGAGAATTTTGTATTCCACCATTAACGATAATTACTCAAATAAATATAACATTAGGAATAAGTGGATACACCGCCGGAGACTTGTACAAAAGTAAGAATATAGTAGAGGGCGATCAACAAATTAGTCAAAAGGAAGGAAAAAAAGTCGTGACTTGAGGCGCGAAGGGCATTCACCGTTAAAAGAGTGCTCATCCCGCAGGAGCTGGAAGAATAATTAAAAATAAAACAACAAGACATCGGAAAAACAGTCGCCCTGGGTGTTTTCGAGAAGGCAGACGGCGGAGACAGTCCAATGGGCGACAACATCAACACCCCGCTTATCGGGCGAGGTGGCATATGGCGCACGAGGTGGCCCTCGCGGGGGGGAGGAGGAAATTTCAAAAGGGGGTACACCATGCACGATGGGGTTGAAAGGGCAACGCAAGAAGAGAAAATAAGGATGGAGGAGGGTGCAGGACGGGAGGGATTATGACACTGAAAGGGGGCAGGCGATGGCAGGGGGAGTAGCACTCTCTTCACGGAAAGGCTAGGGTGTTGCCGTGGGACGGAAAGGGATTCGGGAGAGGATATTGGTTTTATTATTATTTTTTTCTTCCTGGGACTCCTTAATGCCCGCGGGGATACGCGGGCAAAGGGATCCCCAAAAGCTTCCGATCCAATCAGCGTCACCCTGGGGGCGAGAGGCGCGCCGTGGCGCGTGAGAAATGAAACCATTCGCCATGTATCCGTACATATGTATACATACACACACAAAGCGTATATACAAGTACGATCTTTTGTGTTGAAGCGCCGTTGGAAAAGTCATTTTTACAGGCACAACTACGTCAGTCAGGGCAATTTTTAACATATTATAAAAAATGTTCATTTATTTGGAGTAATTCTTCATCTACATCTACATACTACCCTGCGAGCCGCCGCATGGGCGGGTGGTATGGGGTGTTAGGTCACTAGCCGTGTAAAGATGTAAGGGATAAGGTTTTGGGAGGAGAAATGGTGACGTATATTATAGGAGTGTACTTAGAGGAGCTCAGTTTTTATTGTGGTCGCTTATTGTGCGCGGGAAGAACAAATTTTTGTACCTATCTGTTCGGCAGCGTATCACTCTTATTTTATCGCTTCTGTCAGACCTAGAGATTTAGTGAGGCGTCATGCTAAAATTCTGAGGCTTTTTTCATTTGGAGTTATCACCAAAATTTTTCATTCATTTGGAGTTATCCCAGTCTTTAGTTTTAGTTCTTCCTAATTATAGCACGGGCTTTATCACACCCGCTCACTAATATTACTGGTCACAGTTTAAATTCTCCATCACTTTAACCGGAATGGTAACACTGGCCTTTTTAATTTGGTTCGCCATTTTCCCAAACCCAACAGCACTACCATAAACACAAAAGTGGTCGAATCGAAAAATCGTACCCTTGCAGCGACGCGGCATTTTCTGGCTACTAAGACCACCCGACTGAGGGATGTGTCACGTGTATACATGTGCTGGTTCATGCAGGAACGGGGGACGATCGCACGCAACAAGCCACTCAATCTTCCGAACCGCGGCGGGGAGCGATCACAGCTCGGTGCGCGGCCTATCTTCGCCATCTCCCATCACCAAACCTCTTCCCCCGTTTCCCCTCAAAAAGAAATGACCCCTTCCCCGCTCTTCCACCCTTTCCAAACCCGAAAAAAAGCACCCAACCAGCTCACTACGATTTCCCATCAACGTTCTCCCTCGGAACCTTTCATTTTTCGGGGGGGGGGAGTGAGAAGGTCCGCGGGGGGAGAATGGAATCGTGGTCTCCGGGGGATGGACTTCAATTTATCCGAGCACCCTTTCGCCCCTTCCGACACAAAAACCTCACAACCGTACCCTGACACCCCTCCGAAGACTCGAGAATGATGAAGAGGATAGGAAGGGCGAGGAATTCAAGGGAGTTAAGAGGAGGATAATAATAAGTGGTACAAGGGTATGGATACCATAGAGAAGGATGAACTGATCCCTAGGCATGAACACCTCTATTGAAGAAAATATTCAAACTAACAAAACAAGATCACTGGTGACTTGGTGGAATGACATTTTATCAATAAAAAATTGATAAAATTTTTTTTTTACAATACCACAATATAAAGAAAACTGGCACAACCCGAAAATGAATGAAAATTTTTCTTTATATTAAGGTATTGCAAAAGTTGTAAATTTTTTATTGATATTCAAACTACACATAACGAAACGGTAGCATCGAAACCGGGTAGGTATTTTAATAAAAAGTATGGAAGACATGAAGCCATTTCCCTTTTACTATGTCTAAATTCCACAGAGTACAATCGTCTACAATCACGTATTTTCGTAGCGCTAGTATGGCGATTAAAGCGAATCTATTCAAGAAACTTTCTATAATGTACAGCATGCACCCCTCGTTTTCCTGAATTTTCGGGCCGCTTTTTTTCTATGAAAAAATGATAAATAGTAAATGCAGAGTAATTTCCCAATTTGCCGTCCTTTCAAAGGATAGAACAGCGAGAAAGAGAGAAAGAGGAAGAATGGGGGATAGAAATTCTGGACTAAATGAAAAGAGGGAGACAATGTGAGGAATTCAAGAGGGGTTTAATGGCGGGAAATCATTAGGAGTGAAAATGGATAAGTACAGTGAGAGGTTAGGTTTGGATGCTACACCCTAAACTCTTTTAGGCAGGGAGGTTTGGATGCGCCATCAAGAATGATACGACGTCAGAACTAATTATTTGGATGTGAGAACCAAAGGCAAAGAGTGTCACACCAAACACGTCTAGTCGACGTCCTTTGGATGGGAGACACGAAGTTGTAGGTGGTGCAGTCTACCGATTTAGGTGCGAAATCAAAATCTATAGTTGCGCGCTCTGGTGGCAGTCTCAGGAAGCTCTAGCACCCGCCATTCCGTGTTCAGCCGTGCAAGCCGTCGACACGTGTGGACATGTTCTGGGCGAAACAGGCGAACTTCGTTGTGACCCTTCTTCCGCGTCTGCTTCACTGTTTTCCTGCTGCTGGAAGAGATATGGACGAGGGGACGAAGGAATTCCTATTGAAGGCTGACTTGGAGCCTAAATCCAGGTGTTTGCTAGTAAGTTGCACTAAAATTGCGCGGCCATTACGTGTTAATTCTCATGCCTACACTAACAGCCATTGCTTATGAGTTCCTATTCAGATTCCCATTGTTATCTCTCTGTGCTTATTACAAACAAAGTTCTCTCTCAGATCATATTTTGTATTATGTTATGATTGTATTCTAATAATATTTTTACGTTGTTGACATAAAATTTTTGATAATTGTGTTAATTTGTAATGTTTTGAAATATTTTGTGCATTTTTTGTAATATGTTGACGAATTATGTGATAATAGATACCTATCATAACAACCACAGAGCCCAGTTTTATCGTTTTTCTAGTTGCACCGTCCTACTACCCTATTTCCAAAGGGGTTGAAAAAGAAAAATATTAGGGCAGTAGGGTTTAAGGGGGGAGGTAGTGGTAGGGGCACTTGCCTTTGGGCTGGTCATCTAAAGTTTTCATTCGAAATCCAAACGTTTTTCTGATGAGCCACCCAACATTTTGGTTCTCACTCCCAAAGCACTCGTCTATCTTCCTTTGGATGCAGCACCCAAAGGAGTAGGTGGCCCATCCAACTCCTCAACACCAATTCCGTTTGGATGACACATCCAAATGTATGGGCAAATCCTTTCCTTCACCTCAGGTTTGGTTGTGACATCCAAACCTACGATAATCATATCCAAAGTGTTTTCTCAGTGTACTGTCCAAAAACCTGCCAATCAGCTTGTAGAATACTTAAATAATAAAATAATAATCGTCCTTCCGTAAGGTGCAATTCTTTTTGAAAATCGACATTACTCCTAAGACTATCCGTAAAAAGAGATTCCCGATAGAACAATATCTAAAAATACAGATACTTGCCTCCAAAACATGAAGAACTGCTTCTATTTCAGGAATCATTGTCCGTTTGGCGTATATTCATGTTCATATAAAGAGTAAATTTATTTTCCAGGCAAAATATATTTATAGCAAGAGCGTGACGATGTCTCATTTTTCCAATATCCATCTTTTCCCACTTAGATGGACTAAAACTGAGAATGCAAGGAGGTAACAAAACAATCTCGAGGATGACATTCAGAAACGCTTACTTATCGGATTTAAATAAAAATTGTTATTTTTAAATGCTGCATTATCAGATAAACTGTAAAATATTTCAACCGTTATAATAAGAGAGAAAACTCGGGTAGTGAAAACAAAGAAAATTATGCATCTAACCAAGTCATTATTTTTCTCTTATAAGAGCCACACTATGCACGTGGCACTACGGGAATTAAAGAAAAACGCTAAAAAGTATGGGAAAATATTTTCAACGTGCTGAAAAACGCATTTTTAACTCTTCCGGATGGATGAAAACGTGTACGGACCAGACCGTCTGGGGATTTTTTCATAATGCACCCGCATAAAATTAAAAGACAATACGCACCGAATTCAGCGGGAAAAACCGTGGGATTTTCAGAAAATTATTTAGCGGAAAAAGAAGGAACGCGAACTCTTAGGCACTGCTCATAAATGTAAGTACAATGCAACGGGGAGTACTTCTTCGGGAACGGTGGTTATTGTAGAAAATTGTGTGTATCGATAAAAAGAATAAATCCTCATCAGCGTTGATAAGAAGCTTACAGTGAGATACACCCGAGAGTTCGGAGTCGGAGATGGGCGAGCGGAGGAGTTTGGAAGAAGGATGTTGCACGTTAAAATCTCAAGTGCATCAATCTTTGGAGATATATATATATATACGTATATATATATATAAATATATGCAAGGAAAGAGGGAAAGAAAGCAAAGATGAACAATGTCATACTTGTAATGCATCCGATGCACGGGCAAATGAGAAGTCGGGTGTCTCTCTCGTCCTGAGAAATTAAAACGCATTCTCTGATATCACTCCAACCTCCCCCCTAACTTGCATAAAGTGCACCCTGGTATCCTGGACCCCTTTCGCCTCTCCCCACCCCTACGGCCCAGTTCTGCATAGGATATCTCGACCACCCCCTTTGCCATCCCTTAACTCTACCTTCCCGTAACCTTCTTCACATGGATCTCCCACTCCTAATGGATACTCACGCAACGCTCCTCCCCCGAAATTCCCCCCGCCCCCAACCCCCCCACGCATGCCACGCAAATGAGCGGCCATATTTGCCAAGGTGCGCACTTGCAGACAATGACGCGGGCCTGGCGAGGAGCGGAGGAGGGAGGAGTGGGAGGGGCGAAGAGGAGGATGAAGAAGGTAAAAAAAATGAGGCGAACAAAATAAATAAAACGTACCTACGCTCATCCTCCCAGGGCCGGGAGGTTTAAATGCGACCGAGAGAAGGAATGGAGCAGTGGAGAGAGAGAGAGAGGGAGTGGAACGAAGAGAGCGCAGTTCACGGGGGAGGTATATACGAGGGACGGTCGGAGAAAAGAGCAAGGAAGAGACGGCTCACGGCAAGGAGATTGGAAGCGAAGTGAAAGGGAAAACCGGGGGAGGGCGAAGAGGGGAAGAAGAAATCCACGACGGCCGATTGAAAAAAGGAAGATTTCTCGAGAACCAAACGCAGGGATGGAGTACGCGAGGCGGGGAGAGGGAGGGAGAGGATTCACTCCGTGGAGGTGAAGCGGAGAGAGAAGAGTGGATTAAGATGTCGAGGGAGCGAGTAAGATGAGTGCAAGACCAATTTCACGGGAGGACTCACCCGCATGGATGTGTTATATTCGCAATTAAAAGGAAATGACGGCTTAAAAGAAGAAGATTTGCAGAGTATTTTAATTTCAGCGTCTTCAACTAACACGCTAAAAGATCTACAATGCTTGCCAAATCGCTCGATGGTAGCATGGTGTTAGATACGACAGTAAAAACACATAAAGCTGTCCCTATTTCGTCAATATTCCTCCTCCGAAACCTTTGTTAATACTAATGTGCAGTTAACTGTAACTTTCTCTGCATCTAAAGGTTTGTAGAGTATTGTAATTTCAGCGTCTTCAACTAACACGCTAGATCATCTGCAAGGCTTGTCAAATCGCTCGACTGTTCGCAGATTCTGGTAGAAATAGTTCCGTGAAAGATACGACGGTAAAAAGTCAGAAAATTGTTCCCGCGTCCCTATTTCGTCAATATTCCTCGTTCAAAACATCTTAAAAATAAAATTAAAAAAATAAAAACTTCTGTTTACTATAACATCCTCTACATCAATATTTAGAGAGTATTTTTATTTCAGCCTCTTCAATAAACACGCTGGATGATCTGCTTGTCAAATCGCTCGATGGTACGCGAATTTTGGTAGAAACAGTTCCGCGTAAGATACGACATTAAAAACTCATAAAATTGTTTCCGTGTTCCTATTTCGCTGATGATCCTCCTTCAAAACCTCTTTAAATACTAATGTGTAGTTAAATACAAATTTCTCTACATAAAAAGGTTTTTAGAGTATTTTAATTTCAGCGTCTTCAGCTAACACACTAGAGGATCTACAAGGCTTGTCAAATCGCTCGATGGTACGCTAATTCTGGTAGTAATATCTCCGTGAAAGATACCACTGTAATAACTCATAAAATTGTTCTCGCGTCCCTATTTCTCTAATGTTACTCCTTCAAAACCTCAGTAAATACTGATCTATGCTCCGTGAAGTTTTTACAAAGAATGTTTACGCATCTAGCGATGATTCATTTTGATTGCTAACATGACCACCACTTGTTACTACAGTTTTCCCAGGGTAACACGGAAATTTCAAATCCTCTATTACTGTGACTTGTATTATCCTTGAGAATGATCCATCTACAAGTTAAAAAATATAAATAAAAAATTATCAAGAAATTATATGTTCGGCATTGAACGTAGTAGCACACCGGCCGAGGATTTATGTCCAATTTAATTATTAATCTCATAATTAAAGTGTCTATTGCCGACATTTTTGAGAGATCAAAGCATTTCATTAGCAGAAATGAAGGATAATTCGGTGTAGAGCTCTCAGAAAAAAGGTATTGAGCCACGTAATATAAACAAATTTCTACACGAGTCATTACTCTAGTTGATATTTGAGCCGCACAGAATACATGGAAAGGCGTCATAAAAAGTATCCACAAACTTAACGCGAAAATATAAAACAAAGTGATCAGGAAATATTGCGTGTCGTGTAATACCAACATTTTTCATAATTTACAGCACCCCAAAAACCACGGGAATCCCGGCATAAACCCCAGCAAGCTTACCTAACCCATCCGCGAAATCAAACCGCAGAAAGGACGGACAAGAAAAGAGGGAGGAAATTGAGGGAGGTGGGGAATATAAAGGGAGAGGAAACCGAGTGAGATAAATAAAAGAAACGGGTGGGAAGGCAGAGGGTGGAAAAAAGAAATGGCGAGAGGGGGAGGAGAGAGAGATGGCGAAGAAGAGCGGAGCGCTCCGGGAAAACAATAGGAATCGTAAAATAATTCCGCCCAGACAAGATGGCGTCTCGGAAAGATCCAACCTGACGAGTGCCGTGTGCACATGCGGCTGAGTGGGGAGTGGGGGAGGCGGCGGGAAGAAGAAAACGTATTGGAATTGAGTCGGGGGATGTGCGGTGGGGGGGGGGAGGGAGGAAGGGAGGGAAGAGAGGGGGAAGAGAAAGAGCAGAGAAGAAACGGGAAGGGGAAGACGTGAACACACGGAGGCGGGCTGCACCGGGTTGACGCATGGCCGGGAAGGCTGACGGAATATTTTGGAAGAAAGGAGGTCGTGGGAGGGAGTATACATGAACGGATGAGGATGAAAGGGGAGGAACGAAACGAGATGGAGAAGAGAAAAGGAGGGAAAGAGAGAGGGAGATATCTAAAAATATATATATACATAATCGTTGTTTCATTCACTCAGACCGCTCAGCGGCAAATACACACGTAAATGTTCAAACAGAAAGGTAGAAAGAAAGTGGATAGGAACACACAAAATCAACAAACACAATGGTGGTGTGAAGGTGAAAAGATGGCAGATTCCAAATGCAAAAAAAATTGACAGGACCGGGAATCGAACCACGGACCTTCAGATTTCGCGTCCACTGCTCTGCGACTTTTTTCCATTTGGAATCGGCCATCTTTACACCTTCACACCACCATTTTGTTTGTTGATTTTATGTGTTCCTATCCACTTTCTTTCTACCTTTCTGTTTGAACATTTACACGTGGGTGTGTATATATGTATGTACCTATGTGTGTATATATACACACACAAAATAAAAGGAGGGCAAAAGAAGAAATGGGAGAGAGGTAGGAGGAGACCCTGGACCCGTCACGTCTCCGCACGCCATGGCGCACATTTCACTAATTATTATTTTTCCCCGCATCACCACACATGCTGCCCCCAAACCCCTTCAACCGCCATCACCCTCCGTTAAATGGGGAGGCAGCCTTTTTCCCACTTTTTTTAAAACCCCTCCCCACGGAAAAACAAAAAAAAACAAAAACGCGAAGAAAAATCGGATAACGAGAACCGAATCTCTCTCGTCCACATTAGGGACGCCTATCTCCACCGCCCCCGCCCTTCCTCCCCATCGCTCCGCCCTCCTCTTTTGCAAAACCCACCACCTTCCCCCTCTCTTTTCCCAACCCCGTTGAATGCGAAGCCCCGTGATTCGTGGCACAGGCGGGCGGCGGTTGCGGTCTCCTCCGCTGCATGTGTGAGTTGATGAAGGGGTCCATTCTGGGAGGGGGGAGGGAGAGGAGGGACGGGCTAAGAAGATCTTGAAAGGGGGGGAAGGTAAAGGGGAGGAGAAGGTGATCGTGCCTTTGTTTTGTTTTTATTCGTCCGCGCAAGAGAGCGTGTGTATACACGTCGCGCCCCTTGCCACCATCCTTTTTACGGCCGCCATAGCGGAGGAGGAGGAGAGTTTTCAGGAAGGTGGGGGGGTTGGAGGCGGGACTAGGGGGAGGGCGGAGGGACGAGTAAGAACACACGGGGGGTGGGACGCGGTAAAAACGCTCTCGCGACACGGGGGGGGGGGTGTGGTGCAGGGGAAACACGAAGCGGGGGTTGCGTTGGGGAAGGGAAGTAGTCAGAGCGTGGATTGAGTGCGAGGAGGCCGGAGGTATTCGGCTGTGTTCTCTGGGGCGTGTGGGTGCCCCCTGCGCAGGGGAGTCCCTAAATATATGATGACGCCCCCCCCCCCCAACGAAAGCAGCGAGAGCGGTCGTACATACACCGGGGGGTTGCAGCGCAAGGCTTGCGCTTCTCATTTTATATTTTCCCGTTCGGGGGCGGAAGATTTGCTCAGAGCCCGAGGGCTTCGAAGGACGAGAAAGGAGACGATTCTTACCGGGCGGGGGGGCAGGATTTGAAGAGACCCCTTCGGCATAAATAACCAAATTACCCCAACGAAAAGGAAGAAAAATAGTTCCTCAATCTGCATTTATTTCCGTGGGAATTCGTGGAACAAAACCAAAGAGAGGAAACGATTTCGGTCGCCACGTCGACAAACTCATTAAGTTTGGCACAATGACTTCTACGCTGAGCCCATCTAGAAAGGCGAAAAAGTGAAATCGCGGTTACTTGAGCAAAGAGATGAAAATAAAAACATTTCCACGGTTTTGATAATCTGGCAAAAGTGCTTTTTTGATTGACGCAGCCAAAAAGTGAGTTTCAGCGGGAAAAAATGAACGTTTCTACCAGGAAGGGTGAACACGTCACGAGCCAGCACAGCATAACAGCACTAAAATTCAGGTTAAATACTTCTGCCACAATGAGAAAAATTGGTTAATGTGAGGTGTTAATACTGAATTAAATTCGTATTTTCATTTTTAATACTTTAAATTCCAAAATTTTCGTCGAATATCACATCAGAATATTATAGGCAGGAATACTGGAGAAAATATCAAGCTGTACTTGGTGTTTTTAATAGAGAGCTCCGGTAAGGACACACATGATAAACAAAGTAATTTACATACTTCATGGTATTAAATATAATTCGAAAAAAAACGGTGAAATATGAAAATCACAGCAGGAGTCAGTACATCATAAAATCCTACGTTGTAAATGGAAAAAAAACCAGCAGCAATGCTAATTATCCAGACCACAGCATTCATATAACGTACATGCACAGCAAGAAAAACAAATTATAAACGTGATCTAGAATTCATCATTTTAGCCGGTTAACCAGAGAGAAAGATCTTATTTAAAGAGTTTAAATCGTGAGGAATTTATTTTCGTGTTGAAAAATAGACCTTATCCACATATAAGCCGTAAATCCACCAAAATTCCCAAGGCGAGTTATCCTAAATTATCCCGCAACATGAAGGAGTACAAATCGTGGATCCAAGCCACTTTATGAGTGATTTATTTTCTGTGATCAAAAAATAAGTAAAACACATCCATTGTTCAGTAAAATTACCACTTCCTTAATTCGCGGGGGTATATTCACAACGGGGCGCTAAATCCTCACACATCCGCGGATGAGGTTTGCACGAGGAGTAGTGCGAAGGGACGGTCGGCGATGGAGGAGGAAAGGAGAGCTCGTGAGGAGGATTGGGGAGGCGGAGGAGGAGGAGGAGGCAAAGAGGACGGGATCCATGCACGGCGGCGGTGGCCGGTGGAGTGCGAAAGGCTGGATGCAACGGTGAAGAGGAGAGAGGGAGAGGCGGGGGGTATGAAAGAGGGGGAAGGGGTGGGTTATGAGGCTAGAGTATGTGAGCGGTGGGGTTGAGAGGAGATGGCAGGAGATGTTGTTGGGGGCGGAGGTGGGCGTTTCATGGGGGGGGAGGGCAGATGGGGGGGAGGGGGTGGAAGAAAAGGAAAAAATAAAGGCGACGAGAGTCGTCGAGTGGACCGCGAGGAGGCATCCCATTGGTCCATTTCCGCGGTCTTGGCGAACTTGAGTCCCGAGCACGTCCTATCGTCCTGTGTGCCGAGAGAGAGAGAGAGAGAGGAGAGGGAGCATGGTGGGGATGGTAAAAAGAGGAAGGACCCGACCTCCCTGCCTCCCTCTCCAACTCCTCCCCCTCTAGCATTGCATTTAAAGTGAGCGAGCGTGGAGGGTCTCACACCGGGAGGGGGAGACCTCGGAGCCGGCGCGGCGGGAAGGGACGAAGGGGGGAAAGGCCCGGCGAGGACCGCGGTGCTGCGCTCGCCAGAGTTGCCGCGCGTGCACATCTCGCCGGGAGATCTTAATTGCCGGTTGCGAGTACGTACTACCTACTACCCACGAGAGAGAAAAAGGTGTAGGGAATGAAAGATGAGGGGCACCTCGTTATGTCCGTAGCGTGTAGGGGAGAACACAATCTTAGTTGTGGGTAGTGGAGGCTCGCTCGCCTCGGCGCGAAAAGCAGCAAGAGGCTCGGCTAGATTGCCCAGAAAGCTGCATTTCTGCACAAACTTCCACCCGGTGGGAATATACAAAGAATGGGAGATCAGATCTACGTATTTTTTGATGTATTTGTCTAATCTTAGTCGTGGGTAGTGGAGGCTCGCTCGCCTCGGCGCGAAAAGCAGCCGGCTCGGCTAGATTGCCGAGGAAGCTGAATTTCTGCACAAACTTCAACACGGTGGTAAAACAAAATGAATGGGAGATTATATCTACGTATTTTGTTGAAGTATCTGACTACACCTATTATTCCACCAGAGGCACGAGGAATTATGGGGCACATTTTGAAAGAACATGACTAGCTCAATTTGTCAAATCCATCTCAATTATACCTGAAGAATGTAAATTCCATTGTTCGCAGGTCTTATATTCCAACGATCTTGTTTAAAGTTTTCTCGCTGCACCGATCAACTATCATGAACGATGGATGTAGTGGTTGATTGTAATTACCCTGAGAGGTGAACACTAGGGAGATGCCTTTCAGGGTTTGAAACCAGACGATGAAAATATGGAATTTTTTAGTTAAGTATAGGAAGTTGCAAGTAATTGTCAACCATTCTAAGGAAGCTATGAGGAGAAGAAGGTATCCCTATGAGTACGGCATGACGTGATATAACGTCATGGTTGTCTTTACGCTGGTGCTGATGACGTCATATCACGTCTAGGGTACTGTTAGTGTTCAAGCTTTCACTAGAAACTCACTAAGCTCAATAGTGAAAGCTGGAACAATCACGGTACCCTTGACGTGATATAACGTCATCAGCACCAGGGTAAAGACAACCATGACGTGATATCACGTCATGCCGCACTCAAAGGGGTATACAAAAATTTAACGTTTTTCGTTCCTCACGTGTGGCAAACTCTCGAGAGCGGAGACACAAGGAATGGTCTACAAAGGCGGGGAATGTGAAAGAGGGCTCAGTTGAGATCGACAGAATGCAAAGCATAACGCAGACTGGTTGAGAAAAGGGAACGAAAAAAAACAAAAGCACTTGATGAGGTTGGTAGCGGGGGATCCGAAGGATGCGAAGAAAGAACTAATGGGCGGAGGCAAATGTGGACTTGCCAGGCCAATTTATCCGGACGAAAATGAGAACGCCGCCCAACAGCCGAGCACTTCGGCCGGTTTGGGCAGGAGAGAGCGAGAAAGGTGGAGGATAAAGAGGCGGAGGAGGTCGAGTGAAGAATACGGAGAGCACAAAATGAGGACGGAGGTCGGGGGGGAGGCCTCGAGGAGGAGGAGGGAAGGAAACTCGGAAAATAAGAAAGGGAAAAGAGAGAGAGAGAACTGATGTTGGAGGAAGAGGAGGGGTTTCAAGAAACGTGGTCGAGAAAAGAGGCGTTTGGAAGACGTGACTGATGGAGTACGGGGGTATTTCCCCCTATCGCCACCAGATCGCGTTTTTATTCTCGACGAGGCCACACCTACCACCCACCGCAAACACACACACACGCGCGCGCTCGAGGAACACACGGTGAACACCATAAAAGAGTGAACCGCCGTCGCCCGCATTCCCTTTCTTACCCCCGTAGAAGAGAACAGAATAAAAAAAAAACAATCATAAAATGAGTAGGTACGCCACACCCCTCTCTTAAAAAAGTCCAACCCCCTCCACGCACCACCCTCCCACCACCCCTCTTTGTACCCTCCCGTCCGCCTTTCAAAATAAAAAAAAGCCCTCCTGGCCCAACCCACCATCCCATTTCACCCCTTACACCCGCCCCTACAGGAAAAAACCCCTCACCCTCCCTTATCGACCAATGGAGTGGAGGAATAAAGGAGAGAAGAGGGGGCGCAGGAGAGCAAAAGAAATAAATGAAAGAGGGAGGGTGGAGGAGGGTGCACTGAAAGCCGGGACTAACCGAATGGACGAGAAATGGTAGGAAGGAAGATTTGTCCCCTTCCCCGACGACCCCACCGAAAGGGACTACATACCTACCCTAAGATTTTCTCGCTTAATTTTCAGTTTTCCACCGTCCCTCGCCCCAGAAATGAAGAAAACGAACAACGCGAATGCATTTGACCCGATCACCTCCAAGGTCGCCAGATTTGCTCAAACTTTAACCCCTCACTCCATCAGTATCTCGAAATAATCATCAGTAGATCTCATCTCAAAAACTATAGCCATTCATTTCTCACCTAACTAGCAGCACGTGGAGATAAAAGCAGTCCTCAACTTCGTATGTTATAAGGGAAATCGATTTTTTATTTTAACTTTCACTCAGAACCTGACAATACCAGCAATCGCCATAATTAGAAGGGAGTTGTCGTAAATATAACTGCTAGTTACTGTTCTTACAAGGGACTCTTTTATGAGGTACAGATAATCAGATGCTTGAGAGAAGAGTCCAGTCATTTTTAAATTTTTATCGCGACGAGTGAAAAAATTGAGGCTCTGGACTCAAGAGTTTAAGCCAGTAAGTTGGGTAAATAAAGGTTCCAAATTCGTAAATCGACATTGGGGCATAAGACAAATTGTAAAGAGCTGGTCTGATTTCAATTACTTTTTTCAAACCTCTTCTCTTCCTTTAAGAGTCCCAATATTTTGTTGTCACTTTGAAAAAATTTATTTCCAAAGAAACCAAAATGAGGATCATGCTAATGCAGGGGAAAATCTCAACAGAAAGCAATCTCATATCACAAGTCGTCTCCCCACAATCAAGATCCTACTACATTTACTGTAAGAAGAAAGAAGTGAAAGAAATCGATTGTTTATTTCCCATTTCAGCTTTACGGTGGGCTCTGGTCCTGCCCAACAGTAAGATTAGGTAGGTTTCCAAAATATGAATATTAAATTACTTTATCGAACGTTAACTTCGTCAGTTCTTTGTCAAGTCCGAGGGATGCAAGAAAATCAGAGGAACATTAGAAAAAATATATAGTTTACCTAAATGGCAGGTCGCTAATGCCAACTAAAAAAACCAATCAGCAAATACATACTCCATCCCTCCTCTCGCAATACACCTGCCTCCAGCACGTAAAAATGATATGCCGAGGAAATTCCTTGTTTTCACCTGAACCGAAAGGTTCGGATCTTTCATACTACGGAAAGCAGCCCACGTTTCCTCTTCCTTTCCATTCTCATTTAAAGTCATTAACATCCCCACTTGCCCCTTTCGTTCCTCCCGCGAACACGTCGGGAGGGAAAAAAAAACAAAATAAAAGCAACCCCCGGAGTTCAAATTTTTCCCGATTTTTCCAACCCTCTCTCGACGGCCTCGGGGCAGCGGATCACGTGATTTATCCCCGCATTTGTTCCTCTGGCGCGGTGCAATTCAAGTCGGCAGCGAGGCTCATGCATTATGTTTTGGTGAAAACTGGAATTGCGAGGAGTTTTTCCCTTTATTTTTATTCTTTTTACCAAGGGACATCGCAAAGGTGGGTACTTGAGGGTTGGAGCGGAGGGCGAAGGAGAGGCAAGGGCTGGCGATTCGCTTCTCCTCTCCACCTTTCCTCCCCCAAATGGATGGAAGGAAGAATGGGGCCGCAAAGGGAGGGGCGGGGGGACGGCGGCCGGCACAAACCGAGGAGGAAGCGATGGAAATTTGCCGCGTCTTTTATTCCTCAATCTCCGCCAGACATTCCCTTTTGTCGAGGGGCTCCGACCATTCTTTTCGTCTCCTGTCTCATCCTCCTCCGCGAATTTTCTGCCCTTTCTGGAATGCTCTCCCCCCCACCATTTTCATTCCGCCCCCCGACCCCTGCGTCTCCCGCGCGCGCCCTCCGCCGACTGCTACCCTCCATTCTCTCTCTCCGAGCCGTCCAAATATCCGGGAGCTCCCGACAGCGGCCTCTTTGCCCCACTCCACGCACATCACGTCACCCCTTGAATCGTCCTGCTCCCTCCAAATTTTTCTGTCCACCCAACCAGTCTCCCTCGGTCCAGTCGACACTCGCGTTTTGATTGCGATTTCGAGTTAAGGCTGTTTGAGCGAGATAGGTCCCTAGTCATAATAGAGACAGTATTCAAACTACAAGTTTTAATTTCACCAGCTGTAGGACACAAATTAAATATAGCATTATTTATGGTGCAATGATATAGTTTTATATGATAGAAATTCTAAGTGATAAAAAATAAATATATTGATGTCTTTAACTTGACTAACTTTTTTCGCGCGGTACGTTTAAAACTCCTTCAAAACGTAAGGTTTTTTTGTTATCCCGATGAAATTAATGTGGTGACAATATGATTCATTTTCAAAAATACTTGATAAACCATGCAAACTACACACTGTTAATTATTTTAAAAAATCTAAGGGTTATAAATTCCTCATTTTTTAAATAATGGGTCTCTGAAGTGCATACAAATATATACCATTTTCCATATGAAAGGGGTGGTATTTTTCGTCAAAAATCTCGGAAAGTAGTTCGGTAAGGGGATGATCATTTGATATCTTTGGAAGGATGAGATATTTAACTTTCAAATGAGACTCAATTCACTGATTTGTAGGGGAAATGATATTTCGCTCATACTACGTTAACATCGAACATTAGCATTATGCGGCATTCTCATTTCAGGTGCGCATCAGGGGATGTCGCAGGAGAGCTCATGGGGTCTTTGTTCGGAGAAATCAATGGACAGAGAGAATAATTGAGGAATGAGCAAAAATTAATGCGATACAAATTCCCCATATTCTGCAAGAAGGCGTTCATTTGATGGAGAAACATACATCGAGGGGTATTTCCCATTGAAAAAGAGTTCGAGATGCATGAAGCTGAAATATAGGGCAATTTGACCAAGCTTCAAACAAGTGGGCTGCTGAGTTGTCACAAAAAACATATTACTTATCACAAGGGTCAAGCCAAAGTAATAAATGCACCAAATATTGCGAGTGGATGAGAAAATTAACAAGCTTCAAACATGCTGGCTGCTGAGTTGTCACAAAAACCTAGTATTTATGACAACGGTTAAGCCAAAGTAATGAGTACACCGAATGCTGCGATTGGACAAGAAAATTAACAAGCTTGGTCTTTTTATGAATATCATAACAAAGTTAAGAGACTAATATTCTCGCAAAATATGAATACTCTACTAGTTTTACAAGGCCTTCGTTCAAAGGGCACACAATTTTGTTGCGCCTGATTGACACTGCAACATCAAATATTAGTCAATCCACAGAATATTTTTTCCTTCTAAAACATTCCCATATTTGGCCAAAATTCATACGAAGATGAAACGCAAACGTCGATATCAAGTATAACTTGTATTAAGACCTTATTTGTAGTAACGTACGACCTCCAATTTTCAGCATGGGCTTTTAGAATTAAAAAAACAAAACTTAGAGAGCGAATATCAGGGTAAATTTGAACGCCGAGCCAAACATAAAAACGTTTCTTATTCTTGCTTTGGGAATCCTTTTGATAAAAACATTAACCTAGTTACCAGGCTGAAACAAAACGTGCCTTACTGCATCGGAAAGCTGGATACTCGTTGGGTGAGTTAAATGAGACTCGAGGCTACAGAGGGGGGCGGGGTCGCCGGAGAATTCCGAAATTGGAGACGAATAAAGAAAACTAAAGGGACCGACGCGAGGCAATGTGAAATATTTGGGGACGATTGTAGTGTGTATCGAGATGCGAATGGAACAAACGAGGGAGATAGCGAGGGAACAGCCGGAGAGGAAGAGAAAAATGGAAGACTCAATGTGTAGCGGAGCGGGCGGAAAGATTCAACCGTGCTCTGCTATTTTCCCTCTCTCTCATTCGATAGAAAACGCTAAAAGAGCCATCCAGGGGCTTTGTGTGTGTGTGTCGCACAGAAGAGAAGGGTGCATGTTGCTCGCATGTTTGTGTCCGGAACGTGGGCGCATTAATCAAGCTTGCTTTGCGGCCGGCAAGGCGATCCGATTCCACTAAAATGTTTAATTAGGAGACGCTCCGCTACTGGGGAGCCCTTACCCATCCTCTACTTTTCCTTCCACCACCCCTCATTTGACTATAAGTATGGCTTTTCCGATGGGGGGACGAAATAAGAAAATAAGAAATAATTCAATATACAGAAGAGTAGAAGAGGAAAGAACCATATGGAACACCATACAGAACAGAAGAACAAGATTGGACACACCCTGAGACACAATGGATTTGTGAAGAACATAATTTAAGTTAAAATAGAGGGAAAAGTCCCGAGAGGAAGACCCAAGAATAAGTTAATGGACCAAATAAAGAGGAAAGTGCATTGAAAGAGATACGAGTAGGTAAGGGAACTAGCAGTAGACAGGGAAGGGTGGAGGGCTGCAGTCAACCAATCCTAGGATTGAACGACCATCGAATGAATGGCTTTTCCTTCCTCCTTCCTGAGTCTTAAGTTTTCTCTATGGACCGCCGCGGTCGGCGCACACGTATGCACGTCAACGCGGCGAACTCGCGTCTGATAAAGTGGTTGCCGGGGCCCGGAATTTGAGGCACACGACTTTTTTTTAATGCCCTCTCTTGATTACCTCACTGCTTAGCGATCCGTCGCATGCGGCGGTGTGTTGCCTCACGCTAACGAATTCCTAAACACGCGAACGATGTGTGTTTTAGAATTCAATGAAGAGATTATTTTTTGTTTGCGTCGGTCCAAAGATGAGTACAACGAGAAACCTGTAATTGGAATATATTTAGGGTACTCACAATGGAAAGAGCTTTTCCGCGGCTGATTTGAAAGGTTCTGAACTCGAAACTCATGCGATTCGTGCCATTTGTTTGCCCATCGATTCTTCGGTGGTAGATTCCAAATTGAGGAAGCCTCCTTAAAAATACGGGTACGATGATGTGAGAGGCTGGGAGAAGACGTGAGAGTACTCCTATAAGGAAACAGTACCTAGTTAACACACTGGTTATAATAAGAGCTGGTCTAACTGAAAGTGCTCACAACCATCCCACATTCTGTCACACTGAAAAGGATAGATCCTCCGATAAAACTCAAAAGACCATCTCCCTCAAGACAGAAATTCGATTTTTTCGCAAAGAACTCCACCAATGTGAGAAATCTGCCGACAAAAACAAATATTACGACGACTCAATTCAAATAGTATCCCTTATTCCATGCTTGAACAGTTCGTTAAGGCGCAATTCGAGCCCCGACACGTCAATAATCAAAAGATGTCGCCTAAAAATGAATAGCCTGAGCCTGAGAATCAACCTAATTCCTTTTCGAGCACTGAGAAAAATGGGGGAAAACAAACTGCGTCGATGCGCCACCAAGAAAGGTAATGAAAATATTTGATAATGTGGCGAATGCGAGCGTGGAAGGGGGCGAAAATAAAACAACGAATGGTCCGAGGTGGTCAAAGGTGGGAAGGCGCATCACTCCTCGCCAGAGGACGAACGCGGTGGGTTCGAGGGCAGGGAGAGGCGAAGGGAAGAAGAGTGTAGGACGGGGAGGAGAGAAAGAACCCTTCCCCAAGGCGTTCTCTCATCTCCTCGGGCCTTCGAGACGCCTTTTTATTTGCCTTTTTTATTCATTTGGGCATGAGGATGACCTCAGCGTCCCGCAATGACCAAGGGGAACCTTTCTCCTCCTCCCGTCTCCCTTCCTCCTCCTTCCACCACACGGCCTCTCGTTCCTAGTCCTACGTCGACCTCCCTCGGGAGTAAATTTGCACGAGACGTGGGAGAGCGACATGGGTTGAAGGAGAAGAAAGAGCGGTAGTCTCACTATGAGAGGGAAGGCAGATGGAGACGGAAAGAGGGGGGCGGGAGGAAATGTCAAGAATTGAATCTGGGAGGTGAGGGAGAGGTTGGTATACATTAAGCAAATTAGAAAAGGTTGTCGTTGGTGAAGAATTGATGAAAGGATTGAGGGGGGATCGGGTTGGTGTGATGGCTAGAGTACTGGCCAGAGTTCAAACCTGTGCTGAGGAGGATGTTTCTCAGAGGAAACCTGATCCCTACTTGAGTGTCTTGTGGAGGGCACTTCAAGTACGGTACTCCGTCTGTCGAATGAGACGTTAAACCGTGGTCCCCTTGGCGCCTTTCGTTAAGAGCAGGCTAGTGCCGACGCCGGGTTTCTATCCACCCTTCCTCCCTTACCTGTCCCCTATGGCGCACATGGCCCTTAGCTGTCGGTCGCCTCCCCAAAATCCAGTCCAGGAATTAAGCGTTTAAATGAAAAGAGAACACGGTTGAGGGCAACAGTAAACCATCCTTCGGATTGGCAACGACCGGTATTAATAATGATGGTGAGGTACAGGAAGAGTAAACCACACAAGAGGGATATTTTGCGAGTGTTGAGAGAGGGGAACGGCTAATCTTCTTTTTGAAACGGCCATTCAGAGTGAGATGACAACGAGAGATATTGAGAGTGAGGAGTAGAAGTACAGAACCTGAATTATGCGACAGAGAGGGAACACTAAGATGTCCTCGATGGGAATATCTCTGAGATGACCACTGGAGGGGATGCAATTGGAAGAATAGGACCCAGGACTGGGCATTCGCGAGTGTATTAGAGACGCGCGGGGCGAGGGAAGGGCCTGGGATGGAGTGTGACAGCGGGGCATTAGGCCCGTGGCGCCATCGAGGGCCCTTGGAGACGGCGGCGATGGCCACGAGGCTTCGAGGCGGAGTGGTAGGGACGGACTCCGCAGACGCGGCGAAGAGGGCGTGAGGATATTAGGAGGGAAACGAGGAAGGAAGCGGGAGGAGGTCATACGCCCCCACAGGCAATAAATCAAGCAGCTGCCAATTGGGCCTCTCCCGGTGGGGCAACTCTAGCCCTCCTTCAACTTCTTCGCCCCGAGTCTCTCCTCTCATCCGCTCCCATTCCATCCTCGCCGCCACTCTTGCTTGCCGACTTTGAGGCGGCCAAGTCGTCGAACTTGGGGAAGAGGGAAGGAAAAAATAAGACACGGCAAACACCTCACTTAAAAATTCCCTCCGGCCGCCGCCGGCTCACCTCCTCCTCCTCCTCCTCTAGCCCAAGAGAGCCCAGTCCCTTCACCCCCCCCCTCGTCCTCCCACTGAGGCATGCACACAAAACAAGAGGCGCCTAGTCGCTGGGCTAAGTGAACCGACGGCGCCCACTCCATCAGCATAAGGAGAAGTGATGAGCAGGAGTGCGGACGAACCCTCTCCCCCCCAACCCCCTTGCTCCCGCCGCCGTCGCCGCTGCTCGGCGGTTCCCTCTTGTGGGGTGACGTAATGGGTGTGGTCACACATACAATCTGAGGGTTGGGGGGGGGGGAGTGGGGTGGACGCGGTGCCTATTACTCTCAAAGGCGCCAATATGTTTAAGGCGTGCGTTATTTTTCCTTTTTTTTTGACGAGGCCGAAGAGTGCAATGATCTTAACCAACGAGCTCCTTCAGCTACCAAGATTTAAGTATTACTGAAGTCTTCCGGGAACAAGTACTCTTATCCGACTGTCAAAAAATGTGCAAATATCCTGGAGTGATAACGACCACCTCGTGATATGAGCCATTAATGTAAATTACAGAACTTCGCTATAACTCACACTCTGTTTTCGACGCAGGAATAATCACAGTGCATGTGTTAACTTAATGCAGCAATAAGAATGAGTGGAAATCATTTTAAAAACTTGTTTTTATTAACGCATATCCACCGCAAAATTTTCACTTCGTCCATCAAAGGTATTTAAACAGTAGTTAAATTATGACCCCATCTGATCAGGTAAAACTGATCATTTAACAGAAATATGGCCCAGAGAATTTCAATCGTCGAAGACAGGAAATAAAAGATGGTAAGAAGAAAGTATTTAAGTGCTGAAGACAAATATCATTCCAATATGAATTAAGAATATACGGGTTTTCTCGCCAACATTAGAATAATCTTCGAAGAGCCTTGGTTCTTTCAATCGAGTCGGAATTTTATGTGATGCTTTAACCTCACTCCGGCCTCTTCCGTAACTAAAATCTAAGAGGCGGTGAGGGTGACGGATACCATCCATGAAAAACCTTCACTCTTTGTCATCGATGGAATGGTCCCACCATTCGCACACATTTTCGCAGTCTTTTCCGAATGTAATCCGACTCTTTATGCGCTCCTTGAAGCAGAGAGGGTAATAATTTCACGGCAGAATATTAATGACTGAAATGAAAGATCGTATGAACGGATGTTGGAACAGGATGAGATGGAAAGGAACTGCAGGGGGGACAGAGGGCGTAAGAGAAGGAGGCGAACCAGCAATGGAGGGTCCCGTGGGAGTTTACTCTAAACCCAGAGTGAGGACGGAGACATTAAGCACAGACGGCGGCGTGCTTTTTAAGCGGTATGTCTAAATGTATATTCTAAATGTATTGGGGCAGAACCAATTCAGCGTGCAACCAGTACCCGCGAGTAATGCGATTTGGGTGAGGCTCTAAAAGCTCCTTAATGGTTTCATTATCTGCGAGCGGTATTGAGGGTTGCGATGACGGTATTAACGTTGGGAGGAACAGGAGTGAGGGAAAGGAATTTTTGCGTGGAAGTGTCAGACGGGGTAGGGTGTAAGTTCTTAGGGGTGGTCTGCAAAGTGTGAGTCTCCCTCCTATTTCACAGTTCTGCAAGGGGACGAGGATCAAAAGGAGTCAGAAGTAAAGGTTTGATTGAGAAAGGTCACAATATGGTTAGGGATTTGACAAATGCGGGAACATAACAGGAATTGACCAGAGCGAAAAACGACATAAATCGGAAGTAATGATTCTAAGTACAGCTCAGTCACGATGAAACTATGGAATCTAATTGCACCGAATCGCTCTATGCCAAACTGATAAGGCTGAACTAGGGTTAAACGGTAATGACTATTTCTTACGATGACTAGATTGTGACTAACTAAGTCTCTTCTCGTAAAACAGCCCAAATGCAAGTGATCGCCGAATATAATAGGATAAACGCATATACTTCCGGTAGCAACGGAAAATACTCCATATACTACGCAATTATACTTTTATCCCTCATGTTTAAATCCAGAAAGCAAGACGAAGAAAAATCTTCAGAAAATCAATCTCTTAAATAATACGGTACACAAATTACAATACTGCAACTGAGTCAGTGTTGAAAATAGCCAAACAAAATTCTTCAAGGCAATATTTCCCCACGATAAATAATTGGGATCATGAAAACATGTAAACATAAAAAATCAAACTGATATTACATTATTAAACTTTATTTTAAAAACATTCTACGTTAACTAATAATTACGGGGTGTCTACCGGATGTTTTACTGACGGAGAAGAGTAATACCTCAGAAAGTACTACTGGGAATAAGAAACATTCATCAGCTAGTTCATTCTGTAAAACTAAAAGCACACAAACCTGAACACATTATACTCAAAATCGTTAGAAACAAGCCGGTAAACTGGAAGCGTGGAATGACCACTAAAAGGCAAATGAAGATACGTGTTCCGTTGGCCCTATCTGAACGGTAGTTTCAAAAGAATAATTGAAAGAATTTTGATTTTGACGCTAAGGTGGCAAGGTGTTGGAAATGCATTAGGCGAATGCTGAAAACTCGACGCTAATGTAAAAAAAACACCACCTCTTCCAATTTTTCAGAGGCTGTCACGGACGCTCCAGCCCACCAAGACCGAGATACGAGACCTTACTCCTAATAGCGATAGCGTGTGATTCCTTTTATTTCTCAGGGACAGAGAGAGAGAGATGGGGAGAGTCTCTTTGAACAGATGGCGGAGCAGAACATCACCCCACTCAAGCCCGCGTCCAATCAAACACTTCTTCTCACTCTGGATGCTTCTTCTCTTCTCGTCTTGATCCTATTCTCTCTTTACCCTCCTCGCTCGCTGCCTACCTTCCCAACCATTTCCTCCCTCTTACAACCACCCCGTACACCTTTCTCCCTCTAATTTCCCATCCCCGTCCCAACAAACCACCCACTCCACCCTTTTCTTCTCCCCTTGTCGCTTCCTTTAATGCCTCCCTTCCCCAAAGGTTACCGCCGGCAGTACGGTGGCAAGTTAGGCGCCCGAATACACGCATTTCTTTTCGGGCGCTATCTCTCCACTGTCCTACCTCCGGCCTCCCCTGCCCACCCATGGCTTTTAGACGTCGCGGGGGAAAGGTGGTTGGGGGGTTCATCTGCGATCACTTCAACCAATTCCGGTTTCCTCCACTCCTCCTCTCTCTCACACACACAATTTTTCTCTCGTCTCCATTCCTACCCCACCTCCTCCCTCCCATTTTAATATCTATCACTTTCAAGTTGAAATAAATGGAAAAATCTAACGCCCCCCCCCCACCTCTCTCCCACCCACATGGCTGTATGATAACGAGCGAGGCGGTGGAAGACGGAGGCATTTTTAACGCCACGAATGGGAGAAGTGGAAGGTAATGGAAAGGTGGAGAGTGCCAGGAGTTATGAAAACAAGAATCAGTAGCTTCATTAATTACCTACATCACCGTGAATAAATTTCGAAGAAAGCGCGAGGAGAGGTGATATTTGAAAGGATTGTTTCCGCATTCCTATTTGTAAACAATCGAAAAAAATGTTTAAAAGATGACCTTAACGCCACTAAAAAGTCTCTTTCAGATCCTTCTACGAAATAAAATAAATGAACACTAGATATTTCAATAATAAAATCCAACTCAGCAAAAAAGAGCATTGCAATAATGGCAAAAATATCGACATAATCCAACATACCGAGCAGTGAAGTAAAGAAAAAGGAATGTTTCGGACACAATGTTTGCTGCGACGGACTTCAAAGCATACCGGTCCCTTATCTATCCTTCGACATAAAAAAGAATAATTGGCGAAGGAAAACCGGATAAAATTAGACCCACCGAGCCGAAAACAAATAGAAAAATCGCGAGCAATAAATAAACGGGAGGAAAAGGTCTTTTCTTTCTCGTTATATCAGGAAAGCTTTTGGTGAAGGAATGTGCCGTGGGAGGTGAGATTCTGCCACGGTTACGTCATTCCTAAAATACTCCCTGCTCTCTAATGAAGGAGGGGTAATTAAGTGGGCTGAGGGGAGGGGGCGAACCGGAGGGAACTTATGAGTACGTTACTATGGTGGGGAAACTCCCTTACATATTTAAACACGCTGCCTAACTACATAGGCCACGACAACTCGGGAAAAATAAATAATCAGCGCCTTTTTCATCCTTCCTTTCAACTTGAACGACTACTAATTTTATTTCTCATGCACGAAGCAAAGTGAAGTGTAATATATTACAGTGAGGCGAATGAGGCCTTGGCTCCTTATGTCGATAAAGAAACGATTAACAGAATCGTTACACCTCATGAATGGTAATCATTTCGGCATGGATGACTGAAACGTCGAAGAGAGACAACTTCTGCCTAATTAACATAACTGGTCGTCTTGTCGTGTCCCTAGGGCCGTAGGGCCTATTTACTTCTAATAAATGAAGTAACTAAGACTTTTTTGAGTATTTATTGAACTTCCCTGATCCTAACGCGGCGTATAAAATCTTCCTGAGCAATGTTCCCCCTGTGCCCCCTATTGGGAAAACACAACCTTAAACTTAGTAGTATTTATAGCATTTGCAAACAAGGATTCAGCTGAGTTTAGAATGAACAACCAAAAATATTCCGAGCAATAACAGCATATGAGTAGGTTCTGATCAAAATAATTTTGCATTAAGTTACATTGAGCATACGTATCGCAAATGTTAATAAGACTTCCGAGCTCATATCATTCGAATACAGCGTTGACTCATTGCGAGCAATGACGATGAAATAAAAAGTCGAAACGCACGAAAGACCTCACACGAAATTCAATACGCGCGAGATTTTTCAACGTCCACCGCTTATCAAAGCACTTTAGCCACCGCCATTACGCGAGATCCACTGCCTTTTGCCCACGCAGTGTGCTTTTGTCTTGTCTTTTAGCACGACACAAGAGGAGGGTGCCCTCGTACGTTCTCTAGAGAGCTTTTGCATTTGTTCGTCCTTATCATTCCATTATGCCAAAGAATACTAACAAGCGCGCGGTCTTATGTCATTCTTGAAAGGGACGGTGGGCCGATATCGAAAATGCCTCTCAAAGGATTAAGATAAAGTATATTAACAATGTATAAGTATAGGCTCCCGAAGAAAATATATGATGATAGTTTCCTGAGAAATCAATGCCCAGGGAAGAAATAATTTTCTCGTACTCAATCTATTCAATGACTTATTGAATTATCTCTATTAGTATGTTCACGAACCAGAAAAGTTTTCTGGAAAAGTATAGCACCAGTTCCTCAGAATTTAATAAAAACAGGTGAAGAAGAAACATATTTATCAATTCGGCTATTCTTTATTGATAATAATGCTTCATTCTGCTTTATCAGCAACCGAAAACTGGGAGGTGAGCAAGTGCAAAGCATGAGGCCAGCTACTAACAATTCTCAAGTTCAATGCTGTACGATATTATTCCGCGTCAATTATTGGCATAATCAAATCCTCAACGGTGCGAATGGGACAGTCGCGCAGTGGGCTGAAATAAAAAAAAGCTGGCCAAGAATCATATCTTCCATAGTTTTTAATGTAATACAACGAAATCTTCTCCGTTAGTCATGCGTACGCTTCCAAGCATAAATTTAGTGATATTTTGCCAACATTTTGATCCTAGGCCTTTTATTAAACAAAATGGCGGAAATGGTAAAAACCAAAAATCGATTCCGCGCACCCTATCAGTATCAAAAACTAATATTACTTTAAGAGTAGTTGATTAGTTGCATGTGAAGTTGTTTCAAATAATTTTTCAATGATGAATAGATATATAATACACGTCGATGCCACTCAGTGCTCCTCGAGATCATAACCCTAAAGCCTTTCAGTGGAACCCACTCTTAAAAATAAAAACATTTTGTCACCAAAAAATGTACCAAAATCGACGCCCAGACTGCTGCCAACTCTCTCAAGAACAAAAAATTTCTTTCTCGCGGGGAATATTTTTTTCTCCCAACCTCTCACCTGCCCACACGAAAACCCTCCTTCGCCTGTCCACTCCACCACACACCGCTACGCTCACACTGCCCCGTCCTCCTCAACGGGACAATCACGGCTCATTTCCTCGGTGGTCCAACGCCGCTACTGATAAGGGACCCGAGCGAGCAAGCGAGGAAGAGGGGGAGGAGTCGCGGAAATGGTTCGATTCGGGTGGGAGGGACAAACGGGTGGAGGAGAGGGTGACGAGGCAAAGAGGGAGAGAAGTGAGAATAAAGATCCGTTGAACACAAGAATGAAACTTGCAGGCAATACGCTCGCTGCTGGTACTGGCCGAATGTCTTCACATCTGCCAATCGACTGTCTCGCTCACATTGGGCCCTTCAGCCCTCGTTCACTTGCTGGTTGCAGTCACGTATTCGAAAACGCCAGTTAAGGTCGCTGGTTTCCGGCTGGAGAGTTAAAGCCTTCGGCCTTGCTTTTTCCATGGTGGTTGATCTTCCGGCGCTCCTGTCCCTGCTCGCGGACGAATGTCTTTGTCCCATGGCAAAGCGTTGTTTCTTGGGATATGCTGTATCTCCATGTGAGTTGAGTTCCTCGGAAGAATGCTAAGGTTCTTTCTTACCGGATCTTTTCGACTGGCGGGGTTTCAGGGCGTCCATCTCAGGCGGAGGGCAGTTCGAATATATTTTCTGTCAGTGATCTCGATGATGCTCTTTGCTCCGGCAGTCAGTAATCCATACCAGGCGGAAGCGGCACAATGCGCTCAGGCAACAACCACTGGTTTATTCATACCGATGAGAATGCTACTCTCTTTCGCCAGACGAATTGGGGTGGATGCTGTCCTCTGCTTTGGAATGACTGCAATTCCACACAGCATTGGCTTTCGTTTGCAATTTTTAAAACAGCGATTCATTTCGTTAAACGTAATAGACCGCTGGAGAACCATGTCCTTGAGGAGGGAAATCTTCCACATGAAAAAACTTGAGCTTAATTCAGTATGGATCACATAAAAATTCCTTTGTTAACTCCACCAGAGGTTTATTAGCACAACCTGGGAGCTGATAAACCTCTAGTGGAGTTAACAGAGTCATTTTTATTTGGCCCATAATGGATAACTTCTACAAAGTAAAGCATGTAACCATTTCTTTTGCCTTCATTCTGACTTTGTTATCACGTCCTTGGTAGCAGTGACGCGTCAACCGGCAAATGTAACCTCTGATTATTAAACTTTAGAAATCACTCTTCCAAAAGATTGGCCACCCGTTCTCGAGGCGAACTGTGTACGCTGCTGGACCACTCGCACACATTCAACGGTCTTTAATTACGCTCGAAAGTTGTGTTTAATGTGATACAGCGTCAAAATGCTTGTGTGAATGGGTTAACGCGTATTTATGAGAGTTCGCTAGCTTGTGAGTTCCGCTGGGTTCATGGCGCTCGTCCCTGGGGAGAGTCTGGTCGGGGTCATGACCCCCGTGAAGGTTTCTGCCGAAGGAATATATCCCCTCCGAACGATTTGAAAGCCGCCATCAATAATTTATTTTGGGGAGGTGGGGAAACAGGCGACGCTACTGCGCGGTTTATTAGTTAAGAGGAGCATTAGTTGGGCCGTAATGGCATCCATATCCTCCAAGACGGAGGGGGAACCTTCCTCCCTTGATAAATGGGACGTCGCCTCGAGTTTTCGTGGAATATTTTAGCGCTACCGTCTTTGAGGCACGCCGTGATAAATATATTTTGACATCGGGTGTGATTTTTCGAATGGCTGATGGTTTTAGAGGAGCGAATTCACAGCAAACCGATTCCTGAAACACTTTTCCGAGCAAACCCTCCATCAATTGCACGTCTGCGCTTTTTACGAACTGATTCAAGAAACCAACGTAACACTATAGCGTAAGCTCCTAATATGATGAGCAGATAAGCAAAAAGCTTTCATTTCACCCCAACAATGAAAAATGTGGACATGCCATAAACTTAAATCCACGGAGGCACTTCAATTACTCCCTAAGGCTAAGGAAAAATCCAAACATTACGGTTGTCGCACGGTTAATTTTACGCGGTCACGCGATGGCCAAACTAATTAAAAAATTAATTACTCCCCGAACGACTCATTTTTAAACCGTGAGCAATCTTTACTGATAGAAATGATTTTCATCCTATAAAGGAAAGCCTCGAAATTCCAATTTCGAACTTAAATTCGCAAAATTAATCGCCTAAATGAAATGTATCACGCTCTTTTCGCCATTAACACCTCTCTTCCCGAGCGTGAGATCAATGCGTGGAACTCTTAGGATGAAGGCCGCGAAAGGAGGATGACGAACGAAAATTCGTCAGCGTCCCTGAGCACAAAAGAAACTGCGAATTTCGGGTCGGAATTCATTTGCCGATTCTCTCTCTCTCTCGGCCGGGGCTTAATAGCGGCAAAAGGGCGTATTTAAGGGCGGGAGAGAGGCGTTGGGAGTCAGGGGCGTTGTTGGTTTGGTTTCACTTAGGAGAAGTAGAGTGGGATGGGCCCTGGGAGTGTTGGGTGGGTGGTTCCGAGATGGATAGGAGGGGGAGGCGGCGGGCGGGGGCGGGAGGGATGGAGAGAGGAGGTCGGGAAGAGAGGTGGTGAGGAGGAGGAGGTGGCAAGCGAGGGAAACAGAGAGGGAAAACCGGCAGATGAGTGAGTGAGCGGGACGGAGTGGCTTTTCGTGTCCTGCGATAGCGTAATTAAAGGTAGAGAGGTGAGACCGAGAGCCTAAGTCTTTCACTCAGCAACTGTTGTTCTATTTCCCTCTCTGCCTCCTCCATCTATCTCTCTTCCGCTCTCTTTCCTCCCCTGTCGCCTCACTCTTTCAATTCTGCTCCGCGTCGAGTCGACCCATTCTCTTTCTGCCTCATTCTCACCAAGTCCACTTCGTCTCCAGAACAACAAGGTGGAATACAAAAATATACCTATACACGAAGAAATTCCACTTTCTTAGGCGAGATGATGGAGAACAGCATTTTCAAATGATACACAAAGAATATCGTACAGTCTGCTTTATTTTCAACAAGTACTACACGTATTTGAACTGACTAGCTGTCATCATCAGGTACAACAACTGCTAATCGGTTGAAACATGTGTAGTACGAGTTGAAAATAAATTAGACAGTACGATATCCTTTGTCTCATTTGGAAATACTATATATAAAGGATGCTTTCGGGCTATGCAGCGTTTTGTTCATTTTTTGAAACTCAACGTTCGCTCCTCGTACTGGAAGCGTCTTCAAGAGAAAGAGTGGTAACCAGCTTCAGATTGTTCCTATAAAGAAGAATTGATGTCCGTTGCACTATTACAAAACGCAGCATAGCCCGAAAGCATCCTTCATAGACGAGAAAAGCTGCGAGAATCTTCAAACAAAAATATGCCTGGTATATATTTGAAAGACATCAATTAACACTCTGAGGCATCCCTAAAAACAAAGCTCCATATCGGTCGACACGTATAATCAAATTACTATTGCATTTTAATTTGTTGTTCCGCCACTTTTCATGCCATCAAGACATGAAAGAGTAACCGCACTTCAGAACACGGGGGCTATAAAAGTACCAGCCTTCGCCCCTTGAACTTAAAAAAATCACTATGAGTGGTAGCATTGAAGAAATTTATACAATAGTAAATACATGGCTATATATGGCATCGCAAATATACCTGATGTGCCGGTATATTGATCCATACAGCCCATCCCTACCTCCGAGACGATTCCTTTCTCTCATTCACTTCCTCATCACTTTCATCCTTCGCTAAACAATTTCCACGGCGCTCTTCACTTTGCCCTTCAATTTATGGCTCTAACTCTTCTCCGGTCCTCCCTTTATTATTTCCGTTGTTCCATTCCCATCAGGCTCTTTGATGCGATCCTTTTCTTTTCGAAACGTTACGCGTAAAATTTTCGAATTTTTTAAATGCTCGACAGTGCCAATTCCATTTCAGAATTATTTCTCTGCTGCCTCACTATGAGGCGAAGAAAAACTGAGATCTTACCCCCACAACGCATCCCCGCAAGAATGAAGAATAGTCTGTGCTGACAATTATTTACGTATGTACATTACACGTGGCAAAAGAAATTCGACCAACGCCTAAATACTATGATTTAAGCTGTAAGGAGGTGAGGACTTAATTAGCATTTATTTCAATTTATTCTACTTTGAACATAAGCAGCAATAAAAAATTACCTTGTATGTTGTCACGGCTGATTTCCTTCCATGAATGGATTAAGTATTTCGAATACTCAATGGGCAACAATACCTAAAAATATATTAAGGACATCGCTTATGCTAATAGAAGAAGTATATGAGATCTCTGTGGATTCATACCTATTCTAGGAAGACTCACTTGCAACTAATAAAATCTCTTCAACACGAAGGTCTTTTATCAAGGACTTTTCCTAAAAAAATGGATTTGAATGGGGACAGTAATTAGATTCGATAAATTTGACTTAACATTTTTCAAATTTGGTACGTTGATATGTACAGTTCACGCTCCTCTGATGCCTATTAAATAGAAAGTGTGCGGTCTTTCATTGGAAGTAAGCTCAAGAGTAAGCGCGTATAATAAACATAGGATTTGAATTAAGAGAAATACGACCAAGAAAAAATCTACATGAGAAATTTTGCAAATTCAAGTAAAAGTGGCTGTGGCTCAACAACACTCAAAAGTAAACAACAACTAATCACGCGGTAGCTTCCTAATTCAGAGCGTTTCATGTGACGATATGCATTCTAGCATTAAAATCACACTGGTGGCGCTTGCAGAACAATGAGAATTGAGGGAAGACTAGAAATGATGAGCGGAGGGTCGAAAGGCTGAGGAGTGAGGCATATAAATTCGGAAAGGGTAGAGATTAGGGGTGGGAGGGGGGGGTGGGATTTTCGGGGCGCGAAGGGTGTCGAGATGGGGAGACCTCTGCTCTGATCCGAGATAAACGAGGTGTGGCTTTCTCGGGAGCGGCGTGGAGCGGAACAGTAAGCGTGGAGTTGCGTGATTCACCCCCTATCTCGCCATTACTCTCACCTAATAGTGATGTGGCCGACGCGGGGGGCTTGGGAGTGAGGCGGTGTTGGGGGGAGGGAATTGGGGGTTTATATTCGGCCGCGAGCGGAGGGTGAGAAAGGGAGAAATGGGAGAGGGAGAAATGGGAGAGAGAGAAGAGAGAAGAGAGAGTGATATGGAGGGAAAGGGGATAGAGGTTTGCCACCGGCAGAGGAGAGGAGGTAAATATTAGGGCCGCGGCGCAGATATGAGTCTCGGCAAAGGGTTGAGTCGGATGAGGGTTTGGCTTTTAATTGCAAGCGGACACGCCCATCTCGGCGCCGAGGGTGAGGACTATCTGACAAACGCGGCATTGCATTAAAACCGAAGGGGCGTTATAGTTACATCGGTCGTAATTCGCATGAGGGGATATTTCGGGCAGCGCGTCCCCGCCCCCCCCCCCCATAAAGCCAGACGAGACCCGATGCATAAATGAAAATGAGACGTTTTTAAGGGCATTCGATCCGTTTCTGGAGCTATGAAATTATCCTCTCCGGGTGTTCTCCCACTCTGCCCGACGCGAGATACTCGTGCAAATGGTATTTCGAATGGCTATACCACGTTGAGCATCTCGGTTCGCGCCGGCGATGACCTTTCCCAGTACAAAAATAACAGTATTTCATGGCAATAAGGGTAGAGAGAAGAGGTGCGTATTCCCCGAAATGCACTTACCAATGAATAGAGACTAATTCGATAACACATTATCTCCAATTGGTTTACATTTAAAAATCAACGAGAATAAGAGCCCATGATCATGCGAAAGATTAAGATGAAATTAGTGAAATAAATAGGAGTGTGTTTGAAAAATCGACTATTTAGCAAGAATGCAGCAATGGGAAGGCTGAAATGCGTTTATTTCCAGCAGAACAGAGCGCTGACTGCTGTAGTGGAATAGAAAAATTGTCTTTCAGTGGATTTACCACGACAAGGAAAAGAACCAGGACTTGAGATGTATGCCGCACTGGAATGAGTAGTATTAAGATGATTGAGTAAAGAATAGATGCAGGATAGGGCGAAGATGGAACTAAATTGAGCATTTGTGACGAGCAGTGGAAAAAAGGAGAGTTTCCAAGGATATTTGGAAAGGTTATAAGTACGGTGAAATGTGAACTAGATGAAATATTCGCTCATCTGTCAAGAGAGGAAAATAAGGTACACGATAGCTAGATGCTATTTGTATGCAGAGAATTAACTTTGAAAAAACAACTTGAACCAAAGATCGGTTTCATCGCAACAATTGACAGTATTGGCAGAGATACAGTGGTCATTTAAAACGTTGATTCACCACTGGTAGACTTACTCAAAGCTTAGGAGCTGTTTTCACCGAAAAAGGCGAAGAAAAAGGAGAAGAGGTCGAAATTAATGATAAAAAGTTAAAGAAATAAAAAGGAAGTCTCGCTATGACTAGGAGGCATCAGACGAAACGAGGAGTAGAGACGAAAGGGGGAAATGTATGGGAAGTTGGCCACCGGAGTAGCCGAGAGGGCTTCGCGTGACTATGGTGGTGGGTGTCATGAAGCCATGGGGTGATATGAAAAATAAAACTCAACGTTGAAACGGTAGTAAGGAAGTAGTGGTACCGAAATGGATAAGCGTAAAGCGGTAGGGCGGAAACAGAGAGGAAAGGAATCTCGTCATGTAAGAGGAAGGAAAAATATTTGAATTGAGACTATGGTCAGCAGAGGTGATGTGAGGAGGGAGACTTGATTAATGAAAGTATAATAAATATAATGGTAAAGTATAAATAACTACTAGCTGAAGATGACAGTGATGAACACTTCGTAGTTGACTTCAGCTCGAATGGCGAAAGCATTGACTGCTACGGGATCAAATCACCATAAAATTTTGGTGATTAGAAAAATGACATATCACATTCCATATCAAGAAAAATTAGCACTCTAGCATGATTTCATGAGAGATTTTGTAAAAAGATACCGATGAAAATATAAGGGAACATAAATGAACAGCGCATTACACGAATCGCATCATTATATACTGATAATGATTGGATGAAGTAGGTGCTTGGTTGAGGTCAATTAAATATAATAGAGCATTTAGGAAAAATCATACTCGCAAATTCGTATAATTTAAAATGAATTACTTTTTCCTTCATGAGAAAACTTGTAGGTAAGAAGAAAGATATGAATGGAAAATTAGGTTATCCTACGCATCGCGATTGCTGGTCTTAAAAGCTTGGAAGTTTTATCTTCTGATTGAAGCACAGGAAAACCCGAACTTAATCCTTTCCCTTGGCTGCAGATACACAATCTAGAATTTCAAGGGTTTAAGGTAATGAATCTCACATTTAGCTCAAACATGCAACGTAAAGAACCATTACGAGGGTAGATATATGAAATTTTCCCGATTCTAAAACCTAGTATACACCTGAGTTAACTTGCTCGGATTATCACATCCGAAAAAAACAAACTGGTGGGAGAGACAGTATCGATATTTTAATGGGACCCTTTATACCCACAGAAATCGGCACAGAAAATTGAGATTGATTATATTTAGATTGGGAAATGCATCGAAAGCACGCAACTCCGATAGGCTGGATACTTCCATAAGGAGAGGAGAAAAATATATAAATGAAGCAGACGCCGGGGGTAATAAAATTAGCCTTGCCCTTTCCAATAATTTTATATAGAGAAGATAAAAAAAATGCACGGACGCCTGACGTGCCAGAGCGAGAGATTCGTGCCAAGGGAACAAAAAGCAAAACGGGTTGAGCGGAGAGTTGGTTCTCAGACGAGAGGAGGCGGAGTGGATGGCAAGAGAGAGAGAAGGAGAGAGGTCGGATCGAAAAACGCAGATAACGGCCACCGGATTGAATGATGGGGCGACAATCGTTTCAAATCACTATAATGCGACTTTCGGCCCGGCGCCACTCGATGCAACGGCTGGGATTGGAAATGCAACTCGGTCGGAGAAGTGCACCGCCTGCACGTTATGTCGCGGGGGAAACACTTCGGGCCTCCCACACCACTACCGAAAACTCTCCCCCGAAGACTTTCTTCATTTCTTTCCCTCGCCTCCTCCTCCACCTCCTCCTCCCCACCATTATTATCCTGTAATGCATGCACTCCGCCCCTTTCCTTGCCCGCAAAAAATATATATATCCCCGCCTACTTTCTCAATCCCGCGATGTTCTCCCCACCACAATATAATACTCACCGTTCTTTCGCTCCTCCCTCGCGGCTCACCTGCAAGTTTCCCTTCCATATTCCTAGACGTTGCTCTCCGCACACATGACACTCCTTCCACTCGACTAAAAAAAATGAACGAAACGTCTCCTCCAATCCTTCCACCCAACCTCCTCATCCTCGAACGCTCATTTACGCCCCCATGCAACCCACATCCACGTCTCTCCTCGTCCTCTCTCTCGCATGGCAGCCATGCTGGATATTGCATCCTTTTTTTATAACCGAGCCTCCTCCCCCCATCCTTCCCCACAAGAGCCCTCACTCGACCTCACTCGCTCGAAGGAAAGAGAGAGAGAGATGGAACAAAAAAGAAAATTCATAATTTTTAATGCCGACGAGCGAACCGGGCGGGCAACCCTCTAAACTCCACCCACTCGTTCACGTCCCTCCAGAACCTAAAAACCAACCCTTCCGAAACCACCAAATATATCTCAGCACACACATGTCCCCGCGTCACCTACGACTTCGGGAGCGCAGTGAAAGAACACACTCTCGTTCCGAGAGAAACCGCTCCGGTGCAACGTCGCCGAGGCCATCAAATCCCGCGAGCGGACAAACGCCGCATCTTTACATCCACAAGACCCAACCTTCCTACATGTTTCATTTTTTATCCCTCCGCCGCGAATTTCCTCCCAGTGTTTACCCCATACCAGCGCTGTTGCAGCTTTCTGGAGCGAAATAAAAACGCCAAGTCAGGATCGCGGCCATTTTTCTTTAGACCTCTTCGCTAGGCGCACAAGAACCCGAAAAGCCGGCCTTTCTCCCGCGCCCCTATCCACTCCCCCGACTAACCCCCCCCTCCCGCCCACCCACTGCATCCGCTAAACGCGATCGAAACTGCACAATGCACCCACGTCGTGTGCACCTCTCTCGCGCTGCATTTTAGGCCGGCAGGGGTTGGGGGAAGGGAAGGCGCCCTCTAAGCGCGAGACGCTGACTCGAGTACTGCCTTGAGAGCGGGGCAACCAGTGGGACTCATTCTCGCGAGATGGCCGACCCGGCGGGTGGAGTGAGAGGCTAACTCCTTGGCCGAGCGAGGAGATGAGGAAATAATGAAAATGGCGCGGGGAAAATGAGTGGCAAGAGGAATGAGATAGTGTGGCTATTTTAGGAATGAGACCGTAAAAATAATTACAATGATGGCGATGCATAATTGAATGGAAAAAATAAAACAATAGTATTCGGCAATCGCGGTGAGGTGGCTGTATTCCTATGATACCAATTGCCTATGGCCAATGTTCGATTCTCGGCCGAAAAGTGCATGTATTGAAATGCTTAATCCTGATCATTACTCGGGTGTCGGGCGAGAACACCAAAAATACAGAGCCCAATTCGGATGGGAAGAAGTTCTGTGGTATTGGTCCATTTTAGTTGACTGGAGGGTATTCCAAACGCCGGGTTTCCCTCCACTCGAAGTCATCGGCTTATCTCTGAATGCTAAGAATGGGAACCGAAAATAACGTGGCTCGCGACCGGCATTGCCCCCTTTTCAGTCTTCATCCTCATCAAATTTGTCTCATCGTTTATCCACGTGGCCTCACTTACATCGTGTCCCTCTCAAGCCTCTTTCTTTCCGGAGCGATACCTGTGGAACGCCCTCCTCAAATATCCCCGTAACGAAATGAAAATCAAACTTCTGTACATTCCCTCACTCTTTACTTTCTCCTCCGATTCCGCAAGTGCTCCTGCCATACATATTCGTGGACCTGCTATCGCCAAATGTAGGCATGCCAAACCCCCGCAGGACGAAGGGGTTTGGCATACCTACCTATCTCGTGCAGGACGTTCGTCCCCGCTGGCGACAGGGGACACTAGAATCCCATGTAGAATACAGTCCGATACTCAGGGCTTAACTGTGGGACAGTGGCGGGGACATTGAGGATATGACACGAGCAACGGCATAAGGGCCATTTTGTAAGTGGCAAGCTGGTATCATTTATAGACCAACTCTGGTTATGTATTAAAGCTCATATTATTATGCTGAGATCAATGGTAGGGCTCTTGGTTGGCATTTACCAAATTAAAATGCATCTTCACAGCATAAAAATTGAAGGTATATCAAGATTCAGATGGTATTCAGAGAGTGAGAAAGGTGGTAACTCTGTCAATATCCAGACAATCCAGACTGCTCGATATATCTTCATGGATAAACCCATTCCAGAGAACAAAGACATCAGGGATGCACTCTTGCAAACACCCTGGCCTAAAGCAAGGCTATTAGTCTTAAGGGGTAAAAATGGTGGACTGCGAAATGATCCACGGGTCTCATTACGAAAGGACAAACACTAGACAAAACCAACGCAGGCAGCATCAAAATTATCAACCAACTTGTTAATATAGGCATTTCCTCGCGCCATCTGAATCATGTATTAATGTGCAGCCCCATTGCGCCGTCTCAGAACAAGAATTTCTCGGAATGCTACGATAATACAAGGATGATTGTATGGAAAAAAACATTTTCGTATTATTTTGGTTCAATCGTCTTCACAATTTTCCTTCCATAGCTATCTCCACAAACATTTCTCCGCAAAATTTTCACCATAACACCTGCAGTACCATTAGGAATTGCAAATGTTGAGACTACATAAATACTAGCCGTTGCTACATTAACATATATCTCCATCTTGCCAATGTGTCGTCTGTTTTTATTTCCAAAAAACCTTGCTCGCGAAAGCGTACTCGGTTAATCAAGTGTCCCGCTTCTTTCACTGCTATTCAACGGAATAAAAATTCTTTAAAAAAGTCTTGTTCGTCATCAGAATCAAAAAGTAGATTTTTCAGCAGATTGCATTCGTTCAAGCGATAGATAAATTCACCCTCGACTGATCGAACTGATCCAACTGAAAACTGTGCATGGAAATGTCTCGCGAAAAACAGCCTCGAAATTCTCAGGAAAAGCAGGCGAGAGAGCGACAACTCCAACATCGTTTCCTGTACGAGAGCGCACACTGAAAACATAAAGGGTCAGAGATACACACGAGGGTCACGCATTGAGAAAAAAGGCGCGCCATGCATAATGCAAACATGCACACATACCCCTTTCCACTCACTGGTTATCCGACCATAATCACCTTTTTTCAGATTTTTTGGGAGGGAAAATGAAGGGCCGCGTGGGTTTTTGAGAGAGAGATTTCGAATCGAACGGCAGGAAAAAAATTCCCGTGCCATTTAAAAGATATAACCATGCACTTGCGCGTACTCGAGCATCAGCACTGACTTTTCCTGAAAATATCTGTCATACAGATTATGTTCACGAGAGGGTCTTGGCACAAAGTAGCAGTTGTGGCCGCAAATTGTTATATTTTAAGAGAAAAATATTCCGAATTCGATAGTAAGTACACAACAACCTTACAAGTACACCACTTATGGTACCACGAAAAAGGACGTATCATAAAAAAATACTGATCATCGATATGAATTATTATAACGCATCACGTGAGTATCCATATAACTAATGAGCTTAGTAGAATTTATTTGGATTGTTGTGCTTTATGGAGCAGAAACAAGGACAGTCCGGAGGAAAGAGGAGAAATAACAAGAGAGTTTTGAAATTTGGTTATGGAGAAGAATGAAAATATTAAAATGGAGTGATACAATTGGCAATGAGGAAGTGCTAGCAAGGATGAATGAGAAAAGGAATATTTTGAAATCAATAAGAAAGAGAAAGGTAAACTGGATGTGATACGTCCCGAGGAAAGAAGGCCTGCTGAAAAGAATATTAAAAGGAAAGATTGAGGGGAAAATAGGAATGGGAAGGCTAAAAAATAATATGTTGTCTGATATTATAAGTGGAAGGAGTTACGAAGAGCTGAGGGAGGAAGCACAGGACAGACGAGCGTGGAGGGAGCAGTTCAATTCAAACCTGCCCGAGGACAGATTCACCTTAGAAGACGTAGAAAATCGTAAAAATATAATTGCCATTATTTCAAATAGTACACACTGACTTGTAAAATGCTAAGAAAGTAAACGCATTGATATCAATTATTATTTAAGGAACTTTAGCAACCAGGGAAAAAATTGATCCGCAGTGTTGCTTAGGCAAGAATGGCTGTATCGAGTTATAAAACATTTCATTTAAATCTCACCCAAAAATAGATCTGTATTACCATGGTGTATTATGTAAATTTTTGTTTCCTGGTTCAAATTTTGTCTCTTATCAAATAATTGCTTCCGACCGAGCCTTGCAATCACTATTCCGCACGGAATTAATAGCATCGCCAATATTTTTTCCCCAGAGAAAATTTATTTTCTTGCCAATATTTCAACCTATAACAGAAAAGAGACGTTATCTTCCTGGTTAGCGCCGAAATACAGCGCGTGGAGAACGCTGTTTAATGTACAGATTAGAAGTCGAGAGCAGTGCCTATTAAACGGAGAATTTATTCGCATAAGCTGAACAACACAGACCGCTGTTCGACTATCGATTCAAAATACTTGCTGTGAATCCAGCGAAGAAAAGAGCATATTGCGCGCGGGAAAACTGCACTCCGTGAGTGTATGCAGTTTGGAATCAGAGATATTCTGCATGGCACAATAAGGCAGCATGGATAAAAAAAGAAACTGCCTGGAGAATTGTAGCTGGCTACAAATCGAGAAGCATTCGTTGAGATCAGGTACGGTTTAAATACCAAAAAGTTCCCTCGGAAAGTGAACGGTGAACAAATTTGCAGCGAAATCGGAACGTGATGAGATAATCACTCGACTACGCGAGAGTTAAAAACAATGAAGAACTTGAAGAAAACGGAGAGTTTTAGGTGGAAAACGCACGAGGTAAAGAAATCAACCGATCAAGACGGAAACGTTCCCCGGACCCACTTTCATCTGCTGAGGGAATGCGATAATTGATAGCCACAATATACCCTCTCACGGCAGTGGGGCGAGGTAAATTCACCTGATGCATCTACGCGAGGCAGCGAAATAGACATGGAAAAGAGGGTAGGTGAACTTCGCGGCGAGTTCGAGAGGCCAGGATACACGCCGAATCGAGGGGTCCGGAAACCCTTGCGAGAATAAGTTTGTTTATTAATTTTTATTTTTCATACCAACATTTTTTTAGGGAGTAAATACATCTAAAGTTCTCTTGAGCAAAAATTGTTCGCCACGAGGTGCTTATGCACATGTGATGTATCTTGGTTGAGGCAATAAAAAAAAGACCGAAACTATAAATGGAAATATAAACACGAGAGTTAAAATCCTGTTGGATCAAAAATCCACTTTTAACAAAGCCTTCTTTGTTTTTCTTTTCAAAACACTCACACCATTTACCTATGCCAGATTATTCCACCAAATATTTAATAGCCTTGGCACCACAACACAGTCTTCTTTCGCCATATATATTATTAAATTTAGGCATATCATAACTATTTTTTCTTCTGAGCTCCATTTCATGCCGGCATTGTCTATAGTTTTTATATTTCGCAATAAAATAATTATTAACAATCAGAGTGTAGGAATTAAGTGGAGGTATACGAAAGGCGGGATATTTGAGTCAGGGGAAAAAGAGGAATTTTTATATATTCTGCTCCGGGGATCACCAACCCACAGGCTCACTTCAAGTCTTAGTTTGAAGTAAAACTCAATACAACTAGAGCATAAATATAAAAACCGCACGCATTGATACGTAGTCGAACCTATGGGCAGTATAGCGGCTGTGTTCTTCAATCGGAAAATTACCAAAATAATGATTCATTAAAGAGCAATTGATAAATAATAATGACTGTATCTGAGAAACTTCAGTAGATTTCAGATGATAGGGGCTTTATGATACAGAATTATGACGTTTTTAAGAAGGACTCCTGTCGTATTTTGTCCGGGGAATATAGAAATGTCAAAGTAATGGATGGGTCTACGCGATTTACACTGGTTGATATTCGACCCCCATTTGAAAATTTTAAAGCGGAGTAATTTGGCATTTTCTCCCGAAATGTTCAATTAAGATAGGTTCCAAATACATGTCAGCGTGGTGGTTGGAGTACTGGCAACTTATCCTGAAGAGATGATAAACATATGTAATCCTACTGTGGTAGAGTTTTTTCTCCTGATTTCCAATCCCTATTTGGGTATAACGTGGAGACCACGTCAGGTGAATAAGTTACTCCTAACATGGGATGGGAAATTGCACAGGAACCTCCTTCGGCAACATTCGCTAATAGTAGGCTAATGCCGCCGCCGGGTTTCCCTCCACCCTTCCTCCTATCCCCAAAAGTCCTTCCTTTATCATGCCATTCATCGGTCTTCGTGGTACACAATGTTTAGCTGTCGGACGCCTTCCCAAATAGCCAACGATGCCACAATTATCGAAAGAAGGGAATATCAGCGAGGAGGTTAACGTTTGCCGAGTGGAATTAGGGAGTAAGGAGGAGAGAGAGGGTGAGAGAAGACAGAAGAGGAGAGAGGGGAGGGAGGAAAGAGGTGTAGCGACCGCGTAGAAATGTAGCGGCGGTGGGCGGGAGGTGTCAAAAATCGATGCGGCATGCGGATTGGTGGAGAGCACGCCACGCACACCACCTCGCGGGGGAAAGAACCAACACCACCCCCCCTCGACGGGCGTCTCCTTCACCCCCCTCTACAACACCGCTCCTTCGCCGCGCTGAAAAGTCACCTCCCCCTCCCATCGACTTGCAAAGGTGCATTACCTTATACGGCGGGTGCACTTGCCTGCAGGGCGAAGCGGAGGCGGGGTGAGGCGAAGTTTTCGAGGCGGAGGAGGAATGAGTTAGTTCTCTCACCCACACACCGCCGGGCGCCATTCTCACACCGCCTCCCCCCCCCCCCCCCCCACCAACGCGGACGAAAATCCAACTCCCGACTGCAACGCGCCGTAACAACGGGGACCCGGAACGTCGAGGAGCGAGCGTGAAAATATGGGCGACTCGGTTCAAGGATTTGATTTATTCACGGTGTCGAGGGAACCTCTCGCCTACACCACCTCGCCTCGCCCGTACTCCCGCACCACCCCCTGGCTCTAGCGTGACTAGGGCGTGAGAGATGATGTGTGAAGAAATTGAGCGGGTGGGTGTGGGCCAAGTGTACCCACCACACGAAAGAGGCGAGATTTAGGTTGACGGGAAACGATAAGACAACGGCGGGAGAAAATTCGTTAGAGGGAAGAGTGAGTGGTCTGAGTTGCATACGAGATCAATCAATGCAATGTGGTCCCAGTATACGGATGCAGTTTCACGCTACAAAAGCGCAGTTGTTTCTGCACCCGGTCGATACGTGGAAAAATACCCCTCCGGCTGCATGGTGATGGTAGCAGTGTCATAAACCCTTACCACGGAAATACATCTGTTGATGCGATTAAATTATGAACGTGGAAACACAATTTGCTAATTACTGAGTGCACACCTCAGTAGTTACAACTCAGGGAGAGCAGATTTCATAGCCTTATTGTTAGCATACAGGGTGAGGAGCATTTAACCGAACAAAACTAACCAAAAAGATAACATTATTAGAATAATTGAATGATTAGCCTAGGGCCGAGGGTAGGTAGGCGTACGGAGAAAAATCAATCCTTAAATGAAAACATGTCATGTATGGGGAATAATGCAAGATTTATAATGCAAAAAAATTACAAATTCTTAGGCTGATTAAAAATAAGCCTCTGCTATCAAAAACAGTGTGGAAATCTTGGTCAAGACCATACTTTCAGGAACACTCTTTATGACAGTAATCTAATGATGAGAATTACAATTCATCTAAGCCTGAACTTCATTTTTTTCCACTTTGATCAAACATACAAAATCTACTGATGAATGAAATAATTCAATGACGAGAATTACATCTATTATAGGTCTGAACTTAATTTTTTCCCGTTTTGATCAAGCATACAAGATTCGATTCCCTCACCTGAGTACAAACTATTTTTGGAATTATAATTTTTATTTGGTAAATTTATCTCAAGGAAACAAGGACTCAACCAAAGTAATGGGCATGACACTTCCTTAATGACCCTAATCGCTGAGCGCAAGAAATTTACTCTAAGTCATCCGGTAAATTAAGATTTTTTGAGGAAAATTAGTCCGTTTTTTTCCCTCAGGAATCCCGATACAGTTTCGAGATACACCCGGAATAACAACTACCGGCAGACTCTATTAGGCACATGCTCTGCAATTTAATACAGCGTTAATTCCAGCAATTTGCCTGGCCAAACCTTTTGCCTCTTAAATGGAGAACAATCGCCCGGCACGATCGCCGGCGAGACGCGATTTCTTCGTGAAAAGTCTCACCCCCCGAAACTCATTCTTAAAGAAATTTTTCACGGCGCCTTTCGCCACTTACCGATGTTATCTTTTATCTTTGCTCCTCTTATGACGAAGGAGAAAAAAAATGAGGGGAACTTATATTAACGCATCTTCGCCTTCCCGATCCTCACCTCAACTTCTTTCCTTCGCCACATACCACCTCCTCCCTATGGACAGTGTTTCCTTGCCCCCAGTTTCCGGGAATTTCCACCGCATATCGTCCCCAAATTCCGAGAAAAGTGGTCTGGTGATTTTGGAACATTTCTCCTTCAACCGAATGGTTATAGCATTATTTACATCACAGAAAACAACCTAAATATAGCATCAACGTGCTGGTATTGACACCGCTTGTCAGAGTCAAAGTACACCTGCTGAGAGAGTTGGGTCAGAGATAAAAAAATGCATGAAATTCCTCCTACATCTCCATTTAAGAACTTCATACTCGTCACGCTTTATTTTGAGTTCAACTATTATGCGAAGGACTCCGCCCCTTAATAAGACTGTGTGCATGTGACCAGTTGCCCCGACACGCCTCACAGTCTACATAGTGATTACTGATTACGCATGAAGCTTAAATGAGATATATAACTTGGGGAATAAACAAGATAATATAATATTTTTCCAATCTCTATTTTATAAGTTCCCAAAATGCCGCGAATTTTAAACCCAACTTACGGACCTCAAAAATCCACCGGTTCGACCGACAGAGAGCGTATTTCTAGCCTTCCACCAGTTAGTTCTCCATTCCCATGGCCACAACCTTATCTCCACACCCAACTCCTCACACCATCACAACCTAACACCCCCACCACCTCACTCCAGTCATCACCTTTCCTCCGCCCACCCACCTCCTCCTCCCCCTCACCCAAGGGTACGCCGGAACTACACCCCCCACCCACCATCAAAAACCCCGTTCCCAAGTCCCACCCCAAAGCACCTCTCCCCCCTTGACTATCTCACCTCCTCTCGGGCCCAATGCCTTTTCACACGCGAAGCTCGGCCTCCTCACGTCTCAAAACGGACACCCATCCAGAAACCCCTTCGATCCTCGTGCTTCTCTCCCCACTTCCCCCTCTTTCCCCCCCCTCCCTCCCCCGCGTACAACACTTCCGAGAACCCACCTTCACCTCCCCACGGGTCCGCCATTTTTTTCACGCAAACGCTCCCTTGTTACCCATCTTGCTCCCGTCACCAAAGGTGGGAGAAAACCTCCATATTCCCACCCCTCTCCCCTTAAAGAAACCCTCAACCAAGATTACCTCTATCGAACCTTATGACGATTTAAAGAAACAATTTTCCTTATGACGAATTACAGAAGAAATAACAAAAAAAGTCAAATTTACACTCACGGTGTATCTAGGATGTGTTTGACTTCTTCTTTGACTTTATAATATATTGCCAACAACAACAAAAGGGTTCTTAGAGTTCGATCCGGTTTCAAATCACCGTGACATCAACGCAGATCGATATTGAGAAGCTCGATAATTTATGTGCCAGGGACTTGCCCGCTGTTAGCTGTGAAAGATTCGTGTTCTTTATGGGATTACTAATTAAATGGATACTGGCCTATAAACCAAGTTAGATGTATCGCAAAGAAATTAAATATTTCGTCTCACCTGAAGATATTTCAAATGCACTCACAGGTACTTGGTTATGATTCCAAACTTCATTTAAAGTAACACGACCTAGGTTTCGTCATATCATGCCATCGTCAGGCCGTGTTGCTTTAAATGAAGTGTGGAATCATAATCAAGTACTTGTTTTCATCCATTATGAAGGAGTTCCACCGAGTAACGCCAGAGACATTGTCTTATATTCAAATGCACTCCCGACTCGCTTGCGCTTAAGTCGTCGAGTGATTTACACCCAAAGCCGATTTGAAGTCATTTATTTCCATAAAACCGAGCTTAAGGCATTTCTATGAACATGAGCGTCGAAGAAACTAACCTTGCATACTTTCACCCACTCCTCTCTGTCCTTGGCGCCCTTACCGGTGTCCAGGGACGGCCCTAAACCACTCCTCCCCGCCCTTCCAAACGTATCTCCACCCTTTACTCCTTGGCAATTCCATTTATAGAAACGTCGACTCCGACTAGAGAGCGCCAGGGCCGCTGTTGATTATGAGGATTCTCGCCTTCGGGATCAGATAACGACGCGGAGGAAACTAATGTATATCATTAAGGCTTCGTTCAGAGGCTGTCGAGATAGCGGGGACGGGGTGGGTTAACGGAGGAAAGAGAGAGAGAGGGACTCACGAGATGTAGTTAAGGCGTGAATCTTTGTTTGTGGAAACTGAAGAAGCTGCAAATTTTACACCTTGCCAATTAGTTCGCTCCCTTCGCTTCTTTTCGCTCGAGGAGGGCCTCCCGGATCTTGTATGGGGTTTTCTGCACGCTCCCCCGAGGCTGAGAACGTGCACGGACAGACGGCCAACCTACCATTATAATTTCAACGCCCTCTCACTCTCAGCTTCTACAGTTCTGAATGGAAAGTGAAAATATATCGGAGTCACACATTAATTGGAAACAATTCTATTCCATTGAGTTTGAAGGTGAGAGCTATGACTCCATTCATTCATGAAAATACTATCGTGCGGATTTACTATGAATATGAATAATCGGAAATTTTAATCAAGTCATGAAAATTATGTGGAACGATACATGTGAATGAAACGTACCATAATGTAACAAAACATTTATTCTTTAGAAAACAGAGATTTCCATACGAAAGTGAATAATTATTTAGTTGTCTCAGGCGTGACTTCGTGGAATTTACTTAACATTGTAAAAGTTAAATAAGCGTGGAGTAGAAAAGCTACTTTCATTTACAACGTTGAGTAAATTTAACGAAGTCACGCCTGAGACAACAGAGTAATTATTAACTTTCGTATGGCATTTCATGTAACCTAAAGAACGGATGTTTTGCTACCAAATGGTATGTTTCAATCAAATGTTTCGTTTCACATATTTTTCATGACTTGATGAAGTTAGCTTTGCTATTCCAAATAAATACATAATTCATGCGGAATAACAAAGTAAATTTCATTTACAACGAACAATAGTTTGTTAAATTTACTAAAATTTGCAGATTTTGAAATATACCGCAGCTTAATTATGTTTAATATAGAACACAATATTAAATATGTTTTCACCATGTACTTCTGACACTGAAAAGCGAGAGATACACATTCAAGTACTCTACGACACTCCTGATTCTTTCATCTAGACACCACGAGTTGTAAAACAATGATCTTGGATGCAAAAAATACTTCGAAAAGAGTTCTTTGCGTGTCTTCGCTTGAAATTAGAATTAAAATGAAATAGAACGATCAAAAGGGGCATGACGGTTACTCTTGGGCACCGAGGACCTATCCATACCATTTAGGATACACATGGTGAATTCGAGACGGGAAACGATTAAAAAGAAACACCACAACACCACCAACCACTCGTCCCTTGTTATTTTTTTTCACAGGACGTTCCCCGCCGCTTCTTCATGTCCACTCAAAAAGGGACCCTTTTAGGTGTCGTTTCAGTTACCAATCTCTCTTGACCCTCAGATTAAGGGTCTCCCGCCCTCGTTCACCTCACCACTCTCTCTCTCTCTCTTTCTCTCCCTATGCCTTTTAGTCCCCTTTGCCGCTCTCCTTAAATCCCTACTTCCTCTACCCAACCCTTGTCCCAAGGAGCCACCCTGCCCGCCCATTTCTGTCGCGTTTCCTCTCGGCCACCCATGCATCTTTTACCGCCCCATCCTCTTCATGCAATTCTCTCTCCTCCAACCTATGCAACAAGCCCAACGTCTCATTCGATCTCCATGGCACGCCACACAATTTTCCTCAAGATCGGGTACCCGTGTACATTGAGGCCTCGTTTTCATGGTATCATACATCTAAGAATATTTTATCTGATATGATGGGAATAAAGACTTAATAAAGCTAGAGGAAAACACTACCGAGGAAGATTAAAGATGTTATTCACACGAAGCTATCCTAAAGGGTTGTAAAAATATGGAGTTATAAAGGAACTGAGCTGTTGGCAGAAAAGTTAATGAAGAGCTACCGAGAGAATATCTAAGGGTTGATGATTGCTAATGATTACTCTCTGAGATTTTAACTTAGAGACCTATATTGGTTGTCTTGAGTAAGTGATATTGTGAGAGGGCACAAAAATTTCAAATGATTCATAAAGAAAACAAGCCACAGATCTCGCAAATAATAGCTTAACGAAGTAAAACAAAGTTATGAGCGAATAATAACAGCGGAAATAAAATGGCAACAAAAATGCTTAAATAATTCATTTTTAAAAAAGGAAATGCTTCCATGATTAATTTTTTGTAAACCTAGCGGTTCGAAAATTAGTCACAGTTACTAAATACAACGAAATTTCCATGAGAATACGTTAGGTCCGGGAATTGAACAGCGGACCTTTGACTTTGCGTGAAAATGCGAAGACAACTACACTACCAAAGTTTCCTAATCCTTATGGCAATTCAGAAGGATGAGTATGAACTAGGTGTAGAAAACTAAATGGTTTAATGAACGGAAAACTCCAGAACGACAGATTAAAATTTGCATTAAAAAGGTTAACTAGAGACGCAGTAATCCGTAAATTTAAAAGTTTGGCGGTGGGATACATCCTGCGGAGAGCTAAAAACGCATTAACCATGGTATTTATGACAGATCGCCGCAATGAGATTCCCATTTCCATTAAAAATACTCCAATTTGACAGTACATTTTTCCCCGGATCGGTACAGCTCCTTGTCACAATTCCAGCGACTTCAATGAAGTTTGTTTTCCCCGTTCTTCCTCAATCCCGCCGAAAACATTCACCCATTCTCCCTCTCCCTTTCTCTGCGTGTAAACACCTCCTTTCGTCTCCGTTCTCGAGTCCCGTCCTCATCCGTCCTTTCCCACCCACCCACCCACTCCCACCTCCAACCCACTGATCCCACATAATCCCTCGGCGGCGGTCCCTTTAAAGTCCCGAGCGAATGAGTTCCTCTCTCCGGGACAGCACGCGTCGCCGGCGCGGTGGCGAGGCTCCGTGAAAGACGCGAGGAGGGAATGAGAGGGAGAGAGAAAGTGTGATGGAGGAACGCGTGGGAGAAAGATCCGGGGAGTGGGTGGTGGGTGACCGCGAAGGGAGGGCTGGGGAGGGTGGGCTGATGGTTGGTTGGAGCGAGGAGGAAAGAGATGGCTAGCGGGGACGGAAGGACTCGGCGCACTCGCATTATGCGACAAACGGGGCAAATGGATAACCGGCGATCAACGCGTAAAGTGGGGAGGGGGAGGAGGGAAGGGGGCACGGAGAGGGGCGACAAACGAAGATTAATATTCCTTCACTCGCGTGAGACGCGGGGATGCAAGGGGTCCGCGAACAAAAGAAAATATAATGGCGGTATGCGGAAAATGTAATATGCGGAAATGAACATGTATAGAACCAAAATTTACTAAGTACATAAAGAAAACATTGAAAGGAAATTTAGTGTGTAAAGAAAATGGTTACTATAGTGGCAGGAAAATAAGTATTACAACATAGAATGTACACAAATATGACTTGAAGCACAATATACACAACACTCAGACCTATTAATATCACTTTTCAATATTATCGATGTTTCCAATATAATCAATATTTCAATTTATTACATTATTTATATTATGTTATAATTTCATTATTGTAATAAATACTAATGAAACTTAATGAGGGAGGAGGACGGTCGGTAAGACAGACATTGTCACTTTTTCATTCTTCGTTCCCATTTCTCTTGAATGATCTCAGGAAACGGACATGTTCTGCCGTTGAGAGGTGAAGATGGGTTCGTGACTACAATGGTTAAGTGCGAGCCCATAGATTTCACCAAGCATCTCGCCGAGTAGCACAAAATTACGCGTATTTATAGGGAATGAGTTCACGACCGCTTGCCTAAACTGAACGGAACACATTGCACGCGACAATGTTTTTCATTACTCATATAACACGACTAAACAAATCACGAACTTTATATTCCTCACCAAACATTCCATCTCTGGACCGCGACACACCTCGTTCAAGTGTATGCACACTTTTAGTCATTACGTAAGTAAATCCATGCTCAGGGGGAGTAATCAGTCACTCTTAAGATGATAAATATTTCATGACAGCCTAAATATTTATAGCAGATGAACATTTACAAATACGTAATTATGGCAGCGAATATAGTTTTAAATTATTAATTCCAAACACTCGAGGGGAAATATTCTAAGCTCTAGCAAGTGACAAAATTAGCTATTCCTTTAAAGCATCATTTATATAACAATTTTTCTAGAAAAATAAAACTAATTTTTAATTTTAACTCTGGAGTGCCACAAGTTTTTTACATAGGCTTTTAATTTATTATGACAAAACACTACTAAAACGCGTTCCGTTACGAAACTTTTTTTTATACCTGTCAATTATTTATAGCTTCCAAGACAACCGCTTGCATTTTTCATCGCAGACAGTTCTGTAGCCGATGTTTGAGTATGGGAAAAACCCTGACAGGCCATACTTCGCCATGGAGGCACTCGGGACAGCTTGAAACCCCATGAACAATGCGCTGGTGCAAAAAGGGAAGCCCGCGCCGATAGATAACGCGGAGAGACGAGCTAGTGGAGCGAGAGGACACGATTTTTCGGGGCGCCAAGGGTGCAGAAAACTTGTGAGGCGAGGTTGAGTTGGGGGGAGCGGGTTGGGAGGAGGAATTAGTGAGGAAAGGGGGGGAGAGAGAGGCGGCTGGATCTAAGGAAGAGGACGAATTCCACATTGTTGTGCGCAGCATGGCGACGTGGCGGTGGGTCAAACCACAAAAAAAGAAAATCCTCAAAGCGTGGGAGACTCTTGAGGCATCATGGCCCATCTCATTTGTGCCTCTTGAAAGCTGACCTTCCGATCGTTAATTGCTCCCTTAGGTAAACCACCACACAGAAAAATGTGGTGGTCACAAAGGCGAAACGTGCTAATCATAGCGAAACATTGATTATTACACCACAAGATTATCTGAGTAATTACACTGGTAATATTCCCCAACGAGTAAAACATTTCCACTACCTTTACAACAAGTCATGCCAAAATTTATCTACTTACACCACCCAGCATAGTGAGTGGGCGTTTCACAGCTTGAGAAAGATATAAAACTTTATGTTCAACACTGCTAATAGAATTCATTGAACTAATAGACGTTCGTGAGAACCGCTGACCGAGATGGCATAACAATTTTAAATCAATGAAGCGTGATGTGATCAATACATCAATTCAAAATACATCTGAATATTTCTGAATTTATGCCCGTGATAGGTTTAAAGCTACAGACTCTTGAATCACACACCAAGAACTTTGCTCTAACAAGCAAGAACTCTTCTTGGGTTCTCCATCCGATTAAATCTTCCTCATTGGCGAGAATTAGAGAAGAAATCCAGCATGAAGTTCGACGGGAAAGCTACAGATCTTACACCACTTTCATCTTACAGAATTACGCACGATTTCACATTTATTAAAAAAAACTACTCCTGCTGAAATTGACCACAAGATAATTTATCAATGCAGGCCAATAGGGCGCCATTAATTCTGCGAAGGAAATTGATTCTCAAAGTATTTCGACTCACCTGCAACATCGGCGTGTTCCGTCGGGGGAACTATTTTTCCTACATATCAGGTTAATGTATCACTCAAACACTCTCGCTCGTGGATCGCTCGTGGAATTAAAGTCGTATAGAAGTTTAACCATTTATTTACAAAATAAATACCCAATTTTTTATCGTAAACGATACGAAATGCGATCGTTAAATGTTAAACTCGTTAGCTTCTGATATACGGGAGCTCAGATGTCAACTAATACTAAAATCATTCGATGGTTGTTCTAAAAAATAATCGAGTAGATGGTATCTGACCGGTGAATAAATAGTAGGGCGGGTTGGATTCCAAACAGCGACGGGATAGCGGTGAAGCAGGTGATACAGTGGCCATCCGACTAAGAGGCAGATGCTCGGATGGAGGAAAAAACTAAGACACTGTAATCAAGAGTCCAGCGTCTGGATCTCATTTGCAACGCAATGCGGCACGCTACTCACAAAACATGAACTTTGACACAGCAAAAAAATACGATAACGGTGGAAGACATTATTTTGGAGTAACTACTACAAATATTTAAGTCAGAAGCCAATACACATATTTGAAAACGTCAATTTTGGAAGTAATGGTTACCATCCCACTATCTGAAGAGTTTAAACGAAAAAAATAAGGGATAAATATCTGCCAGGTTTCAGTAACACGAACATGATAATCAAAAACTTTCAATAAATAAAAATCTATCTTTTGTCGCTTGGTGGTATTCCATGTTTAACAAATTTGTGTTCACAAAACTTTTACAATACCACGTAAGTAAATAAAACAGACGCGAACTGGGATTCGACTAAATGATCTTCATCAGGAGATCACCTGATGATGAAGATCATTCGTCGAAACCCGGGTCGTGTCCAATTAATTTATGTGGAACGGTAAAAGCTTTGTGAATGAAAATTTGCCAAGAACTTTCAGTCAAATATCATCATGCAGTCAACTAAATAGAGAACTTTTCATCATCAATTATTGTAATGATTTGTATTACTTGCAGGGGAAATATTCCTGGATTGTAATTAAAACCATTTGAAGGAAGACTTCACTTACAGTGCACTCATTTTTCGAGCCCAAACAACAAACAAGACAGTGTTCCAAAGGGTAAAATTACCAAATTTTGCTACCAGTATTATCTGTAGCTATTTAGATTCTTAAGATGTCGTCTAGAAGATTTCCAAACCACAACCGCGATTCTTGAGTGGACTCCGATCATTATTCGAAGCCGCAAAATGTCAATAGACGTACACAACAAAGGACAAATGCGGTGTTTCAACTCTAGGTACAATACAAATCCCCGGCAAATGTACTTTTTGTGACGCCGACTGTCCCCGAAGCAGAAATTTTTCGCCCACCGCACGGGTTAACAACGGGAGGGATGAGTTAGGGGCGGCGCGGCGAACTACAGAAACTTTGCGGCGGCTCCCTTTTCTACGCGGTGAGAGCAGACTATGCAGACAAGATACGGAGCACCTCTCAGAGAAAGCTTTACCTTTCCACCCCACCCCCCCCAAGGAGTAGAAGGGGATAATGGACGGGGTGGAAAGAATGGCGGGTGCATCGGGGCACAGGTAAAGAGGGGACCGCCGTCGCCGCCGCTGAAGAAGCCGAGGGTCCTAAAAGACGTTTCAAGCAAGGGAACTCGCGTGTGTGCTCGAGTGCGTGTGTCTGTGCGTAGGCATAGGTAGCCCTGCCCTTCGCTCTTTTCCGTGTGTGCTCCCGTAGGAGAAAGAAGGAAGAGATAGGGCTGGATAAGTGGCGAGGGATGACACGTCCCTCCTTTATTTTTTCTACTCGGGACGGGGGCCACAAGGGGAGAGTTTAAGGCGACCGGGGAGAATACTCGGGAGGCTGCTGGATGGGTGGGTTTGGAGATGCGGAGAGGAGAAGAGGATGATGTGTAATGGAGACGTGGGTGCGTGGAGAGAGAGAGAGAGAGAGAGAGAGAGAGAGAGAAGGGCCCCGTCCCCGCCTCCTCCGGAGGTCCCGACGCGGACGTTGAGGAGTGAAAGAGTAAAAAGCTTTATTGGACATTCAAAAGAAAAGGCATATGACATTGTAGAGGGAGGGAGTTGGGTGGCGTCCCACCGCGTATGGTTGGCGCATTGAATATGGACCCACTCGGCCGCATTGTCACATCCAGAACGTTAAAAAGGAGGGCCATTTCGATGTGTCACGAGGATCCATTTAAGCTTCTCGAACGCGTGGTCCGACCGCGAATGGTCTCTACGAATCGTGAGCACAAAACGGTTTTCCATCGACGGCATTAACGAGCGCATTCCACTGCCAATTCACCACGTGAATTCTCAATCGGCTCCGTTAAAAATTAAATCCTCCCGAACAGAAACTATTCAAAATCGATCCGAAAGTTTGTTTTTTTTTCCTTTAGATCCCATAATAAATTTCGAGACGCTGGCCAAGCGAAGATCGTTTCCACGCGGCGTTTAAGGTCACAGAAAACCAGAAGAAAATATATTATCATTGAGATTAACAAATTCAGGGATCCCTTTCATCCAATTATGGGCTTCTCTGGCCGGGAACAAAACTTTTCCAAGACCGGTGGCGTCTGCTACCAGTAGATTTTCTTGTAGATTCTCCTGACGAGATAAGGAGCCTCATCCTACGGCGAGTTCTGTGTCCTCCTGCGGAAGAAGTTCCCTCCGAAAGAAATACTGGGATAAACGTTTAAAGATGCGGAGATCAGCACACTAGAGATAAGGAACGCAGAAGAACCGGGCCAGTGAAAAAATAATGCCTAAAACTTCAGGAAATATAACTATTCGCCAAGAGAAAATTTCGACCCCAAAGAAAAAACACAAGAGAAAAAGATTACGTGTTTTATGATATTGTTAATCTACTTTAGCAAAGAGTTTCAATGCTCGAGTATAAAGTTAGCCTAATGTTTAATTTGAGATGCCGCAACTTCAGTTGATATCAAGCGTTGCTAAAAAGCCACATCAGAGCGACGCAATTCCAAACTCGCTTCATCTCTTTCTTCATGTCGTTTTGAAACGAACTTCACCGACTTTTTGTGACTCTTTTTTAACCAAATATTTGCGTATTTTTGCCGTCATGCGAGAGAACAAATGTAAATGAGCGTAGATGCAAGCCCATTAATCTCATGTCCGATGAGCATATGTCACTGATACCCTTTTGACCCTGATAGTCATGGAAAATTCTTTCCCCGCCATATGAGATTCAATCAACGGGCTTGGAATGTTGGACTATGCACCGAAGATACACATTAGATGTTGCCAATTTTCCATTCAACCATCATTGGCACAACAATAAAAAAAAACCTCTAGCAATACTTGACGAATCCAGATTCAGGGGCAATTTTTTGTCACTGCAACGTATTATAGTTCCTACTTCATGAGATTGGAACATTACAAATATGCTAAGGCTTATTCCTACTTCTCATTTCAAACTTTCAACCGGCTATAGCTTAATAAATCTTCATTTATTTGGAATAGGAGACACTGTATTGAGAAAGAGACTACATCAAATATGATAGTGAAATTTAAGCACACCGAACATGAAGGATCATCATTATCAACATCGATGATACCTCCAGACTGATGGAAACATGACCACAACTGTGAATTTGCAAAAAAGTCAATTTCTTGGCGAAGTTATAACTTAACTATCAACTCCATTGGTTATTCATAATGAAAATCTCAGAAGAAACTTTATGTACCTTTCTTTATTTGGGGAGACATTCATTGGTTAATCATAATGAAAATCTCAGAAGAAACTTTATGTACCTTTCTTTATTTGGGGAGACATTCATTGGTTAATCATAATGAAAATCTCAGAAGAAACTTTATGTACCTTTCTTTATTTGGGGAGACATTCATTTACAAGCGTAAGCTAAGTGAAAAATGAGATGATGCGAGACTGAGAACCATCGATTTGAGTCCCACTGTGACAGAATTCTACGGTTACCCAGCAGTTTTCCCCAGCAACGGAGTATTTTTGGAGAATACAGGCATATGAGCCAAGCGCACTCAATCCACAAGACGGGAAAAACTTCAGCAAGAGAGCCCTCGGGCCAACTCGGCACAGGAGACGGCGAATGACGGCGCCGCCGGCTCTCCTTCTGCTCAGATGCGCGGGGCCACCCCGGTGGCCGCCGCTGCGACGGCCGGCTCGACCAAAACCTCCACGCACGACCAAACAGCGAAGACCCACAACCCGGGACGTAGAGGGGGTAAAAAAAAATCCCCGAACCGCCATTCGGAGTTTTCCGCCAACAAATTGAACGCCACGAAAAATTCCATCGACGGCGAAGGACGAATCGACTACCTTCACTCTTTTCACTCGTGCAATTAAAAAAAAAATACGGCCGGACTCGGACGCGGGAGATGTTAATGACTAAATCTCCGCCTCGGGAGGGAACCTGGGGAGACGGAGTTGTTGGAAGAGGGCACGGCCCGACCCAGGCGAGCCGGACCATGTGTGTGGCGGCGGCAGCCTCGTCGTCGTCGGCGGGGTATGGGGCAGATAGAGAGAGCCGGGACAGAAGGGGAGAATGAGTATCCTTGGAAAGACAAACGTGGAATGAGACAACGTCGGCGTCCACCAAAGGAGATGAGAAGGTGGACAAGGGGATAAGGGAGCAGTGGGGGTTTTCAGGGGGAGGTATGGGGGGGGGGCGAAGACTTCGTAGTCGGCGTCACAAAACACGGAGTGCTGAGTGGCAGAGTGACAGAGAGACAGGCCGGGTTCGTGGGGGTGGGGGAAGGAGGCCTCTCAAAAAATCGGAGATTCTGGTTGGCCACAAGAGAGCTCGGGAGTGCGGTGCGGGGATATGGTGTGTGGAGGGGGGCGGAAAGGTGCGGCTACAGGATGGGTAGAGCGGCTGTGTTTATCGAAGCGGATTAAAGGACCATTTTACCTGTTAGTCCATTCCCACCGATGCCTCTCTAGACTATATACTCTCTTCCTCGGAGGTTCCTTGAGCGGGTATCTCAGGCTCCACCGCGGTCGCCTCGGATTCTGGATTTAGACGATCTGCAAATGTCCCGCGAGTGTAATGCGAGGTGCGACCGCATCGTAACACCTATGCGTCATCTAGCTCTGATCTTGCCATTGTCGTTGACGAAAGTTTCATTTTTGAATTGAAGCCGCAGAATAATCGAATGGAGGGGATCGGGTTAGTGTGGATCAGGGGACCATTTCATTGCAATGACCATCACTCTCTGGTCTCCTGTAGCGAGAGTATTTACTGCTAAAATAATATTTCATATGTTTTAGATATTTTTAACCATTACGAAAAAAATTCACCTCTCTTTCAAAGTGAGTTCACAGTAGTGTAAATGCGGATCGGGTCGGTGTGGTGGCTAGAGTACTGGGTAACCATGCGGACGGCCAGAGTTCAAATCCCTGTAGAAGATGATATTTTTCAGAGAAAACCCGATTCCTGCTGGAGTATCTTGTGGAAGGCACTTCAAGTACAGCACTCCATCGGTCGGATGAGTCGCTAAACCGTGGCCCTCTTTGCGTCTTTCGCTTAGAGCAGGCTAATGCCGATGCCGGGTTTCTATACAACATTCCTCCCCTACCTGTCCCCAATAGCCCAAATGACCTTAGCTGTTGGATGCCTCCCCAAAATCCAATCCATTTCCGAAAAGGAATGGAGCGTTCCAGCAACCCTTTAATCAAGATATCTAAGCCGAGAAGTCTCGATTTTTCCTGAGAAGAGTGTAATTGGAATACTCGAATTCGTTTTTCAACTCCACCAATTAATATCATTGGAAATTGGAATACCATTGGAAAAGCTGACCAGAAAACACTATGAGCCTTTGAAACCTGTTGCTGGAGGATGATGCTGAAGATAAAATGGACGGACAAAATAAAAAATGATGGAGTGTACAGAAGAGTAGAAGAGCAAAGGACTATATGGTACACCATACAGATAAGAAGAACCAGATGGATTGGACACATCCTAAGACGCAATGGGTTTGTGAGGAACATAACTGAAGGTAAAATTGAGGGAAAAGTCCCCAGAGGAAGACCCAGGAATCAATTTATGGACCAAATAAAAGGAAAGTATACAGGTAGAGATACAAGGAGGTAAGGGAATTTGCATTAGATAAGGAAGGGTGGAGGGCTGCAGTCAACCAATCTTAGGATTGAACGACCAATGAATGAATGAATTGATATCAACTGGGCCTCAAGCGCCATGGATCCTCCCACTTCGGCTGATAACTTGAACCCGCGACCTTAACTGCTGAGGGCTCCGCCACCTACGGAGACGGGCAAAGAGGCGGAGTGTGCGGAGAACGCCGTAAACGAGAGGAAAAGGGGGGAAGAAGAGCCCCAGTTCACCGCGCTCCCCTGTCCATGGGAAGTAAAACAGCAGGACGGTGTGCTCACGGGCCGGGTCGTTGGCGGCAGCGGCGGCTGAGACAGAAGACGCGGCCTTTTGGAACACACACGGGAGGAGCCCCGAATGGGTTATGAGGTGCGGTCGGAAAACTCTCTCTTCGACCCCGTCTCCTCTTACCGACCCTATGTTTATATACACATTACGATGCGTTTTGAAAACACGGGAGGCTCCTAGCGCATGTGCGCAAACAAGGGACGGGACCAACGCAAGAGGCCGGAATCCACCCCTGCCGCGCCGGGAGACCTTTATGCGTCGCCGCCGTCCGTCGGCCCCCTGGCGTAGACTTCTAAAATTACGGATAACAAGACAACCCCATAAGCCCAAACCCCCTCCTCCATCTCTCTACTAAACAGCCACCCCCGACAAACTACCCTCCCTTGCCTCCCCCGCACCCACTCCTCGCCCATTATCCCCCCAAACTAGCCCGATCTTTTCACCCCCCCCCCCGTGCACACAACTCAACCCAAAACGCACACACTACTATATCCACTCCTCTTCCCTATTCGACTCTCACTCCTTGACCCTTTTAGGACGAGACCGAATCGACCGTGGCGCGCTTTTGCCTGAGCACATCTTCCGCTCTCGTCCGAGGCGATGCATTTCGCGAGAGTGCCGCGGAGTCTCAATTGTCCTCCTTGCAAGTGGTCCGTTTCTCCGTCTAAAAGAGACCACGGGACTTGTTTTTTCCGACGAGAGGGTTGAATTAACCCGTTTCGTTATTTTCTCCGCTCGGAGACTTCACGGGAGACCGCGGGCCTTCCCATGATCTCTTCGCTGGTGGGACCACGAATTGCATGCGGGAGGCGGAAGAGCTGTGAAAGCATGGACCACACTGGGGAAAAAAAACTTTTTCGAAACACGCTTACAAAATGTAGCAAGTCTTTTTTTCAAGAGCTGACATCAATAAACTTTAGACTAATAACCCCGCGATTAAGCGTGAAGCTCACAATTTCAGCAGGAGAAAGGCGAATAAGAGACCGCGCACAGATGAAATAAGAGTATTGAAGTAGTCTACAGGTGAAGTTAGGTTTTATTGGATGTAAGAGAATCTCCTCCCGGTTTTCTACACTTTCAGCGGCCTATCTCGCTCTAGTATATCCTTTTTCGCCTCAGAATACGATCTACCCTTCTTCATCCCGTCCATTAAACCTATTCTCCTTCTTCCTTTTCCCCACCTGCCCAACATCCCTCAAACACATTCTCCAGCAACCCATTGCCCCATATTACATCCTCCAGCCACCTACTCTGCCGATCTCGAATTTTATTCAAAGTTTCCTTTCATCACCCACCATCTCAAGCACTTCCTCGTTTGTCTTCCATCCACCTCACCTTCTCCACCATGCTCCACACTCACATCTCAAATGCCTGTAGCCTATTCTCGTCCTCCTTTCAGAGGGTCGAAATATAAGAAAGTGTATTCTGATATAATTATCCTGAAGACATTTTTTATCTAAAAGACAACAATCATAACTGTACTCTCGAGAGAACTGAGAGGGTAAGTTATTCTAAATCTATGAAACTATAGGTATGAGATTCCTGCAATATGTGCGTAAGAACGAGGTGGAATAAAGCACAAAAGAGTTAAATCACGGCCCGTGAAATGCGATGAACTGATCAAATGAAAGCTCACCTCATTTGATGTATACATTCCACGCAAGATTTAACAGTCAAACTGACCACTGATACTTCAAATCATGATCTGCCACATGCCCGGCCTGCCGCTCTACATTAATTGCCTCTCGAGCACCGCACAATACGAACGTCGTGCAAACCATGTGCAAACCATGTTTCCCGCTGGAGAAGGTACGATTACGGATCTCCGGAGCACGGAGAAGGCGAGCAAATTGGCTTGCTGGGTAAAATTATATCCTGAGAGAGCCAAATATCCGCATAAATCATAATAAACATTTTCCTTCCTTCCTTCCTCACTCTCGGGACGCACAAACACGCTCAAAACATATCCATTTACCTCTCTCTCCACCGGCTTTTCTGTTCCCCTCAGACCATACAGACCCCTTTGCCCGTCCCCACACCATAGTTACACACACAAACGGCTGAGCCTCGCAAAACACGAGAAAAGCGGCCGCTCGGACAATATTGACCCCAGGAAGTGACGCGGCGCCACTTTTGCACTCATCTCCTCTACCTCCCGCCCCCCCCCCTCCCCCTTCAGCCCCTGCCCACCACCACGCCACGGAAAACACACCCTCCGCTCCCATCCTCCTCAACAGAGGGCTCCCACGGTATTAAAGCTCTCCCTCACCCCCACTGCCCATCACCCACACCCCCTTCCCTGGGTGCTTGCTGCTACACCTCGTCCATTCCCATTCTCCCCTCCGGGGCGCCTTCCCGTTCCTCCACCGATAGATTTGCCACTTCCTCTAAGTGGCTAACGAAACGGATCCGGGAAGAGTCGCCACATCTGCGGCCCCCTGCCATCACCTTCCGACCCCTCCGGGAGAGTGCGGGGGAAGAAGCGGCAGCTGCTGCTCCTCGCACCACCCACGGCACCCACCTATCCCATCCCGTCCACGAAGACGGGAATGAGTGCGACCGGACGCCACCGTGGAGGACTTCATTCATCCACCACATCTTCTTCGTTTGATTGAAAATTATCAAAGGGTGACACCAGTTGCAGCGGAAACAATGAATACTATGGAGCGGTCCTCATCGAATGTAAGCACCGCCCACGACATTAACATGATACCTTGGCAATGTTAACCCACTATGGACAATCGAGTCAAATTTGTTAAGATTCAAAATCATAGAAATATCTGCTTTCTGAGAGGCTTTTCCCTTTAGTTGCTGCGCTAGACAGAATTATACTCTTCGGATTAAAGTGAAAAGTTGCGTCTCTTTCGGCGGTTTGTCAAACAATTTGAATAGATGAATGTGTGACTCTATTCACTGACAATGGCGTGCCTGGTGGAGCTCTGAAATAAATAGTTTCAGCTGTCGAATGAAGCAAAAATTGGGAAAGTTAAAGACAGGTACGTTATGAAGGTAATGTTGTATAACTTGTGTCAATATTATTATGTTAAGTTTTATATTAAAAATGAAATATACAAAACAAATACGTGAGATTTCAAAATAAATGTTGTAATCTAGTAAATTGCTATAAAAATGCTAAAATAGCGCTTTAAAAAACTAATACTGTGGCAGTATTTTTTTCATGCTGATGTTCCATAATTCCGTCCATAGAGGGTTAAGATCGCGGGTACGAAATACACCCACGGCAATGACTTTGTATTCATTTCCAGAGTAATTAATTTGCGTTGAATTCCGATAACTACAGAACGTTACTTATAACCATACAGCTTAAGTTCCCAAAGATTCCAGCAGCCTGCAGTTCTCGTACTGGACTAAGCGGCTTCTCCAAATTTCAAATTAGATTTTTCACTCTTCAGGCAGTAATTTAGACTACTATCTTCAGTGGTAATATTGATGATATTGGAAAAGATGCGGAGCTTGCTAAGAGGGAACTCGAAAGTTTTCCAAACAAGAGTACACTACATATCTAAACCTCCGTGATTACATTTAAATCTTGTTACACACGGGAGCTTTGAATGAGGCGGAAAAAATGACGAAGGTGAAAAACAGGGAAAGAAAACTGAGCAAAAAGAGAATTATATTAAGAGGAGTGGCTATTAGAGGGTGAGCGAGGGTAGTGACAATAGATTGATATCCCTGAGTCCTAAAAACTCGGAGTAATAGTTAACAAAGGGATTAGGCAATGAGTGGAAATACACAACGCTTTGATTGACCATCGCTATTAAATGTGAGGACAATTTTAAAAGTAATATTTTCAAGAGAGATTTATCAAGAAGACACGCAGAAATAACGCAATTATTCAGGAAAATGAATTCAATTAGTAATGACCGCAAAGTCATTCAATTATGAAATTTCACGAACCAAGAGGTGTTTGAATTATCGAAAAATTAAAGGTAAACACAACCAATTTCACAGCTCGCTCTCCACGGTATCAATTAAAAGATACTATTAAAAGGAATCTGCTTCGTCTTTGATTCTGCAAGCGTTAATGGATACACTTGCTGACAACAACATGGACGCCGATAAGCCATGCCAATAAATAAAGAGTGAGAAGCTGAGCGTAATCAGGCGTGTATCTTTTATTCCCAAAATTAGATTTTAGCACTACAGAATCGAGTTATGCATTGTTACTGATTCCGAATAATATTTTATGAGGCTAAAGTCAATTAATTTTCATTAGATTAAGCAAAGTTATCAAAGATTTAGTCCATCAATCCAGAAGTTTCAACATTTTCCCAATTTTATGGCTTATATATCTTGATACTGAGCCCGTTAACGCGAGGATAAAATAAAAATAAACTCGCCTCAGGAGGCCTATCTTATCTTTTCCCGACTGCTGAATTCACCGAGCGGGCTTGAATAAGAAAGCGTTCATCGTATTCACATCAACATAATGTGCAATAAATTTTTAAAGCCATGATCCAGATAGCCGAAGAACCAGGAGGCCACGGAGGTATTTTAGCCCAGGAACAAACTCGATCTAGGAGAGAAGATAAAGGAAAAATACTTCCACAGAAAGAAAAAAAAATACGTTAAAGAAAGGCTATCTTTGAGAGGAAAAAATACGGGCTGTGCGAGGACTTCGAAAGAGGTACCTACCGCTCTACCGGCGAGAGGGGGGAGAAGTAACAAGTTACTGTAGCCGAATCATCGCGGCAGAAATTGATGCGGAAGCGTAAGATTATTTGGGAGTGTAAAAACGAATGAACGCCCGGAAAAATGGTGGAGGCAGGCATGTGAGGAGCGTGTGAGAGTGTAAAACAAGGACGGCATGGCGTTATAGCAGGGACATCAGCCACCCTTTCGTTCATCAAATATTACCCTTCAGGGCACACACACTGTTATATATATCTACTCTCTTTCCCTTTTAAACAAGGTATTCCTCCTTCTTTTGTGCCCACCTCTCCACACTCCGCCTCTTCCACACTGCATATCTCCGAATTCCCTGGCTATAACCCCGAGAATTTCCTTCCACCATTTTCGCCTCCTATAAGGCACTCTTTGGCCGAGGTAGAGAAAAAAGACACCAAAACCACAACCTAAAATCACACCAAAAACGGCGGAGTACTAATGGTGACGGGCTCGCTTTTTTAATGGCCGGAGTGGTTCGAGGGGGAGGTGGCAATGCTTGAAGGCTCGTGTGAAATGGGTTTCTTGATGGACTAGCGACGCTCGAGGTGAGCGCGTCTCGAGTTTAAAAGATTTAGAAGGTTTTTAAACCGACGCAAACCTTCCTCTCCCCCGACCCGTCCACAAAATCCAAACCAAAAAACCACCCCTTGACGCATTATCCCTTTCATCCCTCACCTGTCCCCCCCACACGATTTTTAAGGACCACTCTATATCAACTCTCTTCCTCCCTCCTCACCTCCCGCCCACCCATCCATTTTTTTCAAATCCAAAGCCGCCAGCCTCCGGGTCTTCACTCTTTTAATCGCGATTCGCTGCCAGGGACCCCTTTTTTCAGAGCCGCCCCTGTTCTTTCTGGAGCGCCATGCTTCTTAGCCGCCCATCGCTTCCCTTGACCCGGACAATCGTTCACAGTCCTCCAGGAGTGCAAGCATGGCATGGCATTCCAAAGAAAAGACGATTCTTCAAGCTTGCAGCCTTGAAGTGTGTTGATTACTTCCACTGTACTGCCCAAGAAAAGTTCCAAATCGCCCATGATCAACTTTATCGGGAGTTCTTCAGATAAGTACCGGGCCAATACCACAACATTGGTATACCGCGTAGGTTTCAGCATGGGGCATTAGTAAAACTTAATAAAAAGTTAGTTTCTCACTATCTGATCTCGACCGTTCATTGAAAAAATGTCGCATAGGAGACAATTTACAACCCGGGAAAAATAAATATAACTGAGGGGAGGGGAGGTGTAACGTACTTCAACTTAGAGTGAATTAAACGGAAAAATTTGCAGGTATAAATCGTTTTCACCGCATATATAAAATACATATCATTGTTTAAAGATGCGATGGATCTGGTGACAAAATGATTCCTTTGATTGCTAAAACATGGAAAAATAGGAGACAAGATACTTAAGAGATAAAGGTGGAATTCCGGCATAACAAAGGAGCAAATCTCAAATTATTTCACATTTTATTATATGTATAAGTTAAATGCTGTTTCCGATTAACTAAAATCTATGCCAGTTACTCTGGATTCACAACTTAGCACTGACATATTAGCCAAGGAATAGAAAGAGGAATATCACCAGATGCTACCTTCTATGAAAGTACCTCAATTGATACATATTCTAAACAGCAACTTAGTAGAACGCCACGCTTCTTCGCTTCAAATTCAGTTCCATCTTCCGAACGCGGCCGAGCTGATCACCTCAGAAGGCCCGGCACCGTTCGGATTCCAACTCCGGCTGGCGCATCCATTTCTATTCCTCTGTTCCGAGCGTCCAAATTCCTCTTTCATTCCGGGAAGCCTTCGACGTTTTAATAACCGACAGAAACGACGCGAGTAGATAAAAAGGAATAAGGGGCGGAGGAGGAGGAGGCGGGCGCTACAAAAAAGGGAGACATTCGACGGCGAAACCCACTCTCGGGACATAAAGATGTGTGGGCGAGAGGAGGAATACATAAAAAAATAAATGAATAGTCTTTGGGGGAAAGAGGGACTCATTCCGCCTCCGTGAAACCTGTAAAATAGTCACACGGACGCGGGACAAGACGGCGACGACCCGAAGGCAAACGACTTACAACGTATTAAGCCCACTCCCCATCTCTCTATCTTCTCCAGGGAACCGCGTGCGGCCCGTAAGGGACGATCGTCGGGATTGTGTCACACCTCCCACCGACTCGAGGACCCGCAATTCCACCCAAGCACCAACCCAGCCACCTTGAGGCGGGTTGACCACGACCTCCCCAAGGGGGTGGTGATGGGCGGTTTGAAAGAAAACGAGCACTTCGAAACAATAACTTACTTTATTCACATAAACAGGATTCGACGGGCTACTCATGTTTTCATGTCTATACTCGAATCAATTATCCACTCTTAATTTTGTGTATAATGATATGGAATGATTATACATTGAATGCTAAATATTTAAAACAATTCAAATTAAAAATGTTATAGCGATTGATTGGTTACTTCAACTGTCCTTACATTGACTGATTTTTGTACTCATTTTCAGTACCTGCCGATTTAGCAGATGAATTTCCTAAAACATTACAAATTGTGTTAAACTTCGATATGGGATACATACATAACGTAAATACGTGTGACCGAATAATTCAAGATTATGCTAGTTAATCACGACCTCCCGGTGATGTGCGGTTTGAAAGAAAACGACACTTAAAAACAATAACTAATTTTCCCCATAAAAACAGGATTATACGGATTACTCAGGTACTCATGACTATTCTCGTATCAACTATCCACTCTTAATTTATATATAAGGGTATGGAATGATATTCCTCACTATATACGGAACGCTGAAAATTTAAACCAATTCAAGTTGAAATTTTTGCATATCTGGTTGATAAATGTTATGGTGGTTGATTGTTCACCTCAACACACCTTACATTGACTGCTTTTTGTACTCACTGTCAGTACCTGCTGACTTAACAGGTGAATTTCCTAAAACATTACATATTATGGCAAACTTCTATATGGGATACATGCATAATGTAAATATGCATATAAATAGGTTTGACCGCATAACTGCATACTATGCTATGTTAAACCGCTTGAAATTAATCATTGAAGTATCATGATGATGAATACTCTCAAACTCTCTTTTTATGTATAAACATTACTTTGTAAAATTGATAAGTATATTAGTCGTCAACAATTAATTGATTCAAGGGTTTGGATGATACTCCAGACCACACTTCTTTCAAAGATTGAAATTTAAATTTCATTAAAAATGTTCTTGTATTTTCGTACATATTACAGTAACTTGATAATTATCTTTGTTAAATCTGCCATTACATTTATTTCTCATTATTTTTGTATTGCAATAATACCCGGTTTGGTTATAAATTTCATGTTGTTTAAGCAAGGTGACTTGTAAATACTTCTATGCCACAGAGCTTCTTTCTCTGTATCAACTGCATGTTCCATAAGACATTCTGTCCCAGATCAATAAATTTATATTCTATTCTATACTCGCTGCTGGTTACAGAACTCGAGCCTTCGAATAAGTTTCCTTAAAACCATGGTGAAAAAATGTATTTCATTTCAAAAGAATTGCAAAGTGTTAGTATTTGGTCATCACTAGCTCCCACACCCTCTCAGTCTTCATCATTTCTTTACTTCCTCACACGAGACGAGACACTTATGGGGCCCGGGCCATACACACCCTCATACCTTGGCTCGCCCATCAACCTTGCCACCGGTGGGATGAGAAGGACGTCGTCAGGGACAGAAGGCGAAATAAGGAACCGGGGGATAGGTGGAAGAATTCCCCAAAGATGTGAAACAAGCAGCGTAGGAGGAGGAGGAGTCGCCCTGCTTTTATTTTCGTTTATTTTTTTATGGTTTTCTCAGGCGAACCCAATGGGTTTTGGCGTTCGCTGGGCGCCTGTGTAGATCCCTCGTTACGCACGCTCCGAGGACAACGCAGAGAGATGCCCACCCGCCCCCCACTCAAGCCGTAAAGCGAGCGACCGGTCATTCTACGGACCCCAGACGTGGACTACTATCCCACGCCCCACCCCCGTAGCATACACACTTTCCACCCTTTCACGTCCAACACCCCGCTCTCACCCCCCTCCCCCTCCCCCGCTCTCACCCATGGAGCAATAACAGTCAAAAAAAGGCACATAGACTTGTTTTACGTCTTGGGCTCTTACAAGGAAGAGGATGCCTTCGCCGGTGGTGCATGTAGGTATGCGAGTTTCGCGTCGGGTTGGGGGGGAGAGGGTTTGCGCGGGTATTTTTGTGGTCCCCCCCCCCGTCTATCTCCCCCTGCGGCCCACCTCCATCCCCCTCCCCCCCCCCGCCCGTCGGTCGTAATGCATCGTATTGCCCGCTCCGGTACCGTCAACCGGGCACGTCGTCAAAAGCGTTACGATCGGCGCGGAGACGCCAATAATTTAGGGACGGACTAATAACACGGGAGGGGACCTCCGGCAAAGCTAGTGTTTACCTAACGAATGAGGTTTTTTGTTGGATGGCGCGTCCGAGCAATGGGTGGGATGCGGCCGTAGGGGAGTGGGGGGGGGGTTTGGACGTGAGGGCGTGGGAGGGTGTGGGGGGAGCGGTAGGGCGAGGGAATGGGTAGAGCGAGATGGACGTCGCCTTCGGAATATTTCATTCCCCACGCCGCCAGAGGGAAGTGCAAACGCCGCACCGCGACTGCGATGAGCAATCGGGTTTTATAAAATAACAACGGGGGCGGGGACCTGATGCGAATCGATCTAAAATTTATCGGAGGCGCGGCGTGCTCTCGTTATCAGGAGAGACGACGACCAAAAAGAAAACGAAAGGAAACATTTTTTTTCCTCATGGGAATCAATCTATTTCGCGTGGGCAATACATCTTACCTACGACGGGACAGGCCTTTCGAGGTGAACTTGGATATGCGATAGGTAACAGTCTCCAAAAAGTAGTTAATTTCCCAAAGATTCAATGTATTCTGCAATAAAAATGGACTGGTTAAATTTGTGTTTTCTGAGATCGCAAGTGGAAATAAGTTCGCTAAATAGAACCGCACACATACCTATATTTATAACTTAAATCAGTTTCATCTATTGCTTAATGAGTATAAAATGTAAGTTCTTTATCGCATATTACACAGTCAAAAGGCAGTAGGTCTATCCGTTAGCGTTTGGCAACGTTCCCTCCGCTTGACATATTTTTGTCGACAGAAGTCCCTGAAGCGTTCAATAACCAGGACAGTGATAGCTTATACAGAGATAACTCTTAATATATTATCGATCAGTGCATGAAACAGACAGCTGTTGAATAACATACAATAACTATTAAATATCACTTTGCGGAGAAAAAATATCAATTCTATTGAACTCTCTGAGCAGCGTTGCTATCGGTTCGCAAAGTAGAACCGAATACATCCTTAAAAACTTTAATCATCTTCATCAATTGCTTGATAAGCACTAAATGCCAGTTTTTAATCGCATATTTTACATTTGAAAATCTGCACGTTCGTCCGTTAACGTTTGGCCCAGTTCCATCTGCTTGACATATCTTAGTCGACAAAAGTAACTGAAGTGTTCAACAACCAGGACAATGTTGGTTCGAAGGTTTCCGCGGCATTTCAGCGTGTGAAGATCAGCTTTCGGGTCTCCCTCCGCGTGTCGTTGTTTTATTGACGACAGTTTCTCCAGCCATCCTGCTGTCGTCTTCAGGTCGAAGTCACTTCAGGTCACTTCGACTTGAAGACGCCAGCAGGATGGCTGGAGAAACCGTCGTCAATGAAAGACAACACGCGTAGGGAAACCCGAAAACTGATCTTCATATAACCAGGGCAGTGATTGCATATACAGAGATAACTCTCGATATATTATCGATCAATATATGGGACAATTGGCGAATAAAATACAGTGGCTATTACGTTTCACTTTGCGGAGGGAAAATACCCATTATATTGAACTCTCTGAGCAACGTTTCATTGAATGCCACCCGCTCACATACTCTAAGTCACACACCAACACGTAAACGTTTGATTAAGGCATTACAACATCCATCTTCGTCCCCGCAACACTGGGACACTTCTAAGCAGACGGACGTGTTGCCCACGGATCCGTCCGTTTATGTACGCGGCGACGCGAAAACGACAACGTTTACACAACTGCTTTTTTCATCTTTTATCCTATCCCTATCCAAGCCATGCCCACCACCCTCTTAGCTCGGTTCTCCGTCGCCGTCCATCCATGCCTTCCTTCCCCATCATCAATTGACCCTCCCGCCTTTCCATTCGCGTATTGCGGTTGCCGAGAAATTTATTGGCTCTCAACGTCGGTTTGACGGCATGGAAAACCGGTCGGCTGAGCATACACCTTAAAAATTCGCCCCCTCCGTGGCTCCAACAAACGCTTTCGAGGAGTCTCCGACGCTCGTAAAACATACGACAAACGATAATCCAATTTTCTTCCTTCCTTTCCGTTTCCTAGATTGGCCAGGTTGAAAAAGAAACGAGACGCGGACACATAATGGATTGCAACCGCGGGGACTCGACCTCTATCGGATTGGGAAATGTCCCCTCTTATTTATATAGTTGTTTACACATTTCCGTTCAGAAGTGAGGGAAGGCATTACAAAATTCTATCATTCTCTCGCCGAGTGACAGGATGTCACTCTTGTGAATAGTACAAATAGTTACACTACGTGACGACCTGCATGGAAACTTCGATAAGACCGAATTTGCAATGTGCATAAGTCAAAAGAGAAAGATATCAAATAAACAAAGAAAGAAATCACTATAACGACAACTGCCTATCTTGAGCCGTGCTATACTTTTAACTCCAGCAAAATAACCGGACCTCTGAAGCGATTTCCTTTTAACGTGAATGCTCATCAGAGACATCGAAAAATTGGCTACAATATTTTTGATGTACCAACATGCAAGTTCAATCCCTGAAGGTAACCACCAGAAGTGGAGGCAGTAACAGCTTCAAGAGACCAGTAGAAATAATATTTTTGGTCAATTTAGATGAGAATGATCGCAAAAATATGAACAATTTAACCCAAAGATATTATATGTCCTTGCCGTTTTCACATTAACCCCGATTATCTTTTTCATTATGACAAACTTTGGTTGCATATTAACTTGATTGTAAAAATTAATTCTATAAATAGGTTATAATGAACAATTAGAGATACAAAAGAGTTTACAAAATCATTTTTCATAATGAATTCCTTCATGTTTTGAAAAGGAGACACCGAATAACTATTGTCGTCAGCGAGGCAAGAAAATCAAAAATCTTTAGTCATGCCTACCAAGAGAGTGAGGGATTTGATCAAGAACTGCTTTATAAAAACGTTATTAAATATAAAATAAATAGTATTCAGCAAATTCATTCATGATCAAATCATATTGGGAATTCATTTTTGACTTTGGCTTCATGAGGATAGCCTTTTACAAATATCACACACGACTTTTTATTTCAACGGTTTGGTGACAGGAATATTTCTCATTTATAAAGCTGTGGACCATCACTTGCAAATTAAAAATACTTTGCACGCATTCACTACTTACAACTATTAGTAACAACATTGCCTAATGTTGAAAAAGGTAATGGATGCTGGCAATTCAGGCAAATAACCATTCAGAGAACATGCCCAATCTCTTCCGCCAATCCTCAAATTTATCTCCGCTCGGAAAACCTCGAATTATTTTCCAAACCCACGCTCCGTTCTCCACCATCTTTCCCGGCGACTTGAGCCACGTGTCCAACCTCGCGGTCGGCATTACCCGAGCCATTTCCATTTCCCTCGATATCGCCGCTCTGTACTCATCCGCCGGGCAAAGAAGTGCAGGGAGACCCCAACAAAGATGGCCACCGCCTGCCGAGACGCGCTCCAGCTCTCCGAGAGAGCGGATGAGACGGCAAAGAGAGCGAGAGGATGGAGGAAGATGGAAGCTGCGGGATATACGCAATACAAGAGGGAACGCGAGAAGACTCGGGACGTCCTTGAGAATCGTTGACCCGACCAGTGGCGCCACCAGCGGCCGCCTCGGAGGTCCAGAAGGAGAGACGAGAGAGAGAGAGAGAGAAAGGAGAGGAGGCAGGAGGGATGATTGTGAGGGAGAGAGAGAGAGAGAGCGAGAGGAGAGGAAAGCGAGTTTCGAGAGAGGGGGGAAGAAGGAAGTCGGGGGAGGGTGGTTCGCGGAGTGAGCCCAGCAGGATGGCGGGCGGGCGGCATGGAGCCGTCGCCGGCCACTCCTCGCGGCACATCCCGTCATCGGCGCGTTCCCGCCGGGCGGTCGCGGGCGACTCTGTCGCGCGCGGCGTCGCGGCGTCTTCCCGGCGTTCCAACCCTCTAAGAAAGGGAAGCGCATCTGCACGGGGACGGTAAATGCCGAGACTGGAATCACCGATTACTCTACGCTCCCTTTCATTAAGGTAGTTTGAGCAAGACAGTTCCCCAGTCATGATACAGACCATATTCGAGTTATGCGTGTTCATTACAGCAGATGTAGAAAGCATGAATAAAATATTACATAATCAACGTTGCCATTGTATCCTTTTATATGACTGACATTTTAAGTTAACAAAATAAAAATAGGTAAAAAAACACATCTTTAACTCAACTCATTTTTTTCACGGGGTACGTTTGAAAGTCCATCACAACGGAAGGTTTTTTGCAATTCTGAAAAAATATTGCGGTGATAATATGATTTATGTTCAAAAATAGTTGAGAAAACATGCAAATTATGCGCTGTTAATGTTTTGACGAGATCTAGCTGTTAGAAAATCCTCTTTTTTTTAAATAATGTCTGCACGGACTGCATGCACATACCACTTCTCATGTAAAATTGCTGGTATTTTTCGTCAATAATCTCGGAAAGTAGTTCGGTAAGGGGCTGATGTTTAGATATTTTTGGATGCGTGAGATATTTTCTTTAAAATGAGACCAAATTCATTGATTTCCAAGTTAAAAAATATTTCGTTCAAACTGCCTTAATTCGACAACTTTCCTAGCTACCCAATACGACCTAACACAAGGACAATATACTCACACTAATGGCTGGCTACCTACTCAGCTGTTTCTTATCTCAAAATTTAGCGCCATGCAAGTTCCTACGAAACAGCGCGCTAACCGTAACCTTCATAACCATTAAGTATCGCATGATATGAAATGTTATCCAGCAGTAGGCGAAGACAAGCACAACTTTCCTAAATCGGTACATACTTCCAGCACTTTCTAAGAGAGAATGTCAGTCATTATTAATTGATGGTGCTTACGATAATCCAGGTAATACATTTTCATTGCCGAAGTGTTTCACCCCCATTACTAAAATCTTTTACCAGTCAGCGGGAAGAGTGATATGTTTGATATAATGCAGAAAATTTTCAAAAAGGAGCAGGACCATGTAATAATTGAAGTATTTTGCCTGGATATTTCCGCAGAAATCTTTCCAACAATGTTATTGCTTCTCAGAACACTGCAATATATTAGCAAACGTGGGATTTCGCACGAATACATCTTACGCAATATAAAATTTCCCGCTAAGAACTTCATAAAAATGATATTATATAAAGCGTTAATAGCTCTCAGCTGATGTTCGAACAAAAATAATTTGTACGGGTAGAGTTTCCATTATGTAGCGAAATACATGGTGAGGTTTAAGACGACTACTTCAATGTGTTAGAATTTTAAACTAGCAATAGCCATTGCAGGCGAATGTGAAACACAATGAGACACTGAAGGAATGCAATTAAGCTTTAGCATCGGAACAATAAATAATTTGAAATAACTTTGACGGCAGGTGAATATTCTTGAGAAAACAAAAGAAATGGATTGAGAGAAATATTAGTACTATTGTTGTATTTAAAGATGACAAAAAAAGCCAATAATGATGGAAAATAATTAGAAAGCAATATTTACTTATAATAATAGTCAGCAGTCTACCATTACAAAAAATAAATATGTATGCGACACGCACCTACCAAAGCCGATCTCATTAAACCGAATAAAATGTTGAACAAATATAATTGCTAGTTTACCAACAGAAAACAAGACCAAACCGCAGCCCTTCGGCCACAATACGTGCTCCCTAACCTCTACTCCCGTACCTAATTACGAGCTAAAGGATCTCTTTCCGTGTCCTGAGTCATCACTTTCGTGGCCCTCGTGTGAACAGAAAAATGATGCGCGCGAGGCGAGGCAGAAACATCCTGAAGACACCGAACTGATCGAAGAAACCAATTCGCTATCACTTGTATCGACCTCGTGACGAGCCCTCGAAAAATAAAAATCATCGCGGGCGCGCTTGCTATTTGTGCAAAGTCGAGCCAGCGGCGAGGAGGGGAAAGCGGTGACGTTCGCGAACAGTCACTGCAAAAATTGTTTCGCATTTTTTCTTCTCTCCGCGCGAGAATCAATGGCGACGCCTAGAACCACGGGAGGCACTCGACTTCTCGAGGCACGGGCCGTGTTCAGTTGGGTGCGAGGAGCCGCGGCACCCGCGCACCACTCGAGTTCGGGGCGCTGGTGACATAGAGTGCAGCGCGCACCGCCGGGGAAAGATGGTCCGATGAGGGTCGCAATCCCCGGGGCGGAAGTGTGAAACGCTATCACACCCGCGGATTCCGAAGAGGAACCGTAATTGGGCGAGTCTTTAGGGATTAAAAAAACAAAATTCTTCGGATCTGCGCCGAACTTTGGAGTGAAAGACATTTTCATCGCCCACTTAATTAGTGGTGCAAGGACCATATTTCCAGTGGCCCTCGGTCGGTGCTTGATCGGTGCTTCGCGCCCGCGGTGCGTTCCTTTAACTTTTAATCATCACGGGAGCGCTATCAAGCACCAGTTTATGAGGAAAATCCGACTGGTACCGTTTCAAGGCACAGATACCGCAGCTTAATGGACGTCGTTCAGGGAAGTATGAAGTATCATTTGAGCTAAGTGAAATAACGCTAGCGTGGCTATAACAAACGACCATCATCTAAGAAATAAAAATTATGATATGCTGTACTGTCTACTTTATGAAGCGTCCATTACAATATCTCATGATTGTCATCATCCGTTTTCCGGACCAATATTAGACTTTCCAAAAATATTCCAAAATACCATTACCGAATAACATTTGTAAAAAAATAACAACTGGGTTGAAAGGACAATGTCCACATAAAACTAATTTCTACTCACCAATTAAACTAATTCCTTTTCACAACCATTTCCACTTGAGACAATCCGACAACTACGGATATTTCGGCAAAATAGATTCGACGAAAGAACAACTACGGTTACTTCGGCGATAAATCAGAAATACATAATGCCTTAAGTCACAAGGTGAAATGTAAATACAACTCAGCAAATAAAACAGCCAATTGTAGCCAAAATAAACATAAAACCAAACCAAAGTGAGAATATGAGAATAGGGGTCGGAATGCAAAAAAATATATTTCACCTCCTCACGACTGTATTTGCAAAAAAGATGAAGATTTCCTCGCAATCCAATAAAAGGTTTCTCACTAAACTCAGAAATCTATATCAATAATGACATATTGATGTGCTTTCATCCGAGAATGCTAAAAATAATTGATCAACCTCACGTTTGAGCCACTGGAATATTCCATTGAATTAACTTCTGGTTGCTGTCTCCAAACCTGCCGTCTATCTCGAACAAAAATATTTTTCTTTTAAAAACACTGACATACTGGCCGCGATACATCGCTATGTAAAACTGGACTTTTATTGGCAAAATTACTATCGACCTTGGTCAAACTGCAACGTCTGCATAAAAATATAACCGCACCAGTGAATTAAGGCCCTACTGGATTCCAAAGCAAGACTACACATTCCATGCCAGAGGAAGCTGCATTTCATCTTTTATGCCCGAGGTCGTCCGTGAAGTCTAGATTGCAGAGCATGAACTTTAAAATTCTTATCTCATTAATTGCACATTCTCATGGACACAATCTCTCTTTCACCCCCTAATTGGCACTTGAGGGTTTTTTTAATCTCACGATCTGCATCGTGCAAAAAAAATCACGGGTCCCCTTAAAATACGAAGCGTATCCCCGGGCTGAGGGCCACATCGGAATTACTGTCACTCCTCGCCAGCGTTCGAGGATCAAGATGGCTTCCCGCCAACATGATATCCGGCCGTTGAGAAGGGTCTATCAATTGAAAACTTAGCAGGACTGCTGACACCATGGGGTGATTTACGATTCGTTGGACGCCGTTTACATTAACCTCCTACGCACTTAATTCACCATCCTAAACACGTACGCGTCGGATGAGCTGGATTCGAAGAACTCTCTACTTCATATTTTGAATGAATCCTTAATTAATTTAAGTTCATCATTGGTCGCTCAATCCTAAGATTGGTTGACTGCAGCCCTCTACCCTTCCCTATCAAATGCTAGTTTTCTTACTTCCTGGCACCACATTATTTGGTCCATGAACTAATCCTGGGTCTTCCTCTGAGGACTTTTCCCTCAATTTGGCCTTCAATTGTTCTCCATAAAACCATTTTGCCTCAGCGTGTGTCCTATCCATCTGACTCTTATTTTCACCACCGTGTTTCATATAGTCCTTTCCTCTTCTATTCTTGCGTAAACTTCATCCTTTCTTACTTTGTACCAGGTTTCGAAGGCTTCGAGTATGTTCTGGTCCGCTATTCCTATGGTCCATGCTTCCAACCCATAGAGTGCCACGCTACCCACGAATGTATTCTCATACTGCTTCCTAGTTTGTAGTCCTACCTTCTTTGAACATAGCAGTTGTCTGTTAACCATGAACTCTTTCGTAGCTTGGGCTATTCTTTGCTTGAATAATAATGTTGAAATTGCACACGATTCATCTGTTGCCGATGTACTACAGCACTGAGATTAAGTCACATGCAAACATGTCTGTACTCAACAATATCCCGTGTTTAAGGACACATACAGGGTGTCCCATAAATGTCACGCCACAGTGACACTGGAGCTAGGGCAGCCTAAGAGGAACCGAACCAGCCTAATATGACCTCAGTAAAAGTTGCACGGTTTTCGAGATATTGCCCAATTAAAGCTTTTTCAAAATTTTCACTTTTTTTACATTTCTAGTCCCAGAATTCAATCGGATGATTTAACGTTCTCATTAGGGCCGCTCTTTTAATCTTCCAACTGTGACTCATGTGCCGACTTCTACCTGGAACAGAGGCCCGAGAGGGAGAGGGGGTCATGGGGTCCGAACAAACAAAAGAAACGCGAAAGCCGCTATACCTGTCTAACTTTATCGGCTTTCAAAAAATGGGATGGATAGAGTACTTTGTTTGTTAATTTGTGGCAGTAGCCCCATCAGAGAGCCAAATTGAGAGCTATTCAAGTGAATTCTGGGACTAGAAATGTAAAAAAAGTGAAAATTTTGAAAAAGCTTTAATTTGGCAATATCTCGAAACCGTGCAACTTTTACTGAGGTCATATTAGGCTGGTTCGGTTCCTCTTAGGCTGCCCTAGCTCCAGTGTCACTGTGGCGTGACATTTATGGGACACCCTGTATATTACACATAAAAGTTGGACAGAAAATACAACTGAGAAATAACTGACTCTTCTGCGTAAGCAAACCATAACCCCAGCCGTGTTTTGTCGGAAAAGTGTATTTATAGCAATTTGAAGTTGATTACGTGGATAACAAAAAATAAAAACAATAACCGCAACTTCTCAAGATACAAAATGAATGACAAGCGTTCGTTAGTTTGGGCGCACAGAACACGACACAAGACGGATTCTAGTGTTGACCGAACCAATTCCTTCGTTTGACGAAGAGATTATCAATGTCCGAGGCTTATTGTGAGCAAGGGGCTGGTGTGAATACGGGAAAAAACCATAAAAATGCAACGAGTACATACCCCATGGTAACTGTTGACTCTTGACTCCTGAACGGACGCGATGAAACAAAGAAAAAGAACCGAGGAAAATGTTGTTTGCCCCCAGTAAATCGTTCTCTCCATCCCCCCCCTCCTAAACCCCCCCAAAAAGCCACTGCCCATATTTTTTAGACCCGAGGTGCGAACTTGATAAACGCTCCCACCGTGAGGCGACGAAATCGCCGCTACTCTCCTCCGGTCCTTTGCCGACGCCGCCGTCTACGCCACTTAAAAATTTTTAAGGCGTTAACCGTGCCCCCAAAACAGTTATTATCCCCACCACAACCACCCCCCAAACCATTAAAAAATTAAAAAAAAAACTGAAGAAAATATTCCCTTCATATTTCATATTTCCCCCCCTTTCCATCCTTCCACACCTGAGGCACATCACTCCTCCGCCAACCGTGCCGCGTTTTATATTCCGAGAAATCGAAATGTTTGGACAGTGCTTCGTCTCACTTCGTGGAGAGTGTGAACGCGGTGGGCTTGATGGGGGGAGGACGAATCCTGGACTAGAACTCTCCCCCCCACACTCCGTACCAATCTTCCTATTCTTCCCTCACCTAATCCCACCCTTTATAATTTTGACCCCTTGTACGTTCCCTCCGAACGTTCAGCCTCACCCCCATCGCCCCCCGAATACCCCTAGACGACTCCCGCTTGGGACCCTTGCGAGCGAGAGGAAGGGCGAGAATGAGAGAAAGATTCATTTTTAACACGAAACGCTCCTCCGTAGCCACCCTTTCTCCACCGAATATTATCCTCACGCCCCACCTCTTCCCAGCCTCACTCGTCCCCTCCTCCCCCCCCCACAAAAAAAACACCACCTCTGCCTCCCAGAGCCCTTAAAGAATCCCCCCCAAACCCTCCTTCCGTTTTATAATACACGCTCATATTTTTTTTATTCATCCGGCGGAGAACAAAATAATAATTATTTTAAAAAAAATAACGACGAGCATAAATGTAAATGTAAATTCTTTCTCCCACTCACGTTTATAATTCTTTATTATTTTTTTATTTCTTTCCCTTTTTTCCATTTATTTTTAAATTCTACATTTTAGCGCTCGGAGGTCGCGAAGCGGTGGAGCATATCAAGCGCCTGCCTTCAGCTCTCTTATTCCCTCCCCTCCCCCACATACCCGCTCACCCCACTCCTCTCACACACTCACACAGAGTCCCTAATATCTACTACACCCAGCAACAAAACGCCCATCGCGGGAGAGAGGAGGTCCGGGAGGAGGGAGATCGAGGGTGGAGTGGTGGGAAGAGAATAAATGGAGGGAGTTGATGGGAGAAAGAAAACCAGAGCATTAAAAAATGCATTAATAGGCGGGCTAGTGTGGACGGAGGTTGGTGTTACAAGAGAAAAAAGAAGAGTAGGCAGTACAAGAAGAACATGGACGGTCCACACTCAACATACGAAATAACGCATCAAATTTAAGAGCGTAATAAAATAATAACTAACTTTTTACTCCACCTCGCCAAAGTAAACTTTTTCAAATATATAACTCAGTATAATAAATGTCCATGTACGCAGTGGTGGCACATGAGTACACTGGGACGGATCCGTATTTTTAGGTTAGGCATGACTCTACATATTATCCACACAGATGGCTAATTAGTCATTATAATAAACTTTGAAAGCAAATTTTATATTTCATATCGTTTTGACTTTTCAAGCTGATGGTACTGCATGAATAGAGCGGAGATTATTTTATGTCTAGTTGAAGCCCCAGAGACTACTATGCCAGATTAGTATAGTTTTCTTTTAAATAAATGTTTTCTATGATGGTGACGAAATAATGAAGTGTACAGAAGAGTTGAAGAGGAAAAAACTACATGGAACACCATACAGAAAAGAAGAAACAGATGGATTGGACACACCCCAAGGCAAAATAGGTTTGTGAAGAACATAATTACAGGCAAAATAGAATGGAAGGTCCCGAGAGGAAGACCCAGGAATAATTTCATTGACCAAATAAAGAGGAAAGCACACAGGAAGAGATACCAAGAGGTAAGGGAACTAGAATTAGAGAAGGAAGGGTGGAGGGCTGCAGTCAACCAATCTTAGGATTGAACAACCAATGAATGAATGATGGTGGCTTTGATTATTTTTCTTATCTATTTAGGATGGAGTTGATTTTTGTTGCGATCGCTTGACGCAAGACGAAGTGTTTCAGTTGATTTCTTTGACTTTCAACAACACCTACCTATGCCGGTACAATACTTTTCAAAATCTCTATAAATACGGAACAATTCATCGTGATTAGTCAAATTAGAAGAGAATATTCCCCTGATCGATATTGGAAAAAGAGAAAATTACTCCCATTGGCTGGTTCGAGAGACGGACGAATGCCGAGCTCATGTTGCGTTGTTCTTTAGATATGTTCAAATGTCCGACGAGAAGAGGGATTACATATGACGTGTAAACATGGAAGGAATCGGGGAGATGGAAGAGGAGTCGCGAGAGAGAGAGAAAGAAATGGAGAATGGGAGGAGGGTGCCTCTTAGCACCTCCGTGTCATTCCGCTCTCATTGGAGAGACGGGAGCGGTTCTCCAGGGAGCAATAAAACGATGGGAAGACCCGGGGTGAAGTGGGAATGGAGGAGGGAACACCAAAATGGTGGAACGGGCGGGGAAGACGACAACAAATGAAGGCGAAGTGTGAAAGAGCGAGAGATGGAGGGCGATAGGGATAGATAAAGGCGGCGGGGTAGGCTGGCGCTATCGGGATGGTTGGCAGGCAGTCCAACGTCACCCCGTGAGGCTTTCGCCTTTCACTGCGTCTCTTATTTTTTCCACTCTCCCACGACGCGCCTAAAAACTGAGAACAAATAACGGATGCAATCAGCTAAAATGCCAGCGCCCGTGAGAAATAATATCCTCGATAGAGAACGGTGCAGTCTGTTTCCCTGCAGCTGCGACGAAGAGTGGTCCACTTTCAAATTGCATCCTGCGCGCGCAACTACGACTCCAGTAACCGAGGGCAGGAAAGCGCAGGAAACTGTCCCCGCGAAATGAATCCGTCTAAACTTGAACTAAACAAAAACCTGAAATTCAAGGCTATTGGCTCAAATTGCTAGCAGATCGGCTGAGACAATTTATCGAATATAATTTATAACGAGAGACAGATGAACACACGAGATGAAGCTTCCATGAACTGAAACAATCATCATGCTGCTGCAAATGCGTGAAGGCGATTTTTTAAGTGTAAAATGATGCATCGGATTTTTAACGATCCCCTACTTGGGTTGGCAAAGCAGCTGCTTTTGTAGAAAAAAACCGCTGTACCCAAGAGTAATACGGAGGTTAAACTTCCAGAAACAGCACACCTATCTTTAGGTATGCATGAGATGCTAGAAAATCCTCATAACCCCGTAGAAGAAACATCAAGGATGCAGATGTGACTAAATAAAATAAGTGAGAGGTAAAGAGAACATCTCTAGGCATAAAACTACGAAGATTCTAACTCAGGTTATATCGCCGGAATTAAACGTCGGTGTGCATGAGTGACTAGGTGCCAAATTTCGCCTTGTTGGCAAGGGCTTTATACACGTCAATGTAGGCACCATTTGATTATGGCTTCAACAGTGCGGAGCTGGGAAGAATTTGTTTAATGCTGGAGGGATGAGAGCTCCAAGGTGAGAGCATCACTCTCCGTTGATAATGAATTCATCTCGCGGATCACAGTCTGACCAGCGCATTTCCCGCGACGGAATTTTATATCCACGAAGTGAGAAGATGGTGTTACCTGGTATCAATTTGAAGAATACAGAATCAATTTCTCGTGCTCATATTAATAACACCTTCTCGATCGATGGCAAAAAAATCACCGTGGGCGCGCAGTATAAGGTTGGCCAACAGACTATTTAGAGGAGAAGACAGGCGTGATGTGAATAAAAAATTAACTGCCTGTAAGTGTTTGACATCAAAGGATTCCGAACGCTTTCGTGGCATTTAGCGGTTATGTGTAGAAACATCCCAAGTCAATCACCTTTATGAATAGGGAATGCCTATCGGTGGAAATAGTGTTATATGGCATAATAAAACTCGTATATGTAAGCCTCCAATAAGCCGATTCGAAACACAAGCTCTCCTATGAGAATAAATGTGAATATATGCAGGGATATAACTTAAAAACCACCCAGATTAAATTTTCATATTTAGAAAATGATGTTTTTAAATTTATAAATTAAAAGCTATCAGAAACAGTGAATTGAGCAATGAAGTCACACGTAATGGACGTACTCATTATACGCCCATCAGTAATCTAACAATAACAAAAATGAAATAATTTGCTGGCCATTGATACAGAAAATATCGCATTGATAGCATCAATAAATCTCTAAAGAATTATTGTAATTATGCAACTTCCATGTTAAGATCCAAATTAATAATCCCCCCACCTGAGCGGGAGAGTTAAAAATGGAGGGCATTTACGATAGGGGCGATCCGATTTGGATTACTATCATAGGGGTCCAAAGCATTTAATCGACTTAGCAAAAGAATAAATAAGTTATAAATTAGCATGGCGCCAGTATTACTTATAATCACTTTGGACTACTGAGGAAATGTAAAAAGATAGTATTTCAGAGACGACTGAAAATATTTCAGGAAGCAATCTGACAATACATGCCCCAGGAAGGCTCTACCCACGAAAGCGAAAAATATTTCCACGTAGTTATCCCTGAAACTGGCCCCTGGTCCTGGCAAGCGTCAACAGCACACGAAACACAAATGATGAACCTCGGAATTGGCCGGTTTTAGAGCATCAATTTTTTCAATTAAACTCCAATAAGGTTCAAATGTGACAAATAAAATGTGTCTAAGTATCATTATACATGGACCATTGGGAAAGCTGACCAGAACAGACTAAAAACCTTCGAAACCTGGTGGTGGAGGAGGATGCTGAAGATAAAATGGACGGACAAAATAAAAAATGACGAAGTATACAGAAGAGTACAAGAGGAAAGGACCATTTGGAACGCCATGCAGAAAAGAAGAACCAGATATATTGGATACAACCTGAAACAATGGGTTTGTGAAGAACATAACTGAAGGCACAACAGAGGGAAAAGTCCAGAGGGGAAGACCCAGGAATAAGTTACTGGACCAAATAAAGAGGGAAGTATATACATAGGTAGAGATACCAGGAGGTAAGTGAACTAGCATTAGATAGGGAAGGATTAAGGGCTGCATTAAACCGATCTAAGGATTGAACAACCAGTGGTAAGTATCATTATATTTTAGAAATAACTTGAACTCATCAAAAAATTGGTGACTGCTAAGCTGAGGACCAGGCGTATTCCCGAGTAAGCTGAAGGCACCCAAATCTCCATATCATTCTTCAAGCAGAGTTTTCCTTTCCCATCTCTTTCTCTCTCAATCCCGTGTTCTCGCATCTAACGCCCTACTTTGGCGGAGGCCGCCAATGAATGAGAACCCAAAGGAGGACGCGAGAGCGACTGATTACAATCCCTCATTTCACAAAATTAACGAAAAATTAATCAGCGTTATGCGAATAATTTGGATCCCACATCCGGGACGTAATAAAAAGATCGCCTCGGGAGGAATCAAGGGGAAATGGCAGGAGAGGAGGGAGAAATAAAAGAAATCGCTCCAAAGGGATGCAATCACTTCACACAGACACACACACACTTCTGAGACGGCAGCCCTCTTTTTTTATTTTTAGTTTCACAGAGCCGGCAAAGCGGATCACCACCTCGAGGCGTAAAAACAAAAGCCTAGCGAGGTAGAGCTGTGACATCAGGTTGGGGAAAGAAGATAAAGGGACCGGAGGAAGAGTGGGAAGTTCCGAATGATGTGCCTCGGGGGATGTTCGGACGCCCTGGAGGCAGTGGGAGTGAGAAAGAGAGAGATGTATTAGGTGGGATCGCTGGGGGCTAAATTAGGGAACCCAGGATGACGGCAGAAGGACGGGGAGAACGGGGAAAATTAGGATTAAAAGGGAGAAATGAGGGGTGATGGTAAAATGCACAAGGACACACGCGTGTAAAAATCTTCGAAAGCCTTAGTGATGACGATGCTCGCTCGAATACAGGCGGGACCGGTTACATCGGAGCATCAAGTCAAAAAAAGCTGCGATTACGACCGCAATACACTGATTTATTCGTCAACAAACAGACAATACGCAATATTTCACTGTATCAATGCAGTCTGAGAACCACCTACACCAGACAAACGCGCACCAACGTTCACAAACACAAACAATTGAGTCACGGAAACCCCAGGCGGGTGACACAACACCCAAGTTCCAACACGAAGGGATGACAGTCCAGCAAGTACGAGAGATCTGAAATAATAGCCTCCTTAACTCCCGGAAACTCGTGTGAGCCGAATTGTTCGAATGATCTTAGACAAATAATAGGGAAATTAAGTAGGCACGCACACAGTGATTGGGATTCCTCGATACATTCTCCGGAAACGAAGTGCAGAGCGCTTTCTGCGCCGTAAAGAGATATCTGCAGTGAGTTGGATGACCAATGAGACGGAAGTATTCAAGCGAAAAGAAATGAGGGATGATGGTAAAACACACAAAAACACATATATGTATTAAAATCTTCGAAGGCCGAAGGGATGGCAGTCCAGTCAGTTCCAGAAATATGAAATAATAGCCTCTTTAACTCCCGGAAACTCGTGTTCGCGAATTTTTCAAATGATAGACAAATAATAGAGGAGTTAATTAGATAGATACACAATGGTAGGGATTCCTCGATGCAATCACTGAAGGCGAAGAGCAGAGCGCTTTCTCTTCCGTGAACAGATGTTTGCAGTGAGCTGAATGACCAATGAGACGGAATTATTAATTTGAACGTCAACATTTGACAAAATGCTTGAAAGTAAGCATGGAGATTACGTTACCCTTAATGGCGACCAATGTAAAAAAGGACAGGAAGAAGGAGGTAGGGTAAGGGGAGAGATCTTGAGCTTGCGAGGAAGTTTTCAAGATAAATGGAGCAAGACAGAAAAGACGAAGACCTCCAAGATAAATAACAGGTTCGATGAAGAGGATAAAGACCTGAAATAATATTCTTTGAAGAAAACCATTCAATCTTCGAGTAATGGAGACGGGGATTGATGGCGTCAGGATTTAATAATCAGGAACAATAAACAAGAGACCAGGAAATGCGGAAACCGGAATCGATGTGATTGGGTACTAGATGACGCAAATTGTTTACAAAGATTTAGGGCGTCACTTCGCCAAATAGACCGGAAAGATGATTTGAAAGCGAGAGGAAATAGGCATTCGCCAAAATCGAGTGATTAACAAATAAAAGCCGCAGAGGAAAGGGAAGAGGAAACGTTATGAGGGGAAGGAGGAGGATTTGACTGGTGGAGGGGCTCTCAAAATAATCACATCCTTTTGAAACAGTCTTTTATTTCTTCCTTTCCTCCTCCTCGACTGGTAGCAATCTGCGCGTCAAAGCTTCCACCGCCTCCAGAGAAGCAGCCGACGCCACATGAAAACCCCTTTACGTGAGCGGAATCGTCCGCTTTCCCTCCACTCTCCAGGGATCTCTTCTGACACCATCTGTCTGTGGAATTGACAGTCGAGGAAATTAAGGAACGACTAGGCAGGTACTTCCTCACTTTGTGAGATAATGAATCCGTAAGAGAATGCTGCGAACGTTTGTCCCACTTTGTGCGATGCGTCCCAACGAAGTTCGCCTAGTGGAACGAATCATTAGTTTCGTGAAGTAAGCAATAGACGCCAAGGGGCGATAGGGTAAAGAGAATTGACGAGTTAAGGGAGGAACTTTCCAGCACCATCCACTCTTAGATCACTCACAGTCGGGTGCGCATCGTGAGCGTTTACTCGCAATTAATAGATTTGAGTTCGGCGACCTCGATAATAGTAACAGTAACACGTATATCACTCAAACGGGCGACTCAGCTTCAGATTAAAACTATCAGATTGCTCATTTCTGAGATTCTATTTGAGGGGAGAATAATCATAGGCAAACGCACGAAGTTTTAAAAAAAACTGAAGAAAACTTCTTGCTCGTGTTAGGTAGTAAATATTTTTATGTAATATGGGGCGATGGGTTGGCCAACAATGAGATAGAGGGAAGGATGTTGGGCAAGCGCGAAAGAGGAAGAAAGAGAATAGGTTTCATGGACCGGATGAAAAAGGGTAGATCGTATGCTAATACGAAAAAGGATATTCTAGAGCGAGATAGGCCCTTGAATGTGTAGAAAATCAGGAGGAGATTCTCTGAAATTCAACAAAACCAACCTAAACCGGTAGAATATATTTTTTTAAATAGAACGTTTGAAGGAAAAAATCAGAAATTATGAATTTTACAGAGGAGTAGAAAAGGAAATGATTATAATAAACGCCATAGAGAAACGAAGAACCAGGTGATTTTACACACACTGAGTCACAATGGGTTTGTTAAGAACATAGTTAAAGGTAAAATAGAGGGAAAAGTCCACATAGGAAGACCCAGGTAAAAGTTCTTGGACCAAATAAATTGCAGAAGTACACAGCAAGAGCAACTAGGAAGAAAGGGAACTAGCATTAGATAGGGAAGGGTGAAGGGCTGCAGTCAACTAATTTTATAATTGAAAGACCAATGATGATAGAACGAAAAATGTCACGATACCAATAACGAAAAAAGTCGCGTCAACTCAATTTTGGCACACTGTACCCCAATACTCAAGAAATGAATTGTACTCCAACAATATAATGGTGCGTGACCCAATCAATGAAGCCCCTTTGGATTGACCCTCCTGACGCCTGCCTCTCCTTCACTGGCGATTCTGGGGCCATAATAAACGGGAACTGAATAAATGAATTGACGACAAAAATAACTTAAAAATTTGATGAATGAAAGTTCCCTTAAATGATAATAATAACCTATGATAAATAAAATCATCACACTCATGCTCTCGCTTCGAATTTCCCACCAACTCGAGTCAAGATTATCCCGCGAATAAACGTCATTATTCATTCACAGGTGCACGACGTTGCCAAAACCCTCACGCCCACGGCCGCGCGCGAAATTCTCGCATGCGGACAGCGCGAAAATAAAAAAAGAACACGACGCGCGCGTTTGGCACCTCTGGCTCAAGACAAAATTCGAGGCCGGGGCGAGTCGCGGGTGGACCGGAATTCCATTCCGAGCCCCCGCCAGGTATGAACGGAGAACGCGTCAAAAAAAACCCTGGAGAGCTCCAAGACATTATTTTTTTAAATCCTTCAACTCTCCACACACATACACGCGCGCCCTCGGTTCCCGCGAAACGCACCACGTTAAAAATGCAAGACGGGGGCGTGGGAAAAGAGGGGGAGGGAGCGAGAGGTTTCCCCGGTTGTGTGAGTGTGTGTACGAAAGGTGAGAGATGTGAGCGGGAATAGCGAGGGGCTGCTGGGAAATCGTGTGGGTGGAGCACCCGAGGGGTGGCAAAGTTATCGGCGGAGCGAGAACTTACACACATCCACGCGGGGACGCACTCTGGCTGGTTCTCGCTCTCAAACCTCCTCTCATAAAACTCACGCACGAGAGGGGCGGAGGATGAGGAAGAGGAGAGTGGAAGGCGGGCACAAGAGATGGAGGAGGACCCGGAGAAGAGTTGAGAGGAGGTGGGAAGAGCATGCATGTATCCGCGGCGAAGAAAAAAAATATACACTGGAAAGAGATTGGTTTTTCGGCTGTTGAGAAGACCCGAGTGGGCGAAGGGATGCTGGGAAAAGGAATAGGAGAATTCGAATGAAGATGCTGAGGAAATGTGGTATCTACAGTTGGTAGTCGTGGTTTTCAGGGCAGGCGACTGACAACTGAGGTCATTAACGACAGTAAAAATAGGTTGGTAGCTCAGTAGATGAAGGAATATTCAGTGTAATCGACAAAGGAGGAGAAAAACCCGACGTAAACAACCTAATCTTGAGCAATCTTGAAGGGTACACATACGGCGGGGTGAACGCAGACGTCGTTCTGTCGTCCTTTAAGAGCACGGATAACCAAAGGATAGATTTGGTACAGGAGTAACCTAAGGGAGAAAGGAGGCGTCAGTATCAGCCTAATGTTAGCAAACCGCGTCAAGTGGCCCACAGTTTGACGTAATGCCTCACCAGGCACGTAGATTAAAGTAGGCGTGCACCCCGGGGGACGAGATTAAGTACCCCCCACAAGGCTGTACAAGCCTATGGAGCAAGGTGCTCCAATTGCCCACTGTTTTGTGAATATATTTATACTTACAACCACTCCCATTTATTTATAAATAAACTTTATCTCTTAATTATCATGATGACTATAAAGTTCGTCTTCCATCCTTTGGTAAAGCCCCCTATTACCTCCTAATGCGAAAAACCTGGGTGCCCGCCTGGGATAATTATGTTAAAAGTATTCTTAGCACACGCCACCCAACAATAGTTCAGGGATTCCTTGAAATAATCTCTTCTTAACTTCGCAATTCAAACTTGGAACCTCGGGGTGAGAACTCAGAACCCACGTATGAACACGAACATGTACAGGATAGTGTTTTGGGGAGAAGGGAGAAAAAAAATTGCTTGGGCAGAAGCAATTTTTTTTTAAGGTGGAACGAGAGAGAGAGGAAGAATCGAGAAGGGAGTAGGATTTTCCTTCCTTCGCGCGAAAGAGGCGAGATCCTCCGGAGAGCTGAGGACTCCCTCTCCGTTGAGTGTGAGCAACGCCACTTCTTTTTTTCCCTACACCCGGGCAGAAATGCGAAAGAGTGGGAGGGAATCGACTTGTGGGGGGGACGGGATGAGGAGGGTGGAGATTGGTGGGGGAAATTTTTGGGCACCTTTGGGCGTTTTTCAGTCCTCTCCCCCCCACACCCCTTCCCCCCCTACAACCCCCTCGGGGGAGGGTGGCAGAGGAGGCGATAGGAGGTGTGGGACGAGGTGGGAGGGGGTGTTGCTGAAAGGAAAAAGAGAGGGTGAGAACGGGATGGATATATAGAGAGGGTGTGACGCGCGGCTCGATGCGGTGCGAGCCGAATAACACACGCACAGGGGATGGAGGGGAGGGGGGGGACAAGTGCGCGAAGAGGGGGGGCATGCGTGCGTGCAGAGCGAGTGCGTTTGTGTGTTCCCTTTGATGTGACTCCGATGAACGCGCGCCGACGACGTCAACCAACCAACGCCCCGGAGAAGAGAAGCAAGCGAGGAGTGGAGAGGGTGGTGATGTGCGGGGATAAGGGGGTGGAATAGAAAGAAAACGAACTCTTTGGGGCTGGGAGGGGGGGTTGGAAGGGTGCGAGTCCCTTACACCCAGTTCCCACCGCCAACACTGCGACCATCGCACGCAACAACTTTTGCTGGAAACGCTACGGGAATGCACATTCGTTTTCCGTAATTTTTAGTACCTACCACCACCAACTTCGAATATAAGCGCCACTGTCTCGGGAGGGGAGGAGCACAAAGATGAAACGATAATCACATGAAACAAAATGGAGAATGATAAACTATTGCTAACAACAGTATCGTCATTGTATTTTACAACACGTCTACAACACTGAATCATACATATGGTGAGATGTACAGAAGAGTAGAAGAGGAAAGTATCAATTGGGACACCATACAGAAAAGAAGAACAAGATGGATTGGACACAACCTGAGACATAATGAGTTTGTGAAGAACATAATTGACGGCAAAATAGAGATAAAAGTCCTCAGAGGAATAAGTTCATCGACCAAATAAAGAGGAAAATACATAGGATGAGATACCAGGAGGAAAGAGAACTAGCATTAGACAGGAAAGGGTGGAGGGTTGCAGTCAACCAATCTTGGGATTGAACGACGAATGAATGTATCCACAATTCTCCAAATAGCCAACAGAATGCAGGTGTTTTTAGGCCTTGTGCTTGTTGATAATCCTGATGAGTACCGCGCAGGGTAACCCAAGAAGTGATGTAAATGCACGTCGATTGGTTACGTTCGTAAGCACGATTGCAGTGGAAACGAGGCATTACACACACACGAGTGTATATACGAGGGGGAGGAAGATCGGGCTCCGGAGGCAGAGGAGGTCGGAAAAAAAAAGAGCCGGATTTTATTCATTCGGGACGGGGAAGGAGGGATTGGATGGGAATCGCGTGTGAGACGGCGGAAGAGTGAGAGAATGGGAAAAGATAAAGTAAAAGAGAGAGGAAGAGAAGATAAAAAAAAGGGAGTGGATCCGTACCAAAGAGAAGTGAGAGGCGTTCGGGATGGAGGGAGAGAGAAATATTCGAGGTGCCGCGCGCATCGGAAGAATCGATGGGGTGGTTTTTGAAAGTGCGTACATGGAATGGAGAGGGGCAGGCGGTGCGGGAGGAAAAGACATCGATGAAGGGAAGAAGATAATATTGCACGCGGCAGAATGGGATGAACAAATTGCGGATTGAAAGGGGTGGGAGCGTAAGGCGCCCGGAGGACGCTGAGCGCACGAAGCGATATGTGGGTTACAAACAAAGGCTCCCCCCGCGCGAGAGTTGGATCAGACTTGCGAGAGGAGGAAAAGGCGTGACGGGAATGAGCAGGCATTCACTTCACGGGGGTGGGGGGGATAGGCGGGGGAGCCTTTTTATAAAACCTGTCGCTCGCCAATGCACCCCGAGATCCGTTACTATTTCCCTCATCACGGTTCTCACTAAATAAATATTGCCATCCATCTTTGATCCTATCCCTGAGCAAAGGGTAGGTATATCTCAACCGATAAGTCAGAATAAATGAGAAGCAATATTCGATTTCAAAAACGGTATTACGGTGATCACTTATCACGGCAATAGAGAATGTTTTTTGAGGTTGGTCAAGAAGGAATCAAAGGCAAAACTAAATATTCATACCAATAGTTGAGGTATTTTTATTAATAGGTTGAGTTTATTCAATACACCTGCTTCCACATTAATATCTTGTTCTGTAATACACCAAGAATAATACGCGGATTACTTTAGTGCTATAGACAGAAGTGCTATTTGACATACAACCAAATCCACGACATAAACCCACAATTTGAAATTTAGAATCTGCCGATTTATATGTTTTACTAAACATAGTCGTCAACATATGAAATAGCGATTAGGCACGTCAGCCAACCAGTTTGACACCTGTGGTCTGAGAAAAGCTGTCTGAGTTTTCTAGTGATAAAACTTGTCACACTGACTGTGGCATCGAATTAACGGCACCAAAATTTACACGCGTATATGAGCCTCACGCCATTAACACTATTTAATAGGCTTCCAAACTCAGATAGAGTTTCCGAAAATATTAAGTCACCTAAAAAGTTTGGCCAAAATGTGTTCCGCAAGGAACGAAATAAATATTCATATTACCTGAAGACTTTTTCGAGTGCCAGAGGACGTTGATCAGCAAAAAAGGATGCGCGGTTAAGCCTTTAAGAGGACTTAACGCGATAAAAATATCACTGGCGTACCTGAGAGGCTAAGTGAACGAGATAATTAAGGAGGAGTGAAAAGAGAACGCCAGAAGTTGAAAGACCAGCAGTGAAGAATGACTCCGAGTGAAATATGGAATACAGTTCCTCGTTCCTCTATGATTAGGCTAAAATAATGAAAACCTTGTGTTTTTTCGGGTGAAGTTTCACGTTCTATTTGATAATTCAAAATACTCAAAGAAGACGGATATGTTTAGAAATCTCCATTAATAACCATAACGGAAATATATTGTAGCTGAGAAAACGAATCATGAAAATGAAGAATACAGGGTATTTTATGTGTTTTCGTCAGTAGTATTTTCCCGACGAATCAAAACCAGTATTCGTGACGAATGATAAGCAGGGTGATACTGAAAGACGATCGCCAGAAAAATTACTGAACTCAACCCATAGTTACGGGCTTATTTAAGCGAATCCCCAGCGAAAAAAGCTTTGTAGATTTCACTGGTATGCATATAGATGACGATCAATTTTATCGGATCGTTGGTATCTACAACCTGAAGAGATCGACAATTTGAAGAAACTGATCTTAATGAAAACTTTGAAATCGACAAAGTATCAATAAAATCATGAGACCTATTCCAAACTTGAATTAAAATGCAATGTCGAGCAGCCGACGTATTGCCTCGTTGAGACTACGATAGTGCGAACCACGTGCGTACGATTTCTGTGTGCTACCCTCACACCCCCTCACCAGGGCATTGTGACGAACAAGTAAAGAGCAAGGGAGCGAAATAAGGGATTCCAGAGGCGTTCTGAGGCTTTCGAAATGTTTTTTTCTAGCAAATGACACATTTATACGCTTACTCATTAAAGTAACATCATCCATTTCACCTTAATGATTATCGTTATTCATTATTTCCGGTTTCTGCTCGCGATACCAGCGCTACCACTGTGGAATGACACTGTGGAATGACACTGTTAGGAATTATGGCTTACCATGGCACGGACGCGCATTCACATTACGAATACAGCCTACCGTCGCAGGTACGATAGTAGTGTGAACGAGGCATAGCCGGTACTTGGTTTTGGACCTGGGAGCCATAGCGACTACGAGGCGCTAACACTCCAGCCCCATTCTCACGGATATAGGACTGCGATGCCCGGAATGTAGGAGAGGAGACGGAGAGGATACGGAGAGAGACGAGGAGGCGAGAGAGGAAATCAAGTGGACGGGAGGACGAGGATTGAGCGGCCAGGGTGGATACCCACGAGGGGTCAAGGGGAGAAAGGGAGCGATAGCGAGGGAGACACTCCCGGTATCGAGGGCGGATGGCATTCGTGGAATGGGACGCCGGCTTACCACAGGCTCCCATTCCGGTTATCGTTCGTTCCTACCGATCCCATCCCAGCCCCCCCCCCCCCCACGCCCCAGGTGAGTACGGTGGCTTAAACGATTACGAGATAAAGCCGAGGAGAGGGCGAGAGGGATGAGAGACGTACTGTCACACGCGTACACACATGCTCGACGACATGCACTCGGGGAGTTAACGCCGGCACGACGTCGGTGGTGAATAACGGGGAGGGGGCGGTCGGGGGAGGCGGGAGAAAGAGAGGAAGAGAGATGGATAGATATATACGACTTTATTTGGGTTGGATTGGCCTCCGAAATGAGCGGGAAGGGTCCGTCGAGTGCTCGCGTGGTGGCGAAGGGCGGGAGAGACAGGGGGAAATTTTATCCGAAGGGCAGAGGACAGAAATTGGGATTAATTAAACGCCAAGCTCCGGATGCCGGACGCTCTCAAGGGCCTTGGGAGAGAGAGAGAATCGGTTTTCTACGCCACGAAGTTGATTTGAATTACAAATCACTCACTTCTAATCAAACAGTTTGTTTACAAAAGAATGAAGTTCGATAAAAATGCGAAATGGCCACCTTGGAATCATTTGCTCATCACATTTCACAAAGTACTAAGTCACAACGAGAAGAATCCAGATACAACGCCCAGTGATGAATATTCCATCAGTGATCTTATATTATACTCACTCCTTCTATTCCACCCCATTAACAATCCATAAGTTGGTTCTCCACTCCATTCCTTTTCGAGAAAACCCCTTTACTTCTTCATAATTCCTTCCTTCAACAATCCTACAATCTGGTAAAAAGGCTACGCCTGTGTTCAAAGTAGATAGGACTACAAACTAAAAAACAGTATGAGGAAATATTCTTGTGGAGCGTGGTTTTCTATGGATCGAAAGCACGAACCACTGGAAAAACCGACTAGAAGCTTTTGAAACCTGGTTATGGAGGATAATATGGAAGATAATATGCTGAAGATAATATGGACAGACAAAATAAGAAATGATGATGTTCACAGAAGAGTAGAAGAGGAAAGGACTGTATGGAACACATTAAAGAAGAACCAGATGGATTGGACACACGCTGAGGCACAACGGGTTTGTTATGAACATAGTTTAGGGCAAAATAGACGGAAAAGTCCCCAGAGGAAGACCCAGGTAAAAGTTCATGGACCAAATAAAGAGGGGAACACATAATAAAAGCCACTAGGTATTAAGGGAACTAGCGTTAGATAGGGAAGGGACGAGGGCTGTGGTCAACCAATCTCAGCATTTAAAGACCAACGATGATGATGAAAAATATTGCAGCGAAGATTCCAACTCAGGCATTCGATCACATTACTGTCCACACCCCTTAGAGATATCCCTGAAGTCGTAATGATTTGGTTATAGAACTGTATTGACACTAATCAAGTTATGGAGGTTAAAGTCGGAATTTTCACGGTGGTGATTCCAACGCTGAGAGCACACGCGAACACTAGTTCCGCCTGGGGTCTAGACCAGCGCTTTTCACACGCCTCCCGTGCACGTCATCGCCTTTCAAATATTTCCCTTTCATGCCTCGAGTGTTAGACGTGAGGGAGGGTGGGAAAGCGGAAATATTTTCATGAGCCTCACTCGTAAACTTAATCCGGCGGGAGAGGGACCGCGCGCTCTGTATAACGGAGTGGCGAGGTTGAAAAAGGTGTGGCGGCAGAAGCAAGTGGCTTGCCGTCGCCCGACTGGGTGTTGCTGTGGGAGGGGAGCCGCGGCTACGGGCGAGGGTGCGGGCGCGTTGAAAAATCATCATCCCGGCACTTGAGCATGGGCACGCAATAAATATATCCCATAGCCCGTGTGGAAGAGGATGCGTGCACAGATCGAAAGCTCGTGCGCACTTACTCCAAGGAGGAAGGGAGAATACTTGGCCTGAACTAATTAATTTTCGCCAATTTAAACGCTTACGTGAGGCGACGCTCGTCATTTTTAGAAAAAAATGTGTATTAGCAAAATACAGACGGAGATTTACCCACAGAATACGAGCGAATAAACCTAAAATCGACGAATAATTACCATTACGTGTGGCAAGTTGTCATTTTAAGCGTTTCAACATGATAGTAAGCCACTTAAAATTATAGTTAGCCGGTGGACCGCTCAGATCCGAGAAGAAAATTTGGAGATTCCATTGTAAAAGTACTTTCTGCTAATGAGGAGGAAATTCGATTCTATGGCAATTTCCCATGGACTAAATTCACAGGTAAGTTTCAATACTTCCACACTGACGCTCAAAGCCATTACATCCCTCGAAGCTACGAAGTGGACAGAAAAACTGATGCATGACGGATGAAAGGCTGCAAATTATTCCAATAGAAGACTGATGTGTGTAAACCCTTCCAAAGCTACAGTCGCGCGGTGGCCTCCTCACAGGCACATTCTTACACGACAACCAATAGTCGAACATTCTTGTTTTCGCAGAAGCCTTCCGCCACGGGGAGGTCACGAAGGACAGGTTGACGATTAGAACAGGAAAGAGGAAATAAAAACGTCTCAAGACCGCTGCCAACAGTTTATTCCTCTTCTTCTTCGTTCTCATTCCGCGACGCCTTCGAAAGTTTTACGCGTCGTCCGGAAAGCACGACAAATTACAAAGAACTCCCATACCGATGAAACGTCTGGGTATTTTACACGTCACGGAATACGACTCCAGAGCGATGATATGTCAGGAACGATATTTTGGCACGTTTTCACCGCGAGTGGCAAGGGTAAAAATAATAAAATAAAACGAATGAGATTCGTGACGGAAATTTATTTTCCTCCCCCGTAAAACCGCTGATAATAACCACACGGTCGCGGAAACCTGAGAGCCACGAAACAGATTAATTCTTTGTAGTACAGCAGGGGAGAGAGAGACCCGTCCTCTAAATTCTCCGAAACGTCAAATTTAATCAGCTCCCTTTCTAGATTAATCGCTTCACAAAACCATTTGAAAAACATAACTCTTTGCTGGTATCTACAATGACGTTGAAAACTTGTTTTTAAAAGTCCTTCGGCGATTAGCTTCGTGTCACCAGAGATCACTCCGGAAAATGACAGGGGGGAGAGACAAGGCAGGAAATAGCACTGCCCGAAATATGACCGCATATAAAATGCATATTCGTTCCATTTTTCGTAAAACTACGCGTCCGATAGGTAGGAAAAATACCACACTATAAATCAATTTTTCATAGCGTTGTCCACTTTCATTGACTATTTCAATCAAAAACCGTGCGTACAGCAATTTTCATGGAGAGTTGTGAACACAGCTGCATTGTGTAATCAATCCGTAAATCATAACGATGAATATAAATAGCATTCGGAGGATTGCAACCTCTCTTAGGTACTGTCGAATTAAAAGCAACAAAGCAGAGTTGAATGGCAGTTATATAAGTCAATAAATTGCTTCTGTACGATGAATGAGAGAAAGAAAAACAAGGCGTCATCAGACACAAAGTTGGCATAAGGATTGATGCCACCAGTAGTTTTAAGTACCCAGGACTTCTTTGGATAAAACAGGAGCTACAATAGGATTAAATTCATCGCGACCTACTGAAATAGTATGAAGTTAGGCCTTGAGGTCAAATATAGATTACAATTAAGCCAATAACTATGCATCATCATCAACTGGAATTCTGTCTACTGGCATGTCCCAAACACTGGTAACACCGAAGCTGTCTCCGAATCGTCCTGTCCCGGGACTCTTCCGTGGTTTTCCTGTAACTTCTTTTTATCTTCACTTCATCTGTTATTTTCAGCCTTCTTCCTCTGCTCATTTCTCCCTCCATTGCTCCCTCAACTGCTCTATTTAAAATCCCCTTCCCTCTTAAAACATGTCCGATCCAGTTTCTCTTTCCCTTCTGTATTGTTTTCAGTAGTGTCCTTTCCTCCCTAACTCTTCCCAGCACCTCCTCATTTCTTAGTCTATCCACCCATTTCACTCTCTCTTGCCTCCTTCACACCCACATCTCAAAAGCATTGATCCTATCCATCTCTCTTCTTCGCAAGGTCCACGTTTTGCATCCATACAGCACAACACTCCACACATAATATTTCACCAGTCTTTTCCTCACTCCTAGGTCCATACCGCTGCATTACACATTTCTCTTCTTATCTAAAGCTACCATTCGCATAATAACGATCCAGATTAGGAGAACAAGTATTTAACTGCCTGCACAGAGTAATTTTTACGGTTATTTAGGGAATTGAAGCCTTGAAAATTCATCCCAAACTAACGATAATATTCGAAAATGTCTACTTACAGCGATGAAGTCTACCTATATTCCCTTAAGTTTGAGCTTGACTTATCGCGTCTTAAAAAAAAAAAAAAAAATATATATATATATATATATATATAAAACGACATTTAGAGCGAGAACCAGTCGAATAAGGTCTTATTTACCCCGTCATCTATCCACCTTATGCATGCCGTTCGCGTAGATCGGAAAAATTGAAGGTAGACTAACGCCGAGAACAGGACTGAGACAAGTCCTACGCGGGATGTTAAACTGCTAAGACGCTCGCATCTCCTCGTCACGGAGACTTTTTCCTTTTCCGCCTCCTCAGCTCCCGTCTCCGTAGAGTGTCTCGAGAGAAGCATTCTGAATTCGAGTCCACGCCCTCCCGGACTCTCCAAGAATGGAGGGGCACGGCCGATTGAACATCGACTGATGCGGCAAAGTGACTGTCAACAACGCCGTATCACGTCGCGAGTTTTTACGCCTCGCGCTGCGAGGAAAAGAAATGGGGAAAAATGGAGTCCTGCATTTTGAGATAGCCGATAATTGAGCGCTTAATTCACTCTCTAAAACTGAGCGGGAGATATAATTCCACTCAAGAGATCGCGAAAAAAAAATTCACTCTCACATTCAACCCGTTACAACACTAGTGATTTAACGATGACTTGGCTAAAATGCACGCCAGCATACGTCCGATTTAATGGTAGAGCAGGTAATAGGAAAATTGAATGTACCTACACCTGGAATCACGTTAAGATGGTGAAAAAAATAAAGTGGCGTCTCCTCGGACAGACAGTTAATGAAGCATTTATAATGATAGGAGGTACTTTTCAGGAGAAAGTGATAACATTTGATACGTTTCAATGAGAATTACCAACTATTAAATATTCTCACCAAGCGTTGCCAAGCCTACATCAAGTACAAAAAAACACATTTGCAAAAAAACAAAGCACAAAAAATATGTCGTTTGAAATAGCTGCTGAAATAAAAGCATAAAATACTGATTCAAACATCAAATAAAGGTTATGAAAAACAGCCGTACAATTGGATAAAATAAAAGACAGCAACAATACAAAAAAATAATTTAATTGAGACCAATTCCATAGTGCTAGGGTCAACTTCATGACATCTCATCATTATAAAAAAAATGATGAAAACGCCACAAAATTTGGCTACTAAACTTTTTGCATTAATGACCAGTGTCAAATAAAAGTGGGCACCCGAAGATGTCTTTTGTGTATGAAACCAGTCGTTTCCTTAAAAGTCTGCAAAATTTCACCATGTTTTTTATCATCTGTACGATAATGCTACCATTTCAAGGCGTAAATTTCGCAGACGTATTCCTATCATTCACTAGAAATATAGTCGAACAGACTACAAAGTTCCAGAGATGAAAATTAGAAGGAAGATGGTTTACCGCAAGCAAAGAAGCCTTTTAAGGTAGCTCAAGCGAGATATTTCCCTTGTCATGATAGACACCATATTCGAATCAAATGTTTCAATTTCAGCAGCTGTAGGAAGCGTGAATTACAAATTGCATTTTTAACGGTACAATATTAACTTTTATATGACAGATATTCTAAGTGTTTAAATACAAATGTCGGCAAAGTCTTTAACTTAACTCATTTATACGGCGCGGTTCGTTTAAAACTCCTTCAAAACGGAAGGTTTTTTTGTGATTCTGAAAATGGACTGCGGTGACAACATGATTTATTTAAAAAAATAATTGAGAAAACATTCAAACTACACACCGTTAATTTTTTGACGAGATCTAGGTGTTACGAATTCCTCATGATTTTAGTAATATCTCTCTGAATATTGAGTGCATACACGTACTATTTCCCATATAAAAGGGCTTGTATTTTCTGTTAAAATCTCGGGAAGTAGTGCGGTGAAGGGCTGATACTTTTGGTGTCATTGGAAGGGTGAGATATTTCTCTTAAAAATGATACCAAGTTCATTGATTTCTAGGTAAAATGATATTTTGCTCAAACAACCTTAATGAGAGACGAAATTGTAATTACGAAAAAATTTACCCATACATGATTATAAATGAGGATCCCAGAAGTCAAGGGGTGTAAGTAACAAAACCATTGTTTAGAGAAAACTTAAGTCAAAGTTGAAAATGTTTGGTACAACCCACTAAGTAGTTAAGAGGCATTACCCCAGACAGCAGCACCTGTCAAGAAAATCACTTGGATCCCTTTACCACCTAAAAGATTAATGTTTTCACATCCCATTTTTGTACCCGACTTATTTTTTTCAAAAATGTCACTTAGACCCCTTGAATTCTGGGGTCCACAAATATCATAGGCAAGGTTCACACAGCGTACTCCAAAAGGAAGAATATAAACGCCAGGCGTAGGACATTCGTGAATGTCATTGCAAAAAAACACGCGAACCAAGGACGGCATCTCGAGCGAAATGCGGGCACGAAGAATTAGCGGCTACCTAAATGAGAGAAGGAAAACGCGAACGAATCAAGTTGAGGGGGCTGGGGGGGAAAAGGAAACGGACGAATGAAGATGGAATCGCGATCCGAGCAGATTGTGGAGGGAGGGAGGCGTCCCAGTCAGCTCCTCGCGGTGTGGGTTGAATAACCATATCTCGCAAAACGAAAGAAAGCGGGGAAGGAATGAAGGATATGTTGGAAGGCACGGATTGAGGAGTTCGGTCACGACCCCGTCTCTTAATTGGAGGACGGATTCAAACGGGGACGAGGAGGTGGGATGGGGGGAGAGGGATGGAGGGGAAAGGGGAAAAGGGGGGGGGCAAGAGAAAAGAACGGACCAAAAATATGGAGCAATAAAAAAATGAAAACTGGAAGAGATCTGGTGGGGGGATGGAATGGTCTGAAATGGGACGTAAACATAATGGGGGCGGTTTGAAGGAAAGCCTCGCTATATCTGCTGGGGGGGAACGAGACAGAGGAGGCTGTGCAGAAATTCGGCAAGGGGGTTAAAGCTGGGGAAACGGGAGGAGGGATCATTTTGAGAGGTGAAGCCAAAATAAAGACGGGAACGTGGAGGGGGAGAGCGAGAAGAGGTCCAGGGAGAGTAAGATAAGGGCGAAAGACAACGCCAGAAAGGGATGATGAGAGGGAGGGCGGGGAAAAGATGTTGTGGCTTGTGACAGGAGTGAAATAAGACTCCCGAACTCTTCATCGAAAGATTATGGGTGGACGCTGGAGAGGAAAAAAACATACACGGAGGGGTTATTAGTTCGCCGGCTCTCCGTACCTCGAAGAAAAAGGAAACTCCAGGGACGAACGGAAAGCAGAAAAACAAGAAAAGGTACAGAAGAAATGGAGGAGGAGTGGTGAAAGCGAAGCATCGGAAATGGAGTCGGTGCGGCCAATGGTAACGAGGGAATGCTCAGAGCGGGAGGTACGAGGGAAGCAAGGGCGGGGGACGGGTACTTGGAGAGGAGCTCTCTTGCAAGATTTATCCTTACAGCCTCCGAGGCGACCGATGCAAATGAACCGCCGCGGAGCAGTGGCTATTGCTCACCGAGTTCTCGAACGCAATAGCGTGGGATGGACGGTGCGTGCGTCCAGTCCATTTGCGGTCGGATCGGACTGAGAAACAAAACCTCCCAGCTCGCGCATATGCTGCCACCTTCCGCTCAACATTAACACCACATTTTTTTCCACCGCTTAAAACAACGACATTTGCGCAACGTGCTGAGACCGATTACGGAATGGGAACGACGCACATCACCGATTTGGCATCCACGATGCACAAATACCCCCCTGATGTCGACCAACCCTGGCATGTGTAACACTCCATTCCTCTGATCTACGGCCTAGCACGAAAATTATGAAGAGATTACCCACTCGACACGACGCAGTGTTTATCATGCCGTTCCGCTAGGATGATGAGGAGGTGGGCAGTCCTGAGCTATCTCGGACTCGCGGCGATAAAACTGAACGCCCCCCCCCCCTCAAATTCTTTCTCCCCCCCATCTCGCGGGACAAAAAATAAGAATTGTTGACTGGATATAAATCAGGCGAAGCAACCACTTCTTGAGAGGAGCCGGGCCCACATGATGGGTGGAGGAGAAAGTGAGGCTCGCCGGATAAAAACCAACGATAAAAACAAATTGCTAATGGCCGATAAGAACCAGGGGCCGGGGCGAAAGAAAACTAAAGACTCGAGGGGGGGCGGAAAGGGTGGGGCGGCGTCAGAGGAAGCGGAAGGAGGATAGCTCAGAGAGTGCTCAGGATAGAGGAGAGATTGGGGGGGGGTGGAGGGGTTGGACGGGAGAAAAGGAATGGTGGGGAGACCAAAGAGTACTTGTAATGGGCAGGGAGGGACGACGGAGCTGGAGAAGTCTTTATCAAGCGTGATTTATGTCCGCGTAGGAGTTCGACCAATGGCGGAAGAAGAGGAAAGACGGGAAAGAGCGAGTCTTATGGTCCACGGAGAAGGAGAGGGGGATGATGCGGTGCGAGGAAGGAGAGGTCGGTGCGGAGGATTCGGCGACGAGGATGAAGACGTCGGGAGATTGGCTGCTAAGTCTTTGGCCGCGGGGCCTTAAGCCTCGCTCACAACAACTCGGCATAACTTGACTTATTCTCGCTCCAAAAGCGAGCCAGAGAGCGAAATTTCTCACCAATTGCGCACCACAGTAAAATTTGATCTTACAATCGATCGATGAGACTTATCGATAGCGTGAGCTTCGAGAGTTGTCGTCAGCTCCCATGAAACAGTTCAGTTGAAGTGTATGTAAATAACTAATTGTTTGTTGGGCCATAGAAGAATAAAAATGGATGGCTTGCTGTATATGTGTTATTTGTTGACATCGTCCACAACAACTCGGCTTAACTTGGCTTATTCTCGCTCCAAAAGCGAGCCAGTGGGGGAAAGTTTTCACCAATCACAACGCACCACTGTAAAAGTCGATCTTACAATCGATCGATGAGACCTATCGCCAGCCTGAGTTTCGAGAGTTGTTGGTTCCTACTAAATATTTCAGTTGAGGTGTATGGCTAACAGTGCATTGAACCATAAAAGAATGAAAATGGATGGTTTGGTGTATATGTATATGTTGTTTGTTGACTCACTTGATCAGCTTCTGCGTAAATGAATGTTTTCCTGAATAGATTAGCCTGTTCAGTATTAAATTCATCAAATCATTTGTTAATTACCTCGCTGCAATTTCAGTTTATCATATTGTTGCTAAGGGACCTGTCCCAGAGTATAATAAATGTTTATTCTATTCTATACACATTTGCTCTAACGTACCTGCAGGTGTCTTCACAACAAAACCAATTTTTTACCAACATAAATTTTTTCATCCATTAACAAAACCACGTTTTAATATGGCTGCTCAAGGAGATATCGAGTGTAGCAATCGATTGCTGCCCGACTATCAATAGCGAGGCAGTCCTCAATATTGGCTAGAATTAAGAGAAAATTGAGACATACTCTCTACTTCACGCTATGCCAAATCAAGTTATGCCGATTTGAGTCGTCGTGAAATGGCAGGTACTTCCTCAAGGGCTCATCTCCGGCGCTGCGCCGAGTTAAGTAGTGAACGAGGCTTTAGTCCCACGGGGAGGAATACAATTTTGGATTCACTCGCGCATGGATTCGCGCCGACCCGGGGGAGAATGAGCGGAGATAAATGAAGCATCAGCCAAAAACAATAGAGACGGAGAACGTGCCAAACACGACCATCACATTAACGCAAAAAGGACTCGAGCAGCGCAAACAGGAACTCTTCTTCATTTTCCGTTTTCTTGAGAGCGTGAAGTGAAAAACAAATTGAAAGAGTCGAGACATATGGATTTCCTTTCCTCTCCCCGAAAAAAAAACTCCAGGGTGCATTGCCCGTGAAGGACGGGGCTGAATGTCTCAAAATATTCATTTACCAACTGAAGCTCGGGAGGATGCCACTCGTAATCTCAACTAAAAAACACGTGGCAGAAACAACATTACCACACAGGAAGACGTACAATACATAGCTTTTTGAAGTTCTTATTATAAGGTTAAACACAACTTAAAACTTGATTCTAATTTCCATAAAATTAATAATTTTTACGCAGTGTACTTGTTTGGCTTGCCTAATCTTGACTTTTAAAAATAATTTGTTCATTCTACAGCTAATGTTTAGCTGAAGTTAGCCTAACCACAGGCTAGTTGTATAATAGGCTAACTAACTTCCTGGTTTTGTAACAGAAAATTTAGCTCTTGTTGAAAGGAAGATTAAATATATTATCATTTCACTCATCGTTTATTGTTTCATGCCCATTTCAGGCACTAATTCTGGTCAATGATATAATGTTATAAAAAGTACTGTAAATAAATACCATGCAAAGCACTTATAAAACGTCAATAACACTCGTAAATTAATATAAACCTCGATGTAGTTTCAGAGCAACGCTATATAACCTTCATGAATGCGAAGAGAATAAGTACGAAATATCATGAACCAGAGACCCATTAAAGATAAATTCAAGAGACCCATTAACGGAATGTACATTTATTCCACCCCATTCTTAACCAGCGACTAGAAAAGCGGGCACGAATAAAACTATCAAAGCCTGCATTAAACAACAAGCTTAAATCGTGAGTGCGTATAAAGAGGCCGTTGGGCTTCTCTACCTGCAAAAGGGATCCGGAACGAAGAACTTACTCATGACGTCCCTTCAAAAGATGCAAAGGCCACAGAGAGAGAAAGAGAAAGAGAGAGAGATTTAAGAGACGCCAACGGGCATGAGAAGACAAGAGCAACACCAAACGGATGGGACTGTGCACGTAAGACGGAGATGGGGAGAGGTACTAGAAAACAAGCCTTTAAAACCACCACCACGGTGGTCCTTTTTTGAAAGTATAATGCGCTCTCTCGCCGCCTGGAATCGACCCCGGGACCACCGCCGTGGAAGCAATAATCGCGAGTCGGCGAGATGAAAGTGTCGACGATGAATGTGAGATGTCGGGCCGAGGGGGGAGAGAGAGGAGAGCGAGGCAAGAGAAACGAAACGAGGAGGGAGAAGGTGAACGAGATGAGGAGATGCGTGTGGTCCACGGTTTCCGAGGGAGGGAGGCGAGGAACAAGGGAAGTGACGAAGAAACATATCCCTCCACGAAATAGATGAATGGAATGTGAGCCCTGGTTAGCAGGAGAGCGTAAAGAGAGAATAAGTACTTGGCGTGAGACTTCGACCAATCTCAAAAGTGGCCTCCATCAAAGAGAATAATCATTACAAAAGTATCTCTGAAACTAAAATGCCATTAAAATAAATATACGGGACTATACCACCAAAAGGAAGCATCCAACACAAAGAAAAAGCGGTGCATGTGTTGGTTTGTCCAACGCCTCGAGGGTCGAGGTCGTAACTGCCACGCAATAAACCCATCGCATGAATAAAACATCATGCAAAAACGAACCAGCGACGCCCTTTATAGAATCCGCAACTGCGAACTTCAGGTACACCAAAATTGAGAACGTAACCGGAGCCATCGCGGATTCGATAAACAATGCTGTCGCAAATAACCAATCAAGTGCAGGCGTCACAAAAGGTACCAACATGAGCCGCGTGTGACATTAACACAGATTGAGGGCAGCTTTTTTGACGGACCCAACGGACTGCTGAAATCTTTACGACAGTCGATCAAATGAAGTCCGGAATTATAAAGATATGGACCCGCTAAAGGACGATTATACTGAAAGGAAAGCATTGTTTTCTAGTCGCAGCCTTCGTTTATCAGGCACTCCAACTGCAAAGGTTGTACCTAAAATCTTAATCCAGATTCAAACACAACGTCCATACACAAGGAAGGGTTCGTTCCCTAGATATCTACATATTACCCTGCGCGCCGCCGCATGGGCGCGTGACAGGGAGTGTTAGGACACCAGCCGTGTAAAGATGTAAGGTTTTGGGAGGTGCAATGGTGACGTTTATCATGGGAGAGTATTTAGTGGAGCTCCGTTTTGATTGTGGTCGCTAATTGTGCGCGGAAAGAACGAGTTGTTGTACCTATCTGTTCGGCATTGTATCTCTCTCCTTTTATCGCTTCTGTCAGACCTAGAGATGTAATGAGGCGTTATGATAATATTCTCTGTGTCGATCAGTAAAAATGCACTAGTTCTGAATTTCTCGAGGGAGCTAAGCCTGGCGTGTAGCCTCCGAGTCTCAGGGGGCACCCACCTTGATCCCTCTAAAAGTTTTGAGACACTAAATGTTCGCTCGTGACAGTTTTTAACGAAGCGCGCTGCTTTTCTTTGTATTTTAGACCATTTCCATGATAGATCCTTCCGTCTGGCAACCCAGAGTAGGCATTTGAGTTTCCGGACCAGCACTGGCACCCGTGATTAACTTGAAGGCTCCTTCCCTGGGCTTCCGGCGCCGAGAGATGTAACAGATCGTGGGAAAAAACGGCCCTCGAGTGAGCAGCGGTAAGATGGACATCTCAAGGGAATTCGATGAAGAGCATCGGAGGGAATATTAAAAGGACAGCTGATGTGGGCAAGGAGTCTGGGAATGAGAGAGGCGCCTGCCTTCAGGAAAAAAAAGGACGACGCGGAGAAGATGATGATTGGCGGGGGAGGATGAGGAGGGGATGCTTGCGGCGGGAGAGAGGAAGCAGGAAGCGTGAGCGGGTCCAAGTATAGAGGGAAGTGCGGGGGACGAGGGAGATTTGATGGCCCCCGCGGCCATTCCCTCGCCCGGCACCCGCCCGAGGGAGACTTGCGCGGGGGCGGAGAATGGGGCGGCGACAGAGGGGCCTCGAAGGCTCCCGGAGCTGCGGCGGGCGGCGGCTCCCTGGGTGAGTGAGGGTGAGTGGGGTGGCGGCAGAACAGGGGGGAGTGGAGAAGCGGGAAGGAAACTCTTGGACAGATGAGAGGAAATCGGCGCGGGAAGGCGGGCGGTCCTTTATGGGGAGGGTGTCCGCAGCGGAGAGAATTGGTATAGTAGGGGGACAGTGTGCGGGGGGAGTGAAAGATAAAAGGGAGAGTGACTTGGGGGAGGTTTGGGTGGGGTGGTAGATGAGCATGAAAGAGATTCCTTCCGCGTCGGCAATGGGTGTGATGTTGGAGAGGAGGAAATATAGAATAGGTTGAATTTTTCCATGATAGACCCTTCCGTATCTCCTTACCCAGACCCATCCCCCACACCTCGAGTCCCCCGATCGACGGCGCAGCATCCGCCACCGCCAACAAAATTAATCCTTTTAGCCACGGACTAATGTTAATAGCTTTAAACCCTGCATATAATAAAAATGTGACGGTAACACAAGCCTGACTAGCTGGATATCCACAGTTAAAAAAAACAAGCTTCCAATGCATCTTAGAGTTAATTTCCGAATCCACAGAAGCATCTCTAACCTATCCGATTCGGAAAAGTTATCAGTCGCTGCTAAAATCATGATTAAGTGCTCATCAACATAATTGTACAGAGTAAATTAAACGGTTGATGTACTGGATCAAACCGTTCCTTATCATTTCGTACTTCGGTTTCAAAAAATGCACATACGATATCGCTATATCGCTGAATTTCAGCAAAAATGCAAATCCAAATTGGTGAATATCGAACATGGTGCTACTGATCCCTAATATAAAGATTAATCAATCTAGTAAGAAGAAAATCGCAGAGAAAAACGTAGAATCAAGCACGTCACCATGCGAAGCACCGCACTTACTTCCACGAATGTCTCTCAAGGTAATTTCTCAGGGAGATTTGAACACATCGCACAAATTAAACTCAAAATGGACTTGCGGAGGCTGCTAATTTTCACATGACAAAAACACGCGAGATTGAAGCCACCTCCGATCCTCACTGAAGTGTTCTCATGAGGTAAAAGGGAAGATTCAACTGACCATATCTACCCCTCCTTTCACTCTTCGATTTTCTCTCTCGCTTGCTCTCTCCAGCCATTGGCCGTCATCAGTGGCCTTCCCATCTCCCTCGCGAGTAAAAAGCTGGCTCTCAATGGTGGAGTGGCGATAAAAGGGGAGAGTGTTCTGTTCGGAGACGAGTGTAGTGCCTTGTCGGAGAGAGCGCCTCCCCCCCCCCACAACCCCTCCCCACACCCGCGCTCAGACCCATCTCTCCTCCAGTCCTCCCCCATTCCTCCCCCGTCCTTAAGTTCCCGTCGTAGTCGCCCCCGCCATCTTTTCCCTACCACTCTTCACCTGACCACTCTCCTTACATACTCCACATTACCGTACTTAGGCACACTGAATGAACCACAATACCGAGGAGCGAATTATGCGTAGGCACATGCAAATAACCGACGCTAAGGTCGTTTACTTAAGAATCATAAGAAGGCAGACTATTTCAAGCTGTGCTCACAGTCTCTTCCACTCAACCAGCGGATATTTTCAAAAGCACACATTTGGTACACAGCAACTGTATTGAGACTCGTCTCCAGAGAGGGAGGTTAAACAGATTAAATAGGGTCCAGATAAAATAGTCATTAAACGAATGAGTTTTCACCGCATTCTTGCTAAAATGTGCGTCTAGGAAGTACGTACTATTTGCCAGATGGTGATAATTAATTTTTATCCACACAAAGGTTAGGTGTTAAAATACGGAAGGTTACTTATAGTATTCCTAAAAATGTTTTTCGAAGAAAATACCCATTCCAAGTATTAACCCCACCGTCCGAAAAGTTAAATCTAAAACCTAGCTAATAGCAGAAACAACCACCAATTTTGCTTGCAAGCAATAATAGAAACTACTTTGTAATAAATTGTTCCAGCGAGATCCAAATAGCAATGCTGAGTAGGATCACAGCACCAGCCTAATACTCACTGAATTAAATTTTCATTTTTATCTTATCATAAACACCGCATTCAGGCAACCGACAAAAATTAGGTTTCAATTTTTAACTCATGTTTCATAAATGATAGATGTAGAAAACATCTCTATTTGCCATTCTATTAAGTATACTGACAGGGCAAAGACCCCGGTAAATTCTTAATGGGCGCGATTACCGAATGTCCTTTGTTTCACTCAGAGCACCAATTCTTTACAGACAGTCTTGTTATTCCGTCTGCCGACTAATCTTTCATATTCCCTTTTTTTACCTCTCGAGTTATACATTATCGAGAGAGTTCTCTTCAGAGATCCGATGGCCCTTAAAAAGAGACATCTCAAGAACCTACGGAGAGCACTCCTTCAAGCTACTGAAATAAGCACACTAAGGACTTGCCTTGTGACTCCGATCAAAAGCACGCTCTCTACCTCGAGAAGATGGGTTCTTTCATGAGCTTTTTATGCTATCGACACAGCTAATTTCTGAACTCCTATCAAGAAAGAGAACATTTCCCGTCAAAGACGCGCAAGTGTATTAAATTAACTTCCGACTATTATTCGAAGCACAAACTTCGAAAAGACAGCTCTCAAATCATCTGGAACACCTTAATAGCGCCAGTTTCCAAATGACGGCAAATATAGCTAGATATATTAGTTTTTCATAAATAGTATTTACCGGAATCGTACATGGATCATTTCTACAGTGAAATTGGGTAAGCTTAACAACTGCAATCGCTAATCAACGTAGTAAATAACGTATATTTTAACGCTCATGAAAAACTTTATTGTATGACCATTTTTTAAAGTGTCTGATAAACGTGAAGCAGAGTTTTTCGACATTAATCCAAGTGAAAAAGTAGCTTCATTCGTCGCTAGGGAGAAAAACTGATGGAAAATAAAACTTAATATCTTACAACTGATCGTAAAGAACTGGCAAACAGCATGAAGCTGTACTATTCCCTGGGAGGGGAAGTATTCCATTTCAGTGTAAGGAGAATTCGAGTCAACGAACAAGAAACTTGCGCCTCCCCCACGATCGATAAGTGTACACATCATCGCCACGCGATCAATTAAGCTCATCCCCTGAGTTCCAGTAGCCTACTGCTCCGACTTATCTGGCATCTTCACATCCCCCCCCCCCCCCGTTTCACCCCTATCCCCCCATCGCTCTCTTCACTTCCTCCAACAAGTCTGAAAATTATTCCGAACGGCTCGAAAAATATTGGCAATGCACTTCAACCTGTCGCAAAAATCGGCTGCGATCGTCTCGCGACGAGAGCGCCGCCCCGCGGGGAGAGGGGGGGGCTTTCGGTGAAATGAAAACAATCGAGTAGCGCCGCGCACAGCCGCCGCCACCGCCGCCACCACGACGCCGCCGACGCCACCGCCACTCAACATCGTCGGGAACATCCCCCCCATGCCACTACCCTCGTTCTCTTCCTCCCCCGGGTATCTTGCTCCTCATCATCATCATCTCGCCCATCGTGTCGAGGGTGGGCGCCTGACTCCGCCCGTCGGTCTGACTCGCGTGTGTCGTCTTGAGACGCCGCCGCAGACGCCACCACACCGCATAATCGCCGAGAATTCTTCAAATCCCGCCACGTGGAGTCAGCGGAAAAATGGGAAAGAGGGCCACCCAGCCTTTCCAGACTTTTTGAAAAAAAAAATCCAAAAACAAAAACGTCGCGGCGGCGTCTCAAGAAGACATTCTTCTTCATCTCCAACTAACGCCCATTGACTTTCTTTCATTATAACGTAGGTATGCATCAAGCCGCAAACGCCGGCAATTCTTTTTCGGGAATCCCCCTCTCAACCGAAGGAGGTAGGCTCTTTCGGAGACGATAAACAAGGCGGCGATGGCCGACAGTCTTCCCGACAGGAAAACCACCTGAGAGTGGCGACGTTGCCGCCAGACGGAGACACTAGAGGCGTCTGGCGGATGGTGAGGGATCTCGATTGCGGGGCACGACATGACCGAGAGCGGCGGGAATTAAAAAAAGTGGAACACCGTCAAATCGTCGTCGTCAGTTTGAGAAGAGAGTGCTACAGTCTGGAGCACCCTACGCCATACCCGCGCACGTTAAGATTGTCTTACTTTGCTCGCAGGTATTATGACCCTTTCACGTTTCCGCTGACGAATCAAAATTTCAAACGACAGGGGCAAGATTTGGCCCCATTCCCTCCGTGAGGAGAACTTCAGATAACTTCGAGAGATCAGCTAATTATTTCAATAGTTCGGAGGCAATATGCTAATTGATCCAGCGCGACAGTCGAACCTTATCTATCCTATGTCAATTGGCAATTCTGAAGTAAATGGAATATGAACATGTCGACTGAATACAAATCGACCATAGTATAAAGGATGTTTCACTGCTTTAGGATAGGGAGTTCACTGTTTACAATATGTTGAAAGTCCGGACAGCGACCAAGACTAGCCATCACTTTTGATAGTTGATAGTAACCCCTACCAAAACCAATGACGTGTTTTGACTGCTCTCACAGATTTAAATAAATATACTGTGTGGATTTTCAGTCAAAGTTCTGGGACGAGAGTAATTATAACTCTAGTTCTTTCAAGAATCAGATCCTATGAAAACGATACTTGCAAGTGACTTCCTCTGTTGATACAGTAAAACAGTTTTAGGGCAATCGCAACCAAATCTAACCTCTACGAAAATTAATTGCGTGCTGTAGCTGCTTCCATAGATTTAAAGAACTGTACTGTACAGATTTTCAGTCGAAGATCTAGGACAAGAGCAGTTGTAACTGTAATACTTTCAAGGAAAAGATCCAGTGAAAAACGATGCTTGGAAGTCACTTCGTCTGTTGATACCGTAAAACAGTTTAAGGGCAATCGCAAATATCCGTACGGAAGTGCATTTCTCATCACCGGTATCTATTTAGGGACTAATGCACTTAAACCGTCACTAAGCTGAAGCAAAAAGTTGGCCTAAATAGTAGCAGTTAGCCTAGAAACATGGTAATGTATGGAGCAGAGGGAACAGAATGAACGGGTAGGCACCACTGATAATGCAGCCCATTCAGTGTCATTCGGCTGCTGCGCGATGCGAGAAGCGCGCGAGTCAAGGTAAATGGATCAACTGCGCCCCAGGATGTATGGCACTCCTCGTGCACTCGTAGCACGGTTTTCGTCACCGCGCCGAGGTGTGATGTAGCGTCCTCCGAGGGGGACATCATATCGACCCAGAAAAATGCATCCCCCGGTACGCTCCAACCCCTATTGAGTCCGCTCTCATTCCTCTCTTACGCCGTGCCTCGCATGAATCCCCTGTTCCATTCACTGTACCGCTTTAAACCACATCTCATAACTCTTTTACACGAATGCTCCGTTTTCTCATCCGTTCTCCCATCTCCACTGGGCTACCAAATACCTCAAGTCCTTATCAGCGCGACCTATCCATTTCCTAGGGCTGCAGCCCATATTTCATTCGTATATACAAGTCCCACCAACTCATTCTCCCAACAGTTTCAGATTTGGAAAATTATTGATCACTCATTCCCGATGAAAATTTAATCTGCTAACCCATTTGAAATGCATAAATACCTTCCCATTAGCTTATTCAAAATAAAAGCCGATATGCACTATTTTTCAAAAATTAACAGCTGAACAAAATTAATTTTCATGAGGCAAAGAATGAGACCAGGGAATATGCAGGGTACTTAATGTGTAGTGATGAGGGATTGAATCCATTTGTAGGGTTAATATCCCAATGGCCATCATCAAGAAATCGAATGACTGTAGAGCAGAAAACCCCAGACGCATGGCATAGCGCGGAAATTTATTGATCATAAAATTCTCAGCGGAATACTAATGGTGAAGAGCTCGTAAGCGAATTCCGTCGGTAAGCAAGTGTTTTGTGAATTATGACCTCGCAGAATAAGGTTACACTCTGATACTACGTCTACAACCGACACTTCATGGGGGCAGACTGGTAACTTCCACCTATCCTTCTGGAACGGACAGGTGCCAATGTATATACAAGAGCACTAGCAAGACATCATTATTCTTATTAGCTCGCTGTCTTATGCTCAACTTGGGACTATAAATCGACCAGATATTCTTAATCGCTCGTCGGATCGAGGAGAAGAGTGTCCATAGAAATGGGGGAGTGCACGATCAACCTGCTTCGACCTTACCCTCGCGTTCATTTCACCATTCCTCTTTCTCCCCAGCTCCAGTCATAATTTTATGGGGCGAAGCTACCATATTGACTCCAGAGGCCGCGATGGACTTCCGTCTCTCATCCTTTGAACTCCTTCACTGGCCGCCTTCACGTACCCGATCTCGCAACCAGTATTCCTGCTTCGTTCATCCACATCGTCATAACTCTAGATGCGACGATAAAAATGCTTTCAATGCGAGAAAAATTCAAGCCAACTCCAGTTTTATAAAAACTAATCCATTTTAATGACTAGCTCGTTGAGAATTAAACATTGGTATTCAGATCGTGAAACTCGCTGACATATTTTCAGCCACTTTCCCCAAGCCCTTCACGCAGCTAAGAGTGGTTTTTGAAAACTATCAACGTCGTCCCGAATTAGAACCAAGAATTCTACTTCGTAAAACTTGATATGTAACTCTATTTGCATTTTTGCCGAATGGCTTATAGCTGGGGTACTGCTGATGGTCTAACGTTTCCTACATATTTAGTTTAAAAAACCAACGCATATTATTCGCTTAATGTTAAATAACTTCAAACAGGAGATGGGCAAATATAACTGCTATATCAAACACTCATTAAAATGAGTGTAATCCAAAATAAGTAAGACCTCTGATCAAATAAGTACGACCTAGGAGTTCCAATCTCAGTAAACATCATCAGATCGATTCAGCCTCAGATTCAGACAGATTCAGTGATATTTGGCTCCAAACTTCTCTCCAGGAATAGGGATGTGGCTCACGGATTAGTATTTTATATTATTATAGGAATTTTTAAATCTAATACTGGCACATATTTACTGCCACAAGCTCACCTAACTTTCATATCGATAACTGCCGTTATTTTAGGGGAAAATCTCAAAAAAGTCTCCTACCACTATGGAACATATCTTCCATAATTAATTCTTCATATCCTGTTTACTGGTTTAAATATGCATTGTTAGAGATTTATATCAACATTAACAACTCAAGAGCTAACGCATCTAAAGATTATTTGATCTCGAGTAAAAAACGGCAATCCTCTTATGCAAGGACTCGGGTAAATTTGACAAGAACGCGAGAAGAACTACTTGTCCAATAAAGACTACCGGGGAAAAAAAACATTCGTCAGAACAAAATGAAACTGGGGCCCGAATTCTTTAGGAAAACGCAATTTTATAAGTGGTACAAGTTGATGAAAAGGTCTAAGAATATACACTTGACCCCACCGTAGCCTCGCAACCCCTCACGACCTCACACACACTCCATCTGCGACAGGTTACTGATATCCTCCCAGAAAACCGCCTCTCCGGCAAACCCTTCAAATACAAACTCTTATCTTTCAATGCGCAAGCTTCCAGTTCCTCCCATTTGCCCTCCACCCTTCTGATCAGATGGCTCTCACAACCCCTTTCCTCTCTGGCGACTCGTATCTCGTCGGGAGCGTCAACTTTACAACTCGCACGTTGTGATGGAGAAGAGAGAGAGGGAGAGAGAACGGGGAAGCCTGGCCACATTCTTTCCATCAACATCTTCACTCGTTAGCGAATCATTATCTTCTCGATCGAATTTCATCCAAATACCGCATTAAGCCCGGCCGAATACATCTCTCCTTGAAAATCGCCAACCAAAGCTTTTAGAGGGAGCACTTGCACGGACCCGCACCCGTTGAAGTCCCCGACAGCGGATTCAAATCTGATCCAAGCGGCACGAAAATACATAAACTTTAGGCATGATTAAAAACGTGCTGGGAAATTTATGTTCGGGCAAATCTCGAGCCGCCTTCGAGTATGAAACGAGAACTTTTGATCTGATAACCAAAACTCTTAAAGTGAAGAATAACGTTCTCGACAGACTGCCATTGCACTCTTGTGATGATAACAGCACATGATTAGCAATAATATACATTATCTGACGGATTTCAAGACCAAGATCATCATTTTGAGGCAAAGTTCAATTTTAATACGGCAACCGATAAAATCTATAGTTTCACACTTGGCATACACATTTTAAATAACAAACTACAGAAATCCTGAAGGTTAATGTAACATAAATTTTCTATCAACTAATCACGTAGAAAAACTTTTAATGTAAGCAAAAGAATACACTCCAAAAGATAATTCGCCTCTAAAGGTGGAATGCATCGCAAAAAAATTAGATTTTCACAATGTCAATTAAATACTTCTCATGCCTCAATGGGCACTACAAATCAAGAAGTTACCCAGAAGGTAAATTAAAATTTAACACTTTAGTAAGATCATTCCTAGGGCGAAATGAGGATGAAATTTAAGACCAGCTATATGGCAATGCCTACTGTTCAGAGGAATCATGGCTACCGTGAAAGGATGAGGTCATACATTACCAAATTACGATCTCGATTGAAATCACATGCAAGGAACAAACACTCGGATGCCTTTTAGAAGTAACCTCATATCAATTTGCTTATCGACCATCTACATATTCTGCGAGGCAACTCATGCGCACGTGACTGAGGGTGTTGGCCTATCATTCATTATGAGGAAACTGAGATATTTATCGGAGAAATTTAGAAGACAAGAATCCGAACTTCTACCTTTCTGGTAGCTTGAATGGCCTGTCCTATTGTTTTCCCGCGGAAGTAAATTGTGCGCTAACATCAGCTACCTTTTCACCCCTTTCTTGCAAGGGGGAGCGAATCGTTTTCGGGATAGAAGTAGTTCTCGAGAGGTGGACCGGTTAGAGGAGATTTCGGTTTTGATGAATGGACGAAGGGGAAGTTGTAACTGGGCGAGCGTAAGATTCGACTGGGTGGAGTGCAATTTATGACAGGGGGATGTAGTGGGGTAAGCTCTCAACACCTCATCTCTGAACCCACCCTGGCTCTGCATCACCCGGTTCGATGGATAGCGAATCCGCCCACTTGCCCTCATCCCCGAGCTTCTTCGATATCAGCCTTTTAAAGACCCTCAGCTTGTTTTGTCGACGGAAATGCAAAACATGCGCTCCGAAGACCCCGAACAAAGACCATCCTGAGGCGTTTACTTGTCTCGCTGACTCCCAGGCGGATTCGCCCTGCTGTGCACGCAGAAGATAAGTTCACAAGAACCAGAAAAATCAGCTTCTGAACATGAGATAGATGAGGACATTTGGTGATTATGGTTGATTAAAGGGCGGGTCAACAGCTGAGACCTGGGTTATTGGTAACTATCCTTCAATTTTCCTTTCATATGATAAAATCTCTCACAGCCGAAAAGTTTTTAAATTTTGAAGTTCTCATCTTGATGTATTTATTCGCTTAATCGCTAGGATTGCTGATGATAGGTACTAATTCACCGAAAGAAACATATCATGACATTTTCCTTAATGGAACAAATTATCGACTACTAAAAGCACCAATTTTGCAGAAGGATCCAAAGCCATAATGAAAGGATAAATTGAGAGAAAATACAGTACTTGGCTCCATAGCGTTAACACTCTTACGACCTGTGGCCTCTGACTTCGGATCCATCTAAATACTTCTCAAACTATGCTCACCAAACAACTCACACTGATGATTAAGAAAAATATCAACTACTTTTCAGCAATCTTTGAATACGACGACGCGTTTTGCCGAAGCACAGCACCTTCAGGGACTTAATGTGACTAAACTATAAGTTCAAACCCTCATAATTATACGAAGTGAAGCCAGCAGTAGTAAAGTTTAACTCATACAGAAATGTTCAGTGGAACAATACCAACCAAAACTCTTCATCACTCAGCCAAGGCAAAATTCCATTTCATGATCTTACTGGTCCACAATGACTTTAAAAATAAGTCATCAGCACAAGCTGCCATGGGAAATCACCGAAACCACATCTTTTAATTTAATTTTAATTTTTTCCCCGGGATAAGTTAAATTCACGTATAAGCCACTTTGTATCTGCAGTCCTTAAAACATTAGGCTCTAAAATTGCATTTCACGATTAATTTTAAGCTTTCATTTGAGTAAGAAACGATCTCCTGCACAAGAATCATCACATTATGAATCAATATTGCTACAATTTTAAAAGCGGAGGATAATATTAATGCTCTACTGAGAACTAAGACCAAGAAATGACAACATATTCGAAGACAAGTTGAAAACATATTTCCAGATAAGCAACAGCAGTCACGGCAACCATTCACACGACTCGATCAATACTGATTTCTTTGCATGAGGACACATATTCATTTGCAGTGTATTTAGAACATTAAAATAAAATTATTTTGAAACTTCCATGTGCTCTAAACGAACAGAATTCAAGTCTGTATGAACTGACTTAGCAATATGGAAAGCAGGAAAATTGAAAAATTAACTGAGGCGGAAGACAACAGAATCTCTAGATATAAAATTAAGCATATTTCCCATCTTTATCAATTATCCACCTCTAGCCTTTGCATAACAAATTCGCATTTGAAAATTAAATTGATAAGTTTGAGCAAAAGGTAAAGTCATTCACTATGAGTGGACCAACGCAACCTCCAGGTGTAAAAGGGAAGGGAGCCATGAAATCTTGAGATTAAAAAAACCCACCGTCTTATAATTAGGGAGGGAGAGCATTGGACGAGAAGGTGCAACGGAAATTATTCAGCACGAAGGAATGTTACAAACATAATGATAGATTTGTGCGTGTGCATGAGTTGGAAATGCACTACCTAATTCCTCCGCACCTTACGGATGTAGGTAGGAAGAAGACAGGACTCAAGGTTTCATTCTCATCCCGTAGGATAAATTCCTCTATCAATAATTTAGTCTAGCCACTGTTTAAGTCAACATTAGAAGCTGAGGATGAACCTTAGATATTGGAGCATATATAACTGTTTGCCTACATCGAGTAATTTTACACTCGTGAATACACGACCTTCTATATAATGTCATTGACAGCATAAGAGCATAGGGAAAAATTGTGAAGTATTCAATGAATTTCCCATAAATCTGAATGTGATCCAAGAGAGGTTTTGTGCCACATGAAGTCATAAAATTAGTTATATGTAATAATTTACTTCAATTGCTGATTACGTGATTTATTTTTCCTGTTGTCTTGTTAGTTTTTTTTACGATTTTTATGTACCTTGATCAACTCCCTTTGCCACCGGAGGTGTAAAATTCCTTTTGCAAATGTACAATGAATTCTACACTATTCTATGGGAGTATTCATGATGACGATTGTATGATTACATTATATAGATACATAAAGATACACGCCAAGAAGGCGTTCATGGGAAAAAGACAACTTATGTGATCAAAGAAGATAGAATTACAAACCAGGAAAACATTACAGGTATGTGAAACAGGTATGCGAAACAGGTACAGGTGATACAGGTATGTGAAACAGGTATGTGAAAACATTCGTGTGGAGCGTAGGACTCTATGGATCGGAAGCATGACCATTGGAAAAGCTGACCAGAACAGACCAGAAGCCTTTGAAGTGCTGGAGGAGGATGCTGAAGATAAAATGGATGGACAAAATAAAAAATGATGAAGTGTACAGAAGAGTAGAAAGGAAAGGACCATATGGAACACAATACAGAAAAGAAGAACAGGATGGCTTGGGCACACCCTGAGACACAATGGGTTTGTGAAGAACATAACTGATGGCAAAATAGAGGGAAAATTCTCTAGAGGAAGGCCTAAGAATAAGTTCATTGACCAAATAAAGAGGAAAGTACATAAAAAGAGATACTAGGAGGCAAGGGACTTAGCATTAGATAGGGAAGGGTGGAGGGCTGCAGTCAACCAATCTTAGGATTGAATGAACAATGAATAGAATAGAAAAAATACATAAGTATACATATGCCTGTATATTTAAAATGCACATAACATAATCATACAAAAATTATCGATAACGGGCAGCATGGTCATGCACAAGCAAGGGGGCGCGACTGGGTAATCGAGTCTCCAAGGTGGACGAGAGGAGAGGAGGCAAAGGGTGGAAGAAATGACTTTAACTTATTGTAATTGAGGCGGGAAGTAACATGAAGGGGGTAGATGGCGGGGATAGGGGTGTGAGGCCGCCGTATGAAGGAATGGGAGCGAGGGAGGGGACGGGAGGTTGCGTAGGGGGGGGGGAGTATGAGGAGTGGGAGGAAGGTGGGTGTCTGGCACAATGAGGCGACGGGGTGGGAGAACCGAGAGGAAGAGGGTGGGTGGGCGGGGAGGAGGGGCAGGAGGAGGAGGAGGAGGAGGAGGGGTGTTGGTGGTGTCTGGGAGGCGGCAGGGAGGAGGTTTATTCCATCTCGTGAGGAGGGGAGGGAAAGAGGCGAGGGGGGGAGGCGAAAGGGTTGAGGTGTTAAGGGGAGGGTGTGAGAAAGAAGACGGCCTTCCATTGGACGACCGCTCTCGACGAATCGGGAGGACGAAGCCATGCGGGGGGAGTCGGGTGGCGGGGGGGAGGGCAGAGAAAAGGAGAGTTCCACCACGACAGGAACAAAAAACGCGCGAGGAACGAACAAACAGGGGGAATAAGTTGGGAGAGGAGTGAGAAAGTGGAGAGTACTGTAGGGGGAATAAAAAAATAAGTGTAGAGAGTTGCAAGTCGGCGATGGCTCCGGTGAGAGAGCGGCGGCCGAGTGAGGAAAAGTCTTGGGTAAGTGCGACCGTGTCCCTCCCCCGGAGAGAATTCCCAAGTTTCGCCGCCTGACGGCCTCATGTGCGAAACTTGCGCGCCGTGCCCGACGGAAACTGTGAAACTGCAGCGAACATGTATACTGAACAACACTCGGGCTTCCACACCGGCACTGACGCTTTTAGCACCTCGCGTAGCCACCTTTAGCGGCAGAGCTTAACGCGGGCTAAAACTTCACGGACACTGGGTCTCTGTAGCACCTTTATTCCTCACTCTAATGGAAAAATTATGTGCCCGAATAAATTTACATCAGAGCGAGGGAAAATTCATAATGCTGAGATAATTAACTGTAAATTATGATTAACTTCATTCCTTCAAACAGTCTGCGTAGATTCATCCGACGAAATACCCGAGTACAATAATGAGGGCGCATGTAATGTATCCTCATTGCTTTACGAATTAATTTCCAGTGTGTATAGTCAATGGCATATGCGTCTCCCATATTAATATAAGTAGGTACGCATATCCACGAAATTAAGTAAATTTTATCGGTAACATTTAAAATGTGCCCATATAAGTTCTCTGTCAGGTATAGCCTTATTATGAACCCGAAGGCTTCCGCGGAGTCGTTCAGGTGGCAGTGAAGGCTTTTCGGGCTCCCCTCCTGCGTGTTTCAAGTGTCGTAGACGACAGTTTCAACAGCATTGGTCAAAGTGACTTCAGGTCATATGTGACTTCACTTCTGACCAGAAGAAGACAGCTGCAATGATGTCGAAACTGTCGTCTACGACACTTGAAACATGCAGGAGGAGAGCCCGAAAAGCCTTCTCTGCCATAGCCTTACAATGCCTACACCTGTTTCTTGCTCTGGTTAAAATAATCATAGAGATATTCATTTAGCAACAAAAAAAATACATGGGCTCGCTTGGAACAGATTCCGATGAGAGGGGTTTGAAAATAGAATCCTAAACACCAGCATTAAGGAACAGAATTCTAGTTTCTCAACGAGCGGTGCTTATGATAATAGAATCCATAGTGATAGGTCTAACAGTGGGTGCGGCACTTGCCGTACATATTCATGACAAATCGCATGCTGTTATTGGTTTGCATGCGCTATTTACAATATATTCGATACCTCTGCGATTATGCACTTCTATTTTGTACACTACTTCATAATCCTCTTACATATGTAACTAAGAAAACCATCACCAATTTAGGGGTTTACTAGATGCATTTTAATGATTACATCTAATTCATACGCACTACTACTTCCTACAAAGTACGAGAACAGCAAAAACAACCCAAAATTTTCTTTTTCTCCTCACGCTGCCCCAATAGCATTAATTTTGGAAGCATTGATTGACTTATCATGTTCAGTTTCAAAGGTTGAAATGTTGGAAAAAGTTTCAGGGAATAAATTTTGCCGAAGTCGGTCACCATATCATCTTGAATGGCTCACTGAACAATAGTTTTTGCGGTGTGCAGGTGACCGTCCGTGGAATGAAAAAAAAATCCTGAGGGAAAGGCAACGGTTGAGGCTGTTCTAGACGGTGTGGCTGTTCTTGAACTCTCCGGGAATGCGTTGCATGCCCTTATGGTAATAGTTTTAAATTTAGAAAAATTTGTAATAATGTTCGGATACAACGTACAGTACTTACAAAGCCGTGCTTGTCGGAGATGTTGTTCGTCAACTTCAGCTTGTGGAAGGAGACTACCTTCTGCATCCACTGTTCTCCCGTCGACGGTGAGTCCGGGTGGATGTACATTCTCTTGGGCATTTCAGGGTCGGCTTTACCGGCTACCATCCACCGACTGGAATATACAAATTCATACATATCAAAATCCTATAATTTGCCAACAGTACATAAAATGTGGATTTATTGTTAATATATCAGCAAAGACATCATGCAAAACTTTGAAAATTGTAAATTTACACACAATCGACTAATCAAAACTTAATCCCATCAGACTTATGGCCAATTGCAGGAACGACACATATGTATTCCATAAAGTGGGACCTATAAGCCATGGCAACCATTCAATAAGCGTTGTAGAAACATTTAATAAATTTATTGGTCTCATAAACGGCTTCATAACTTATGGAAGGGAATAATGAGCTCTAATTATAGCCAAGATGGCGGAAGCGCATCAACCGCTTGGAGACTTAATAATCTGATAATAGAGTTGTTTTGAGACGAAAAACCAGTTTTTTTCTCTTACTGACATTTTATTAAGTGTATTACCAGTTAAGCATTGGATAACCATTAATACAATTGATTCATAGGTAGAAGATTAGATCAAACATCTGAAGCCATAAACTATTTGTAGATAAGTTATGAAACTTGTAGATGTGTTCCAGCAACCCAAATATTTTTATGAGGTCCATAACTTAATTGATCCCATAACGATTGATTCCATGACTAAATGTTCTTGCTACCAGCCAGTAATCAGAAATTATATACATTAAGAGATTTTAGAATTAATCTCCACTTTAAAACGGGAATAAGACAATCAGAACAGAGTAAATATTAATTGAATTCCCGTTTGAACGGTAATTCATACACAGGAATGAGCGTTTCGTTTCTTTGGGAAGAGAAAAAGCTGATTATAATATGTTCCCTGAGGACATTGTAATTTCTTCTTAAGTGTGCATTCACTACTACAGTAAAATACAGAAAATGATTCAAGTCTGTGTTTGACATTTTTGTTAATTTTTCCATAATTGATATATCATCAACACTGAGCCCGGTGAGGATTTGTGAACAAAATTCCTTTAGGGTCCCTTAAGTACGAAGAATCAGATTTTTTTCTGGATTTCTTTCGACTGGAATTTTTCATCATCATTAACTCTTTATTTTACCAATGGAGTACTCATATTTTGGGAAGAAAGTATTCTTTAAAAATAATTTTAACCCACGAGAGCAAAACATATGTTCTTGGTTTTCAGAAAACTTGAGGAGAAAAATCAACAGATTCATTTGGATGTCAATACCCAGGTAAGAACGTGATACAATACGAATCCTTGGAGAAACAAAATCGATAAAGTTAATAATATTAACATTAATGCATTACGTCTCGATAATGCATTTTTATTTTAAGTTATTGAATGAATTCCATTTGAATTACAAATACCTATTGTAGAAATGAGACAATTCTGGGAACGTTAATTCCACATGGCAATAACACAAGGAGCGGCTGCAAATGAGCAGGTACGTACAGCTGAAAAATCAGTTTTTTCAACTAATAATATCTTAAAAATATGATATTCGATCCCAAGGTCCGTAGAAGTGGCCTCAATCGGAGTTTTTTTTAAAGAATTATCGAAATGGTTGTTAGCGCCAGCACTGCTGCTGTTACGTTACTGATGTATACAGAGACAAGCCCGCATATAACTATAGCGAGATGGGGACAATAGAAAAATACCGTTTTCTTATTCAGTCAGGTGAATTATCTATTGTTATATCATTCTATTAATAATTTCAACACTTATGATGATAACTACTGGAGCTCTCTTTAAAAGACCCGCGGAAAAAAAATACAGCAACAAGCTAGAGGATTAAGCGACTGAGATTTTCAATAAAAATTACTCTTTCGAATGATAATTAAAGCGTCGCAAACCAGTGACTGCGTCTGTTTCCTATTCCTAATCAGTAAATACTTTGGATGGCTGTAACCGCGACGCCAGAGACGTCACGCGAAAAACCAGCCAATAGCGGCGCAGATCGGGAATGCGCGTTGTTTACATGTTTTGAGGCAATCTGTATATTCTACGGACCTTGATTCGAGTCAAACTTTTAATACCCGAAACTTCTGCAGTGGATGTGCTGCTAAAAGTTTAGGCAAAAATTTTTCCAATTAAAATAGGAATCCAAACAAATCCATGTTTGTTTTGGCAATTATGGCACGGTGGGTACTCTCTCATTCTAATTCTAGGGTAATTCTCTCATATTTACCTCGATAATCGGTGCGTAAACATTTTAGTATTTGAGATCTCCAAAGAATTAATGATTTACCTGAGGTTTGACTATATTCAACAATTGAAGATTGACTTATAACGGAGTACAAAATTTTGCGATTAGAATTATGACAATTAATTGCATCAATTGCGAAGTTACTTCACCCAAGGGAACGTATTGATCAGCCACTCTTAAAGTTAATTCAGTGATTCGTGCTTTGAAACACCAATTTTTTCACGTATATGAGCGAAAAATTACTTAATCCCATCTAAATAGAGGCAAAAAATATGCATTCACCGTGAAACATTAGGCTTAAAATATATATTCAGCGTAGCAAGGCCAAAGCACTAAGTGAGATATAGCAAAGCTTACTGAATAAGTTCTCATGCACTTAAAATATAAGTTTTTCAAATAAAAGAGTTTGTCAAAGAAGAGCCTTAGGGACATGCACATGATAAACTATTCAATTTATTGCATGCATACCAATCATGCATTACTGAGCTGAGTTGATCCTCAAGAGTTGAGGCAGCGATTAAAAAGGAATACCACAATCAATTAGTGATGCGGGTCCATGTTCAATGCCAACAAAGCTCTTTTATTCAAACCTTAATATTTTTATTCCAGTTAACTGACCAAAACTAATGCGTAATTATAAACATAAGAGACGAAGAACTGTAAATTTCCCATGTTGATTTTTCCATAACTGGCCAAAAATTCATTTGAGGCTATTAGATTAATTCAATTCTCCTCCTTACTGTGAAGGTAGTCTTTTTTTCTTTTTTTTTCAAAGTTTTTTCCTTGATAGTTTCGTGCCAAAAAGGATAGCAAATTTATGACCAGAGACCAGTGGAGTAAACTATCATTCTTTTTGATGAATACAACTTACTGATTGGATTTTCCACCAAGAAATACAATTTCCACCTGTATCTTAACTTCCAATATCAACATAATCGGAAAAATCGCATATTGAATTTTGACAATTCTTGTTCTTCCTCCTTCACAATGTTTGTATCTCATCATCTTTTTTTTACATTCATCACTGAATTCAATTTTTCTTTGACATAATATTTCTCTCGTCATCAATATTTCACTTTTTTTAGTACCTGTTGTGGAATTTATATCTGCAGTCATCTGCCGCGACGATGTCCATTAGAAGGATGTATTTGGCCTTTTTATCGAGGCCGGTTACCCGAACTTTGTAGGCTGGGAACATTCGCCTGCAAGACACAATAGAGATACCATATGAAACGAGAGAGAAGGAAAAATCGGAGTTCGTTATAATTTAAAGATCAACTTGAACAGAGTCGACCTCCTCACATAACAAGGTTATAGGGATAACGGTAAAAATGAATGGGGTGAGACAATTCCGTCCGGGGTGAGGAAAGTAAGGGGATTTTTATTAACAGGCAGGTCCTTTTCAGCCACGGCCAACTGCAGAATAGAAGCTTTCCTATGCAGTGTAAGCAATAAAAGAAAGGCAGAGAAAGCGAAACACACAAAGAAACGAAAGGAAGAAACGAAGAAGAATTTTACGTGAAAAAGACAAGAAAGAGATGAGAAAACGAGGAAGCCAGTCTCGATATGTCCGTTTTTTGTTTTTGTTTCCTCTACCTGTTGTGGAACTTATATCTGTAGTCATCACCGGCTATTATATCCAGCAGCAGAATGTATTTGGCTTTAGGATCGAGACCGGAGACCCGAAACTTCATCTGTGGAAACATCTGCCTGGAAGTAAGAGATACAAAATCTGGACGTTAAGAAAATGCGAGCGGCTGCATTAAACTCGAGACACTTTGGAGTAAGAAGTTGAGGATGAGAGGCCGAAGACAGTCGGAGCAGGAGTTATGTTAAAACTGTTGTAAGGTAACAAAATATTCTATAAATAAATTGACAAATTACAAATTTCGAATAAGAATTACCGTTCCAAAAAGAGTATGAGGAGTATATAAGAATGCATTTTATCTTTATCAAGACAAAGACTTCAGCCAGAAAACCAACAATTGGTGAATACAGTTTATAATTCATTTGAAGCATGAGGAGACAGCAGATTAAAGGGTTTCAGGCGTAACATGGAGGATATATTATATATTCATGATGGTAAGTATAAAATAACGCAAGCAATTTCCACACTGTTATAAATCATAACAATCAAAATCTCCACACAGACAGTGAGTAAATCACTTTTGTTTTTCATTCTTACCATTTAAGGACAGCTGATAATGGTAATAGTAGCTACTTTGTAATAAACAATGTGCAATGCGTTTTACTGGGAGGAACGTAAAATCACTTCAAGAAAGATTTGTGTTGGCTGCTTCGAGAAACAGAAAATAATGGGTAAGAAATAAAATAATGCACAGAAAAGAGACATTTTATATGCAGTTAGAGATTGCCATTGGGCAATGATTCCTCGTACGTTGTGGGAATATCAATTTAAGCGAATTATTGGAGCGAAAATATTCCAATTCACAAACATATTACTACAGAATAACATATCAAAATGATGGAGAAGATTAGACGTTGCAGAGACCGCTTAGGAAACTATAGCTATATGAAAAGTAAAGAGAAAAGAATAGGGTAAAAAAATGAAAATGTTCATTACAAAAAGGTATCACAATAAAACAATCCTCTACGGTATATTAAAGCAGGAGAACAGTTTACAACCATAAACACACATATACCGTATCAGAGGCAGCAATATTTTATTACGCTAGAAAGGAAAACGCTCTCAAACGGGAGAGGAGATTAGATACCTTCAATACGAGTGAAATCAATGATCTGGAAGCCAATACAAAATCGAATGAGGAGCAAAGGTAATTCTAAATTTTAGGAGTGCTCCGCAAATTCTAAAACATGAAAATTATTTCTCGGGAACCGTCACATTCACCTTATATCTATCATATGCTTTCAATGTAATAATTCGACAATAATAGCATTTATTAAGGAACTCTCCAGGAACGATCCAGACGAAAATTGTGAAATCCCCGAGCGATAGACAGTAAAACATAGGTTAAAAGATGTTTGGAAAAGTTGCTCTTTCCTTCATGATTGTTCTTAAAAGCAATGAGGTGTTCTTTTGTCCTTGTCCGGAGTTTCAAGTTAATATTTGTGATGTAGTACCACAACGTTAACTAAGATCGAGGGTCATTGAGTTCTTTGATTAAAAATGGATGGGTGAAAACATCTTCGGAAGGCAGTCTCTCTGAACAAATGCAAAGTAAGTAACTGGTGTAATTTGCAGTTACTAAATCTAACCATCATTGGTAATAATACACAAGTAGAATTTAAATAGTAACCATACGGACAGCTACGGTTCAAATCCTTCAGAGGAGGAATTTTTCAGAAGAAACCAGATCCCTACTTGAGTGCCTTGTGGAGGAAACTTCAAGCACAGTACTCCGTCTGTCGGATGAGACGTTAAACCGCGGTCCCCTTAGCGCCTTTTGTTAAGAGCACGCTAATTCCGGCGCCGGGTTTCTATCCACCCTTCCTCCCTTACCTATCCCCTATGGAGCAAGTGACCTTAGCTGTCGGTCGCCTCCCCAAAATCAATCCGATTAATATAGTCTCTGACACTTTTTCGAAAAGAAGACATTTTGGCTCCGTTGGAAGTATTACGAGCATTGCAAGTTTCTTCGGACTGCTCCCGAATCCTCAAACCCTTGAGCACGATCCGGACGAAAACTGTGAAATCCTAGAGGGTCAGGCAGTACAAAACACGCTCGAGGAGGAAGGGGATGATCTCCAGACTTCCTCATCCAAAATCTTCCATCCTCCGCACCCACGGCCTTTCTGAAACTCCAGATACACCCACCCTCGAGCCTCCGCAAATACCCTCCCACAACCTATCCCTCCTCTCTTATACACTCCTTCCGTTTACCCTTTTTCCACCTCCCCTCCCTGCTCCTTAATCCCTCCCCATTTACGTCACCCACTCAGTCATGCACCCTTGCACGTGGACTATGAGGGGGGCCTTGTAGACTAGCAGGCGATGCTGACACCCCGATAGGGAACCCGCGACCAAACTTCGGTGTGCGGAAAAGCGAAAGGAAAAAAGGTGGCTGAAAGGGGAAAGGGCTGCAGTGAAAGGATTCAAAACTCTGCGGGGTCCCCTTTATTCACTTTTTTTATTCATTCTTTCACTCTCCTCCTTGAAGCAAGTCCCGCCCCCAAGGTTCTCGCGCCCTCGGCGAGAAGGAACCCTGGATGGATTAAAAAAAAGAAAAAAAAAACATCACCTACGAAGACATCGTGAGTAGGCTGAGAAACGCGAGGGAGAAAAAAAAATATACCGTGAAAAAAAATACTTCTGGAGGCGCCAACAAAGGACTTGGATGTGAAGAGGCTACGGCGGGAGGAAGGTGGAGCGCAGAAGGCGCCCGAAAATGCAGGGCGAAAAAAAAAATGTTTCATCCAAGACGACGGACGGAGGAGAACAGAAAAAGAGACGTGCATAGGCGAGAGCTCCAATGGGGGATTAGAGAGTGAAAAAAGAAAACCCCTCGGTGAATGGCAAGCGAGTTGAGGGCGGGGGGGGGGGAGGGGATGTCAGTTTCCTCAGGCAGGAGAACTGGCTAAGGGTGCGACAACTGAGGAGATGAGTGCTTAGAGTGCCTGCAGAAGGTGTAAAGAATTGGACGAGATAAAAGCGGGGGGAGGAACGTGGTCGAGTGGTCGATTCTCACGGAAAGGTCAAGAAGGAATCACTGAGAGTCCAAATATAGCGCCAGGAACACAGAATCCGGGTATTTTTAGGGAAAACTTTGAATTGAGCGACTTTGTACACGTATAATGTATCGTATTTTACAGATATTCCGCGGCGAAAGACTTTTACAAGACGTAAAAAATATGTAGAAATGCTCACCTGCATGTATACGGGATCAGTTTCATTTGAACAGAACATGCCTTGTTTGAGAGGAAGCAAATGCTATGGAAGGGCTCACCGCATGTCTAACTATGGCAAAATTTCTGATATCAACCTAAACGGCATTGTAAATACTTACAATCGGTAGTGTTTGCATTAGATAAAAATACAATTCATCATTATTCACTCTAGGCGATTTCTTGTTTACGGGAATAAAGCCTAATCATCTTAGATATCTTCTCCCAAATGAAGTAGAGCATGACTACGGAGTAATATCTTCAAACAAAAACTGAAAAAAAAACTTCCAGTAAAAGCAGTCGCTATTGAGGTTGAGATAACGGTTCACTCACAACGCCGTAAAAATTTTGTGTTAAAGCGTTTACAACTAAAACATATCATGTTTCGTCTTTGAGGCAACAATAAACGCCAGCTTCTATTAACAAAAATAAATAATTACATCCAAATATACCATCAACCGTATAGAAAAAACACTCGTATATTAGAGTAACGTGTTTTATGGTCAGCGGATGCAAAAACAAACAATTACATCAATAGTATATCATCAACTGTATAGCAAACCACTCTTCAATAAGTGTAATGTGCTTTATGGTCAGCGGATGAAAAACCAAACAATTACATCCAATAATATATCATCAACTGTACAACAAAACCATTCATCAAATAAAGCGTAACGTGCTCTATGTTCAGCGGAGGCAGTGCCCACATTGACGATTAAACGACGAAGTTACACCTTTCTCTCGGACAAAAATAACGAACGCATCAGTTCATTCGGGAGCCATCTGACAGCACCAGCAATTCGCCCTCATTTCTTAGTAGCGCGAAATTTCAGTGTCCAAGAATTGAGCAGTCATTAGCCCTCTCGGGTGGATCTTTATGCCTCTCGCGCAGGAGCGACGGAAACCCTTACTTTGCCTTTGCCGCTGAGCAGTCGAGTGTGAGGTCAAGGCGGCCGGTGGCAAAGCGGAAGGGCTGAGGTAGGCTTGGACCAGGAATGATGCTGAAGGCAAAGGAGCGAAGGATTGTAGGAGGGAGTGGGACGAATGGACTCTCCCCTTTGGGACTACACACTCTCTCAACAGCTATTGCTCCCTCTCTTGTCCTCTCTATATATCTCTCCACCTTCTCTCTCGAGGTCTAGGGGGGGGAGGGGCGAGAGTCAAAGCAGCGTGTGAGCAGCGACAAAAGACTAGCGCATCCCCGCCTTTTGGAGGGCGGCCGAGGGAAAATTTTGGACGACGGTGGCGGGCGCGCAAGGAGCGTGTGGTTCTTATGGGTTTGCGGGGGTGGGACATGGAGGAGGCGATGTGGGTCGATGGGGGGAAGGTGTAAGAATCGGGAGTAATGGGGGAAGGGTGGGAGCACAATGGGGATCGTTCCGACAAAGGGTCGTGAGGTGGCCGAGCCGAGTAGTGGGAAGAGTATAAAGGATCGAAGGAGTTGTTGGCAGGGTGCACACAAGGATAATCTCGGGGGAAAAGGAGGCGGCCGGGGCGTGGGAAGGAAGCGGGGGGCGGGAGGTGCGATACCCGCGCCCCTGCTGCACCGCGTCCACCTCCGCTCTCGCCAGAGTGCATCTCAAAGGCGAGGATGCAGCAGTAAATACACACTCCTCTGATGACCTCCTCTGCGACCACGAGGCACGTTGAAGAACGGCAAGAAGCACGCCGAAGAGAGGGAGTTTCGCAGAAAAACGCTATGCTTTATCAATGGAGGTGTAAACTGTCTCAGAAGCAAGATACGGAACAGCGTCACTAAAAACATACATACGATGTATTTACCACACATTACAATTTCCAAACATGTTTCAGACAGTTACTACTTTCATTATCAAGGTACATTATATGCTTGATAGACAGTGCGTAACTGTCATTATTAAGGGTCTTAATGTACTTGATAATGGTAGTAGGTGCTGTAATTATGAACCAGAAAACCTTCTAAAACATTGCTTTTGGCAAATTGTAATTCATGGTGTAAAAATATCTTTTAAAAAAATGATGATCCACAATCGGTATTGGAAGTGGAGTCGGAGAGTGAAAATGTAAGGGAATTTTATGCTGAAAAACCGTAAATAGTACGCCAATTTATAACCATACGTTCAACAACAAGAAGAGAGTAGGATGTAATGTCTCGCTAGTTTGATGATTCCGCTAATAAATCTGACGTTCTCTGTCTGGAGTATAGCATTTTATAAAATTCAAAATGCCCGTTAATGCAGCATATGTCGATTAAATTGCAAAAGACTGCATTCACAAGTAAAAATTTCAACTGTAACAGCGCGTTAAAATTTCCTAAAATGCTAAGAAAATAAGGAACCAAAAATATCCTTCCAACCAACAGAAGAACTTCATTTCTAAGTATATTCTTAATCCTTCAATTTTGAAAAATTTACTTGCAACAATTTTTTTAACCGACGAGTTTAATTTGAGGGGCGGAATGCATCGAAACACCCCCGGAGACTTCCCAACGGCGCACTGACATCACCCAATTGAAGCGCAAGAAAAATGTTCATTGTCTGAGGAACGGGACGGCAAAAAAAAAGAGAAACGGACCTCTTTAAAACTTTTGGTAACACCTGCGCCCCTCCACGCATGCGTGTTGGTGTACGCATTCCTTCCGCCCCGAAACAAAAGAGGACACCTCACGCAAAACAATCGAGTTACTCACATTCCACGAATCGCTCCCCGGAGCGGCCCTACCCCGTCCTTCCCACCTGTGACTCCCGAAAAAGTCCCGACCCGATCTCACTCCGAGACGTTCCTTTTTCCCTCTCCGCATCCCCCGTTATCACACAACGGTTCCCCGACACCCTTCACATCGTATCCCACCCCGTTCCTCCTTAAAGCGTTCCCGCTCCGAGTCTGCCCCGAATACGGCTCACTAAAGCCCCGCACCCCGGCAACGACACCCGTCTCCACCAACACCACATTTGGCCTCTCGTTAAACCCGCGCTCTATCGCGTCCATCTCGAAAGAAAAAAATATATATCTTCCCCCTTTTTTTACACTCCCCTCCTAAAACCGACGACTCTGACACCACACTACCTCTCGCATTTCGTTTATTGTAATCCGAACTGGCCCCGGAGTACGCAAAAGGAGGCGTGGAGAGCCTCAGTGCACTATACTACACCCACTAGGTACCTCCTATCTCTCCACTCAATCCATCCACGCGTAGGGCGAGAAAAAGGGAAATTTTTCCATCCCCCCCCTCCACCCCCCCAATCAACACACACGGCCTCGAACTCAAAGACGCACAACCGCACGCCAGCAGCGGCTCCCAGCGGGGTCTCTTATCTCGCACCGCCGTCGACGCATCCATCTCCCAATTGAGGGAGCACCTTCTTCTTCTTCTCCCAACAGCCACACGATAGAGGGCGTCGGAAAACAAAAGAGGATTTGCGGGGGCTGGGTGAGACTGAAGGACGGGGGATGGGGGTGGAGGGAATGCGAAGGGATGGCGGGAGAAAGAAAGGGTGAGTCGACAACGGGGAGAAGGTTAAAACTCCCACCGCCCAGTGCCTTGGACCAATCAGGCCAAAAAGCCCCCGCGGGAGCCACGCTAACGCCCCATGCTCCTCCACCTTTTACCCTCTCCATCCCCGTTTGGCCGCTTCCAAATCCTTACCGCTTTTGGTATCACGTACTGACCTACACTCCGCCAGCGTTGCACGCGACTTACCGAATCGCCTTACCCGGAAAGAATTTTAAATTATCGAAGGATAGGGGGTTTGTGAAGAACATAATTGAAGGCAAAATAGAGGGAAAAGTATATAGGAAGAGATACCAGGAGGTATCGGAACTAGCATTTGATAGGGAAGGGTGGAGGACTGCAGTCAACCAATATTTGGATTGAACGACCAATTATGGATGAGGGGGTCTCGGTCAAGACAGTTCATTTTTTTACTGTAGACTTTCCGCACATTTTTGTGAATCTTGGTGAATCGGAAAACAAAACGCGACAGGTTAGCGGGACCCCCTTATTGGCATTTTAAAATACTAGAAAATGAAGACATCCAAGGAAGAACTGGGGAGACTTGGTACTTCAGCAATAGACTACGGAAGACATAGTAGAAGGGATAACAATTAGGAAAGGTTTCCGAATACATCAGGGAAATTCTGAAAGATGTATGAATGAAGTAAGCGATTTTCCGGAAGAAATGAGCAAAGAGCTTCAAAAAATGAATTTGATTTCTGCTAACACACGATTGATTTCTGCCGGTGTGTAATGAAGTATACATAACCTTATACAGCAGAAATATATATTTTTTTCGGAAATTAGAATAAAAAATTGAAACTGTAGACTGGGCCATCGTAGCTTTTCAACTTAGGCCTTCGACAAAACTATCTAGGTCTGTACGCCATGACAACCAGACGATTGCTACCCGAATAAATTAAGTAATATAGCTAATAGAGGAGTATCAACTACTACAAACAATAATGTTCAGATTAAGGTTTCCACTGCCGTTGTCCAGCTGAGCAATGGATGATATCCGAGTGAACTAACATCTGATAGTGAACGATGTCTAACTGATCTGTGATCTTCTGATATTGATCTGTGAACATCTGATAGTGAACGATGGTGAACTAAAATCAGAGTGAACGATGATAATTGTCAACCGTCGACATTCGTTTCAACTACTCATACACTAAACTCCCTAACAGGTGGGAGCAGCGAGAGGAGATGAAGAAATGAGAATAAACAGGGACGATATTGTAAAAGAGAGCTGTGGAAAACGTTTGTACTCCAATCCCCAATCCTGAACTCACCTTCGCCCCAAGATTAACAACACGAACAACTGTAGACCTCGTGGCGAGCTCCCTACAAACGCAGCGATTGCTCGGCCCGAATCCGCGGCCGCGTGATTGTCTTCACCGACGGATACCGCGACGGGAGGCGAAGACGAACAGAAAGACTGGGGGGAGTAAGAGTGGAGACTGAAGAGATGTAGAAAAGAGGAAGTTGAATGATAAGGGAGAAGAGAACGGGAAGAGACGAAGAAGGGCGGATAGGTTGGAGTAAGTGAAGATGGGGAGTAGGAAAATCCGGGACTCGTTTGAGATCTTGGATCGGATGCCACCGTTGGATGGATGGTTGGTTCCGGAAAGTTGTGGTGGGGGGAGTGAGGGTGGAGCGGGCAGCAAGATAGGAACCGTTGGGAGGGCGTGGAGGAAAGTGGGGTTAGTTAAGGGCGGAGGTACTTACTCGGAGAAGGGACGACTACTGATAGAAAAGATTCTCGAAAAGCAGAATACATCCCGTAAAACAATTCGCCTAATAAAATTCTGGATATGGGAACATGAGGAGCAATATGAGAAGAAACGATGTTCATCTAGGATATACCAGTATTAAAGAAGCTAAATCTGTTTCCTAAACATTCATACCATACCAAAAATATGTAATCCAAGAAGAATTTAGGTGATGACATAAGCAGAGATCCAAAGAGCTGTTTCAGGAACAGAAAGGTAAATCTGTATCGCCTAACATGCGATTAAAAAATGGTTTATACACGGCCACGTCATTTTAGAACCTTGAATGGCTGCAAAATTGTGATATAAAATTAAATTAAAATATTTTTTATTGAAATTAACTCAAAGTAAAATTTAGCAAAACATCTTGGAAAACTCTTTTTGCTCACACCGTTAATATGTAAGCCTGATGAGGATTTATTGCATTCTTGCACGAAATACTTGCCCTAATTGCACCTAATTCTTAACACGGAGATAGTATCAATTATTTTGGGTGTTAACTGAAAACTGCTTGCTCACAATCCATATAATTTATGCACATTAAAAATATAAATCGTCAGATGCTACAGATGCTATCAATGGACTCATTGTGCTAATATTTTACGTAACGAAAGGCCAGCACGTGAATCTATTACGTTTCGCTCAATTTTTTTTCTCGTCTGCTTGATGGAAGAAAAATAAATCAGCCACCCCGAGGATCCCAGATAAAGGGAAGAGAAACGAACGTACTTTCGCCACTTGCGGCGATAAGAGAAATAAGCGGTCGCCAGATGCCGCCGCCGCTCCGCCTTCCCAACGACCGGAAAAAAGGTTATCGGAAAGTCGGGGGGTAAGAGATTAAAGTATCTGCGAATAGGAAATTTCACAGCTGCCAATGAGGAGAGAGGCGTCGACCAGAGGGGTCAAAGCACAGTAAAACCATCCTCCACCACAAGCACCTCTGATCCTGGCCTGTTTTAGGGCTGCGATATTTGAAGGAAGCAAGGGATGGTGGATGCCCCACACAAACGAACTTCATTATACTCCCAATCACAGTTCATTGATTGCGGAATATTATCAAAATGAGTGATAGCATTTTAAGAGCCTCGCAACGGGATACAGATACCGATAGACGTCACAGAGTTTCACTCATTTTTTTTAATCGTCATTGCTATGTTTCAATCCCAGCGGACGAAACGCAAAAATGAGACATCGATAAGCATATTACACGACACTGTCTTGCAATTCGGCAGTCAAAATGCTAGCCGTATCATCTCCCCTTACAACACTACAGTGATTTTAAGCTTTTCATCACTAAGTTAAATTTGTGCAGTAAGGATTAAATTGGATATTTGGGGATGCGATCGACAATTAGGTTCATTTGCGCCACAGGGGAAGGTAATAGGAGGAAGGGTTGAGAGAAATCCGGCACCGGCATTAACTTGCTCTTATCTAAACGCGCCACGGGGACCACGGTTTAACGTCTCATCCGACAGACGGAGCACTGTACTTGAAGACACTCAAGTAAGGATCGGGTTTCCAACGGAAAATATCCTCCTCTGCACGGACTTGAACCCTGGTCACCCGTATGATTAGCCAGTACTCTAGCCATCACACAAACCCGAACCCCCACAGTAACGAACATTGGATGTATACACTGATGCTTATGAAGGTAGTCATCTCTCGCATAGACCTATTACGTGCAATGATGCTTGCGGGTGCACACTAAGTGGGTACACAATAGGTAACTTTTTAAGGAAGTACGAGCGAGATATTTCCCTAATCATAATAGAGGCCATATTCGAAAAATACGTTTTCATTTCACCAGCTGAGAGACACGCGAATTAAATATTGCATTAATAATTAAGACATAGTATAGTTTTACATGACAGAAATTGTAAGTAATCAAATGAAAATATATAAATAAGTCTTTAACTTGACTCATTTTTTTCTTGCGATACGTTTGAAACTCCGTCACAACGGAAGGTTTATTGTGATCCTGAAGAATTTACTGCGGTGACAGTATGCTTAATTTCCAAAAATAGTTGAGAAAACACAAACTACACACAGTTGATTTTTTGACGAGATCTAAGTGTAGGAAATGCCTCATTTTGTAAATAATGTCTCTCTGGAGTGCATACACGTACCATTTCCCATGTCAAAGGGCTTGTATTTTCTGGCAAATATCTCGGAAAGTAACGTAGTAAGGGGTTGAATTTTTGATTTCATTGGAAGGGTGATATATTTTTCTTGAAAATGAGACCAAATTCATTGATTTATAGGTAAAATGATATTCCGCTCAAACTACCAAAAAACAAAATATAGCGGCACGGGCGATATCTACTAATTTAAATCTAGCGTGGCCATGCTATCAGAACGAAAAAAAACTTTACCCGTTTTAAGTTCAACAGATACAGGTGTAATTTAGTGGAAGTTCGTCATAATCAGAACAAAAATCGCACTTTTCCGCAGATTTTAATAACAATTTCATCGCGTCATCAAAAATCTGAAGAAAAGTTCGATTCTTAGACTCATTTACCCGTTTTATAAGCAGCTTATTCTCAAAGCAAGAAGCTAAACAGATTTTCTGGTCCCTAAAATAGAAGCGTCTTCCCTGGAATTGGAAGCTGCCGGATCGCGACACCAAAGGCCTTTTGAATTTCATTAGGTGCAAAATTCATTAATAAGCACATCCTGAGATACCTCCGTAAACTCAGTGTTGGTGTTTTAAATTAATATTATCGGGGGCTGTGTGTTTTACAGAGGGAGTCGAAGACTATCGAATATACTTAATGTCTCGGCGCAGAGACCACTAAATAGGCTTCTCGAAATTGGAAGGAATAAACATGTCTCCCAAAGTTATTGGCTCCGAGCGGAAATGGTAGAAAAGATTACGTCGAGAGGGAGGGGGGGGGAAGGAATACACGTGCCTGAACATTCCCTGAGGCCTCTGCTCCGTGAGCACGAGTCGAGAGAATTGACTTCGAGCCGACCTCGGCTAAATGTATCCCTCGCTTCGCTGCGTCCGTAAAATTTCACAGTACGTATCGGAAAGAAATTTCACTCGTCTGCCGACTCGGCGTATTTGGACTCGATTTCGGAGCTCGAAGTGAAATTCCAAAACATGAAGTTATTACGCAGGTTTTCCATGCTCGGGGGTAGCAATCCCTTAAAATGCGATAACATTCGACGAAAGAATAGAGGAAGCTTTCAAAACCGGCCGTAAGCTTCGTAAAAAATTACAAATTTGCATACAGAGCGCTGAATTAAGCCGCATGAAAGTCGGAACAGAAGTGAACCAAAACCAAATAAGCTTTTCGGACCGTCAAATTGTTTGATTAAGTCGAAGAATTATCATATAAATGGAGAAGCAAGCGATAAAAAAGATACTTCCCCATTTTCTCATAGCGGCAAGAGTTAATCATACACAGTTTTAACGTGACTTACAGGTATTAAAGAAAAAATAGTCCAAATTAGTTGGTGAAAAGATGACATCGATAACCAAAAGGAAAAGGCTAATACGCCCATTCTTTAAATTTTACGGTAGGTGAAGGAGACGAGAGCAATGTGTTTCAATTGATGATTAGCCTTTTTGACATTTTCTGCACATTTTAAGAACCATTCCTTTCAAAACTCAACGCACTTCTAACTCAAGTTATAAGAACAGGATCCATTCTATTTATTTGGATTAGTTAGTGATCAAATTCTCGAAAATATATTCCCAGAGAATTTAGCACTTCGAAAAAAAACTCTTACACATTTCCCGCCGACAGTTTACACAACAAAGTATCTTTCAAGGGTTGGAAAAAATATTATTTGACTTGACCGGGATTCGAACCCGAATCCCCTTCTGCTTGAAGGAGGATGGCTCTGTGGTATAACTGACTAACACACCTGATCGGCAATTGGGAGATCCGGGTTCGAATCCCGGTCAAGTCAAATGATTTTTTTCGTTGTGAATTTCAACCCTTGGTGTATATGCACCCGTGCGAGAAACTTCGCACTACATCATTTGTCAATACAATGATTGTAAATTCGACTTTTATCTTTTTCTCGAGGAAAAATTAAGAATTTTTCCCGTGAAACTTTACTCTGCCATCTTCACTGCACTATGCCTGCCTTGAAACTAAACACTTTAAATCCTAACCTACCATCATGCACGATCCCAATAACCATTTTCTGATCCATCACGCCACGCCACCTACATCCCTGTGGCTCTCACTTCCCCATTCCCCAAGATAAAAAAAACACCTCTCTTCCCCTTCACATCCCACCCCCGCCCCTCGACGACCAGCTACCCGCGCACGAGATCTCAATAAGATTCGGACGCCGAGGCCAAGAACTCAGCCTCCGACACACGGGTGAATCATACGGTAAGACTGGCTGGTAGGACGGGGCGGAGGTCGGAAAGGACCGATGGGGGATGGAAAAGGATGGGGTGAGGAAAAAGGCGAAGGGCATCTATCTGTCCTAAGAAACCCGGTTTCTGCTCACGATGCCCGCATATCTTCCTCCTTCGCACCCCTCCCTGGCAACCTATCAGCAGCTCCTATCGAAGCGAGACGCCGGCACATGGACATTAACTCGAGGAATAAAAAAAACAAACGTTTGGGGGAATCGCATATTTTTCGCCGGGTGCGTCATCGATGTGAAATGTTGTTGCTTCGGCAGATTCATAATTTTTCAAGTCCCTTCTTCCTCAGCAGTACAGATGCAAGCAGTACAAATTCACAAGTTTCAATTGCCACAGGGATTTGCTAGGCCGTGGAGTTTGTGCTTCAATAGACGCTGAAAATCGGGGAAGAAGGTATTAGAATCAGGCAACTTATACCTACCTACTGTTACAATAGGTAAAAGAAATTAAATTCATGAATTTTCATAACCTAGGCCGTGGGGTTTGCATGTCAATTTTACGCTTGAAATTGGGAAAGAGGGTATTAAAATCAGGCAGCTAATACCAACTGTTATACTAGGTAAAAGACATTCATGATTTTACATAACCTAGGCCTTAGGGTTTGCATGTCAGTTGAGCTGAAAATCGGGGAATAGGATATTACAACCAGGCAACAAATACCTACTGTTACACCATATAAAAGAAATGGAATTCATGAATTTACATAACCTTCATTAAGGACGATGGCCATACAGAATGGTATGGCATTCTAAACTACAGCCAAAAGAATTAAAGTCAGCGGCTATACAAATGGGTGCAATCTGGCATTTGCTAAATAAAGCAAAAGAAAACGTAACGTCTCGCTAAATGTCATAGAACGGGGAATAAACTAGCAGTGATTTATGACATAAATCAACAGCGCAATCTTGAACCAATTTTAGAGACGGCCCGCAAACTCTTGTGCTTGGCATCTTTGACACTGTATCAATACCCTCGCTGTGCGGTACGTGTGATGCTTCGAAAGCTGGCTTGTAAGCACGGGGTTGCTCGGCGAGACACCGCGCCGGCGAGAAAAGGCACTCCGCCCTTCCTCACCCTTTATGCTCCTCGGCTGCAAAATCCTCCGATGCCCGATCGCCACCTCACGAAGATGGGACGAATAAAATCGAACAAATGCAGCGGCGGCCGCGAGGACAAGCTTGTCCTATTGGTAAGGGAGAAACGACAGCACAACGAGCGGGGGAGAGGAACTAAAGGGTTGCGAGGGTAGTGACAGAAGGAATATGCCGGGGAGGAAGAAAAGAAATGGGGAGTGGGGGGGGGGAAGATGTATACGCGGTTCGCCAAGATTGTCTTGGTGGCAAAGGAGGGGACCTCTATCTGCGAAGAAGGGCCAGCGGAATGTGGCTGGAGTGAGAGGTGGGGGGTTTATTCGAGGGCGGTCGAAAACTGCACTGAGAAAAAAGGATGGATGAAATAGGGGAGAGGTGGCTGGGCGTAGGGGTCGTGGAGGAGGAGGAGAGATGAGTGATAAGGAGCGAAGATGGAGAGGAAGAGAAAAAGGGGGAAGCGAGCGAAGGACGGCGAAGAGGGTGGCTGAGAAAAATTTCACGGAGAAGTTGACGGAAAGCATAAAAGGATGAGAGGATCGATGAGGAACGAGTATTATGTGGCTCGTTTAACATGGGGCACGAAATTGTACAGTTTAAAACAGCATTTGTTTCTCAATCTGGCGCGCAATATTTCTTGAATTAGAGCAGGGGCTACTTTGCCATCTCGCGTTCATCCATCCATGTATGTATGTGTTCCTGCAATCTAATTCACGACTCAATTTGAAATGCACGTTTGTACACACGTCAATTTGTGCAATGACATTCCCCGTATAAAGCAGGCTTAAGAAGGAGCCTACACATGGATGAATACCCATATTTGCTTTCAGTATTCCCTATTTGTCAACCCCGGTGGCGGCAGGGTAAAGTCTTTGCCTGCTAACCCAGGGTCGCGGGTTCGAGTCCCACCTTGGCGTATTTTTCTCCATCCAGGACATGGTAGTTTGTGTGACGTACAATGAGATATATGCAAAAGAGGTCTCAACAGTCCCAAAATCGCTCAATAAAGACGATATTATTATTATTTGAATGCCAACGACAATAATTCCAATCATGGTAGACCACTTAGTCCAAACACGTAAATAACAACATCTCGGTTGCAGAAGACGTTTGGAATAGTTTCACCGAAAATTAAAGTCGCCAAGTCATTCAAGTATGATCTGGGAAACAGAAACATGGGAGCGGTCGAAATGTGACTAAAAGTGATCCTCGGTAAGCCCCTTGAAGAGGGTGCGGATCAAGAACAGTCACGTGCATGTGCGGATACATGAGCTTTCCACTCTCTGGTGACGCTGGGAAACTGCGCCGACAGAATACTCATCCAAAGAATGCAGGAGTATTTTCGGTACAACACGCACGAGCGAAGGCCAGCCTTGAAAACCTTCAATGCCCCACCGCGCGACGTCCGACTGCCGTCTCGGACGACGCTCCGAAGCGAAGATGGAAGGTGAAAGCGGAGACGAAAGAAACGAGAGGAAGAGGACGGAGAGAAGAAGCAAAATGCCGAAGGAGCAGGGAGCAGCGATGCGGGAGAGGAAGGGGGCGGGGGGTGTCCCCTTCTTCGAGGAGGAAGAAGAGATGGCAGCAGTGGTCATAGGGGCGGCGGGCAGCAGCGCCGTGCAGTGGCGTCGGCGGACCCGAGGCCCAGAACAAACAAAAGCCGACGGCGATTATTCATTTGTTTCTCCTCGCGTATGCGGGACGTGGAAGACCAGACGCCAGCGGGGGGTGCGAAGGCTTTTTTCTCGAAGCGACGGGGTGTGGGAGAGACGGCGTGGCGGGTGGGTATACGAGGAGGAGGGCCGAATGCGGGGGGGGGGGAGGTTGGGGGGAGGACGGCGGGCGGGGGATGATGGGCCGAGGGAGGGAGAGGTTGCGTCTGCGGTGGGCAAAAGTTTGATGGTGGGATTTGGGGAGATGGGCGTCCTCGAGGGTGGGGCAGAGGGCGCCAAGGATGAGAGGAAAGGGCAAGGAGGTGGAAGATATAAGGACAGCGTATAGCTTATTTATTCCCGGCGGGTTGGCTCGAATCCCGCGGCTCGCCTCACGTGCGTAACCGAGATAGATGCAGTCAGCACCGCCGCCTCCCTCCCCCATGCCCACATCACTTCCCTCTGCCTTCTACTTTTTTTCTAACATGCAACACGGTAGTTTTTTCCATCCGCTTTCCTATGCCCCTTGACCCCTAGACAAATTCTTAGATTACACCTTCCCATTAACGTTCTTCTACTGTTAATCTAATGCAACGGCTCTCTCTCTCTCCTATCCGGAACAAAATCTCACCTGCTCTCAGAATTATTCTATCGGAAGACGGTTCCTTGAAACAAAATATCACTTACTTTTGCCTTCATGGACGGATAAACTTGTCGACATATTTTTACATATTCTTTCGAAAGGTTGCTTGAAAGACGCATGCTTTGGGACAAATTGAAATTATTAATCATTCAAACAACCTTTGTAATGAGCTGCTTTTTCCGCACCCCTCCCCACTCCTTTCCGACAACATTTCTTTGTTCAATAATAAACTTTCCACCTCACAAGTCCATGATCTATGTTCTCCTACCTTCGCTCCCAAAAATTAGTTATTCTCCACATCATATTACTGCTATAAAAATTAATAAGTTAACATTTTACAAATAATTGTACCCGACGATGCAGTCAAGCTGTAAAACGTGTCGTACAAATTAAATATTGCATAAAAGTTCAAAGAATTCTTTTTAATATGAATATTAATTTTAAGGACGCAAGTCTTTGCAATTAATTTAAGTCTCAGAAGAAGTTATTTCAAATATAAACAGCTTTAAAATGGTTCTGACGAAAAATTTTTGTTAACGAAGTGTATAAAGAGTAAAATAATGTGAATTACTTTGAAAATAAGGATTTGCAGAGGCCTTTCCCGTAGCAGCGAAGGTAAATGGACGTTGTACTTTTGTGTAATTGGAAAAGACACCATAAATGTAGTAAATTCAGTAGCATTGAATAAACAGAGAGCACACTTCTCGATGACAGTAGTGTCACTATTGTGAAATGCTACCACAGAATGAGCATTTTAAACCAGTGTTTCCATTAAGTGCCGTTTAATTTATAAAAATCATCAAACTCTCTCAAGCGTCTCAGGTGTAATTGCTGAGGTAAACCAAAACTTCACGTAGCATGAGAGCTATATAAACTTTTAATCACCAACTAGGAGACAGCTCAGAAAAGTGAACGTGTTACTATTGTATGGTTGGAAAAGCCAGCATAAATTATGTCTCGGTAGCATTGGATAGACAGAGCACCCAAATCAATTACTATAGAGTCACTAATATGAAATGCTACCACAGTACGAGCATTTCAAACCGGTGTTTAAATTAAGTGCCGTTTAATTTATAAAAAATCATCAAAATCTCTCAAACGTCTCTGATGTAATCACCGAAGTCAATCAAAACTTCCCGTAGCAGGAAAACTATATAAACTTTTAATCACTAACTAGGAGACAGCCCAGAAAAGTTCTCAAGTAAGGAAACGGAAACGAGTAACAGAACGAAGATTGGTCAGATATTTCCGCATCCATTTATATTTGAAACCGGGTCAAAAGCGTGCAGAGACAGTCTCATCATAATCGTTCGCCCTTCCTCGCCCGCCTCCCATTTTCAGCCTCTTCTCTCATTTTACTCCTCCTATCCCATCCCACTGATAGAGAGAATCCACCCCATAACATCCATTACCTATGGACCCGCTCACCCCAAATACATATCGTCGCCCTGAGCTGCTGCCACGTAAAAAAAAGTTTCCCTCCAGTACTTTTCGGCCTCATCGCGCCCGCCTTCGAAATTTTTCCGGGCCCACTCCGTCGAACTTCGCTGAAATGTATTAACGTGGTCACTCGAGCGTAGAAGTTTATGCTTCTCTCTCTTCACATCGCCCACACAGATATCCTCTCCCCCACCGAGGTTTTCTCAATATTTTCCCTCCTTCAGTGATGGGGTAGCCATAGGGGACCGAGGGCCGGCGGTCAGTGTAAAGGAGCGGTCTACGAAGTGATTGTTTTTGCCTACGGAGGTAAAAAGAGAGTCGCAGAACGCCTACATGATTCACGGAGAACCATGGTCAGGAAACCGCTAACTAGATTCATTCGCATGATAGATAGGTAGACGTGGGAGGATATCATTATCGATCCAGCGGTTATATTCGCCGATCATTCGAGTGTGTACGCGAGAGGTTGCGGAGACACTGGGTGAAATCAATTTATAGGGAAAAGCTAAGTCATTTTACAAATTGACACGTCGTCATCCTCAAAATCGATGGCCAAAACTGAATGCAAATGAGTGAAATCGGAGAGTTTAAGTGTATGGGAATACGCAGCATCCCGCAGCCTCGCGAATCATTCATACTCACACCAATGCTAACCTCTTTGCAAACATCAATAATTATTTCCGATACGCTTCATCACCGGGCCTATTTTGTGGGACCTAAGTAGGTAATTGAGTTGTTGCGCTTTTGATACCAACGAAAACCCAACTTGCCCGGCCAGCCGGGAGATCGTTTAACGTCATCCTTTCAGGGTTTATGCTTAATACACGGTTGGGGTATAAAAACAACCGTGGAACAAAAAAAATCGAACGACCGGCCGGCGAAAAGAAAACTTTATTTTCACAAAAGAGCGAGCGGAAACTTGAAAAACAAACAAAGACGCGAACAAATGGCGAAAAAAGAAACAAACTAGCTTGGCGACACTAATGAGGTGGAATGGAGCAAGGGTGGGATGTGCCAGGCGGGTGGGAGATTAGGGAGGAAGATGAGGGCGGGTGGGGGGGGGAGTTTATTGGGAGGGTGAATGAGGGGGGGGGGAGCAGGCGACGGCGGGGTTGAGGCTGTTGTACGTGGGCGAGTGGACACAAATTCCCTAAAAACCTTTTATGCGGCCGTGCCTCCGCATCGATGGGGCGCCGTGTTAGTTGAAAAACCCGCGGGAGACCAGCGTGGAGGAGAGGCCAAGGATGGAGAGAGAGAGGCGACGGGTGGATGGAGATGGACGGGAGGTAGAGGAAGAGGGGGAGAGGAAGGGAGGAGGTATTGTGTTACCAAGGCATCGTCGCCTCGGGAGGACGTGGGGAGGAGGAGGGGGAGGAGGAGGAGGAGGATATAGAAGCAGAGAGAAAAGGCGAGACAAAGAAGCCCTTGAGAAGGAGAAGGCAAAGGGGACGAGCAATAATGGCCCGTTCGCACGGACCGTATTAATGCAACTTATGAACCATGCGTAACTTAAGCTCGGTCAGTAATCGCATATCTCTCCCTACCAACCGACGAGAATATTCTTCCCAACTTGACCATTATGATTTTTCATACATTTGTACTCACATTTTCCAAAGTTCAAAAGTGCCGTTTTAAACTCGCGATCCACTTAGTAGCAAAAGTGTAACCAGATCACCAAAGTTCGAAGTGATTGGTATATAAACAGCAACTGTTCACTCTAAAATTTTACATTCGCCTCCTCGAGGCGCAAGTCTTCGCTCACATAGCAGCTTTTGAATGGACAACTTAAGAAATCACTCTTCAACTTCACCGACCAACTTTAGAGATGAAAGAGAGCCATCTTTTTGGTCAGGAAATGTTATAAAGCTGACAATGAACGCTTTCTACATGGCACATGCCCAAGTTCAACCACGTCACGTAAAGTTCTCCAGTTATGTTCTTCTCATCGATGATAAGCGGCCCTAAGGAAGGGGAGAGTAGAGGTGAGATTATAAATAAGGAGTGGGTGGGGGGTTGGAGATTGAGGGGGAGAGGACGGGCGGCACTAAAGTTTCGGCGGGCGTTGGGGGGAGGTGGGCGATGCGGGGAGAATTATGTTCGGCTCTCAGCGAGCGCGCCACAGGGGGTCTCCATCGGCCGGTGTGTGTCTCGGATCGGCGGCGGCTGGCCGGCGGCAGCGGCGGCGGCTTGGTCGGGAGATGGACCGGCAGGGACGGAGGCGGCAAGAGTGTGAGAGACAGAAAGATATTCAGAGTCCGAGGTGACCAAAGGGAGGAGATTGGAGGAGAAAAAGCGCGAAGACGGAGAGAAAAACCAGGCCATGGCCCTTGAATGAAGAAGTAGAGGGGGAGGAGGTGTGTAGCCACTCCGTTTTACCTGGCCCCAATTAGGTAATTGATTGTACCAAATTCTAACCGGAAACTTATTATAAATAGCTTCATAGTGTTTACATGAATACTCTTCATAGTTGTGAAAGTTACCAAAAATAAACTAACTGATTATAGCTTTAGTTAATATCTGTAAAAAGTAAATAGCTAAAGTTAAAAATTAACTCTTCGAAAAAGTAACGGTTAAGTTAAATGTTTAACTACATTCTTAACGATTGTTTTTAATCGTTAATCCCAACTATAACACGCTTGACAACCAAGCAGTGGTCACGTCAGTTTGAGTGAGCAGAAGTTGACAGTTGGGATGACTTTTCGTGAAATACATCATGTTTGACTTGAGTCAAAAACAGTCCTTATAAAGATCATCACCCGAACTGCTGTCAATGTAATAATGGCAACTTTTATGTAGAGAAGAATATGACTTTTCATCTAAAAATGGGAAATACCTCTTATATTTCCAGGTACGAACGCTAACCCTTCACAAACAGGAAACGCGAGCAAGAAGGACCACTATTGCATCTAGACAAGGAGAATAATAGCACTACAAGCCCAGGAGACTATTCAGCCAAATACATTTTCAATTATTTTAAAAAATATCAGGAGAACTGTAGAACAGTAAACTCATTACATAATGAATAACTTGAATGCTGCTTCATGGAAGAATCTGGTTACACTTAACCCACAAAATACATACATGTTTGAAATAATGACAAGTTTTCAATTTTTAATATATTTATAATAGTTTTAAAATTGTGAAATACGGTAAAGACGCCTAATTAAGAGCAACACACTCGCAGTATGCTTCGGGTAACAGTGAAAACTAAAAAAATTCAACCATAAATTTATATTTTTAAGCTACTTACGGGCTATTTCCAGCATTCGAAACATGAGCATAAAAAAACTGAACGGGAATAAATAGAACGCTAAGCTAATTAAGGGTAATGTTCAATAAAAACGAACCAAATTCACTCCTCTTGCATATTTCCACTCGTCGGATCCCATCACGTAGAAAGCCATCGCTCCCGAGCCACGGGCACTCCATAATCAACTTATCGCAAAAAAATCGTCGCATTAGCAGCACACCGTCATGAGTGGTTTCGCATTAATCCGTAGGGGTGGCAAAGAAGAGATGAAATCATTTTATGGTACGCGTTTCGAGTTTGGTGGAAAAATTACGCATTCCGAGAAGCGTGCGGTTTTTAGCGCCATCAGCGTGCACGAAATGTACTACATTATGGGATATAGAGTAGGAGACTCGATACAGGCGCCGACCCATTCGCCCCCGCAGTCGCTTAGGCACTCAACGCTCAAACGCGGAGGAAAAAAATGTAAAAGACGCTCGAGGGCCTTTTGCGCCGCCTCCCACTCCCGAGGCCGCCTCCGATCATATATGTACGGCGCGGCACAGCGGAGAGGACGAGGGTGGAATGTTTTCCGCGCGATTCTCCACCGACGGTTTTTCAATAGGTGTCGCTGCAGTCAAGTCTTCCCCCTCCCCAAGCCTTTTTCCGCCTGAGAGGTGTGCGTACGTGATAGCGCCGGCTAAAACTGAAAACGTGTCGTTTAAGGGACGTCTTCAAGGTGTCCAAAAACTATTGTGCATCTCTACGTCCGTGAGTGACCAAGAGGGCTCGGGAGTCGAGGACATTTCGTGGGCGTGCGAGTGTGACTGAGGGAATCGGACGAAGGGCGCATTAGCTAATGAGGAGAATGTTAGCGGCTAAGATCGGGGAAGATCCTCAGGAATGATATTAAATGATCGGCATTCTTCTAGATGACGACAGTATCGAGATTTTACTACTCCAGCAAGAGAGCAATTAAGAGCTTTGGTTTTTCAAAAAATCGAATCACACGGTTCGTAATTTCTAATAATTACTGAGTATCTACGTCAAAAAATAATATATACACAAAAATAAAATGCGATAATTTCACGAAAAAATAATAAATGGATGAAAAAAACACCTGGTTATGATTCCACACTTTATTTGAAGCAACACGACCTAGGTTTCGGCATATCATGCCACCATCAGGCTAAAGCTGAAGACGTCGAAAAAGCCTAATGATGGCATGATATGCCGAAACCTAGGCCATGTTGCTTCAAATAAAGTGTGAAATCATAACCAGGTGTTTTTTTAATTATGAAGGAGTTCCACCGTAAAACGTGAGAGACAGTGCCTTACAGTGAAAAAAAATGAGAAATTTAATTGAAGTTTTTATATTTCAGGAAAATTCTAGATCAAATACAAAATAAGTTAAATTTACGAATCCACCATGAACAAAAGCTAAGTGAAAATTCATATCGGTTAAACACTATATCGTTTCATCTAAAAACCCTTCGCCAAGTTTACGAAAAAATTTATACTGGGGAACGCTCCGTGCCCACGTATAAACTTAAAAACGAACGCCATGCATCACGTCGTTTATAGCGTGAGGATAATTACAGCGAGAAAATGGCTATCCAAAAGGTGATAAAAAAGAAAACGGTGTTTACCGACGACTACGATAAAATCGGGGTATTATTTAATGCCAAAGCGTGGACGGGTATTCCACACACCGGCCATCTCGACGCCGGGTGGATGACGGAAAATAAAACGAAGAGAAGTAGTGAGAGAGAGAGAGAGAGAGAGAGCGAGAGACGGAGAAACAGAAGAAAAAGCGAGGGAATAATGAGAAAATTTACGATCGGATGAGGATGTGCGCGGTGGGGGAGGGAACACGAGGTAAAGACGGGAGAGGAAAGAAGGCACACAACTGAAGGAAACCCGTGTGGAGGATGAGTGGAGGAAACGGAGAGAGAAAAAAGGAGACTGGGCTGGCGGGGAGATGGAAGGGAAAATGTTGAAACTGGGATGAGGGTGATGAATGCTCCGGACATTTGGCGTACAGCGAAAGGCGTAGTCATCAGCGTAGTAAGATGCAGTGGTAACGACTCACCGTCAGTCTTCGCCGTCGGGTTGCTAGACGGCGTCCACCGACCGCGGCGGCTGGAATGCGGCGGTGGGAGGAGCGGGCTGACGAGAGAGGAGTTGAGGGATGCCGGGGGTGGAATGGTGAATTGAGCGAGGCGAGAGGTGGACGGGAAGAGACGGGGGTGGCGGATAGAGAGCTACCGGGGGGCGGGAGGGGTGGAATCTAGCGTGCGCTGCCCCGGTGCACGGCTTCAGCGTCGGGTTGATTCAAGGCGGTGAAGCCAAATATTTGTCTTTGACGATAAAACAGATTAAGAAATAATCCCAAGGGCACAAGGCAGATGTAACACCGAGCTGACAAGCTGACAGCAAGGCAAGATCGATAAAATAATACAGCCGAAAGAAACCAACGAATTTCATGAGTCTCGCTCCATCATGGAAGTTTCGGTAAATATTATAAGGAACAGTAAAAAATATGAGGGATGGAGGAATTTGGCAAGAAATATTTCAACCGGAAAATGTCCAACCAGTAACTCGACAAGAGAGTGGTGTAAAATGTAGCGGCTCAAAGAATTAACGGTTATAAAGATTTCTGAAATAAGGAAAAAAAACTTGAAAATTAATCATTGTTCTAGAGGGAGGAAAAATTGAGAATAGCGCGAAAAACCTGAAGAGCGAATCTAAGGGCAAAAATTGGAGAGTAAACAGCCACTTTTGTAACTGATAAGCAAGTTTACTGAAGTTCTATTATTTTACAAGCTCGCGTTTTGTAAAGTTTCTTATTTATGCCATTGTTGGATTCAAATACGGCTTGGGATTTCTAATAAAAACGCCAATAACTGCAGTAAAATACTTGCAGCTCTTGAAATAATGGAGGGATACGAACCTTTTATAGTGACAGTGGCATACTCCTGCGATGCATAGGAAGATACATGATACATTTCTAAACATTTTTGTCAAAAACGTCAGAATCACTCATAAAATCTCTTCTGATGCGTATTTCATGAGCTACACTTTGAAAGACGTACACATTTAAGACCATGAGAAAGGCATTCTTCGCCTATGTTCACAAGAAAAGTCTAAGTACGGATGATTCTAAATATTTATCTTTCCATTTAAATATAGACCGCAGAAACACTGGCATTATGTTAACTCCATCTGCCAACGTTCCAGCATTAATGGCAGGTTAATCGTGTAACCGCGTTGATTTATCGCATCGGGGAACAGAGGTGAAACGAACCACCTTATTGAGAAAACGATACCCAAGCAACGATATAATAAACTCATCACTTCTGTCCATGTACGGCATATAGATTCAGCCGAGGGGGTGGGAGTTCACCCAAAAAAATTGAGCACTTTCAAAAATTTCCCTACCGCCGGACGGAATCGCAAAAGAAGGAAGAGGCGGACGGACGCATATAAATTCTCACAAGACCTTCCTAACCCACTTTTCCAGAAAAGGACGAGCGGGAGGCCGAGGCAACCACCGCCCTCGGGCAGAATGAACCCATTTTTCTCCCTTTCCCTCCATGACTCTAACCCATCATTCTCACCTCTTCAGTATTCCACTCTCCTTAACGTCTTCCTCTCCGAGGTATTTATCATCTTCCTCCTTTCCGCACCCCACGCTCTCCTGCCTCCTTTTACCTTTCCACCTCCCTCACTTCCCACCCCATTCACCCCCTCGATTGCTACCCCCGGCTGCAACCTCCCAAATCGTTGTTGCCACCCCCCCCCTCACCCCATGCCACCCACCGCCCGATCCCTCCCAAGTAGAACGGACCCATCCCACGCCGAGACCCGACTCGCGCTACCAGCCCTCTCTTCTTCCACGAATTCCTCTCGCCGCAACTACTTGTTTCCTGTCCCGATCGAACCTCGAACGCCCACTCGCGATGCTTGCATCAAAATACGGTCGTGAGTCTTACAAGGCCCGAGTAGATGACAAGTCTAGGCGAATACATATCCTTCGAATCACAATTACTTTTACCGCGGCATTTCACACACGTGACTGACGTATTCTGAGCTATAACCGCTCCACGTTATAGCGATGTGGGAATAAACTGGATGTGTCACGATAGGGAGAGCCATTTATGTCTCCAGACACCTACGCTAGGAACAAAGGATATACGAAACCGATAGACTAATCTAAGATCATCATCATTATTGGTTGTTCAACCCTAAGATTGGTTGACTGCTCTGCCCTCCACCCTTCCCTATCTAATGCTAGCTTCCTTACCTCCTGGTATCTCTTCCTATGTACTTTCCTCTTTATTTGGTCCATGAACTTATTCCTGGATCTTCCTCTGGGGACTTTTCCCTGTATTTTACCTTCAATATGTTCTACAAAAATCCATTGTGTCTCAGGGTGTGTTCAATCCATCCTGCCCTTCTTTCCTCTATCGTGCTCCATATGGTCTATCGAATTATCTGCGATATCATCATTGAAATTCACAAATAGACCAAGTGAGACAAACATTAAAGTTAGAAAGTATCCCAGCTGAAAATCTTGGACCACTCGGAGGGAAATTATGTGCTTGTCTCTTATGTAGTCATATGAAATATATCTTTTTAAATTCTCTCCAACCATCCACAAGTCTTCATGCGCAGGGACTGTCTGCCAAGTTTTATTTAGCAAATGCAGGTAGCCAATCAATTCATAAAATTCGAAAAAATCATTAACTATTCATGATGTAAATGACCTAAGCTTAATAGCTTTATCGGAGCAGGCTCTTTAAGTTGTCAACACTTGTCAGCGGAGTTTATATATGGTGGGGAAATCATAATGAAACTTAAAATGTGAACGTAATAAATTGACTTGAGTAATTCCTTCGCGGCGAGTTATTAGCTCGACGATCGAGGGGTGATTGCAAATCTTACACATAAGCATCTCGCACACTCCCTCCCCCCCCCTCACCTATTTGTTCAACTCCCTCGCCTTGAGGATACGCCAATAAAAATCTCCCAAACTCCTCCAAACCATTTAACATATCCCACCGGAGGAGAAAACACGGCTTAAACGCTTCCCGCATGAGGAAAAAACCAGTTTGGTGCATAAAATTCAATCAACTCATCTCGTCCAATTTTACAAGGAGAACAGATTCCGTATAATAGACCACCGGCCAAAAAACCTCCCAGAGGATCTCCGAGGAGGCCAGCCTCCCAAAAAACAACTCCCTCCGCTGTCCTGATATTCTTATTTTTTTATCTCTCTCTCATTCTCTCGAACTCAAGAATGGAAGTTCCTTCTCCTCCCTGGGCGCAAGAAGAACATTCTTCGACCACGTTTCGAGGTGGGGGGAGGGGAGCGCCCTCGCGAAGAAAACTCTCGAAAATTGTTGCGGGAGTTCCGTGGACCGAATGGTGGGAGAGGGGGGCGTGGAGGAGGGGGGGGGAGAAGGGGGGTGAGGTGAGGGTATTTATCGCGGAGGTGGTCCGAGGAGGAGGGGAGAAGAGGAAGTGGGTGTGATGGGAGGCAAGAGGCGGAGGAGGAGGAGGCGGAATTGGGTGGGCGGTAACCGTCCCGCAATTTCACTGGGATGAGGCAGCCCCGTGTACGCACGGTTGAAGGAGAGGAGGTTGGTTTTGGGCTCGAGGGTATGGGGAGGTTAAAACAAACTTGCCAGCTATTTCGTTTTGGAATGGGCGGGATGGATCTGGATGGGGTGGGGGGAGACTATTTTTCTTGCCCTTTTTTATAGATGCACGAGAGAGGAGGAAGGCAAAGGAAAGGAGGCGGGCGAATGGGGTGGGAACGAGATGACGGAGGTAGTTAAGGGACCTAACCAGAAGATACAAACGAGGAGGAGGAAAAAATTAAAGAAATGGACGGATTGAGCAAATAAAACTGCTGCCAACTTGTGAGAGCATATTGAATAGTGTAAGAGAAGGGAATAATTTTTTAGGCCGTATTAAAAAGGGCGCCATGCCGTGGCTAGCTGTAGAGTGTATTAAGAACAAAAACATAATTTGCGATCAACGAAAAACTAAATGAATGCGTGATTTACTGGAATTTCCCCGAAGTGACATTAATTAGTACTCGGAAAAATAAAAATGTCAATTGTTAGAATAAAAAATAAGACAATAATATGGAATCAACAACGTAACACCTTAACTTAATAACACACACTTGAAGGTAGTTGATAATCGATCAGATAATTCGTACGAGTGAGTCCTCACCTTCACGAACTGGTTCACTAATGCGATAACGACTGCTTTATGGAATTCATTTTAAACTAATTCCACTAAGTGAGGAAACATAATTTATATGCCATTGAGGGAGGATAATTTAATCAAGAAAACTATATAAATTAGAGTATCATCCTCTTCAATACGATTTATCCAACATTTAAACCTAAGTTAGAGAAGGAGAATACCTATATACAATTTAGCTGTGACAAATTAGCAGAGCGGCATTGAAGAGTTGACTGCTATCACATAGACAGTGACTTAAATATAGTCAAATAATATACTTATATGACTTGATTCGCAACACGAGGCACAATACCGCGCAATAAGCGGAAAAAACGCAGATAAACCCGTACGCTAAGCCTCGCTTGTCCTGTTAACGAGAACATTCAGCGCTTAAGGTTAAGGAGAAAGGGAACGAGCGAAGCAGAGGGAGATAGAGAGAGGATGAATATGTGTACGTGTGTGTGTGTGTGTGAGAGAGAGAGAAAGAGGAGGGAGAAGTTGGGTGGTTCACCAAATTGGTACCTTGGGGGCGTATTTCCTACCCCGTGCCCGCCCCACACCCCACACCGTTCCCACCCCACCTCGTAACCTCCCGTTTCTCGAACATCATCCTCCGGGGCCATCCCTTCCCAGTCATTAAGTTGTAGGCAGAAAACCAACCCCCTAATCAAAACGCGCTTATACCCTCACCACCAACAAGACCTTTCCCCTCCGCCCATCCCCCCTCTTCACCACGCTTCTTCCCCATCCTCCGAAAGCGCCTCTCCCGCGACTCATTCCTCCACTGAGCCCCAACCTGCAACTCTCCCCACGCCTCCCAACGCCCCGTTCCCTTCTCCATTCCTTCAGATCCCTGAACCCCCCTCCCCCCACTCCTTGCAATGTCCACCTTCGAGGAGAAACCATTTGGGCGGACGCGGTGACCCGCCCGCGTCCGCGCGTTAATTCGTCATGCACCTCAATCGCCAATTCCACGTAACGATTCCTCCTTCGGGAGGAAGGGACCGCCCCGTAAAAAAAGGAAGGAAAAAAAATATGTATTTACCGAAATTTCACGTCTCTCAAGGTTGCATAATTATCTCGGACTGACGGAGAACTCGTGCAGAACGCAGAAAACGAAGGAACACATCATCTCGCGATAGCGACCATTTCTCAAGCGATTTTAAGTCACCAGGAAGGAAGATTACATCGCGATGAATGCTTGCTGTAGATCTTGATTACGAGGCCGAGTTAGTGATTACGGATACTGTATGAAATACTCAAGATAAATCATCCACTTTAATCAATTCTCCAGAGGTACCATGTAAACATTGAAAAACAAATTGAAGAAAAAAGCAGGCAAGGGATTTGAAACCTCTTTGGAGCCCATTTTTACAACTGAATTCAAGCAAAATAACAAGCCCATTTACTTTATACTTTTTCAGCATATTAAACTCAAAAATTTCTCATGCAAAGACGAAAATTGACACGGTTTTATCATTTTATACAGGATTAACATTTAGAATCAGTCCAATATTTAAAAATCCACTGAGATCTCAAAAAATCTCTTGCTTTTAAGTAACGAAGTTAACAGTGAGAGGCTACAGTTAGACAAACTCCTGCATGTTTACGTGTTAATGTGTTTTGTATTAAATATAATAAGCGTAGAAAAAACAGCAACCATTGAATGTGTAAATGGACCATTATTTGATGCCACATAGAATAATTATCATGAGAATCGATTCGTTTCCTCGAAGCAAGTTTACACCTTCAAACGAGATGAAAAAAATAATTGCGGATAGACTTCCCAGCTCTTCTAATACTGACCAATCCACCTCCAAAGATTTTAAGGCAAAGATGAAAACATTTCGCCTCGTTTTCTTCCCTCCAGGTGTCGGAATATACGATTTAAGTCCACTTTACCACGCCTCGCACCCAATGAAAAAAAATATCCCAGTCGATTGGATACCAGATATAATCTTACGGACGTGAATAGGTCGCACCTATTCGAATTTTCATTCCGGAACGTTTTTGAGACGGATAGCCTCGAGGTTTAGAGGAATTATAAATAATGGGATCCAAGATATGGTCCGCCTCGAGAGCGAGGAAAGATTAGAAGAGGTAAAATTCGTATTATAATTATTATCAGAATGAAAAATTCATGAGGATGGATTTTTATTTTTTTATACAAAGGCTTAACTTTTATCCCATTGCACGTAGACAAATATGCAGAGGGCTTCGACCGTCATTACCTCAGGGAACCGAACCGAGTAAGTGATCGGGGAGGGGGGAGGGGAGGGGGAGAGAATGCAAATTTTAACTCTAACGAGGAAAATGCGCCGACGGGGACGATTACGGCTGATGAACGAATGGTGAAAGTTTATGACCGTGCATCAATCAAGTGCAATTTGTTACGGATACGTTAAAAAGGTTCGTTTCAAGCCTGCAGGCCGGACGCGGTTCGTTCTCCTGACAGCGTCACTGCAAGATTTTGCTATCAGTTCGTTATGCGTTTTCGTCTCCGAATACAATTTCGCGGATGCGTGCGTAGTTTCTGCAAACTATACCCTTTCACCAACGAAAGTATGCTCGGATGGGACCGTGAAGGTGACTTATGAAGTGCACAGACTGATTAATACTGAATGTAACTTACGAACATAAATTGAAAGTTGTACTTCAGCATTACAGTCATATCGGTGTCGTCCACAACATGATTACAGAACGTAGCACAGACGATGACTCGATAAACACAAATGATTTTATATGGAGTCGCTACCGATTGCAGGCCGGGCGCGGTTCGTTCTCCTGACAGCGTCACTGCAAGATTTTGCTATCAGTTCGTTATGCGTTTTCGTCTCCGAATACAATTTCGCGGATGCGTGCGTAGTTTCTGCAAACTATACCCTTTCACCAACGAAAGTGTGCTCGGTTGGGACCGTGAAGGTGACTTATGAAATGCACAGACTGATTAATACTGAAAGTAACTTACGAACATAAATTGAAAGTTGTAACTTCAGCATTACAGTCATATCGGTGTCGTCCACAACATGATTACAGAACGTAGCACGGACGATGACTCGATAAACACAAATTAATTTATATGGAGTCGCTACCGATTGCTATGGATAGAGGGTGACAGTATTGTTGCAAATAAATGGATTGCAAATTTATAAATTGCCACCATACCAGGAGGTTTGACGTTGCGAGAGAGAAAAACGAGTAGATCATTTGAAGATAGAGAGAAGAACATCCCCACTTAAATAAATGATAAAATACGAATTATAATTGATTAAGTCTTTTATATTTTAGATGGCTCGCAGAGAACGACACATATCAAAGCGGATCAACATTGTAGAGATTCTTAAGTTGAAGCCAGGGACCAGGGAAAAGGATAAATGTATCCATCAGTCGATTTAACCCTCTGTGAACGAGCGAGTCAAATTTGTTACGTTTCAAAATCATTGAAATATCTGCTTTCTAAGAGGCTTTTCCATTTAGTTGCTGCTCTAGACAGAATTTTAACGCTTCGGATCAAGTGTGTGGAAAGTTGCGTCTCTTTCGGCGGTTTTTCAAACAATTTGAATAGATGAATGCGTGACGCTATTCACTGACGATGGCGTTGCCTGGTGGAGCTCTGCAATAAATAGTTTCAGCTTCCATACGAAGTGCAAATTGGGAAAGTTTAAAAAAAGGTACGAGATGAAGGTTATGTTGAGTTATACCTTGTGTAAATATTATTATGTAAAGTATTATTTTAAAGTAAATATATAAAATACAAATACGTCACATTTCAAAGTACCTGTTATAAAGAAATAAATTGAAAATTTTTGAAAAAATGCTTAAACAGCACTTTTAAACTACTAATATAGTAACAGTATTATTACCATACTGATGTTTCATAATTCCGTCCATAGAGGGTTAAGAACACTGCGGTCAAAACCCGAGAATAAGACACGTAGTGATCTTGCGTTGGATGCGATCAGACCAGCTCAGAAGGTGGTACGAGGGGTGCGGCCGTCTGAGGCGACGGTCGTACATCACGACACGCGCGCGACGATGCTCATTTGGAAGTATTGCCGTGCTTGGCGCATCGACACGTTTTTTTCTTCAATTTTTTTCATCGACTCCGCGCCGCGCGAGTGAGCAAACGTTTTCGACACCCAGACGTTTCCGTTCTTCGCACTCTCTCATCCCCGGTGGATGGATGACTTTCCATCGGCGAGGCTACCAAACGCGGCGGCGACGTCTGTCTGGGCATGGGAGGGAGGGCGAGAAAAAGGAACGAAGGAACAATTACTCGAAGAGAGATGCATGCAAGGGTGCAATAAACGAGGGCAAAACGGGGAGGGAGAGCGGAAAACTTCCGCGACGCGTTTACGACTGGCGCCACGAGACCTCGACTCGAACACGGACGAGCACAATTGTCTTAACGCGGGAGACGAAGATCGCCTGGTCGGCCTCCCACGCGTCATATTCCGGGCACAGGCACTCGGATAATCATTTGAAGATTCTCTGCTGTTATTTGAGGTAGTGTGAGCGAGATAGTTCCCTTGTCATAATCGAGAACATATTCGAAATATTCGTTTTTATTTCACCAGCTGCGGGACACATGGATTAAATATCGCATTACTAATGGTGCAATAATATCGTTTTATAAGAAAGAAATTTAAGTAATTCAAATGAAAATATCTAAATGAGTCTTTAACTTGACTCATTTTTTACGCGAGTTACGTTTCAAACTCCTTCAAAACGGAAGGTTTCTTTTGATCCCGAGCAATTTACTGCGGTGTCAATATGATTTTTAAAAAGTAAAGCGAACATACCAACTAAAAAATTTATTTTTTGACGAGATTTAGATGTTAGAAATTCCGCATTTTTTATATAAGCTCTGGTATGCATACACGTACCATATACCATGTAAAAGGGCTAGTATTTTTTGACAAATATCTCGGAAAGTAGTTCTATACGTGGTTGAATTTTTGGTGTCTTGGGAGTGGTAGGAAACTTTTCTTTAAAATGAGACCAAATTCATTGATTTCTAGGTGAAATGATATTTCGCTCAAACTATCTTAAGAGAGATTAAACTCCCAGGGAAATCGATGAACGAGGCACAGCACACACACTTGGTTTAACAACAGAGCGCCTTGAGTAGTGGCAGTAAAGCCCGCAGAGGGGGCAAAAAGGTTACTCCGCACGCATCAAATAGTAAGCAAAAATAAATACGAATCTAATTTATCACAAGGTGGCAATAGTCAAATATTATGTAACCAAACTACAGAAAATCGTGAACATTGAATAACTGAACTGTATTCAGTGTCTCGCAGCCTAAATAGCGTAATTCTTGTGATATCCTTTAATATGGGCTGAACTATTGAACACTCATTCGGCTCAATAATACATTGGAAGCTTGGAGAAATCATGACCTACCAGCAGACCCACCATTCAGCCCAAAGGGTTTTGGGATTACCTCACTCAGAAGGGCTGGTTTTTCCCAGTATGTTACCATGAGGTCACTAAATAATATAATTAATAACTTTAGTGCAACTAGAATTGGAGATAATTTTATATTTCAATGAAGGAAAACGCGAATGAGCAACAGTCCGGCTCGTGAAATCTTTGAAAACGCTCAACTTTAGTCGCTTATAGCATTTTACAGTGCAGTGTGCAACATTCCTCCATGCAAGTATGACGAGAAAGAAACTAGGAATACATGAATTCATTTAAACGTCTACGGAATCAAGAGAAATCCGTTCAAATTACGAGGGGAGAGAAATGTGGGAACCTCTGAGAACCTCCTCACTCAGAAAGGCTCGTTTTTACCAGTATGTTACCACGTGGTCACTAAGTAAGATTATTAATAACTGTAGGGCAATTAGAATTGGAGAAAATCTTATTTTACAATCCAGGCATACCCGAATGAGAACCAGTCAGGCTTATGGAACTTTGAAAACGCTCAACTTCTGTCCCTTGCAAACAATTTACAGTGCAGGGTTGTAACATTCTTCTTCGCAGTTATGACTGAGAGAGAAACTAGGAATGCATCAATTTATTTAAACGGCTCCGGAGTTGAGAGAAATCCGAAAAAATTACGCGGGGAGAGAAATGTGGGAACCTCTGAAGACGATCCACGGCACTTCCCAGAGCCCACCCGCGCTGCCAACGGGCTCCACAGACAGAGGGAAAAAAAAACATTTCGTCAACAAAAAAAACAAGCGATTTCGCGATCGGGGAGGCGGGAGGGGGGGATCGACTTGGAAGGAATCGGATACTTTAGGGGCGGGGGGACACGGTTAGGCGTGGTGGTGGTGGTGGTGGGAGATTGGGCAAAGAATACGGGCCCCCTTAAAAACTTATGCCCGGCACTCAACGTCAGCCTAAACACAGTGTTTGAAGCGCCAATCTTTGGTTAGCCGGAAGGATGGGAGAGAGTTAAGGAGAAGAGGAGAAAGATGGAATGAGTTAACGTAAAAACCATAGCCTTGCTCTCCAAAGTGGGAAGGAGGGAGGGGCTGCCCAGGGCCGAGTCACGGGGGGAGAAGGTGAATGGGAAGGTGGCCGGTGGTGAGGTGGGAGGGAGTGTGGGAGGGCAACGCGAGGGTGTGGATAAGGAGTGAAAGAATAAATACAGCCCTTCTCCCAGTCCAACGAGATGAGGTTAAAAAAAAGACCGTGGTAACCAGGGTGGGCGGAGACAAGGGGCGGGCTGGAAAACGCCGGGTTATCCGTTGCCGTAACCAATATACGTATATGCCCCGAGTCCCGACCGGGCCGGGTGATGGGCAGTTGTTGAGAGAACCACGGTTGAGGAGGACCTTGTGGTGGGACTGCTGCAAAGGGAGGCATCGCCTCTGTGAAGACTCGAGAAGGCGAAGAGGAGGAAAGGGCATTTGTGAGGAGAAGGGGAGAGAGAGAGAGGCTCGAATCCCTTATAAAAAATAGATTAAGGCAATGAGTGATCGCAAATGATGAGAAATTCGGAGGTGATTAATAATGGAAACGAGTGGGGGGGAGGGGTGACGGGATGTCACGGAATGGGGGCTATTAATATCCCGGAGGAATACATGGACATGGGGCCCGCAGACTACCAGTAAATACTTTCGGGCCAAGAGTTATTGGTAGGCGTGCATATTAAGCAAGTGGGAGGGGGGCAGAATTTACGCAGTGTTGATAAATTTCGCCCAAATATCGATCTGTAAAAAAAAAGTGAGGGGAGGGGGACGATATTTATGCAGCTCAAATTTCAACTCTTTCGGCGCCAAACGTTCGAAAAAAACAATGAGTGAAAGATAAGAACCGGAGCTCAAAGAAAGCCCATTAATAAAAATTTTGATTGGATAGGCTCCAGTTAGGCTAATCAAATTCTGCGTCGATAAAGCTTTTTTGGGTAACACTTCCAAGTCACACGTTTCAATACTGACGCTGGACCTGGAAACCAATTAAAACATCCAAAATGTTTCTCGGTACCTGCAGATCTAATTACAGCGTTGAACGTGAATGAACGGCTTTCTGGCATAAGTAATTATTGAACATTGATTAGAGATGTCCGATAGCTAAGTTCATCCATGCAAATTGTAAAGCAAACTCAAATGTATGTGTATTCACGTCCATACCATTACATAGGCTTCTTTCCATTGATGCGAGTATTTTGAAAACATCAAAAACTTAAAAAAAGATCTAAACAAAACAGGATGAAATCTTAAACCATATGAGATGAATTTGACACACGAAGAAGAAAGAAGAACGAGTTAAACTGGACCCACCTTGAGACACAATGGGTTTGTGAGGAACATAATTGAAGGTAAAATAGAGGGAAAAGTCTCCAGAGGAAGACCCAGGAATTAGTTCATGGGCCAAATAAATAGGTAACTACATAGGAAGAGATACAAGGAGGTAAGGGAGTTAGCATTAGATAGGGAAGGATGGAGGGCTTCAGCCAACCTATCTTAGCGTTGAACGACCAATGATGATGAGATGAATAAAGTTCCTGAAATGCTAGTAAAAAGTGATATTATCAGTATCAGATAAACGTCTTGAATGAGTGGACATCAGTCGTGCAATACCAACTGACACGTATATACAATAAGTCTCGGACATACATACCTTTCTGGAAGGATATGCTATCCCAGTACTAAACTAAATGTTTTAAATTGCTTCTAAAAGATCAACTCTGAATAAGACTACATATATGTTGGTCAACCTTGGAATCGGGCGTCAAACTTTGGAATGCCTGACTCCATTCATCCAGAGGAATGCTATGTCGGGAATTTCCTCAACGGTCACTTAAACTACACACTTCCTAAGATTCGTCACGCTCACAAGTGGACCGAATCGCCGAGGCAGAGGCGTGCCTCCCACGAGCAGAATCGACGCGCTGCAAAACGGAATCCCGAATAACTGCCACACCTTCGTCCGTGAGTCTCTAAGGGTCTCGACTCTTCCGCGACCGTATCACAACTCGTTCCCCATCCCGCAGGGATTGTTGGGAAGAGAAACACACGAGCGAAAGCATGAACACATGAGCGCGGGAGAAGCGAGGATCACGCCGACCATTCCGCCTCCGGAATCGAACCATCGTATCATATCACGAGGCATCCCTCGGGCGGAGCACCGCGCGGGGAGGTCACGAGCGGGACATGAACGGGAATACCCGCGTGTAATGCTCATGAACGACCGGGAGACGATTCGAACGGGATGACGGCGAAAAAAAATAATAAAACAATAACAGCCACAAATTTTCGAAACGAAAAAAAAAATTGAGGAGCGAAATGCCCCACCAAGGATGAACGAGAGAGAGAGAGATGGCAAAAAAAATTACGAAAGCAGCGGAGCCAGACGGTCGAGCCCACACATGTGTGCACCGCTGCACGATAATGAGCGAGGTGATTACGACTATATGGTTTAAGGCCAAAATTCCCCAAAAGAAGACGACTTTTTGATCGGCTATGATGATGACGACGAGAGGATAGGGTGGGCGCGGTGGAGGTGATGGTAGTGTGCGTGAAAGGGAGGAAGGGGGCGAGAGATTTTTAGCGGAGAGAAAGGAAGAGAGGCGGGTGGAGGAGAATATTTGGGGGGAAAGAGACCGTTGAAGGGAGAGGGGAGGGAAAGTTTGTGTCGGAATGATTGGAGGTATGTAGCGACCGTATGCGTGGTTGTGTGAGTCGGAGACTGTGTTCGCTTGTGTGCAGGGAATAGGATTGAGGGGAAGTGGGTGGTGCAGGGATGGGGCGGACAGGAAGACGCGGGTCTGGGATTTATATCATCGGAGGAAGTTCGGGGCCGGCGGGGGAGGGTGACAGGAGGAGGGAGGCTGCTATAGGAGAGAGGAGGGCTGGGTTCAGACGGAGGTTGGGGTAAAGGGCTGGGCGGATGGAAAAATTTGAAGATAGTGAATATTTTGGACGCATAAAAAAATTCGACCCATTACTACAGGGATTTATGTGAGAGCGTGCTTCGAGAAAAAATCGTACAAGAAGAGGACGAGCTTTCAAGAGAGTGGTAGGGAAGGGAGGGGTAGAGGGGAAATACTACACAAGGAGGAACGTAGATACAGCGAACATAAGGCCCAAAAGAGTGATGGTTGGAGGAATATTTCGGGAATGTTAGGGCGAAATATTAAAAAAAAACCACATCAAGGAGAGAGGGGCCACATACATATGCATATTTTTTTTAAGGAATGGGTGGCGGCGGTGGTAGGGTCGCAAAAGCATTCACGAATAAATGACAATCGGCAAACCCGCCCGTGGGGGGGGGGGGCGGAGTATTCTCGGGGTGGTGTAGTAAAAATATGCGCGCACTTGTGGATGGCGAAGGTTTGGGGGCGAAGCCGAGAGTTCTTTTTTTCCTCCAGGAAAACCAAACGGAAGAGCTTGTCTGACTTTCGGGCACAGGAATGAGGATAAATCGGAATAGATACACATTTCTGGGAAAACAAATGACAGAGGGGATTGTGGGGGGAGGGGGGAAGGTAGAGGGAAGGATCCAGGATGATTGAGGCGATGTAGCGGTTTTTTTGGGGAAAAAATATCGGACGAGAAAAAATTCTCGATTCACTGTCAAAGTCATTAATATTTTCGTTGCTGTCTGCGATTTTGGGTGGTTTATTCTTTTTATTTTTCATGGCTTCAATGTAACTTGAAAGAGAGCGTTCGCTGCTGATACTCTGCTCTGACTGAGTCGACGGATTGAAGAAAAGCTTGGTTTAATGTCCTTGTTTTTTGCTTTCACAAAGCATAAGAGGATGATATGGACGATAAGGTGAGCGTTACCTTAATTATTCTCATTAGTACTTCATGGATTTATCAAACTAAGATACGCCTCAGGTAGAGGTTTTAAGTTTAAGTACAAAGATGAGTTTCGCGCCTTTTTTACGTTATCCTTAATTATATGACGAATTCTCACGCAAAAACTGATTGCGAGATAAAAATAACAATCAAAATCAAGGGTATCATAAAGAATTACGCACACAATACGTCTTACTGTACTTTTCCTGAATGCTTATTAGCAAATATATACTTTTTTTATAACGGAAGCCCAAATAATGCCTATTTCATACGAATTCTCAGAAAGTGTCCATGATTTTATTGACGCCAATCAAAGATGTTTTTACGCATACTGTAGCATAGGCTTACCAAGCCTCGTGGGTTTTTAAATACCTACACAGCTTACGCGGGGCGCAATTTCCTCTCAATATAGACTTAACATGAAGCCATCATATTCCTTTCGAAGGATGAATTTATCACATGTGTCAAATGAAAAAAAAGAGAAGAGACAGCGTCAAATTTCCGAAGCTCCGGAGGTAGAGTATAAGGTGACCATTTTAATTGCCAACCAATCTACTCTCGAGGCTATTAGAACAAAAAAAAAGGTTAATATAGGCGTTCGGGCACGGTTGACTCCGGGATGAGAAGGGGATGAGGATTTTTAGGAAGGAATAGAAAGGGGTTGGGCAGAAGGGGAAGGGGGGGATAAGCGTGGAAAAAATGATAGCCTGCCATTTGAGGCTGAGGCCGGTATGGGATGCGCTGGTCGAGATAGTGCGGCAGTGGGATGAGTAACAGGTGGAGTGCGGGAAGGAGAGGGGGAGGGAGGGAGATGGGACGGCGAGGGGAGAAGGTGGGTGAGGGACGGAGTGGGGAGATATGAAGGAGGGGGAGGCACACGTGAGGGTTGGGGGATAGGATAAATAGGGGTGAGCGTCTGTTTGGAGAAGCAATGAGCGCCATTGGCACCGTCCCGGCGGATGCTAGACCGGTGGTCCGACGACTATCCTCGTGATCGGCCCTCACGTGCTCCAGATGCCATCTCCTTCCTCCGCCTCCGCGCACCACGTCGCCCCTCCATGGCCACCCCCCGTCCACCGCGCCCGGACGCCTGGACGCCGGCCAGGAAGCCACCTCCCGGGGTGACGGAGATCACATCGGTAATTGATTAGCGCAGGAGAGAGAGTACGCCACGGACTTCAAAAAAGGATTTGGAGCCGTTTCCGAAGAATGTTTCCGGTCTTCCCGGTATGGGAATGGGGATTGTGGGGGGGTGGGGTCTGGTGATGGGAGAGGGGGGGGGGGTTCGCTTTGCGGTCACTCGCAAATTATTTGGCATGAACCGCACCCTTGTCGACGCGCGGGGTTTTATTGTCGCATGACAGTGGAGGCTGGCACTAAAAAAAATGCCTAAAGAGCTGTGGACGGGTTGAAACGTCAGTCGAATCGTTGGACCACGCCCGTAATTCCAGAAAGGATGAACCGGCAGTTAAGGGTGTTCACAAGAACGTAAATAACGTTTCATGAATTACAACATAAATTACACTTCTATTCATATTTTGGTGAGGGAAAAAGTTGATTACAATTTCAGTAATCGATAACTAACTGAAAGAAAATTAGGTTCAATTAGGACGTCAGGTAATAACTTCATTGGAATAACAGTAATTATCTGTTACTTGTATCATTCTTACGGCTTATTCTAGAAAAAAATTCCTCAGAGTGGAGGCTGACTAGCAAACTAAAGAGGAAACAGCGGCATGTGATAACAGATTTCTACGCATCTCAAGACCCAAACCTGCAAAAAAATCCAAAAGAAAATTAGACTACCATGAAGCTGATACCAAAGTTATATCAATCCGAGGGCAAACGTTTTCGCCATGTAAACTAATACACCATCCACAACTTTACCGTCGCCGAAAGAACCGATTCGAGTATTACGACAGAGGTATTTCTGGGAGATTTTCATCATACCAACCGGCTAAACGATAACCCTTGAGGATAGACGATGCGGTAGCAAGGTCAGTGATTTGCCAACCCAAACGCCGTGGTTCCCTGTATAATCCCAGCGCGGGAATGGGTGCAGTGTTACGTTTTGGGATGTCTGTGGACTGGTTTGGAAGGTGTAGAAGAGAGCAGATTGAAATAAAAACGAGGTAACTATTCTATCACTATCAGGGATAGTGGGGATACCGGACCGCAAAAGGAGAAGAGTGCATCAACATTTCGCAAAGCGGAACGAATTGGCTAATCTAAATCTACATAAAACCCTGCGAGCCGCCGCATGGGCGTGTGGCAGGGGGTGTTAGGTCACCAGCCGTGTGAAGATGTAAAGTTTTGGGAGGTGAAATAGTGACATGTATTATGGGAGTGTATTTAGCTCAGTTTTTATTGTGGTCACTTATGGTGAGCGGAAAGAACGAGTTTTTGTACCTATCTGTTCGGCAATATATCTCTCTTATTTTATCGCATCTGTCAGACCTAGAGATGTAGTGAGGCGTCATGATAATATTCTCGGTGTCGTTCTGAAAAACATCTGTTCTGAATTTCTCAAGCAACCTAAGCCTAGCGTGTAGCCTCCGAGTCTCTAGGGGCTCCCACCTTAATCTCTTCCAAAAGTTGTGAGACACATTATGTACGCTCGTAGCAGTTTTTAACGATGCGCGCTCTTTTCCTTAGTATTTTATTAATGTTTTTGGTTAAATCTTTATGACCAGTGTCCCAAATGTTTGCAGCGTATTCGAGGTGTGTCCTAACCAGAGCGAAGTAGCATCTCTCTTTTACTTTTTCATCCGAGAACCTTCCTATTAAACGCGTGACAAAACCTAGTTTCTTTAATGCTGTACCGCATATGTTTTGGATGTCTAATACGCGGGCGGCAGTCGTAGAGAGACCACTGCCGAACGCAGCGCTTTCAAAGAAAGACCTATCCTAAAAGTGGTGACGAGAAAAGGTGTAGGGCTGCGTAGACGGGGTTTTTAAACGACGATGTGGCGTCGGCGCTAACTGGCACTGCCTCTGGGAGGAAGGTCGGGCGAGGAGAAGCAAGGAAGGCAGAAGGCAAAGAGGTTCGGTGGCTCCGTGGTTCTTCTTCCCTCCCGCGGCCAAGGACTGGAAGGTGCCAAGGAGGAGGAGAGGAGGTGGGAGAGATAAACTTGAGGGCGGGTGGGCGGGGGAGGGAGTTGAAAGGGTAAAAACGTGGGGTGGGGAGGGGGGGAGGAAGAGGACCACCCGTGTGGACTGGGGAGAGGGGAGTTAAAGGAGAGGAAGACTAAGAAGGCACGCGGCCTTCCTCCGTCCGCCTCGAGTGGTCGGCAGTCGTGGTAGCGTCCGATAGCGTGCTCCGTGATAGGGAGGGGAGATAGAGGTGAAAGAGCGGCGGAGGCCGCGGTTCTATCCTCGGGGCGAAAGAAAGAAAGGTCGGCGGACGGGGCAGGTGAATGGGGGGGGGAGGGGTCACTGATATGGAGAGAGGGCAGACATGGAATCGATTCGGTGGGAGGCAATGAGATCCGCTCCGAGGGCACAGGCACGCACGTAATAGTTGGGTATACCACCATTACGATGAAGTCTACAGATTCGAGAAATCCCGACGGATTATTTTTTACCGATAAGTCCTTAGCATTAATAAGTTGGCTCTCGAAAATATATCGCTTCGGGCCAGATTAGTAGTAACCAATGTTTTATTCCATCAGGGAATGAATGCAGATGACTAACGGAGTAAAAACTAGAGTCGCTACCAAAGCGAAAAAAGAATAACTTTCTCACAGGAACAGGATTAGCCTCCGTTGCGCTGTGGACCAACACCTTTACAGTATTTTCTCATATTGTGGACCAATCTAACGATTAAGTATAACTGCAAGTAATTAAATGCTACATCGGTCTTTTCACGCAGTTTACGCAGTTTTCACGCAGTCACGGTCACGCAGCAATCATGTAAAAGCTTATTTATAAAAGGTCCTTTCCTCATCATACTTTTCGTTGAGACAAGATTATGTACAAAGTGCACTTGAATTGTGCACTCTTCCGTTAGAAACAAATTTGTAGACGAAAATTAATCCCATACAATTCGACAATCGTTCAATCAGGTTTCGGAGTCAATATCATACTACGTACATCAATGAACAAAATATCGTTTAGGAGATATTATACAACTTTTTCAGCCAGTAGGAGTAATTTCAAATGGCAAACCTCAACTACGGTTTTTAATGGCAAAACGCTCATTCTATATGTTATTCGAAATTTGGCGCCATTTGGTTACACCGATTAATTGTCTACACCTTATAGGAGCATTGCACATCAATTTCTTAACAAAATTTACCTAATTGGACTTTATTTCTGCCACTGTATTCCGGTGAAGAAAATTGAAGCGATTCCTTAGTGATTTCCGTTAGCGTAATTCATTAAAATTTATCGGAGACGTAAGATAAAACTCTCTTGGTGACATACGACGATTTATGCCGCCCCAGCGATATGATCGCTCTGCTCATTCATTAACGAGAAGGATGCGCGAGTTAAGGATGCGTGGTCGAGACATTGGACTATTAAGGCACACTGAACACTTGTAGAGGCGGACGACGGCTTTAACACGCAGGATAATGACTCACAAGTGTGACGGGCGTAAAATATTCAGTTCGTAAAATACTGTACGTGAGAGAGATAGGTAGATACTATAAATAATCGATCTTAGGTTCTCATTATTACAGATAATTGATTTAAATTGGCTTAATTTGAGAGTGAATAAAGAAAGCAGCATAAGTCATCCGCTTTGCTCAAAGATGTCCGCGATGGGTGATCGCATTCATTTTAAGGCCTTAAGGAAACTTCCTATTTGGAGGCGATTTGCGGGAGTGAGTACTTACAAAGAACAAGTCTAGAATTCATTCCGATGAACAATTTAAATTTGACGCGATACGATCCTTGAAAGCACGACACAATCATAGAAGAACATTTTGATACAGTTAAATCGTCAAGGTGTTGGAAAAATAATTCCCGTACAGTATACGACAACCTCTCTTCGAGATAGCCCAGGTTGGCCTTTAGGCAATTATCTAATATAATATTGTTGATTACCAAAAGTCAATTCGAGCCACATTAGAGATCTTGAAAGACATGGCTATTAAATTATAAAATATTCAAGAATTTAATGATAAAATAATTTATTCTCTTCAAATGATAAAAAAACAAATAGGTAGATTACGTGATGTCCAATGACTAATTTAATAATACTCAATCAGACCTAATATTTATCGTACGATTTCAAGTCATAATGTTTGGCAATCACGGACGTGTTTGCATTCTCGATACTTTTTCCTTACTTCAGCAAGGAATGGGATGGATTAACTTCTAAAGAGAAATATGAAATGACAAGAAAAAATGAAGGTTAGAAAACTATTACAACTCCACCTAGACTCAAACGCGCACCTGAGTCAAGAAAAGCAGTCCTTCCCGAGCATTCGTTGTATCATAGGACTTGGCGCCAGCTGGATAAGGACGAGTAATTGAAGCTATAAAGAGAGCGTCCTAAGTGGTTAAAAAGAGACGGAAGGCGACAGACAGCAAAGAGGTAGCTGGACGGACGAATATGAAGAGCGTCTGAAAGATCGTCATTCACTGGCGCCCGCAAAAGTAAACAAAGGCCGCCAGAGTCTCTCAACGTTTTCTTCGTTTTTTTGTTCAAAATTTTTTTCTCCTTTGTTCCCGGGGGTATAGCGGTATAAGGTGAGTGGAAAAGTCCTGTAATTTGGGAAGGGGTAAAACAAAAAAAACTATGGGACAAGGACACCTTTGGATGATCCCACTTAGCGGTCTCAGAAATAGGACTGAAAGACTGATAGATCGTGAAACGCAATGTGAGGAACGAGTTGTGATCATGTAATATCATCCGATTTTATCTGACTGGCAGCATATATTTTCATTAATCCTCTTTGTACGAGCTAGTCAAATTTGCTACGTTTCAAAATCATTGAAATATCTGCTTTCTGAGAGGCTTTTCCATTCAGTTGCTGCGCTAGACAGAATTGTAAAGTCGGATTAAGTGTGTGGAAAGTCGCGTCTCTTTTGGCGGTTTGTCAAAAAATTTGATAGATATAGGTATATGTGATGCTATTCACTAACTATGGCCTGCCTGGAGGAGCTCTGAAATGTACAGTAACAGCTTTCATATGAAGACAATTGAGAAAGTTAAAAAAATACGTTATAAAGGTAATGTTGAAGTATACCTTGTGTACATATTATCATTTAAAGTATTATTTTTAACAAAATACACAATACAAATACGTCATATTTAAAAATAAATGTTATTATTAAATCATTTGCAAATTTAAAAAATGCTTAAATACCACCTTTAAAAAACTAATACGCATAGAAGCAGTATTTTTTTCGAAGAATGCGAAAGCCCTCGAAAGTAAGTTTATTAAAACGCAAACTTAATTATGGCTGATTATCTGTTTACTACAAACACTACGTAAAGTAGAGGCAATTCACAAAAAACGTGTGCCAACATGATGATAAGGGAGAACGAATTTCTGTGTGACACGAAGTCGCTGCATATGAAGTTATCGAGAATATACGAGCCACATCCCGGCGACTACCAGAGATAAAGCGACGTGCAACCATTAATTGAATGGAAATTATAAGCCGTTTTTCAGAACCAACACGACTTTTACTCCACCGAAACCATGTATTTCCTTTATCAATTCAAACAATGGAAACTGATACGCCTGAAAACAGGGAAGGGACCCCAAAATTTTTTCCGCTTAGTTTACGAGGGACGAGGCCATGAGAAACTAAGGTCAGTTAATCGATTAATCGAGAATTTTTCCCACTTTTCTCCAAGAACCAGACGCAGGTGGCTTTGCGTTCGGGCGAAGGGAGTTGGTTCCCTTCCTGGCAAGGGGGATACACGTCGGGAAAAAAATTCTTAACCAAATCTCTCTCGGATCTTCCATCCAAAAACCATTCGAACCCTTCTATTTTGCCCTCAGGACGCGTAGACTAAAAAAAATATACCCACAAAAACAGCTTAGGGATATTAACCGTGCTTTTTCCACTCACAATACACCTTCCTACAATGACTTTTCCAGCAGCTCGCGCCTTTTTATCTACAAACTGCGAGCATATTAACAGCCACCAATTCTCGCATGAATTTCCTTCAAAAATTACTCTCATCCTAATACGCCGCCAGGTCTTCCTTTCTCAATCCTTTTTCAAGGAAAGCTGTCAAAAAGGAGTCTTGGCGAGAGTATGGGGTTGTTCTCAGATAGGGAAGATATCGCGGTGGCACGCTTTTGGCGAAACGGTGAAAAAAAACCTCTGGATTAAAGCCTCTAAGAACATGATGACACGTGCGTCGTTCACGTGTGCACACGTTCGAATGGGGAGGGAACTGAAATCGGAAAGGGAAGAGAAAAGAAGAGACTACGAGGAAGAAGTCTGGGGAAAGAAAATGTTTTTTTTAAGGGGTACCTACATTTTCGGACGAAGCTTATAACGACATAAGGCTGAAGCATAGACTAGAAATAGTGTGGGAAAGATGGAAATGCAGTGACAGGCGGAGGGGCAAGGGGGTGCGAGAAAGGAGCAATGGGGCATGGTATCGCCCATGACGGCCATTGAACACGCGGTGTCGATCAAGATGGACTTCGGGATCGTAACAAAAAAAAATGGAAACTACAGAAGCGTGCGCTTTCGTGGTGGGATCAGAGGGGGGCTTAAGAGACGCTCTTACTTGACACTAAAAACCTCACTTCGATGTTCACGGCTCATTTTAAGAAATCTCATCTTTCGAACGCATCGTTCGGAATAAGAGAGCTAACGCGGAGAATATCCCGCGCATAGAATTTTCATAGAGTTTCGGTAGAACGCGTGTTGGAAGGAGCTCTTTCAGTTCAGTTGGCTCAGTCAGTTCAGTCAGAGTTCCATGCGTAATAACGAGCGGATACCTATTCGATCGTTTACTGAAGTGTTCATCTGACGTCTAATTTTGAGGGACTATTTGATGCCTCTTCATGTATAGCGCTTCTTGAGATATCGCCACAGCAGATGGTGGCCCGCATTGACACGGGGAACGTGTTATCAGGCGCTTTCGCTATATTCTGTTAGATATATTAGTTTCCCGAAATGCCTGTGTTCTATCTTCACTATACTCGACGCTCCGAGAATTTACCCTGTCTTCCTACACGTGCGCCATTTGTTCTCTGTAAGAAGCGGGGTTTCTCTTTAGGAGGCAGAGGATACCTCTCCCAGGAAAGAGACAGGACTCATTCGCATAAAGTAATTGCACTTGCCTCACCTGCGCAAACCTCTTAACAGCAGGAAACCCACGTAAACGCTGTATATTAATCGCAATGGAAGAGGTGGAGCCCATACATGAATGAAGACATAAAAACGGAGAGCCTCCTCAATGGCTACTAATTATTTGACACCCATTTTCCTAGGCTCTTTGAAAACGGTTTAATTGAGTAAAGGAAAGAAACATGAATGAAGCTAATCTCAAGGATACAACGAGAAAAGACGTGAAACAATCATTATCAAAGACAAAAACCAACAATAAGTAGCACTTTACTCATTGAAAGACGCGAGATAATGCATAGTGAATGATCAAATCGAAGGAACGCGTTGTTCACTCATAGGAAGACATAATACAAAGAAAGTTACAACTGAAATAAAATGGATAAAATGAAAACAACTGAAGTAAATTCCACAAAGTTGGATAGGATTCGTTATTCGTCGGGTGGCGAAAGGGTACGGGACCATTACAACTATTTGGAGATCTCACTTCAACGGTGTACATTAATATAGAGGCGATATCTTACGAGGAAGACCCAGGAATAAGTTCATGGACCAAGTAGCGAGGAAAGTACATAGGAGGAGATACCAGGAGGAAAGAGAACTAGCATTAGGTAGGGAGGGGTGGAGGGCTGCAGTCAACCAATCCAAGGATTGAACAACCAATGAATGAATCTTACGTAATACAAATCATACTGCAACTCTGCGATAGAGACATTCGACGTCAGCTAGTCTAGAAAAAATCGGCAAACAATACCTGAACTATGGCGATTCGACACCTAAATACTATCAATAAACACCACACAATCAGTCTTGGGACTTGAAACGAAAGCTCTTGCTTAGCTTTTATATTGAACAATTTTATGAGACAAATCGTCGAGAGAATACAACCAATATTTCTTGCACCTTCCAAATTTATGCCCTGAATACAACTGTGCCGACAAGTGAGCGAGGGAAGCGTTGCCTCGGTTTATTGAGCAGTGCGTGGGTGATGTCGAGGGAAAGTGAGTGAGGATGAGCGTGAGGTAGACCTGGCTAGTGCGAATGAACAAAGGTTTCCGCTTCACACTTCAACCCCGTAGAGATAAGCGGTCAACACCTTCCATTGGCAACGGATCCAATCCACGACCAGACAAGGCGCCTCGTGTTTTAGCACTTGATAAAGAAGCCCCCGCCACCATTACCGAAATTTTTTTATCGCCATTGCCATCCGTCCGAGGCTTTGGACAGCGTGGAAACCAACGATCCTCCTACGCAGTCGTTAAACATCACAAGTTCACCCTTTGCTGACCAAGGCGGAGAAATATCTCCGCCGTGCCCGACGCTATCCGTGAGAGCTGAGTGGCTTCTTCCGTCTCGTCTTACTTCAAGGCAACGACTCATTATATAACGCTATAATTCATCACCGCTCGAGCATTACGTTATGGAGTGGTTTCTTCGAGGAAAGAGATTTCACCGGAAAATGAGAAAACCGAGAACAATCTGTTTAGGGAAAATTACCTGAGCTTCAAAACTCATAACGAGTTCCCGACGGTTGTTAAAACTGCCCACCACGCTATCAAGCATAAGATATATTTCATGCGCATAAGAAATCCGAAAAAAAATTGATAAATCGCTCCTGCTAACTCCATTTCATGGTGAGATTCATCTCATCATAATATCCTCGAATGCGTAATAGAAAATTGTAAATACAGCAGTCGAGGGAACAGTGGATGGAGATAAGAGAAAGAAGGCTGAAAATGACAGACGAAGTGAAAATAAAAAGAATCTTCGAAGAAACCAAGGAAGAGTCCCGGGACCTGACGAATTGGAGACAGCTTTGGTGTTTGGGACCTGCTAGTAGGCAGAATACCAGTTGATCATGACGATGATCATAGAAAATGAACCACGCTTATAGTCGCCATTTTGTTTCAACGGGCCAAAACAACTTAGTCACATGATTCTACCAAGTAAAATGATTTCGTTAATATTTTTCAATGACCTGCGGTGGACACTAGAGGACTTAGTTAAAAAGAATTGCGTAATATCATATGTTCCACATAATTTAAATGCTCCAGATCACTATCCTCAAAGTCTAATGCTTCACTGCGTGATACTTTACTTTATTTATATTAAGTCTTGACACGATGAAGAATTATCAGAAAAATAATTTGAAAACTATAACACAAAAAGAGATAATATAACACATCACCTTTAAAATTTATACAAAAAATAAAAAGTTCAGCTTTAATGAGCCATTTTTCAAATGTGCGTTTCGCTATCAGTTTAACATGTGACCATGCACCTGCATAATTTCCCGGAAGTTAGCGCCGACATCAAATGATTTCTTTCAACAACAAAATACCTTCACTCGACCAAAAACAGAATCAAAAGGCTTTCAAAAACTTAAGTTCAAGCGAGAGGGTCTCTGGATTCATCCTCGACGATCTTTCAGGGGGATGATGATGAACGTGACCATCAAAACCACCAAAAAAACTTAGCTTGGGAGAAAGATTAAACTCTGGGAATAATAAAGAGCTTTTCAGAGTCGGATGGATCAGGGGGATGAGGCCACGCGGTAATGCGGGGAAACAAATGATAAGGATTTTTTGGAGTACCTTACAGCGACATGCTGTGGAGTTCACCACGGGCACGATTCCTATCATTCTTGCCCCAACGCTTCATCGGTTAAAACAAAAATCCCTCTAATCTCCTGCCTCTCTTTCGGTCTTACCACCACTGCCTCTATCTCTCCCTCACTCCTACACTCGCCAGAAATCGTTACTTTTTACCGACTCGGGCCTTTTGTGGCGGCAAAAAAGACCCGCCTGGATTAACGAAAGAAGAAATTTAAAAAAATATATGATCGGCCTGTATTGAGACAGAGCAAATAAAAGGAGAGAGCGGGGTATAAAAAAAGAAACATGGGAACACTGCGAGGGATAGAAAAAATAAAGCGCGTCCAATGGAAAACACATGAACCGAAGGCGCGCGCACTTTGGAGACCAGCGCCATCTCTTGTTTGTATTTGGAGTGGATAGGGTGGCGGTAAGTGGGGGGGGAACGAACAGGGCGAGAAGTGGGAGAAATTTAAAGGAAAGGACATCGGAAGGGAAAGAGGAATGCCGGAATTAAGTTAAAGAGGAGAAGTGAAAGCGGTGAATGGAGATAGTGAGAAGAAAGCAAAGGGTGTGCCAAAGTTGCCAACTTCCCAAAGATGGCGAGTCATTTGAGCACGTGAGGCCACAATGGAAAACGTGAGCACACTTGAGGAACGTACCAAATACATTGAAGTATCGGGGAAGGTAGGTTGGCTGGATTACTATTTGGGAGGAGAATGTTTTAGTGAGGTAACTGACGCCAATTTGGGATACAGGAGTAGGTCGGCAAGGATTACTTGGCGAATGGAATAAGAATAAGACGGGAGAGAAATCTGGCGTCAGAATAAACCAGCTGTTAACCATTTCAACTTCCCACCCAAAAGAGAGAATTATATCCCCTTCATTAAACTTTGAACACATAAAACACTGGGTACAACCACAATAGCAAATTGAAGCCATGGACTAAATTCAGTTTTCTTTCCAACATGTTTAAAAAGATGGACTACATCACACTTTAACACCAAAACCCACCGATACGCCCTTCACTGCCAATTGTCAAGTGAATGACAAAAGCTGTCGACAGCATCCTTCACCCATTCAGGTTGCTCACAAGGCAGCACACTTATTTTCGGCAATGCCCAAATTCACAACCTCTGGTAAGAGAAACCTCTTTACAAAAACAATGATCGAGACCTTGAAATGAGATTCTCGGGACGCCTAGTGGTGACCTTTACAGCAGTGAGTCAATGGAAATTGTCACAGTTGCCTTTAGTGAGCGAGAATTGTTCATATCAAGGCCCTGATCACCAATGATTCAACACGTTTTCCACAGACGGTCCGTGGAATTTCTGCAGTCTTCAAATAGCTAGTAAAAAAATCACCTCCAGTCACGAAAATCATCACAACAATTACATTAACCACATCAGAAGAATTTCTTCGCTTGTGCTTCCTTGCTGTCTCTGTACATGTGGTAGCCGATGAGAATTGTGTGTGAATACTCAACCATCAGAGTTCTCCGCAGAGCACGCAAACAGGGATTGAAATACTAACGTAAAATCTCCACGGATACTAGGATAAGAACCCGGGACATTCCTAACGTGGAGTGCTACCGGAATAAGAAAATAATTTAAAATGCAGGGTAAACCTCTGAGGGAACAGTTGAGAGGTTTGACCTAGCGGGAGAGGTTTGAAGAAGAGAATCATCTGTGAGATTAAGACATGAAAAGATAAAAACGGGCGAACGATTGCTCGAGAATATAAGATTTTTTTCTTTCTCGGCGAATTTAATATATAAATTATTCTCGGGGGTTCGTCCGAGCAAGGATTTTGGTTGCTGCCAACGTTCTCTGAATCATTCCTCTGAAGACGATGAAGGAGTATTCCACCGAATCGTTGACAGCAGCCAAAATTCTTACTCGGACGGAAACCCGAGAACAATATACACACATAATAACTTGAGAATCTTACGAAATATTCCAAAGATGAAAACCGAGATATTCACAAATGGAAGGAGCCAGCGACAGACTTAGAATTTGACGGAGGTCAGGGAGCAAACAGGATGTGTTTCCCAACAAACCTGGGGCCACGCTATGAATTGGCATTTCCGTCCCGCCGTCTTATATCATCCCATCGAAGATCCCTGCGGGAAAAAAAAACCAACTGCACGATGCTCGGGGGAGAGTAAGGCGATTGCAAAGATAAAAGGATGGCGAGCGAATGATATCAGATCGACGGACGTGGATGTCGAAATGGAACGAAGGGCGTATGGGAGGCACAGAGAGGTAGAAGAGAGGACGAACGAGAGCGGGAGACGGTAGGACGCGGGGAGGAGTCATGCGAGAGGAGGGGAAGAGGTCCGATCGGGGTTGAAGCTAAAAGGAGCGTGAATTGAAACAGGGCTCCCTCAAATGTTTGCCACGGGCAGTTCCGTCTGTCACAGGGCACAGTCTCCCAGCGGCTTGGTGGCGGGTGCGAAAGACTGAGCATCGGGTAAACAAATGCCGAGCGGGAAGGGGGGAGTGGGGGGCATGACGTAGCGATTTGGCAACCGCACGACGACGGCTATGAAAAACAAAAGCGCCACGAGGAGGGGTGTGAGCCGCCGGGGAAACACCGCGAGAGCAAACCGGAGGGTTTTTGTTTATGTTGCGAATGACGAATAATGCGAGACGCGTCATGAGGCGAAGGCAAACAGAATGCCATCGGAGTTACCGGTTTACTGAACTTCCAGGATGTGTTATCTGTACACTGGGTAACGAGCACCAGGATATGAAAAACTGCAATGAAGCATGAGTCGACTGATTGCTGGAGTGTACCAAAGCATAAACGATGAGCCAATCGTAATGACTTGCCTCGTTTTATTTTTTATCCTCAGAGTGTGAGACAGTACGGCGTCATGAAGACCAAAATTGTTAACTTGGTAGGGATAAAGATTGAACACAGCAGGAACGAGTAACAAGGACATTACATACATTTTAAGCATCTTCAATGACTGTATCGGTAGCAATAGAGTGAGAGTCCAAAATAAATCTATCATACTTTCCATAAACGAAGGACTTTCTCATGCAGAAGCACAAGATCAAAGAGTAACGTAACCTTTCAATATAAATGCCAAACCAGCAATTCTTTTCTTCAGCGATGAAAATGGCTAACCCATCGTGCTCGCGGCAAATTAATCTATTAATTTTAGGGTTGGTAAATATAATATACCATACAGGAAAGAAGAACCAGGTGGATTGAACACTCTGAGACACAATGGGTTGGTGAGGAACATAATTGAAGGTAAAATAGAGGGAAAAGTCCTCAGAGGAAGACCAAGGAATAAGTTCATAGACCAATAAAGAGGAAAGTACATGGGAAAAGATACCAGGAGATAAGGGAACTATCATTAGATAAGGAAGGGTGGAGGGCTGCAGTCAACCAATCTTAGGATTAAACGACCAATGAATGAAATAAAAAATATTTCATTTGATGACAGAAGATGTAAAGAAACCATGTAGTAATCTCCAACAAAAAGGTTGGAAGGCATCCCGATCAAAATATAAAGCTGACTTCTAGAAAAGCTCAAAACGTCGGTAGACTCGGCCCATGAGAAATTAAAAGAGTACGCGTTTTTTGTTCTCTTTTCTTGCTTACCTCTTACCGATGTTATTACCGATGAAATCGAAAAGGAAGGCTAGGGAGGGAGGGCGAGGGTAGCAGGAGGTGGAAGCGGAAAGGGTAAGAAGGGATGGAGGAGGGAAAGCGTTGCGGAGAAGATGTAAATTCCAAAAAAAAAAGCGGGAGGAGGGAGAATAATGAGAGGTGGAAGGAGAGGGAGCTGGGCGGCGGGAGGAAGGATGGAAGGGCGCGGAGGGACGGAGGAGAAACGGGAGGCTTGGGTGCTACCCCCCCCCCACCTCCTCCCCTCTGTTGAGTGCGGTCAGTTCTCAAAACGAAGCGGAACAGAAGAATTTCGCACGCGTTATTATCGATCGATGTGGCTTTTTTATTTTATGAAGTGCGTGCGTGAATGCGTGAGCTGTGAGTGAAGTGGTTGGCGCGGCTTTGAGTGGGCATGCAACGGTGGGAGGAGAGGCGAGGGGCGGTTGCCAGGGGGGGGTGGGAGAGGGAGGGGCGGAAGAGGGTGCCGGGATAGATCACTAAATACGGAGTGGTTGAAGTTTTCGCGGGTCTGGCGTGGTGCGCGCGTATAAATGTGTGAACGACTCGAGCCGCGAGGGCGATGCATAATCCAAAGCCGTTGAGTGGTCTTTGCCTAGGGCGAGATAAATCACTCGCCGCGGTGGGCGTCAAAGGATATCACTATCCTCTTACTCTTCCGCGAGCTCTTGAGGCCAATGAATGTAACTGATACCCTCCGTACGTCGCACTTCCTCGATAGAACACGTATTTATTCCATCGCCTTTAATACACCAATCATTTTTGCGTAAGAATTACCTTGAGCTTTAAGCCGGTTTCCTTCATCGGAGAATGAAAACAATTCACGACCTCGTTAACCCACTATGGAAGAGCGAGTCAAATTTGTTACGTTTCAAAAGCATTGAAATATTAGCTTTCTGGGCTTTTCCATTTAGTTTCTGCGCTAGACAGAATTGTAACGCTTCGGATTAAGTGTGTGGATAGTTGCGTCTCATTCAGCAGTTTTTCAAAAAATTTGAATAGATGAATGCGTGACGATGGCGTCACGCATTCATCTGGAGGATATTCATATGGAGGCCTGAAATAAATAGTTTCAGCTGCCATAAGAAGAAAAAATTGGGAAACTCTACAAAAGGTATATACGTTATGAAGTTAGATAATGTTTGAGTATGCCTTGTGTAAATATTAAAATGCAAAGTATTATTTTAAATTAAATATATACATCACAAATATGTCACATTTCAAAATCAATGTTATTCAGAAATAAATTGTATTTTTTTGTAAAATTCTTAAATAGCGCTTTAAAAAAACTAACATAGTAGCAGTATATTTGTCATGCAGATATTTCATAATACTGGTCTACCTCTATACTACCTGGATACTACCTCCATAGATGGTTAAGTCCTGGTATAAAGCGTTTTTCAACTGAGACGAAGGAAGATTTCGAAGATTCGTGAAGGCAAGAAAAAATCAATCAGTGCTGATTTTACCGAGCATGGTCTAAGAATGCACAGATCTTTAAAGTGAAAAGGTATTCTCTATTACTAATAATCCGTTTCCCTCCTTCGGGATACGATAAATAAAACCTCGCATATTTCGCATTATGTGACTGAAACAGACAGCCTGGACTGGTTCGTATGGCGAGAATACTGCGGTCGAAAACGGCAAGATATTTTGAGTGTGGCGAAGAACGCAAAAATATCCTACTGATAGGCCAGTTATCTCCATAAGTACTAACGTCCGCTAATTCAAGGCAATGCACTCATTTGTTGAATCCACTTTTCTCACTGAAGGAAGACCAGCTGCCGGACTGAAATGCGATAACGTCGAGCTACCCACACGCTCATTAACGCTGGTAATTGAATTTCCGCCTGTGGACTCGCTGGATTCGCCAAAAACAACCTCATCTAGCGATAACGAGTTTGAATAATCGAGACAACGCTTACAAACCTGTCAAATTCCGGACAATCTGTTCCAAGTTCGACTTTTCGCACGGGAAAGCCCCAAAACCGCTTCCATATCGCGCGATTGAAACAATACCGGCGTGGCGGGGCGCACCCCTTAGTGAAGAAAAAATTGAAAATCCTATCGCCCGGGAAACATAAATCAGCACTGCCATAATGTTGCGAACGGCCCTCGATCCCCATTGTCTCTCTTTCCCACTTTTTCCGGGGTAGGACCCGCTCCAAAACAATGAGAGAAAGAAAAAAAAATCACTCCTCCCGAAGAGTTCCACCACATCGTCCACACACCGCCGCGGGTCTGTAGACTGCCGGCCGACTAAACGACAAGGTAGGGAGCGCATAACGAAGCTGCTATGCATCCAAACGTCGACTCAGGCGGGATTGTTTTAGAAGAGAGAGAGGAGGAGACAGTGGGGAATGGTGAGGGAAAGAGGGAACTGGAGAGTGTGGGGTGGACTTTTTTCTTGTCGCAAGGGGATGAGAGAGAAAGGGCCGGTGCTGCTACGAGGCTCAAATGAGTCGGCCGCATTGAGGTTAAAATAATAGACCCTCCCTCCCCTTGTGCCCCCACCCGCCACATCTCCCATAAGCACCAAATACCCCCCTCTGGCCCTCTTCATCCACTTCTCCCTCCCGCGTTTACTCCGTTTCGCCATCCATCGCTCACAGAACCCAAACTTCTCTCTCTTCTCTTCCATCTCCTCCACCCATTCCCAATTTCCCTTCCTACACACGGCCGATCGAATGCTGTGTGCATCCATCCTCCCCCCCTTCTCCGCCTCCTTCCTTGAAAGCCCCACATCTGTGATGACCACCGCGCCTCACTCTTCCCCTCTCCCGCCTCTTCCCCTCCCTCGGCCCTTAAAACAAATGCCTTTCTTTTCTTGCCGTCCCGAAAAAAAGCATTGTGCGGCGTCTCCATAGAACAAATCCCCAAACCAACTCCCCCCGTCCCTGCCTTCCCTCCTCTGCAAACCTTCCTGTACCCCTTATGTGCGAGCTTCTCTCTCCCCCCCCCATGTCCCCACTCTGCCTCTAAAATCCTTTACCCAGTTTTCCGGATTCCAGGACTCGCCGCCGTGTAAACATGGATATCCCGCATTGAGTAAAACCCTGGTGGCAAGAATTCTAACTCCAGATTATTGTGACCATCCAATCTTTAATCGGTTCCCACGGGATTTTCATCCCTAAAAATGAGCATCAATATTAAATTGATACACTTGAATTGGATACGCATCTCATTGGATGAAGCCCGTGTGCTAACACAATCACAGCATACAAAAAAATTACAAATTTTCTCTTTTTCAACGAAAATGAATTTGATGCGTTTAAGCATCTTTATGATACCGAGAGAATTTTAACGCCTTGTTTTATGCAAATAACGTAGATATTAATTAAGAAGTTGATCTTCAATGAAGCCTTTCTTCCCAGCGCCGAGAATAATCAATTCAATCAATTCAAAGTCAATTCAGTCGTATGCCAAGTAATGCTCAATATAACAAGATAAAAATGGATTCAAAGCCTACATTTAAGTCACTATATAAGTATTCTCTCACTTAAAAACTTTACAATGAGCGTTTAAAAATGTTCCTGATCTTATAAATGTCTATCGTAAATGGTAAAAAAAATGTTTCCTATTCATTCCCAGTAATTGTGAGACTTAACGACATTGTGATGATGGGAGGGTCGGATATCATTTCTAAAATCCTTGTACTGAATACAATTGCCTTATAAGTACCGGGAAAGATCAGAAGCTTTGCACAAAAGAGCGCGAGTGGTCTTTAAGTTCCTGAGCTTCCTTTGTATATCATACGCGCCGAACTGCATTTCGTCTTTTAAACGTATTGGTGCAATAAGTCCTTAAAAAGGCACGCAGCGTCTATATAATGATACATAATTTTTTGGTAAGGACGATGCCGGTAGCTTTCAAAGGATTCCTTGATGATTCATTAAACCAATCATGGTAATCGCAAAAAAGCTGAACAGCAAAGACTAGAAGCCTTCGAAACCTGGTGCTGGAGGAGGAAGCTGAAGATGAAATAGACGGAAAAATAAGAAATGATGAAGTGTACAGAAGAGTAGAGGAGGAGATGACTATACGGAACACCATAAAAAAAGAAGAACCAGATGGATTGGACACACCCTGAAACACAATCGGTTTGTGAAGGAGATAATTGAAGGCAAAATAGAGGGAAAAGTCATCAGAAGAAGACTCAGGAATAAGTTCATGGACTAAATAAAGAGAAAGGTATATACATAGGAAGAGATATCAGGAGGTAAGGGAACTAGCATTAGACAGGGAAGGGCGGAGGGCTGCAGTCAACCAATCTTAGGATTGAACGACCAATGATGAGTAATCGGAGGTTTTCAAATTTCTCACACTAGCATTCCACTCCCTTAAGTTCCTTTTTTTGAATTAATTTTTCACTTAAATTCTCTAGACACCTCAACTCCAAATACCTCAACACCTGAACAACTTGCTATGCCTAAAAAATCCTTAAAATTTTCGGTTATTCCATCAAAGACGAACCAAAAGAGCGAAAGATATAAATTTTCTCAGATCCTACAATGCAAAAACCCTTTCAGCCCCATTCCGTCTCCTCAGTTCCACCCTCCGTTTCCTATAGTGCTTTTACATCACTATTTCCTCGACTTCTCTCTCTTTCCTCTCCACTTACCCGTTTCGCTCAACCACCGCATTCACGTCTATACCTTACATCCCTTTTTCGCGCAAAGACTTTCCGGCCCGTCCCATTCCCAATAGATTTTCACTCCTTCGCCCCTTGATCCTTTCTTGCCGAGCTTCGGCTCTTCCTTTCAATTTCCATCCACCCACCCCCATCACAACCATCCCGGCCTCTCCCTCCATTTCGTTCGAGTAGATTGGAATTGAGAAAAAAGAAGAGTTTCGCCTTTTCCCAAGGGTTAATGGATTGAGTGAAAACAAGGCGCCGAGCCGACGCTCCGACTGCCTTAAAAAAAAATTCGAGATCTTCCTTCCCGACACCCTTCCCCGTCCTGTACCCTTCTCTCGTCCTCCTGCCGCCTCCCTACACGCCCTTCCTCCTCGCCCGTCCCGCACCGCACCCTTTGTGCCGCATCCTTTCGCCACACCCTCCTCCTCCGTCATCTTTCCCCCGCACCCACACAATTTTTTTAAAAAGTCCGCATTCAATTAATGCGAGTCCACCGCCATCGAATCCATTCTCTTACCTCTGTAATTAAGCAGTCTTCCGTCGGTCTCTCGGGTGATTTGCGTCTCTGCGCGTACTAACGATCTTTATTTTTCATAAATTTCAACATGAATATTGCCAAAGTTCATTTCCTGACAATAACCGCAATAGAACTGAGACATGAATACTCCGACCTTGGGATGCTTCTCCTTTCAACGTTTGATTTCACCAATTCCATGATTGGAGACGGAAGAGGACCCCATCACCAAACCGGAGCCAAGTTACTTAGTCTCTCCACCGAAGGGAGTACTGCAACACGAGGGCTTCTCTTTAATGCGCTTAGAAATTGCTATGCAATACTTTTGGACCACCATGTTTCAACTTCCAACCACTATCAATTTCCAACCACAATCAAGGGTTTCTAACGCTTTTTCAAACTCTTACCAACTTTACGTTCTTTTACATTACCTGCGATCACGCCCTCTTCCAATTTTTAATAGCTTTGCGTTCAGTTCTCTCCATTTTTAATTGATCAGCCACGGGCAATAGAAATTTATGAGCACCCACTTCTTGAAGTGGTGGTCTTCCAACAAGTCTCTTGCTCACGACCAACCTCGCGGGCGATCCTCAGACCCGCGCATAAAACAGAATAAGGTCTCTCGACCTCATAATTAAAAAAGAAAAGAGAGAAAACAGCTCTTCGGCGTCTTCTCCAAGAAAAATTCACTTTCAAGCTGCTGATACACCCGGTGGTTTTGTTTTTTTAACCGCTCTCTTCAACGTCGTATCAAAGTCGAATTCATAAAAGCAGAGGGGATAAATTAATTTTTAATCAAATAAAATTTCCCCCAAATGTGGTAGTCTCTACAAGGTTCTCTCGATTTCTCGTTTCATAGAAACTTTCCCATTAATTGATTGCAAAAAATCAACAAAAAGCACTCGTTCCTCCAGTTATATGACTCTTGCTAATTCCTCGATAACTTTTATGGCTTCCGTTTGGTCGCTAAAGATATGATGGCCCATTATTGACCCAAAATAGCAGGTTTTCTTGCAACCAACTTTTAATAAGGAAAAGCTAATATTCGTGTGGTGATTAACCGAAATCAAATATTCCAAAAATTGCTCCACCTTGACGGTAACTACACGAAGATACGATACAGCGAAGATTTTTGGCGAGGGGCTGTTTACATTCCAAACTCTGAGAGAAAACAGAAAATATAATATAACCACCATAACTAAAGATATGTGCTTAAAGCGACTCATTCACACGCTTAATTAGCGACGTGGAGCATGGGATCCAACAGATATTCGTAAAATATTGAACTCTACCAACGCATTTGAGCCCCTCTTCCACTTCGCTGGTAATAATGCTCACAAAACTTTAAAACCCCTCATCACCTTTCCGTTAAATATTTCAGCACACTTCTCCTGGTTTAAATTATTTTCAAATGTATTACATAAACACTAGTTTTGGTAACTTTCCCAAATAAAAGCTAATACTCCTGCGACGATTACCGGTACTTCTATCTCAAAAATAGTGAGAAGGTATGAACACTCCTAATGCCGATATCAATGATGGCTGAGGATAAAAAGGCACAAGTTGTAGCTTGGTTTTCCCTTTTAGAGCCAACACACCTCACATATCTACGGTAGTCGGCCTAGATGAGGCTGCTGTAGCATAACAAGAATTATGAGAAGATATACTGAAGATGGGAAGGCGAAATGAACAGTTTCCTCGCCCGCCTGGCGGGAGGAGTAAGTACATTTTAACGAGAGGTTTTGAAGCTTCCAAAATAAAGAGAGTACTTTTTCTCGACCCCCCCCCCCCCAACTAAAATAATTAGCTGGAATCAAGACCAACTTCGTCATTGTACTGTGATTAGCTGGCAGGCAGCCATAACGCCACCTTTTGCTTAATATTCTCGGCTTCAACACCAGCTGATAAGCTCAGCTCCCGAGGAAGCAATAAAGCCGTGACCATTAGGACTCATTGCCGAGTCGACATCAATGTTCTTTCCACACATGACAGTAGAACAAATAATACCCACGCCCGCCTTTTTATGGCATCTCATCATCATACCACCGCCTTTCTGGAAAAGGCTCGCCTCGCCCCGCAGAGATCCTCGGCCGAGCCCTCTTCCATTCCAACCCTTTCCCGAGGCCCACACCACCGCCTCGCTCCTTCCCAAATGACCCCCCCCTGCCCCAAACTCGCCTTCTCTACGCACACACAACAACCCCGTAAAGCCTCAACCGACCCGATCCCCTTTCCCCGCACGCACTGAAAGCGGAGGGCAAACTAAACTACTCACTCATCTACAGCCGTTGTTTACGAGCCTACACTCTCCACCCTACCTCTCACTCGCTCGCTCGTTCACTCTACCTACCCTCACCTGCTCTCCTTCCCCTCCTTCAAAAACCCATCGCACCCGTTGTCCTCTCCTTACGCCCCCGTCCCACCGTCCCGCGGTCCCACCGCGAGCCCCCCACCCCCCTCCCGCCCGAAATCCCCACTCCCCAACCCGCCCTCACCTCTGTTCTCTCTTCCGGTCTCCGTTCCTTCAGAACATGCCGACGCTCGCTCCCGGTCCTTTTTCTCCTCTTCTCTATTCAAACTCTCCTTCACGTACTGCCTCTCTCTCGCTCTCTTTCTCCCGCTCTTCCCGCTCTCAGCACCGCCGCGGCCGGGGACGAGAGCGAAATCCCCCTTCCCCCATTCCCCCCGCCCCTATTCACCTTCAAACTCCCTCGCCCGTTCCGCACGCCTTAAGACCATCCCCGTGGTTCTTAAGGCGGTCCCACCGTTCATTTTCAGGCTACTTATGGATAAACATGATCTCAGCTTGATGGGTAAGTCCTACAATTTTCCCCATTCTTTGTTTTTCGTAAATTGAACCGAATGTGTTCGTATCAAATGCTAGAATTGGATAAATATGGGGGTACATTGCCGGTAAGATGTGTTAGCCAGTTGCACCACCAAGCCATCTTCCTTCAAGGCGAATTTCGAGGGGGGTTGATGCGAACTAGATGTTCACGCCTCAAGTCTACATTAAATATTTTCATGGCGAATTTCAACCCTGGGTGTATATACACCGGTGCGGAAGACCTTGTACCACATCATTTGTCAATGCAATACTTGGAAATGGGAGTACATACCATTTTTATATAGGATATAGATTTCATTTGGTAAAACGATTGCCTATAATACGCAGAGAATAGAAATATTAATGATATTTAGGCAACGTAATAGGTGTATTAATCCAGCCATTAACAAATAACTAAGGAAACTTGTCACAATGCGTCTATCCAATGAAAATAGCACTACATATGGCTTGGCTTCCTATAGCAGAAAAAGGTGTTCAATAAAGCATCTTCTTCGACTAATCTCCACAGTTGCACATTTTTTTAAAATATAAGGGATGCCATAAAAAAAGCAATACTTTTGAAATAATAAACCTGAAAAGGTGAAAAAATATGTTTTGACTCATAAGCTAGCGGTGAAACCTTAACGAGTCCTCTTCAATGCCCACAAAGCCCTATTCCTCTCAATCCCAGATCTAGCAATTTTTGGATAAGGGAAATTGGACTTCCCCTGACTCCACAAGGCTCTTGGATACCCTAACTGATAAATTTGCCGTCGGAAAATGGATGGTTTTTTTTAGCGAGGTTTCATTCACGCCTCTGATGACCTGAACATTTGAAAACAGTCTAAAGGACAGCAAACAGAGATATACCACAATTGCATTTCCGCAAAATTTTCATTGGCCTTGACGCGGGAGCATTTGCTTTGATTACTTGTTTTTGCACAAAGTTCACGCGTCGTAAACAGTTCCTTTCTAGCCTCAGAATTCATATTTGCGCGATACAACTGAAGAGAATTAATAAATGGAATTCAAAAGTCAGCAATGAATATCTGATTTTAAAGAGCCAGCAATATCAGGACTTATTAAATCGCCTTACTGCATTGATTTCTGAAAGGACTCTGTTCATAAGTAGCGAGAAAGACTATTTGATTTCCAAAATACCTTTACAGTAATGGTGTCAACCGAAGGATAAATATAATTTTCGACTAAGTACTGCGCATATTTCTACCTTTATGACTGAATATGAGAAATAAGGGAGTAAATATTATTTTTATATCGTGTATAGAATTCATTTTGTAAAATGAATGCCTATAATAAGCAGGGAATAGAAAATTAATGACATTTAGGCAACTTAATCGGTGTATTTATGCAGCTTTTAACAAATAACTGAGAAAACTAGTCACAATGTGTATATCCAAAGAAAATAGCGCAAAATCACAGACGACAAACTAAACGAAATAACTGGATACAATGACGATAAGTGGGCGATATGCACGTGCAACACACTCTATTACCATACCCCAGAGCGTTTTTAACTTGGAGACGAACCAAAAAGGGTTTAGATTAAAGTACTCGCTTCCGCGGTTGAAATCGAGGTGCGAAAATTCTAACATTTGTTGCCGTGCAAAGTGAGAGGGTGGCTCGGTCGGGTGAATGGGTGGGCGAGCGGAGTTGGTGGTGACGAGCGGGCGACAAGAGAGAAAAGGAAGATGAGGTGTGAGTCGGTCGCTCGGGTTTTTGGGGACGACGAGAGCGAGAGAGAAGAGAGACGGATTGAGAAGGGTGAGAGCGCTTTGATAGGAGTGGTAAAAGGGGTATCAGCCAACTCATGAGGAATGAAATTCTCTTCGAGCCAACAGAGCGAGATGGGAGGCCCCCGCCCCGGACTCCATCTCCCTACCCATCCCCCACACGTCCCTCCCGATCACCCTCTACCCCCCCACGCAACACTGAGGGGGGGAGGCGGCTAGGATGAACACAGGGTGCGTCCCTGGGATGGCGCGAAGGGGTTTTTCGGAGTATAGTTTGGGGAGGGGGAGGTAGATGAGAGGATGCGTGCCTCGAGGGAGGAATCCTAAGGGCTGCGGAGTCCACGCGGCTAGACGCTGACAATTTTTATCCCTTGCACAACGCAAAAAAAAATTTAAAAAACTACACTAAAGACATAAAAATCTAAAACTTTCCGGCTAGAGAGAGGGGGAGTGTGTGTGTTCCGGGAAAGCACCATTCCATCCTGTGTGTGGTTCCTTTAGGATTCGGGAGAGGGCTCTATGAAGTGGGGTGGGCGGAGCGAGGCCTGACGAGCGGTATCGAAAAGAGCGGCTGATGGGAAGGGATGTATACGAGGGCGGTTTGTTTTCAGATGTTCCGCAGTCGGGAGGACGGATTACGGGGCCGCCGAGGGCTCACAGTTGAACTGGCCGATTCACGGCGCTAAATGAGCGAAACGTCCAATTGAGTCGCGATGAATTATATCCGTCTAATTTTTTTATTTAATTCGGCCCCGAAAAAATTTCATCCTTTTTTCCAAACCTTGCCATCGAGTTGCAGGGGCGGAGGGTGTCAAACGAAAAGGAAACCCGACACTCATTTACCAATCTGAGCGGATGCAGATGAAACTTCAACCACACAAAATCGCTCAAAGTATCTGTACATGAGCGCACTCACGGGCGTGAAATTCGGAAAAAGTTAGGAGAGAAGGCATCGAGAGGAATCCGATTAAGTGAAAAGAACTGCCCAGCGGAAAGTTGAATCAATACTTATTGATGATGCATGCATTTATTTACCGCGCGGATAATTTACATCAACCATCCTGGGATTAGAGTGAAACTGTATGATGCAATTCTAATGTTAGAGAAACAATTGCACTTTTCCACAAAATTGTTTTAATGCGTACAACGCGTTTCGGCTCACAGAGCCATCATCAGGTACAAGAAACCTTGTACCTGATGATGTACCAAGGTCTTGTACCTGATGATGGCTCTGTGAGTCGAAACGCGTTGTACGCATTAAAACAATTTTGCGGAAAAGTGCAATTGTTTCTCTTACATTATGAAGAACTTCCACGATATCTCGCCTGAATCTGTTGAATTTATGCAATTCTAACATAGAACGTTCAAGACTTTCTAATGCCTGAAAGCTATTTGTTCTGAGATTTCAATTTAAAATTTTTTACATAGAATTTCAAAAGAACCAACGAAGGAAAAAGGCAATAATAAAATTCTTGGCGTTGCTCTGCACTGATGATCATTATAGCTTGTTTAAAAACAAACAAAAAATAACACTATTAACATTGGATTAAACGTTTTATATGTGAATCATCAGCGAGGGACGATAAAACCCAACAGCTAAAGGCTAAAAATATGCAAAATCTTTAAAAAAATCAGCTTTTCATTGAAGCATTTCCTCTCGAGCCCAGATTCAGTCATTTTTTCTTCTTCTTTCTCTAGTCCCCATATGCTGTTAGGCGTCGGGGTCAGGCATTTTTTCGACAGGGGAAAATAGGACTTAACCCGATTCCACAAGACCCCAGAGTACCCTAACTGATAAAACTGATGCCGAACAAGAGATGAGTATTTAGCGGGGTTTAATTCACGCCTCTGATCCCTTCGTATCGTTTCGTATCATTTACCTCGCATTAATTAAAGAAAAACAAACAAATATATTTCACTCATCTTTGCTAAAATTGGGAGATGATTAAGAAAGGAGAACACACTTGCAAGACAAGTTACTTGGAGCATCTTAAAAAGCAAATCCCTCAGGTGAAAAAGGTCAGAGGACATGGGAGGGAGGTATGGAAAATGGAAACGGGGTCGGAGGTAACGACAATGAAGAGCTATAACTTATCCCCATTGAATCAAATCCTCATCAACACTTCCAAAACTCTCACCCCTGCTCTTCAAGTCTCACTGATTTCCCTTACTCCGGCCTTACTCCTTCCCATCGCGGTAATTGTTACATCACCCCCTCTACAACCCCCACATCATTTCCCTTTTCCATCATTCCCTCTCTTTCCCACAGTCATACAGAGCCTACCGTCTGGGACGAACATGATAGATGCACACTCATCAGGGTTGATAACATCGGAGTTCTCAGGACCATAGAAAGGAACAACCGATTCAGGCAACATTTACAATTCGCTTCCCACACACAAGAAAATTAAAACGAGGCCACATCAACCACCAAACAAAATGGTGATGAGACCTCGGTCAGTAACCAATCAAACCTTTTATTAAATTGTAGTACTAATACAGTCCTAATGAGTCAAGGACGGTTTTCAATATTTAAACTTCAAATTTGGGAACTAAAACGTCTTATTCATTACTCACATACTCAGATAGTTCACCACTCAAGTGTGGCCCACCTCTGGTTCTTAGTTTACCTGAAATAAAAGAAGAAGAAAAATTAGCACAAGGAGTTAGGATAATCCTGAATTTGCTATTATAAAATAAAAAGGATCATAATTTATAATTTTACGTACACCGGGTGTTTTCGTCAGACAGGTTGTGTCTGACGAAACTTAGTGGAACTTGCTTAACACAGTGAAATGAAAGCGGTAACTTTGTAATTCCACATAAACTAGCGGAAAATTCCTAGTTATATGTGGAATTACTAAGTTACAGCTTTCATTTCACAAAGAAGTAGATAAAATAATTCAATTTACACCCAAAATCTACTTAGATTCATCGCTTGGTAATACTATCTATGTATAATAAAACATACTCCAGTCTCCGGAATTGGCGATCAATGAGATCGAGTCCCCTTCCAAAGGAAGCATTTCGTGAGCACTATTTTCCCCAATAATTCTTCCCTATTCACGGGGATTTACACCGGAGCGAAGGGAACAACGAGAATCCTCGATAATTACTCCTCTTCCCTGTCTCTACTTTCTCTCTCTCTCTCTCTCTCTCGCTTCCAATATCCCGTCGGCCTCCGAGACACCCCTTTCGTGCCATTTCACACCCCCTGCCAACACTTTCTCCCTCTAAGTCCCTCCTATCCACTCCCACGCGCCTCCGTTCTCGACACACTCGTCATCGAGTCCAAATGAGCGATTCCCACTTCCACCCGCGCCCTCCCTTGTCCGTTCGACTAAACGCCTTTGCATTTGCACACCCTCACGCCCACTCCATATCCCTCCGTCGCGTAGAGAAAGAGGGACGGAACGCGTAAACGCGACCCCGCCAGTGCAATCCCCCTATCACACTCCGGGCGGTATTATCTCACACACAGACTCCCCGCGTCCTCACATTCGTATATTCCACTGCCGCGGCGTCCGACCCCCAAAGGCACTCTTTCCCGCTCTTCTATCCCACATCACATGTATCCCTCGACACCCTTTTACACACACCCTGCGTCCCTTTATTTTTTTTTTTCGTCATTCGCGGCTTCACAGGGTCGCATCTCCTCGCTCCGTCACAAACCCTTTCTCTCTACACCCACCTTTAACCTCTCGTTACGGTGCAATCATGAACCAGTGCCGTCGTACAAGCGGCTGCGGCTGTTTCCGCACTGCCGTGAACCCTGAGGATATTAACACCATGGCGATTGCGCTGGCAATAAAAGGGTTAGGAAAGGATGGACTGGCTGGTGTGCAGGAGATAGGGAGGGGAAAACAAAAGCGTGCTATCCCGTGCGGATTTTTTTTCGAATGGTGGAAAATGGAATGCAGGTGGACAAAAGTAGAATAAATGGAGCCCGACGGCGGATGAAGCGCAAGGAAGGGGGAACAGAAATATCCGCGGTGGAAATAAATGCCTAAATAAAAAAAAACCTCTCGCGAGACCAACGAGAAAACCAGAGAGAAGTGCGCTCGGGAACGAAAACACGAACCTGCCCACCAATAAATGTGCGGGCTTGTGTCCAAATAATTAACACAACGGAGTGAGTGGACGTCCACACGTGGGAGTGAGAATTTCCGAGGAAATATACACGCGGCAGAACTTGTTGACACTTGGCTGCGTAGTGCGTGAATCGTGGGAGAGGAAACCATCCGAAGGAGGTGACACAAGGGTCACTGACGAGTTCCTCGGGTCCTCTCACACGCTTCCTTCACCTCTCTAAGGCGACCTCTTGGCTGGAGAGAGTCAACAAAGTCTGCGAAGTAACACGAATGTCTGAACTCGTGCACTGAAATGTCAGTAAGGAATCATGTAAGTGATCGGCCCTCTTATATTCTTTATTTATATTAATGACCTAAGTTCTCGAGTTAACAGTAAATTAAGATTATTCACAGACGATACAGTTATCGACCGTGAAATAAGCGGGGACGCGGACATTCAAGTTCTGTCATCTGACCTTAACAACGTTCATTCGTAAAGCCAGGAGCGGGGGTTAGAATTTAATATCAGCAAATGCACCACAGTTCACTTCCTGCGAAAGTTACCACACAAATTCCATACCTATACTGTGGGTGGAGTAAAAAAAATCTTCAGATACAGTCAAATATCTTGGAATTACTTTAATTTCTGATTCATCGTGGGGAACACACATACAAAACATATGCGGCACAGCATTAAAGAAACTAGGTTTTACTAAGCGTACAATAGGAAGGTCGTCGAATAAAAAATTAAAAGACAGATGCTACTTTACGCTGTTCAGGCCACTCCTCGAATACGCTGCGAGCATTAGGAACCCTGGTCATAAAGATTTAACCAAAAAAATTAATAACAAAGAAACAGCACGCAAGCAAGAAAAGCTGCACGCTTCGCTAAAAATTGCTACGAGCGAACATATAGCGCTTCACAACTTTTAGAAGGGATTAAAGTGGGAGCCCTTAGATTCTTGGAGGCTACACGCTAGGCTTAGCTTGCTTGAGAAATTCAGAACTGGTGTGTTTCAGAGCGACACAGAGAATATTATTAAGAGGACGCATCATACCCTGCGGTAAGGAATAGTTCTGTCGAAAATCCACAAGATGGAGTCACTCGCACCCGACCAAGGCGTTTTGGCGTCAGGAGTCTCTTACTACAGGATAACTCTCGCACAAGGCAACAGTTGTCGGTAAGTTGTAGCCAAGTCTCCGGCGCGTAAGTATAGGCAGAGCTGACATAAGATCTGTGAGAGAAGACTGAGTTATTTGCGACACCGTCCGAGCACATCATGGCCGAAAACCATTCAGGTAGATTGTCGGAAGATACCAATTACAGATTTCACCTTACAACCGTGACGACTGCTACTTAGCATTCTGACAGAAGAAAGATTGATACACCTCCATTAGTTAAAGATATGTCAATAATTATAATAGTTTTTGTAAAAATATACCCCACATCTTGCCGTTTTCTCGATGGTTTAATTATGCTCTGGGATAAATTTTTCATATTTCAGATACAAGTCTCCCTTGGCAAAGGTCTATTCTTTATACTATAAAAATTTCAAGTTGATGACGTAAGACTTTAACAAAAAATCTGGGGTCGGAAATCATCACAAATTCGGCCGGTCGAGCGGGTGTGATGCGTCGCCATAAGACGCCTCCCTACGCCTCTAGGTCTGGCAGGAGCGATTAAATGAGAGAGATACATAGCCGAACAGATATGTACAAAAGCTCGTTCTTTCCGCGCACAATAAGCGGCTACAATAAAAAATGAGCCCCACTAAATACACTCTCATGATACACGTCACCATTTCACTTCCCAAAACCCTATCCATTACATCCTTACATGGCTGGTGTCCAAACACCCTAAGCCATACGACTCGCAGAGTAGTATGCAGATGTAGATGTTCGAGAGGGTTAATGCACCACTCTGGTGCCACTGGGAGGAGAAAAAGGAATCCGGATCAGCTGTGGGCGGAGAGACGGAACGGGGGCTCCGGGATTAAGGTCGAGAGAGGGTGGTGATGAAGAAAACAGCGGTCCAAGGGGGGTGGGCCGAAAAGGGGAAATGGATACGGGATGCTGAGGACGAGCGGAGAGAGAAGTGCGGGTAGCTGTGGGCGAAAGAGAACGGAAGAGTTGCGGGAGAGGAAAAGTGGGATTTATTCCATAGAGGGCGGGGGGGGGGAAGAAAGAACAAAGCCGGTAAATGTCAGTCGCCCAAGGGAGGAGAGAAGGAGAAAGGATTGCGGAGGAAACAAAAAGGAAAAAGGATAATATCAGTCTCGCAATGGTGCTCTCGCAAAGGGTCAACGGATATGCAACTCCACTCTCTTGCTCTGAGGTTAACCCCTCTAAGTCCTTTTAATTAGAGGTTTTGCATCTGGAGAGAAGAAATTAATTTCCTTTGTCGGTATGAAAAAGGGATACTTTAAGCGCGGCAAGTTTTTTTTTTATTTCTTTCCACTTCCAGAGTACAGATGAATCTTTAAGTTTCCTTTACCACAGATGCGTTTATTTTTCTCAATGAGCGGCCGGGAGAGAGGGTCGGAAACGTTTCGAAAGAAAATAATTTTTATTCCTTTTCGTAGAGTTCTCTAACTTTACAATGACCCCTGAAAAGGAAGTTAAGGCAGATATCACAACAAGGTTAATTCTCTATGAGGTTTTAAACGAACCAATCTCCAATTAGCCGAATTTTCCCACTTAATGAAAAATGTATCCGGATGCCACGGTGAGGCTCGACCAAAACATTCTCATTCTAAGCGATTATGTGTGTTCTCTTCGAGAATATGCATAACTTTACGATAGAATTTCTTTAGCACTGAGGCAATTGAGGTTCCTCATACCACAAAAGTGTATTTTAAAACATCTACGGAGAATATCTTGGCGGAAAAGCAATTTTCAGGTACGTGAATAAGTACTATGGCCCCAAAACCCTAACTTACTTTTGGAATAAATGAGATTTACAAGCGAAATATGAGCCACCTTCGAGACCTTATCAATCAATTCTTTTATCACAAAAGTAGGCGTTGTACCATAGCACTTAATGACAGAACGGCGGCTAAAATCGAAGATCAAAGCAGTAAAAAGAGCTTACAAAATATAAGACGTTAGAGGTCCTCGTCTAAGAAGTTCCCTACATTTCACCAATTTACATCACCTAACGGTCAAGTTCCTTGCTCAACGGTTCCCATGTTTAACCCTACTGAGGACCCGTCGATCAACATTGCCTTCGAAGGATCATCACCGCCATCTCTTCCTCACTCCATCAGTCCCATGGTCAGACACTCCACACGGTAAACAGGACTCGCTTTACCGCAACGAAGCGTAAGGGCATTTCACCACACACGCGATAGAAAAAAGAGCAGCATTACGCGGGGATGAGGGGTGTAGCGAGCACCGAAAATAAAAACCCACGGACCCACACGGGTGTGGAGGGATGGGACTCCGAAATTTTCCCCAGGGTCTGAAGCAAGAGGATCTCCTGCATTGGGCAAAGGAATTTATATTTTATCCCCGAAAAAGTGAGAGATAAATAGAGAGATTGAGTGGGGGAGGGAATGAGAGAGAGAGTCCAATGCATCGGATTCAGAGAAACCACTTCGACGACAACGAAATCATGTGTGCGAAAAAATGCCAACCCGAAAAAAAATTAAATAAATAAACCGGAGTGATAGAGGAGAACGAGAAGAGAAAGAAATAAGGACCTTTAATTTATCGTTGCGCTTTTTCGGGTTTATGGAGGGGGATCACGCGGTGGGAAGGGCGGGGCGGGGGGGCAGTATACTCGCACACAAAAAAGCAAACAAAAGACTCGACCGGGATTGCAACGGCCCGACACTTTTTTGATCGGCCCCCGCGGTCTGGCGTTCGGGGTAGCGGAAGAGAGGAGGGAACGGGGTAGTGGAGGCGCGGGGGAGGACGATGCAAGCCGCCGCGGGGGAGGAGGAACAGGGGGGGGGGGGCGAGGATGGGAGAGCGGGGCCGAATAAGGGAGGATTGAGAGTGTGGGAGGGTAGTGTGCATGTAGTCCCCGAGGGGGTGGAGGGGGGGGGGGACGTTCGGGCGGCATTGCTAACGTATCAGTGGCACTCCGGCTTTGCGACCGCACGAAACGACTGTACGGCAGAGCGGCGGTGCGGGTTTATCCCTCTGATTCCCCCCCCCCCCCGCTCCTCCCTCCCCGTCCTTTCCCTGGTTTATCCCCGTGTTTGGGGGACGCCACTGGTGGGGAGTGAGAATGCCAAAATAAAAAAAGAGATCTCCCGCGCACACACTCACACGTACACGGGCTATCGGAATCCGAAGCAATTATGAAGAACGTCCATCGATCGCTCTAAATCTCTGTTCTCCACACTTCACCCTCCTCTCTCGCTCCACTCCCCGACTCTCCACTCGCCACCCACCCCGAAAACACGGGCATCGATCACCACCCCTTCAATCCAGTTCGAAACTGATGATGATCAGGGAATGGGAACTCGGCATCAAAGCGGAGGAGGACGGGAGCCCGTGAAGAGCGCTCCGAAAAATGGGGAGAGAGAGAGAGAGAGTATCTCTGTGTGAGAGAGAAAGGGGTAGGAGAGAGGACGTGAGTGAAGAGACGAATTGGGACCGAAGGATTGGAATGGGGGAGAATCATGAGAATGAGCGGGAAAAAACAAAAGAAAAGCACCAACCTCCCAGCGGGGAGATAAACCTCTTTCCAAATCCTCACCCTACCGACCTGCCCCTAGCCATTCGACAGGGGAGGAGAGAGAAAAAAACCGCGGTTTCACTGCTGAGGAACACCCATCGGGTTGGCGTTGGCACGTTACGCGGAGTGTGGCGGCATTAGGGGTGAGGTGGGACCGAAGCAGGAGAGTTCGGAATGGAGGGAGAACTGCGAGGCTGAATGAACGACTAAGAAGACGGGGACGAGGGTTGAGGAGAGAAGGGCACGAGGGTAGAGTGTGTATGCGTTCATTTCATTCGTCGTTCAATCCCAAGATTGGTTGCCTATATCCCTCCACCCTTCCCTACCTAATGCTAGTTCCCTTGGCTCCTGATATCACTTCCTATGTACTTTCCTCTTTATATGGTCCATGAACTTATTCTTGGGTCTTCCTCTGGAGACTTTTCCCTCTATTTTGCCTTCAATTATGTTCTTTACAAATCCTTTGTCTCAGGGACTGTCCAATCCATCATGTTCCTCTATTCTGTACGGTGTTCCATTTGGTCCTTTCCTCATCTACTCTTTAATACACTTTATCATTTCTTATTTTGTCCGTCCATTTTATCTTTAGCATCCTCCTCCAGCACCAGGCTTCGAAAGTTTCTAATCTTTTCTGGTTAGCTTTTCCAATGGTCCATGCCACAATTGGACATTTGGAAAAAGCTCTAATGGATGCATACACCAGCATATACATAGAGAGATGTTGTCACAAACAAATCAAATGTCTTATCTGGTCCTCTTTTCCAATGGTCCATGCTTCCGATTCATAGAATGCCACGCTCCGTACGAATATTTTCACGTGCTGTTTACTGGTTTGTAGTCCTATCTTCTTTGAGCACAGCAGTTGTTCCCATGAACGCCTTCTCACCTTAGGCTAATCTCCGCTTGATGCCCGTTGCACTACTTCCGTCCCACGTGATGCGTATGGGTATCGCGAGGAATTCGAGTAGCATATGCGTATCGCGAAGAATTCGAGTCATCAGGGGTGCCAACACCCGACATCGCCACTTCCCAATAGCCCTACCATCATCCATCTATTCTCCCACTCCCCTTACTTAGCTCGGCAAAGAAAAAAAATACATGACAGTAGAAAAATTGCGGCGGGGAGAGGAAGAGGAGTAAAAACGCGGAAGCTGAAAAAAGGGTGAGAAAAACTTGAGGAAAGACGCATAGAGACGGTGGCCATCGTGTGTGTGCGCAGAGGAAGTGGCTATGCCTTGGTTGTTGAGAGAGTGGCGACGAGGCCGCACATGGCTGCCAACCACGGCGGCGACGGGATGTCTGAGCATCGGGAGAGGAAAAGGCAAATGAAGAGCTAAGTTTTGGGAACACTGGCCCACTGACTTATCTCTTCATTAAATGGGTGTTCTTTCGATAAAAATAAAATTCAAATAAGCATATTAGGGGTCGTGCATAAACTACGTTACCGTTTTCGGTGACTTTTTTACCCCCTCCTCCCCCTTCGTTGGCAACCTTAGTATTTTTCACACCCCCCTCCCCTGACATGTAACGTTGTCTCTACAAATGAAAATTTCAATTCAAAAATAAATTTCTCGATTATTAAGTGAGTTTATTTTTACGAATAGGTTGAAAAAATAAGACAAATAAAGGTTAAAACAAGACGCACCCTTCCTCATGTTAAACTCTGTAGTATTGTCGACGCGATTTTGTCGAGTGAGAAACGTTAACACGCGCATTATAACAGCTACGTTACTTTGAGTGAATCCCACCTTCCTCCTCGTTACCCGCCGCAGGAATTTAGGCAACCTGTTCCCACCCAAAGTTGGTAACGTAGTTTATGCACGACTCCCAAGCCCTTATACATAGTGAGATATTTCTCTAAACATCGATTCACCGCTTCGTAAAAGCAGCAGAAGTTTCGGGTGAAGACAAACACCGAAGGTAATTTGTACCATGAAGAATAGGGGAGTACGATATTGGCGTTAATTTTGTAATGTGATACAGAAAATGATGGAGAAAAACCTATAGTCGGAATTAGCGTGTCCTCAATGAAATGTACAAAGTAGTCCACTGTATTGCGTCTCATCCGCCAGACGAAGTACTCCACTGTAAAGTTCTCTACATCAGCCTAAGCATTCCATAAATTGAACACAACAATCTGTGTCCCCGCTGGGATGAGAACCAGAGGTCATTGGGGACGAAGCCATTACCCTAACCAGCACACTATTCCGATCCTCGCACAATTCCATACCTCTGCCTCGAGTATAATACAATTCCCCTTCTTTCGCCTCAAGTAATACAATTTTTGCTCATCATTCATTCCGGCCACTCCTTTTCTTCCTCTAACTAACCAACAACTTTTAAACTTTCTTTGCTCCTGGTTCATCGTATTTCCTACGTCTATCATTCCAAACACCTTTATATACTTCCACCTTTACCCCAAAACTTAACCTCTGGAAATATTTAGCACCATAAACCTTTGCCAACACATTTCAAACACCCTTACAAACACCCCACTCCTCTGTCTCGCCTAATTTGCAAAAGTAATTGTTTTGATATCATCATCACAACCTGGGTGTCATGTCAGCATTAAATCTGCAAGAAGTGCTCCCGAAGTTCAACGCAAAAATCCAAACTTAACGCCATTACCGAATCATTCAATGTTAATCCGGAACTAGGAATGTTAAACGGGAAGGAAGAATGAACATGAAGGAGGAAGAAGAAAATGGATTGTTGAGAGGCTCAAAGTGTTGAGGTGGCAGATTTGGGAGGTGGCACAACTGAGGAGCTATATATTTTTTAAGGATCGGAACGAAACTATTGATTTTACGGATGGTTTGTATCCTCGATAAACAACATCGATTTCTATAAGACTTCTTTTCGACATCCACCGTCGCTCTCACGAAACCACATCCGGGATACGGTCATGCGTCTCTCCACTCTCTCTCCGCCTTACAACAAAGTTCTTCGACGAAATGCTGCCGTGGACAAAAAAATCGAATGTGATATGTCCGCAGGACGTTAGAAAGAACTCAATTCGCTTTCTGTTAAAAAGCGAGGCAGAAACTGTTTTTTGGGAGGACCAGAACACACATAAAGCAGTCGTTTTCTTAATTAATTTTTTTAAGACTCGGACCGAATGAACTTGAGAAGTACCAACTCTAAAAAAAAATTAATAGTCTCACATTTAGCACTCAAAATCTACCTAAAAGTTTTTTATTTTTAGTATTTACCCCCAGGTGTCCAATTTCTGGTGACGAAAAAATATCAATACGTGCAGCACGAAATTCACAAGCGCCCAATTGAAACAAGAAGTTTTTTCGAAATCGATCTGACGCGGAATGAATTTAACCACGATTATTTCACCACTGCATGGATTCTTCTTTTAAAATAACACGCAGAGGAACAGAATTAAGCTTTCAGAATCTCGACCAATACCACCGATTTATCAAGAGGCATAGGCTTACGATACCTAATTATACACTCGATAGTTACGTGTAACAACCGTAAAAAGCCCGCTAGTTGCCTCTACCTAACGGCCACTAAGGAGAGAAAAAAGAATATGTCTCTGTACCAGACGATCCATTTGACAATTAAATCTGAGCCACGAAACTAGCAACGGGAAGATAATTATGTCATTTAAAACCGATTTTATTTTTATTTTATTTTAACTACCCCGAATACAGCACATTTGGCCAATTTATATCGAGTTAATGACAAAAACAGACGAACACAAAAATTCATGCCCTGAGTGGCGATAATTCCACACAGGCGGTATTCAAACCAGCGACTCTGGGGTTAGCAGGCGAGAACATTACCCCGTCGCCACCGCGGTCGGATTTAGTAAGTAAAAGAGGAATAAACAAGACAAAAATTTGTGACTTCCACAATTTATTGAACACTAGCGACCGGTTCCGGCTGTCACACCATCATCAGGTTGATGAGGAGTGACGTGACGTAATTAACATTAGACCTGATGATGGCGTGACAGCCGAAACCGGTCGCTAGTGTTCAATAAATTGTGGAAGTCACAAATTTGTATCTTGTTCATTATGACGTCCTTCCACTACGTGAAAGCTTCAGATTTCCATTCTATGAGTAAAGGAGATTAAGAGAGGGCGTAGTTTGCTGCAAATAGGAAACAAAAGCCCACAGTGGCTCTAATTTTAACAAACTTTCGTATTTTTAAAGCATGCCAACAATTTTGGATAGCAACTAGCCTTTCTAAATCATGAGAAATATGTTGAAAACATCGAGATGGCAACCAAGCTAATCCAGCAGTCGCTTCACTGGGAATGACCGACTCCGGCACCTACATCCTTGGTCACGTGCGACCGTGGATCGATCCCTTCAGGGAAAAAAAATGATATGGTAGTGTGCTGAGGGGGGGAGATAGACAACACCCCAGCGGCGTTTCCTAACGACTATCATCCTCCTGTCACCCAACACCCGCCCATCAAATCTCGCGGCGCGAAATTTCACGGCTATCTGCCTCACGCCATCTTTCGCTCTAAAAAGAAGGAAAGCGAGAGGCACGAGGAATAGAGAGGCCCGCCCGCCCGCCTCCCTTATCTCGCCTCCACCCGGACCTACGCCCTATTCTCTCTCTCGCGACCGAGGATGACATCACCCCCTGTATGGGGGAAGGACCCCGTTCCGCATTCAGCCGCTCCCCTTCCACCACAGAGTCACCGGTGACAGATAAACAAAAGCTAGGAGGACCCGGGATTGATAAGGTAAACCGGGAAGGAGAGGTGGGTAGCATGCGATACTCGAATTCCAAGAATCGCGTCGCGATGTCAACTCCCTTCCTGTCACGAAAGACCCGAAAGAACGAGTGTTGTCGACTCGAAAAGATACTCCGGAAGATTTCCGAAGCAGAACGAGAAACGCTGCAAATATCCTTCCGGAAGGAAGAGTTTACCTACCGCTGGTAGTTAACGAGATGAAGAATTGAATTCCGAAGAGATAGCTACTGAAATTCACAGATCGCTCGCGACTTGTACTGAGGATTCTCATTTATTCAGAATGCACTTTCAATGATAGTTAAAATCTCGTTCATTGGTCATTCAATCCTAGGATTGGTTGACCGCAGCCCTCCACCCTTCCCTTTCCAATGCTAGTTCCCTTACTTCCTGGTATCTCTCCCTATGTACCTTTCTCTATATTTGGTCCACGAACTTATTCCTGGGTCTTCCTCTGTGGACTTTTCCCTCTATTTCCCCTTCAATTATGTTCTTCACAAACCCACTGTGTCTCAGCGTGTCCAATCCATCTTGTTCTTCTTTATTCTATGGTATTCCCCTTGGTTCCATATGTCCCTCTCCTCTTCCACTCTACTGTATACTTCATTATTCCTTATTTTCTCCATCCATTTTATCATCAGCATCCTAGTCCAGCACCAGGTGCTGTCAACTTATACTCCTGGAATTCCTAACTCTTTGAACGACCTTCACCGGTAATGACCTATTCAGAAATGTGTATTCTCGTCTATAATGCGCACGGAACGAAGTCACGCGTAAAAATGAAACTGTTCTTTATATACACTCCATTTAATCGTAGATAGCCTTAAAATTGTGTAGCACATTTAGCACGTCATGGAGTATTAAATAACCCTCACTCATGCAAACAATAAAACATATACTGCTTGAATATTATGGAATCCGGGAAGGTTGAGGGTAGCAGAGGAGGTGATGCGGGAGTGTGAGCGAAAATGCAATGGACGGGTGGTGGGTGGCGATTTGACGCCACGGGGACGAGTGAATGGGCGGGCCGGGCGAAGAGCGAAGAGTACGTTTTCGTGAGGGGAGGGATCCATATGAGGGATTGAAATATATAACCGTGACGTGTCCTGGATATTCTCGGGTGCATCCGTCAACATTAGAGCACCTCCCCGCTCCCGGACGCGAGCGCAACATCTTGGGACACTGCCTGAGGCGTTCTCAGTGCTAAAACACGGATCACAACATCAGGATCTGCCGTGCGTCTGCTGCGAGAGAAATAACGCACAATCAGTCACTTCGCGGGTGTGAATCGCCCACCTTGCGTCGCCACGATCGTGATTGATTGCGCCATCACCGACCATCCATATTTTCTCTCATGCGGTCATGAAAGATTTATATTTTTCGAGGTTGCTCCGGAAACGATATGTAGCGAGCGTCAAATAGTCACAAATCGACCGACGGTCAAATGACTGATTTACATTATTCATAAAGTCAAGAGCGCCAAACAAATGACTATGTCCGGGACAAACTTTGGGGCGTGTGAAGAAACTTTCAAAGAAATGAAACAAGAATAAAACGAAATCACAACGGGAACATGAACTGGCACAAGATCATTATCGAGAAATGATAAGTACCTCTAATGCTAATTACATGATGTATATTCATCGAAAAGGAGCTGATAGAACTTTCAGCAAAAGCTACACTTGATCAAACTTCCAGAGAACTCATTAGATAGATGTACCGACGCAAGCCCTATCTTTAATCACCAAAATGTCGCAGGGAGCAGATTCTGAGTTACTTTTTACGTCTGAATTCTTCCACCGAGTCGAAGTCTTGAATACCTACGACCCTTTACACACTCTCAAGTGAAGGCAGGAGACGACGGCGGGCGTCTCGCCAGCTTCTCCAAGCGCAAGAAAAGAGAGTTTTTTGAACAGCGAAGGGGCGTATACAGGTAAGACGGCTCGAGCAGAATGAACGCCGCAAGAAGAGCGGGGGGGAGATGCAAAAGAAGAGAGAGCCCATCAATAGCTCACCCGAAGATCAAGCGAGCAACGTATTCATTCCTTGTCCAAACACTGGAAAACTTCACTCGGAGTAGAAGTGGAGGAGGAGGAGTGGGTGAGATGGAAAAGAAGGAAGGGGCAAAGCCGCAAATTGGTCTGTGCCGTGATTTTTTTCCTAAACAACATTTCTCCTCCTTGCCGCATGACGGCGAGCATCCTATTCCCGTCGATCGTTTCGCTATTCGAATACGCCCAACTCGACCGTTTTTTTCACCCGGCCACCGAGCGATGGGGGGGCGGGGGGGGGAAACGGGCCGCCTCCTCCCTGTTTGCTTTTCCTTCCACGAGCAATTCTACGAGCACGCGTCCGATGGGTGGGCTCCTGACCACGGCAATGAAATCTTCCCGAACCATTACGACGACGGAGGAGGAGGATATGGGGAGGAGTAAGTCGGGTAAGTGGAAGGGTGGAGGAGGAGGAGGAGGAGAAAGATGAAAAACAAGAGCTGGGAGGAGGTGGACGGGCTTACACCGCTTTTCATCCGGTTGCCCTCTCCATCCACTCTCTCCTCGCCGTGGCGTAGAGTTATCTCACCTGCGCCCTATTCAAAACAACTTCAACGAGCCACTAGAGCTCAAATTTCCTCGCCTGGATTTAATTTTTTACCACGCTCAAAAAACTGAACTACGACTTGAATTTTGCGAATTCATTGAAAAAAAAACGATTAGACGAAGTGCAATGCCTAGCATTTCCTTCCGAACAACTATAGATATTATTTATACTATCCCTGGCGTAACTTCTCCCTTCATGAAGCCGAATTTTACATGCAATTTTTCATATTGAAGACGCTTGTTACACGGAATTCTTCAAATTGAAGACGCTTTATACATGAAATTCTTAAGACTGAAGACGCTTTTTACACGTAATTCATCAGATGAACATGCTAAAGTCTTACATACGTGTTTACAACAGAACAATGGTAGGGAAATGACCCGCAAATTACTACCAAAAGTTATAATAACATTCCAACGAAACATGCTGGCACGTCGAAAAGAGTTGGAATCACTGTATAACTACCTTATAACTACCGACACACGCTATCTAGGAGACATGCGAAGAGTTGGAACTAATGACAAAACCTTAATTCTCAATTAATTCGGAAGAAAATCCGCAGCAGTTAATCGATAGTCTTCCTCGACGTGTTTACAATTTTAAACGTCCACGGCAGAACAAGAGGTAAATTTACTTTAAGGCAAGAACTAACCGTGAATACAGAGATGGGCCGAGTTGAAAAAAAACAGAGTCCGTACTCAATCGTCGACATCACTGCCTGGCTTTGACGTAAACGATGAATCTTTCTTTCTCGCGAGCATAAACCTCCTCCGCCACCACACCTAGTAAGCAACTCTTTTCAACGTGCGGAGGCACGTATGCCGGCGGTTTCTGAGGCTGAGGCCGCCGCCAATCCACGGCAGCGGAACCGCAATCTACACTAAAGAGAGGCGTTGTGTGCACGAGGAATGCGGATGGGTAACCTCGGCCCGCGATTGGGTGCACGTGCGTGCTCTCAAAGCACTTTAACTCCGAAAACCAACAAAAGTGCCCCGCTGGTTAGCCGAAACCAACAGGAAGGGAATTTGTCTTTGATTGGGGCCCGAGGCTATGGAAAAACGTTCCCGATTCCCAGCAACAAAAGATTAGCCGGCAAACACGGGAGAGATTGGAGCTCACCGAAAGCCACAAAACAAAATTTGAATTAAGAAATCTGCGTAGAAACGAAATTCATACGTAAATTCATCGTCCGGACTTGCAGCAGCACATGTATTATCCATTGGCTTCTTCATTATGCAACCAAAAAATACATCTAGTATTTACATAGGAGTACTTGCCTGACGTATTAGTTATTCCTAAAAAAATGATCGTTGTAGACGATACCTTCGAAAGTGGCAAAAACACTATCTGCCTGCTCAAAACCTACAAAATTTTAAGTCCATTTTCCATAAAAATAGGAAGTATTACCTTGTTTCTTTGGTTCCCAAGAGCATAAATCTGTTAACAATAATTATTCCGGGCATAATGACTCGATCCTATCAAAGAGTATTCAAACAGTGAATAATTTGAAAACGGGAAAAATTTTATGTAGATGATCGACATGAAGACTGAAGGAATGAAGTGCATTAAACGATTTTCGTAACTGTAAAAGCTGCTCAAGTGACATTATAAACTCTAAGCATATCGTAGATTAAAATCAGTGTCAGGAAAAGTGCGACACGCACTCCAAACCCGACTGGAAAATACATAACATTAATCATGTTTAATGGACGAAAATGAGATTGGATACGACGAATTTCTCTAGAAACCATTTAAGATAAAACGTCGACGAGAAGAGAGAGAGAGAAAAGTTGGAAGAAGTATTTGCAAAAAAAAACGAAATAAAGCGACGACAACGACAAAAGAATTTTTGATCGTTTCCTTTTGAATGGTCTCTTCCAACGCGAGACTTCCCTCCATATTACTCTCGGGGTATATATTTTTTTCCGTAATAATTTTATCCCCCGAGTCGTCGCGCATGCGACAAGTTCCACGACAAAACTCTTTGGGAAACGGCGATGGGAAATGTAAAATAAAAAGAGAGGAGAGAACGGCTTCCACAACGGCCGAGCGTGGAGGGAAACCGAAGAGTCGATAAAGGGACGATGGATTTCAATAAGGCGCCTCGCAGTCACTCACTCACTCGCTCGTGGGAGGCGCGCTGTGAGGGGGTGTGCGCAGAAAAGCCACGGGCGGCGCGAAGAACCAATGGCACGAGGAAAAAACACAACGAGACGGACGGGAGAAAATGAACGCGAAGACGCGAAAATGAAACTGTTTTTAATTACAAATTTTGACACATTTGGGGCCTTTTGTTTCTCCCCCGGCTTGGCTGCCAACAGTTTTCGTCACCAAGATGGACTGCAGCGGCGACTACCTCGGCATTCGAGCCACCACCGCTTGAAATAATTAAATGCACTCATCGGTTCCGAATCTCAATGGCGACCGACAATCCCAGAATCATCACTTCCATGCGCATTCCTTCAGTCTCAAGAAACTACCTAATAATCTATGCTAGGAATGCTACTGAGACAGTGTATTTTTTCTTGGTATCATGTGTATATATTACTCGATACATTGTAGAGATTTTATAAGTAAATTAATCAATATTGCGAATAGTAACATATAACCCAGAAAGCGCTGGTAATTTTGACTTGATTTACACGTTAAATTCAACATCCAAATAGGTGAATTATATCGAAATTTGTGCGCATTGGTTTCTTTCAAATAACAACTTCTAAAGAACAATAACAGTGCAAATAAGGGAGGCAGTCGCGCGAATTTGCGGGCAAGTGGGAGCTTGACTTAATTGATATCAAGTCTTTTTTAGCATAAAATTATAATGCGTAAATTTGATTAAATAAATCTTTGCTTTCACGTGAGTTTCGAAAGATCCGTCAACAATCATTCTGCAAGAGCAGTTTATGTGAATATGCAATGAGAATGGGAATAATTTTGAAATGCACCATTGGAGGAATCTCGAATTGAGAATTAGAGAATATAATTCTCGTGAGAATACAGAAAGACACAAAAGAAGCACTCGGCGGAGATAAGGAGCCCAAATTACGAACACAAAATTTCGAATCATACCTCTTGAAAATAAAGAAAATAACGAACCGTTGTACATTAGATGAATGAGTAGTGACGAAAAAATAAGGATTAATCAAGTTACTTACTTATTAATAACCGCATATTCGAAAATTTTCTCAAGTGTTTAATTTGATTTTCTCTCAATGACGTCCTTAAAATGTACGCCGCGCCGTTGGGATTAAGATTAAATACGGTGATTTTTAAGGTTTTTCTCATTACATTTCACAAAAAAGTACAACAAAACGATGAAATGGGGTGAATAATAAGTGAATGGATCAAATCCAATGAGTTAAATGTGTTCGAATCCATAACGAAAATTAGCCTTGTACTTATCCACAGTTATTTATTAAAACGTAAATTGAAGATGCAGAAAGCTACGAAAACGTAAAACGCGTTTCGCAGCTTTCTGCACCTTCTATCTTATACGGATTCGAATATAAAATACTTCCACGAAGTGATGCCTGAAGAAGTAAGGTTCAGTATAGTTAAATATGCTTACGAGTGAAAATTGCGGCAACTTTATCGGCGCAATTCACCAAATGTCAACGATATTTGAAGAAGTGAAAAGCCCAAATCTTTACTTGCTCGCAACTAATGTTCAAACGAGTGCGATCATTTGAGGCGGCGTGTCCTCTTTAATGCAATCAACAAAAAATTATCCACTCCAACAGTAGGGGACGCAAAACCATCCCTCAGGACGAGTGAGAGGGAAGTGGACGAAATAAAAAGAAGGGGAAAGACGGGAGGACACTTCGTTCATCTCCACCACGGAGTCTCATTCTTCGAAATCTCCGGAGGGAGAAGAACACTAATCCCGACGGAAACAAAGCGAAGAAAGGACTTTACCCACCCCCCTCTCGAGAAAAATAATAAAACCGCCTTCCCCGCCAATCAAAACCGACCATTCCCTCTCGACGAGACCCGCCTCCCGTCCCCGGATGCGGAGGGAAATGATATTGTCACAGCGTGGCGACCCGTGCGGCCGCCTTGGTGTCTTTCCTTGGTGTTGGTGTCGCCGCCTGCTCTTGGCAGCGCGATGAAATGCCGCGGCGGAAAATGAGAGGACTGAGACGGGAGGCCGTGTGTCTCCGATGAGCGTGAAGCGTGTGCCTTGGCCTTTCACGGCCAGCAGTGGACCGTTCTCCCCCCGGGGGGACATGGGACAAGGGGGGGGACATGGGACTAGGGGGGAGGTCACGAGGACACGAGAAGAGTTGAAGCGGGCGACAGGGCGGGAGGGGGAAGAAAGACATGTAGGAAAGAGAGAGATTAGAGAAAAGGGTTCGATCCCCTGGGTAGCCACCGTAAAAAAAATCCTCCCCCGAATGGTGGTAGTAGCGGTGGCAGTGTCAGTTTTTGAGGCACGCCGACAACATGGAGCGTTATTAACCACCGTCAATAGATATCCAAAAACATTTTTTTAAGGAAAGCCCCGAAAGGGGCCTACCTCGCTCTGGTATAGCCATTTTCGTATCAGCATACGATCTACCCTTCTTAATTATGTCCATGAAATCTATTCTCTATCTTCCTCTTCCCCGTTTGCCCAACATTCTTTCCTCTGTCACATTCTTGAGCAACCCATCGCCCCAAATTACATCCTCCAGCTACCTACTCTGCCGATCTCTAATTTCAGTTTCCTTTCCTCGCCCACCATTTCAAGCACTTCCTCGTTAGTCTTCCTCTATGTCCACCTCACCTATTCCATCCTTCTCCACACCCACATCTCAAATGCCTACGCAATAGTTAACCATAGATTAAAATGAAACGATGACAGCGATGATAATTACGAAAGGAATTTGTTATAAATCATACAAACGACCATAATATCTTACTGATCGAAGGGCTCGAGCAAGAAAAGATCATTCTTCCAAAAGTCCTACATCCGTTTGATTTTTACATGCTCACACTGGACTCTTCAAAACTTTTAAAGGAGTTTTCTATTTTAAGTTTAGAGGACAGTCGCAGGCAGAACAGCTCTAAAGTTCAACTGAATGGAAACATGGAGAAGCAAGAAGTGTATCAGTGACCCGAAGATCGTAGAAATTGGACGAGAAGGACGGAACAACGTTGGCAAAAAAACACAGTGAACTCGGTTCATCCAGTCCACTAGAGTTGGTGTACACTAGAGGAGAGCTTAGAAGAGAGACCCAGAAAATACGAGAAAGATCAACGGAGAGAAACACCAACGAAAAACGTAAAGGATCTTGAGATAGGAGTAGCACAAGAATGTGAAGGGGTAAGCACGGGGACATGGACCAGTGGAGGACTGCATTTTTAACCAAACTTATGATAGAAAGACTGATGATTAGATGACGCTATGTCTCCGCCGCGAACGGAGATAGACCGGCCATCGGAAGCGCGCACACCCCGCCCAATTCAAGGGGTGGGTGCCAGTCTGCGAGGGTGGGATACACAAAACGGCTCTGAGGCTATGTAGGACTCCGGAGGGGTGGAGGCGGCATATTGGGGGTCGCGGTATGTGAGGGTGGAGAGAGGGAGGATCGAAGGGAGAGAGAGAGAGTGGAGGTTGATGGGAGGGTTTGCGGGAGTTGGAGGATAGGGTGAGGTTTGGAATGACAATGGAGTTGGGGAGGAAGGGGTGCCCCTCTTGCGGGCTGGAGACGTGGGTGATGGGATCCCGGAAAAGGGGGTGAGTCCCTCTCCCTCTTTTTCCTTCTTGCGTTCCGGGAGATGGTTTATGGCGAAGGGTGAGGTGTTGGAGCAATGGACCGAAGGGAGGGGGGGGGGGTGATCACGATCAGCGACAGGAAAAAAAGAGACGACAAAGACAGAGGAATGGGAAACCAGGGGGGAGGGTTAGAAGAGGCAGGGTGGAGGGTTGAGGAGGAGTAGTCTTCGGGGGAAGAGAGAGGAGGAAAGCAGCTAGGGAAGGGAGAGGACATAACGATGAGAGATTGGGCGGAGGAATGGAAGAGGCAAGGGAGGAGTGAGATGAGCCGAGGATAAAAATGTGGTCGGAATGCCTGCATAAAATTTGAAGGAGAACAAAAGTGCGGCCGACGATTGGCGAACCAACTTCCATGAACTGCAAGCCGATGACGATAAAAAAAACCTCACTCGGTTTGCCAAGTTCCTTTATTCGATTCCCTCCAATAAAGAGTTTTGAAAAAGTTACAAGTCCATGGAGAACTCGAGAGATGATAAAAAATAAGTGTGATATTATGCCACAGGAATAGATTCTAAGCCCACTGCTGGTCTACCCAATGATAAATTACTGCCAATTGATTCAAACAAATGTCAGCGTCGTCTCCACTTTGCCCAAAGATTGCTACTTAAACTTATAAAGCATGAAAAGGATTCGACAATCTGTGATTGGGATGAAATTCCCAAAACAATGGCTGAGTATAAGCACGGAGAAAATAACAAATGGAGAAATAAAAAAATATTTTTACCAAGTTGACAACATAATGAATGTAAAGCTCCAACAAAAGATGCCGTGATTCAATCAGATCATCAATCGATCTTAACTATTCCAGACGTTGAATTACGTCAACCCTTTCCATATAACTGCAAAAATTGAGCGAAGTTAAATAACGACGGTTATCAAGAGAACTTCAGGGAAATTCGGTCTAAAATAGAAGCTTCGAGGAGTGAAACTGAAGAATATTTCAAAAAACGATTAACAGGAGAAATTAGCAAACAATTGTCCAAAACTGGATAAAATTATTAAATATCGCAAGTGATAAGTGGTCAAGTTTGAAAAACTCCTCAATACTATAGAATTTACTGGTTGGCATGTACTTTATGATTTTAAAATAATGTCGCAAACAAACTACAAAACAAAAACAAACTCGAAGCGTATTGAAGAACACTGAAAATATGATTGATTCAGTTTATTTGATTGATTCCTCAGTTGATATACTTTATTTTATCCTCACTACCCCGAATATAGCCCATGTGACCAACTTATGGTGGGTAAATAACAATGACAACAGAAAAAAACAAACACTCAAGTCCCGAGTTGTCAAAATTCCACCCAGGCTGGAATCGAAACCACGACCCTCGAATTAACAGGCGAGGACTTTACCCCGTCGCCAACGGGACCGACAAATATCCCAGCATAGATTTAGAAGCTACGTTTTTCGCGCAAATGCAATCGATGGAAGAGAAAATGCATTGGCCCAGGTTGCCGTAGAACTAGAAGATAGATTTCAAGAGGAAAGAAAGAGAAACAATGGAGCGGAATATAATCAAGAAAAACAATCAAGTGGTGATATTAAGTAACGCGGTCGAGGACTGGGGAAGTGGAATGACTTTTAGCGCTTGAAGAAGTGGGAGGACGAGAGAATTGATGTATGGCAGCAAGTGAAGAAGATGGTGCGGCGCCACGCTTGTGACTCCAAGAGAGAGACAGAGAGGGAGGGAGAGGGAGAAAGAGGGTTCCAATGGACAATAAAAGCCCCAAAAGACTGAAAACAGTTTCACATCGATTTCCGAGTGAGCCTGTTTGCACGCACGCGTGCGTGAACACGAGAGAGCAACTTTTGTCTCTCCCTCTCTCATGTAAGTCGGGATGATTTTGTTTCGAAGGGGTCCAATGGGCTGGCGGATCATCTCCGCCACTGGAACCTTCCATAATGATTGCTTCATACTCGACGGCGATGAAAAGAGAAGCCGTCGCACCACGGAAGGCGACGCTGGAAAATGGGCCGGCGAAAATCTCGGGCGCAGCCTGGTTGGACAATTTGATGCAATGCGGAGCGATAAAAAAATAGAGAAACCAGAAATCATCTTCGGAGGCACATTACGGATATTACTTCATCGCTGCGTGCGTCACCATCGACATTTTCTGGCTCTTTTCTGGTTAAAATCTTTCTTGCGTCACCAACCTTACCGCACGAGAACAAACGTCGAGTACACCAAGCCAACCATTAGATATGTAAGTCAATAATTTACCACCATTTGCTCAGGAATCAACAAAACTTTGTAAGTTTAACGTGGACTACTTATTAAACGACCGGTTTTGTCGAACTGTTGACATCAACAGGTCGGCTATTGTGACCTCAATTATCGACCTTATGATGGTGACTACTCGATGAAACCAGTCGTCCAATAAATATTCTACGTAAAACTTACAAAGTTTTGTTAATTCCTGAGCATTATGGAAAAGTTTTACAAAGTTATGGCTGAAAATATTGAATACCCCCATTATATTAAATTTGATTCGAAATATTCCATCTGGCAGTACTGTTGGGTAAATTCCATCAACCAAGGGTAAATAAACAGTTATAAATTTGCTGATTTATTGATTTCCCAACCTAATAACGCGTGATTTATGTACATCATCACTACCTTTATGCTTTCTCAAAAAAATAGGATACGCAGTCACATAGAAATACAGCTGCATTACTTGACTCAAGAAGATTATCTTTATAGTTCCCACCGAATCCCTTGAAAGAGTTTTTAATGGCCTACGCGATTTTATGACTGAGAGTAAAATACATGTAATAGAATATTTATTGATCGTTCTGAGGTTACGCCCCTTGTGAACAAAAAATGATATGCATAGTAATGCGAGTTAGTGAATAGAAATAAAAAGTATAAATGGCTAATACGAATGGCGCAAAGTTGTAGGGAACATTACATTTTTACTTAAAAAACTGTACTATGCAAATAATTAAGTTTAAAAGTATTCAACGTTAAGTGCTTTAAAACTTTAAAAACTTAGTACAGCTGGAATAATCTATTACGTACCAGAAATTGATTTGAGGGTTTAAAAATTCATTCAGAGATGCTGGTTGAGGACTCGATTCCGCAACGAAATGAGAAGTCTCTCGTCAATCATCTCTTTGAAAGGAATTAAAATATCAATCTTTGACTGAAAAAATTTCTTCCGAACCACAAAGGAGAGGAAGAAAGTATGTCGTAGATTTTTAGCTGCGGCTGGCGAATGCTCTAGGCATTCCCGAGAGATAAGCGATTGTTGGTGGTGAGTGGAAGGGACGTTTCCTTTGCTTCATTCCTCCCGCACCCAATTACCCGACATCCCTCCACTGGCCCCGGGCTCGACAGGCGAGAAATTGCTGCCGTCCCCTCTCTCCCATGCCTTCTCCATACTCCCCTCCGCTCCCCCCACCCGAGTAATGAGTAAGTTCTTGGACAATCGTCGGCTGCCCCGACACAATTGCTACAGTCATTGGGCTGCCCCCCGTCTGGACCGTTTCCTACATCACTCGCTGGCAGGGGCCGGGAATTTTCCGACTTCAAGATGTTGTTTGCAGAGAGTGTCAAAAATATCCTGGCGAAGCCTCTTTTTATAGGAGAATAGTCAAGAAATATAGTCAAGTGATCGAGTGGCATAATAAGCAACTGTTGGATTACAGATCATAATACTTAAGCACGAAATTACGGCACAGGGGAAAAGCAACCTGAATTAGGTGCTACTAATGTTTAAAACTTAGGAGTAACTACAGACTTGTTTGGAAAGAAACGGCCGATATTTAAGTCACATCTATATTTGAGAGTCAATCCAAGTCTATGCTTTCCTACATCGGCTTTGCAATTAGAATCTTCCCACTTCATGATTTTGTTCACAGAGAGTGTCAAAAATATCCTGGAAAATCCTCATTTCATAAGATAATAGTTAACAAATATATTTATGTGATCGAGTAACATCATGAGCAACTGCTGGATTACAATTCATTTTACTTCTTCAAGTTCGAAATAATGGCTAAGGAGAAATGTACCTTGAATAAGGTGCTACTGATTCTTGAAACTTTGGAATTAATTACTAACTTATTTGGAAGGAAATGGTCGATATTTGAGTCACATTCATGCTTGAGTCTCATTCCAAGACTATGCCTTTCTGCATCGGTTTTGTAATTAGATACGGTAATGAATGAAAAGTGAGTGTATGTCAAACCTCTTTCATACACTACGAATGACGCGTCAATTTATCTCCTGAGATGCAGAAAAACAACCCAATTAAAATTAAACAGGAATTAATCAATGCGTTTACAAATTGCATCTATCAAGAAAATGAGACCACTCCGCGCTGAATCGGTATGTATTCTCGCCAAAAATCCTAAACACAATCCCTGATTCTTTATAATTCACACCGTGGGGCATTTACATGGATATTGACACCGATGTCAAAGCAGGCATAGATATTTATCAGAATAAACATAATATTCTGCGACTTTCATCCGTCAGAAACGAAATAAAACATGAAACCCTTAATAGCATTCAGCGTGGACATCGTAGCCATTAACTTTTTAAACCTTACCTCACTACAGCCATATTTTACTCACGGCACCCACTGCGACAAAATAAAACCACGGCCATAAATTAAATTTGAGCCCGCTCACATCTTCGACATCATCACCGAGAACTCACGATTAACTATTCCGCGCGTGGACAAGGAGTGTCCCGCCTCTCTACCACTTAGAGCATATTATTTGAAATTTCCTTTTTTTTTAAGGACCGCCGCCACGCAAATAAATGAGACGGGTGGGCCCCGCCATTAGGGCGACATTAGATGGTTATGTAGATAGCTATACGTTTCGGAAAAGGAGGAAAAGAGGAGGGAGAAGAGGCAAAATATCTGATGAAGAGACGGAAGAGAGGAGAAAATGGAAGAGGACGGTAAGGGGCGAATGAGGGAGGAGAAAGAGAGGTAGGAGAAAAAAGTTAGGAGACAGAGAGAGAGGGGGGGGTGGAGGAAGGACATGTCCCAGCGAGAGACTTCAAGGCCCACCCGCCAAAAATTCAACATCGCTCCCTCCCTCACCCCAAAGTCCCATCTGATCCACCCACCTCCTCCCTTCTATACCTTTCTTTCGGAATACCTCGCACTCCTCACCACCCCGTCCTCCCCCCCACTCCTCCTCCCTGCTGGCATCATAAAATAAGCCGCCATTCCCTCTCTCCTCCCTCGACCTCTCGCCCACTCCTTGTCTCTCCATCATACGCCTTCCTCCCCCCGCTCTCCTCCGACCCCGAGTCCACCCCGTACAAACACACACAACCCTCCCCGCCGAGTCTTCTCGATAGACATCCTCCCGTCCTCTCCGGGGCCTTCCATCCCCCCCATCCTCCCGACAGACACCAGCACGCACCAAGGGCTCTCTCACTCGCCCGCCTCATTCTCGTCTCCGTGTCTCTCTTTCTCTCTGCCTCCTCTGAGAGCGTCAGAGGTCCGCCATGTTCTTCTCCCCGCAACATCCCTCTCCTGGACGACTGGACCCGAATGAAGGGAACGCACCACCGACCTAACACCCCCTCCGTCTTTCGCCGTCCACCTTCCCGCCGCCGCACTATGGGGTACAGAGGTAGCACTCACTTTCAAAATCGTAGAACTTTTGAATGAATTGAGATATCAAGATAGCATTTTTCTTATTTGAAAGCTTAATCCGTAAGGAATAGAGGTAAAATATGCATCAAATGAAAAATAGCAATATAAGTCTGCAAAAAGTGTGCGAAACCCGTTATTTTTTTCCAATTATTTTTATACACCAAAATAAAACAGCGAAAAATTCATGTTTAAAAACAAAAATATACATATTATTAATGATAATAATAAAATATTATATTATTTTCAATGAGTATGAGAAAATGTAATAACATGTATATTTTTGTTTTTAAACATTTATTTTTCGCTGAATTATTTTGGTCTATAAAAATAATTGGAAAAAATTACGGGTTTCGCACACTTTTTGCAGACTTATATTGATATTTTTTATCTGATGCATATTTTACCTCTATTCCCTAGGGTTTAAGATTTCAAATTTTAAAAAAAATTATCTTAATATCTCAATTCATTCAAAAGTTCTACGATTTTTAAAGTGAGTGCTACCTCTGTACCCCATAGTGCGCCGCCGCCGCATGACGGCGGAAACACGGCCCAAGAGAGAGAGAGAGGGAAGTTACACCCCAGCGTCGCGCACCTCACCACCTCGTATCTCATTAGGCACCGCTCCGAATGGTCAATTCGCTCGTCTCGTTGGGCGGGAAGGATTCACAGTTCCACAGTAAAGAAAAACGAGAGAGCAAGGCGTGTGGACTCGAGGTTGCAAGCGGAACTCGTGACAGATGCGAGAAATAAGGATATTTACATACATACATACAAATCACGCCGTTCCCTTTCGGGGTAGGCACAGTCAAAATGTTTCACTCATTAATATATAATTGTACACCTAACTCTGCTTCAATAATTTCCTCCATACTGACCTATCCTTGCAAACCTCTTTTGCCTCATTTACCTCCATACACTGTTTCATACACGCCCTCCTGTTTTTAAGATATTTCTTGCCAAAATTTTGCTTACAGTGACTCGAAGGGAAATACTATTCCCGATAATGCAAACATACATGAGACGCTGGTGATTTATGAATGTCGCCTCACAAAAGCACCATTTCAGTTTTCGGTTCGGTTGGAGGAACGTATTAATTTCCCTGACTTCATTTGACTTCACATAAATAATAACAAATTTCCAGAATAAAAAATACAACAATCCAACCAGTGCACAAATATTTAATCATGGCAAAGTTCACCCTCTCTTTTGCATATAAGAACAAGATTATCAATCAAATAACATGGAGAAAATTATACAAAGGCATTAGAAAAGGGAAACATGTAATTTAAAACGAAAAAATACTAATCTTAGATTCGCATATTTTATGTGTAAGAATATGAACATGAAAAATGAATACAATTTCACAGGGGAATGTTGTAGAGGCTGCTGGCGAGAAATACACGGTGGTACGTATTAGTTCAGCATAGGTCGTTGAAATGCGGAAGGGAATGAAAGGTTCAGGTTGAAATTACAAAACTTACGAGTACTAAGCTTCGCACATTGGATAAGATCAGCAAAGTATTTATTGTCCAGTATATTCATTCATATTTTACATTCATCCCCTTCAACATAATACTAATCGAATATACTACGTAACAAGCTACCAATTACAGCCCCTATCTTTTGAGTCACATAGAGAACAGAACTTTGCACACTTAAAATCCATAACCACTGCGTGGTAGAGAGGTAAGTCCATATAGCACAAAGGCTCAAAATAATGCTGAGTAAACGCTAAAACAACAGACAGCAAAAACCAACATAATCAACAAAAAAAACGTACATCAAGCGGAGAATAGGCCAAGATAAGAAGGCGTTCACGTGAAAAAGACAACTGCCGTTCTCAAAAAGGATAAGACTACAAACAAGGAATCATTGTGTGAAAACATTCCTATGGAGCATGGCGCTATATGGATCGGAAGCATGGACCATTGGAAAATCTGACCAGAAAAGAATAGAAACCTTCGAAACCTGGTACTGGAGGAAGATGCTGAAGGTAAATGGACGAACAAAATAAGAAATGATGAAATGCACAGAAGAGTAGAAGAGGAAAGACCGTATGTAATACCATAGAGGAAAGAAGAACCAGGTAGATTGGACACACCCTGAGAAACAATGGGTTTGTGAATAACATAATCGAAGGCAAAATATAAGGAAGAGTCTTCAGAGGAAGACCCAGGAATAAGTTCATGGACCAAATTAAGAAGAAAGTATATAAGAAGAGATACCAGGAGGTAAGGGAACTAGCATTAGATAGGGAAGGGTGGAGGGCTGCAGTCAACCTATCTTAGGGTTGAACGACCAATGATGAAACGCTAAAAAATATTCGTCGCAGGTAATCCTTCAGCTAGAGTGTAACAGCAATGGAATGACGTCGAAAATGTCATCCACCCTTTCGTCAAAATGTGCAACGCACCACACCCAACGCATCCGGCTCACCGACCCTTTACCCGCGATGCACCCGCCTCTATCGTTTGATCCCCGCTCTTCCTCGCCTTCCTCCCCCTCACCCACTTCCTTCCGTCACAATCGCAATGAAATCTCCGCAGAGACATCAGGCCACCCATTCATTGACTTCCACCACGACTGCTTCGCGGTTATAGATGAGACGCAGCTATTGTGCGGAATGTTTTAAAGGACAAAAGTAGCACATAACACTTCCATTCGCACATCGTCAATAGCAAATCATTTCAATATCCCCAATTTATATAGGTGCAATTTTGCCTTATTCGGTTCACAAAAGTATAACCCATATCTCATGACTTAGGCCGCTTTACACGGTACATTTTTTCGCACAATGAATCATAGATTGTCGAATGAAATGAATGAAATTAGAGCAGGTTCCATTTCCCGTTCAGACATTCAGACAATCATACAATTATCCGCTTTACACGATACAATTTTCCTCATGAAAGAGTTCATACTTTCGTGCTTACAATAGAATGTACCGAGTAAGGCGGCCTTTACACTTAAAGAATAGTTTTTCAAAGAATACTATAATTTTGTTTCAATTTTAGGGCAAATTCCCCTCTATAAATTTTACAAAAACAATATTACTACGCAACAAGACTTGATAGTCCAAGTTAACAATTTATTACAAATGCTCAAAAAAGTGATAAGTAGTTCAAAAAGTATAAAGCAGTACTACTTTATAGGAAAGTCCATTTGAAGGAAAAATAATTAACAGTCTCTGCTTTACAACAGTCGCAACATCGTGCTTCTTTCAGCATCCAAATGGTTTACTCAAAATAAAATTACTAATCGTTATCTTGCTACTTTTACAAGTACTCCCATTTCTCGGTGATCTACATATCTGTTTGAGGGCACTACAGACAGACTCTCAACCCTTTCGATTCCTTGCCCAGAACTTAAAAATTAAAATGGTGCCCGATGGAACCGAAAAACTGGATTTTTAACCATCACAACCTCGGCAGACGCGCATACAAACACGCGGCCCTTGCAAGATTTCCCATATTGCTTATCCCCAACTCGCCAGAGTAGCACATTCAGCATCAGAGGTACAGAGAGGGCGAGTCAACTTCCCTGCCTCATCTTTAGACGAGGAGGGGAGTGTGACGGGGGAGCGGGGGGGAAGGGAATCGAGGGGGGTGGGTCGAGGAGAGGGGAAAAGGCGCAGAAAGAGAGGAGTAGGAATGATTGTCGTGTCGCCACAGCGCATGCCCTCCCTCAAAAAGCATCACACAGCCTCCCGTTTCCCTCTCCAAGTTCCCCTTCACTACCCTCTCTCCCCTCCCTCCTCTATCTCCTTCGCCCCTCCTCCTATACGCCCGCCCCTACCAACCTCCCCTCCATCTCTCTCTCTCCCTCCTTCCCCCTCCACCGCCACTTCACCCTCCGAAGAAATGTGCAGCAGTGGAAAGAAATCTCATGTGCACTCTTGTGCCGCCCTCTCCCCCCCCCCCCCCACACCGCCAACCACCCACCACCACCTTTCTTGCAAATGGCATGACATGCCCACCACACGAGTGCCTGCGAGCCGTTGCAAGTAATCTGCTCGCGCAGAGAGGACATAAACGTTCGGGGAACGGATCGGGGAAAAACTTCTCCCTCAGCCCCGGCCTGCCCACTCAAAACGTCCTCGCGCGGAACCAGAAGTTTCCTCGAGTGGCCCAAAGATCTTTGCTGACTTGGAAAACGTTATCATCGCCCGTGGACAGGAGGTTTACCTAAGAGGAAACCCGACTCCCTTCAGGGTTGCGATCGTGGATGGGAGGGAATGACGAAGAATCTCAGGATGCGGCACTGTGCTAAGTTATGCCAGGCCAAAAATCTTCGTTGTAGGAAATGTGCAAGATCGCAGCAAACTACGACACGGTGGAAATTTTTCTCATGCTACCTGTCATAACACAGCGCGAAATACCTCTCTTCATACATAAACTATTTGGAGCACCATAGAGGAAAGAAGAACCAGATGGATTGGACACACCCTGAGACACAATGGGTTTGTGAATAAGATAATTGAAGGTAAAATAGAGGAAATCGTTCCGAGAGGAAGAATCAGGGATAAGTTCATGGACCGAATAAAGAGGAGAGTTCATAAGAAGAGACACCAGGAGGAAGGGGAACTAGCATTAGATAGTGAAGTGTGGAGAGCTGCAGTCAACCAATCTTATAATTGAACAACCAATGAATGAATGAATGTAAACTCTCTTCCTTTTCCGATAATCTATCTAAAATTCTCGTCCATTCCCATTCTACAGTCGCTCCCAATGTTCAGTGTCCTGTAGGAGCCAACATAAGTGTAAAAATTAATGTTTCGATAAAATCTAAATGTTTTGAGAGTGCATTACTCCATTAAATCACTTATGATCATGGAGGTACATTGGAGTACTTCCATTTAAATATTTCTCCATACACTAGTTACCCATTATTTATCATCTGCGACTCATCCAAAAAGAACTTCCATTTGTTTACACAACCCTTGCCGCTTATTTTGTCAAACACTTCCAACCACGTCTTGCCGGCAACCCTCCTATAAGCCCTTCCAGCCGGTCAGGCAAGTCGCCAGACGACATCACATCTCTCTCTGCGCCGTTTCTGGATCCCGAAAATCCCTCCCTTCCATTACTAACCCTTTCTCTTTCCCCATCATCATTTCCGACCCGAGGTGGAGGACATGACGTGTACTGGACTCCATGTTTTACGGAGAGGCGTGAGTCGAATCTCCAAGGGTCGGGCATTTACGAAGAAATTCTGAACCGAGTTTTACAAAAGCTAAGAAATCCATAAAAGTCACCGAAAAAAAGGCGACAAAAGATAGGCGAGTGCAGAGAGTGATTTTTGTTACTTCATCGTTAGATTCAAAACCATAGTGCGTGCAAACCTGCATGCAAACAAATTCTTTCGATTGAACTTTTGAACTCTACGACATATATGCTATATGGTTCGGTAAATAAGTCTCCGATTCATTCACGAGCGAGGAAAAGAAGCTATCCATTATCATTTCGCATGTTTGAGCAAGTTTCAACCACCATTGAAGCTATCACCCTTGAGCTGTTGAAATATCCACCAAACCACATGTAATGCCGGGTCATACAAAAATCCTGCCACGCGATCTACTAACTTTTAGAAGTTTTGACGGATGCAAATTTGCTTGCCTTAGGACAGTCTAATAGAAACGATACTTTATATAAAGAACATCATAGGATTAAATGGTAAACGCATTTCTGCGGTTTTCAGCCAACTTTAAAGCGAGAAAATGTCACAAAAATACACCCGTACTACGCTGGAAAGATAATTATAATTAAATAAAAAGGGTTTGGGTATTACCTCACCTTTTTTCAACAATATGCAACACCTCAATCGAGAAATAATTAAAAAAATTTGTTTGAGGTCATACTGTGAACAAATGGATAAAGAGCAAGAGAAAATGATCAAGTATCATATTGATAAACTTAGAAATCAACAGAAAACCCAACTGCGGGAAAAGTAAAGGAGAAAAATAATCGACAACCATTCCAACCATATTCATAAGAAACGAATCAGTGTTCATAGATAAGAGAGCACAAAAACATGTGCCCATTTACCGATTTTCAAACAGAGAATGCTCTAAATAACTCCTTCGCACAGGAACCAAAAAATTCCTAACACAGATAGGGGATACAACAGACAAAACCTGGAGTGTATGCTCTTAATAATCGCGGAGTCAGTTTACAATGAACATTTATCGAATATAAAAATTTGCGGAAAGGTGAAAGGCCATTGTGAAAAGAAGAATGAAAAAATTTGTACATGAGGTGTACCCTTTAAAATGTAACAGCCGAATACAGCGGCGGAAAATTATTCGGTAACAATATCGGGATAAAAATTGAAACAAATCATTACATTATCTGTCCATTCATTTACTTTTCATAATTTGTCCAGAAAAAATGTTGAGTTAACATTATTTGTCTTCCTCAGAGGAAAAACCTACTTATACGATTGAAGGAATCAACATATATCCAAAAATCATTTTGTAGCAACGCGCCACACAACAAATGACTACTCGCAATTCCGAAAAAATTCTCGAAGCACAGGGGACCAATCATTAATAAATGCACAAAAGAAGACGATGCCATTTCCTGAGTTAATCATGAATAATTGGAATTATAACAACACGAAGCGTTTATAAACGATGATTTCCAGCATGACCTCCCATTTAACGAAAAACATCTGCCTTCCGTGCCTCATTTGTTCCTAGAAATAAAAGAAAGTGAATTTTCCCTCCACATGGCCGTGATGATCTGAATGGACCGAAAATCTCTCAAAAAAAACAAAAGACGATAAAATATTTTAGGAGGCAACAGATCGTTTCATTATTGCAACTAAATGCTGTACGTTGTACGACGACGCTCAAAGTCGACCATAAAACGTTTAAAACAAAAGGACGAGGACAAATAAACAAATATGTCATCGGGTAGATAGTGGGATGCGCACGCCTTTCATTCAGAATTTCAGACCTTCGATAAAGCTCTCTCGGCAAACACGCATGGAAAATCGCTCCACCCCTTTATTGCAAGCGGAGGATATCCTTTCCCACCGAGGAAGTGAAGTAAAAAAAAAACGAACCAACGAAAAATTGGCGAAAAGTTGAGAAAAAAATCACGGGAGCGGGGGCGGGCGCGTGAGAGAGAGGGGAGAAGGGATAAAAATTGTAACAACTTTATCCCCAAAAGTTAAATTAAATAACGGATGTGACGAAAAATTTTTCTCCCAATCCTGATATGAACGCAAAAGTGTAAAAAAACAATAAAATAAATTCGATGCGTGAATAAATTTCCAAGGAAGTGGCGACGAAAATTTCGGCCGCCCAATAATTTGCGACCGCGGACGAGAAAACGGCGACGGGGAGATATATGAATTTTCGGGGGGGAGAGAGAGAGAGAGACAGACAGAAAGAGGAAAGCTATTATGGACCAAAGGGCAGAACAAAAGCCGCGGGTTTTTCTTTTCGATCATGACGCATGCATGTGACCCCGCCATGTGTATGTGAGAGTGTGTCGGACCGCGGAGGGCCTGGCCTAAAACAATATCGTCCATACTCCGCAATGCGATCCAGAAACGGGAATAAATTGAAGGATTATAAAAGGACTGAGCGGTGGACCATAATCTCATTTCCTGGCCGTAAAAAATTCAGCGTCCCACGTTTGTACGTGTGTGTGTTTGTGTGTGTGGTGGGGTTTGGTTTGGCCCCGACGTGAATGCTTATGACCCGGACCGTGTCGTCAAAATAAAAAAAAAACTAAGCGGGAGGGGGTAACGGGGGGGGGGTGGGGTAGGGGGAAATACCAAGCGCCTTCCTGCTCGATACGGCCTTTTTTGAGAGTGGAGTAATTTCCTCCCTCAAAACGAACCGTTGTTCGCTGCCCGATGCACGAGGGGCAAAAAAAACACGGATTTTATTTTCTGAAAATGCCATCCCCAGCACCCCTTCGACATCGTGAATAGAGAATTATATCGTACGTGGACGTAAAAGAAGAATTATTCATTCCCGCGTGATAGTCTGAGGACATGATCGAAAACAGTAAAATTCAATATGATGCACGGCCGAAAAAGGAAAGATTCACAAAAGTGGTGCTCTTAATAATTCAACGTAGCCAGACCTTGCCGCGGTGCAGCGAGCTTGAATCGACTGTTGTTGTGGCGAAAATGTATTGCTGATTCCGGCTCGTTCTCTAACCATCCTGCCGATTTCTCCGTGAAATATTTTCAATTTAAATTAGATCACGGTAGTGGCGATTGAATAAAAGTTTCCCCTTTAAATTATTTTTCTCATGCAAGATGCTATGTGGTGTAATTATGAATTTCCATTGGTGGAAATAAATGATGAGAAAGAATTTAGTCAACAGATCCGAGTACAGCATGCACACAAAAGAATTTTGGTAGGAGTAGAAAATAAATTGAGAATACATCAGAAGAAAAAAACCCTCATTAAATTGAGATGATTCGCATAATTTGAGGCAACTATACTGACTACCATTAGATCAAGGTTTGTATTTAAGCTATTAAAACTACGGTGTTTTGACTAAGATAAATTTCCTAACATTACCGTTTCAAAATAATCACATTTTCATGATGAAAAAAGTTCCGCACCACTGTTTCTGATTAAAAAAAATAGTATTCTGTGGTTAAGTAAGGTTCTTTTGAATGTCAGAGAATCTCCTCTCGGTTTTCTAGACATTCATGGGCCAATCTCACTCTAGTATATCCTTTTTCGTCTTGCATACGATCTACCCATCTTCATCCTGTCCATGAAACCATTAATCTACGAAAAAGCCAAGAAATTCTCGAACACTACCAGGGAAACTTACATTCTTATTAATGATTCCAATACAACTAAATCTCCCAGACACTTCCGTTTCACTAAAGCTAATGTTTGATGAGAAACTAGGTTGGATATTAATGGAAATTATTTCACACGCATTGAGATTGAAAGGTGTAAGAATTTTTAATCAACAGCAGACAAAAAATAACACTGACGTGACAAACATAACTACATACAATTGTCCTATAATTGTCAGCAACTCACACAGCCTAAATTACAACCAACTTAGCGACTGACATTGTGTGTCTCTCTGTAAATCTCTACGAGTTGACGCATTATAAGCGAAGCAGCATCCAGAAAAATATTCCCAAACACCTCGACAGATTCAACGGAAGTCATTTCATCAGACTACTTACGCACCATTATATTCGTCTTTTTGGTACTTCGAAAGGATATGACGAGCGTCTCACCTCGCGCCATATTTTGCTTCCCTCATTGCCCATTAACGGAACTGGTTTAATTTCAAACTATGTCAATATTTAACCGTTTCTTCGTATTTCCCCGGTGCATTCCGGATTCAAGAATGAAGACATTTTAGCGTGCCATCTTGGGAGAATCACAGCAACTGCAGCGCGCAGGACTTTTAACGATTTTGTGCCGTCGCACGATGCAAGCGAGCGAGCAAGAACGCCCCTCCCCCTGCAGCGACGTGGACTGCATACGAAATGCAAATCGTGGACGCAGAAGCGTTAAAGATGTCACTCGGCATTATGGAAGTCACGGATTTTTTTTCTCCATCGGGTACACTTGCTGTTTACACACACTTTGGGAAATTAGTTTGTCTCGCCTTTCTCATCCCATTTCTTAATTTTACGAGGTATGCACGTGTTTCTGCGGAGACGTGAATATGCGGTGCGTGACGCAAGAGGTTCCCATGTAGATTCCAATTGTATCGCGCGGGAATTCGGAATACAAGGCCCGCCATTTTGAGCATTATTAGTTATAGAAGCTAGCTGTAAATAACATCCATTCGAAGTGAGGTTAAGAGAAATATAAAAATGTTAAAACAGCCAGCAAAAGATCATCAGTATTTCCACTCGAGAAATCCAATGTATCAAATTGATAATGGCATCTAAATGCTGGAAGTTTATATCCATCGATTTAATATATGACTATATAAGATAGAGAAAATTAAATTAAAAATTTATTTTGCATCCAAATAAAGCATTTCGTATTGTAAATGAAAGTAAGCTTGTTATTCCACACACATTTTATTTTCTACGACCCAGTTTCGGTTCAGTTTGTTTCTGTTAATGTTTCGACGTGGGCACGTCATCATCAAGTCATCTGATGATAACGTGCACCCTCAAAACCCGCCACAAAAATAAAATTTATGTGAAATAACAAAGTTATTTTCATTTACAATGCTGAGTGAATTCCACGAAGTCACCCCGGAGACAACTGAGTTCCTGGACAAATCTACCACATGGTCTGCCATTTGGATTTGTAGAGGTTATTAGCTCCAGAATTTGGCGAAAAATTGTTCCCAGAGATCAATTATAAGGGATGTCTGGACTTAAAGTTCAAAAAACACGAATTTTAACCAAGTGAGCAGAAGTAAAAATCCAAAACTTTGAGATAAGTCAATAATGTGCCAACTCTCCAATTTTCAAAACTCATAATTACTGACCATGGCAGAATTTTCAACTATTTTCGGAACTTGACAGCAGTCAAAAACTGCAAATAGATTTAACACTCGTAAGTAAATGCCAAATGAAATATACTATTATCATATAATAATATATAGCATGTGCGATCCTTTGTACTTTTTTTCCATTTCATCAACAAATCGGTTTATTTTGGTGTCTGTAACGGCACTCTCAGTGAATGCTTGGAAATAAGAAAATCGTCCAATAACTCATATACTCAATATACTTTCTAAAATATATTAAGTATATTTAGGAAAAAAAGATCAGCTAGCTCCGGATCGAATGCAGTAAGGCAATCTAACTCAATCCCAGAATGAAGAAGTTCGGTACGACTTACTACGTTCACTGGTGACTTGGGTCTATGATAATCCTAATACTGACCTGTTGGTCGGCATGAGGATTAGGATAGACCAAAGCCAACTAATCCGTTCTGAAACTGAACTCTCTGCTTCAGTAACGGCCATCTTAAGCTATTGTGTCACCCTATAATTTAATTAAAACTTTCAATGCGTAAAAATATGTGATTTCGTCACAAAAATACGAGGTCATTTCATCAGGTATGGCGTAAAACCGTGAGAGAAAACTGCGATTGAAGTTACCAAATATAACCATAAAACTAACGAGCTTATCAAGTGGACAAAAACGAATTCCTGGTAGGAAATTAAAAAAAACAATATTGGAATTATATTTCAACGACGAAACACATTCTCACTAGGATGTACATAATGTACTCTTTCGGCTTCCAGGGTCGTCACCTTCAAGTCATGTAGGCACGCGTTACAAGTCTAATTCATCCCCTGACACAGAGAAAACTGCGACTTAAGTTTATCATAACCATAAAACTAACGAACTTATCAAATGAATAAATACGGAATCCTTGTTAGAGAAGTAGAGGAAATAAATACAATCTTGGAATTATCTTTCGAGGACGAAACGCATTCTCACTTGGATATGCATAATTTCTTCCTCTTTCGGCTTCCAGGGTCGTCACCTTCAAGTCATGCAGGCACGCGTTACAAGTCTAATTCGTCCCCTGACACCCGAGTTACCCCTTCATTAATGCATCGCTGGCAACTTCCTTCGAATCCTTTGCGGTACGATGGACAGTTCGGGAGTGAGCGAGAGGGAACGGCAAAGGGAGAGAGAGGGAGAGAAAGAGCGACGGTGAGAGAGGGAGCAGAAGAGGACGGAGAAGTCTGCCGCCATGAAGGAGAAACCCATCAAAGGCGAGCGGGCGCACAAACAGATCCACATAACGTACACACACAGCGTCCCCCATCTCCCCATCCATAAGGCCGTCCAAGTGAAAGAAATCAAAAAAAGGAGTTAAAAGGAATAAAGAAGTGGGAATTATTGACGCTCCGCCATTGGACAGGGGAAAACGCTCCTGAAAAACCTCCTCGGTGTTTTTTACCCTCCCCCTGTACCCTCGAGGTAGGGATGAGGGAAATAGGGGGAGGAGGGAAGCTAGGGTCAAGGGGTGGTAAAGGGGGAGGAGGCGTCCACCAGGTGGAGAGAGTGGAAGCATCACCGGCGCCACGCAGAAAGTACGTGCGGAGATGAGGAGGTCGGTGGTGCGTGGGTGGGAAAGGGCGAGACGTTAATGCCGGACAAATAAGAGACGAAGGTGAAGAGGGTCGACTCGAGGGAAAGAGGACGCGTTGAATCTACGTGCGTGAAGTGAATCTGCCTTCAAAAATACACGTGGTTCGAGTACGCTATAGGTGATCTCCAAGCAACATGCCTCGCGGCGCTGAGAAGGGGATCTTTTTACTCTCTTAATCATCACCTTATCTTCTTGTCATACGTTCCATTAGGCAGTAAATAGTTAAGGTCTTTACTCTGGAATAACCGTATTGTGTCTCTTAGAATATGTTGCGTAAGGTACATTTTCCAGCCAAATCTATATTTAAAAAAACCCAAGTAAATTCCTAATTAAATTTACGAATTTCCTAAAAATCACAGAGAATATCACTGGACCAACCTTGCTCAAGGAGTTAAAGAAATACAATCGGTCATTTAATGTACACATAAACAGTAGATTAAATTGAATGAAGTCTCCAGAGGAAGACCCAGGAACAAGTTCATGGACCAAATAGAGAGGAATGTACATATGAAGAGATACCAGGAGGTAAGGGAACTAGCATTATATAGGGAGGGGTGGAGGGCTGCAGTCGACCAATCTTAGGATTGAACGACCAATGATCATGATGAAATTGAATATGAAGGTTTGCTCAAGATTATAGCAGTTCTGAGAAAATACGAAACATGTAAAGAAAATCCAACCATTTTCCTAGTTTCCAATTCGTAAATAGGAAAATATTGCTCACAATTAAAGCTAAGTGTATTATTGCGTAATGTCACAGAGGAGGAACAAAAGTTCAAGGCGTCACTGAAAAAAACGCGGAAAACAATATTCTCAGTGTTATTTGCACTGCTTTGAACATCACACTTTTCCTTCAAATCTTCAAATTGTGATGAAATTCAGAGATACGACCTCTTGCACTTGATTATTACAGTATTCGATCTAACAGTAAGGGAACTCAACTCCACAAAAATTCTGTTTTCTTGATGCCGAGAATAAATAAAAACAGGATTTATGTATAGTGACGAGGTGCATAACGTGGTAGAAATCAAATCTGTAAGATACAACTTGGCTAACGTCTACTAACGGAGAGATATGTAATTTTTCCGTAGTAACGCCCAAAAATTAGAAGAATAGTCCGAACTTCTCCGCATTCCCAGATGTTGAGAGAGATATCGAACACGATATCGAACCGAGATACATCTACACCCACTATTCTCACCATTTAAGGTAGTTTGGGCGAAATATCACTTCACCTAGAAATCAATGAATTTGGTCTCATTTAAAGAAAAAAATATCTCAACCTTTCAATAACACCAATAATTCAACTCCTTATCACATTACTTTCTGAGATATTTTCCAAAAAAATACCAGCCCGTTTACATGGAAAATGGTACGTGGATGCACTCCAGAGAGAGATAATCTAAAAAAATGAGGTAATTCAAACATCTGGATCTCGCCCAAAAATTAACAGACTGTAGTTTGTACGTTTTCTCAACTATATTTGAAAATTAATCATATTGCCGCCACTGTAGATTCTTCGGTATCACAAAAAACCTTCCGAAGGAGTTTCTAACGTACCGCACGAAAAATATGAGTCAAGTTAACAGACTCATTTAGATATTTACATTTAATTACTTACAATTCTGTCACATAAAACTATATTATTGCACCATAAATAAAGCAATATTTATTTCATGAGTCCCACAGCTGGTGAAATTAAAACGTATACTTCGAATATGGTCTCTAATATGCCTAGGGAAATATCTCGCTCAAACTACCTTAACAAGCTTTAACAGAGACCTTCCCCTATTCGGATAGAGTGGAAATCTGTGATTCGTACCGGGATGGAGGCAGCTGGAGGGACCCCCAAAGCATTGGGCAGTCCGAGGCCGGCCGCATAGTGGAAAGTTGAGAGGTTAGAACGTACGACAGTGCTGGAGGAAGAGAGTAAGGACGTATGTATGTAACGCGGCAAGCAAAAGCAGGGGTGTAGGGTTTCACCAAGGGCTACCAGCCACCGGCTAGGTAGGGGGGGGAAAGCAAGGCGATTGCGGTGTTGTAGGAAAAAAATAGGGAGGAGGTGGTTGACGAGGAGGACGGGGGGGGGGAGAAGGCGGGGGAGAAGGAGGGGGAGGAGAGGGCAAGAGGAGGTGGAGAGCGGAGGTTTTTGTAGGAGGGAATGATGTGAGCCTTAAACCACAGCCAATAGACTCGTCTGTCGGCCGTCGTGGAACCCGCCCCACCACCATACCACCCCGTGTCAAATCCCCGCCGAATCAGCCCCCACTACCCGCCCGCCGCCAAAAAACCCACCTTTCCCGATGCTGCCCCTGCTTCGGCCGGGTTTACCTCTTCCCCCCCTCCATGCCACCCCGCCCCATCTGTCCTACCCAGCACAAACCCTCCCTTCCCTTTTCTTCCTCTGTTAAAAATGCTCCCCACCTCCGCGCCCGACTCAAATGATGAGGCCGGCAGGAGGGGCGGGGGAATGAAGCGAGGACAAGGGAGGAGAGAGAGAGTGAGAGAGAGAGAAAGGGGGGGAAGAGAATTGGTACGCTTTCTGGGCCCTTGGGCACCGACCCGGACGGTACCGAAAAAAAGAGGGCTTTGCACACACACAAGCCTTCCTTTTCTGCCCCGGGGACTGCCTTGCCTGCCAGTCTCACTGGAGGGCGCGCAGGAGTGGAGGCCGGTAGCGGAAAAGAGAACCTTTTCGGGTGATGGGTGGGAGGCTGAAATCTGGATCGGGGGTTGGCGGATTTTGCCGATCCCAAATGACGCCTCCTCCCTCTCCCCCCCCCCCCACAACGAACATTGCCGCCGCCAACAATGAGAGCAGGGGAAGAGGGCGAGTCAATGAGGAGGACGCGGCAGAGGAGGTGAACCTTGTGGAGAGGGCCCGTGCAGAGAGAGCCGAGGGCGGACGATGGGGTGGCTTTCGGGGAGGTGAGAGGAGGACTCTCTCCGGCCAAAGGTTGTCGGGCGGTGGTGGGCGTGGGTACCTATTTCTCTCCTCGACTCCCCCGCCTGGGCGACGTCTGACGGGTGCGCCCCGTCCTATTCCCAATGGCCAAAAGAGGAGAGAGTGAGAGATGGATTTCGTGCTGTCAATCGCTGTTGAGTGGGGACTCGACTCCCGGGACGGGAGATCCAACAATCGGCTGTCGTGGCTCGGTTGCCGGTGGAGATGCGGAGGGCAGATACGGGAGAGGCGAGGCGCGTGCTGGCCGTTCGAGGACGCCAGAAGAGGCAGGAAGGAGGTGGTGGAGGACGTCTCGCGGTGAGGGAGTGGTGGATGCGTGCTTAGGTTAGGAGCGGAAGGGAGAGTGAGCACTGCGATGGGGAGACAAGACCTTCCCCATATACTCGATGATCCGCCGCACACCGGGACGAGCAAAATCAATCGGCCAGAATCTGGGCGTAAGTTATATCCTTTTTGAACACCCTAGTGCCACTTAAAATGTCCGGCAGACCACGCGTGCACGGCTGCTATTCGCTTAACTCGAACAAGGCGAGGCTATCTTCATATTCCTCTGCGGGCTTTGACATGAAAAGACACCTTATTTCAACTATGAAGAAAATGAAGAAAGATACTATGATGTTGAAGGTTACTCGGGTTTTTCACCGGGTGAAACTCTCCATGTTGGCCGACGTTTCGACGTTTCATCGTCATCGTCTTCAGGTCATGATGACGATGGACGACTCATTCATCGAAACGTCGGTCAAGATGGAGAGTTTGACCCGGTGGAAAACCCGAGTAACCTTCCATATATGAAAAAAAATTAATCCGGACGAGCAGGAAAAAACTGAACTTCAAATTAGAAGAATTCTACACGGCGTTTTTACCAAGTCAGAAAATCATGATCACCAACATTAGGACGACCCATGTATCGTCTTCAGATGCCCAAAGTGCTTCGCTCTGAAACACTCACAAGCCCTGATATCAATGCAGAAGTGGTATAGCGAAACGTTTGCAACCATCAAGTTACGGACGCGGCAGAATTCGAGAAGGTTTTTTACATCTGATACGTTGGGAGAATACCAGTACTAATAGAAATACTTACCGTTTCTCCCTCAAAACGGGGTGAATATCTCTACCATTCTTGTTTATCTTTCGGGAACAAGCCCCTTGTTCCATTGTGGATGCGAAAGATTAACTGCACGTCAAAGAGTAAAATATCCCTCTTCCTCGTAGTAACCCATGAATATTCACATAAAAACCAGTACTCTCCCGCAACTTCGAAAAACAACAATGGTAGTTGATTAAAAACGGTGATAACTAACTCCACCACTGCTATGGATTTTTTTGTGTGACAGATCTCATTTGTTTATTCAAATCGTACTAATATCGCTTTCGATGGACAAATCAGAACCCCCTCGTTAGCATCTCAATTTGGTGATATATTATGTTGTGGTACATGACCTTCCTAATTTTATTTTTTGATCCTGTAAAAAAGTCCCGTTTGGTATAAAAACGAGGGGATAAAAAACATTCTCTCAATACAAAATAGATCCTGCGACTGCCTGCGGAGTTTAAGTAGAGGAAAATCAAAGCTGGGGATGGTCCGGAATGAAATTGGACCGGGGGAGGGGGGGGTGGTTGAGGAAACTAGGCTAACAGCAGCAGCCGATGTTTGACCGCTGTAAAATACGAATAAAAAGAGGCAATCGTCCCCTTCCTTGTTGTGTCCGAACGCCGGAATGAATCGCCGCGAAACACAGGGACGAAAAACCGCTGGGCGTCACCGCGTCAAACGACAGGCTCGTTAATTCGATCTGTACACCCTCTTTCCCTCCCTCCCTCCCTCGCAAAAGCGACGATTGCAATCGGATTGTTTGGAGGGGGCGGGGAGGGGGAGGGTGGACACGACTGGTCGGCAAAGGGCATCGCTTGGTCACTTTGCACGCGCCTAACGCCACGAATAAATCCACCGCCGAGGTTGTTTTGGGGCGACGGATACCAACTTTCGCCCCGAGGGGACTTGCGCTCTGGCGATTTCGGGGGTGGGAGGGGCGAAGAGAGGGGTTGTAGGAGGGGCAGTGGCCGATAACGAACGGTCGTATTTAGCGGAGGAGGTGGGTGTCTTGAACACTGGAACACCCGCGCAAACTGAGGTTTCCGGGAGGACATGTGCTCGAACAATTTCGCCGGGGACGCGAGCGGATGCCATTGGACAGGGATTCCGTTCGGGCGAGATGCTTGTAAAAATGTTGCAAGGAATCGAACACACTTGTTTTGCGGTAACGATCGAGTATCGGTGACTGTCAATCAGGTACTGGTGTTCTGTCCCAAAGGCGACCGAGGAGAGCGGGAGATTGGAGAAAATTAATCATTCTGATGTTGCAATTTACAGAACTACATTACATTTCATCGGGCAATGCAAAGAGCTGAGACGTAATCGAAATATAATATCATTCACTCGACTCCTGTTTTCTAAAGTTTTAAATTAAATTGTACGAATGAACATTTGGGGTTAGAAATGCTAATTTGATGAGGTAGCAATTCTTTTCTCAGGAGTAAAAATGTTAATAAGGCTTTTATCTTATCGCTAATAAACAACGCTCACACTGTAAACTCTATTTATCATGATTAATCATGACTCTCAAAATATAACATGTACCATCTGACGGAATGTGCTGCAATAACCATGGCCATTCTTTACCGGAGGATTTTTAGTCTGGTCTTACATAGAATAGTCTTGCTCAGGAATTAACATAAATTGGCAAGTTTAACGTGGAATATTTGTTGGACGACCGGTATCGTCGTATAGTCGACATCATCAGGTACAGAACATTGGGCTCTCAGTATTACATGTTCAAAGGTGGTGTTATGTACCTGGAGATGTCGACTATTCGACGAAACCGGTCGTCCAATAAATATTCCACGTAAAACTTACAAAGTTTTGTCAATTCCTCAGCATTAAGGAAAATGTTTACAAAGTTAAGGCTGAAACTATTGAATTACATAGTTACTTAGGTCTAAACTGTATTTTATACCTATATTTTTTTAACATGTAACGTAACGTGTTAACTTTAAAAAGTAAAAAAAAAAGGGTAAAAAAAACATCTAAGCAGTCATTGCAATGGAAGTTACTGGCAATCTTGGAATATCTTTCCACAATAGCGAGGAATTCACTCTCATTCTTAGAACGGTGCTCTCTGGAGTGTTGAGAACGGAATACAAATCCCGTGAAGGGGGGAATGAGTTTGGACGCAAGCCATTAGGATCGCATCCCACAAGCCACAAACTGTGACTGACAGTGATATTTACAGAGAGGAGAAAAGAACAGAATGGTGCCGCAGTAGGTAGAATAAGTAGCGGAAGGAAGAAAGACATCGATATTGTCATGGGAATTGTGTGAGAATGTTTCCAACATCAATACGGTCTGGGTACAAAATTTGAAGATATAAGGTGCGCAAAACAAACATTAACCTTAAGGGATATTTGATTGTTATAAACGCGAAGTAATTCACGCACTACCATTCAGTTTCAGATTATAGTAATAAAATCACAGCCACAAGAATATTTTTAAAAACTTTCAAAAGGCAGTGAATATTAGTTCCTGGAGTCATCAGTAAACTTCATCAGACAACTACGATAGTGATATGTGATTGAAAGAAACTAACTGCATCTCACATTACTTAAGGAAGAACCGTGTAACATATGAGGACCCCAGAAGTCAAGGGGTCTAAGTAATTTAGAGAAAACTTAAGTCAAAGTTGAAAATGTTTGGTACAACCTACTAAGTAGTTAAGAGGCATTACCCTACATAGCAGCACCTGTCAAGAAAATCACTTGGATATCTTTACCACCTAAAAGATTAATATTTTCACATCCCATTCCTGTACCTAACTTATTTTTTTCAAAAATGTCACTTAGACCCCTTGACTTCTGGGGTCCACGTATATCATCATCGATCTTACGCTTCCACATTCCAAGTCTAAAAAATCCTTTATTTTTGATAACTAAAAACCTGTTATATTATTTACATTGACGAAAAAAGAAATAAAAACTTTTATAAAAGAATGCTTGCTTATCAAAGTTGAAATTCAATATAAACACTTTTCTGAATTTGGTCAAGGAATTAATTCACCGTCTTTTGGTGCCATTCAGACTCAAAAATAAGCTTAAGGTTGGAAAGGAAAGGCCAGAACGGATTGCCAGAGGCACCGGCATTAGCTAAACCCGAGACCCACCCGAAAGTGACCACGAAAGACACCTTATTCGCACATCAATATAATTGAGTCTACACTCTCACCTATTCAAACGTCAAAGAATTTATTTCCTCATTTATTTTACGGGTTTGAATCTCGAGTCCCGAGCGAGATGGAGTGAGGGGAGGTGGTCAACGAAGGAGGAGAGAGAAATGGAGAAACAGAGAGACAGACAGACGGAAAGATAAGGTTGAAATAAGAGTGACAGATTGTCTGATCAGGGCCATGCACGTCTCGCGAAGTTACCTAACGTCCCCGTGCGGCTGAAATGGAAAGCTTAGGGCGCCGCCACCCGAGGGGAAAAGGAAGTAGCGTCTCAACGGAGACGGCGAGATATGGGCGAGAGAGGGCCGGGCGATGTGCAGCATGCCGCACGAGTGGCAAGGGGCGGCGGCGGGGGGTTCTTTCCCTCCCCCCCCACACAGAAACAGTGGACACCGCTGGCGGGAAAGATAGGGCGGACGGGGTCAGAACATAGCGCGCCCCCTTTGGATAGGTCATTATGGAGTCATTTAGCACGGGAATAGATAGCGGACAATAGATAAAGTTCAAACATAGAATGCAAATACACAACCTTTGGAAACATAATCATCCACGATGACAATGTCAAGTCCCACTGCGAACGGTTCTTTATGCGAGATCAAGGCGGCGCCTAATGCCCAAAAATAATCCCTGCAGTTCGCGATAACAATATGGTAAAACTTCACTTTCTTGGGAGGAATTTCTTTTTCAAAAATGACTGCATTAATCCTCAGAACGCAAAATAGACTTGAGGAAAAACAAAATGCTTAAGAAATTTCAATATTCTGCATCGAAACTTGGGATAAAAGCACCGCTACATAATACGCAAATTGCAATTCAACTAGCTGATTAATAATTTGATCGAGCCTCATCAAATGCAACCAATATAATGCCTTAACATTAATGAATTGCAATTCATCATCTCCTTACTCGTTAGTCGACGCCTTTTCCTAACGAGTATGAGAGTATAGAGTACATGATTGTATTTCGATTGCTAAAATGGTCAGTATTGCTGTGATTAACAATGATAAAAGCTACGAAGAGCCAACAAATCACTGCTTATCTTTATCTGTAAGCTTCAATTGACGAAACATCGCTGCAACTTGTGGGGTAATAACAACTGGCGATACCAATAAAATCTGGGTGAATTAGACAAACACTTTTCTCGGAGAAGATGAGCAGGAGAGGAAGGGAGACAACGAAGGAGAAAGAAGAATGGAACGAGTAAAGGAGAAGACCTGGTAAAAATGGCCGGAGTAGAATGAGACGGCAGAGGCGCACGCAAAAAGAAGAAGGTGGGCGAGTTAAGAGAGTGTTGAAATACGCTGTCCGGACGGGGGCTTTTTTAAAAGATGAGATTAGGTCGTTCGGCTAGGTGGACTCGCCTCTTTCTCTCCCTCCGACGGACTTTACGGCCATCGCGGCGAGCGGTGAAGGCAGTCGGGGACTCCACGGCGTGGGCACAGTACGTGCGGAGTGGAAGACGAAGGTTTTTCATATAAATGGCCATCTTATAAAATGGGCGGTGGTGGACATCTCACGAGAGGAGGGACTGGTACTTATCGGAGTGGGGGGGAGGGGTTTATGCGGACTTGCTCACGCTAATCGCTGCTGCGGCGTCGCCGTATATTGAGACGGAGTGACGTAAAGAATGGAATCGTTTGACTGAAATTTCCCGCGAAAATATGGCGAGAGTCCCGATGGCCAAGTGTAAACGCGCGGATTCAGCATTATTAATGTCCTCGACCAGTTCCAGCCGGCCGTGAATGTTGTCACATTTCATTTTGGGCGTCCAATAAATTCGTAAAAAAAATCAATCCGCTTAATGTTGTTCAATGAAGTTATTAGTAAAATCCATCTGAACTTCAGATACCTTTATAGAGTGAATACGCATTTTGCTTGAAGTTAATCTAGTTTACTTACCTAGTTGTTGAAAGTAAAAAAGTAATTGAACCCAAGATTATCTGATGCCGAAACCCTGTATGCCATTAGTATTTGTAAGCCATAGTAAAATCCATCTGAACTTCAGATACCTTTATAGAGTGAATACATATTTTGCTCGAAGTTAATCTGGTTTATTTACCTAGTTGTTAGAAGTGAAATATTAATTTACTTCAAGATTTTCTCAATCCCAAACCTAATATACCATTTCACTCTTAAGCGTCCACATCCTGCTCATAGTGATTGGCTCATACCCTTAAAGAATTGGGCAGCTAAAAATAAACATACTGTAGCACGGAACTCATTACCAAGTACAATGGTGTGACACTAACAATTGGCGCCATGTATTATACAAATACTCCACGTAACAATTGCGAATCGCACTTAGAGCGAAATAATTGCACTATCTGACTGTTTGTATTCAAACGAATGATGATGGGATTTAGGAAAAATTTGAAATATACAAAAAATGATTTTGTTATACTAAATAAAGCACGAAGGGAAATTCCACAAAACCTATAACGGAACTCTGTACCCTTGAGTCACTTTTTGCTCATAGTATATTTCTCCATTGGGTCAGTGTTGTGCCTAATTTACGGAATATACAATACTTTCAGGCATCTGGCATTACTCTATTAATTAAACCGCTATTAAAGCTGGTAGTAATTGACAAGGGATACACTTTTTCCTAATTGCAACGCGGTCTCGCCTTCATATGCCGGGATATTATCGTGCCTTTCGGAGGCTTTCCAAACCCAGCCGAAATAACCCTTCAACTCCTCCCATTCCTTGACTTCCCTGCCTCTCTCCCGCCAACCCTTCCCAGGGCAAACACGGGAGGATTCGCTTAGAGGAGTTGGGTGTTGGATCAGACTGCGCTGTTTGCCTCCGGGATTAGGACCAAACCAGAGTGTGTGTACGTGTGTGTGAGAGAGAGATGAAGAGAGAGGGAGGGGTAGATAGAAACTCACTCTCTTGCCGTTAATGAGATTTCTCTCGCCAAATGTGAGAACATCACTCCCGGAAGAGCTGCATGTGATCTTTGACATACCTGTCGAGAGAAGAGAAAAGAGAATTATCATGGGCGTTCAAAAGTAAGCGTGGATGATAATTTTTTATACCACGAAACACAATTTCACTTGCATTTTATAAAGAATATGATTCTTTAATTTAGACACAAAAATGAGCATTTGTAAACCAACCAAATCTGAGCTGAAATAGCGCTGTACTGTTTTCGCTACAAGGTATTTGTTGTGTAACTGATAAAAATTAACTTAATTGGAGTAACATCATTTAAATAATACAATAGAAACTAACTTTTAATAACCAACTAAGAACAACAACTATAACTACATTCACAATTAAATGTGCAGAGTAAATTCCCATAGTTTGAGATAGATCAGAATTAACAAAACAAAAGAGATAAGTATAAATTAGTTTTACGAATATATTCTGGTAGAAATATTTTAAACCGTTCCTCTCACAAATTAGAGATGATGGAGCGTAAGGTAAAGCCATGGATTAGCTCATAAAGATAAAAACAAGGCAAGTGGATGAGGAAGTATCATCCTGTATCCTGAGTTTGGCTCACGATCAGAAAAGGAAACAGAGTCAAGAATGCTTATAAATCATCAATCAAATTTGATTTAAGGCTAGCCGCCCTTGATGACTATATTCAAAGGCATTAAAGGAAATTTTATAAGGAGACATCACCCGATCCAAATTCGTGCCCCAGGGGATACTTTGGATCTCATTTGCGCTCAAAGGAGGTCGATACGGAGAAGAAAAAAAAATACAACAAACGTTTATCCTGCGGAAGAAAGTATATATCGCTTTACTCTCCTTCCGTGGGCTGACTCTCTTGGCTTCAAAAAAATGATTGCACACTCTGGGAGCAACCTGTTCATTATAAACGGACTCGCGACGCGTGTGGCCGAAAACAGGAAACGACTTTTTTCGCCAGAGAAACACGAACGAGGAGAGATAGAAGCGAGAGGCGCTCTTCGGACAAAGAGGGAACCAGCCAATTAAGGGTCAATAATTTCATTTTGGTCGGCCGGTCGAGAGGCTTGTTGAAAAAAATAAATTGTAAGAATGGCGGCGGGGTGGGGTGTGTTTTTTTTTACGGGAAGAAGGGAGCAGATTCGCGTGGTTCTGCAGGGCGGCGGCTCTTTGGGAGCTCTCTCGCTTCTCGCTACGCCCATTTCTGGGAGTAGCACCATCATCCCACCCCCTCGTTCGAACCCATCCGCCCACCGTCTCAAAAAACCCTCCCGCCAACCCTTCCCCCGTCACTCCTCGACTCACCGCACTAATTCCCTCAAATTTCTATCCCTCCCACACCCTCACCACTATTTCGGAGAGTTAAACGGGCGGCGCGAGAGCCTTCCAGTTTGTGTGTGTGTGCGGGGAGAGGAAAGAATTGTGTTTCTGTGCGTGGTGGGGCGATGTTCTGACGGGTCGTGCTCGGCGGAGGGAGCGGCGGCCCACCGGGGAAGTGATTGGGGGGGGGAGTTGAAACTGGGGAGGTGGGCGGAGAGAGAAGAGGAGGAGAAGACCCGAACAACGCTGACGCACTCCCATGGTCGAGATCTAATGAGTGACAATCAATTATGGCCGCTCCGTTACAAATCCCATGAGCCACGCGCATCCCATCTCTTCATTAGTGCTCCAGATTCTTTTTCTTTCATCATTCCTCCGTGGCTCCGCAGGAACGCGGAGGCGAGGAAAACTTGGAACGACTTGGGAGGAAGGAAACTCAAAGGGAAGAAGGGAGATGAAGGACCGAAGAAGAAGAGGAGGTGGGAGAGGGGGAGAGGACTGAGACGGTGAAAAGAGGGCCGAAGGGCGTTCCCTGGTCCCCTAATTAGATGAGTGGGATGACGGAAAAGGAGGGAGAGGACAGGACTTCACTCAGCCTCCCCGTTTAGGAATCAATGGAAGTAACATCTTCGTTGGGAGAGAGGGGTACAGGGAATGGCTGAACACCTGAACACCATGAAGACACTTGCCACAACATTTTATACGCACCAAAGATCAATCAATCCATTTCCTTGAATTACGAGTAAAGAAATAAGTCGTTGCATTCATTTATTGAGTTTTTTTTCAATTGAAGTGGCTTGAGTAAGATAATGCCAAGCACCGTTTGGTAATTTATATCATATTTAGATTACTTTATTTGGGTAAATATGTATGAAACATTTTCCCACCAAACTAAGATTATTATACCAAGGAAAACATTTGTACTTTTCCACAGGATATTTTATCGAGTACGACGCGTTTCAGCTCACAGAGCTATCATCAGGTACAAGAAACATTCTACTTAATGTGTACTCATCGTAATCATTAAAATATCCTGTGAAAAAGTGCAATTGTTTTCTCTGTTATAATATGACGATCTTCCACGATATCTCGCCTGAATCTGTTGAAAACTGTGATTAATTTGAGTGTGACTGTAAGTTCAATTTAACTTGGCAAGGAATTTCACTCTTAAAATTAAAACTTTACAGTGATATTAAAAAAACCTGAGAGCGTAATAGATGAAGTTTGGCACCATCTTACGACCATATATGTATGTAATATTCACTTGTTTTATTTGTGCTGGCACAATAGCTGCAAATGTTTATAGGATTATAACTTGGGAGGAAATGCATTACAGAGGTATCGAATTTAGCGGCGACTCCAGTGATGGGATTAAATAGAAGATTTTCTTCAATAAGCGCGTCTTTCATTGAGATATGCAGACGCTCTCGAAATATACAACAGAATTATGAAATTACCCGAGAAAAATTATTCCTCTCTCAAACTTAATTCTCTCAATTCCTCGTCTGTATTCTCAACGACCAACTCCAACATGCCCGCTCATCATCGCAGCCCCTTCCTCTTTTCCCGCGCTTGACCTCAAGGTAATCATCATCTTCCTGATTTTTTTCGGCTTTTCATGAACTAAGCTATCATTCATCCTCACTTAGTCTCACCCATCACATCCTAAAGATCAACCTATAATTTTTCTTACCCGTTTAATCCTCAGTTTCATCTCCTTATCTCCTCCTTTCTCCTATTATTAGTTCCTTTTTTTTCCTCAGCACACAATGTCCGTTTTTAATGATTACGACATCTTGCTAAGCTTTAGAATTATTTGACTGTCATTTCTAGCATCTTGATATGTCAGAAGTAACTTTATACAAGGTTCCAGAAAGATTCTCTCGTAGTTTTTTATCTCATTATGCAAAAACAAAATACTCCATCACTCCGGATTAGCTGAAGCGATTAAACCGAAAAATGCGTGTCCTGGCCATTTTTTCACAAAAAAATTATGTTCACCGCTTCTAGTGGATACATTCTCTATTGCGGTGCAGACTTCCTTGACTGACAAAACGAAAAAAATAAAGAATATGCAAATAAATTGGGAAAGCGAGATGCAAGGAATCTGCAGGCAGATCCTGGAGGAGAAAAAACCTTGATCAAATGCGTAGAATCGCTGAAACCAGGTTAGTTAATCATTTGAGATGTTGATACTTATTCACGGAGAAAACGTTATGTCATTGAGTAATTGAGTACTCAAGGTGTGTTAAGACTAGATAAAACTACTCTGAAAATAACGCATGGGTAAAGTACAAACTTTGCTCTGGTTAGGCAAAATAACTAGACCAAAGAATACATCCAATATTTTAACTGCCAAATGGAACCGTAACGTCTCTTGACGATAGTTAAAAATTGAGGAGATAAAACATGAGTTGAAATTCTAAAAGATGAACAACAAATGAAAATATTACCTCATTAAACATACCCGCCAAACCTACAGTAGGTAAAAATTTAATATAAAAGCCGCAAACGTAAACAAAGAACGAAAGAATCTCACACAAAATTTCCATGGATGAAATTTACACAAATCAAAACACGATTGAGGCGAATGTGTGATCAGCGATAAACTCGAGCGAGTGCGTGGTGAAATACCGCCACGACGGCACACTACACTCGGACATCGACTGGTAAGAACACTTCGGAGCGAGTAAAGTGATAAACTGGCCCGCCTTTCCGTCTCCATTCGTCCTTGAAGCATTGATTTGTAGTCACTTTTACCACCTCATTCATCTCTCCTTCCAGACGGCTGGCGCAAGGCAAAGGGAACGAACATGTCCGTGTGAGTGTCTTGTGTGTGAATATATATATATATTTCTCTCTACGCTCCTCCTTACCCGATTCCCTGTCCCCCAGGTGAGCAAGATTACAACACGAGGTTACCGGGAGGCGCACATCACCCCAGAGTGGAGTCCACTTCGCGGAAATTCGTCGTCCTCGGTAGACCCATTCGTTCAATGCCGCCGACGGACGCCGCCGCCTTGCATGCCGTATCCCCGGGGAGGTCCCACCCACCGCCACTTCCCCTCCCCCGGCCCCCCTCCTCCTCCAACGCCGCCCACACATACTCTCCACCCACTCTTCCGCTCCATCTGTGCCCGCCCCCTTTATTCCCCCCTCCACAAGCTGCCTTCCCCTCCACCAACTCTCTCCTTCCTCCTCCGAACGCCGTCGGACCCACAACGCGCACAACACAACCTCCAACCCGCCGCGCCGGCCGCCTCCTCTTCCTCTTCGAGAGAAGAGTGAACTGCCTCCCCGATGCGACCAACTGGCATCGCGGTCCGGCTCGAGATACGGCCTTCCTCCCGCTGTGGTATGGGGAGGGGAAGGGTCGCGTTTTTCTCTCGCTGGTCCGTCCGATCCGAGGGGGATTCGGAGGGCCCTTGAGGCGCGGTGACCGTGTGGGGTCATCTTGGTTGGACGCCGGCGGTCCCGCTCGCGGTGTCTCCGTCAACAGATTCGTTTCCCAGCTTTGGCAATGAACAGCATCAGGAAATTGTATTTTAAGCGTTTCATCTCTTAAGGTATCCAAATAAAAACTGATTACATTCATGGATTCGCGACTACTTGGATTCGAATGTATATTATACACAATTTTCATCATTTCTGTCGTCGAAAGTATGGCGAGTTCCACGACTCTATAGACCTTATTAATTTAGGAGTCGACACGGTCGAATCACGGGAAATCCGTGGCTGTGATGTCACTTCCCCCGATTAATTTCAACTTTTTAATGGCCAATTTTGAAATTTTGGAGGTCGTAACTTCAAAATTTCGTCGCTAACTAGGGTTGGAAATTCAGAGGCTATGCCGAATGAGACACCAGCAGAGCACACAATAATAAACCCTCAGTGCTTTATTTTTTAATTTTTCCTGAGCTAAGTACATGGCTAAAAAGCGACAATTAACGTACATTTTTCTACGAATGCTTCGTAAACAAATAGATGAAATCTCCCTCAACTGTATTCATGATGAGGAGACACCAATTCCTGTTATGAATATGTTTTCTGTAAGACCGATACCGCGCCTAAATTGTGTATAGGATATTTGTGCCAGTACAAAGTTTAATTGCGTTGAGACCCTAGTCCTAAACCAAAAACAACGTCCATGGTCAAAACGGGACTCGACCAGCGACCTGAGACATGCGTGTGACCAACCAGGCTCCAGGCTCTGAAAGAAAATATTTAGGACGAAATCCTTGGAGGTGGACTGGAAGTACGGCGTGGGAAGAGAACTGGGTTTTTGAAGTGTGGGAGATATTGTTGAGCTGATTTTTCCCTCTTTTTCAATTTATTTCCTCTTCTCCATTCCGCGGAATTCAAAGGACGAACAATGGAAGAGGGAACGGAGATAATGTACCTGGAGTTGAGCGGGGTATTTATGGAGGGCCAAACCACTGTTTCGATGCATCAAGGAGAGGGTACCTGCTGCCAGACATTCCGTACCGGACGAAGAATACCTGATCATATGGGTCTGTCCCTCTTACGGAACAGGTAGTATCTGTAATCAGGAGATTACTGAGGAATGCAGTCTTCAATGGGTGTAATTTTTACAACATGAGCAACTGGGCATCAGTTTGAGCACAGATTCAGTAAGAAAATCACTCAAAAAGCTCACTACTGTCCTAATTTTCAAATACCGTAATGTAGGGTTTAAATTAATTTACGGTCTCCGGTGACAGTAGATAAAAGAACCGCAGTTTTCGTATCTCATTCAATAAACCAGCCGGTGAGCTGATAAATATATCATGTCCGTCTGATGAAAATGTTATTCCCACTGCAATGTTCCAAAAGGTTTTTAATTCTACAACCACAATAGCCATAAACAAAGCCACTCCATTTCATCTTAAGTTTTTCCTTTTACGCATAATCGGGAGTAGCAGCTACGTAGTAATGCAACGACGAAAAAGACATTCCTCTCATGATTTTGCCAAAAGAAGCACTGACCACACAAAGAACTTGTTTAGCAGAGAACTAATAGTTTTCATACAGTCTATGAACACAAATAAATTTTAGGGATGCCGAACACAGGCTAAAAACAAAAGATCGGTCCTCATACCCAGGAAAAATACATTCACACGTCTTGAACAGATCAAGTGTGCACTTCGACATTATTAAGAGATTTTACGGCAGAAAATTAGCATTCGCGTAGGCAGTGTAGCTACAATTTAAGTTGTCAGTATATAATCGACCCATGCGATCAAGACTTTATCAAGGAGTGTAGGTTTTATTAAGGATTATGCACATGTCGAAATTAGTGTCCTAAAATGTTCATGCTGCGTTATCTATCTGCCATCTGAGAGGAATGATATTGGGTAAAAACTACGCTTATACCAACAGAACCGAGCACGGAACATGTTTTTTTAATGCAACGGTCGATTGGGGCCAAATTAACCGAATTAAGTCAGTAAATTAAAAAAAGAACGATTGAGGAAACCTATAATTTCGCGAGCACTAAAACACAATCGGACGCGAAGTTCCCCCGGGAGAGTCCATACACACACCACCTTTCCCGGGGACTCATGTCGACTCTATCTCCAATACATATCGCGGATTACATCATTCCGACTGTGCATCTAGCATAAAATTGTTGTTTTCCGGCCCTCGGTCCCGAAACGACAAGCCAACAACCGAACAGCCGAACGCGAATATTTGTATGCACCTCCATAAATTCATAAAATTAATTGCTCATTCGATGATTGTGATCGAGTTATCTCCGAAAAAAAATGTCGAGGAATAAGGGAATAAAATAGCCAAGTGGGTCTTCCCGTAAATATTTTTTACAACACACGCGCGGAGCGTCTCCGGGTAGTTTCGGACAGGCGGGTTCGTCCCTTCCTCCTTTCTCCATAGCCTCGGAAATGGCCGCAGGCTTCAAAAACGTCTCGAGTCCCTCTCGGGAATTATTCGGTTTCCTGAGTCAGAGGAGGAGAACCAGGTGGCGGCGGACCACGGCCAATTAGCCCCTGGGCGCAGTATACCCACGCCATTAATTCCCTTCCCTCCCGGCAGACTAGCCGCCACCGTCAAGAGTTTACCACTGTACACATGTGTGCATGTTAGCGCCGAGGAAAATAAAATGCGAAGCCACTCCCCTGAGCTCCGGGATGGAAAAAAGACGCAATAATTGATTGACAGTCCGTTAAAGGTTCTCTCCTCCGCTGTTAAAAACCGGTGCGGAATTGTTTTTAATTCGGAAGCAGGTCGCTCGCACATAGCCCAAGGCCCTTCGCCACTGATCGGGTTATAATTTTTATGCAGTCTCCCGGCTGAAACGGTTGAGCGGGGGGAAAAGGCACTTTGACGAAATCGTCGTCGTAAAAGATAATGAGCGAGAGAGTGAGATCGCTGCACATATATCTACACAGAGATTAGCGTAGGAGATACGCAGCGAGAAAGACGGAGAATCCATACGTGCCACAACTTATCTTTCATTTTTCCAGCCATCTTCTACTGAGGACACTTTTGCCTACACATAAAACTCACACAATAACTGATCAATCAATATTTTTTAACGCGTTTCCACGTTTTCACACAGCTGCGGATACTGATGTATACCTCTGGTCAGTGTAACCAGGAGAGTCTGATTCGCCAGTCCGTCCCTAAACGCCCTTACCGTCCATGACTAGTCCGTATTCACAGATGTGGGCATAATAAGCCTCTCTTGCTCGGTAAGTTCATAGTTACTCCCCTCACCTGTCGATAGTTGCCCGAGATAAAGGCAAAAATGAGAAAACCGGTTGTTTTTTAGTAGTGAGGGGAAGAGTGGAGAGGAGGTAGGAGTGAGAATTTTCGGTGCTCTCTCATGACATCCGCTCCGGGGGTGAGGGTAGAGGGGGGAGGAGGAGGAACAAAAAAATAATAAAAACATATCTCCCTCTTCCTCCAAACCGCCCTTCTCCTTCTTTCTTCCTCCACACTTGGCACAATGCACCAAGAACACGAGAAAATTCACCTCGCATGCACACATGCGTTCAAAAACACACGTCAAAACACAAAAGGAGTCGCCGCGGACCACGTGACCGGTCCGCACACGAACGGGCTGAGGGAACCTGAGGTGGAGAGGGAGGAAGGACGCGAGATGTGCAAGGAGGGAGGAGAGGACGAAAGGAGGAATGACGAGACGGAGATAAAGGAGGAAGTGCGGAGAGTGAGGGTTCTCTCGGAGAAGTTGGCGTGTACCGGCGCGAGCGGTGATTTTGGCAAACAAAACTCACTTTCGAAGAGCTGCTTCAAATGTTTATTTGAGCAACATACACTGCCCCCCCCCTCTCCCCCCCTTTCCCTTTCGATTAAAGGCGACATCGACGCCGTCTGAGGAGGAAGAGGAGTCAATACTGACAGCGGAGCCGCACGAGAGCAGTAAGTTGTCAGTCGGCAAGACATGACGCACCATCATCAGCGGACAAAAACTCGGACTGTCCGTTTTAATTGAAATAATTACTCTTCCAAAAAATATAATTATCTCTCATTACTAGCAAAATGAATCGAACTGCTGGAATTCCCTGATAACATAACCATACATTTTTCTGAACTGCAATGTTCTTAGCATGAGGCTTTATTAAAGAAGAGTCGAATGTTTTTTATCTCTTCTATTGATCAGGTTTTCCATTGCTTTTTTCTTCATCATTCCTCCTATATGACTGTTGTTGATACTCTCGATCCATTTCACCCACGCAATTCTCCAATATGCAGGATGCTCCAAGTGTAAGATTCAAATCAAGAAAAACAGATGTCCTCAGATTGCAGGATGCTCCAAGTGTAAGATACCAATCCTGCAATCTGAGGACATCTATTTTTCTGAAAATGTTATAGCTAGTAGTGTAATATGATTTCCGGCTTATTTATTTGTAACAGTGCTTTTCCAAACGGAAATTAGTATACCATATACTAATTTCCGTTTGGAAAAGCACTGTTGAAATAAAAGCTGAATATGATAAGGATTCGAACCACGACCTCCCAACTGCAAGACTGGTGAGCTAGATGAATTCACCACCAAGTTTTAAAATATCTTTATAAAAAATTTTTCTGCCTACTCGAATGGAAAATGATTTTTTTTATCCATTGCCCCATGAATAATTATATGTGTATATTTGAATTTTTTACATTTGTATGTACGTATTTTTCTACGTGTGTACATGTGTATATTTTTTACGTGCATATATCTACACTTTTGTATGAATATGCATGTCTTTCTATCGGTATATAAAGTCTTATCATTCCCAATCTAAGTAAATTAATTATGTAAATCTATATTTTTTACACAGGAGGAAATTCATGTGCTCTAGATTTTCTCGCCTGATGGGAACCTAACCAATGTAATGTAGAATACGTTATGTGACTGAGGAATAAGACATGGTGAACTGCCACGGAGGTGTCTTACAACCGTGCGCGTCATTGAGTAAAATGCTCACTTGCACCATTTTGCAATGATATTATTTAATACGAAGATTGATTTCCTGCGGCATTCTACTCCTCTCTCCTATCCGCTAAACATTTTATTTCTGTACAATTCCTCACTTTACGTAGTTTGAGCGAAATATGATTTCACCTAGAAATCAATGAATTCGGTCTCATTTTAACGAAAAATATCTTACTCTTCCAAAGATATCAAATATCAGCCCCTTACTGAACTATTTTCCGAGATTTTTGACAAATAATACCAGACCTTTTGCATGGGAAATGGTGGGTTATGCTCTCCAGAGAGACCTTATTATTTTTAAACATTTGGCATTAACACTTAAATCTCGTCAAAAAATTAACAGCGCGTAATTTGTATATTTTCTCGACTATTATAGAAAATATATCATTATGTCACCGCAATATTTTTTTCAGAATCGCAAAAAACATTCCGCTGTGAAGGAGTTTTGAACGTAACGCGTGAAAAAATGAGTCAAATCAAAGACTTCTGTGGACATTTTTATTTGATTACCTAGAATTTCAGTAGTATCAAAGTATATTATTGCACTATAAATAATGTAGTATTTAATTCATGCTTCCTACAGCAGCTAAAATTAAAACGTATAATTCGAATATGGTCTCCGTTATCACAATGGAACTATCTCTCTCAAACTACCTTAATTATCTCTCATTACTTACAAAATGAATCGAACTGCTGGGATTCCCTGATAATATAACCATACATTTTTGTTAACGGTATTGTTCTTAGCATGAGGCATTATCTAAAGAAGAGTGGAATGTGTTTTATCTCTTTTACTGGTCAGGTTTTTCATTGATTTTTTCTTCATCATTCTTCCTATATGACTGTTGTTGATACCCTCGATCCATTCCACCCACGAAATTCTCCAGTACCAGCATAAAAATATAATTCATCGATGATTTTCTTTCAAATCCTTACTTTTTCTGGGTTCTGTTTCTCAGGGAAGGAATAGCGAGAGAACAACCGGGTAACGCAAGAGAGAAGGGTCCAAGCGGGAACGGCGATTATAGATACAAGGAAATTATTCACTTCCGGCTGAGAGAAGCGAGGAGGAAGAAAAAATATTTCTTTCCTTTCGGGTCTCCTTACGTGCCCTCGGACGCCTCCACTTGCCTACACGCTAGGCTGTTTAAAATCTTTTTAAGGTGATATCTGAAGTGAGTAGAATATTATGCTGGGGAGAATAAACGGGTGATTGTTGGGTGCGTACAAAAAAAATTGGAACCCTGAAAATTGTGACCTGTGAAATCGTGATTGTGAAGGCGACACTGCGAGCGTCCCGACGACTATGCTAAAAGCGGTTTTAGTTTATCAGTGGGCCAAAATTTTTGATCCTCGAGAGCCAACGGAAAGGGCAAAAAGAAATGAGTTTCAAAATCGTATTTTTTTAATATCTTCAGTTGCCTCGTGACTCGAGTCATTAACGCCGGCAAAGCTTGAAGGCCCGATTTTTAAGGACATGCCTTTTATTGTCTTATTTTTGGGAGCCTTTTCAAGATGAAAAATTGCGTAACTGAGTGCGCTTAACAACTCAGGAAGCCGATTAAATTTGAATATGTATTTTCTATACTTAGAATTATGGCAAGCACTCATTAAAAATGAAAAAAATTCACCGACACATGATTTTGCATGTCTATCAATCATTAAATAGGACCTATTTAATAAATTCATTTCCCTTAACTCTTATGAGCCAAACGGAGAGGAATGATCTACAGGGAACCTCTAACATGAAGTTTACTTATGCCATTTTTCACTTAATTATCCTTGGAAGGAGTTCACCATATTTGCTTAGCTTTCACCGTATTTATATCATAATACGCTGATAAAACATAACATAAGCTATGCTTGTCTTTCATCGATAAAGTATAAATGATAAACTGTGCTTCAGCAAGGCACTAAAAACCATAAGACCACATATTGATTGAACATTCAGTAGACAGGTATAAAATAAAGTTTTACGGAACAACGAAAACACTCATCGCCAACTACGACACCAAGAGGTTGTGACAAAAATATTATGCACCATCGCATTATGCGAAATGTACATGATCAATAAAAAGTCTTCGTTTAAACGATCGCTCTTAGTAGAACCTAATTTTAAGTAACCCATATTAAGAAGCAAGGAAATATGTCAAAGAACAAGCAAGAAGACATAAGGCAATAAAAATCACTAACATGCTGCTCTGAAACAACAAAAATTTGCTTTGAGTCAGTGAAATCGAACCAAAAGCTACATAATTCATAATTATCTGTTGTAAACCTTATTCATTTCAAATGAATTATCAGAGGGTGGAATAAGATAACAAACACTTTGATATTTTATAGTAATGACAAACTACACCCCAACTTTTTTGAGTACCTACACACCAAATTACTAAGCTAATCATGAAAAATTTGATGATCTCCCTTAGAACATTCTGATAGATTCACAATCAGGCAGTAGAGGAAATGAAATTTTAGCATCTACACAAACCACATAAAGATTTCTCAGCCCAATATATTAAGAAATAGCATGAGGAAAGAAACATAACTTAAAAGGCGAATTCTGAGAAATGTTAGCTTAGTTAGGTATCTTAAATGAATAAAAGTGATGTAAACGTACGGAAAGTAAACACTCTACGCAAAATAACTAGTCATAAATAATGTTTATAATTCACCACACCAGCCATTAAAAGAAAAAATATTTTCCAATACTGGAAAATGCCTACCGGCTTCTTTATCAGATTATAGCGGATGTGAAAGCATTTCTCTTGAAATCTCATACGCCATGGCACATGAAGGGATAGGGAAAATAACTTTATAAATGATGGACTTTGCGCAAATAAGTAATTATTATCGGAATATTCGTTTAAGTTAAGACTTTTATCATATATATAAAGACCGATGGCGAAAAGATTCCCTCTATAATGACTACCCACGCGCTTAACCAGGAGACTACCGATACTTCGATAAGGAAAATTGGCTATGCCCAGAAAAATTAACGGTTATCAGCATCCTATTTTGATTATAGCCTTCTTGTGACTTAATTAACACCATTCGTGGCAGGAAAAAGCACTGATAATGATACTTTTCGCAGATAGTGGATGCGATAAACTGACACATGGAATGGAACTACTTATTTCATGGAATATACCCCCGAATACAAAATCTGCCGGGCGACGCAGCATAATTCATCCCGTAAATTTCCAGCTTCAATAATTATCTGTCGTATAGTAGTGAAACATGGGTATGTCAGGATAGACATAAGTGTAGTTAGACTAAACGCCGTGGGTATGAGTTATCTTAGGAGTGTTTGCGGCAAAAGCATGATGGATAGGGTCAGGAATGAGTGGGTAATAAATGGATGTGGGTTAGATGCTCCAGTAATGGACATATATGAAAGGAGCGTGCTTCGTAGGTTTGGCCATGTTGAGCGAAGAGATGAGAGTCGAAAAACGAAACAGATGCATAAGAGTGAAATGAATGGTACGAGAGGTAGAGGTAGGCAGAGAAAGCTGTGGTTGAATTTGGTCGAGGAAATTCTTTGGAGGAATATTAGGAGTCTTAAAAACAGGAGGGCGTGTATGAAGCAGTGGATGGGTGTAAATGAGGCAAGAGGTTTACAAGGATAGGTGAGAATGGAGGAAATTATTGAAGCAGAGTAGGGCTAAACTTTGTGACTCTGCCTACCCCGGAAGTGAACGGCGTGATTGGTATGCATGTATGTAAATAATTATCTGCATGTGTATAGGTATGAGTAGACATAAATAAGTAGCCGAATGGTGCTCAGACGCCCACATGCGTATGCGCATGACGTCAGCCGTAGTCTCGATTCAAGAAGTAAACAGAGCTAATCCCCATACGTCCCAGATTTTGGAAGATATTGCTCAACGTCTTAGTTTCAAAAACTCTCTCTACACCGGGACAGTACATCAATTCAATCGGTCGTTCACAAAGTTGACTGAAAATGATAGGTAATGTACTCCCCATCGAAGAACGAATTGGCCAATTATAACTAAAATAAAGATTGGGAAAACGTGTTCATAGATTACCTCTAGGTTCAAATATAAAATGACTGCAGGCCCAAGCAACCTTTTTAGTCCAGAGGTCGCCATTTGCCAGCGGACTAAGTGAAAAAAGAAATATCGAGACGTCAGCCGGGAATTAAGAAACGTACAAGGTCGATAAAACTCCAGCGAAAGGAAAATAACGCTCCGAGCGTAAGGAAGAGACCGGACGAAGACGGGAGAGAAGAAGCGAGAGGAAAGGACAGACGGACGGGCACGGGATACGAGGTGCAAATAAACGGTCTTGCGTGAAGCAGGAGAAGAAAGGGTTCGCACGGGGAATCGACGGTACAGCAGGGGAGGGTAGGTTAAATGGGTGTTCGGGGCTTGGCGGCTTGGCGTCGGCGGCGGCGGCGGAGGCCCCGTCCGCGATTAGACTCCCGACCAAGCCGATAAAATCTGGCGAGAGCCACCGCGCTAACGAGCAGGCCGCTCGGGGTGCGGTGTCACCTGCAATTGTTCGCAGGCGGTGCCGCCTTGCCCTCCCGCATCCTCCGGGACGCCCACCCGAACGTCTTTCGAGAGGGAAAATAATAAGAAGGAAAAAAAAGAACTATCACCCGCCGCCCATCCACGGGCACATGAACAAACACACTCCCACACGCGGGGGTTGCTGAAGGCGAATCCACCCACCGGAAAGCCGACCACGTGACGAAGAAGAAGCCGTCCGTCAGGCCGGCGGCGTCCCGCGACTTCGCCCACTGCAGTCGGTGGTGGGTGCAGCCCAGACGGCCCCGCGCGCGCCGAAAAGGCATCGATCTACGGCGAAGTATCGAACGGAGGCGTGATCGCATGAAGCATCGCGATCAGCACTAACCAAGGACGGTTCTTGATTGATTTCGTACAAGGAAGTGTGGAATATAATTCAGGGTGTTTAGTGTCATCATTAATAGCACAGACGACCATTTCCTTTCTCTTCTTACTCTTCTTCATGCTGAACAGTGTTGATAATTCTACACATCGGCTATCCTAAGAACTAACGGAATCTTAAGGAGTTTTTCCATTGTTCAGGGAGTTGATATCCAACTGCAAAGTTCACGTTTAAAAGGAATAAAATATCTGACCAGTAGGGACTATCTTACCGGCAGCACACAAAACAACCTTGTTCAAAAATGTCGTTGGTAAGCGCTCAGACAACTGATTCCTCTCCAAAAATCATGATTAACAATGCTGAATCTACTTTCAATCGACTGCCCACAAAATTATGACTCGCCCAGATCATGTAAATATGTCAGAAAAAAGTGTATGCGACGTGTGATAAATTGTGTGGGAATTTACTTCGTGGTAATGAGACAATTAAAAGTGCTACATTTCGCTTAATTTCAAACTTTGATGTGTGGAATAACAGGAAGTGTAAACCTATCTATTTTGCCAGTACGTCCATATAATTTCTTTGGTTAATTCTGTCGATGCGCATGATGTAGCCACATTTTGAGTCCGGTCGCTAAAAAAATGCGTAATATTGTTGAAACATTGACCACTATTGAGATAATGTTACGTTTATGCTACTTCATAGAACGGAATTAAAGGCACAACAGAAGTAAAATATTTACTACCTGTATCCCTTTAAAAACATACTTTTAATCACTACAGCAATTCTTACAAGTTGATCCAATAAATGGTTATTTATTTCTGTTTTCTGAGAAATTTTTCTCGGCCTTTGTCGCGAGCACATACAAAACCATTATAATATGAAATAATGGCAAAATCATAATTACCGGCAGAACAGTTGACCTAAAATAAATACTAGAATTTTTCAATCACCGTACCTTTATACTAAATATTGTTTATGATCAAAGCTAACTTCCTGCTTCAAATGGATATACAATGGTAGGCTATGTAATAAACTTAGAATCAAGTGAAAGCACTGCATCGTGATACTCATAACTGCATATGATTATGTAATATGATGTTATGGATGTCACGACATGCCTTGTACCAAATCATACGGGATTAACGCGGTAGATTCAGTCGATAAACTCAACGCCATCATTAAGGAGCTCAAAAAGCTCGGTAGTGACAGATTTCATTTGATTTAAAATTGGCAACAGCGCATTCTTGGTCTTGGTCGCGTCCGCGCGTTGAGGAGAGCATTGGGCAGTGTAGGGCCACAATATCAATCCAAAACCTTATTGGACGCTGTGCTGGGCAAATGCAACCGCGATCCGCTTGCGTAAGAGATAGCTCCACCGGTCATGTCCCTCGTGATGCAGCTAGCTCCTATCATGACGAACGATTAAAAGTGTAATAGTCATATAAAACCAGAAGACAACGCGCTAAACAAACTGAGGACCAAAAGTTCTCTTTACTTAATGAATAATAGGGCATGGTTTGATTGTCTCTCAAGATGAAAGTTAATCCAGTATGTAAGACAGCGCACGCTTGCAGATGTGGGTGCGTTGGCGGACACTCCAAAAATATGTTAGGCCAATAGATAAAAAAACTGCTAAAGGAAGCTTTGAGTAAAATGGGAGAATTTAAAATTTTTGAAACTCATGGGCCAAGTTCAAAACCCTGCGGCCAGTAATTTTGTGATGGAATTCCGGTAGTCCCAGACTAAAAGTAGCACTCCACTTTGGAAATTTTAACTGTTCTCACAAACCTTTTGCTTATTTTTCAGAGAGCTAAAACTTAGTTGACCTTGCTTGTTTAATTCCTTCCCACCTTCATCTCTTACCACCAACATTACCCCGCCCGATGTAAGTTTGAACTAATTAACAACGGTCTAATAATATGGTAACTATGCCAACAGAATAAACACGAGAGGAACAGGGTGAGTTCAAGAAGTCCTTAAACCGTCAACACAGTTTTCATGGATAAACATGCAATGAACCTTACGAGTTAATTATCAATGCCAGCTCAAATGCCACGGATAAAATTCAACCAACAATAAGTATTCATTTCTGCCACACAAAGAGGCCATTATTCAGTCTCAGGCAACTCAATTACCTGTCATATCGATAAAAAGCATGTTGAGTATCGCAATTCTTAACTTTTGCAGCCTCAGATTGAGGTCAAAAGAACCTTTTAGCAATTCGTAGACACACATATTCTTTAGTTCAAGGTAATAAAGAACAACGACGATGTGCTAAACGCTGGTAGGCGATCTGTTGCAAGGTGTAGTTGTTGCAAGTGTTTAGTATGGATGTTAATTTACTCTGTCACTCTAATAGAAATTCTATGAAGAAATTATATACTCTATTCCACTGAAACTACTATCTTTTCACCTTGTAAAGCAATTGGTGAAAACCCTTTCCAAAAGGAAATTGAAAATACAGTCTTTGCGCCACAAGCTAAAAACGTGGCCGTTAATGTTCCGTGCTGGAGGAAACAAGAAATGAGGAATAAGAATTACAATTCACGTGATGCTCACATTAAAGAGTATGCAGCTCAACTAAACGATGTGGGGATTACAGATGTAATTCAAGATTTGCGGGTGTGATATCCTTTCATTCCACCACTGGATCGCGAAGAGAGTAGTTTCACGTCCAAAGGAGGGGATGCAGCATTAAGGGGAAGGGTTGCCGGAAAAGTATGGCTGCCGGCTGGTAAATTTCGGAAGTGTTGAAGGAAGCGGGGAAGTTAGGATGTCGTATGGGGGTTGGAACATGATGTTTTGTTTGTTACTTATGTCTGTACAAGGATTTGGAATCCCATACAGGCAGCCAAATGACACGGCACCTTCCCCATGGGTTCAATGTACGACATTGGAAAAGGAACGACAGGAGGCCATCGAGATCCGTTTACAGCCAAATTACCTCAACAGAGACGCTGGTTTCCAATTAAAAAATACTTGGAGACCAATCTTCAACACCCTTAAATACACACCAGGGTTGAAATTCGCTTTGAAAAAATCATTTGACTTGACCGGGATTCGAACCCGGATCTCCCAATTGCCGGTCAGGTGTGTTAGCCAGTTACACCACCAAGCCATCTTCCTTCAAGGCGAATTTCGAGGGGGGTTTATGCGAATTTCAACCCTGGTGTATATGCACCCGTGCGAGTGACTTCGTACCACATCATTTGTTAAATGCAATGTTTGGACCCTAAAATAGGTTAGGGTAGGCGGGAAAACTCTCATACGCCGTAGCCAATCAGTTGGCACCTGCCCCAAAGGAGTGACTATAGGTATATTTCGGCCGAAATTGAGAAGACGGCATTCAGAACCCCTGATGATGGCGAGCAAGTCGTTCTCCGAATCGTCGGCATTCGTGCAGCTGCTTACCCGGTGAAATACCCGAGAAACATTTATCCAGGAACTGATTGCCGAAGGAAATGGCGCGGGGAGTTGACTCACGGAAGGCATGAGGGGATAACGCGGCGGTGTGCAGTAAGAAGCAGAAGTTTGGGATTCCGCTGAGACGCGAACCATCTCGCACCCAGTTACTCACATTATAAAACAGACGACGGTTTGGAAGAGCTATTAATACGACGAACGCGCCGGGGGACAAACCTACAAAAAAATTCACCAGAGAACGTGGCGGTTCTTCGCGCGGTGAATCCGACAAATCGTCCCTAACAACTAATTCTAACCTCGCCTCGACATTCCCATCATTTCCTTTGATTGGCTCACATGCTGTTCAAGGGCTGTTTCCTCAAGCATATTGTTATGAATAAACCATTGACTCTCATGGTGGCAGGGATTTCTCTGATTGGAGATTCCCTAAGACTCTCAAAATGCGCCTCCGTGTTCAGCAATACAATCTCAACTGCTCACTCTGGCAGTGATTAGGGGAACACAGGTGGCTGACAGTTCTATGGAAGGTGAGAAGAATTATAATTCTCTTTACTGTTAACGGAAGGTTGAAACTGGATTAAAAAGTCATTTAATAAGTCAAAGTTTCATTATTTATAAGGATAATACTGAAGAAATCACTTGAAAACTTCTATCAAAAGACTCTGATGCAAAAACACTCGACAGAAATAGGGCGCAGACTGTAAGAAAATTGATGTTTCTTCGCACTACCCCACTCTCTTAGAGGAGGTGCGAATTGCAACTTGGTCACCACCAACCACCACCTATTTTTTGTGAATAGTGATCAATCTTTGAGATGATTTCTCATGAAATAACATGCAAAAAATGCGTAGAAAATTGTATGCAGGTATAAAAAGACGCAATTTCTTTTCATACATACTTAAAAAATATAGAAAGGAGGCATAAATGGAATGATAAACACTCTGACAAAAAAGAAAACTCCCTAAAAGAGGGAACGTAATGTTCTGTTTTAATATTCAACGGAAGTCGTTGTTAACTATGATTAATCAGTCGTGTTCCTGTGAGGTTATGGCTGCGCCACCTTTTATGACCGTTTCAACAATGAATTTTTGAGCCTTTTTAAGCTTCACTAATGAATTATTGAGCAAGGTCTCAATGGTATTGTGAGCTTTTTTAAACTTTCTTATCAATCATCTTAGAGAGCTAATACAATTTCAGCTTTTTTCAACAGCATATTAAAATTATTAAATCACGAAATGGAAAATTATGAGCTCTGTCAAGAAAATATTTTCTGAAAGGGTCATGAGTTATATGTGACAATAATCCAAGTAAGTATAAAATAAACAAAAATAATAATTTTTACACTTAAAAAATAATTCTAAAAACTTCAAGTTCTATTCAAAGTATTATGTTCAATGCATGCCATGAATCACCACAATGAATAACTATTTAGGCCAAAATCAAAACAGAAGACAAAGCACCAACAGAATCCAACTTGGAAAAAAATACCGATAATGAATTGATTCGCTTATACCACAGAAATTACACAATAAAGTAATTCCGGTCGACCAAATCTTAGAATATCAATATTTCTTGGAATAATACTTGATATGAAGCTTCGAAACAAATATCGAGACCTAAGAGAAGCTAAGAAATCGAGGCAAAACACCGCAAATACTACATAATGACAGAGAAAATATCAAAAGAATGTAATTGAGAAATGCTACCCCTTTATTGACAAAATATAACTTTTCATCTTCTCAGAAATCGTTTGAAGAATTATTACTAACTTTTCATATTCCAAGAATAGTCTTGAAGAATTTATACTTAATATTTTTAATTGCTGAGGCGATATAGGGCACGATCCAACCACATCTGCCGGTAAAAACTAATTCCAAATCGATCAACCATTCGTGTGACAAAATTTCTCATTTTTATTCACCTAACACTGGGATTAACTGATTTTAAAACATCAACACCAGAGATAAAATGAGATAACGATTTCCAAACCAAATGCCTTGAAATAGCGCAGTCTCTGTTGATGATCAATACTTCATATCCGGGTTTGCAAATCACGAAGTGTTCTCTATGTCAATCAATGATTATTACCAAGCTCACCAATAATGATAAAATGCATCGAGCTAGATATCCGAAGCGGTAATCGACCCCAAAAAACAGCCATTGAAAGCATACTCAAGATTGATGAAGCGTGCAAGGATTTCGATAACATTCTAGAATTTCCATTAAATTAAACATAATCGATATGGAATGGCTCATCCGATTGGCATGAAATTTACCTTTTATAATGACAAAGCGACATTCCACTTTTAGAGACCATCATATTTATGAATCCCCGCTATGCTATACAAACCTTTATTATTCATCGAAAAGTTATGCTAATATTTACCGATTTAACACATAATCGAATGCTATTTTGAGATTGATCTTTTGAAAGAAATGTCAACAGTAGAAGTCCATAACTGCCAGGGAGGAAACAGTAGGAAACGCTTTTCTCGTTTGAATGAAATAAATTTGGCCGGTGAATTACACCCATGACCTAAAACATGCTTAAATAAATTAACGAAATTCGACCGAGTCAACTCGCAAACCCAGAAATATTTCAGAATACCCACCCTACACACCAGGACTCACTCATTGCTTCATATCCCTACTCCCAGCAAATCACTCACCAAGTGCTCCCTCATTTTTCGCCTCTCTTCTCTTCTAAATTCTCTTCCTGAGAACGTCGACCCTCCCACCTTATCATCCAGCGTCTCCGGTAAACCTAGCCAAGTGTCATTCCCAAAAAATTAATTTTTTACTATCTCACCATTTTGGATTATTACTTGTTACCTTCTTCTTGTTATGTTTATACGTTTGCGTCCCCTTCTGTTTGTTATATGCTCTGTATAAAATGGCTTCATGGTGTAAGTGATCTTTTTCTCAAATAAATAAATAAACCAATCAGGTTAAAAGAACAATTATTTCAGAATCCAGGCAAGAACTTAAGGAATTGGATAATATGAAGTCACGGTCCATTTTCAGTTTGGAGTTCTAACATTTCATACTCCCAAAATAGGCTTGAAGAATTACCACTTAATATATTTAATTAATTACTTCGGAATAATAGGCCACGAACCAACCACATCTGCCGGCGTAAACAAATACCAAAACGGCCAACCATTCGTGTATCAAATTGTCTCATAATTATTCAGCTATTATATGATATTATTATTATATGATATTTTTCTCAAATAAAAAAATAAACCAATCAAGTTAAATCGACAATTATGTCAGAATTAAAGCAAGAACTTGGAAAATAGGAATACATAATATGAAGTCACGGTCCATTTTCAGTTTGGAGTAAAACATCGCTAAAGGATGGTAACCAAAATATTCGTTCCAGAGTATTTATACACGCGGGGTGATTTTTTTTGAGACACACAAGGGTAGGGTTGATAAGGCGCACCTGAACGACTCGGCCCCACGAAAGCGGGATGCTCGATCGAGGATAAAAACTTCAGATGATTGGAGGGAAATAAAGAAACGACGGCGGGATTTTAACGGTGGACAACGAAATCCAAAAACGAGAGAGAGACGTCGAATTTTCCCCGAGGGCACGGAGGAGGTGATTTATGGAATAGGCGCACGCATCTCAACCGAAGGGCGAGAAACAGTTCGATGGAAAACTCGACCAATCAGATCAATTTTCCACGCTCGGCAGGTGGGGAGAAACCGACGGACGGACGAGGAAGGAGAGACGTAGGCGAGGGAGGAGAGGGCTCGGGAGAGGAACATATCGAGAGAGAGAGAGAGAAATGAAATGTAAAGAAAACGAAATTAAATGGATTGAAGAGGGGATAAAAATGAGGGAAAGAAGGTTGAAGCAGATGGGAACCGCTCGAAGAAATAGGATAAATAATAAAAAAAAATAAAACTGCCGGCTCTCTGAAGAGCAGGTCTTCACAGCTAAAGTATGAAGGAAGTGGAACGTTAGTGAGATGGTGAGATAAGTGGTGCACACATACACACACAGGGAAAACGAGAAAAAGGGTGTAATGAGGTGGAATCATTAAAAAGAAGGTGTATGCGGCGAGAGGAAAACCGAAAGGTAAATGAGGCGGGTGTAGGAATTGAGGAGGTTGGCGGTAGGTGCGAATGGAAATTTGAGCGAGGAATTAAAGCGGTGGAAGGCGTCTGCTAGGATATGAGGCTCAGCAAAGGCCACGCAAATCCGGCGATGGGAGTGAACGGGGAAAATGTCGAAGGAAATTTGAATGTTTTCTACAGTAATATTGGTTCTCTCAGCAAAGGTTATCCCACTGTTAATAAAAATTTGTCATTTTTCACTTGGCGGAATTCCATCTTTAACAAATTTATATTCATCTTACTTTTACAATGCCACATTATTAATTTAAACAGGGAAACAGGTGAAAATATAGTTGGAAATTTGAATTTTTTCACAGTACAACTGGTTCTCCAGGCACAGATTATCCCACTTTTAATAAAACTCTGTCATTAGTCACTTGATGATGTTCCATGGTTAACAGATTTTTACTCACCAAACTTTTACAGCACCACGTAATTAAATAAATCAGATACGACCCGGGTTTTGGCGAATGATCGTCATCATCAGATGAACGATGAACGATCATAACCTCATAATAATGATCATCCGTCGTAGCCCAGGTCGAGTTGTTTTATTTATTTACGTCGTATTGTAAAAGTTTGGTGACTACGAAATTGTTATCCCAGTTTTGCTAAAATACAAAAGTTTGCAGCTCACTGGCAAAAAAAGGAGTGTTAGAACTCAAGCAATAGGCGCTTAAAAATTATTTTTGTGATGCAAATTAGGCCAATTTTCTTAATTTTTTCTATCACACGGCGGATAATGTCTCCCTCTAAGCATCAAATAAGACGAATACTGCATGGATGTGAATAAGAAAAAAATTTAAACGATATAAAACAAATAGAGCGTCAGCGAGATAGAAAAATATTTTAAATGACTATTGAGATTTGACACGTTAATTAAATAAATTTCAATTATTCTAATGAGATCTACCGATTCAGGCGTAATGTAGTGCAAGTTCGTCATGATGAAAGCAACATTCGCACTATTACAAAGGTTTTTAATAACAATTACGACGCGTTTCAACTCACAGACCCATCTAGTACCTGATGATGTTTTTGTGATATGAAACGCGTCGTAATTGTAACAAAAACCAGCTGGAAAGTGCGAATGTTTTTTTCAATCATTCTTATAATTAAGGAAAATGCCTCCATCAACGGTGAAGATGACAATGAGCCACAGTCGGTAACATACAGAGAAACCTGTAAAAATTATGAGCACTTTTCGGGTTCTCCCTGCGTTGCACCATTTTTATGGACGAACGTTCGCCGGCATTCCAGTCAGCTTCATCAGGCCCTAATGAACCTGACGTTATGACCTGATACTTAGGACCTGATGAAGCCGACTGGAATGCCGGCAAAACGGTCGTCCATGAAAATGGTGCAAAGTACAGAACCCGAAAAATACCATTATACAAGAAAATCGCGGAAAGCCTCGAAACAAACCTGTTAAGATACTTGTTTATGACCATAGTGAAAACATTGGTCAACTTCCAGGTTCCTTTTATCAACGAAACTATTAGGCCACACATTTTCAGCTACGCATATCTCATCAAGGCATCCAAACACAGGGGGATATGGCTATTTGACCCATTCGAGAAAAAAAAGGGCGAGAGAAGTGGATGTAAACAAGAGATGAAAGAAGGGAAACAAAATCGGATTAAAGAAACGTATCCAGAATTGGACAGTTTGTGAAGGAGACGGCTTAGGAAGTTGGGGCGAGGAGAATTGAAGGGCTTGAGGCGGGAAATGATGAAAATGGGAGATTTTTAAGGGGAGGAAAGGGTGTCGAGCCGAGAATTGTAGTAGGATGGGGAAGAGACAGGAGATAGCGAGACGGATTGAATGGAAATCGGGGCCTGGGTATGCGAATCGAGGAGAGAGAGAGAGAGAGAGAGAGAGAGAGGAGATTGGAGTCCATAACGAGAAACATTTAATAATGCCGTTTGCCACGGATCTCTCCCTCGGGATCGTAGGGCGGTCGAAGGGGCGAGGGGGGGGGGGAAGCATGGGGGGAGGCGGAAGGTGAAACGGAGGAAAGGCAGACTTGTAAAGGTGGGTACACTGGGGAGGTAGGACGGGGGGAGGGGTAGAGGGGATGGAGTTAATCACATTTGCCCATCTCTCCATCCGTAATTACTGTCAAAACTCTCTTTTCCAATTCAAAGCTGCTTCAAAGGATATTTCATCCATGTGAATATTTATGTCCTGGAAATACGCGATTCCGCCGCGGAGAGAGAAAGGGAGACGCAGAGGATGAAGGGGGGTACGGGGGGAGTGAAGAGGAGATTGAAATTCAAAAATCATTTCTTTTAACGACTTCCTTTGCCCAATCAACAATTTAACTATTTCAAGGGAATATCCCTTCTTTCCTACTTTGATCAATCGCAAGGGTCTTTCTCGCTTCAATTTCAAATGCCATTATCGTAAGCGCTGAATCAGTTTGCGGAGATGTTCATTGAGGCGCGCTGTTCTTCGCGTTTTTATAAGGGCGAAAATAGCCCGAGTGCACGAAGACGTATCTTAAAATCACTTGAAAAACGTGGGCAATTTACGAATTCTGGCATCGGTATACAATATCTTGTCAATTTATAGATATCTCAAGAGCTGCTGACCTTTGAACGAGAATATCGAAAAAAAATCAGTTCGATGACCTTGATGATAAGAGCAAATCGTCCAGAATATAACAAAGACGATATCTAAGAAAAAATGCTTTTAGTGGATCACTTCTATAGAAACCATTGATGACCGAGGACTGACGCCAACGATTGTGAGGCGCGAGACTTAGCAACTACACTTCTTGTGGAGATGTTCAACGAGGCACACTGTTTTCGCGTTTTTATAAGAGCGAAAATAGCCCAAACGCATGGAGACGTATCTTAAAATCATTTGAAAACGTGCGTAATTCACGAATTCTTGCTCCGTACGCCATATCTCGTCAATTTCAAAATATCTCAGAGCTGGAGCCTTCTCAACCAAAAGGAACTCGATAAGTAACGAAGTCCCGTCCAGTCGCAAGGATATCTAGTAGACAATGCGTTGTTTCTGCAATTTATTTACAGTCAAAATAGCCACTTTCAAAATTTGTTTTGAGTAGAATTTCTAAATCGAACTACAAAATCCAATCCGTCGCCAGTGACTATGAGAAAGAGATGAACGGGGCGCGAAAGAAGTCCTTGAGAGAGCTGTGAAACTCCCATAAAAAGTTAAAACGAGAAAGAATCGGGAGTAGGAGTGGAAATGAAGAGAAGACAACGTCAAGGGGAGGAGTTTAGGAAAGAGGCAGGAAGAGTAGCCGGGGGTTTAAGAAGGGCCTAGGCTAGAGGGGTGCCGTGACGCATTCGCGGGGGTGGAATACCCGCATGGTCTAAGAGATTTCATTTCAAGCCCGCAAAGGGCCGACACCTCCAGGACTCATTGTACTATTTCCAAAGGTAGAACAGGAGGGAGGTTAAGGCGGGGGGGGGGGGGGGGAAGGGGGCAGCTACCAGGCATCCGCGGGCGCTAGAGGGAGAGAGACGGGAAGGGAGATATACATGGGAGAGTGAGAGTGGAAGGGTGATATATTCTCGTGTGCGCTGCCCTCAGGTTTTTTTGTGATGCGGTATGTGTGTGTGTGTGCTTGTGCATTAGGGTGCGAATTCACGTGAGCGGCAGGGTGCAGTGAGCCGGCGCGCCGGGAAGGTCTGGGGGGTGTGGGGGGAGGGGGGGAGAGAAGACGGGGAGGTGGCGGGTGCGGGACCCGCTCCGATATAAACAGGGTGGGGGGTTAAACGTGGAGAAGCTGTGAGAGTAAGTTGGCCTGCACCCGGTCCCCCGCTCGCCAGCCGTATTCTGGGGGTGCGGCGAGGGCTGCTCCCTTCGCTCCGGCACGGTGAGGAGCAGCTATGGGCACCGTTTGTTTTCCCGTGCAAAGGAGAGACGGAGGCGAGGCACCTTCATTTGCATCGGCGACGTGCTCCCTGAATTTTTTTCCCCACCCATCCTCGCGATTATCCCGGCAATTTTCTTCTTTTTTCCATCATCCCCACTCCCCCCTCCCCCTCGAGCCGTTTATTATCTTTTCCCGCGGTACATAAAGAACGTGTGCGCGCCACTCTGTAACCCACACACACACACCGTCATCCCATTCCTAGCACCGCAGACTTCAATCCGTCGGAGATACCGAAATAATTAGTAGGGGAGGCGTCGAGCGCGGAGGGATATTGCAGTGATCTAGAGCTGTCGAAGCCGATGAAAATGCGACGTCGCGAGGCGGGTGCGGCACGAAACACCGACAACTAAGGATAATAAAGAACTACTAACAATAAAAGTACTTGTGTTTGATGGTGACTTTTACTACAACACAGCTCCAAAATAGAACATCGAGCGACGGCGCGACATTGTAGCAGAACGAAATTGAGGGCTGCAGAAAGATATCGTATGCACTGAAAAAAATCTACATTTTTGTAAAGTATTTCATAGTAATTAAATTATTTACTGAGCTCAATATAAACAAAGAATTGATAATGTGTGAATTGCTAGCTTAATCACCTATAAAACCTCTAAGGTTAATTTATTACCAAAACGCACGCACTCGCAGAAAGTTTTTCGTCTTAGCATCAACCATTGCAGAAAGATAAAACACATTCTGCTTTGGGTCACCACAGAATTAAGAACGCAAAAACACGACCCGGGTTTCAAAACGTTAGTATCCATGAGGCAGTGAGACACTGATACTTGCCACCTCCCTCTCTTCCTCCCCCCTCTTCTCTTTTCCTCCGCCCCCCCTTTTTTCTCCACTATATAAGAGATTTCCTGACCATTGATTGCACCTGGTGATGATACTAAAGTATTGAAACCCGGGTCGTGTTTTTGTGTTCTTAATTCTGGGGAGTAGTAAACGTTACCATCAAATATGACTCTGGAAATATACCACAAAGTTTACAAAGATACTGTTTTGTTACTTGTGTTTGAGTTACGAATTATGAAATTCGGATCTTTGCTCGAATGTCGTCAAAAACCGGTACTTAATACGTAACACCCGTAGTAAAAAATATAAAAATTCATTTAAAAAGTAAGTTTACCATTAAATGACGCAGAATTAAATAAGAAGAATTATGATGTGATTAGTTTTTCTGTAGGTCTTCTTGTTACTTTTTTCATTGTTCCCAAACTCGAGTGCGCATAATTTCTGCTCCGACAGTAAGTACTTTTTCGTGGAGGATGGAAGTGCTCTTGGAGCGAGGATATACTAACGCTAGGGCAAGGCTCTTCTAGAGGATTCCGTCGTAGAGTATGAGCAGCTCTATGTGATTTTTTTCCTGATTTAATATCACTCTCATTTCTACTCGTGGGAGTTAAGCGATGGATCTGCGTAGAGAGGAGGAATTCGTCGTTGGGACGGACGAAAGAGGAACTTGACGCAGGTGATACAGTGTGACCTACATGAAATGGGAAAAAATCTTCCCTCTCGCTGAAAGATGTAGACAGTAATTCTGAGAGTAAGAGCATCCTCGTCTTCAAAACAATATATCAAAACGAAATCAGCGGAAGGACGCAAATCGAGCAAGGATTTTTCACCACAAACGCCCGAGAAGTGGACTGATAACGAGAATAAATAGACCAACAGGACACTGCCAATGGCTAAAAACTCATAATTAGGTACATCTTCCTCAAAAAGGAATATTAGAATAGTTTTTAGGGAAGATATCCAGGAAGCGTAGATTGTATGCCATTTGTCAAGTTGTTCTTACCATAAATATTCTCTTTGAACTACAACCACCACAAGACTCTTGACAACCCATTTGAGCACCATTCCCAACTTATGTTTAGTCATGTATGTTTCGTTTCACCTCTCTATCAGCTTCGGCGTTTACGTCTCATAACTTCTCCAATGCCCCACGTCCGCTTCATACTACAAGGCAATCCAGAGAGAAAATGCCAGCTAGTTCGACGAAAAGCCGCAGACGTGACGGACAAGCACGCCTAATGGGAGGCGATAGGGGGTTCGGTCACGTCTCCAAGTCTAGGAAAGGTAGGTGGGCAAAGCGGGAGCCGGGAGGACGGGGGAGGGGTTAGGAAGAAGGATAGTGACGGCGAGCGCGGCTCATCAAATGAGCCACTCGCCGTGGGCGGCGGACAAAGAAACGGGGGCGAAATATGGGAGCTTTGCGCGTTTGTGAGCGTGAGGTGTCCGCGTGTGTTTCGGACGCCTGCGTGGTGGCGAAAGATGCAGAAATAAAGACGGGGGCGGGATGGGAGGGAAAATTTTGGAAGCGGAAAGGAAGGGGGGGCGAGATAGGCGAATGGATATGCGGGCGAGAATAATGGGTAGTGCGGGGGAAGAGGGAGAGGGTGATGGGATGGGCAGATAGACGGTGGGACTCAAAAACTCTCTTCCCGAGCTTCGAGTGAGTGTGCGACGCGCGGCAGAGTGAACGCGTTGTGCACGAGAGGCCGAGAGAGAGAGAGAGGACGCGATGTGAGTCGAAACGAAAAAACAGTGACACACTCTCGTACGAGAGGACCAGAATTTACGTCAGTTTTGTCACCTCCGCAGCGCGCGCATCACTTGAAATCCTCTTCGTCCGCGGAGTAATTGCAGTGCGGCAGAACATAAATTGTCCTCGGGGACGAAATTCTTTTTCTGGCTCCACGAATTTCTGTTCTGCTCGCATCGGCCATGAGCGCAAACGAAAGTGGGCCGGCACACTCGTAGCCCGAGGCAAACAATCAAGCTTTTGGAGCAATTTGGATTCCAAATTCTGGTAAACACTGAGAAAATTTATCTCCACACTTGGTCCAGGGTGAGAAAAATATAATAAATTGAGGGTTGCACCTTATCAAATAGCTGAAACAGAAAATAACCAGATTCCAAACCCATTACTAAACTAAGAGTAGCAAAAAAATAACGGAATAGATATCTACGAGAATATAGGCCAGCTGCTGCCATTAGAGCACGGTAGCAACATATCGAATACACACACCAAATATGAATAGTTACGATAGATTCATGATATGAGCCCTAATTGAATATTAAGAGTAATCACAATTTCTGAATTTAAAATGAAAATGGAAAAACCCAGGACATGTTTAATTTTGGAACAGTTTAGTGAGTAGTTTATTATCAACTCTATTTGAAAATGAACTCAATATGAAGAGATTTCAAGTGGGCCTACAAAATAAACAAGGGAATATCAGCAATTAAATGAAATAAGAAGAGAAAATGGCACTTGTCGTAACTACATTAAGCGAGTAATAGCGCGTACAGCAGTTTTAGAAATAATAAGGCTTTTCAAACTCATAAGACAAGAAACATATTCGTAATTAGGTGTACAGTTCACATTCTTTTCATGGCGTAAGGAATTGTCCGCAGGCCGGTGGCCTATGAATAGCTGAAGCTGCGCTAACAACTGAATAACAATAAAGGAATGAGAAGAGCAAGGGAAAGAAATGTTACAAAAGGTATTCAGAAGAAAATAGTCATCTCAGTATTCCCAGCAATTTGCTACTTTCACTCGCTGTCGCGGCTATTCAAAAACTGTCGCACGAAAATGCCACAAAGAGACGAAGAAAATGAATACGCAAGCAATTTAAACGGTGCCCTTATTAGGCAGTTTCAAAACCGAGAACACAGTAGCTGTAATTCATGACTCAAATACACCGCAAATGAAATGCCTCCCGAGTTCCTCCCCCTCGTCGTTTCCTCCGCGAAGCGATCTTGACCGCCATTTCACAACGGATGGCCAATTAACGAACCCGAGGATTTTAAAGGGAGTCGAGCGATTTCGAGGAAGATCAAAGATACCGAAGCCACTGGCAATCTTATCGAAAGATTTCAGGACGCCGTGGAGCAAGTGATAAATTGATTGTGCCAGGGCTCGAGGAGAGATTGAGTCGACCAGAAGACACACAAGAATAAGCACGGATGGAAACTATATTAACGGAGTGACGAGACGAGAGGAAATTTCTGGTAACAGCTTGAATAATAAGAAGGTCAGGAAGGGTTAAAGGTGAACTGGTGAGCGAGGAATGTGTGAACAAGAAAGACATATTCAGCGACGTGAGGAAGGAAAATCTGAAGCAAGGGAGGATGAGGAGTGGGAGGAGGAGGTCTGGGAGGGAGGAAGGGAGGACGTCACCGTAAGAGGACAGGAGGAGAGGCTTCACATTGAGTGTGGTCATGGAATTAAAGTAGCGGTGAGGAAATACTTCATGATACTCATTTAATCATTCAAGAAAATTCATTGTGAGAGTATTTCGCTGCGGAATAAAATATAAAGACATGACAACATCAATCTGCCTGATTATGGTAATGACTATTTTTTTACAAAACTGAATATTCTACAGGCACCTACATAATTTGAACGCTATTCTGGAGAAAAAAACTGTAAACCCCGCTTTACACGGTACATTTAATTGCACAAACGAATGTATCTTTGACTGTATGTACAAGAAAATGAATGGAATTACAACAGGTTCTATTCTCCGTTCAACCATTCAGACAATCAAACAATTCGCCGCTTTACACGGTACAATTTTCCAAATGAAAGGATTCATACACGTGTTTGTACAATAAAATGTACCGATTAAAGCGGCCTCAAGGATACTGCACTATTGTAACTGTTAGGACAAATCCATAGTAACTGACGTAACATTTTTGAACATTTTCTGAAATATTAATTTTATTTTCTTATTTTTTTAAGAGTACTACAGTTACACAAACGCATGTGGACGAGAACAACGGTCCAAGTAAAATTTTGAAATAATTTGGATCATAATGAACAATGCATGTGCTCAGTACCTACACTGTTGAGTTATCACGGTAACTGACGTAACACCAAGGGTTGAAATTCAAGTCAGGTGCGTTAGCCAAGTGTACCACCAAGCCTGCCTGCAATTGGGAGATCCGGGTACGAATCCCGGTCAAGTAAAATGATTTTTTCATGGCGAATTTCAACCTTGGTTGTATATGCACCCGTGCGAGAGACTTCTTACCACATCATTTGTCAATGCAATGATTGGAAACTGACGTTCCGTAAAAATGACATCCATGTATGATTATATCAACGAAGAAAAAATTCTCTGAATCTATGATCAACATTAATAGCAGTGTATTTACACGTAGTAAACATATACAGCATACTAACTACAAGTAAACGTATATAATCAGCCCTGTTCAGGCAAATGAAAACATTCTGAAAAGAATATAGCCGTATTCCACCCGTTTAGTAATGGATAAAGGAATTTCCGTTGTCGTCTCGGCGAAAATTCATTGACATTACCACTTGATAGGTCGCAGGATAATAAACTCGAAACCCCTCAACCCATTCGGTTGGCAGCGCCTCCAAAATAAGTGTGAGAGGCCGGGGCCCGGAGCACTTAGCCCCGGAGGGATGGAAGGGGGGGTGCGGGAGGAGGGGGGGGGGAGTAGGAGCGAGGTTGTCCAAATCCGCCTATGGCGGAGAGGTGGCGATAGTCTCAGAGGAGGAGGAGGAAGGGCGAAGGGCGGGCGTTACTGGAGGGAGAGAGGAGGGGGAGGAGGTTGGAAATGCGATAAAGAGAGAGTGCGAGAAAGACGGAGAGGGGTGGGTGTAAAGTAGGGGGGGGGGATCGGAGGGGAGAACCGGGGAGGGGGTAGGTTTCTCACTCGGTGTAATTTTCCGCACGCAACGAAACAGGGGAGGTGGAGCTGTGAATAACAAGAAGCGTTGGAGACTGTGTGCGAGATGGAATGGGGCGCCAGGGGAGGCTTCGATGGCTGGGGGGTGGGGGGGATGGTGGGGGATGAAAATACGAGAAAGTAGGAGGAGGGGGGGGGCACAGGGGTGTCGTAGTCGACGAGGGGGGGGTGTGGAGGTGGGGAGGGATTTGAGGAGCGTGGAGCGTTGCGTTTGAAAGGGAGACGCGGAGGGGGTGGGAATAGGGGAGAGGGGGTGGCGTCTGCAAGGTTAGGGGACGGTGGGTGGCAGGCGTTGCAGGAGAGACAAGGGCGGGAAGGGGGGTTAAAGGAGGAAAAAAAAAGATGCTTTGGAGTCTTCGTGTGTGCGAGAGGAGTCGGTGATTCTTCTAAGAAGCTCCTTCTCCCGAGGAGTGAGAGTGCTTGGAAGGGTTGGTGAGATGTCGAGAAAATTCGATGCGAGTTGCTTACGGGATTTTTTCTGAGTGTCAAGGAGCCCAATTTACTCAATCTAGAATAGTTTTCCTCCAGGCGAGATTCAAAAGTTTTCTCAAGGTGGCGTCAATTTTCACCCCTTTTTCCCGTGCGTTATTTGTTTATCACTTACACCATTTTTCACCCAGGGTGATGCAGTACAAGTTTCCAGCTGGGCGAATTCTAGGCATGTTTTGTGGATTGGCTACTGTTTATTTTACATTTACGTTAAGATCCTTCGCACGCAGGACCAAGGAATATAATATCCAACTCTCCACTTCCTTAGGGAGTGGACAGTTGGATATTAAACAGTCGGAGAACCAAACAACTGTCATAGAGTCCCCTTTTAAGTACTGAAATAAATAAATACTACTTCACATAAGCCCATCACATATTACTCGCAAAATTAATGTAGTTTCATGAGGTTTTTGATAGGGGATAGAGACAGATTAATCGCATTGTTATTGGATTTAGTTCCTTATTTCACCAAAAAAAACCAAAAATCTCTTAAAGTTCAGCGACGTTAACCGACAACTTTCAAAGCGAGATAGAGATTATCATTTAGACGCCACACTATATTTCTACGTCCGACAGAAGAGATAAAATATAAGATATACATTGTCGAACATATAGGCACAAAAATTCCACGCACAATGAGTGACGATAATTAAAACTGTGCTCCACTTAAAACACTCCCATATTACAATTCACCATTTAATTCGCCAAACTCTTATCCTTTACATAGCTGGTATCCTAGCACCCCCTGTCACGCGCTAATACGGCGGCTCACAGGGTGATATGTAGATGTAGATGAAATTAATTTCTTCCTATTAAGGAACAGAGAACTCAAGGACAAACCCTCTCGCATAATCGACGAACCAAACATGTAGTCACTTAAACTCACTGCGCATAAATGTGCATCTGAAATAGGAAATTGTTGACAGACGAGGGGACCCAGTTTTTTTGGCTCGATAAATATTGTTCCGTGAGCCCCCTGATGGATTTCTATTTTTTTATACCAGATCACGTAAAACAGAGCGAAATTCACGAAATTTTTCAGCCACTAGCCTCGACAAGATGGATTCCTAAGCCTCGATGCAAAACCGTACTTTATAACAATAACTCTGCACGGCGCACGAGGTCGGAAATGACACGGTGTTGGGCACAGGAGACGTTACATGGCTCCGAAATAATGCGCACGTGCATTTTAATGCATCCAAGAAACGTAAACCCACTCCAAAAATAAAAAAAATAAATAATCGACCCTGCCTACGAAAGAATTTCGGGAGTGTTGGACGTGAAAGCCTCCCAGGACGAATGACAGAAATAAAAAAAGCAAAACGAAGTGCACGGAAAACGAAGGCATGGAGTTGTGGGATGATGCCGGGTGCGGTACATAATACGTCGGGAGGGGGAAACTCTACGCGGGAGGAGTGGGTGCAAGAGGAGTGGGAGGAGTGTGGGTTTACGTGCGGCTCGGAGGAGCAGGAGTGGAGGGAGGAGCGGACGATGCAGCCGCGACTCAACGCGGAGCGGCGCTCGGGACAGGTGGCAGCCCTGCGAGCGATAGGGAATGTGAATCAAGCGCGAAGAATGAAGAGTGCGCATGAAGAACGAAAAGGTCATGAACGCGATGCAGCTGACGAAATGACTAGTTTAGAGCGTCTTTCATTCCGAGCACGTCAGGGAATTGGACTGGCTGTCATTAGGACTACATACATTCACTGCAGAATAGCGGGAATAGCTGTGACAGCAGAAACTGTGGCTGAGTAACCTCGTAAGAGATGAAGGGAAACAAAGTTAAATTTACATGAAAAAAATCATCACCGAGGATTGAAATTTTTTAGGATAAGATCTCGAATCTACTTCCGGACGAATTATTTTTTTTTCAATATTTTACATCTCGTATGTGTCTAAGTTGACTACAGTAAGACAGGTATTAAGAAGCACTGCTGAGTAATTTTTATTCTTCTAATCACCAGGAGTTTAGCGCAAGGATCACATGCCTGCCTAACCATCACGCACTACTGTAATCGTACTTCAAGTAAATTTATGCTTCGCGAACTGGTATATCTATTTCAATGCTAAATTGATATACCAACCATTCGAAGCTCAATTTGGTGCATCTTTGATGTATGTTGATCTCTCCATGTTTTCCGGGATTTCTTCCGCGTCAGTTGTTTGTGGGACAACAGTTTCGCTGGCAGTCCTGCCAGCGTCTTCAGGTCAATCCCGGAAAACATGGAGAGATCTACATACCAGCTCCGCGGAAACCTTAGAATCAACATCTTTGATGTATATTTTCTTCCCTTGACGCACACTTTTGCGTTGGTTAGCGGGGTACTGTGTAATGTATGATATCATACCTTTCAAACATTAGCCAGATCATCTGGATCCCTCATATAAAGGGTCGCGAAAGGTAAGGGAAGGTTTTGGGACCCTTGAGAAGAGGTCGGACCCGTGGAATTCTGGAAAAGGAGGCAAAGATGCCGGTGGGTGCGGGGAAAATGCGAATCCTCCCCTGAGCGTGGGAGGAGGGGGAATTCGCGGGGGTGGGATGAGGTGGAGGCGATGGCAGAAACGGGAGTGGAGGCGGGGAGGCAGCTCCTCCCACCCACCACCCCGTTCCTCGTCCCACAAGGATTCCGCCCCCTCATCCTCCTTTTCCCAGGACGCCCTCGACATTGCGTCTTGAAGCGTTAAGACAGAGGAATGCACATCTTTCTTATGTACGTCCATCACAATCATCGCAGCCGTAGTCATCACGTATCTCTTCATTTTCTCCCACCACTACTCCCTCAATCCACCCCCCCCCCACCTCATAACCTAACCCCTTGCTGCTTCCCACACCAACCCCCTGCCCCCCCCATGAGCATCCTCCCGAAGATGCACCCTCCTCCTTAACGCCGGCCGCCGTCGCTGCTCCCCTTTTTGCCCCCCCAGTCGGGGCGGGACCTCCCCGCCGACTATCCGACCCAACTCCCCGGCGTCCTCCTCCCACGCCACTCATTATCCCTGCAGTTCCCAACCCCCCCTTCCCAAACGCCCCCTCGTACCTGTCTCGGCTCCATATTCACTACATCACGTCCCGCGGCCGTCCCGCCCGACGAGGAAACAAATAAAAAAATGGTTCCTCGCATTACATCGCCTTCTTCTCCTCCTACTCCCCACTAAGCCTCTCTCTCCTCTTCATTACCCTTGCACGTCTCCTTGCTTCTCCTTAGTCTAATTCCCAGACGGTTCTCCAGGAACGCAACGAAATTTCCAATGCAAAAATTATTACCGATCGAATACTCTTAACTAGATCAGACACGTTCCCGGACCATTAAGGGTTTCCCATTTGAGTCATGATCGGTTGTTCAATCCTTAGATTGTTTGACTGCCACCCTAAACCCTTCCATATTTAATGATAGATCCCTTACCTCCTGGTATCTCTCCCTGTGTACTTTCCTCTTCATACAATTTGGATCCGACCCAAAAATATTGAAGTTGCACGGAGAAATACAACTTCATACCAACGAACGGTAACTTGTTTACATACCGTACGCATGTAAGTACAACGCAAGACGGGAATGTAATCAACTATCCTTGTTTTTCCACATCATGAGTCACACGACATGATTCACCATTTGGCAATAATGTTGTAAAATTTAAATTTTGTACTCCATAAAGTTTATTTTTAGGAAATATAAATATGTGATGGGAAAGGTAGCACCTTGAATATCACTTTCAAAACGGAAAAAAGTTTCTTGAACCAACGAAATCAAATTCCTCTTCTTTTCTGCGAAGTTTAATCTCCATAGCATTTTTATGCAAAATGAAATCATGCCTTCCAATGCCTAAGAAAATAAACAATTCCGATATAAGAAAGATATTTCAGCACGGTGGACGACCAACTATAACAGGATCGCAATGACATGCAAACGAGACATCGAAAAGTGCTGCATTCCTCGACTTTATCATCAAAGCCATTCCCAAATTCATCCCAATATAAGCATCGTAGTAGCCGTCAAAATTTCACGGATAAGTATACAAATGCCGGTTGAATCGGGAATGCGCGAAATACATTAGCCGCTTCGTTTCCTCAGAAACACCTGCGGTGATAAAAAAATATCATAACTTGAAATAACAAGTAGTATCCAGCTGTGCTTAGTAAGATGCACGTGAAGACAAACACGTAGAAAACCCCAAATTTAATCCTGAATGAATAACTTTATTATGCCCTTCATCCAACAAGGCCTTTATGATAGGGTTACTTCCTCTACGTCCAGCCTTAGAGGTTTACTAGAGCACCGATTTCACAAGGATTTTTCCATGTAAAACTCATTCCTTCCACTATCTGTCGATCTTTCTCCACTACTCCGCTCGCTCCCCCACGCCTTCCTCGCCCACCCACTCCCCAACTCACCCCTTTTGCCCTCCTCCCCCGAATAAATATCCCAAAAGGCTCACCCCCGTGCCCCCGATCCCGTGACCGACCCTCCCCCTCGGCACCGTGGGGGGGCGGGGGGGGGAAGGGGTTGAGTGGGGGGTCTCACCATTAGCACCACATCGGCCATGCCCCCCGACCCGACTCCCCTCCAGAAAGGCTCAATCCCCTTCCTCTCCGCTTCCTCCCGACGTTCTCACGCAGTAACCTAGGCTCCCTACCTCTTCGTCTATGTTCTGCCCCCTCCCCCCCCCCGCACCACACTACTCACACGCTGAGAGAAAGGGAATAGGCCAGTGGAGGCCGCTCCGCTCTTTGGCGCGGAGGGGGCACCACTCCCGATGCCAAACTTGGTAGGAGGAGGCGGGAGAAGTTGAGTGTTTGGTAGTGAGGATGGGGGCTGGGGGGGCGGGGGGGGGGGTGGGAGGCACGAGGGTTAGATGGGAAAAGGGAGTGGAGGTCATGGTTTTTAAAAGTCGGGGGGGGGGGGAGGGAGGGACGGGGGGGAGGGAGAGAAGTGGCGACGAATGGGAGGGGAAGAGGAGTGGGAGAAGGGAAGACGGAAGCGGCGTGTGGAGGCGGGGGGAGGGAGAAGAGGGGGCATAACAGAGTAAAAAAAGGAGGAATAAAAACACAAACGAAAAATAAAAGCGGATCGGATGCAGAGTTGCCAACTTCATGACGCCTCTCCATACACACACAATGGCCACTTCGCAGAGGGGGGGAGGGGAGTGAGAAAAATGCAACAGCGGCTGATGTAGATACCACCAAACCGTGTGCCTGGATTTCGCCTTCTTTTTTTTCTGCTCCACTTCCATTTTTTTCCTTCATTTAAGATATTTGCGAGGCGCTTTCCCGAGGGGGAGGTTTGTTTAAGAAGCTTACAGGGAAGCTCGGTTGAAATCAAATTCGTGATATTCCCGGAAACACACGTTTCAAGCCTTCATAAGAAAACGCCCGTCTTACAAAAGTCAACCTGCAGAGGAAAAAGGGCAGTAAAAACAATTCTGCTTTCAACCTCTCCATTTGTATGATTTGGAAAACGAGTTCCCATATCTTCATAATTGGAGGTTAAGAGAAGAAAAACTGGGAAGTTTATATCAAAATCATAATGATAACTTTTTTAAGTAACTTTATAACGATTTAAACATATTTCGGATGAATGAATTTGAGATAGAGAATAATGTTTACATTGATAGACACCCAATTAGTTTCTAACATTCACCATACTGCGATTTTAACTACCTTCTATTAAAATCGATTGTTAAAAAACGCGAGATATTTTGTAACACTATCAGATTTAGAAAAAATGATATTATTTATGCCAGAGCGCATGCTGAGATGTGGGTAAAAACAAGTGGTAGAATAGCTCCTATTCATGGGGTGCCTTGAAAATATATTTTTAAAGACTTGCTTGGAGCTACTTGAGGTACAAATTTCAGCTACGACGGCTTAAAAACACCACTGTCTATTAACCACAATTTAGACTAGGTACTTGACGAAGTAAATTCCCCTTCTAGCAATGGTACTTCAGCAATACTGGCCCTAGGCAAGATCACTAAGTAGCGGCGAACACGAGCAAGGGGAAGGAAGCTACTCGAGAGTAATACTAGAAGAAAGGGAAAGTGAGAGCTTTTTTTGAGAGCCATGGGAATTAGGCGAGGAGAATAGGACGGGAGGCAGCTTCGCGGCGGCAGAGGGAACAATGCGCAGAAATACAAGCGCACTTTCGAGTGCATTTCGGCCCCATCAAAAGGAACAGCCACCAGAAAAGTTCCATTATGCGGCGCGTAAAATTGACACCGCCACAAGGGCTTCAACAGTGATGAAAAACATGCGAATAAAGGCCCAAAATAAAATAAAAAACATATCGATTCATTCCCGGATACCCTGGACTCGTATGAATTAGCCCACTCGCTTAACTCTGTTCATCATGCGATCACTTTTTCATACATCAATACAAGCATGGAGGGTAAAAAAAACTGCAAAAATGGTAGCACTCTTAATTCTACGTTACAACAAAGGTTTTGCAGCAATTTCCACACCCTGATCTAAAAAAAAAGATCCGACTTGAAAAATATTTGATCTTCGGCTCCGTCACGAGCTTAATGTCTCCATTAAAGCAACACGGATTTAGCTTCCTCCGGACTAGATCTGTCGGGACTGATACCTAATTGGACGGTATTGATAATGGTGTGGCAAAGATCCGCACGAATTTCTTCACACTTAGTCTTAAAAATGATGAATACACGAAAACACGAGAGTGAAAAATATGAGAAAACATGGAATAACAGAGAAAACACGAAAGGTATAAGAAATAAAAGGCAGAGGATTGAAGAGGCTAAGAAACGTATAACAAACGCACCCTACTCTACAAAAGATTTGACCAAAATTGTGACCAAGATTTGACAAAAGATTTGACCAAAATTTTGACCAAGCCAACCAAGCCAGTCACGACGAATATGAGAAAACATGGAATAACAGAGAAAACACGAAATGTATAAGAAATAAAAGGCAGAGGATTGAAGAGGCTAAGAAACGTACAACAAACGCACCCTACTCTACAAAAGATTTGACCAAAATTGTGACCAAGATTTGACAAAAGATTTGACCAAAATTTTGACCAAGCCAACCAAGCCAGTCACGACGAATATGAGAAAACATGGAATAACAGAGAAAACACGAAATGTATAAGAAATAAAAGGCAGAGGATTGAAGAGGCTAAGAAACGTATAACAAACGCACCCTACTCTATAAAAGATTTGACCAAAATTGTGACCAAGATTTGACAAAAGATTTGACCAAAATTTTGACCAAGCCAGTCACGACGAATATGAGAAAACATGGAATAACAGAGAAAACACGAAATGTATAAGAAATAAAAGGCAGAGGATTGAAGAGGCTAAGAAACGTATAACAAACGCACCCTACTCTATAAAAGATTTGACCAAAATTGTGACCAAGATTTGACAAAAGGTTTGACCAAAATTTTGACCAAGCCAACCAAGCCAGTCACGACGAATATGAGAAAACATGGAATAACAGAGAAAACACGAAATGTATAAGAAATAAAAGGCAGAGGATTGAAGAGGCTAAGAAACGTATAACAAACGCACCCTACTCTACAAAAGATTTGACCAAAATTGTGACCAAGATTTGACAAAAGATTTGACCAAAATTTTGACCAAGCCAACCAAGCCAGTCACGACGAATATGAGAAAACATGGAATAACAGAGAAAACACGAAATGTATAAGAAATAAAAGGCAGAGGATTGAAGAGGCTAAGAAACGTATAACAAACGCACCCTACTCTACAAAAGATTTGACCAAAATTGTGACCAAGATTTGACAAAAGATTTGACCAAAATTTTGACCAAGACAACCAAGCCAGTCACGACGCATGAAAAGGAAAAGTCGGTGAAAGATGCGAAAGAGAGCGAGCTGAAAGCACTGCGAAGAAAGAAGAGGGGTAAAAAACCACGGACCAAGAGAAGGTGGAAACAGTCCCGAAAAAATCAGCGTGAAACAGGCTGACCCTTCTGTTAACAACAAAGAGAAAGAAAAATACCAAGTCTCGGGAGGGGGTGTGGATGAGTGGGGGCGGGAGGCGGGGGGCGGGGTGGTGGGAGTGTTAAGACGGCGTGAAAAATTACGAAAACGCTGGAGAGAGGGGAGGAAAGAAAGCATTTCGTTGAGGGGGGTGGTGGGAGGGAGGAGTTTAATGGGAAGAGCCTGAGAGTGATTGAGGTGTGTAGGGAGATATGGATCGAGGGAAGAGGGCGGGCAGAGGAAGAGAGGGTGGGGGCGGAGGAGGAGGAGGAGGACGTAGCGAAGGAGAGGAAGGGAGAGGCGAAGAGCCGAGATCACTCAATATCAAATGTACTCGATTCCACGTAGAGCACCATTTACTTCGCTCGGCCACTTCACACCCCATTTTTACACGCTTCCTCCTCCTCCTCCTCCTTCCCCCTCCTCCCAAAGGCATCCATTTGCATTTTTGAGCTCGGCTCGCGAGAGAATAAAAAAAAGACGCGAGAGAAAATCCGCCTCACACACTCTATATCTCTCCACGCGAGATTGGCGAGGGAAAAAATAATATCTGATGGGTTAAACGCGCGCCCCACCGATGTGCCCTCGGGACCGAACTTCGTTCTCACCTGTAGCGAGCGTTCTGAGTAATAGGTGATGCACACTACGACGAAAAACGAGAGATCATTCCAATACGTTATGACACGGATCCATCCACTCCAGGGTTCAAAGGTGAAGTAGAGATGGGGAGAACTCGAACGAATCACAGCAGTTAAGTGTGCCGGACGACAATGAAGCCTTTTACTGAAAAATTAGAGCTTGATCAAATTACTACCCAAGAAGTATACATAAGTAATCAATTCTAATGCTCATTTACGGTGTACGTTTTCGAAAATCAGTATATACAGCCCTTGTGGAAGAGCTTCTCCTCAAGAGGAAGACGATGCGACTTTTTTCTAAATAACTGTACTGTATACTTCATATTTTACAAGCCATCTAGGTTAATAAACAGTACATTAACCTCAATCGAAGATATATACTCAGATAATTTTCATAGATCAAGTAATTTTTACTTTGTTTGGTAAAATATATTGATAACATATTTTACTTCGAATATACTGATTGTCAACACAATCAGTATTGAATGAATCTATGTGTACCAGGATAACTAGTTATTTTGCCGTAAATGATTAGAAATAATTTAAGCATATAACTCACAACTAAAGTAATTACTTCAAGTTTATCACTCAATATTTTGCAAGATGTTAAAATTAGACATGTCGCCAACTTTCCACAGTTTTTATTGATTCTTGTCCTCCTATTCACCTGGAAAGTGAAATTAATTGTATATTCGTTCATAAAATCGTTAAAATAAAACAATTTCGGCATAAAAAGGAGGATTTTTTCGGAATTACACCAATAAATTCTGTACAAGATGTACAGCAATATACTTATTATACCCCAAGTCTGCGTGGCATTATTTGACCTAAGATTCCTTTGCTTCAGTACCAAAATTGCAAGTAAAATAGATGCATACTTATAGACCGTAAGAATAAAAACATAGTCACGCGAAAATGATCCTGATGAAAAACTAGTGAATCATAGGGTTTATATTACACTTCCTTTCTTCAGATGTTAAACTACGTGAGGTTTCACCATTTCCAAGGCTTTCATTGAGAATTGATCTGCCTCGAGTTAATCAGCGGCAAGCTTCTCTTTCTCTCAGCATCCAATAAAGGACTTAGATGCTCGTCAAGTTTTCTATCATAAGCGACCATAAGAAAAAAAGCAGCCCATAAATGTCTCTGAGCCTCGGGACAGACACAGCGGAGCATGTCAGGGAAAAGGGGTGAGGGATGAATACGAGAAATTGAGGGGCCCCGTTTGAAACATCTCTGTGGGCTAGAAGGGAGCCGCGGCCTCCAGTATAGTCTTCCGAGACGCCCTAATTACTGTCCCTACACCAGACGAGAAGCAGGAGGGGGGAGAGAAAAGAGAAGAGAAGCTATGGCAATTAGGAGTGAGAGGAGACGGAGAAGGGTTGGATCGGAGCGGAGCCGAATGGAAGAAGAAGAAGGGGAAAGGATTTTCCTTCGGCTAGAGAGAGAGAGGAGGGAGGAGAAAGGAGAAGAGACGAAGGAGAGAATCCATACGGGATGGGGTAAAAGGAGGATCTCCGCGGAAGGACGACGATGATGGGAGGGGGAGAGGCGGGGAAAAAACAATTGAAATCTTCCTCCTCCCCGGCGGTCTTGCCCCCTTTTTTCCAGCAGGGGAGAACGCCTCGAACGAAGCCCCCGCCTTCCCCCCGGGCCTTGCCGGGCCGACGACACTCCCGCGTCCGGCTAATACTCGACTCAAAACTCTCGTTCTCTCCTCACTCTCTCACTGCCGTCTTCAGGGGCATCGCACGAGGGCAAAGCGGGCGAGGGAGCCGAGGCTGAGCATTGGCGACGACGGCGAGCACCAGCGTGAACGCCGAGGAAGACGTAAGAGGTAGAAAGAGAGAGCGGGGGAAGAGGGGGGCAGTGGGGTGGGGGGGGCGGACGGAGGGTCACACCGACAGAACCGGATCGGAAACAAAGGTTATGGGGTGGGAGAGAGAGAGAATGTCTTGGAGGGAAATGTGGGGGAGGGAGTGGGGAGGGGGTGGGCGAGAGGCGCTTTATCAAGGGGGCGGTAGTGTGGGGCGTGGGAGGCGCGGCGGGAAGGCAGAAGATAGGGGTTAGTTTGCGGCCGCCGCCATGGAGAGAGAGAGGGACCAGCCTCGGGGCGAATGTGCTCGATAAATCCTGTCGGCGTCGCATATCTTCAGCGGTTTGCCTCATCCGGGGATGGAGCGGAGATAATCTTGCGCTGCCAACCTTGTAAAATCATTTCTTCCACCACCAATTCCCTGAATCTGCATCCTCAGCGCGAGAGGGTGGTATAAAATGGAATTCCTCATGACAAAATGTCGCCCTCACCTCGCCCCAAAAATCTATCCCGGCGGCGACCGTTACAGGCAACACTCCGCGAAAATTGTTCCTATCAAATGCGAAAGATAATTTTTTACGGTCCACAACTTCATGATTTACATCGACAGAGCCTTCAGAAGAAAACTACCTCGTAAGTTATTGACAAAATCTTGAAAATGAGTAGGTAACATAAGCTTGGGACGGTATTACAGATGAAAAATTGAATTGAAACATTATTAATGCCTTTTTAAAGAATTATCTAAAACTTTTAGCCAGGCCTTTTATTTAGCAGCCGAAAAGTTGTCAATACTGTGAACAAAGATGAAATAAATTAGGGGTTCCAAAGGAAGTATTTCATTACAATGATTTCAAAGAAAAATGGGAAAAACAAAGAACCCGAGCCAAAAGGACAATAAATAACTAAGGGGAAATGCGACAGAGGGACAGGATACATCCCCTAAAGCTTAAATATCGTGGTCAATGTCACACAACATAAAAAATAAATCAAGTGGCATGCAACAAACTCGGTGAAAAACCAGCGACTGACAACACCAATCGTCAGAGGGATTTTCAAGTATGAAAGAGTTATTGAGAGATTCTATTGCAGTAAAATATAAGAAATGATGACTAACAGACTTATTGGACAAGAATTTGCATTTAAGCATCAACTGTAATGGTACCAAAGACGATGTACTGATTTTATTTGAGAGTCCACTGAGCTAAACGATGATTTCAAAGACATTCCTTTAATCCTAACAAATGCATGGTATTCCTTAGAATTGGAGAAGAAGGTGTACATAAAACACAATCAATATTACAGTAGATTACAATCTACCTGTAGAAAATTCACACTCGCCTGCCAAATACAAACAATCTAGGCTAAGCTATTCAAAGCCTTCGCAAAATGTTTACCACTACATGATCTCTTCAGGCTTTCTGAGATGCATGCCGAGAACCGATCGCCGTTGGCCCTCATTTTTTATCAAAAATAATTTCTTCACAGAAAAATTAAGTATAATATTTCCTTTCTACACCTAATCCACTCACTTCCTCGTCTGCTGAAATTGTCAGTTAAAGTGATTTTCATAAACAAACCAGTTTTAAGAAATTTATGGCAGCCACAAAGAAAAATAACACTGCATGACTGAATACAGATAGTAATGGGAAGTAGTTTCTTGTTAGAATAGCCCAAATTATAATTTAAGAAGAGTTATAGAAGCTCACTAGCTATCACTGGAGCCAGTAGACTATGGACATAAAAATAGGAATATAATGTGTTAGCAAGCACTCAATGACAAACAACTCAACGTGTAGCTGGCAACGAAAACACGAGCATCATGAAAATTATGATACTAGAATTCCTTAGCACCATTAAAATAAAATCGAATGTTCCTCTGTGTGGAGGTGATTGATCTATTGTGATCGCAAAGATTAATCTATTTCAGTCTAGTACTCAAAGAATGGTGCTATCAACTACTCCAGGGTGAAATTCCGTTCCGCTAGATTCGCAAACCTTTGAAATGTGCTACGCATCTTCATTTTATTACTAGCATATATCCAAAATCACAATAAATAAACTAAAAACGCACTAACGCGTGTTGCTAATCATATGGAACCTTGTACATAACTTTCTGCTACTCATTAGTATCTTTGTGGTAAATACATCCTCAAAAACAATTGTAACTGACGCGTGTTGCAATTCATATGAAACCTTGTACATTACTTTCTACAACTCATCAGTATCTTTGTGGTTAATACATCCTCAAAAACAGTCGTAAAGTAGCAAAAGTTCAAATCAAAATACAAAAAAATGAATTATCACTAATAGACCGACGAAACAACGATAGCCAGCGACAATCCTGATCTAACGGCTTCCATCATACAACTCTTTCATTACCAAATTTTCATGTTAACAACATCGAGAAAACACGGATCAACGATATGGAGACAAATCCCGGCAGACATCCAAGTCACGATGACGAGATCTTAAGAGAAATGGAAAGTAGCTTCCCAGCAGATGTTCACAGCAAACGAATTGATGAAACTGAACCGAGATAAAACCAATCATCCTCACGCATCCTTCGTTGACGCAGGCGTGAAAAATTCAGCCTATTTAGTTACAAAAAACGTCAGCAAACATCCGAACACACAGAATAAAACACTCATAAGAACACACGACCACACGGCTCTCACACCGGAGGCACGGAAAGGGAAAAAGACAACATTCACACGTTCTCCTCCGCGGCGGACTGCGGAGGCAAAGCGATACTCCGTCCATCGCGTCCGTCTTCTGCCCCCCCTACACTCCATCCCCCGCCCGCCCCACACGCACAAAACAACCTCCTCGTGCCCTCCCAACCTTCCTTATCATTTCCACCTAATCCTCCCCTAATTCGCCCTCCTCTGACAGTATTAGCCACCGGTTGTTTGGTCTTCATCTTCTCCCGGCCTCACCCGAAAACTCTCTCCAGTTTCCTCACACTCCATCCTCACTCTCCCGACTACGGGAAACGGTGGTATTCCATCCTCTGCTATACCCTCCCGCCTCCCCTGCCCCCCTACCCCCCCCCCACGATCCGGCCCTTTCCCTCCTCCCTACCCCCTTCCCCCCCAATCTCTCGCGCGAAGCGATCTGCTCCACGAGCCGAGTGCGCGACCCCCCGGCGGAGGCGGGCTGCAGGAGCGGATGGCTGTCCCAGCATCCCTCGGAATAGAGTGAAGAGGTGAGCGGAGAGAGAGAGAGAGAGAATGGGGAGGAAGGAAAGAGGGAGATAGGAGGAGGAGGAGGAGAAAGAGAGCGGGCAGGGTGAAGCATTGCGTGCCACCGGCAGGCACTGGTGCTCCCCCATTCATACCGGTTATATGGGGAGGAGGCGGCGGTTGGTCTTGTGGGTGGGGATGGACGCCGTGGAGCACTGAGGCCGAAGAATGGGGCGCGCGGGTCGCCGCCGCCACCGTCCTGCGCATGCGCGGCTGACGGGCGAAAGAGGAGAGTAGTAGAGAGAGGATGAGGAGGATGTGGTTGTCGGGACCAAAAGGGCCCTCCGGACCCTCACACTACCTCCTTCTCCGCCCAACTCCCCTCTTTCTTTTTTTTTATTATTGTTATTATTATTATTATTCAATCCGGAGCCCTCAACGTTGCACGGCGCGTGAGTCACGGAATTCTTAAATGGGTCTTCCTCGATGACTCCCCGAGCGCGAGTGTGCCGAAAGATTGTAGCGAAAAAACCCCCGCCGGTCCCTGCGCTCCCCCGACTGGCTGCCCTAACGAGAAGTCGCGGAACGGATACGAGCCATTTGCTCGGCGTGATCGTTTGACGCGACGCGGCTGCACGTTGGGAGGCGTGACAAGACGTCGATGATGCACGGGGTGGACGTGCATTCTGATAGTCTCCCCTCAACCATGGAGGCACTCGACTCAACCAATGGTGGTAGAGGACGGCCAAGTTGAATTTTCGGGTTGAGGAAATTCTTAGGAGGAGGAATATTAGGAGTCTTAAAAACAGAAGAGCGTGTATGGGGTTAAATGAAGCAAAAGAGGTTTGCAAGGATAGGTTAGTATGGAGGAAATTATTGAAGCAGAGTTAGGTGTACAAATATGTATTTATGAGTGAAACTTAGTGGATCTGCCAACCCCGGAAGGGAACGGCGAGATTGGTAAGTAAAACTTAATATTTACGACATGACGCATCGCGAAGGCTGAAGTAGAGAGACAAGTCATTTCAATTTTAAAAAGAGAATGGTTATGGTACTTAGGTCGCTTTACACGGTACGTTTTATTGCACAAACGAAAAAGTATCGTAGAATGTACAAGAACTGAATGGAATTAGAGCAGGTTCCATTTCCCGTTGAGTCATTCAGACAATCATACAATTTGCCGCTTTAAACGGTACAATTTTCCTCATGCAAGAGTTCATACGTTTGTTTGTACAATAAAATGTACCGTGCGAAGCGGCCTTCATGAATTACACTTCTACACACACAAAAATTTTCATAAATTCGTGATTACAACTCAAACCAATCTCCAAGTCGGCTGCTGTTCTACCACAACATCAATTTGACGTGCACATAACGAGATATTTACGGATCATATTGCTAAAATTTTCCGCTTATCTATATGATGACATTTCTGCAAATGCTTCCAAATAGTACATGAATCCGAAAAATGAATATTTTTCAAACAAACTGTATCTTTACTTGATTTTTTACCAGACTCAAGTAACATTATTGTTATGTCGCCAGATTATCACGCAAGTAGAGGCATCATAACCCACGCCACTTACCACGGCGATCAGAAATCTCGAACTAATCTACACCAACACAAGAACAATCAAAGACTGCGGAGAGAACAGAGCACGTTTTAGCGATTTATCTAAATAGTTAAATGTCATTCAGGCTGATACGCTTTTTATTCGACGGGCCCAACAAACGATGTCTAATTAGCACGGTACCCCGAGCGAGAAGAGGAGGCAATGACGACAGTTGTAGAATTAAAAACGGAAACTCCGGAGGGGGGGGGGAGGGGGAACACTTTTATTGTACACTTCTTAATGCGCGCCGCTGTGTTAATGAGACTATTAACGCCGGTGGAAAAGGAGAGCGAGGCGATGGTGACCACCCAACGCTCAAAAAACTTCACTGTGGGGGGGGGAAGTGGGGGGGGAAGTGGGGGGGAGGGGGCGGAGAGGGAGAAGCGGGAGGACGGAGGAGGAAGAGGAGAGGGAGGCGAAGGGGGAGTTATTGCACGTCGCCGGCAATGTCGGTTATAGGTGCCGTTCAAACCGGTCCCGCGAAGTGGCTTCAGGACGCCGGGGGTAGGCTTGCGGGGAGGAGGAGTGTGGGGGGACGGGGGGAAGGCGGAGGGAGGGAAAAATAAAGCAAATATTTAAAACCGCTTCCCTCGGATCTTCAGGAAAAGGGAAATGACTGTGAAGAGGATATCCCCTTCACCTGAGAGATAGCGATCGAGGGCCATTTGGGAACTTCGGGCCCGTATAAAAAAAAGAGAGAAAGAAATATATATCCCGAGCGACATAATGGAGTCAAATGGTAAAAACGAATTGGGTTCTAAAAAGCAATTACATGGAAATAGTTCCGGCTTCCCTCGGAACTACGCAGTGTCCGCTGGCGCGTTATTGAAAAAAAATCGTACACGAGCGGGCGGAATTGATAGGTTTTGAAGATATAGCGGTTCCAGTGTCTCAAACAGAGGTATGGGAAGTGAAATTTGAATGAGCCATCTTCGAGCGCATAATTTTTCCACCAATCTTACGGGGCAAGAAATTCTTACGGCACATTTTAAGAAGTAATTTTGTCGAATGGGGCCCTAATGATCACTGGGATATGATGACCTTAGGAGAACACTACTGACAAACCATCAAACTGGTTCCGAAACCTGTGGTGATAGAAATGAGAAACAGTCTTACGTCAAGGAACGTTTACAATGGATAACGATCCATTTACCCTTTACCTGGCAAAAGAAACATTACTGTGCTGTCGTCTGATCATCACACATTACGTCAAAGAACGTTTAGAATGGATAAAAATTAGTTGACCCTTTACCTGGCTCAAGAAAATTACTGTGATGTCGTTATTACATCAGGTAAAATTGACCATTAATGTACTCGTCCAGAGATATAATACAAGCGACTCCAAAGGTATGACTTCAATTTTGCGAGAGGGTCAAAGATATCATCCAAATCGTCTAGTCCTTGGGGTCGCGAGAAAAATTTGGGTCTTTGCAAACTTTGGTTCTCTTTGGGCACGAAATGATCTTTAAACTTGCTCACCAAATCATTAAACGCTACGGTTGTTCTGTCCAAGTTGAAGGAGTTGAGTACCGTCCATGCCGTATGCACTACACGGCGTAAGGCTATACCATACGTTATGTACACGTTTACTATTCAGACATCTCGTGCAAGTGACTGCTCAGGTATGCCTTGCAATACGGTAATAGTTGAATTGTACGCAGATGATGTAAGAACGACTAGTCATCACATATTACGCCCATAAAGATGTAACCTACTCGAACTCTATCCTCACCCAAGAAACATTTATGACTAGCATGTCAGAAGGAGCTCTTTAAGTTAAATGGGATTCCATGTGTAATGACGAGCGGAAGGATTCCTATCCGATCGTTTGCTGGAGTGCTCGTCCGCCTTGGACGTCAAATCGTGAAGGACTATTTGATGCCGGTTCATGAATAAATACCTCCACTTACGATATCGCCACACCAGATGGCCCGCATTGACACGGGGAACGTGTGATCAGGCGCTTTCGCTATATTATGTTAAATATACTAGTTTCCAGAAATATTTGTGTGTTCTAACTTCATTATACTCGACGCTTCGAGAATTTACCCCGTCTTCAAACAAGCTTATCACAGAGGAAGTTTGGGTCGGAATGTACCCACAAACACACAGCAAAGGTAGCTAAACGGAAAGTTCTCGTCTCTTGACACGATGTCGCACAATGTGTACTTAAAACTTGAAGCTTACACCTTAGATTGGATCCGGCACACGATACATTCCAGACGGAACCCAGGCATGCATATAAAAAAAAAACCACGCAAAGAGTGGGTACCTTGACGCATATAAACCTCCCGGAGTCGCCGAAAAAATTCCATCCCCCCCACCCTTGGCGGACGAGCGGACCTTGGAAGGTTGAGCGAAAGCGACGTGGAGCCGCTCGGAATGGGATCGCATTCGGTAGGAATGGGCTGATTGGGGGGGGGGGGAGGGAGGGAGGAGTGTGTGGAGAAAGAGCGGCGAATCTTTAGGGGGTAGGGGAATGGGGGAGAGAAAAACGTTAGGGGACGACGGGAAGGGAGATTAGAAGGGTGAGGAGCGGTGTGGGAATGAGGAAGGAACATGGGGTGGGGAGCATGAGAGTGAAAGGAAGGAGAAGGTAGGAGAATGGGGACTTATGCCACGTTCAGACCACCACCGTACGTACGACAGTAGGCTGAATTGGCAACGTGAATGCACATCCGTACCATAGGAGTCCATATTTCCTAACGTTGTCACTTTACAGAGGTTGCGTCGGTATCGCGAGCAAAAACCGGAAATGATGAATAACGATAATGAAAAACATATTTGTGTAGAACATAACTGGAGGAAAAATAGAGGGAAAAGCCCCCAGAGGAAGACCACGGAATAAGTTCATGGACCAAACAAAGAGGAGAGTACAAAGGAAGAGATACCAGGAGGTAAGGGAACTAGCATTAGATTGGGAAGGGTGGAGGGCTGCAGTCAATAAATCCTCGGATTGAACGACCAATGATAATGAAAAAAACAAATATTAAGGTGGGGCAGATGATGTTACTCAAATGATTGGATTTTGGGAGGGCAACTGACAGCTAAAGTCATTTGTTCCATAAGGGACAGGTAAGCTGGTATTTTATTTTTACTTATTTTATTTTATTTATCTTCACTACCCCGAATACAGCCCAACTTACGTCGGGTGAATAACAATAACAACGGACGCGACACACACACCCATGTCCTTGGGCAGATAATATTCTACCCAGGCGGGACTCGAACCCGCGACCCTCGGGTTAGCAGGCGAGGACTTTACCCCGCTGCCACCGGGGCCGACAAGCATTGTAGCAAGCAAGGTATTGAGAGCAGAAACCGGAAATAATGAATAAAGATAATGAAAAAAACCATTATGATGAAGCAGATGATGTTACTCAAATGATTGGATTGAATTTCGGGGAGGCAACCGGCAGCTAAGGTCATTTTCGCCATAGAGGACAGCTAAGGGAGGAAGGGTGGATAGAATCCCGGCGTCGGCATTAGCCTGCTCTTAACGAAAGCCGCCGAGGGGACCACGGTTTAACGTCTCATCAGACAGACGAAGTACTGTACTTAAAGTGCCCTCCACAATACACGCAAATAGGGATTAGGTTTCCTCTGAAAAATGTTCTCCTCTGCAGGGATTTGAAACCTGGGCGCCCGCACGGTTAGTCAGTACTCTAGCCACCACACCAAACTGATCCCCTTATTCAAATGAATATGCATGGAAATATGTCACTAATATGTAGAAAAAAAATTCGAAAGCTTCTAAACGCCACAGGAATATGGGGTTCCTCATTTCGTTCACTTGCTCTTTACTTAAAAAAGAGAAGTATCAAGCTTGATGTGGTGGAAATAATTCATCGTAATGAATGAGAGTAAGGCAATTTTCCACTTAGATAAATTTTTATTCGACCTAGGTTTCGATGGACTACATCATCATCGGACCTTTTTGCTCTATACTTGCTTTTCGCGATGGTCTGGTGAGGGGGGCGAGGGTAACGTGGTAACGCTTTGCCCCGTTCACACTGCAGTCGTACGTACGTCGGTCCGTACGATGGTAGCCTGAACGACGCATTACTCTCCCGGACTCCAGCCATTCCCCTCTGAGTGAGAGATCCAACCCGCTGCCCTCCCCCAAACCCTTATAGAAGCCGTCTTACTCAACCCTCTACACCGCTGCCCACCCTTCTTCACCCTTAACCCTTTGGGAAAGCCTCCTCTCTCCCTCCCCCTCTCCGTAAATAGAGAAAGAGAGGCGGCATTTGTCCGAGGGCAAGGAGAGAGAGAGAGAGAGAGAGAGAGAGAGAGAGAGAGAGAGAAAGGGAGCCAAGTACCACAAGAGAGTGGGAGAGACAAGGAACATGCGTGTGAGAGAGAGAGAGAGAGAGAGGGGGGGAGGGGAGAGGGAGGAATAAAGGGAGCGACCCGGCCAAATAAAGAAGACACGTGATCGTTTGGCTGAACGGATTCCTGAGGAACCAAAAAGACCTTTTTGCCGTCGAGTAGAAAGACCTAACCACCGACCCCCATTCTCTCCTTCCCCTGCACTCTCTCCCCCTCCCTCTCTCCTCCCAATGCACACATGTGGGGCCTTAAAAACCAACGTTCCTCCCTTTCGATACCGCGCGCTCCTGCCGCCAAACCTCGTGTCTTCGCGTCCCCGTTGCCATGGCGACGCGGACAGCGCGTCGATCCCGAGGGGAGGGAGAAGCTGATCGGCCGCTCAACCGTCCGCCACGTGTGAAATATCTTTTTTTTTCCGGGGAAATTCGAGGCCTTGCTGCAAGTGACGGAAAGCAGCCAGCTGTTGAGCACTTTACTAATTATTCATTCATTGGTCGTTCAATGTTAAGATTGGTTGACTGCAGCCCTCCACCCTTCCCTATCTAATGCTAGTTCCCTTACCCCCTGGTATCTCTTCCTACGTACTTTCCCCTTTATTTAGTCCGTAAACTTATTCCTGGGTCTTCCTCTGGGGACTTTCCCCCCTATTTTGCCTTCAATTATGTTCTTCATAATCCCATTGTGTCTCAGGGTGTGCCCAATCCATCTTGTTCTTCTTTTCTGTATGGTGTTCCATGTGGTCCTTTCCTCTTCTACTCTTCTGATCACTTCCTCACTTTATATTACTAATAATTGGAGTGTAAAAAGGCTGGTTGTGAGTATATTGCCGAAGCGCGGTGACATTAATACTTTGACATCAAATCCACAACTATTTAACTTCTCAATGAAACAGTACGGTCTCCTTGTGGCAGGCATGTCAAAGTTCCGTGATCTTCAAGCCGAGACTACACTGAATAACATCACAGAATGGTATGATAAAACTTAAAGAGTAGAAAACTTTCACAGTCTCACGTGAAGAAATGACGACGCCCCATCTGGTGACCCAAAGGCAACTGAGACAAACCATTTTTGCACTTGAATTGGGCTGTTGAGTTATCGTAATAATCGGAGCGAGATTATAAACCTCCGAGTGTCACGAACACATAAGACTCTGAACAAATACACAACAATACTAGGTAAATTTACGAGTCCAAATTCTGAAGATTCCGGCGATATTCTGTAGAACCGAAACATAACTGACAAATCGCAAAACGAATCAATAAAAGGCGAAACATGGGCCGTGTAATAAATTTGTACTTGTAGAATTTACTCGTTTCGAGATTTGTCAGTTAAATGAGTCCATCTAGCTAACTTGAAAGATCGTTCCTATCATGATATATCAGAAAAACTACAGTACAATAGAACTAAACTTATTAATAAAAACAATTTCCTCTTTTTAGCCGTTCATTAAATCAACAGTCAATGAATTTTACTCATAAAACCTAACCAGTTCGCAGTTTTATGCAGGTAAATCACCCGCTTCGTTTCATTGCAGTGGAGCGTCACAGGAGCACTAAAACACCCCACGTTGAAGGCTGCGGATCCGCTGACACCGAATCGGTTCGACGGTCATCCCTTCGATCGGGATGTGGATCGGGGCTACGTGGAACCGAGGGAGAAGAGAGGATGGTGCAGGGGACGGAATGGGGAAAAAAAACAAAGGATGCCGAAACCACACGAAATACGTCCCGGCGAAGTCACCATTCTTCCTTCATACCTTATCGCATTTACTCGCCCTCTCCCAACCCCTTCCTGGATGCAGGAAAAAACCCACAGCGAAAAATAAACCCCGTGGCCGAAATGACGAAAAAATATATAAAGGTCTGGGTGAGTTCTCTTCCTTGTAGCGGAGTAGTCTGGCCTGTAAGTCGTCCCGCACCCCGCCACCTCCCTCCCCCGATCAGTCGTGACGTAATGGGCATTGCATTGAACACGGGTGACGACGGAAGACGCTCCGTGGCGGGCGGGGAAAAAGTAGGGCAGCGGTAATGGCGGAGGAGGAGGACAAGAACAAAGGGTGGTCGAAACAATGGGACGGGACGAAGGAGCGAACGCAGAGAAAGGGGGAAGTGGAGAGAATGGGGGAAGCGGAGAAAGAAGGAAAGAAAAGAGTGAAAGGAACGGATGGGTGCCAGAGTGCGATATCCAAGGCTTAGTTTTTCTCGCTCTAGTCTTGATAAACAGGAGCTTATCGTAACGGAAGGGCGTGAATATTTATCCAGCGGGTATCGGCAAAAATTCCGATCGGATATGGAGGTGACAATCCGGGGTTTCGAGCCTAAACGAACCAACACTCATAGCGAAGACAAGCGTGCTGGAAGACAGGGTAAATTCTCGAAGTGTCGAGTATAATGAAGATAGAACACGGGCATTTCGGAAGACAAGCACATTCAACAGAATATAGCGTAAGCGCCTGATCACACGTGCGAGCCAAAGTCTGTTGTGGCGATATCGCAAGTAGAGGATTATATACATGAACAGGCATCAAATAGTCCTTCACAATTAGACGTCCAAGGCGGACGAATACTTCAGTAAACGATCGGATAGGTATCCAACCTCTCGTTATTGCACATGGAACTCCACTTAACATAAAGAGCTCCTTCCAACAAGCGCGGCGAAAACCGATAGGTTGGCAAGGCGGACGAACGGGAAGGGAAGATCTTTATGTATTTAAGGTTTCTTCGCGCCTCGAAACAAAAGTGAGGAAAAGAAATCTCACGAGCGACAGAAGATAATGGATGATTTGTTCACGCTCGTGTAAACTAACATACTAGGCGCTTTGTTCCCCGGATGGAAAAGAACAGTTGAACAGTTTTGTCCTCACGGGAATAACATGACGACCCGAAGATCCTCACGAGATACTTGCGGGACACTCTCCACTGGGAAGTCAAAATAATTTGCCATGTTGAGAAGTGAAAGTGTGACGGATTTGGGGTGGGGAGGTCTTTTGAATAAAACAAAATGAGATCACACAGTCCTGCGATGATTGGCATCGAGATAGAACTGGAGCCAACCATGTCCGAGGCGCTTATTAACAAATGGGAATGGCAACGATAGACTCTCGGTTATTCCGGGGAAAGAATTTTTCTTCTTTCGATTTTATAACATCGCGGAAAAAACATTCCCGGCAATGATCCCCTTCACTCAACGATCGTCGCGGTTCTCGGAAAAACTCACGCGTGCAAAAAAATTGAGTACGCCAAAAAGAAATGAACCCCGGATCAAAAAAATAAAAGTTTTTTGTTTTTTTTTTTTTAATGGACATCACGCCGCAGTGAACACGCGCCGGCCTTGTTCTTGCGGCATGGGCGCACGGCACACGGCAGTGTGAAGGAAAGGGTGACTGGGAATCAAAGAGACGGAGATCAGAGACGGGAACCTGGGGAAGGACAGAGGGGGGGGGAAGAGAGAAGAGGAGGGAGAAGGGAAGAGGAAGATAAGAGGAATGCTTTGAAAGGAGATGAAGAAGAGGGATGGGGTAAGGTTAAAAACCTCGGGGGAGGTGTGTGAAAAGGGAGGGAGAAATAGTCGACGATACTAAGAAATATTGCGATGCGACACATTTCGATACCACACTAAGACAAATTTTCACGCTTCAGGAGGAACTGATTTCGAATATACTGGGAATAGCCACGGATTAATTAACCGGGAATAGCCACATTACGGAGTCATCCGCTATGCACATATGAGAGGAATTCCACGGAGGAACACTCATCCGCCCTCACCGTGACTCGAACGCAGATCCCTCGATTTCCGGCCATGTTCACTAGCCAGTTTATCTACCAAGGCGTCCCCTTTTCCTGTGGATTTTAAGGCCCATAAAAATCTACTCGGGAAGAGGTAGCTTAGGTAGCTTGACTGGCGAATGTACTAATCAGGAAATAGAGGGATCCGGGTTCGAGTCCGGGTCAGGGCGAATGATTTTTCCTCTGTGGAATTTCGAACTTAGACTCATCATCAGCAGTCAAAAACCCGAAGTACATTTTCCACCACTCTCATTTAAGTCAACAACGTAATACCTTTATAGTTACCAACTTGAGCATTCTAGGTCTTATTATTTAAATCCTCTGTATTCCTTGGTGACATACTATTTGTGTGATATACATTTTGTTTAATGGAAGTTTATAGGTGGCTAATTTGTCTCCACATGTAAAACATACCTTTTTCCAAGGGAAAAAACGCAAACCCTCCCGTAGTTTGCTAACAAATACCCAGGGGCAATCACAAAGACACAACTGGCCTAATAACCCCACGAAAACGACAAACTCCCATCAAATTCTATCCATGAATCCCCAAACTGGTAGCGGGTTCATTAAAAACGGTACGACCTCCCACCGAAAAATATTCCTTCCCGCTTCGACAGCCCTTTAATTATGTAACCGGCAATAAGGTAACATCGCGTCTACGTCGGATAAAGCAGAGTCCCTGGCGGATAAGTGCTCCGACAGTACTTTGTACGGCTGCATCTCATGCTTTTACCGACGCTCGCGAAAAAACGTGCACCGGTGGGTAACGTGTATGTGATAGCATTTGGACGTTTCATTACGTGAGACCTCGCGGAATATCGGTTTTGTTCACGCGTCGATGGGAGAAAGTCGAACGCTCGGATACATCGATATCCATGCCCCTTGGGAAGCGGAGGCACGCGAATCTGGAAAACGGTGGCGAAAAGAGGTCGCGGATAGAGAGAAATGAGAATTGAGAGGTGAGACGGAGGATTTAGTGAGTATATGTACCCAAGTGCGTGAATCAAGGCCAGTCGGAACACGAGAGGGGAGACGAGTGAGAAAGAATAAAGGCTAGCGCACGGGATGCTGGGGAAGAAACACATGGGAATACACGATGATTTAGTCGAGGTGACGCCCTGGAAAAGAAAGGCGGGAAGAAGAAAGGCGGAGTTGAGCGATGTTATGGTGCATCGACCGAGTTTGGCGACGCGTCATATACATATCGACGGGATATTGATCGTCCGGAAACACGATATACACAGCATTGGAAAATATAGCCATGTGTTTCTGTCAACACACAAATGCCATACCTATACTGTTGGTGGAGTAAATATAAAATCTTCAGATACAGTAAAATATCTTGAAATAACCTTAGCTTCTGATATACACATAAACAAAACATATGCGGCACAGAATTAAAGAAACTAGGTTTTTTTAAGCATATAATAGGGAGGCTCTCGGATGAAAGAGTATAAGAGAGATGCTACTTCGCTCAGGTTAGGGCACATCTCGGAGACGCCGCGAGTATTTGGGACCCTGGACATAAATATTGAACAAAACAATAATAAAATACAAAGAAAAGCAGCACACTTTATTAAAGACTGCTACGAGCGAATATTTAGTGTCTCACAACTTTTAGAGGGATTTGAGTGGGAGCCCATAGAGATTCGGAGGCTACACGCTAGGCTTAGGTTGCTCGAGAAATTCAGAACTGATATTTTTCAGAGCGACAGAGAATATTATCATGACGCCTCACTACATCTCTAGGTCTGGCAGAAGCGATAAAATAACAGAGATACGTTGCTGAGCAGATAGGCACAAAAACTCGTTCTTTCCGCGCACAATAAGCGACCACAATAAAAACTGAGCTCCACTAAATATACTCCCATAATATATGTCTAAAATTATGACACGGTTGGTGACCTAACACCCCCTGACACACGTCCATGCGACGGCTCGCAGGGTATTATGTAGATGTAGATGTATTTCGATACGATACTATTAAAGACGATGCGATGCGATTCAAATTACGACGCAAAATTTGTATGCGTGCGTGCCGAAATTCGAACATCGCACAGTCCTAGACGGGAGGAATGAGGGATGAGGGAAGAAGAGGGGGAAAGGAGGATGAGAGGAGGCGGAGAGGAGGAGAGGGAATGGGTGAGGCAACAAAGTGAGGCGAGGAAGAGAGAGTGAGAGGCAGGTAGCGGAAAATGAGTGAGAGGAGGGAGGAGTGGTGACACAGAGATTTGGATGTGAAAAGATATCACCTCGGAGGATTTCTTTCGCGCCCCTTTTATTTCCGCGAGAAGAAAGAGATGAAGGGGGAGGGAAGAGGGGTGGGGTCTGCGGGGGGGGGGAAAGGAATGCGAAAATTCGAAAATGTGCTAGGGAAAGATTGTGAGGTGCGAGAGAGAGGAAAAAAAAGAGACGGGGAAAAAATAAACACACGGGCTTTCGTAAACACGAAAAGATAGAGACGGAAAGAGAGTATGCGATGGGGAGGTTGAGGGTAAGAGGAAGGAGGGGAGAGAGAGGGGAGAAAGAGAGGAATGATGGAGAAACAGAGGGAAAAATTTCCGAAAATAAAAAAAGTAAATAAATAAAAGCATAAAACATTTCGCCACCCATACACAAAAGGGGAAACCCATCTCGTTAGCTATGCGTTCTGAGTTCCTGGCGTGAAAAATATGCCTTCTCGATTTTTTCCCATCGTGCACTCAAACCTCACACCTTTCTCTCTCTCTCACTCCTTTCCCCCTTTTAGCACACGTCCAAACACAACCCTCGCCGACTTCCACATTCCCTACTTTGGCCACTCCACACTTTGCTCCCTTCCTCGATATACGCTCACTCGGCCGACATTCCCACCCGATGAATTCTTTCATTCCCTCCGAGTCTCTCGCAAAAATCTCCTCCACACTCACACTAATCTCTGCCTGGAACCTCCTAAGAGAGCTTCCTTATTAGTGCCTCACGACGCCTCACACTTTCTTCTCCCTAATTCCCTCACTTTCTCCCCTCTCGAACCCGCCCCCGCGTATGTGAGCGCGATTTTCCCCAGCTTTCCTCTTCGCTCCTCTCCATAACCCATACGCGTACGTATGCACTTTCGTCCAAATCCCCTTTCTCACCTCGCTCGCCCGAGCCGAGAGCGCCTGTTCACTTGCGCCTCCCCTTACTCCCCCCCGACAGTACACACCTCGTGACACACACACAAGCCAACCCCCCACCGTTATTTCCTCACCCCTTTCCCTTTTGCCGTACACCTCAGCCGTCCTACGCCCCTTCCTTCCTTTAGCTGCGCCCTTTCACCCTCCGTAATCCACCCGCACGAATACAGTGAGAGACCTTCCAGCCGACACCTCTAACCCTTCTCTTGCCACCCTTTCAGCCGACCCGCCACTTTCCCCCTTCGCCTCGCTGATTTTTTTCCCCAATGCTCCCTCCCTCCCGTTACACTCACCCCTCTTATTAACGACCCCCCCCTCGAACGCCGCACCTACGCTGTCTTTCTTCCGAAAAAAACTTTAATAAATAATTTCACCCCTTGTCTATCGCGTCCACACACTCTCATCCTAAATCCATCGGTCTCCCAGAACGCCTTTTTGATCCCTTTCTCTTCCGTCCACTTTACCCCGATCCTCCCTCGATCTCTCTTCCTCCTTGTTCGACCTCCTCCTTTCCCTCAACTTTGTCTTTTCCCCGAATAAAAACGTGATAAATTATTTTAGTCCTTGCAAGCCGCATCCTTTATTTGAGAAAACGTTTCCACAGGAGGCTCGAGTCGCTCACCGAGGGAATGCGCTGACTACCGGCAAAATATGACGGTTTCCCTTAGCGTCGGAACATGAGTGACACGTAACACCACACAGTTATTTTAGGCCTTTTTAGGTAAAGTCTCGTCCTAAATTTCACTCGTCACAAATTTCACTTTCTCGACCTAAATGTCACTAAATTTCAATGTTTTTCACTCAGAGTAGTTGTTTCTGTCTTTTTTCTATGTTATTAAGCTCAATTTATTTTCTGAATTGAACTAAATCATTTGTTTATTTGTTAATTACCTCGCTGCTGTTTAATTGTACCGTATTGATGCTCTAAGGGATGTCTCAGAGTATAATGAAGGTTTATTCTATTCTAAATTCATTAGGCCCCCGCACACTTCCATACTCTCTTTCCCATTCTACGATCCTTCCTCAGCTTTGATTCCTTCTTTTACCCTTGTCCGTTCTTCTCTCTCCTTCGGCTTATCTCGGATAAATCGGCCCGCTTCCCTCCTCAACCTCTCTCATAGACTCGTCCTCCACCACCTTGGCTGGCCGAGGGGAACGTCCAGAGACTTATTCCTTGTAACCCGACACTAATAAAGTGAAGGTTTTCTCTTGCTTGATGTATTTTTTTTAAGGATCCCACACGTGAACATATGTACCCGTACGTATGAATGTTCTCGCGCCACGCGGAGTACTTCCTGGGCGATGCTGAGCGAAATGTGTACGTGTCCGCTCGACTGTGTGAGCATACATACAGTTTGTAAGCCTCCGAGTATGCATGTGCGTGGCTTGCGCGAGAGAATACGGGACGGAAAGACTGGTGGTGCCTGAGACTGAAGGGGAGCGACAGAAACTAGTCCACGGATGACTTCTCGAGTTCGCGTCATGATATCCAACCCCCTCTCTCACAATTTTATTTTTAATACGAGAGTGCTCACGTGTTTATCGCAGTTTCTCAATCTTACGGGGAGGGCGGGGAGTGAGTGGGTTTATTTGCGTACGGGTAGCTCGGCTGCCGTGTGAGCCAGGCGGAAAGGAAGAGGGGGCGGGGACGGAGACGAGCGAGACCGCACGGAATGAAAACGAGGGTAACTAGTACACCGAGGGTATTACCGTCCGTCAAGCGTCTGCTCGCGTCCCAACGTAGGCAACCGACACTTGAACGCACAAATTTAAATCCCGATGAAAACAATGATTGTAGCCAGGCTGCGATGGGATAGATATATCCCCCGATGGCCTGCCGTATGATTCGCCTTAAATCAATGTACTGATGGCACAAATAAAAAAACCAGTAACAAAGTTCAAGTTTCACATCAAGAGCAGAAGAAGTATTCATACATACTCCTCCAACGTCTTTAGTTCAAAGACATCTTTATCCCTATCAAATTCCTTAAGCAGGCAACATACACCCTGGAAAACGCACAGGACCCATATTACGTAGCCCACAATTGAGTCTTGATGATCATTTGACTTCCTCAATTCCCACATCCTGTGTATGAAAGCCGACTCAAAATTGAAACAGTAAATAAATTTTCGTGCTTATGGCATCATGAAAAAATTAAACAAAACTCACTCCAATTAATCGTAATATTATAGTTTAGGACCGCATTGAAAGAAAAATAAGGAAAAATTGTGTTCCACTGGCGATGAATTACTCTATTTCACAAGGTAATTCCAAAGCCAAGGAAAAAAACAAAATTTTAACACAATTATTTTACGTTTCATTCACCTTTGAGCTGATTCTGCGCCTCTTCATAAAGAGAACCAACCTAAAAATATTTTTAGGATGACGACGAACCAAATACCGCTAATTTACACTCACGAGGATTAATCTAAAAAAATAAAGCGCAAATTCTACTGGCACAAGTAGTCGAACTCATAAAATTATGAGCAATCGCAAATAGCCGTCGCTTTTCCAAGATCACACGATTTTCAACTCCGACTATCACCGACAAATTACACATTAAGATGAAGGAGAGAAAAATAAAAGCGATCGATACGAACTTTTCGCCGGGAACAAGACGCCGAAAAGAAAAACATCAGACGCGGGGAAGGAAAGGAGAGAGGGGATAAAAAAATACAAAAGAGCACCGAAATCGAACAGGGGGGGAAAACAAATGCGAATTTAGCGAACGGACTCCCCGTTTGGTGCTCTAATTGTTCGGGAGTGACGGAGCGGCGACGAGTGCGCGCTCTGGGGAGAAGAAGAAGAAGAGAATTCCTTTTCTTTTCCCCACTCTCCGCATTTCTTTTATTTCGGTGGACCCGACGAGGACGGCGCGGCGGGAGGGGCCGGGGACATGAAGACGGCGGCGGGAGGCAAGCCGGGGAGAGGAGGAGGAGGTGGTATTGGTGGTGGGGAGTGGGAGGGGGATTTGGAGGAGGAAGGGAGGAGACGTGAGAAGGAGGGGTAAGACGGTGGGGGGAGGGGTAACGAGGAAGGGGGCGGGGGGAGGAGATACGAGAGGGAGAGGCAAAGCGTGGAGAGGGGGCGAATCTTAGATACAAACGGGACTGTGGAATGGGATAAGAAGGGGAGAGGTTGGGGGAGGATGTAGCGAAAACTAGTGGAGAGGGTTATTTTTTTTGCAAATGCGGGATGAATGCTAAATCCCGACTTGGGCGAGGACGAAGGGAACTGTGTTGAGGAGGTGATGTCTGGGACGGCCGACTGTATACAGAGGGGGAGAAAATGTTGGGGGGGGAGGGGCTCAGAAGAGGGAGTACAGAGAGAGGAGACGGGAATAGAAATAAAAAGGAATAGACAGAAACGCGAGTTTGGTGGCGTCGTGAGAGACTGTAAGCGTCGGTCGTCGCCGCCGCAGTGTATCCCATCCGACGGGGAAGTCAGCTGAATGGTTTGTAAAGGGTGAGGCACTTGAGGATAGATGTGATGCACATTTTTTCCACCTTCAGGGGCACGTATGTGGGGTGTGAATGCGGGAGCTGAAAACGAACGGCGTGGCGTGAGAAAGAGAGGAAAGGCTGGCGAGGTGTTACTGGGGAAAAAGGAATTACAGTGGCAAGGCTTTTGTCTCGCACCGCGAAGGACGTGTCTCGGGGTGGTGGGATGGGGGTGTTTGTGGAGCGGGCAGGCAGGGTGCGGGGGGGGGGGGAGAGGAGGGGCGGGCGGGGGCGGAGGCACGCCAACCCCGCCGTGGGCGTGGAGGAATTGGCATCTTAAGGCGATGCACCCGAAACGCGCGGTCCGCACTCCGACGTCGGCCGTGGACCACGATTTCCCCGACAAAGATGACACGGTACAACTGTACTTCCAACTTCCGTTCACGAACAACATTCCCGAACATGACAAGGATCTCCTCCATCAACAAGAAAATCTGGCTGAGCCTTCCTAAGGACAGTCGAATGGTAATGTGTGCACATTTCACGGTGGAAATGGTGGTATTGCTATCATTGCCTTTAAGACGTAACTGCCAACGTGATAAAACACCGTCTAAATTGAGACCTTGACCACAAGGGGCTGCGCATAATCCACGTAGACAAAAATAGGCGACTTTTTGACTCCCCCAACCTCCATCGTGGACACTCGTGGTCTTCATCCGGACCCCCGGTACCCTCTGTGGTCCACGTAGACTTTTCTTTGACTATTTAACTTGACTTTGATTATTGTCTACGTAGACATCCCTCCAACCCCCCGACCCCTACGTAGATTATGAACTAAGACAGGAGAACCATGTCCATCGTACTGCCATGCGACTTTTATGTTGACTTTTAGACGCAATCAACTGGATCCCCGTCATCCTATCCAAGGACCCACACCCACGTTTTGCAAATTAGTACACTTTTGAATAGACGGTGAAGGGTTTTCATAATCCTCTTGCCGGGTTGTGCCGTAAAATGAATAAAAATGTATCGTGAACCACACCCCCCCATTTCTTAAGAAAAGAAAATCAACTGTATTAAGGGAATAATTTAATTCCTCCGGCTCTCACTGTGGCTTTATTCTGAGGGAAGTGAGTCGAACAATGGCCCACGCGCTTCTTGCGTCTCCCCATTCAACTCCAGACATATCAAAAGAGGCCAAAAGAAGTGCTACGAGCGTGTTCGCAAATAACGGGCGCGATTTGCGTGATTACAATATTAATTCAAGAGCGAGCATTCCAAAATTTTCATGCATAGATTAAAAGGAACACTGCCACGATGGTTGATTCCGCTTTCTTTTCAAACGACAACAAAATAATTTAAGAGATCGAGCGCTCGCATGAAAATCTTAAATTTGAATGGGCGTTCATGCAGGCTTTTCGGGATCTATATCTTGAAAACGTCTTGCGTGAAAGGGGCTATAAATAATTCCCCTAAAGGCGATATTCATTGTGCTCGACTTGTGCTCGCTTTCGCGGAAATCCACGGCTGAAAGTGTGACAACGTAAGCCCTTAAAGTGTCAATGAACCTACGTACGAGGAGAAAAGGAGGAGGTCTTGCGGGAGACAGTGTGTTTACGTAATTAGTGGAATACACTGCATGCCTTCACACCTCTCCAGACTTATTTCCACGTAAACTCTTTCACCAGGGAGCAGTCATGTTGTAGATCTGCAGGATATTAATTCATCTATCTCGACAGTCTTCAGGAATTTGATGGGTCACGAATACCAACTGAGAAAATTGATTGGCGGAAGCATTAAATTTTTTACTTGTCTCCTCGTGGACACCTCAGACACTTCTGCATTCGGTGCATCTACACGATTTTGGGGATATCTCGACAGATGCAAAATTTAACCGTATTTCGTACTCCTGGCTGCGAGAGGAAAATACATTCACCTCTTCCAGTCCTATCTACCACTTCCCCACTTTCTTTCCAGCACTCCGACCAAAACTTTACCCCACTCGGGAAACATTTTTCTAAAACACACTTTAAAAAATGTAAATAAATAAAAAAAACTTGCACCCTCATCCCAGCCTCGATGGATGTATAGTTTTACGTTATTTTGGACGGGGGGGAAGGGGAGGAGAGAGGGGGAAAGGAGAGCGTTTTAAAGGCTTCGCTGGGCGAAAGAAGGAAGAGGTGTTGGCGAGAAAAAGGAGGTGACGACAGTGAAAGAAAGAGAAAGAGAGACGAGGGGAAGGGAGGGTGGGAGGGAAGAGGGGAGGACGGTGGAGGGGAAAGTCGATGTGGCGAGGGGAGAAGTGGGTGGGGAGTGGGGTTGGGATGCTCGGAGGGGAGGGGAATTAGGGGTAAAACGAGAGGGGAGGTTACGTTATGTGATGAAGCGGGCAGAGTGTGAGAGGATGGGAGGGAGGAGGAAGAGGAGGATAGGGGGTGAGGTGGCATAGAGAGGGAGAGAGAGAGAGAGATGTAGAGACGGAGAGCGGAAGAGAAAGAAAGGGTTGCACGAGGACAGCGGCGGCGGAGACTGGAGGCGAGAACGCGAGGAGTAACTCGGGTGAAATTGAGACCGCTGGATGCTTCTCCAATTTTCCATCCAGTCGCGAAAGTAAGCCACACATTTGCAAGGACTCGGGGAGGAAAGGTTTAACTAGCGCATGTGATATTTCGCGGGCGGCTTAAAATATTCCACTAATTGGGATATATCCTATTTTCCAGTCGCCATTTGATTTATAATAATAATAATAATAATAATAATAATAATAGTAATAATAACTCCTCGGCCATTATGACGGCAACGAAACCCGATGTTAGCCGGGGACTCGGAGGGGGACGTTACAGAAGTAAAAAAAATAATAATAATAAATTCTTTATACGTAACAGCCGAAGCCAATGACTACGTATTTTATATATGGACGAACACACACAACCATGCCTGGGGAGGTATAAATATTCTACCCAGGCGGGACTCGAACCCGCGACCTTCGGTTTGGCAGGCGAGGATTTTTATCCGAGGACTTTACCCCGCCGCCAGCGAGGCCGGCGAAGGATTTATCGAATTAAGCCGAAAGCACATATATAACAAATAGATTATATACTTAAATTACATATTATTATTGAACATTATTGCATTGTCATCCAGTTCTGAACTATGTTCAAAGTTTCAAGTCTCTAGCTCATCGGGAAGTTAGTTTAAAATCGATTGCAAAATTCGCACTGGACAGACACACACAGACAAGGGAGCGATTTCACAAAAACGGGGTAAAAATACATAAAACTCGCAAGGCGTACAGAAAGATCCTTCGAAAGAAAAACAATAACTCGTAGACGAAACTATGGCGTAACACCTTATTATGCGGGAAGATTTTAAGATTGAAACACCCAAACATCGAGGATAGTAAGAATCGCAAAAACCGAAATGGTGAGATAAAATATTCCTAAGTATTTTGCCACCACAGGCACCGGAATGTATTTTCGAGATGCGCAGCTGTCGCAGAAACTGATGGCAAAGGCATGCGGATAACGTTAACCTACTAAAGGAATGCATCGGTAAGGGTATCAAGAGAAGGCACAGTGGAGAAGGTGCGGGGTGGAAGTGAAAAAGATCTTACCCCTACAAGTCTGATCTCCCATATAAATGTGAGACATGTGAGTGAGTGGGCACTGCATGAACAGTTGTCATTATGACAAATATAAGCTCAAAGCTACCACTCAATCACCGAGTCAGTAAAAAATCCTAAGGCAAAAAATTGATGCTTCCAATCCCAAAATGGGTCCCCGCGCATCTGCCACCGGCTTTTGCGGGGTCTAAGAAAATAATAAGGAGGAACTGACGCAGGAGAGAATTTAAAAAAGAAAACCAACCTCACGACGGTTCGTCCTGGATGAATAACGGTGGCCGCAATGCGAACTTGGTGAGAGGAAGAAGGATTTAAGGTGTAGAGAGAGGAGAAGAATGTGTGAAACGAAGGGAAAGATAAAAAAAGTGGCGGGGCGTGAGAGAATGAGGGATATTTCGGGAGGGAAATGGAAGAGGAAGAAGAAAGTGCGAGGACGGGATGCAGATTGAAAGAGAGAGCAATAATAATAAAGCAGCAGAGAGGAGAAAAGAAAGAAAGAGGTGTGTTCTCCCAGTTTTACACTCAGTCAGTGGTATCGATCGGTGAATAAAACTACTTCAGTTCGCACCTCTCTCACGACCTTTCATTCCGCGGCTCCAAAACCATCGCGCCTCGCCACCTAACGCGCGCCCCTTCTTCCCCCTCACCTCCTCCCCCCCCCCCCCCCGGCCAACCCCTCCTTTCCTTCACCCTCGCCACACTCCCTCCACCACCCCTCTTCGACACCCTTGGTCCTGTCTTCGCGTCTACTAAAATCCCTTCAAAACTCACCCTCGAATCTGGGCGATGCTTGCCTTCAATCGACTGCGATACTTGTGCCGTTCCACGGAGAACTTTTTGCCACATTTCGATGCATCGCACATTGATAATCAGAACAATACGATACATACGATACAGTGCGGTGCGAAGGGAAATGATATGCGACGCGATACACATGTTGGAACTTGATACCTGCTATGCAAAGCGATCATTATCATTGGTCGTTCAATCCTAAGATTGTTTGACAGCAGCCCTCAACCCTTCTCTGTCTAATGCCAGTTTCCTTACTTCCTGGTGCTCTTGCCACTTACGCTTCTTAAGGAAATTGAGTTTCACTTACGGCGCTGTTATTCTTTGCTACGCAACGCTATCTAGTCATCTGTTTATTTGCACGTATTCAAATGGTAATAGATGACCAATTTCCTATATTGTGCTAATTTGTAATTACACTTTCGTTTTGGTTTGGATTTACGATTTGAGTATGGATCATTGTTATTTATTAATCACAACTGTTACTCTAAATGATACATAACGTAGTATTTGCCATAGGTATATTGTACGCCAGGAACGATCTGTGTTTAATAACAAAGTTTGGTATTTAAAATAATAAATACGTCGCAGCATGTCATTGTTATTCGAGCTGATCATATTATGTGATAACAAGTTAGCACAAAACAAGCAATTGCTCAACTGTTACAATTTAAATACGTGCAAATAAACAGCTGAATAGAGGGCGTTGCATAGCAAAGAATAACAGCGCCGTAAGTGAAACTCGATTTCCTTGAGAAGCGTAAGTGGCGCCGCTCGATTCTTTGCAATACATTTGAATCCGACTGTACTTTCCTCTTTATCTGGCCCATGAACCTATTCCTGGATCTTCTTCTGCGGACTTTTCCTTCTATTTTACCTTCAATTGTGTTCTCCACAAAACCATTTTGCCTCAGGAAATGTCCAAACCTAAAAAGAAGAATCAAATGGTTCTTCTTTTTGGTATGGTGTTACAAATGGTCCTCTCCTCCACTTCTCTTCAGTAGACTTCATCACTTTCTAATTTGCCCGTCCATTTTATCTTCAGCATCCTCCTCCAGCACCAGGTTAAGAAGACTTCAGGTCTGTTCTGGTCAGCTTTTCCAAAGACTTCTGTGCCATGCTCCACAATAATGTTTTCACATACCGTTTCCTAGTTTGCAAAGCGATACATAACACGTTTTTGACGATGCAAAATTGATATTGTAGAGCGATATCGAAATATGAGCGTCGAGCCGCAGATCTACCCACTATCCCTCTCCCTTCCTTTCCCTGTCTCTTCTCGAGCTCAGCTCCACTCTCCCCTCTTCCGACACCCTCAGCCATTCCAACGACGCGACTGGTGGCGTATTCTTTCAGGGAAGGGACGGATTAGAAAGATCTGAGGGAGAGAGGCTTAGCATCAGCCTCCGGGCGAGTAGAGGAAGTGGATATATGGAGCGAGAGAGAGAGAGGCCAGTAGAAGGGAAGAGTTTTTGAGGAATGAAAAATGGTGGAGATGAGGGAGAAGCCAAAATGCCACGGATAGAACGAAAGAGATAAGCGAGTAGAGAGAGGCAGAGTAGGATAATAGAGAGGAAGAAGAAAACGAGAGAGACGCGGCTTGAAGATAAAAACGTGGAAAATATCAAGTGGCGACGAAGAGGTGAAAAATTCATCCGTCCCTCATTGTGACGTCGTCGGCAGGGAGAGGAAAAACTGTTTCGGCGCGGCGGATCGAAAAATGCTACTATGAGTCTCAAGGGAAAGGCAATCTTGCATGGATCGACATGTTTCCATGTCTTACATCCCCTTGAATGACAGAGCGGCGGTGTCAAAATATTGATAAGGTGCGAGAAGGCATGAAACATTTCTGATTCAAGGTGACGTATCGATTTAAAAAAAACGAATGAAAGCAGCAAGTATAACAATGTACCCGTTCGCAAATACCTTCATTTTTGCTTCACAATCAAGGTTCAAATGCTTAAAAAATGGTAGAATAGAGAAGGATAGAATTTATTGCACACTTGCAAACAGGAATTTTACATTTTCGGTGGCAAAGGGAGTTAATCAAGGTACATAGACATCGTAAACAAACAAACAAGACTACAGAAAAAGTAAATCACGCAATCAATTATTGAAATAAATTATTATAACTAGTTTTATGTCTTCATGTGGCTGAAATCCTCAATTGAAACACAATAATATTTATATGAATTTCATTGAACACTTCACAAGGCAAATTGTTCCAGTCACAGATAGTACTCGCCATAAAGGAATTTCTTGCTCTGTTGGAGGCAGAGAAATGTAGAACGCAAATGAACGGCATCTGTTACGCGGCATGGTAATTACAGGTGAACTGAATGTGAATTCTTTTCCAAAAAGCTAAATCATCAACAAAAAACTGAATGAAGTCAATAAAGCCGTTCATTGCCTTCCTCAGAAAAATTGATTACTCGAGAGAACAGTAGGTACTATTTCCTTAAAGACGAACTTTTCTTTTTGAATGAACTACAAAACCCGAGTGATTTTGAGACTCAATAGAAATAATTCAAACGGAAGTGTCTTTCATTCAAGCAGAAAGATCTGAGTTCCCTACACAATTCATCGAATGATAAAAGTATACATGCATATTGTCAAAAATTTCCGAAAAACAAATTTAAGAAATTATTCAATGCATAAGCTCAATTACAATGAAGGATCTCACGGCATCATGGTCGAAATCGATTTTTATTCTCTCTCTCACAGGGTTTAAGCGTAAAAGAATATTTTCCACAATTAAGAAGACGTATCACATTTTCTCACTCTTCTCCATGGCCTTTTTCACACACCTAAAAATTTGCGTTACGCGATGAAGTCATTACCAATTCAGTTTAAAATATTACTCCCTCAGAAAGTAAATAACATGCTTTATAGATTGAGATACAATGCGTAAACGAATTCTCCTCCACGTTTCATACTTGAACCAACCCGTTCAGAAACATTTAAATTTCATGAATATTCATAATGAAGAGAGCTTTGAGGTAGGATCATTGTTTTGACCGGATACTTGCTAATTTCTAATCTTCTGGCAGATCAGTCGCTAGCTTGAACTTCTCGGAAAGTAGGTTATAATCGTTTTCCATTAAAAAAAATTTCGCCTTCACTCGGAAGAGCAAAAGAAAAAAATATCACTGTTTTGAGGATTTCCTGAACAAATGTTTTCAATAATTTACCCCGAAATGGCATTAATAAAACTCTTTCCAAATTGCTCCGGTATAGTGGTAGCATGAATTACAGCGATATATAATTTAATAATTGCAGGTCTCCTGGGCATGGAAATTATCAGACACGAGTCATCTCATTATACTAAAATAAAACCACAAATTATCACAATCCATTATCATGAACGATGGAGAAGAGTACAGCGCTACACTTCATCAAAGCCAAGAAAGACTTTAAGGCAATCATCTGATTATCTCAGTGGACTCTACACTCATTTCAAAAGCAATAAACACATTTTCCTTCCAGCACGAATGCGAGCAAAACATATAAAACATCCATCATTTCAAAATGCTCGTTAATTTACGGCGATTTCGTTTACAGCAAACGTTCATGAAAGAGAGGCCTATATCGTGCTAAGCTTACTAGTTAACATTCCCAAGCAAATGCTTTTAAAATATACCTTTATAACGCTCAATGGTTTTATGGGAATCACTAATTGCGGTTATATCATTAAATAATGTTAATCAGGTTAATTACGTATTCCACCAGTGATAATAACGCAAGAACTATATGGTGTAAAAATATATATGAGTTCCGTTGCATTACAGATATTTTCATAAAAATTACTGACATTTATTTTTAGTTGGACAATTGGCAGGAACGAATAATTCGGAAACCATGCCCTTAAGCCTATATTCACGCGGTCATAAGCCCAATTAAAATGAGATACTGAGACCATATACTTAATTGCATCCATGCGCCTGAAACAATAAGCAGGTCAGGGGAGAAATGGGCATTTGCACATTCCTTGAGAGCCGTGGGATAGTGGACTGACTTATGGAAGTACCATAATCGGATAAGTGACGAAATAAAAGGATCTTCATCCCGAGGTCCTGGGTTTGAATTCCAGAATGGGTTGGAGACTTTTCGTTAGAATACGGTTCCCTAATTAGGCGACATCTGGAAAAATTTTCCAAGTTCGGCACCACGCCCATCGGATGAGACGTGGAATTGCGGGTCCCTCAGCGTTTTTTATCCAAAGCGGACTTACGTCAGCGCCGGGTTTTCCCCATTACTTCCTCCCATCTCCAAAAGCCTGAATCACCATGCTCAGCCATCATCAAACGTTCTTATGGTCTCAGCTGTCGGTATCTTCACAAAAAAAGTTCTACTTCTAGGAATTACCCCGGAATAGCGCTGGGCGAGGGGAGACGAGGTTTATGAATCGGCAGTTCCCTCTCAAGTCTCACACTTCAACCGCTCTTCGTAACCAATTCTCGCACCAAAGAACCTCACCTCGGAAATCCTTTAATCCCATTCCTGCGTCTCCGAAATTCCGAGAGGCGTGAGGAACTGATTTTTCGCAGACACATTCAATCCCACACTCCCCCGCGCGCGCACATTGTGTCTAAAAACTCGCTGCAACGATTCTCTCTTTCGGGGAACAGCGCGTAAGTATTGAGGCTTGAAAGCACTCTTCATCACACTGGGACCCTATTGCGCACCCTAAACATTCTCCAGAATCACGCCAAGCTCATCGCATGACGGCAGAGGTAAGAACGATCGCAACCACCACTATATTAGGGCGAGAAATTCACCTTCCGTCCTTGTCTGGGAGAAATGCCAAACTGAAGAAGAAACGTAGATCTCTCATCATCGACTCAAATGAAATTCACGAGATAAAATGATCACTTTAATGGGTGGCAGTTCTGCAATGAAAATTGGATAAGGTAATCACACTTCAGGATCGACACGTCGGTCCATTAGGCACGCATACGACATCCTATCATTTCATACAAAAATTGGTACGTGGATGAGTGTGTTGGGAGACTAATCTCTGAGTAACAAATGAATCAGACTCGATTTATTAGAAAACATACGGCTTTACTTCATTGCCGAAGATCAAGATGAATAAGATACATCCCAGGGTAATCTAATTTCATTATATAAATACTCAGGCAATGAATCATCTAAGAAATATGAAAAAATAATCAATTTAGGGTATAAAAAAACTACAAAGAAAAATAAAAATCGCTGACAAAGCCCTATGTTACTCCCCATTGTCGAAAAACTATGATGTGTATTCACGCAGAATTGAGAATGATATGAGATCTTTGTTTTGAGGCCTGCCCAGGGATGAAAGCATAAATATTACGTCGACTTCAAGGTATTTTTCTATTTTCAAATTTTGATCTTGGAATAGATGCCTAGTCCCTCTCATGCCTTCGAATGAGCTATTTTTATAATAATAGTAGACTGAGGAGATAATCACAACAATAAAAGCTAATAACTCAATACAAATCAACGTGATAGATTTCATCAATAGAGAAAATATCCCCAGAAATAATTTTTTACATGGAAAATGTGGTACATAATCAACAACCAAAATGAACGGTCTCAGACTTGACTATACAGTGTTTCTCCATCAAGGAAGTATTTCAAGTTAATCAATAAAGAGAAAAGAACTATGTACAATTCCACTCGGGGACATATAAAGGTTTGCAGCAAAAAATTCCAGCGAACTATTAGACTATCATTCACCCCGAGGCCGGCGAATTGCCCACCAGGTGTCAAACGCCGGCCATCAGAGAGGAACAGAGAAACTCGAAAGATGGGAAATGCAGATTAAATCAAGCTTGAAAAGCGCCCGAGAAGAAAAATTTTAATTCGCTTCCCACCTGAAAGAAAAAGAAAAACAAAAGTTCGCTTTCCGCTAATAATGATAAGGGCGCCGATACCAATATCGGGTGGAGGATGCTCCTCACAAACTGGCGTTTCATAATTTAATCCATCTCTCGCCGTTTCCTCCCCTGTTTACTCACACTCAGGGGGGGGGGCGCCAACCCACCTGACCCCCTCCTTTCCCCAGACGCATTTTAATCCACTTCCTCCTCCACACCTCTCTTTGCTCCCAGACGCTGCCCTCCGTTTTCCCCTCTCACTCTTTACCACTCCCCCCTTTCTCCTTTTCTTCCTCCAACCCTCCTCCACCCCTCTTCCTCCCACACAGCCTCCCTCTCTCTCTCACTCGTACATACACACTCCCCGAATCTGACTGAAGTTGCTCACTTAACGCCCACTAACGAACGCCACAACACCCCAGAGCCTTGTGTGCGTGTGTCTGTGCGAGTGTGCACTGGAGAGGGAATTTCACAGAGGGGGGGAGGGATGGCGAGGGAGGAAGAGGAGGAATAGATGAGCGAAGGAACGGGGAGGGAAGCGAGGGAGGGACGCAGACGATTTTGAGTCGGCGAGGGTGGTTTGGCGGAAAGAGGACCGGGCATAAAAGGCACCAAGGCTAGGGCCTCCGCACCTCGGGAGAATGCGAACGCGATGGAGATTATGTGACGGGAATGTGTGCGATGGGATATGAATTGGAAAATGAAAACTGGCTGACCCAAGGGTCATGCAAGGAAGAAATTTATATTCGACAAATTGGATAATTACAAGAGAACGTTGTTTGGAGGACTAAAAGATCGTCAATTTCCATTTAATTTCATCAAATAGACATTATTATAGGTAATAAATAAAGAATATAAGAAGTAACATCAGGCGTCACTTTGTCATGTTCATAATGAACAATAAAACTTTTAAAAGTTTCACACTTTTTTCGTTATTCACCTACCATGTTTCAACGCAGAGTGTCATTATCAATTAACTTTCAGGGCAGTATTATTATTTACATATCACGATGTTTCATGAAAGGTTACTAGCATCAAAACCGAAAAATTGAACTGCACAATACCATATTTCTGAAAAACACTTTCATAAAAAATTCCCAATAGGACAAATAGTTTCAATCATATCTACAATTATCTTAGCAAAGAAAAATGGTAAACATTTGGCAAATGTGTTCGCCCAAGCGATAACACGATAGGAACCGAGAATTAATGACCACAATCATAATCCTCTAAAATTATACTGCCACCGTTGGGCAATGGGTAAGTCAAATTTAACAATCAGAATTAGGTTAGGGTAGGTAACTAATTGCATGTGGAAAGTTTGGCATCGCCTCATAAAATAGTGAAGAGGTGGCCGGATGATTACATTTATCGACAGAACGAGAATTTATACGCTCTCTTTGAGTACCGATAATTGCTAACGATTCCAATGAGTCAACGCCACACTCACCAAATAGTTACTTTATGGAACTTTATGTTATTCCTCAAATGGAACAGATACTCTTTTGAAAGGAGCAGAAATTAGGACTTTTAAGGAGGTGAATTGCAATTCAGTACCTACTTGGTAAGAAAACGACTGCTTCGGAAAAATCTATGATCGATCAGGTAAAGGGATTTCCAATTGATTGCAATTTACACTGGGTAGAGGGCCAAGAAATAATAAAATAACGAAACCTAGACAGCTTTTTAGACAGAAAGGCTGACGGAGACATGAGAACTTTGCAAGGCATACCCATGCGCAAATTCAATAGTTTCAGCAACTTTGTAAAGCTTTTCCATAATGCTTAGGGATTAACCTCATCTGATGATCGATTATTTGACGAAACCGGTCGTACAATAAATATTCTACGTAAAACTTACAAAGTGTTGCTAATTCCTAAGCATCATACCCATGTGCATTCAGAATGAAATGCTCACGTGAGACGATCTATTCGGACAATGAAAAACGACAGGCAAAAATGTTTGTATGAAAGAGATAGTTGGTTCGAGACATAAGGCAACGCCTGCACCGATGCAAAGACCACAGCTTTGCCAATCTCGTAAGCTCACGACAGTCAGAAGGTCGAGCAATTATAAAATATGAAACCGACGGACATTTTCAGCGGAGGGATGCAAAAAGATGGCCGCGAGAAAATTCAGCGTCTCCCCTCATCCCGGCGATGCACAATATCTTTTTGCCTCTCCGGAATGAGGCGCGAGACTTGTATGGAGCGAACTTCATAAAAATCCTTTAAACCCACACTCGAAAACCCCCCCGCCAGGAGCATCATCCTCTTTATTTTATAGCCGAGTTACTCGCCGGGCGTGGGGGCGAGAATGGGAGAGAGAAGAGTCTAGCGATTGCCGCGGCCGCTTGAATGGCCTGCCGGGAAGGGAGGCGCGAGGGAGAGAGGGTGACCACCTTACAAGGTGACGGTCTTAAGACTGCAGGTGGGAGATATGAAGCGATTGAAGTCGGCGAGAGTAACCTACGCAGTATATATGCGCGCGCCGCGGTAAAACGGTGCGATAAATCTAGTGTTATTCGCGGATAGATTTACTCGGACCTGTTCTGCGCGTGCGCTCTCCGGCTCTTGGTCACGAGAAAAGCGAGAGCGGTCGTTCATTCAAAAAAAGAGAGATTACGCACGGCACATATTTATTCCCAGCAGACAGACCAACCTTTGAGCGAGGCAAACCTCGCCCACAGTCATTTGTCAATATGAACGGACAGAGTATACCTTTAGCAAGTATCCAATAAGTTAATACCTAGCAACGATTAGAATGTGATCCCGAGCGACGAGGTCAAAAGAGAATGATATGACAATCAGTTGGCAAGCGATTTTGTATTGTATTAAATTGGGCATGATAATCCAACAGTCACGATTTTACCCGTGTGACAACATTGAGGTGACATTTTCCGTCGGAATATTCGTAATTCCTGGATTGAAACAAAAATTGCAGGACAAGAAATTCCTTGGACAAATACGACGAATGGCAGCTCATAACGTTGAATCGAGAGATAAACTAATTTGAATTACTTGGAACTTCTAAACCTACAATCTGTCTGGAAGACTATTTTTTCCAATTAACTTCCTAACACAAGGTGCTGAACAAGATAATAACAACGTTAAAAACGAAACTTATTCCCGCCAGCATATTTACTTCGAAACTATACCGAAGAGTGGAGTATGAAATGGCTGAATAATATTCATTAAGTCGTTATCCATTATACTTAGCCAGAATGTACTAATTTTTCAAAGTACCTAACCATGCTCGTTTTATGATGAAAAAAAATAAAAGAAAAATTAACGTGAACACCTTCCTTACTAGACAGTAGCAAGTGACGGACGGACTTTTCAGCTCAATAGTGCAAAAAATGTACTAAGTACAAAGCTATTTTTTAAATATTTCCCAGCATATGTGACCCAATTGAATAGCAGGATGCAGATAAGAATATTTCCCACAGAAATCAATTGATGTATGGATATTTATTTCATTTAAACACTGGGACTCGCTGGTAATACTATCAACAGCAAGGGCGTCTTCAAAGTAAATTTAATTATAAGATTTCAAGGGATTATGTAAGTCAAATAAAGGTCGACCAGAGCCATGCCTCTGGTATCCAATTTAAATAAATTCATTTACATACACAAGCTTTGCTTACGGAAGTTCATTTGCAAACAATCTTTCCCAGAGCGAGCAAAACCACCTTGGAGTGTTTGAACTTTCAAAGGTCTTGTAGCTCAGAGACAGTCGACGGCGCAGCGTCAGCCCTCAATGCATATATTCACGTGCATGCATTCCCTGGCATGGTGTCAAGGGTGAGAGAGAAGTATAGGCAGTAAATGTTTTAATTTACGACCAGGCATAATGTACGGGCAGACAATGAACGAACACCTTGAGCGTGTTGGCTGAAACATTTGAGAGAATATAGTTGAAAATTCAATGGACGCTGACAACGTCGTCGATGAAATAACAGAGAAACATTTCTCTCTCCACTCATGTTTCCCGCTGCGTCTCATAAATATGAAGAAATAAGCCGTATCTACTGCGCGAATATCAAATCACGAACTAATTGGTAAATTTACGAAAAGGACGACAAATTCAAAGAATATGAGCTAGGAAAATGACGGAGGTTTTCCGAAATTTATACTTACACGAATCTAAATTAATATTCTCGATTAATTCGATTTGTCTAAAACGTAGCGTTTAATCCTCAGGGAATTAGCATCGCATTACAACAGAGCACACTTAACCTTCAGAAAAAGTCAAATAACAAAAAATCACTTCTAAGAAGACTATTAAATCATAGAAAGCATAGTCTTAAAATTTATTCCTGACCAATATTAGTAGTATCTTCAAAACCGGATAATAGAGCCATTTCCCTACCACTATGATTGATAACAAAAAATTTTCAGATTTAAAATCTCAGGAGAGCAAATTGGACGCCTCTTCGGTTTGGAATAGTTTTCTAACTTTGTTCCTAAAATATTATCTCAATAATTTTCACTTTTTGGAAATTTTTATACTGTTCGAATTTTCCCTGAAGATGTGGGGGGGGGCAACAAAGGACACTAATATCAAGGTGGATGATTTTAGAAATTAAAATTAACCTGAAGCGAACATTCACAAAATGTGTACACCAATATTTTGTCCCGGTGATGAACCGATACGAGACGAATGCTCTTACTTCACAGACGTCCAAAAATCAAAGTCATTAAATTATTTCCTTCTCCAGCGCAAATTTCAAAGCCTCAAGATGGTTTAAAAGTTACGGCATTTTTATTTGCCTGAGCGGAGAAATTGAGTTACTACGTCAAACGTAGTCAGTTTTATGACGCGCGGGAAGACTAGCGTTCGCGAATTATTTGTAGCAACGCGGTGAAACGACAGGGAAGGAGTCGGTGAGTCACCGGGGAAATACGGGAGCAATAAAAGCAACGAGCCAATCAAAACTTGGCGCTATCGGGCGAAAATTAAACGGCTTAATTCAATCTCTCACTCCCGGGGCCGAGCGCCGGCCAACTGGCAGCGGCAGATTGAGCAGATGGGCGATGGACGGACGACCGTACCCGAGGGAATGGCCACCAAACACAAGCTTCGAGCCCAGTGCATGGGGCTCGGAACGGACGACGACGGCTGCATTGGGCATCATCGTTTGGATATAAAGGGGGGCGTATACGGGGGGGGGGGGGCGGGAAAGAGGGGGCGAGGAGGAAACGGCACATACTCTCTGCACTGGACACCAACTAGCTGTCCGTTCGCGTGGCGTCCGACGCAACCACCGCGGTGGTGCACGGGCCCCATTAAATGTTGCTGGCCGGCGTAGAGAGAGTCCCCGAGGGAAAGGAGCGCCGCCCGCGGTGGTTGGGATTCAAAACTCCACGTCCAATTTGCGCGGACCGAAATCACACGCCGAAAACCCCTGCACACGACCGCGCCGGGTGCAAAGTGACAGCGCCGGTACACGGCCATGCTGTTTCATTTATGCGCGTAATCATTTTTGGGGTCGGAAGAGGCATAATTGATCATTTTACAGCGGGCACACAATGATAATTTACACAGTAGTTTGATTTCCGCGGTTGAAACGTTAAATTACTCAGCCACTTTCCACGAAATGTTGTCACCAACGATTCTGCCTCACCATACGCCAATGGCTACCCTCCATTATCAGATATTGGATGGTTTGCGCGGCCCATCCGCTTCAATCATATATCATGGCGAATAACAATTCTCGTCAAACGCCACGTGCTGAGTCGCTAAGCAATCATTTACGAATATCTGAAAGTGACCTTTCCCCCTGGGCGAGTTTAATGCCAACGGCCTCGAGATTAGGGAAATTCACTCATTATAACACGTCCCCAGTCATGTGAGGTCAGAAAGCTGCTTGATAACATTACATTGGGAATCGACTTCACAGAACCAAGAAGAGCCAGACCTATAAATGGAATGGTGCTCATATCTCTGAGACATGCCTAAAAATACGCTCGTCATATTTTGATTCTTGTGTTGTGGTGCAATGATTGAATTAACCGATGTCCATTTGAAAAATTTATTATTCCTTCAGGGTGTCTCGCAGGAGTAACTAAACACTACGATTTTATTTTTCCTGGACATTTTTTTGCATTAACTGAGTTTTATACGTAGCTCCCTACTTTAGAAACGGCCAAAGGGATGAAAACACTAGAGTACTACAAAGGAGCCCAGATTTAAATTTAATCTCTGAAGAGAATTAGAGAATTACATCCACATAGAGGTGATTTGTCAAAAACTAGTAGTGGTCAACATTTCCTTCCTCAGCCCAATCTTATGTGGATAAAAATCAAGTTCTGAAGCAAAATTTGGTGTTTCGAGGAAAAATTGAGGCACATGCCTATAAATTTTCTTTTGCTGACATTCCTGTATGCCATTCAGATTACGAAGGACCAGGCGGATTCCGATATAATAATAACTCAAATTCTTATTACATGATTTATATAGCAGAACAACCCCAATGATACACAACTTATCAGGCTGACGTCTCACTGCTGACTGACGAGGAGAAAAGACACCGGAACACGTGGCTAATCAAACAGAAAATTTTGACCTCATTAGTCACAAGAAACGCAAGAATCACGAAATTCACTTCCTAGGCGGAAATCCAATTTGAAACAAGTCTTCCTAAATAATTCCTAAATAGTAAATCAAATGTCTAATCCGCAGTAAAAGCTGAGGGACTTGATTACTGGTGGCCGTAAGCTAAACAGCGGGCTATTTATTTTAACGCCACCATTCTTTTTCGGGTCATACACTAGTTAATCTTCACCAACAATAGGAATAACACGTGAAGTAAGAGTTTGAAATAAATTTGGCAGACAGTACGATATCGTTTGAGTATCATAGTTAAATATGCTGTTCTACAATATCTCGCCGGAGAAAGTGGAGTTTAACAATAGGAATGTTTACCGTTGCGCGTGAATTATCAATGAAATAATCATCACCGTGGAAGAATAATCACCAGGAGAATTTCCTAAAAACCTCGTATCGCTTAAAATTACATTTCGAAATATATTGCTCCGATCCCACCGATTCCTTCAATTAAAATTTAATCCCTTAATGCCTCAAGAGGCACCACGACGAGCTGGTAACGACCTTCCGGGTAAGCGGCGTGAGAGAGAAATCAAAACGCTCTCACGCCGAATACGTTTGCAAGTTCAATCGAAAACTTTTTGAACTCCCACACCACCCACTGTTTGCCGCGCCTTAGGAGGGCTCTTGATATACTCGCGCCCCCCTCATCCCCACCACCAATGCGTTCCCCGAGTGGTCACACCGAAAAATTGAATATCAAAACGGAAGGAAGGTTTTTTTTCTGCGGAAAAGAGAAAACACCTCCCTTCCCTATCGCCGTCATGAAAGACACAATGCGCATGCTCAAATCGTGGGGGAGGAGGAAGCGGACAAGTCTGAGGGAGTCAGCCAGGAGAGTTGGAGGGCCGATCAGCCCTGATGCCGGAGGAAAAGCCTTGAGCGCAGCGGCGTGGGCGGTTTGGCAAACACCATAGGTGGTTAGATTATCGCCCGTAGAGAATGAGTGAGTGAGGGAATGAAGAGGAGGAGGAGGAGGTGGGAATGAACGGCTCATGGGAATACGTCGAGAGGTTTTGGGGGGGGGGCGATGAAGTTAGGCTGGGGAGTGTAGGGGAGGATCAACAAATGTCTCTCATGTTTTCCGTAAAAAAATACACCTTGCGGGGCTGTTCCCGAGGCGTGGAATTCTTCAACGCCCAGTTTAACGAATGCTAATGGACAATTCATTAAAACCGTGTATGTGTTACCTTCCAACAGACCACTTCCGCCGCCCGCGAAATGTGAAACATGCGAAACAAAAATTATCTCCCCAAATCCAGGCGACGCGGATTTGTAAAACGCGAGCGTTTCTCATATTTCCACTGTTTGCGACGTGGAACGTACAATGCCACCGCGTCAGCGGGGGGGTAGCGGCAGGGAAGGGGGGGCTTTGACTCAATTTTACGGGAGTGATAGGCGAAATAGTGAGAATTCTGAAAACGGCGACGGACGCGGTTATTGTCAGCACACGCGGACTTGAATTGTCGACCGGGAGCATGGGAGACGCCAAGCATTGAAATGAGGGACATTTATTTCCTCGGAAACCAAAGTTTCAGCTCGCAATATTGTGCCGTTCCATGTTGAACTTGAGAAATATTATCATCGACAAAAATTTTGAGTTGACGTAGAAAGCATTTCCCATTCATGACCACTGTGGTTCAGTAATTAGTTGTAACTAAAATGCTGCATGACTACTTTATTGTGTGCCACTAAAACACTTCGACTTCACCCAACGTGTAGACATTTTTATTGCATTGATTAGTTGGGACCATACGGGAAATGAAAGACCATGGTCCCGAAAAATGAAGTTTCTTAACAAAAGACTATTAGTTGCCTTTTTCAAGCAAAAGTAATAGAAGAGACAAATCAATTCTCTCCGCTGGATATTAGCGGTTAGGCTCCACAACGTATGCTTACGAAGAAGATATTTTGGACAAAATTTCAAATATTTTAAATACGATTTAACACACTACCCCATTCGCTGATAGAAAAGAATGTAATTATCAATCGCTCATTACTTTGGGACCACTAATTATGTGATGTTCACATGAGACGAAACCTCTAGTACACTATTAGCTAATGTTCGAGCTTAGCTTACATCTAGTACATAAGCATCGAGTAGAATATTAGTTAAAATTCGAGCTAAGCTAAATTATTAGCTAAATATCTAGTCTGGGTACAATATTAGCTAAAATTAATCCATCAATCGTAAAGACCGTAGTCACAATTTACACTAAACATTGCGAAAAGTATATTTGGTAGAAAACTTGCCAATCGAAAACTCACGAGAAGTAAATAAATCATCTATTTTCTTTCTCGACCACTGTATTAAGCCTTCCTTGCGTTTTTTTTATTCGAGGCTTTTGGTCAAATAATAATTCGATGATTTAATGCTCACTAATGTTTCAAATAATTTTCAATCATCTCTCAGGGTATGCTGTTTGTAGTGTTATTAAATATCCTTCTGCCAACACTCATAACAAAACGTGAGAATTACTAAAATCAAACCAATATAAAACTTAATCAACATGTAGCGCCATTTTAAACCAAGAAAACCTAAGAAGGAACCTGAGGAAACCTGAAGACGTCGAGGAAGGATTAAAAATAATCTGAAATGTCGGCAAAAATTTATGCTTAGTTGTATTTTTGTCCAAAAACCTAAAAATAAACTCGAGGGAGAAAATAAATCACCATTGGTAGTTTTAAGGAAATGACGATAAGTATGGTCATCCAGAAGAAATAAAGATAGCGAAATAGTAGCGCAAGAAGCATAGGTTGAGCCAGAAAGGCATGCGTGTTTAATTATTATCCAAACAGTAGAGGCAAACTATGTAACCGCCCCACGACACACACATATTTTCAGAATCGAGGGAAGGGAAACTAAATCCACACGCGAAAATCGAATCGGGAAGTTGGCAGAAGAAAATAAACGGAGAAGCTGTTCCTCGCGTACACCTGCACCTTCCTCTCGGCTTATCTTTTGACCATCGAATGAGAAATAGAGAGCGAGGAAGGAGTGAAAGATCGCTTGACATCGCTCTCCTGTCCGAGGTGAAATTAATCCTATCGACTAAGATCACGATCGACGTTTTGTTTATCGATCACTGAATGAAACGTGATACTGGCTCTTGCGAGCAAAGCGCGACCATGGTGTGTTTAACCACGTGTAAATCTTATTATGTGGTCTGATGGATAGTATGACCGCCAGATGATGTGTAATCGCCGGGATTAAAAATGCCATGATTAATAACGGTAGTGTAGGGTATTTATAATCCTAACTTCACGCCGGGGAGAGACGTACGTGAGGGGGAGGGGGCACGGTAATTATTAGCATTGCGTGCGGAATTGCAGAGCTAAACCGACAGCCTTTGCTCCGAGGCATGCACAGTTCCTGAACAAAACGATGGCATACGCAATCCATTACAATTAGTGATAATTGGCCACATAGTTTCACAAATAGTTGAATCAAGTGCTACAAAGAAAGTATATATCCAGAGAATTTGACAGAAGAAGCTCAAAACTATTAAGCTTAGAAAACGACAAAGATTTTCCATAGTTCGGCACTTTTTGCTCTATTGCATTCCATAATTTCTATTCACACTTTGATTCATCCTTCCTGGGAAACATGTTAGCAAACAATGTTCGCTTCGCATTTTGTTGGAGAAAATATGAAAGCTAACTAGAACTGAGCACAGAAATTGGAGGCAATGAACATTTGCTATCGTGGACTTTTGACACAAGTAGTTCTCAATTTCCGAAACTAAAGCCATCGTTCAATTAAAGGGGATTTCCCACTACAATCATAATTGAGGAAAATGACCACCGATGTAAACGGACAGTGTACAGGAAGATCCAAGCCACTTATATGAACGCATATGAACGTATTGACCTCCGAGAAGGGAAGAGGCGGGCATTTTAATGCTTATTTCTCCGGGCAACCCGAGGAATCATTTGAAGTCATTTGGAACGTCGTCAGTTAAATTGATACAAGAATAAATTGCTGTTAAATACAAATTTGTTGTCCTTGATCACATTAACCAGCGATATCTACAATCTCTACACGTCATTTTGAACCAGCGTCGATGAATATTTAAATCAAGAACCCCTTAATCACTGACCCGATAAGTTGTGGCGAGACGACGATCGTGGGTAGTTTATACTAATTTCCTCCAGTTTCTTCGCGACTGAGAATCGAATGGCAAGAGACATGACTCGTACATTCCGCAGTAACTTAAAACTTTTGGATTCGAATCCGCTGTAGACACTGATGTACAAAAACATTTACTCGGCTGCATCACCATTCCGGCGAATCATTTAAAATTAAATTAAATTACTCAATAAATTTGATGATAAAATTAACCTTAACTGGAAGACGCAATAGTACAAAAAACAGATAAAACGGCAGCAAAATTGGGTATAATTACAACAAAAAATTCAATTTTAAACAATATTTGCCGGTATCTCGTGTATTTGGAAGTTATATCTCACTCGTATCATTTGTAAGTTTTCATAGCACGCGTTTTGTAATTCGAACTTACACATGCCGGGTGACGGTGACTAAAATTGAAAAAATAAAAAATAAATTATTCTTCCATAGGTATTGCCATTCATTTTAGCTTCAAATATTGTACCACGAGCTATGGAAACTGCAAGCAAATCAAATCCTTGATTACGTGTTCGTTAACTTATTTGCACGTTTGTAAAATGCAATGAATTTGCGACAGATCTCGAATTTGGTGAAGAAACGAGAAAAACATGAAAAATGATGAAATATTAGCCAAATTATCAGATAATGGATGGCATTAAACTTCCTCCAGAAACACCATAAATTCATACGCCCTACGACGTTAGGTTATGCCTCCAAATTTGACGCTAAATGGAGTTTCTTCACGCTTAATGCCTGAACGGAAATCGACCAACGAAAACATTAGGTTCTCGCAACAGCAGGTGGGCGCACAAATGAATGATTGTTGTGAAAGCACTTATCGTAGACTTTGTAATCGGAGTTGAGTGCAAACCTCAGCCCGCGAAAAAGACAAACATCCGTCAATTCACCAGGTACGCCCAAAATAACAGCATTATGTGTCGTAATAGAGTTGAAAGTCTGCCATCCAATCTTGACAACATAGCCAAACCATCACTCGAAGCTGTCGTATTGAAAGTAATATAGTAATAGCACCAACGCATTGATCCGCCATCTTATCTGTAATTCTGAAATGCTTAGGTATTTTGCAAAGGTTTCACGCTGATATTGAAAATCTGCATGGAATTGGCTGAGGGAATATGAACATGTAAAATTAGTGTCTATACGAAATAATTTCCTCTAACGAAATATTCCGCGTGAAAAAGCTATTAAGTTCATGGAAAACAAGGTCGCTGACTATAATTGCTTCGAATGTTCTTATTGTAAAAACCTTTTCTTATAAATCAGACCATTTTGAGTGCCAGGAATTCTGAAGATCATATTGAAGGAGTGTCGATCATATGGTACTGGGTCCATTCCGGAAATACTCGTCGATCCACATCGCCGCGAATACTGAGACACATTTTGGGCAAAATTGTTCACGCATATAATTTCATCAAATCCATCACATCTCATTATTCCCCATCCCTGGCACACTTTTTGATCGGGACCTTGGAAAAGTTTCAAGCACCTTTTCTAAAAATAGAATTATTGTTCATGAAAAGAATAGTTTTAGTCATAAATGCTATTTAAGGAGAAAAATATAGACAAATGAAAATATTTTAAGACACATTAGACTACTTGTAGCAAGCTAGAAGGGACGAAATCCCCAAGATAATTCGGACGCAGCAGTGGTGAAATAGCCTTGAGCGTCGAGGAATTGCGGAGCGACGCGGAACGGTTTCCTGGGGAATCGGGGCGACGCCGGCCGCGAAACGGAATACCAGGCGGCGGGCAGACAGGGAAGCGGCCATGCCGGCCATTACGGGCATCGGTTGAGATTCCAATGATTTGCTACCTCGCAGGATAAGATCTCTCTCACTAATCTCACTCTAGAGCTCACGAAAGATTTTGTGCCGGAGATGTTCACTTGATCTACCGCAAAAAACGACCACTGCATCGTAAAAAGATCTTGAAAAATTACCCTCGACGGGAGAGTGGCATTGAAACTGACAGTTTCCAGGGAAGTGCATTCCAGGCAAGAAGCGATAAATCCAGGAGGAAACATTATTAGCCAAGGGCGCACAATTGAATTTAAACACCTCTCAAGTGAATTCACAAGAAGAATTCCTTGAAGCTTCCAAAAATATTATTTCCGATGTGCAATAAGAAAAAAATAATTCAACCTTCATGCCATTCTCGAGATGGCAATGCGTTGCTATTCTTAAAAAAAATTAATATATGAAAATGTAACATTAATGGAACCATATACAAAAAGCTAGCAACGGGATGCACATGCGAGGATCATGAAAACGGCCGTTGGGCCGTCAGGAAAGATAGAAACGAAATGATTTTTAGAGGTTTTGTTTCCGTCGGTCGTGAGCATCAGTGATTTGCTTCCTTCTACTGCTTCAAGAAGGCTACGGGGATGTTCTAATAGCATATAGATAGACTGACAAGGACTGGGGGCGCTTTCTCCGCCTTGCTACAGGAGGAACGAGCCGAATCAAGCCCGGTAGTTACTGACTTAGAGAAAGCGATCGTAACTCGCGTGAGATCACGGAGCGTGTACAAGCAGTCACGTCAAATTATTCCGTGGAAAAGAACAATTCCCCGGACGAGAGCGTAACATCCTCCTAGGAAAACTGTAATCCCACTCCGCGAGACAAGCTTAGACGCAAACGATGACATTTGTAGGAGAAGATTCATGGAAGAAAAGAGCGTTTTCCCCGAGCGCGGATGGAAAATTGAAAACGACATAAAAGCCTGTTCCCGTGCATTGATCGCATCCCTTCCCTCCCTCCCCTTTCGTCGGTGAACCGCGTAGAATACCCGGAATACTTCATGTCCGACCAAACGTAGAGCCTGTTATGATAATACCAGGCGCCACGAGGACAAATCGAGCGATCGTCGATTGAGAAATGCACTCGACAGGTAAACTGGGTAGGCAGTGGATGACAGAGCTCCTCAATAGAAATCTTTTGCAGGGATATACCTTAAAATATTCATGGAGTCCTCAATCTAAAAACATGGCGAACCATTTTCATTAAGTACACACACGTTACGAGGAAAAAGTTGAACACAAAATACTCCAAATAATTGAGGATTTGTAATTTGATGAGGCGAGAGACATCTGTGGTCATGAACGTTACTGGGGATGGGAGGAGAGCTTGGTAAGGATCGGCTTACAAGGAGAATTCAGACAGTTTGGACAGAAAACTAGCGTCGGTATTACCTCTTAATGAAATCAGTCAAATAGTACATAATTTACCTATCCTCTCCGTCGACCGGATTACTACTCGCGAAGTATTTGTCCTCTACAAATGGGACCAAAGTAGAGTAGAGACTTGAGAATGGGTAACGAGTCGGAACCCGAAACGTCGGCTGCCTATGAATGTCTTACCCGGTGGCGAGCCCGAGAAAATGACACATATAGAGTTCGGAACTCCAATGAAATATCTACGTGCTTCCAGGATTTGAACCCAGGTCTTCGGGATTGGAACTTAAGCCACCAAACCAACCCAGAAAATATGGAAATTCAGTCATATGGTGGGCGGAGGGGAAGCTATATGAAAGCTCCTAGGTATAGATCGTCAATTTTGAAACATGAAAACTATATTTTGGTGTACTTCGATCAAAAAACTTGGCATAACGTCTCCGTAGACTACACGCAAACGAGGAAGAACATCCAAAGAAAAGGGGTCTCGTAAAATTTTGATAGCAAATCGAAGCCGAATTTGATGAATAATTACAATGGGTGAGGGGAGGAATTTATTCCAGGCAACCACGCATGCACACACACATACAGAGACGAAAAAAAATCCCCAAGAGTCCCAGGCATTACATACTCTTCCCAGCGTCTCGACGACGAAGTCACACGGTTTTCCGGGCGGATAAATTTCGGGTCCGCGGTGGACGAATTGAGTGCACGCCGGGAACGAAAACCGGGGAGGGTCGCGAAGGAGAAATCGGGAGGGTGAGGGGATCTCACGTCGTTTCCGCACGAGATTGGGATGGGGGTTGGGAGGGGGGGGGGCAGTTGGGAGGAGAAGAAATGTGGGAGGAGACACGGGAAGGACTGTGGACGGAGGGGGTGGAGCAAGCGGGGAAAAAGAGAGAGACAGTGTTGTGAGGTGTTAAGCCGAGAGGTAAAAGGGGACTCTGGGAACACGGGGGGCGGAAGAAGGGGGTGGGAGCAGGAGGCTACAGAGAGGTACGGGGTGGTATCAAAAAAAAAATACAGGGGGCGGAGGAGGCTATAAGGGAGTAGTAAGTGGGGAGAGGGTGGGCGGTGGGAAAAAGGGGAGGAGGCATTCGAAAAAGCGCCAAGTTAGGTGAGAAATATGTGGGGAAAGGAGTTTAAGGGGCGGAGGTATAAGTATATGGCGCGGCGGGGGCAAGGTGGGGAGCCGGGAATGGAATCAGAGCGACAGAAAAAGATGGAAGATGAGAGTGCAAGAGAGAGAGAGAGAGAGTACGCTTTATTTTCCCTTGTTCGTCTTTTCACACTCCAAAATTGATTACTTAGTAATGAGGGGGCGGGAAAAATCCAGGATGGAGACGGAGGTGACATCAGCATCGAGTGAGACGACGAGTGGCCAAGGGAACGGAATTTCACATGCACAAGGAGAGTTTGTAGAAAGGCCGGATGGATTTTGTCTTTGGGAATAAAATGAGAAGGAGGAGTAGGAGGACGAAAAAGTGGATGACTGGATAAGCTTAAATGGCGGAGGAAGGAGATAAAGCACGCCGATATGGAACTTGTCGCATAAGAGATGGCGCGATTGTCCGAGGATTAACGTTGGAAACGCGGGGAGTAGTGAAACGAGTCAGGGGTGCTCGCCGGCCAACCTTACGCCCGCGAGTTCGAATCTCTCCCTCTCTACCCGGGGGGAAGCATGACCGCGATTGCGCATTAATGATTGTGCTAATTTATGTTCACACCGCGAGTACAGGAAGGCAGTGCGTACCTCCTCGACAGCTTGCTCGTGTAAAAGTAAACAGTTGATGAGCACTAATGCTCGGTACGTGAGCGAGGACGCGTAAAATTCAAATAGGCTCTGCCAAGTATGGCGTTGGGTGATTAAACTGTTTCAAAAACTCACAGTCAAACCATGGTGCAAATGCAATCAAATTTAAAAGAACGTGCCACATTTTGAGCGACGCAAAACATACAGCAAGCATGCTGGGAATAATTTCAACAGCAGAGCTGGCGAATTACAATCGAAATGAAGGCGACAAGCAGTCGTAATGACAAATTTCCTTCAAGGATTTAAAAAAAATTCAATTACCGACTTTGAGTTTTATTACGACTGTCCCGAGTGAGACCGTTGCTTTCTGTAATTAGTGCGTGCTTAACTGTTGGCCAGTCTTTCAAGATCGAGAGAAATCCCAATCCGCGAGCTCTGTCGACCAACTCACTTGCTCGAAAAGCACGAAGTTTCTCTTGCGAGAGTGACTCCGGTCATTGAGCGAGCGGGTTAAGCTGATCTGTCACAAAACAGGGGAAACACGTCAAAACGCATCTAGAAGGGTGAGCAATTTCTTCACGTCTCGAATGCACCACACACAACCACCGGGGCAAGGAAGGCAAATACAAAGAAAAAGAGACCGGCGACATGAATCCTCGGGTCATGCAATAATTAATTAATTAACCCGCACACGTTCTTCCACACAAACATCTCGGATGGTCGTACCTCGACTCTTTGTCTCAGACGGAATGGGGGCGGTGGGGGGGGAGGAAATCATTCCATGTGTGAACAATTAAAACGCGGAATACGGAACGCTGCTCGAAAGGGGTGAACTGCCTACATCGGCACACCACACGACGACTGCGTGCAGACAACGACGGGGGCACGAAGCGACCGCGCGTCCGACGCAGGAGACGCGACGTTAGTGTCGCAAACTGGGCTAGTTTGAGGAAATCGCGAGTGACCGAACGGGAGGGAGAATAAGTATATTCGGGGAAGAGGCGCCCGGAGATCAATCAGGGAATTGGCGGAGGATGGGTGACGACATAGGTGGGGAAAAAAATAGCAGTGGGTGGGGAGGACGGTACGGGACGCCCTCTGGTTTGGAAGATCGGGTTGGGGCAAGCTGGAAGGACGGCTGCTGTCCCTCCCTACACACCCTCAATGCGTGCGTCCGTCGCTCTCTCGCCCTGTTTCCCTTCCTCTTCTCGTAGGAAGACGACCATAAGGATGTCTACGCCGGGCTGTGTATGCAACGCGTGGCGACCTCCCTGAATAGAACACCTCAACCTTTCCTAATCTGCCTATTCCTCTCCCTCCCAAACCATTTCCCCCCTTCAAAACAGCCCGCCCGCCCATATTCCTCCCTACCCCCCCCCCCCAGAAAGAGACACCCATCGGGGGGACGTAGCACACACAAAGATCTCTCTCCTAAATCTCTCCCACTGTCCTCCCGGCCATTCTGTAGGCTCACATCAGAGCCGCCTCCTCCCCCCCCCTCTTAATTCCCATGTCTTCCGCCGCCTCCCCTTCCCCCCCAACTCCTCCTATTCTTTCTTCCTTCCTCTCTCTCTCTCTCCCCCTTCCGCCCCACACTCCTCTATCCATCGGGGCCTAATGATAGGTCGCATGCGCTCGGGGAGAGCCGAGCCGGAATATCTAACAGCCACCCCGAAAAAGTGTGGTGTCCCCCTTGTGGACGGTTACTCAAGCTCTAACTGCTCCCTCTTGAGCCGGACGATAAAACTAGAAGGGGGGGGGGGGTTCTGCCGCGGTTACCTGGTCGCCATCATGTATTCTCTCCCAGTCTCTGGGCTTTGCCGCCGCTTTGCACGTAAGGATTCGCGGCGACAGCAATTGCGCTTAAATTCTGAGTGTGCGGTGAAAATTCTTGCTGAAGTGCTCAAATTCTCGGGTTTAAGACTGTGACAAGTGAAGATTTTAAATGAATTCACTTTGTAATATTCCACAAGGTATTTATTAGTCGACCTTGGTTTCGACTTAAGTTGAGTAATTATCAAGAAGTCGAAACCTAGGTCGGAGTAATAAATACCTTGTGGAATATTACAAAGTGAATTCATTTAAAATCTTCGTAATGTTGTTCCACCAGTTTAAGCCGGAAAATTTATTATATAACTGTGACAAGTTTTTGGTAAACCGCGTGAATTCCTCCCCAAAAATTAACCGATTCGAAAAATGAATGAAAAAAACCTCATTATGATTCCACACTTTATGTACAGTATTATAAAGTACAATAAAGTATAATGTACAATTAATAAAGTGTGGAGTCATAGCCGGGAGTTTTTGCATTCATTATGAAGGAGTTGTATTGTGTAACGCCAGAGACAGTGTCTTGTATTCAAAGTGCAAGTTTAGTGATTCGAAAAACTTAGAACTTTGAAATAACTCTTAAAAGACCTCCTCTATGTGTAGCTTAGCGAAACAGTTTCAAAAGAAATGCTTGATAGCTGGTTCAAAATATATTTCACTCACTAGGGTTCGCTTTCAAACATAAATACGCTTGAGTCAGTACTAACGTGCGTTAATATCTGCCTAAAAGCTTCCAATATATTGCGCAAATTCCAGAAGCCGTCTTCCATCGAATGTTAAAAAACTTTCAGGCATAATTTCCGTGAATATTTGACGAAAATGTCAGGAATGCGATTCCAATATCATTTGGGAGCCATTAAAAGCATTGCATATAGTATAGTTTTGAAATTAAAATTTAGAGAAAATGCTTTATTTCTCCTCAAATGGTAGATCTTGTCTAAAAAGCAGAGAAGCAATCCACACTTTTAATATTGGATTATCCCAAAGAGTAATCTCATAATTTGAGAAGTTTCATTCACGTATGTGACAGCAAATTCGTTGAAATACTAATAGATGATATGGAACCTACTAGAACAGATGATTCCATATCTCTCAAGAGTACGCTAAAATCAATTTTGAAATTAATTTCAGCTAAAAAGTTAAAAGACAGAAGGTTTTCACATTTTAGAAATTAAAATCAAAGATTTCACACTTCTGACGAAATAGCTCCATATTTAAGTTTCATCTTTTCAAAAGGAAGAATACAGAGGACAGTACTCTTAGCATGGAAAATTAGAACTTACGAAATACTTCCAAACGATTTCGACTTTTCCTCGTCTTCCTCAAGAAGAGAAGCTAACCGGCCATTTTCTATCACCCTGCCGACGGGATAAAAAAAGGTGTTATTCTCTCGAAAGCCTTGGAAGACGAGGAGCTACCCCGAAATCCTTGGATCTCACAAGGCGCTTGCAAAAGAGGGTGAGGGGCACGGAAACACCACCTCGAAACCTCGGGCAGCAAAGGAGTAGGCGATAATTAACGAAAGGTGGAGCCCGGTGCGACCGGGATGGCGGGTCGGAGCGAACTCGTGACGATGACGGCAAGGCGGAGGAAGAGGAATTAGTCGAAGGATCGGGAAAATGGCGAGGAAGCATTAGGGGAAGGATCACCAGACGTCGTCGCCGCTGGAGATGAGTTTTGCATCGAAAAAAATGTGGAAAAATTAAGAGTGCGATGCGGTAAGGAGGAAAATTCGATGAGGACAAAGAGGGGAGTGTTGCATACCGTGGGGGACTTATGGCGGGAGGTGACAGACTTGAATTGGAAGCATTTCCTGCGGCGGCGTGGGTGGTGACGCAGTCTGAAGACTCCCGAGGGGAGAAGGAATGGGTCGCGGACCGGGAGCCCCCGACGGTGGGCGTCGCGGGCTTTTGGTGCCACCCTGAACGCACTGCTGTGGTGCATCCACGGCACCACCCACGCACCCAACTTTTCCGAAGCGTCGGGTGCGGGCTTGTTGGGTGGGGAGGAAAAGAGCGAGAGAGGGTGACCTCAAGTGCGGCATATAGGCAGCGTGGAAGCGCTCGCAATTTGCGTTCATTAAACTGAGATGGCTGCCGCTCGCTGGTGTGAGAGGAGCGCACCCGACTCCCGAGGCTGGGGCGACGCTTTTGACGGGGGCGGGCAGGGGGACCCCGCGGGGAGGCTCGGCGCGGCGGCGGCGCGCGCTGCGCGGGCCCCACGGGCAGGGACGGCGGAGGAGCGACGGATGAAGGGGAAGGGGATGGGAAGAAACGCACATGGCCAAATATATACTATATATGCGATAGGTATATACATGTATATAAATATCTCCGGGGTATGAGGGGCCGATGTTTGGAGAGGAGAGAGAGCTCTCCCACGTCGGGAAGTAACGTAAGCAGCATGAAGCTGTTACAAGCGGTGTCAATCGCGCGTAATTTAGCACTCATGTGCAACATTACACTGAACGTGATTCATTAGACGTCGTGGTGTACTTTAACGAGTGTTTAAACAAATCAAAAGAATCATATTTTATGGCATTTACAAAAAAAATGGTGACCACAAATTATGCATCAACGTTATATTTGGCTAGTACCTGGCAGTAAGGGATTTAACTTGATATTAAAACCAATATCCTGGGGATGGAATTCACGCAAATGATATTGAATCCACCGACTCACGATTTTGGAAGAGAGGAATATGTAATAATTTGAAAGGTTAAGAAAGGAATAAAATAAACGCGTCATGCGGAAGAGTGAAAATGTATTATCTAATGAAGAACACAATGAAAATTTGTTGTGGATAAAAAACTTATTTTGCGGATATTTAACCCACCAAGAAAGAAAAAAAAGTAACGCGCCATGCGAAAGAGTTAAACTATATTAGGTATATAATGACGAATCCATTGAAAATTTGTCGCAGATATTAAGTTATTCTGCAGTCATTCCAATTTATTTGAACCAAAATAAGACCTTACGGGTAAATCCTCTGATTTTCGACAGGAAGACATAACTGTCAATGAACGACAGAGACGAAAGTCTCTGTTACTGATTTCGGATGCGCAAGGTGCAAGATAATTTGATACGGGAACGGCGTAGATCTGCATCAGAGTTAATCAAGCACATTACCACCGACCAAAAATCCCGTAATCAATTAAGATAAACGACGCGAGTGGAGAGAGATTACGGAATATCCCCACCCGGGATATTAAAAATGCCCATCCACGGCCATCAGTCCCTTCCTGCCACGACGAACGGGTGGTCCAATAGAGCTTAGAACACCCGGGCGCTTTATTTTTCCAATTTAGTTCGAAAAATGTATAATGAAGTGGAAAAGGAGGCGTGTAAACGTGCGCAGAATGGGGGTTAGGGGTACGGGGTGGAGGCGAAAGCGTTTTTTTTTACGGGGAAAATTAAAAAAAAAAGACGAGGATGATGCTACGCTTATTACGACGCGTTGGGCATGTAGGTGGGAGCGCCCTCGAGGGCCCTGGCTACTATACCGTCGCACCAACCACCACGCGAGACAAGGGGCGCATATACACTCCCGCGCACATCGGCTCACACCTCGCTCATGGCTCCCTCACCTCGGAGCTCCCTCTTCACACGCACCCAATCAGGCCCTCACTTAACACCGCTCAAATCTGACTACCTCTCTGCCGCCACTCTCGCCCGAAATCCACCTCCCGGCTCGTACCTCTATTCCCATACACATTCCCTCCATACCCTGAACTACCCCATCATCATCATCAACATGATCCCGAAGACACCCCCCGCCCAATACCCACCCGCTATATACGCTTCCCACACCTCGGGGAGAACACAAACTCCCTTCCACCCTATCTCTCCTCTCAACTGGCTCCCTCCATTCCAATCGAACGCACCTAATATCCGACAGCGAGGCAGAGTCGGATCGTTAAATCACGTCGGTATCAACTCACAATACGATTTCGCACGTTTGGCGAATCGGATAGGATGTAGTGCCGGGGAGAGAGAGAGATGCAGTGAAAGGGGTGTTGAATGTTGAGAGCGATGAGGGTGCGAGAGGCGACCCATTACAAACGCGAACGCAGAGGGAAAGAGCTTTGGAGAGGAGGACGTGTGTATGCGAATACCTCGCAGGTATGGACGAACACGTACAAGTACATACTCCCCTCCCCCCCCCCCCGGGTTGGTTATAGATATTGTGTCGATTGGAATTCTCGCTTGCTCCCCGCCACTCCAGAGCTCATCGCGCGCGGCTGCTCGATGCTGCAACACCCACCGCTCTTCCCGGCCGCCCTCTCGCCACTGGCTTCGACGGGCGGTTTATTACGGAAGGCGAGAGGAAATTATTGGAAAATGTAGGAAAATTTCGAGGTGCTCTATCTCCCTTCCAGGGAAAACAAGGGAGGCGTAATGCAGAGGTGTGTGATTTTCGGGGCAACACGCCGGTGGCGGACGAAATGAAGAGGCAACTCGCGTGGATTGCTGGCGTGCATATTACGTTTCCGGCGAACACGGCCGCGGAGAAAAGAGTTTGGCGCCCGGGAAAAACTCTCCACGTACGGATCTGTACGACCTTCCGCACCTCGCGAGTTTTACTTAAATTCGAGAGACGTTCAAACTTCGCGTTCGTGAATCCTAGGGGTACCACAGGTGTAATATACACACGATGGGATTTCAACGAGAGTATTTCTAGTGGAAGGCTTTCGCAAGTGCTACAAGTGCTCTATGACTGTTCAGTCATCAAACCTTTCTCGTGTCATAGTTTTTATTCAAGCAGCATTGCAGCAATGAATGTCATTTGGCGCAAATGCATATCTCCCATGTGAGGTATTAATCAAACAAACAACTACGTCCATTTATTGACAAGGAAGGCGTTCCCGGTAGGATCACCTACAGATCGAGCGACTTTTGAAGTAAAGTATAAAAAGCAAGCAATGTTCCATCAACAGGGAAAAACCTCACCGGAGTAATCATCTAGCAACCATCCAATATGTATCACTTTAATCAAAACGGACATAAATTGGCATTAAATTTTTGAAAAAAAATAAAAATAAGCCAGGACTGCAAGAGAGCAAAATTCGTTGAGCCGACGAATGGGACATTTCAGAAACGAGGCTATTTAGAATATGAGATATAAAATCAAATTGTTTACAATGCAACCGCTGTGTTAATGAGTTGGCTCATAAAATTGCAATTACGTCAGCATTATTTGAAATATGCTATGCTGCTTGAAATTGTTCAAATATTACAACAATAAAACATGAATTTTTCGTATTCCGTTTTAACGCTATTACGCTTCTAGAATTGAAACTAATATGTTGAAATTATATCATCAGTATCTACCCTAAACCACAAAATATTTTAATGAAAGGGTACAATCTCCCAACAGTTCCAAAAACGAAGGATAAACCGAGCACTTGAAAAGCGTAATTGCATCCGATGGAGAAGGCATTGTAAAACATTTCACCCGACCACTAATCCGATTTCTCTCCTAGATTTATTAATAAATAAATGAATAATTTCAACCTCAACTTAAGACACGTTTGAACCTAAGAACGAAAATACCTCCGCAAGCAATAAGTTCCGAAACTTGGGACAAGCATGCAATTAAAAACCTACAAAAAAATGGATTCTTCAAATGTTCATTAATCCCTCCGGAGAAATCCAAGAATCCTAAGATGGTATTCATAAAATATTACCAATTAGTAAGAACAAGCTTGGGATGAACCTTTGCAAGACTCCACAGCGTGACATCGTTAAAAGAGATAATGTATCAATTCAAATAGCATGAATCAATTTTTTATTGAAGCAAAGATTATAATATGCCACTCTGTATCAATCACTTGTATAAAATTTGGAGCATAACAAGATTTGCTAGGACATTTAGTAAGAAGGTACGATGAAAGAGCTACAGAGTTCCGCAAACAATTTTGTAGAAAGTCTAGCGCTTTCTATTTCTGCCTCACTTTTCGTCCAACAAAACTACGAATCACATGGATTTCCACTAATATCAAGGGCATTGGAAAACAGGAAGGTTTAGAAAGATTTAATTTACTTTTTTGGAAAAAATCATTCGAAGATAAGAGCAGAGAGACACGGAATATCATCGGCACTGAGTAAGAAATTTTCTTGTGAGTCAAATGTGACCAAGTCCTAATTTATAATGGTTCATTTTATAATTTCAGGGCCGAAATAGTAAACAAAATACCAGGAACCATTAAAAACTATTTATTTTGCGATGTGAACTCGAGCCGTGCATCGGGTATGGCTCCGATAATGATGAATCATGCCTCCGTTCTCCATTTCTGCCACACTTTTCGGCCGACAAAACTACGAATCGTGTGGATTTCGGCTCATTCCCAAGATTATTTTCCTGAATTTTACAACACCCGATCATTCAATTTCAGCGAGAGGACCAAACAATGTTTACAACAACGGAGAGCGATCAAAAGAAATCGCTCTCCGTAAGTCCCCGAATTCTACGAAATTTAGGTACACTAATAAGGCAAAAAAATAACTTAATGAATAATAAAAAAACTTAACATCTAAAAGAGATATAGAGATTGGAGTAATATTACAAAGGAGAATAAAGGTTCCCGCAAGTCAGTGTAGCCAAAAACTGACGCTGAAATTTCATGGGGAGGTGAAATCATTTGTAAAGTATCAGTGCATCAGTCGGTCCCAGTACTGAAACATCTAAAAGAGATATAGAGATTGGAGTAATATTACAAAGGAGAATAAAGGTTCCCGCAAGTCAGTGTAGCCAAAAACTGACGCTGAAATTTCATGGGGAGGTGAAATCATTTGTAAAGTATCAGTGCATCAGTCGGTCCCCTCGCTGAAATGGAGAGATCATGTGGTGTAAAAATCAGGAAAATAGTCTTTGAAACTAGTCGAAATCCATGTGTTTCGTAATTTTGTCGGACGAAAAGTGAGGCAGAAATGGCAAACGGCCAGAGTAATGAAAAACTGTCACTGAAATTTCATGGGGAGTTGAAAAAATTTGTAAAGTAGTCAGTGAAAGCATTTCGGGCTCTCTTCCGTGTATATCCATTGTCGTAGACGACTGTTTAGACAGCATTGCAGCTGTCTTCTTCGGGTCAGAAGTCACTTCAGACAGCTGCAATGCTGTCGAAACTGTCGTCTATGAAAATGGGTATACGCGGAAGAGAGCCCAAAAAGCCTTCACTGCCATCTGAACGACTCCGCGGAAGCCTTCGAGTTCATAATTTGTAAAGCTTATTGGAAAAATTGCGAATTACTGCACTTTCACAGCTACAGAGCAGTTGATCATGACTTAATTTTAAAATAAGAGACTAGGAACGGAACGGCTTCGTTTTATATTCTAGAGGGCAAATAGATCTGTGGCTCCCCGCATGCTCGGATTCCGTGCCGCCGCATCTCCAAGTGCACACACGGAGAGCCAGACGCTCATTCGCGACCATTCGGCCATGGCCGGCCCACCCCGCGGGGTCTCCCACCGCGTTTCCCCCGCCGGTTCCCGCCGCCGCCTCACTTCGCGGGGCATCATCATACTCCATTCCCACTTCCCATCCCTCCTCCGTCCACTCCCATCCTCGCTCGCCCGCTTTCTGCATCTCCGCAATGTCTCCTTCACGTACCTCGTCGTCATGTGCCACTGCACAATCCCCGCCCATTTTTTCGAGCCGAAAAGATCTCTCAACCCCCCCCCACACGCCATCCCTTTTTTAATTGCACTCCCCACCACCAAACACCACCCCTTCGCCCGAATGGAAAATAAAAATGCAGGAAAAACCCTTTTCGCCGTACCCCTATATAACACCACTCCTCTCTTCCCTCCTCTCTCCTTTCCCCCCCCCGCCCACGCCCCCCTCTTCTCCTCCCTTACACACCCTTTTTGCCTCTGAAAAACACAATACAGAGCTCCTCCCCGTTTTTTCTCAAGCCACACCTTTCCTTCTTCCTTTCCTCCCGAAGAGCCAAACATCAAAAACCAACCCTCTCCCTTCCCCGGGCGAAATTTTTGTGACTCCACCCCAAAAACACAGTGCACACCGTCGTGAGGGAGAGAATGAGGACTGTGAGGGCGCAGTAGGTGTTTCACTGTTTGTATTTGCGGGAGGGGGCGGAAGGGGGAACTATTCATAATATTCCTCTCGGCCGTCCTCTGCATGAAATGGCACTACTCAGTACATGCCGGTCGGAAGTGACGCGAGGTTTGCCGACGATATGCGAAACCGATGCCCAAAGCAGTGGAATGGTAAAGACTCTGGATAAGCTTTTGCCACACGCATTAAAATTGTAATCGCCATTGTTACCAACAACATATAATTACGAAGTCACACTGGTCGCACGGGCTGTGAGGGAAGGTTATCTAGCTCACACTTGTGCGGCTGATTGGAATTAAGCCCTCAGCATGGAAGTAGCGTAACTGGGAAATACAAATGTTAGCTGTAAGATTTTCATTCACCCTGAAGACGATGGCAGACTACACCTTCGAAACGTCGGTACCACAAAATATCACCACCAGGTTGGAAACCCGAGAGCTTTACATTCATGCGTTTGCTGACTAAATGGTTTGAAATTGCGACCGAAATCTGTGAACCTAAAACCTTCTTCTTCCGCAGGTTCTCCCACTTCAGCATGAACTTCCACTTTTCACTAAATAAATAACCAGAGTTTGTCTCGTAACGGAGATAGCATCAATGTGATCGCACCACGGACCGACCAGAATGATTATGTTCTCTAAAAAGCTTTCGATGACTACCAACTTCGTAAAATACAAAATTTAACTAAGTTTCATTTGAACAAACGGGAAAAATACAATCACACAAGACTGTCTCAACGTTCTCGGAAAAAACACCCGTGTTTACTCAAATCAAAATGATTTTACTGCGTAGGAGACGATTTCCCGGAGGTTTTTAATGTCCCAGTAGACGTTAAATGACGTGTTTGAGTAGACCTGGTTCATTTAATTACAAATAGGAGGTTTAAAATTCATTCTCTATCTAAAGGAAACTCGAGAACACTACGCAAGCATACTCAGTGATTGCAACTGCATCGGCATACTAAGAATTATGAGCACCAAATCACGCAAATGTTCACGATGTCTCGAAATATGTTAATCCGATCATTGCTTCGCGTCTCACTTGAGATAAATCTCAGGAAATATTCAAACACGGTGTTTTACACGAATAAGGAGACAATAAGAGTTCCATCAAATATCCTATATACTCAATGAATGCCTCTGAGCACAAATTGTCGGCATTCAACCCTGCCAGAGCAGGGTAACAATTCTATGTCCGATGGAACGGACGTTTCTTCGCTTATTTCTTCTACAACTAGAATCTATAGTTCGCAATTCGTCGCCAACGGCCACCTGATTGTCAACAACCTATATAGAGCACAAAATGTACGAATATAAGAGTGCGAGGCAACGTTAACCGTCGCACCAAACGCTACCGAGTTCGTCAGTCCCTATAGTTAGTGTCTTAATTGCGAAATGCCTGCGTTCAACTCCGAAATACGACTGAGCGCAAGATCTACACTATCTCGCAAGTTATATCCAAGTAATTTGGGATGTAAAGGAGACGAAAACTCAACAACCTGCCGAGAATATTAGTTGCCATTCAGGAGGTGATCAAAAGAGTCGATCCATACATAACCAATTGGCTGAGTTCGTGAGATAACGCATATTCAGTTGCCTTCCAGAACATAGATTTTAACGTTAAATGCCTGTTCCAGGATAACTGAGGTGATTGAAAAGAATTTGAATGAAAAAGAATGAATGAAAAGAATAATAAAGGTAAAAAAGATATAAAAACGGCAGACATGAGCCTAATAGCATGATCCATTGCACTTAATTCGAACAGTTATTTCGCAAGAGCCGGACGTTTTGAAGAAGCGTCGAAAATTTCTTGAAACATCACATCAAACTAAGGTTTTTTTGCTTCTTTTACCCTAGTTTCAAGGTACTCTAGATTCATATTCCAATAATTGATTATTATAATAACGCATTTTATATCTTGAAAAGGTTATAACACAATTGGTTGACAAATAGTTAAGCATCAATCACGGAAAAAACGTTTCAAATTATAATATCGACTCGCATTGTCAGTAATTTTCCGGTTTTGTCATTTTTCCTCCGTTTCGAGATTTTAACAATCAAGTGACTATGAGAGAATTTACTACGGAAAGAACAAGAGGGTAATACGTTAACGAGATGAGAATCAGCGAAGGGTTCAAATAACAAAGCTGATGGCCAACATAAAAAAAATTTCACAAACAACACTAGTGCCTGTTAGTACAATGTGTGGCTAACGCTGATCGAAAGATGACGCAGCCTTTTCTTCCACGAAATTCAAAAAATGAGTTCGGGTTTTGCATACCTCATCTGGAATGGTTAGTTGTCTTGAGCATTGCCGACGGGAGAACACACGTCCATCGGATTCCAAGCCGAGAAATATCAAATCAGCGGTTATTCTACTGGGAAAACGTTTCCTAAATGCAAAATAGAAAGTGGCTGACTCCACAAAGGTTTGCCGAATGCAGATTACGTTGCGTTCAAATGCATCGAGAAAAAATTATCAGAAATCATATTCACAAGGTTAAACGCCTGAATTTTCAATAGATGCTACGATTTTCCTGAGAATTTGCACCTGCTTTCGACTGCTGGTCTTTTAATATATAATCAGGTGATGGGGTGAAAAGCTGTATCTACGACGAGACACGTTTATTACCGGAAAAGCGGATACATCCGGAGGGTAACATCCGGAGAAGAATAAGAACCGATAAGATGAGGTTTAAAGAGGCAGAGAAAGATTATGCAACCTCAAACTAATACGACATATTTCATTCTGTAGGCTGGATGATAGGTTCAACTTGGAAAACGTTTACACCACTATTAAGAAGGCCGCATAAACACAAGAGCCCACGCTATTCCTGCTCACTGAGGCAATCTAATAGGGATATTGATAGGGGTGAGGATTATAACATAAAACGTCAGCACCACACAGTTATTACATGTAAATATGTCGTGCCTTGTCGTGTATATGTAGACATGTCGTGGTTCTCATTCGCATCAGCATAGTACCTCAGGAGAGACAAATTGAATGCAGTGGTATCTAACTTACGGCTTTTTATCTACAAACGAATCGAGGTGTAAAGTCAAAACGTCCAAACCAACTCAAGAGATTCTTCCCTGAAGCAGGAACTACCAGGTATCTAACCCCTATAATTCCCTTTTCGACCTCTTACACATCGACATGTGATATTCGTTTCAAATACAAACTTTGATATTGTACGTATAATAAAAAGATTTCTCTGGGACTGCGGAACATAATTCCGCGATAAACGACGTTTTTAAAGGTTCATAGTAGAATGTGACTCCTTAAATGTGTTACCTTCCTTTGACTTAAATACACTAAATATTACACACGATACAACTCAACTCCTTGAAGTTGTAAAACACACGCAGAACACACGAATTGCATCACTACTACCCACTCTACCGGGGTCACACTTCACAAATTTCTCTCCTTACCTTCCAGATTTCGTGATGACCATCTCCGTCCCCAGCTTATGGAACTTCTCCCACAGGTCTTTGCCCTCCAAGGTGACCTTGGGGTCGTCCACGACCCCATCGTCCTCTGGCTGTATCCCTCGGAGAGGCCTCATGGGACCCTGCGCTGCGGCTGCCGCCGCCGCTGCAGCCGCCGTCACCGCCAGCACTTCTTCCGCCGACGCCGCCGCGTATGGGTGCCCTGGGGGCAGCGGGGGAGGATGCAACTTGGGGAACCCAGGGTAACCGTGGGGCATCATGCTCCCACCGCCGCTACCGGGGTGACCGCCCCCAGGACCGCCTCCCCCGCCGCCCCCTTCGCCTCCACCGCCTCCCCCGGGGCCCGAGGAGGCGGCGGCGGACGCCGCTGCCGCAGCGGCCGCCGCCGCCGCTGAGTGGTGGCCCAGGGCGAAAGCTGGAAAGTACGCCTGCGGTTGTGTTAGCAGGGAGCTGACGCTAAAATCCGTGGGCCTCTGGAGCAGGAAAGGATGGTAAGCCATCTCGGGAGGAGGAGGGGGGAGCACGACGTCCTCCGCGTGGTCGAATCTCATGGGGATGTCCTGTGTCGCCCGTCCAGTTGCAATCTCCCCGGCCGATCACGCCTCGGTCTCTGCGGCGCGCCGCTATGAAGCAGCCCGCAGCTCGAAGGAGAGTCCGCGACTTCGCTCGACGCTTCGCCGGCCAACGAGCCCTCCGCTACCGGCGAGCGGAGCTGTTCCGCCGGCCGGCGCGCCCGCTCTCGCCGGGGAAGAAGACTCGGTCGGAGGCGCCTGGGATTGGGTTTGCGCCTCTCCCTCTGACGAACACCACCTTGAGAGGACCGAGTCGGGCCTCGTATAACACTACCCTTGTACGTTGCACACACCTAATTTCTCGGTTAGCCGTGAGAAGTGCAATTATCAATAATCTCGAAAGTCTGAGTCAGTTTTCACGATAAACTGCACTGTTCGGGTCCAGGGTTTACGTCAGCAAGACCCGCGAGCACATTTTCGACACTTTTCCGCTACTCTCCTTCAGATATGCCTCTTCCCTTTCGTCGCACTTTTCCGTCTTAACAGTCGAGACTGTTTTCGTAGTATCACAGTCAATCATGCGTCTAGAGTAGCTTGGGTCTCTCTTGATTTTCAGAAGACTAATTCGAATCACAAAACTTTCAACTCCGTCTCATTCACTGAACATGTTTGCCAAGTCACCTCTGGGGATGTCACTGTTTTACGTGTAGCGTAGGAAGTGGGGATGGTGTTCCTGTGACTAGAGCGACACACTGAGTCACGGAAAAAGGTGCGGGAACGTGGATAGGGCAAGGCGAAAAAAACCGTAAGACTGCACCTCCGCTGTGGGGGGTAGTATAACACACTCTCTTCGGGCGATATTTTGATCTCGCTATTCACAGCGAGCCGGACTGCGACCAAGCACCACCACCATACAACACTCGCACCATCTGCCTCCACCCCCAAAACTACCCCTGCTCACCGCTTCTCTGTCACTTCCTCCACCTCTCTTACACCCTCTCGCCCCCCACCCCTTATTTTGCCACCCCACACACAAACTCACGCGTACATCCACACCCCTAACTTCCCCCACCACCACTTCTGCTTCTTCCTCTCGCCCTCTTCTATCGAAAGGTGTGCGGAGAGAAATAGAGGTATGTGCGTGTACGTTGAAGAGAGGAGAGAGAAGAAAAAATCCAAGACTTCTTCACACTCGCCGGCCTACACGTATTCGTGCGATCAAGGGGAGCTTGATCGGAGTATTCCGCGGCGTTTCCCTGCCTCGCCTCCCGCCAGGAAAAAAACCGGCCGAGCCGAGCGTTACGGGAGGAGAGAGACACAGCGACGTGGAGTCGACGGGGAGCCCGTGCGCGCAAACCGCTGAGACGCCGGCCGGAACACCCGCTCCGTCCGCCGGTGCTTCTCTCGCCTTTCCCCGCTTTTCGAACCTGACGCTGCTGCCTCCTCTCACGCCGGGCGACCGCGACGTCACTCTCCGCACTCCTCGCCCTCCTAACTCACACAAAACACACGCGTGACGCACCCCCTTCTCTCGCCTCTCTTCCTCTCGCTATCTCTCTCCCACTCTCTCTCTCCGCCTCGCTCTTGCACCGACCGAGGGTGTGGGGAAACTATACGACAGCCGACGGGTTTTACACCCGGGCCTCGTGTTAATGAGGGAGCGCCACGCGGATTGGTCGCCGGCCCGGCGAGCGACCAATGGGGAGGCGGCCTAGGCGTGTTTTTCACAGGTCGACGCGCGGCCGTGGCGGCGTAGGCGACGGCGGAAGGCAGAGAGGGGGGGGGAGCGAGGAGGCGGGCGGAGGTGGCAGCGGCGGTTGCGGTGGTGGGGATGAGAGGGTGGACTGGATGTCGTCGGGGGAGGGGATGGGCGGGGAGGCTCAGGGAGTGGAAAGGGGAAGATAGGGGAGGGCGGTGGGCGGGGTGAAGAGGCGGAGGAGGGGGGATGGGAGGTCCGTGGGGCGGGACGAGGAAGCGGGAGGGCGGGGCGGAGGCGGGAACGACTGGGGAATGGAGGGGGGGCGACGGAGGTCGCGTTACGATGCCGGGCAGAGGCGCGGGGAAGGACCGTGAGAGGAGAGCGGCGAGAGGCGAGCGGAGTACAATGGCGAGAGGTGTCCGCGGACCGAGAAACCCGCCGCACTATCCTCGGCGGGCCGCAGTTGCCGATTGGGGGGAGGTGGGCCGCGTTTCGAGGGGGCAGGGCGGTGTGAAGCGGAGGCGACGTCGTGGTGGCCCCGCGGTGGGGGAGCGGGCGGGGGAAGGATATAAGGAGGCGGGAGCGGTACTTATAATAAAATGGGCGACCGGCGCTATTTTCTCGTCCAGACTTTTTCAAGGCGTAGGAGGGTTTAAGGGGCTATATGGGGGTTTTTGGCCGGGGGAGGAAGGAGAAGGATTTCTTCTCGAAAAAAGCGGAAACTTCTTTTCTTCCCCTTATTCCAGGATTGCTCTCCTTCTGTATTTCTGTCGTGGCTGAGGGGAATTTTTTCCCCAATCCTTTTCTCTGCCCACACTCGCCCTTTTCAAGCTCCGAAAATAGAGGGAGATGGATAAAAAAAAATAACATCGACACGGCGAAGGAGCCTCCCCCAATCTCTTAGAGCTAGGTTGCTTTTCTTCGCAGGGAAATATTCCTTCGGAAAGAGGGGATTTTTCTGATAAAGTTTGTCGTCAGTTTAGAATCCCAAGCGTCGTGTGGAGGCGGATAACTGGGAAGAAGGTAGAGAGCTTTTCGTTCGGAGACGGAAGTGGTTCCTCTAAGGTTCCCCTTAAATGCGCCGGCGTCTTCTTAAAGACGATACTATCGGATCGCTTCGGGAGAAGGGGGAGAGGCAGTGTAGATACTTGTCGGCACACTCAGGGAAGACAGCGAAAGGGAGGATATGGGGACGTTCCGCGGCTTCTCCTCAATTGATCTTCGATTCCTCCGGCGCCAGCACTCCGCCAGAACGGCCGCGTACTCCTTAGCGAGTTGACAAGAACGAGAGCAAAATCACGACCACACAGATCGAAAACTTCTCGGATTCGGACGAAAGTGTTTGGGGCTCACGGATTTCCACGCCTACGCCGATCTCCTCGTCGGATTAACACGCTCGAACTCTGCATCCTCTTCCCAATGGAAGAAACCGATCAATCCATACGGGGGACGTGAATTTGAACCAATCACAACAGCGGTGAGGCTTCTGGGTGGCCGTCGATGACGGGCGCGCGCCAAATGATCGCGGGAGGTGCAGCGTGCGAACGCAAGCAGCGATGCTCATCGAGTGCGGGGGCGAGAATGTTCGAATCTCGTGCCACTGATGCCAGTGGTATCGGCGGCGCGGAGGGGAGGGTGAGAGGGTGGGGAGGAAGGGAGGCGAGAATGGATGCTGATGTGGCGGGGAGCGGAACATGAGTGTGGATTGGACGCCGCGACGACTTCGGCGTTCGCACCAGCGTGCACACGACGGGATGGGAATGGTGACTTTTCATCCCGTCCCCAAACGGTGGGACGAATGTCATCTAGGACGCACCACCGAGCCGTCGATGGGGAGGGGAGATGGAAGTTCCGCCTTATGTGGGGCAGCAGAGACGAATTGTCCCCCCGGAGTCCAGCGGGGGGTCGCGTCGAGTTCGGAATTGAGGATGCGGGCAAAACTTTTTTTACATACACACCAGTTCTACTACCCCTGGCTAGGGGTTTGGTGATTGGGGGTTAGGCTTAGCCTCCTTCGGGTTGCAGTTGGGACGGTTGGGGGCCTCAGGGTCGGGACGGCGATCTCCGAGCGGGTCGCTAAAGAAATCATGAGGCACGGGTGGACTCCATTGGTCCGGATGCCTCGTATTTCCCATTCCCTCATCTCCCAGACAAGAGAAGATTATAGGGCTGGCGTGAGATTTCAGAGACGGGAAAAAACCTATGAAGCCGTGACGAGATCCGCGGACTCCTTTGCAGTCGAGTCACGAAGTTTTGTGGTGTTTTTTTTTCTTAGTTAGACTCGGTCGAGAGCGAACGATGACCGAGGTTAACATTTTTTCCCGGATTGCATTCCGTGCTTAATTTTACCGAACCATCGGTTATTATTTCAAAGAGTCCGCCGTCACCATCTAAAAATATGTACCTACTTCGGCATGGATATTGCTACAAATACGGATCGTATATTTTTATTTGTTATCGGCTCAAGCATCAGCATCGTACGATTTATTTGACCGAGTGCAAAAACATTCTCTCAGTCTATGCTATTCTCATCTCGCATCCTCGCAAGAAATTCACTACCAATTTCCTCAGAGTATAGAAACTGCAATATAGAGAAAATGAATGACCTTTTGGCTGAATTCAGCCATGCATGACCGACTATTTGAAAAATAATTGGATTTCAATATTATTTCTCAAATGAAGTTTACTTATTTCAGCGGAAGATTAATTTTTCCACGATATGTATTATCATGATTTTTCGCATGTCTCTCAGCATTTTAGAGCGATGAATCCTAAAGAGCAACTTAGTTTATTTGGCAAATATACTTATCCGTAATCAGGCCAGTAGATTCAGCTAGCCTGTCTCTCTATCATCAGTTGTCATCAAGTTAAAGCTTGGTTTACTTCCAAACAAGTAATTTACGCGTGCCTGATAACAAAAGTAAAAAAATGAGAGTATGTGCTCAGAGGAAAGTTACAATTTTTTAAGTGGCTTGATCATCGAATATTAATTACATCAGTGAAAACATAACCATTTCCTTTTTATGTTATACCACTCAGTTTACGACCATTGTCGCACCAAGGTGTTGGACTCCACCGATTGAGGGACAACACCATTGCTCACAGGTGTTAATGTCGTACACTGTAAGGATATATCTATCGAAAAATGAAATATTTTTATTACTGTACGCACTAATTTTTGGAATTCTTTCATTCGTAATACAAAGTGCAAATTGGATATCTTCCAACGAAAAGCATAATTTATAAATCAAGTAACGAAAGTTCTCATCTTAATCCGAGTAGAACCTGTTTCATGAAAAATTGTGGTCTTAACGAAATGTAATTCTCTCCAAATAAGGTATATTACAGCTAAAATTCTCCGGCAAAATTAATTTTTACAGGTATATTAATAACCTTACAGGTATCTACCTTTTACCAATTAACTTTTACAGGTAATGCACCTTATCCCCACTAGTTCAACTTAAAAAGATTTGCAGCCACTTCTCAGCCTTCCATGATTGAAAGAAAAAAAAATGTCTTACATATATTTTCATTGGAATATTTCATGTTACCTAATTGAAGGTCATTATGCCGTTCTCAATTCCAACATGGGTGGCAAAAATTATTACAAAATCCTCCATCTCCGAGGCAATAGTGTTATCTAGATTAGGAAACTCACCTCTTATTAATTTATTCGTCAAACTTTAACGTTTTTGAATGATTTATCCAGGATTAGGAGGAAGTTATAAACATGAAATCAGTCATCTACAACACGAGAGTTGAAATAACTTTAAAGAGGAAGCCTCAAAATTGCGAAACTTGATCTTTCATACTGATAAGCGAATTTTTAAAGTAGATATAACTGCTATTACCTAGTTTTGCCGTGATCAAAGCCGGAACTATGCGATACTAACAAAAATCATATCTTTCGCTAGGATTATTATCCCACCAAAATACGTGCGCTCTCAGATTAATCGAGACAAAGTAATGTAACCAGACCTCGTTAGGTGACGTAATACGAGATTGTAGCATGTCTAAGACCGTTTGTTGATATCTAATTAACACAAATCTTAACAAATAGTGTCAGTTGAAAATTTGACGTCATATCAGAGAATGCATCGACGCCCCCTGCTCATACTCCGTGCGATCAAATATCAAGGGTAAAAAATCGGTTGCTATAGATAAAAATCCGTTATGGTGAACGAGAAAAATGAATTTATCTCCACATTACGGAACAATGCGAGGAGAAAATCGAGGTCAAACGTCTAAATGCTTACGTTAAATAGTTAAGTTAGAAAAAACAGGTATGAGGAATTTATTCTGATTCGCTATCAAAGAGCCTTCGGAGCAGGCATAAAGGAGGGAAGGACGATTTGTGGAAATGATGAGCCAAATCAAGAAGTTTTTCATTTATAATGGGCAGAAAGTCATCCGGGGTTTTTGCTCAAAATTTACGACTAAATGCTAATTGTACGGGATACTAGCGGCGTTGAACTGACCGTAAAATCTAAGTTGTACTCAAAATCGAATAAATTAGAGTTTCACTTATACTAACAAAAAATTGGACAATGTAACGATAAAGTACCAAATGGTATGCGATCAATTATTTTCTAACGTAAAAAAATACGAATTATCTCAATTTTAATCCAATGAAGATTGAATTCAAAATATTCTACAAAGCCAATATACCTAAACCTTACAGATTAGCTTTTATAGGAAATAACTAGTAGCCAATCAACAACTTGAAGATCGAGACCCAAGCACCTTATATCACTTTATCTGATGCCTTAGTGATCTTAGGCCAAGTTGTCATTTGGACATGTGTACCTTTGTGTGTACAAGTGTGTAAGGGGCATTTTTCTCTTACCTATCACATGAGGGTTACTACAAATCACTGGCATCTGTGTACACAACAATGAAGTCATGTAAAGATTTGCAGAGTTTTATTGAAGATTTCACCCCGTCTCTCCGGTCTGTACTCAAATGTTTAAACCGCTGGGATACCAAGACCTCAATATAAAAATTCAACATCACATAATCCTAATAATAGGCATTTACACGATTAACATTTCTAATGCAATGAACTTTATAGCACGATGTTTTATGTAGAGTACACTCATTTTTGATGCTAGAATATCTTAGAAAACAAAGTTGGCATTTAATTAAGTACCTCAAACAGAAATAATCCTTAATGTTTAACTACATTTTTCATTTAATATTACTTAAAAAACAGGCTTTAACAGAGATAATTCTAGGCGGCTGAGGTAAAAAGATAGGCACATGATTCCACAGATTATTACAAGCGCTTGGTTTTGTTTGTAGGTATGAAGTCTTATTGCCAGTACACGCTGAATTATTTTTAAGCCTCACGATATGATTTTGAATATTCGTCGTCAAACTAACATTGACGATTGGTCAGTTCAATAAAAATCCACAGCTAAAAAAAAACTGTTGAGCATTTTCAGGATTATTGAAAACTGGACAAATTTTCAGCATTTGAAAGCAAAAGAAAGATTCATTCAATATATTTCTATGACACTGGTAACAAAGAATATTTGAGGGAACGATTCTAAAGCCAATTTCCATTATGTCTTTGAGTAAAGCGCGTTAGAAACAGGGTCTCACGTTTTATAAATTTATCGAGGAAAACGTTCGACATGACACACTCTTGAAAACACTGAAGGAGAGAAAAATGAGCAGGAAAAAATAAATTGGAAAACTACGTACCGAATTCTCCAATCAAATCCTTACAGATGACAGAATGAGAACTTAGGAAAGGATAGAAACGTCAGAAGAAAGAAAAACGGGGTGGAGACATACAGCAAATCAACATTCGAATGAATGACGACTAATTATGATGATGGCTCCCGTCTCTGGAACCGCCTTTAAGCCGAAGCTTGATAAATTTAATCCGCGGGACTCATTCGGAGAGAAGAAAATGGTCGAAGACCATCGTGGAATAAGAAAATCAACAGTGTTTTCAAGTTCTCACGCATATACAAAGGATAACTGGTGGTTTTGCAGTAGGAAGTTTAAACAGCATTGTTGCAAGACACTCCATCCGGTCAATTCCAACTGAAGAAAATGTTTCGGATCGGATCAAGGCGACGGGAAAGAGAGCTTGTTTGAGAGGCAAAGGGGCGGGCGGGGGACGAGGGGGGAGGAGAGCGTGGGAGGGACGAAGGAGGAGGAACTGCTACACTGGCCGTGGTATCGATTGAGGGGGCCAGGCCGAGCGGTGGAGTTTAAAGATTAGGTCCATCCACAGGGGACGATATCGAACTGCCCTCGAGTGTACAAGGAGACGGAGCGGAGATCACAAATAGGTAAACGCTGTCGGATTCGGTCGATGGATCAGATGAAGAGCGCAATACCACTTAACGCGAGAGATTTTAATCTTCGGCCACCTCGCGGGGAAACATTAAGGAATAAGAGGCTCATGAAATTCTTTAAGAGGAGCTACTCGCGATTCATTATTTAACTTGAGATTCCTTGACCTTGCATTCTCGTCTTTCCTGCTACTGCTGTATCTCTACATGCGGGGGAAGAAATGACTCCCCGAAGAGTAAATTAAGAGGCACAGAACGGGAAACAGACAGTTGTTTTAATTATCTTGTATGAGAGCTTTATTTCAATGCTGAAATTATACTGATTTTCCGCGTATTTTGACTACAATCTTTGTGCATGCGTTTTAACCAGTGCCTCAATAGCTATAGAAATAGAATGTGATTTTTTCACGTCATTCATTACAAGTATAATTTCCTTGAGTGAAATGAATTTTGGCAAAATACTTATGAGTGAATTATTCACATATATGCACTGGAAAAAAATAGAAGGCAATACAAGATTAACGGGACTTAACAGAAAAACGGAATTTAATTTAACTTGTAATATGTACTCACATTCATGGACTAATCCATTAAAAATGGTCATTTGCAATTACTTTTCATTTCTCAATAAATAACATTTCACTGCTTAATAAATAAAGATATTTACATTAGCGAAATAATACTTCCACAATAGGTATATCACATTTATAACTTATTATGTGTGTATAAATAAAAAACAATGAAATTCCTAGTACGACCAAAACTTTAGTCGAGTTTTAACGGAAATGAAGAGAGCTAAATCACTGCCAATAGAAACACTTATGTCTTTTAATACCAGTTCTTAATGTGGGATTCATTTTTAAGGCACACCGGTGTAACTAGATCAATAGCTTAGGATAGGAACCATTGCATCTGTAACACAAGGCAAAGTGTTAATATGCACTTCTATCAATAAATGAAGAAACAAGATACATAAATATATAAATTAAGCGTGCAGCGCATCAAACACCATTAACTTTATTTTTAAAGCTCAAGGAGAAATGTGTTCTCAGTAAGTTCAAGAGGCTGTTTTTGTAGCACAATATCAAACTACTGCCCAGAAGCTTCCTCTGTGGAAATTTTAGCAGTGAATAATTAGTAAATTTTTAATGTTTGTTCATGTACAACTGGTACACCATGAAAATCATTCTTCTCATTTTGGAGCAATATTGGGATACAAGAGGAAACTTTTCGCGCACTTTGTAATCATTTTTCAATTTGAGGGACAAATTAATAACAGTGATAACCTTAAGAAAGCTTACAATATTTAAAATGATCTCTAGCGTTATATTGGTCGAAGTTTTTTCAGTAACGGCGATAGCGAGCGATTAATTCAAGATCAAAAGAGCTAAATCACCAAGTAGAACGTGAGAAGGACGAAAGAAATGGTTACATAAAAATCAGACGCTAGGAATCGCAAACTGAGAAATTTCGTGCAACGTATAAATTATTCCGACCATAATTGATCTTTACACTTACGTCGGAGATACCCACAGTTAATCAATCCTCAGCTAAAGAAGACGAGTATACTCGTGCAGTGCGATTTCGCTAAGATTTAGGAGAAAAGCCGACGTACAGAAGGGGAAAGAAGCGCGCGCAGACTACATCGTCGATTCCCATTGAGGAAGTCCATCAGGGGTATCTGGTTAGTTCAATATGCTGCAGTGGTAACATTCTCCAATGGAGAGTCGGGTAAAAATAATGTTTACGACATCGTCTTTCAAGTTCTCATTTTCAACTCAAACCATTGGTGATTTGAGTTGAATATGAGAAATGATAAGGTTTAAAAATGGTAAGGATAAGGAATATCACCACATCAGAGCATAATCAGCAAATACGCAGTGTTCAAGCATGAAAACTCAAAAAATCGTGAATGCTCTGCATTATAGGTACACTAAAGGGTCTTACCATGAAAATGAATGATTTTTTGGAATATTATCCAGATTGAAATTCAAATTTCATACTCTTTCTACAGCTGGACATGTATAAACTGCCAAAAAAAACTCAGACCAATGACTACTGGTGCAGAAAATATACAATTCAGTTCTATTATAACACGCTCAGTGTAGCTCAACGCTAGTTGAAAAAGGAGGTGATTAAGGATTTTCAGATTAATAGTTTTATTTTTCTTTTTTTTAATTTCGTAAACTATTTAAAAAAAGTTATCATAGTCATTCTCCGGAACATACAAGTACAATCTTTCACTTTGAAATTAGCTAATTATTTAAGCGATATGTATGCTGAAAATCATTGTGAGTATAATGCCAAGGTTGCGGAAATGTATGATGACGAAAAAGAACATTTGGCATTTTCCCTCAGGTTTAGTTCATTTGGTAGATACAATTAGTTCCAACTCATAGGCGTCATCTTTTGGTACCTTTGCTTTCTCATCTTGTAATTTCTCTCTCTTTCGTTATTTTTCAACGGCATTGCTAGTCCTCTTATGCCGATGTTTAATGAGTAGTTTATGTCAACAAATGTAGCCATAAAGATCTATGCAAAACGCGATTTATACTCCTTTGCATTAACCCAGTGAATTGTGCCATCGTATTATGAAACATGTTATCACATTTTGAAGCATGAAGCCAAATTTTATCATACTGATGTATTCATTTTTACCTATCACGTAGACTAATTTAAGTTAAGGACATGACTATAGTAGATGGGCTTAAATTTAAATACCAACTCAATTTAGAATACTAAAATATATATAACTAATATTTAATAGGTTTATCAACATTTTCATGGCATTGAGGAATGGTGTTTTGGGAGTATAACTACCATTAAGGTAACAATGAAATCCACGATTGATAATCACACGAACATGGAGAGAGAATAAATGAAAAAATATCAATTCAAGGGCCCCTTGGGACCATTTTTCTTCAACTTTTCATCTCTCTCTCTCTCTCTCTCTCTCCTGTTTTGGTCTTAGATGCCATATCCCTATATCCTCAGACGGTTTGCACTTGCAACGACGATAATAGAACCTTAGGTTTCCAATAAAGTAACGCCTGGTGACCAATCGTCCACACACTTAAATATTTTAGGGAAGGCGGGAAAACGCGCATACACCATAGCCAATCAGATGGCACCTGACCCATAGGAGTGATATATATACCGGCTAAAATGTTTGTTACATTTGTATTTGTTTGGTGTGGAATGAATATATTTTGACTTGACTTGACAAGACGGCATTCAGAACCCATGAAGATGGAGAGCAAGTTGTTCTCCGAAACGTCGGGAGACATGGGGCTTCTTATCCAGTGGAATACCCGAGAAACATTTATCCAGCAGATACGCCTGGAAAACCTAAGATCTTTCATAGAACATCAGCTTATGTCCAGTTGCAGGAACGACATACATGCATTCCATTGAGTTGTAGAACCCATAAGCCATGGCAACCATTCCATTAGTGTCGCACAAACATTCGATAAAATTATTGGTTTCATAAAGGACTTTATGACTTCTCGAATGGCATAATGAGCTCCATAAGTAGCCAAGATGGAGGAAGCGCAATGAACCGTTTGGAGACTTAGTTACATGATAACAGTTGTTTTGAGACGAAAGACCAGTTTGTTCACTCTTACTGAAAAATCATTACGTGCATTACCAATTAAACATAGGATAATCTTTAATAAATTTGATTCATTGGTGGAAGATTTGATCAAACACCTGATGCAATCAACAGCTAAAAGATAAGTTATGAAACTGGAAGATGTGTGTCTGCAACCTAAATATTTTTATGGGATACATAACCTTGTGGATCTCATAACTATCGATTCTTAACGAACCTCGACGGCTACGGCCATTTCGGACCCAGCCACTTTCACACAAAGCAACAGCAATCGGACAAATAGGATCTATCATCCATCCTAATTCGAGCCGAGCCCAAAGATGCTGAACTGTAGTGATTGAGCGGGAACCGGTGTCTCTGTCGCGGAAGATAGTTGTCGGACCCCAAGCGATGTTGAAGGAGACAATGGGACACCCAACCAACCAAATTTTCCAAAGTAATTATGATGCCCATAATCGACTCGAGCAGCGCAACCTCATTAAGGTAACTTCCAATCCAATCTGGTGGTGGAAACGAGAAATTACCGAACTTAATCCCTCGGATGGCTGCTCGAGAGAAAAAAAAAACTTTTCCACAAAACCTTTTTCAATCGAAGCGAGGACATTCTCACCGTTGGGGAGACAGCAATGGAGGGAAACTAGCAGGAGCGGCCCAAGACAAACAAAAGGAAAAGGAAGTGATGGAAGAACTTGTTTATTTTGTTCTCCTGCCTCTTTCGCTCCCTTTCCTAACCTCCGCACTACCGCGTAAGAGCATACTGAGCAACATAACCTTCAAAGGACTCTCCCACACCCGTATACACCTACCCCTGCGCGCTGGGCCCATCCCATAAAGCCGGCACCTGACATCCTATCTCCTCCCACCGACTGGCTCCTCCACCTCCACCTCTCCTCCGCTCCTCCCGCCCCAACTGACATCCTCTCGCGAAAGAGAGAAAGGACTTCTCTATTCCCCCAGCCCGCGGCCACCAACAAAGCGATTCAGTCCAGGTTACCACCTGAAAACTTACATTCCTCAGCTCTGTCCGAGTATTTGTCAGCCAAACTGAGCACCCGCGAGCAATTTTTGTCCAAGAACTCGCAGTCACCGTTGGTAGAAGGCTGTACAGCACGATTGAAGGAACTGTGCATGCCTAGCTTTCTCGGAATCATTTAAGGGATCTCTCTGTCACCTAAGCTGCACACTGACCCAGGCCTGCTAGTTCCCATCTTCTACCCCGCGAGAGAACTTCCCGCATGTGCCATTGACTACACCAGTCCGCGCCCGCGTGAGATTTTCCGTCGGCATGCCTCGCGCTCGCTTGTTCGGACGGCTACGGCAACGCAGGGGCAGGAGGAACGGAAGGAAACGGACGTCGACGAGTCGCTGGTCTGTGCGACGCCGTGCGGAGAAAAGGGGGAGCTCCGGGAGGCCCCTCAGTGGGCGGAGCCACGGAGTGACTCGGAGGGAAGGCCCCGGAGCGAGCGTTTGAAGATGACGCCGCCCCTTCTTAGAACGCTCCTTCGGCGTGGAAGGAGGGCAAAGCGGCTGCGAGAGAGAGGGACGGGGAGGGGAGGGATGGAGGGGGAGGGGCTGAGTCGGGAGGCGGGAGGGGAGGAACGGAGGGGAAGTCGGGGAGGGGGAGGGGTGTAGTTTCCCCCCCCTCTCCCTCTCTCTCTCTCGTTCGCCCCTCTTCGATCACGTCTCCCACCCGAGCGCCACGACGCGGCCAAAGGGCGAACTATGCCGCCCAATGGCCACACGAAAGGGTTCGTCGCATCACGAGAAGATGGATCGTCCTGCTGTGAGTGCCGCCTTTAAGCGGACGGAGAGGAAAGAGAGAAGGGAGGAAGGAGGAAGAGGACGAGGAAGAGGGAGAGAGAGGGCGGATGAAGGGAGAGAGAGAGAGAGAGATACAAGAGCCGCGTTAGAAGAAGGTACGTGTCTGAAGCGACTCCTTGTGTGTGTCTGTGTGTTTGTCTGTGTCCGTGTGAGTGTGTTTGTGTGTGCATGTGTGCGAGAGCGTTGAGTCTGTATATGCGAAGAGATGGTACGGTAGATGCCGAGATATAGATAGGCGACGAGCGAACTGTGGAGTCGATGTTTTCGGAGGTCCGGAGCGCGCACAAGTCGCGCGGATGGTGACGACACCGTCCTTTTCCTCACAGCCTCCCTCCTTGTTGGGCTTTTTTTAATGGCAGCGGTTGCCCGGAAAGACTACCTGGATGCAGAATGAGAGAGAGAGAGAGGCATTATTAGAGAGCCTTGGGGTGGCGGAAGGGGGTGGGGCCTGGCGATAAGAGTAGGGTTAGAGGTGGTGGGAGAAAATAAGATAGGGCGAGACAAGGGTTCTCTCCCGGTGTGAAGGAGCGGAGAAAATGTTTGTGGCGAAGTTACCGAGTGAGAATATACTTTCCCATGCCTCCTTCCATCTCTTTCTTTCATTCTTCTCGAGTAGACGTACGATATCCCACTCATTTCAGGCTGTCTCTCCATTTTCTCACCTGAGAAACTTTCACCCAACCGTCTACAATTCCGAAATATTTGCCCTCATTGTGGATAATACTTTTCCTCGCATCCCACGGTACTCGTACGGGGATCGTCAGCGATTTATATATCAGAGACACACTTTTTTCTCACAAACCGATCATGCAAGAGGGCGTGGAGCTGAAGACACAAGCTGCCGTGGCCTCTCCTCGAAAACATTAACTTCCCCCGCCACATTCGAGGGACTGAAAAGGAGAAAAAAATCTTCCGTGATCTAAAATATTATTTCCATCATCTCCGACACGCCAGGGGGCCCTTCTGAAACGAGTCGGGACTCTCAAACGCCTCTCAATCCGCCGCCCATTTAGTAATCGTTGCGAACTCTGAGAGCTATTTATCTGCGATAATCTTTCTCCCTCATCTCTTTGTGCTCATTTCGAACATTTTCGCCTCAAATCCCACCGATGTGTCCGCGCGATTGTGATCCACACCTTATCTCTGGCCCGCGCCGTCTTGAGCCCTCTTCCTTGATCCCGTTGATCTCCTCATCTCGCTGCCACAGCGGGCCCTTGTCTTGATCCACCGCCCGCTGACGAGCCCTCCATCCCGGGCCATTCTCTTGACGATGCCGGGGCGGCGGCCGCGGCAGTGGGAATTCTTAGCAGTCTATCTGCGTGCCCGCCCGCGGGGCGATTCGCTTCGCTCCAGCGCTGTTGTCTGAGGGGAGTAGATGTGGAATAGAGGGAAATAGGATTTTGAAAATTTCGTCACGCAGCGAAAATCAAGGTGGTATTTATTTCTGGGAATGTGCTTTAATAACGATCATATAAGTTCCTCCCTCTGTAAGCTGCCACCGTTTCATCTCAAACTGCATGAATTATTTTCATTAAGCTAACACGTATCTAATTGTGACCACGGTTGATACAATCGAGGATGAAATGCTTCAGCGAATTTTATTTACCATACCATTTTTATATTGACCTCGATAATTTATTACTATTATAACATATGTATTATTTATTTTATGAAAGGGGGTTGATAAAAACATGGAAGGTTGACATTCTCCGGTCAAAGAAAGGAATCGGCTAGTCTATCAATGAAATACCCTCGATAGAATACCGTAGATGAGTTAGAATATGTATCTAATTAACGTCGCTCGTTGTTTAAGAGTAAACAAATGAGTAAACAGAATCAGATATTTTGTCCACCTAATACATGTGTACGTGTTCAAGGTCCTGAAATCCAAAAACCCCACCTATTTGTATGAAAATTTCATATGTAATGTAGATACAGGAAAAAGATCAACTCGTGTCACTGAGTTATTCTTAGTCCCTAAATTCCATACCTTATTATTTGAGCACTCTTTCCTAATTTCCTCCTGCAAGTTATGGAATTGTTTACCTGTAAATGTTAGAACCTCTATGACAATTTCGATGTTCAAGAGAAACATGACTGATTACCTATGTAAAATTGCTTAGTTTTTTAAAATCTTTTATGTTATGGCATGTTTTTATTTCTTTTCTATATTCCAGGGGACCTAAAGTCCCAGAAAAATAAAGACTATTTTCTATTCTATTCTACATTTCTTCGTGGAGTAGTCGTCACTCATGCACTATGTCAAAGATGAAAGAACGACGAACGGCTGGTATTTTATTTCATGTTTTGTCTCATACCGAATGGCTACCGTAATAAACCTAGCATGCCAGGAAGCAATTCAGTTTTTTATCTCCTCATGATGAGAATAAATACGTTTCCATAGATTTTGAATACCTACCTGTTACCAAATTGCGTGAGTTACCTTAGCTTACATGCCTTGCGTGATTTATTTTTATTTATTTTCAAATGAATCTCGCGAACGCACAATAGTTGTGGACTTAAAAAATGGCGATTTCTCCAAAAGTTGAACGATTGGATACAATAGACTTCCGCTTGTGGGCGTCGCGTGTTTTCTCACATAATATTAAAACTGATTTTGAGATCTTCTGCCGTCTATTTCACAATTTATTCACTCCCATTTCCCCGTATTTTTTCTTCTCACGTGGCGGAACATTATTGCCAAGTGATAGCTTCCCCGAGCATGCCAGCTTGGCGTCGGCTTCATAAAATTTCCCAAACTAGAAAGAGGCATTAACAAACCCGTTTGATATAAAAATTATTATCTCTGAAGCCACAGCGTCAGCAGTCTTTCATAACTAAGTGAGAGGAATGTTAAAAGTATTAGAACGAAGCACAGTTGTACGCCAATAAAAATGATTCTAAGATTACTTATACCTCTTGAAAGCTATACCACATTGGTTTGGAAGGACAGATCTTTCTGCAACAAATTGCTCTTACTAGAAGGCACGTTTAAATAACAATGGAGTTTTAATTATTCATGTCATATTTTATTCGTACCAGTTTTTACTCAAGCGCAATGTCATTGATTAAAGGACGACATTGTGACTGATATTTTATTACATGTTTTGTCTCATACGAATGGCTACCGTAATAACTTAGCATGCCAGGAAACCATTCCATCTTTTTTCTCCCCATGATGAGAAGAAATTCGTTTTCATAGATTTTGAATACCTGCCTGTTACCCAATTGCGTTCGTAGCTGGAGAAATTCATAGATGCGCTCACCAGTTACTCCACGCCTCATTACCAATGGAACCTTTTACTATCATCGTAACATATAAGTTCGTAATATAAACATCGTAAAATAAAGCGTTCTTTGGCAACCCAAAAATGAAGTTCACAGGCATCATGTCGAAGGTTGCTGCTAGCCACATTTTTATTGGTACAAAATATTTTTCGCACTGAAATGTGGCCCCAAAAATATCCAACAGCTTCTAATTTAATGATCAAGAGAAAGTTTGTGACTTCCAGCCTTACTGAATTTTGACAGTAGTTTGACTAAATTGTAAAAGCCACACACTTTCTCTTGATCATTATGACGTCCTTCCACCAAGTGAAAGCTTTTCTTTTCGATATAATTTCTAATTTAATAGAATAGCTGATTGTCCGATGTCAAATTGTGACAAAGGATTTCAACCGGTCGACATTTTTATCGGTACCAAATTGTCTTTGAACTGAAATGTGGCCCCAAAAATATCCAGCAACTTCAAATATAATAGTATAGTTATTTATAACAGAAACAACAATTACACTACAATTTCCACAAGATATATCTTGTGGAAAAGTGTAATTGTTTTTTCTGTTATAATATAACGAACACCCAATATATTGCCTGAATCTGTTGAAAAAAAGTATAGGTATTTGTCCAATATCGAATCGTGACTAAGGATTTCAACCGATCGATATACATACCCATGCTCGAACGCCCATTAGATACTGAGCTGACATAAAACGATAGAATCGAATGATGCTCCAATGTAGTTAATTGCTTGTAGAATGTTCAACTTTTTATATATTACCACTAAAACAAGCCATTTGCATTCACCATGGATTTGAGATTAGAATGACACAGTTTTAAAAGCACAAGCCGGCCCATTATGAAGCGATTAAAATGCTCTCAGATGTAAGACAGGCAAATCGAGTCCAAAAGGAAGATTGAGCTGTCAGACAAAAGAAAAGAAAGTCGTGGAATGACGTGCGGACAGCCACTAACACTCACAAAAACCTAACCAATAATCTTTCATGGGAAATCCGGTGTGATACGAAACTCGACCCGAGCTCAACAACTGCCATAAAAGACAACGCATCAAAAGAATCAGATAAAAGGAAAAAAGTTATGCCATCCGCGGCCACGACGCCTGTCTGGTAAAGTTTTCAGTACACGCGTACAACTCGTGTTTCTATACCTACGTTATGATATGCTCGGGCAGTGTGCATCGAGATTCCCGTATCTCGTGGCGAGGATCTATTTGCCCACCAAACTAAAAGCTCTCATTCGACGGAGGTCTTTAAAAAGAACGAATCCACAGTCTCGCCCCTCGCGTTAGTTGGCTAGTTTTTGAGAAAAAGTCCGCAGAGGAGACGAAGAGGTCTTTATTTTTTTTTCTGTTCCAGGTGTTTCTCAATTCCCCACCCGCGAAACTTATTCTCAGCAGACCACTTTTGCTTCTCTTCCTCCTCCTTCCTTTTCCCATCCTCTTTGCCTGCTGGGCCTATAATTAAGATTTGTGTCGCAGATACATCTGTATTAGTCTTCACGAAAGGCCAAGGGTGAATGGCAGGGGATGTTTAACCGATGCTATCGCCGGACAGACGCAGAAATGACAGGGTGGCGCATGAGCCGGGAGGTTGGGCTTGTTGGTTTACCGAACATGGAGCCTGTCGTCGCCCGCAAAAATTTTTGAGACGATTGCCTCGGTCCCCGGGGAATCGTGGGCCTCCGAACTCCCCGAGTTTTCTAGCGTGCCGTAAATGAGGGCCACCGGAAAATCATGAATATTATGCATTGAACCGAGCTGAAAGCTTTCCCACTCTCTATTTCTCCTAGATATGCTCAGGAATCAACAAAAATGTGTCATTTTTACGTAGAGTATTTATTGTACGAACGGTTTCGTCGGATGGTCCACATCATCTGGTACATAACACATGGCTTTCAGTCATATATATTCAAAGGTTCGAAACCGGTCGTACAATAAATACTTTACGTACAACGTACAAAGTTTTGGTAATTCCTAAGTATTATGGAAAAGTTTTACAAAGTTGAGGCTGAAACTATTAAATTTCCAAGAGATGTTTCCAGAAATAACGCCAACTCAAACCTAAGCTAGTACTCGTCTTACCACACAAGTAATGACGATTTCAAATGGAGGAAATAATTATTAATTAATTAGTTATAATGCTATGCATTCCTAACCGTATCGCATTTCATATAAAATCTTCAGGTATTTTGATTAAAATTACACCTCAATAGTAGATTGTTATTCAACACCGCAATTATGTCTCCCTCGAATTAAAGTATTAATTATATGTGCAATCAATATCCATTAATGGATGCAACAATGTGCAGCTTAACATACTCTAATGAGCCTATTCTTTTTCTTCATTATATTGCTCGAAGCATAATTTGATTAACATCAGAAGTCTATTCTTTTTCTTCATTATATTGATCGAAGCCTAATTTGATTTAAAAAATTAGCGTCATATCACCATTTCTAACCGCAAGAGCACCAAACTGATAATGGGCTTAGTTCTTCCAAATGATATTCAAGTTTTTGTTCTTACAGCGAAGTGGTCTAACTTCAAATGAGTAAGATGACCCTATTCCGAGAGGGAAATTTTGCTCATGAAACTTTCGTCCAAATATTCTGAATTGTGCAAAGAAATATTTTGAAGTTGGAAAATCCACAATAAACTCTCAGCACTAAAATGTCCAGAAATTTTCACCAAAATTCGTTTCAAAAACCTAAATAAAAGTACCACTTAGTTAACAATATCCTAAGATTTTTTTATCTTAACATTTTTAGATATTTTTTGCTGTAAAATAGCCCACTGAATTAACAGGGGCTCCTAGATAACTTCCATGAAGCAACGAGGAGGATAAAATTGAGATTTAAATGCGTCGAAAACCAAAGTAGTAATTTTTAATAGGATTAGTGATAAGAATGGCTGTATAATGAAGGGAAATGATTAAGTTATTGAATAAGTAGAGGGTTTTGAATATCTATGTCGAATGCTTACGATTGATGGAAGGATGGACGTAGAGATTTAAAGGCGTGGAAATGCCGGTAGGTAGTAAACCCGGTAGGCGTGGAAATGCCGGTAGGTAAAAAGTAAAGTAAAAAAAGGTAGTAAAAAAGTAGGTAGGTAGTAGGTAGTAAAAGTAGGTAGTAGGTCTTAGATAGTGTGTGGAGTAGGTATATCTATGGATGAGTGCTTGTATAGGGAAGCGAAAATTGGAGCGTACAGAAGTTCTCTCCTCCTTGAAGATTGTGTTTTCGTGAGTGACGGAAAAATTTTTCATCTGCGCTCAACGTCCGTCGAATTGACGAATGAAAAGTTGTATATTCACTGACAGAGAGTATTAGGTCGACAAATTATGAATAAAAACATTCATTTGCTGTTTTGTAAACATTTATAAATGATCTTACAAGATTTGGGCAATTTTAAACAGTGAATCACTGATCTAATGGCTGGAAAATCCGACAAGACACGGATGGGAAATGCAAGGCATGGTTGAAAGAACATATTGTCTACAATAATCCTTGCATTAAAAGTAAATAGAGGGATATAAGGAGTCCTAACATTCAAGATATTGTACCATGTAACCTAAGATCTAAATTCTAATGTATGCACAATATCTAAGTTCAAGCTGGGACGAGAACCCGCGACCTTATGTTTGCCAACCCCACTAGCCTGTCTGGCCTTCGCGGACAGATTTACGAGAGCACTCTCTGCAAGAGAGGCAAAATATACAACTGGGCAACAAAAACAAAGCAAAAATTAACTTTAAAGGCATGTTCGGTATATTTTCATATTTTTTCACTTTTTCAATAATAAAATTTTCTTTGCGTAATACAATATCGATGGAAAACTGGTCGGTCCACCAATTAAAATTAAAGTTTACTACATGAAAACAGAATGTAAGTTAGTAAAACTAACATGTTTTACATCAAACGAATGCCATTCCCATTATGCATCGAGATGCGCATTGTTTCCGTTACCTCTAAGCAAAAGAATATATTTGACTCATCTCGAACTCTCGCGGCAAAACCCTTTTAAACTTGTTCATTGTAGGCACTGGATACATTCATTTCTTTTCTGTTATTTCAAGGCCATTCTCTAATTAACTTGGATCTATGCATCTCATAATGTCCTAAAATATGCTAATAAATGTTTTTCATTGATTCATAAACTTGTTTTTACAACAAGTTGAACTAGGCAAGCTCTCAGATATTAGATATGGTGATGATTTATGCAAAAACAATATTTTACTCTTGTTATTTTCTCTCATTCTTTTTAGCTCTGCAAAAGTCAATCTCGAACAATCACGGCCATTATACGCAAAATCTCATTAACAAATACCAAAAAGTACAATGCACTGTTCTGATTCTCCCCCCTTGACTTACAATCCGGGGAAAACGTCGAGATAAATAACATTGATCTACGATGCTAAGATGGAATTCATATCTGCTCAACTATATTCGCCTTTCATGAGTTGGCTTCATAAGAAATTCATGGGAAACAGATGATGACATCCCTCCATTCAGGATTATTGAAGCGATAGGTTTGGGTGCACAGTAATTGTACGGACAGCGTGTAAGATTTTACAACAATGTCGCACACCGAATAAGGTCAACCACTGTCTATAGACATGTAATTCTAGATATCAATGCAGCAATCACTTAACCGGGGAAATGTAACCCAACAAGTAGATGATCATACTCGTCCATCCAAGTATTAATTTCAGCTGATTATTTTATAATATTAAATCCGTTTTGTTTCAGTAGAATAAGTATGCGAAAATGTGTCGACCACCGAGGGAGACTGAAAAATATTCTGTTTTTGATAAATAGGATTTAGTTTATCAATAATTTATCCATTCTTATTACTCCTGGAGGAAAGCAACTGCTATGATGTATTGAAAACAATACTTTGTCATTGCTCCAATTATAAAGATGCTTACGTGCACAAAGATTTCATAGAAGCACCATTTCTCAATATTGCAAAGAGGTGAAATTTTAAAACATAAAATAGGAGAATGACTTGGTCATGAAAGGCAGGGCTCAGGATGATTGTATTGAAAGAGCCGATGCCATTCGGTTTTCCTATTCCCACAAAAATTCTTCATCGCAATAATCACCCACCCACCCAACCGCCGCGAAAAATCAAACGAACCTATGTGATGAGTAGCTCTTGAAAGTAAAGAACGGGAGTTGTTGACGAAGACGCCACTCTAGCACTCGGGGAAATGGCGAGGAAAAACTTTTTTTTTTGGTAAGAACCGATAGGAGGAAGTTTCGAAAGCCTTTCGCTTCACTCTCGGCGAATCAATAATATCCATTCACGTGCACCGATGCACTCGGGCGGCCCTTAATGCTCTTGCCAAAACTTTGGACAAAGAACTCGAACGCGAACGAATTTTTGCATCCACCCGAACTTAGAGCGTGTGGCGTCGCGCGCGACGCGAGGCACGATCCGCGAGCCGAGTATACACCGGGCACGATGGCAGCGGACGCGCTCTTCTGCGCGTTTCGGGGGGGGAACCGACGCGTCGCCCGCCAGCCATCGGAAAACGGCGAAATTTTTTCCCCTTTTCTCGGTCCTCTTTTTATGTCGACGGAGCACGAATGGCGGAAGCAGGAATTGATCCAATATCGAGAGCGGGAGGGCAGGAGAGGGAAGGTGGGGGGGGGAGGAGGGTATGAGGAGGAATAAACAGGCATTCGTAAGGCCTTAACATGGGATTCCTTGAGAAACTTACGCCACTTTTGCCCATCCACTTTCTTTCGAGCGGGGCAACCTGATGTAAACCCGTCTGGCGATGTCAAAACGTCGTCGTCTCCTCTCCTACATCCCTCTGAGGCGCTTTGAAAAAGAAAAGGAAATAGAGAGAGACGGAAAAGACTCGTATTGGGTAATAGAATAGGAGGCGAAAGGGTGGAATAAAGAAAGCAAATAAGACTGTCCAGAGAATAAGTTCTGACCCCGTAAGCTTCCCCGAAGACCTCTCAAGTCAATCACAATTAACGTGGGCTGGAACACATTCGACCTGGTGGGTGAATAAAGCCACTCTCTCGTTACGGTCAACATGATGAAGTGGTTATGTTGCATACAAACCGTAGTCAAAAACCACACGAGAAAAGGCATTTGGATCTGAGAGGGTGGGAACAGAGAAGCTCAATGGCTGCATCACTCAGAGAAATTAATTTTCCTTTAACTAAGGTGGATCTGTTCCCCAACTGTACTGTAACCGGACTGGAAGTATGCTCAAGACTGTACTTAAATTGAGACAAACATACTGTTTGCCCCATTACACAGCATTTTTGCAGTACAGTAACTGCGACAGTATACTCCTAGCACTGTTATTCAGCATAGTTTCAGTACAGTTGTAACCACAGCAAAGTTCTGATGCAGTACCCATTTCTTCAGAACAGCCCTCTCCGCAGTTCAGTCTCTACAGTAGGCACTATTCCACTGCAAATCATCCTTAACAATTGAATCAAAGTACAATACAGTGCAGTAACGAGGACTGGAACTGCGATAAATGCTGAGTTTAGTACGGTTTAAGCTTATGTACAGTACACCCAGAGTGGAGACTCTTTTCTCTGGGGTAGTCTCTCGTTAACAAAAGAGAGCCATGAGTCTGCGATCGTTAACGTCGGAGAGAATACTGCGGAGACGATAAGTGCTCTCCTGATTGCAACCTTATGGGAGTCAAATTAGCAATGGATACTTGCCACCACCGCCAGGATTAGAGTCCGAGACCTAAGCTAGTGAGCCAGGTACGTAGTATAGTCACCACACCGACCCATCTGAAAGATCCGTGACTAGATCGTGGGCATGGAGAATGGGAATGGTGAGAGAATAGAGGCCTCCCTTGGTTGCGAGAGTGAGGGAAGAAAGTAAAGAAGAAGGAAAGAAAGGGAAAGAAGAGACATTCGAGAGGGAGAGAAAAAGATCGATATCTTCTAGTCTCTCGAACACGCGCGTCCCAAAAGGTCTCCCCAGTTCGCCACCCTACTCACTCTCTCACACACATACACGCACCCACACTGCCTTCTTCTCCCCCGAAAAACCATCCAAAAAGGCCCCACCCTCATCCCCTCCCCCCCAACTCCCTCCTCGCCCTCTGTCCTCCCCCCAACTCACCCACCCCACGCCGTTCCCCCCGATTCCCATCCCCGATTCGATGCCCATCCACTGTCTGCCCCACCCCAGGCCTCCACCCCCTTCGCCTCCTAGACCCCTTTGGAAAACTCCACCCCCGCCTCAATCCCTGTCTCTTCCCCCCCCCTCACGACCCCATACCCTTGCTTCACCCTCTCTTTCTCTCTCTTTTTCGGTTACGATGCCAGAGGATCACCCTCGCTGCGCGTCCGTCTGTGACATTTTCTTCAGAGTCAGGCAACACACGATCGTGCTTTCAATTTGATCAACTTGCCTCCTCCAATCCCTCCCCTCCCGAAACTTCTACCTTTTCTCCTGCTCTCACCCCCGCCCCCGTTCGTTCCCATTCCAATCGCGCCCACCGTCTCCTCTCGGTGACCAGCTCCCAGGAGTGTCCTCACAATCCCGCAGCGTCTTCGGCATCCGCAGGGGGGACAGATGTATTTTTCGAGTGTCGCTTATTCGAGGATTCGTGCCTTTGGTCGAGTGTGTACCGAAGGAGACGTTGAGTAGAACGACACTCAGCACAACGCATGAATCATTTCGTATTAATGTATATAGTTTCATGAAATTCATTTAGGAACCATTTCGATCGATGGTACGAAAATACCTTTACCAATAGTTTCAACAGTATCAGGCGGAACATGACGGAACTCCATCATGGTTGATCAATTAGAAAGTGCACTTGCAAAATTCCACAGCGATTTATTCGGAGCGACCGTTTTCAATACAGGGTATCATCATCAGGACTGATCGGGACCACCAATAGTTTTATCTCATACACGTTAATGTACCAGCCTATCGACTTGAGGTCCAAGATTCGAGTTCTTTCTCGAGCATGGACGATATGTTTATTAGCTTGTAATGAGAAGATATTTTAATCATACAGGTTCAGGATCTATGGTCTTTACTTGAACAAGGCCTGCCCCTGGTGCCCAAGAACCTCATGCGAGCAATACAATTCCCAGTGACGAATCCATAAGATGAAATACAGACATGGGAAGACCCGATGCAATAAGTTAACTGAAAATGCATCGATGAACATTTAATGGTGACATGCGTATTCTATCCATAATTAGTTGGGTTCTATAAAAATGTCTCCACCACCCCCAGCTTAGCTCCATTACCTATGTACGATCTAACACACTGGATATATGCGCAGAGTTGTTCAAAGCCCACTCAGACAGGACCTAAACCCGAGAACGATGGAAGAACTTTACCCGATCGCAATTCAGTTTGTGATATACGCATCGCTTGTTGGCTTTTTTGCAGAAAGCTGTTGTGTAAAATTTCTCTATTAGCGTTATCCTATAAATTACATTCATTACTATTCGGTACGGTGGCGACAGGCACGTTGTTAACATGCCGGGCAGGCAACCTGGTGGGTGATTATTCAGCTGATGGAATTGATGCGTTCACCTAAAAATTAAGGACTTCAGATGCAAGGCCTACTACCGGTTCCACTGCCAATCGCGATCATTCACCTCGGTGACTAGCTCCTCGGATCGGACTCAATCCCGTTTCACCCTCATAGGGCAGATGTATTCCAGCACCAACCCTCAAACACCATGAGCCATTGGTCTCACGACGATCGAGGAAGACACAGGAGTTGACTAAGACTTAGGGAAACCAGATGCAATATGCAAGGTTAAAATTCATCGTAAAAAAGGGAATTGCGAGCATATTCGGAGCAGTATCGAGGGATTTATAAAAAAATACCTTCCGCAAACGGCGTGGTAGAATTTAGCAGTGTACAAATCTAATGATTTCAAACACTATTGGCTTCTTTGTTAATCATCTCAGACTGTCCCAAATCAGTAAGTGACCTCAGGGTTTGGCAGACGAGGACTTAACGCAGGCACGGTGTTTCATATAAAGTGAGTTACGGTCAACGGTCTCCGTTACGAATCAAAATATTTTTGCCTTTATGACCTCAGCACCTTTTTGCCGACTCAGCACCTTTTAGATATTACAAGTTACTTCCGAATTGTTACTCTAATTGAACTCCAAAAATCTATACACACATTCACGTAGCCGGCCGCGGTTGCCAGCCGTTTGCAGGTCGGTAACAAGCCGTTCCAGAGACTCAGAAGGACGCTGGTCGAGATCTCGCTTCGGCTAGAGGTGTTGAGTTTGTATTTGAGATAAGTGGTTAGGCTAAACAGTTCGATAAAACCTTGGAAGATTTGTGCCTGTGGTTTCCACGATTATTTAGTCTGCAGTTCATACTTGTACGCCTTTCTTTGAAGGGAGACACAGCAATAAGTCAATAAAATAGCAATATTCCATTTAAAATGCCGTTATGGTTCAAAATCTTTTTGCCTTTATCACCTCTGCACCTTTTTGCCTACTCAGCACCTTTTAGATATTTCGAGTTACTACTCCCCCTATAAAATATAAAACATTACTACACGTCCCGTGTTTCAGCTTACACAACCAATATCTGATCGTTTGAACCCTCGATGATGCCCTTGTAAGCTATCCAACATGTTAAATAAAGTTTTTTCGAAAGTTGAATAATTATATTTTATCTTCTATATAATTGAAAAAAACCTCTTGATGTTAGTCGTAGTCACTATAGTTACGTGTATGCAGCCGAATAGATGTTACCGTGATATTTTGCTTTCTCATTATCCTCCTTCAGATTTCACACAGGTTTTTTCTTCGTTCCAATTAGTCAATCAACCAGTAAAACTAGTTTCGCACCGATTTGCGGAAATGATATGAAGAGGAAATTATCGCTAATTGTTACCTTTTTGCATTCATAATCGTGAATAATGGGAAAATAATAAGTTTCATCTCAAATTTATAATGGTAATTGGATAGTGGTAGATCAACATACCGACGATCACATCGATATCCAAGTCGTTAATTGTGCTGCTTCCGTATCCTTAGAGTCAAACGAGGTCGACACGTCTAGATACTTCTTTACGCAAAGGTCCACTGTTCAAGTTGTAAAGGAACATTTTCTTTTCACTTTTGTGCTTCTCTGACAAAGTCGCCAGCGCTTTTCGTTAACCCGCTGCGTAAAGAGTGATAAATCTGGCGGTCCTGATGGTTGAGACAGAGCACTTTCAGTGTGGCTTATCTTGGCTATCAATTTGCCCCGATACGTGAAAGAATTAACTATTACATGAGATAAAAAATGGAATGATAATAAATAACTCGATGAGTCCTCAGGTTTTGTCTTGTTCACTACTTGTTATTGCATCTGAGCACTTGGCTACTTATCTAATGAAACCTTAACCTTTTTCTTTTTAAAATTGCGATGGCGGCGTTATATCTTAAAGGATCAGCACATTTATTTTGTGGAAAATAATCTACATGTACATACTACCCTGAGAGCCGCCGCATGGGCCTGCGGCAGGGGATGTTAGGACACCAGACGTGTCAAGATGTAAGGGATAAGGTTTTTGGGAGGTGAAATGGTGACTTGTATTATGGGAATGTATTTAGTGGAGTTCAGTTTTTATTGTGGTCGCTTATTGTGCGCAGCAAGAACGAGTTTTTGTACATATCTGTTCGGTAATTTATCTCTCTTATTTTATCGCTTATGTCAGACCTAGAAATGTAGTGAGGCGTCATGATATTATTCTCTGTGTCGCTGTGATACACACCAGTCCTGAATTTCTCAAGCAACCTAAGCCTAGCGTGTAGTCTCCAAATCTCTAGGTGCTTCCACCTTAATCCCTCCAAAAGTTGTGAGACACTGTATGTTCGCTCGTAGCAGTTTTTTTAACGAAAATTCATCATAAGTTAGAATAAAAATGTTTACAAATATATTTTGAGTGCGTATCTCTATCAGATGGACTTACGCGGATACAAAAATAATAACAGGGACAAATTCAATGTTTTAACTGAAAATTGTGTCAGTTAATGAATCTAATTAAACTTGTATTTGGAAAATGAAGCGCCTTTCCATTTCCCGCACCTGCTGATAAGCCAAGAATGCCTTAGCTGGACCAATAATGTTCAACTATTACATCCAAATGGATATTTTGTTAAATAACTTGCCTTTTGTATTAAATCTATTTTATTTCGTATTATTTCGATTCACCTTATGTTTTTTCCATGGTAATTGTTAAAAATGTGCTTATAAACTTTGTCATTTGTTAAGACTGAAAAAAGAAGTGTCAGTTGAAAATGACTGAAGAATGGAATAGCCATCTCAACCTCCCCTCTCTCTTGTTACAAAAACTTACACCCTGAACTTGCCTTACCATCTACGTTCAATATTTTCCATTCAATTTCTTACATAATTAGTCCAGTAAAGAGTTTCCCTAATATCTTATGCTACACTGTCTTTCTAATCTCCTTGTATTGTTTTCGTTTTTGTGCAGGCGTATAAGAAAACATTTCATGAACAAATTGTTTAATGAAAGAGCTGTTATCTCCATTACATATTCATAACCACATCTCATAGTTGGCGGCGGGAATTGTATGATTATCTGTCCTCAAAATTTGATCCACCATCAGAACAGGGCCTGATGGAATTTTTAATAAACTTAAAGGGCCTTGTTTTTTATTCTGGGTGCCGGAAAAGGGTTCAAATCCCGCTTTTGCAATGAAAAAATAAGCTTTCGAGTGTCTATCACAACTTTTCCGTCACAAAATGCAACTTTCATAGAACTTATCTACGAGAAATATGATAGGTATTATCGATTGTTAATAGTAAATTATCGCTTAAATATTTAATCATCATAAAAGACATGTACACATGCTCCATTCAGAACATAATTTAATTGAAAGACATAATAAGGTCATATATTCTACGCGAAATTTACTTCATTAAGGCTTCAAGACTCTTCAAGTTGCTAGTGAGAATAATATTTTCCCAGAATGTTCACTTCATGCAATGAGACTGTAGCAATTAAATGCCTGTCACCAACGGCAACATGGGAACAATATGCCTGCATTCCCGAGATGTCCACAGCACCAAATCTGAGAGCTTGATGTTGAATTTTCTCATTAAGGTGGGACTTGCTGAGAAATATCCTCAAATAGCTTGGTAAGAACAATTTAAATAGGCCTCATTGGCCTTATGACTTTAAATGTTTATGAAGTTGCACACATTCCTGAGTAATGAGCAAGATTACATGGAGCACTGTCGACATGAAAGCCTCGGGACTAAATTTCTGTCACCATGAAAGCCCATTAGCACCCTCAAAACGTCATTATTAAGATAATTACATTGGTAAAAATGTGCATTATTTTACATCATTAGCCCGCTTAGGTCAAGTGGTTTTTTTTCGAGGCAAAGTTCAACCCTTGGTGTATTATTGTTATACCTTTTCCCCTGATGAATATCATTAGGTAAGTTTTTCTCGCTGGCCCGTGACGTTTAATTTAAATGTTTTTCAAGTTCTATTTCCTTCTCATAATGATTACTTTGTCTTCATCCATTCATTCCAGTGAATATCTCGTGGATTTGGTTCACATTTCACTAATCCCAATCCCCCCTTTCCGTAGAGGCGAATCCACCCCACTTGCCGGCGCCTCATGGGAAGCCAGCATCAAGTGGGAGTGTTTTGGTGCGTGGGGGCGAGGAATATGGAGAAAGAGCGAGAGAAAGAGAGCACCGAAGCTGGGATGGTAAAGACGGGAGGAAAGGAGGAGAGAAGGGAACGAGACGAATGGACTAGGATTTCCCGGAGTCCACCGGTGTAGGTGAAAAACGAGAGATGAGGGGGGGCGGGGAGGCGGGCGGGGATGTAGGAGGGGGGGGTGAGGAGGGCGGCGAAGGAAAGTTTATGCCGGAGTGAAAGCGGGGAGGGGGATACGTGGAATTTTGTTTCGTAAATGTCGTCCTATTTTCGTCGTGGAGGGAAATGCAGTCGCCTGTGGCGTAGGTGGATCTCGGGGCAAATTAAAAGCTCTGGATCGCCCCGTTCTTCTTCCTTTTCATTCCGGAGGGAGAACGCGTTTTCCTTTCGTTCTGTGTTTGGACCTTGCCCCAGATGCACCCAAACAAATCCGCTTTCGTGACTGATGATGAAAAAAAAATAATGCTTCCTCTCTCTCTCTCTCTTCAGCTGCTTCAATTATTGTAATTGCTCGCAATATTAATTATAAAAATGCGGAAGACACTTTTAAGGCATTTATTTCGGAGGAAAATGTTGCTGTAATTGACTTGTTGAGGATTCATTGGATGGAGCGGATGGAAGACAAAAAAAGGTCGTAGGCTGAAATTGAGAATGCATGTAAACCGTTCCATTCCGGTACCGGTGATAAGGGCCACATTTTTGTAGGCAACGCAAAGAAATAAAGTTGATTTTTAAATGAGACTTAATATGAGAAAATAGAGGCACGCGACACGAAAGTTGCATTTGTTCATGATGATAATTAACAACATGATGCCTGTCAATAGATTAAAGATTATTTTTGAAATATTTTCAGGAAAAAAGAGAGTTTATGACTTATAAAATGATTGTTGCACTACAGAGAGGTTTATACTCAGGGTCTACAACTTAAGAATAACTTTAAAAGTATGAAAAAATGAAGGTTTAAAAAGCATTCTATACACCATGATGATATGAGTAATTTAATGCTCATCGAGTGCCATTAATCTTTTTTCTGTCAATTATCACGTAATGACAATATGAATGGTATTATCTTCAATAAAGCCTGAAATAATTACAGTCTTGTTTAGGTAAACAACTAAACCTTAATAATCACAGTTTTTGAAAAATGCGCTAATCTATAAGTGACTAACCCGCTAACTCATCATTCAATTTAACATTTTCTGATAAAAAACTCATGTTAATATTACTGATCATGTTAAAATAATAGTAAAAATCAATGAAACTTAATTTTTTTCCTCATTCATTGAAGATTATATTTGAAATATTGGCCATGACCTTGGACGGATCCCAAAACTTGTTCATCTCATGCATTGCTGTCAATGAATTTACAGTCAATTTACCGTTTCCTAATAAAAAAACGTTGATCGTTATGTTGATTGCAAAAAAATGATGCTGAATAGCTTGAAAATAATACTTTTTCTCAATTACCGGATATATTATGTCGAGAAACTAGAACTTAACTCGGTTTACAAAGTCTTGTGTACAAAATGCTCCCTCATTTTGGTGACCTCAATTAAGAATTCAGTAGGTCGTCTTAAGTGCAATAAACTTACAAAATCATGGTAGGTAACAGTGGCAGCATACAAATGACAACGCCGCACTCCAATCCAAATTAATGCCTGTATCAATAATCTAATCATTTGGTAGGTAAATGAGAGTCGAGTAAAAAGTCGTGGTCTACAAATTCAGATCTATTATAATGGTCAAAAGCGCCAAGTCTATTTAGCTGCGACGGTTACCCTCCAAGGAACTTGTCAAAGAACAAGAAAGGAAGCATGATGGTCATCGGCTACCGGAAGCGTTCTATTTACTATGAAAAGAAGAAAAACAGAACTAAACGTGATATTTCGTTGGTCTTTTTAGCTGTACTGAAAGCATCACAACCAGCAAGGGCAAAGATTACATGAAATGATATTATAATGAAAACTTGAAGCAACGTAAGAAATATATAGGCTTTATGACTTAGGTATTCATAGAGGAGATGATTCAAGCAGCACGTGAAGGATGTGAAATTGGTGTTAATTTTCTCGGGGTAAAATGAGGCATTTCGTATTCAAATTGCGAAACCACTATCTCCTCACAGCAGAATGGGGAGACAAGAAACTGAAGTCCAGGAATTGGTGATTATTACTGAGCAGCACCATTGTGGTAGTGTTACGCCCACGTCTACGTCTTTTATTGGCTTGAATTAACTAAATAAATAGTGAATTGCTGCTTCTCTAAGAAGTTGGTCGATAATATTCATAAAAATTCTCACATAGCTCATTGAAAAACTCGGCTCTTCATTGCTTATCAGCCAAAATTAATTTTCAGAGGGAACTGGAAAATTACATTCAAAAATATGGGGTCAAAATGTCTCTAACAGTTGTTTAAAACAGTACTCTTCCATATAACTGTACTCACGCCGTTGGCATCTTTAGTGTAGGTACTCGAGGAAACTTTTATCCTTACCGTTGCCCATGGAATAAATGTAAGAACGCGTTAAACGGCAGGAAAACTGACGAAACGACGTAGAGCAGAGCAAGTTTTCAGTGGCTGGATAATTTGGATTCGCTGCGCGTTGTCTAAGTAGCGGGGGGGGGACAACCCGTTTCCCCGGGCGAAGGTGGAGGGTCCGCCGTGGATGGATCAGTGAGGGGACCCCGGGCGAAGGAGGGCAGGCACGATCCCAGCCGAATGGGAATCTATAGGACTCGCAGTCGGAGATAGAAGAATAGGGTCCTTCGGAGGTGCATAGGATATAGAGACGGAAGTCTGCCGTTAACTTTGAGGAAAACTCCTTTTGAATTGGGTCTCATTGAAGGAGATGAAGATGAAGAGATGCACGTTCTTTCATTACAAATGCTGAAAATTGAGTACTGTTGAAGTCCTATCTCTCGAAAAACCTTTTAATCGTATTTTCGGAAGTTTGAAACATAAATTTCCGTGGTAAAGTGAATTCTCTATTCTTGATAAGGCTTCTAGTTTCTGATCCGTCTGATTTCTTTGGATCAATATTTGTTACAAAAAGAAAGGAAGACGCTGCTATAACCGGAGAGTCTAACGTGAAAAGTGCATTTTTTGCGATTTTAAGTAAATATTGCGGATGCAAGCGGTCTGGACAGCTTATATATTGAGTGAGCGAGTTTTAATCAACTCGAAATTTTGACTTATCAAAACATTATTTCGATTTCGAAGTGATTCGAAGTTTGACTGTAACATAAATTCCCGTGGAATCACTCACAATTAATGTTTAACGGAATCGTTCGTCGGAATTTATATGTAAAATTTATTGGTAAAATGATGCAAAAAAATCAGGACTCGCGCTTCGAACTACGAAGTTTTTAACATATTCAAGTATTACCACTTATCTTAACCTTTCGTGCATACTTATTACTTTGATTCTCCAGGCAATGAAATATGCTAGCCCTTTCTACAAAATCACAATAGTTTTAGAGGGGGACTAATTTTATTTTATCATATCTCCGTCGACACAGTCCAGTAAAACGGGACTAAGAAACGATTAAAATAAATAATTGATTATTGTGAGAATTGAGTTTATTCGTTCTTTTATGGTTTTTTTGTTCAAATATCGCGACAAATTATTCTCATTAGAAGTACACGCCTAACAACAAAAATACGACGACGAAATCATGAAGCATGTTGTGAGGAAATAAATCATGCGTTAGGTATAATAATTATAAATCGTGAAAATAACTTTCTACATTCTGAAACCTGGTGAATGGGACTACTGATGAGATAGAAACTACGCAATGTTTTTACAATGATATGGATTGCCACTGAAAAAATACTGTATTTTTAAGTGGCTAATGATTCATTTAAAATTTGAACTCATATAGTTTTTTTACAAGATTATTTGCTCTGTTGCTTTGCTAACATGTGAAATTAGAATGAAAAACACAGAAATAGCTCTGGTACCAAAAATTAAACTCTCCGATAAAAATCCTTATCGCATCGAATTTAAGTTGAATAATAGTATTGTGAGAATTCAAAATCCGTCGACAAAGCGAAAATAGAAAAGGAATCGCTTTCCAGTCGGCGATTCATATGCAATACATAGTGTAAGATATGTCTGTAATGGCCCTGAACGAGAATTGGAAAAGGTGAGATAGTTTTTGATTGCTGATCCCTAATGGTTAAAACAATAAAGGAGAGAAATGATATGACTTGCTGGAACGCGCACGGCTACAAACAGCTGGGTGTTTACAAAATTCAGAGTACTTCTAACTGAAATACGTTTTTATTTCGTTGGAAACCCGAATGCTAAAGGGCTGAATTGGATGGATGTTTGATAGTGCTCAAGGGGGATATGCAGCTTATGTAAAATTATGAAAAAGGATTTTGTTTCGGCTCATGTACTAAAAACTAGGTTTACCAGCTTCGAAAGTACATGATTATAAGTATAAAAATGTTAGGGACTAAAAACTCAGAGATTCCATCATAATTGGAGAAGAGAAAAGTATTAAAGGTAATAATCCGTAGATATAAATACGAGAAATACACTCAAAAGTGAATATTTTAATGAAACGGGACACAAACGACAGGCCAGCCGGAAAGGAGGAAAGGTATGATTGGCCGTCGACCACGGTAAAGGAAATGGACGTCCATTCTAATGCAAAGGAAGACCTGCAGATCGGTGTGTGGATGTGCAAAAATGAATGAGAGGTTAGAGAATAAAGGCAAAGAACGGATCACAAGAATTAAAAGTTTGAAAGGGGAGGAACAAAGGTCGTAAGACGGCATCGTTTCCAGTCCTTCTGCCGCGCTTCTAATCTTTACGACGCTGAACTGTCGAGAGACGCGGTTATGAAGTCGCTTCCCTCGTTAAGGCATCCTTTGAGAGGTTCTTGATGAGTGAAATCATTGGAGTCTTTAGGCAGTAGCAGCACTGCGAGAGGCGGAGACGTATAAAAAAAAGAGAGAGACTTTACACAGCCATCGCTTTTAAGGCCCCCAGCGGCAACAGCACCGCCACCCGGCCTTTCACTACTTGTCCGTGATTTTTCCCTCTCTTCGTGTATCTTCCTCCCTTTCTGCCTGTCCCCTCACTCCTACGTTACGTTTCACTCTCCTCCTTATCCTGTCCCCTTTCCACGCCGATTACCTCCTCCACCACACCACTCCACCCATTACGACCAACGGAGTCCGGAGCGATTCCTGGAAAGGAGAGGAGCCGCGCAGAAGCGGAGACAAGACCGTTTGACGAGGCGCGGCATGTCCATCTTCTCGGACCAGAAAATGACTTCCAGTTCGCTCGACCGCTCGAGAGAGAGAGGAGGAAGGCGGGGGAAGTGGGGGGAAAAAGAAATAATGAGCGTGAAGAGGGTGGATGGATGGAAAATGAGGTTCAAGCACCGCTTTTACGGGAAAATATAAACCCGGATGATAGCGTATTAATGTGTTGAACGGTTCTGAACGAAAATTTTGCGGGAAGCTTTCAAAAGCACCCTCACTCACGATGAAAAAACGTAGGACAAGGAGCGGATGAGTACAAATTGGGTCGTCTATTGGTCTTGTAAAGTTAGCAACATTGTGCCTTTTGGCCAGCGGTTGGCTGAGAAGATTTTTTTACCCTTATTTTCCTTTCAGCGCTGGTGAAGGACACTGAATGCATCTACTTACACGAGGCTGATGAGGTTGTAATTTAAGGAAGTCAAGAAGACTCTTTTAAGTTCGGGGAAAAAATCTTAAATGGAAGTTTATGTCTGTTTTAGCTAGTTTTTTGAGTTAGGCAGGGTCGTATAAGTTGAAAATCTACTCATTCATAAAACTTTTAAAAAAATTTTATTCCTTGAGAATAATTTTTTTTCATTCACCTTAGGGTCGGTTCGCACTAATTCATCTCTTGGGATTGCAAGCTAGGACATTTACAAGAATCGGATACAAAAGGCCGGTACAACTTTACTCTTCTGATAATCACACGTTTGATATATTCTGAAATTAGCTTCTGAGTGCATATTTGCTAAAGGGAGGGAAGGATTGGGATGCAGGTGTTTGGGAAGAGATACCCACTGTAGCGTAACCCGTTTCACATAGCATGCTGTTTGAAATCAGAAGCTCAGTGATATGAGTTAATGTTAATTTTGGAGGCAATGTGAGATATAACTGGTTGGGAATGATTCTCTACCTCTTTGCTTAGAAAATAAACAAAGATTGATTGTTTGTCTGGAAAGGATTACCCTTGAACAAAAAGCTAAAGCAGAAGTCATCTGTTAAAATATCTGAAAACAATATGAATCCCGGGGATCGGGTTGGTGTGGTGGCTAGAATACTGTTCTCGTCAATACGGACGACCAGGGTTCGAATCACTGCAGAGGAGATTTTTTAGAGGAAACCCCATCCCTACTTGAGTGTCTTGTGGAGGGCACTTCAAGCGCAGTACTCCGTCTGTCGGATGAGACGTTAAACTGTGCTCCCCTTGGCGCCTTTCGTTAAAAGCAGACCAATGCCGAAGCCGGGTTTCAATCACTCTTCTTCCTTTCTACCTGTCCTTTATGGGGCAAATGCTCTTAGGTGTTAGTCGCCTCCCCAATTATCCAATCCAATATGAATCCCATACGGAGTGAAAAAAAGAGTCGCTTTCACTATTTTCAATACCTAGTTAACATTTACTTGAATTATTAATAATTAATCGCCAAAATTCTTTTGGGGATAAAAAATAATCCAATAGATAAAATATAGAATATATCCGACGCCCAGTACACCTTTTTCTATTGATAAAATCGATTGACCTAATGAACAAGATAACATTTGTGACTTGCACAATTTATTTAAAACTATTTATAAAAAAACGACCGGTCGGTTTAAAACTAAGCCGAAACTGGTTGTAAGTTTTAAATAAATTGTGGACGTCACGAATCTTATCTTGTTCATTATGACGTCCTTTCACCAAGTGAAAACTTCTCGTGTCGATATAAATCGATTGACCTCTTGAAAAGAACTCCATTTCACGGCCCTGCGACACGCGGGTGACCCTACAGGTCGCCGCCGAGTGGAATTCCTCTTCAACGGCTACAAACGGTGTGGATGCATTAAAGGTATGAAAGGAAGGAAAGGCAAAGGCACTCACGAGACGCGTTTCAGTCTTCTAAGCAGTGCAAACCAGCTCTCTTCGAGCGCCCGTGCGACCGCTCAATGGCGGTGTCGAGGCCGCGAGAGGTTCGCGACAAGTTAAAATGGTCGCCGCCATGTGCTCGTGGCCCTTTCTACTCCCGTGCCACTTCACTCCCCCTCGGTTCCACGCTTCTTCCACCGCTTTCGGTCTCGAGAATGCCGGGGAGGTCAAGGAGCACCTGGCTGCATGCTGCTATATTCCTCTATTTCCTTCTCTTTCCTTTGGCGACAGTTTGCGAGAGAGAAATGCTAGGGATGTTCGTGTAGATACGGTGTCTTTGTGAACGGCGAGGAATGTCGGTGGCCGCGGGTTCATTGATCGGGGGAACAAACCCGAGTGACTTAACGCACGTGCAGTGCAATTCATTTCATCCAAATATTCCGTCCCCTTTATTTCGCGTCAAGAAGTCACTCCAGGAGTGCTTAGAGAAAATGTGAGACATTTTCGATGGGTCTCGGGAATATTCTTTATGATCATCATTGGTCATTCAACCCTAAGATTGGTTGACTGCAGCCACCCACCCTTCCCTATCTAATGCTAGTCTCCTTACCTCAGGGTATCTCTTCTGATGTACATACTTTCCTCTTTATTTGGTCCATAAACTTATTCCCGGGTCTTCCTCTGGGGACTTTTCCCTCTATTTTGCCTTCAATTATGTTCCTTACAAACCCAATGTGTCTCAGGGGGTGTCCAATCCATCTTGTTCTTCTTTTCTCTATGGTTTTCCATATGGTCCTTTCCTCTTCTCTTCTGCACACTCCATCATTTCTTATTTTATCCGTCCATTTTTACTTTAGCATCTTTACTTCAGGATTCTAGTCTGCTCTGGTCCGCTTTTCAAACGGTTCATGCCTCCGATCCATTATATTTATTTAATATTGCAATCATTTTCGTATCACCAGATACATTTCCCAAGCTTACTTACTTACCGTTCATTTGAACTCCATTAGGGAGATTGATGTTTCAGGTTCATGAACACCTTTTACCTACCATAGGCGGTGATATATACAATTGACGATAATTTTACTTTTTCAATAAGATAATTTAAGTTACGCAATTTGTCTTCATTTATATCCGATTCACGGCCACGCTGTGGCAATAAATATTGTCCTGCAACGTATGTAAACAACATCCTGTATGAATGTCACTTCTGATCTTTAGCTACAAACTATCTCCTCAAATCGGTTTGCAGCATTAAGAATACAGGAAGCCTGTAGTCTATCTCATAGTAGCTAATATATAACAGTTTCAATGATTTTCCGAAGCCTCCCCCGTAGATCTTAAGTCTAGTCTCCGTTTTAGATGTCCAATCGTCATATTAGTCCAACATTTTCCCCGCACTTTACTCATAAATTAAACTAAGATTCATAATGGCTCATTTAATAGATTCCTAAGGTACATGTACGCCTAGCATTACCTCATACCCAGCTTTTAATTATTTCTCAGCGTCGGCGGAGCAGAAAGATGACCAGTTTTCGTCTGAGCACGAAATCTCCCGCTGTCTCATCTGCCTTTCTCCCTAAACGGTCGCTTTCATTCCCACACTCGTCAAATCCCAACTCTTTACATATTAAGGAGTCATCAGGATAACTTAACAGCGGTGCTCGCGAAATAACAAAGCAGTAACGCGCCTTATCGGCTGAAATCTACAGGACGGAAGTCCGCTAATGTCGGGCCAGGAGGAAAGGAACGGGTCCGCGACCGGAGGATGGTGACTGGATCTAACGGGGAGGGAAACATTTGAGCGCACACGTCACCCGTGTCGGCGCGAGGGACTGACTGGTTGGGTAGAGAGGCGAAGGCAAGAGCGGGAGTGAGGAAGGGGAAGGGGGGGGGAGCGAGTGAGGATGACTTTGATTTGACCATCCAGTAATTTTTGTCCTTCCGCGTCGCGTCACTGATTCCGGCAGGCAGCGGCCGTCCGTTCTGGTTTTTGGGGATGAAAACCTCGGTTTCCAGGCAACGCGCGCGCGGCGACACACGGCCCGGATGAATAATAATAATAAAAAAATATAAAAAAATACACACACGAGCTGAGCATCCCCGAAAAACTCTGTCCTCCACACCTTTCTCCCGACCAACAAGTCCAACGTAGCATGAACGTTATCCCCCCTAACCCTAACCCGTTTCCGCCCGGCGTCCACCCATTCCCCTCGCTACCAATGCGAAGGCGTCCCCCCTCCCTCCCGCCCCCCAGCTTCACCCCCCCGTTTCACCGCCAACCTTGCCTCCCGAACCCCCCCAATCCAACCCTTTCCTACTCCTCCCGCCAACTCCGGTCCCCGGCTTTGATTCACCGCACGTTACGCCATTCCGATTCACTCATCGGTTCACACTAATTCACACGCGCACACAAACACATGTGTAGACACGACGAAGGCGACGTCACTCGTGTGGGAGAAAAGGGAGGAGGAATATGGCGAACGCCGAGCGGTGAAGGGAGAGACGTCGAAGGGAGAGAACGATAGAGGGAACCCGTTTCCGGAACGAATTTCAAATCCATTTTAATCTCCCCCGATCGACTCTCTCCTACTTCAATGCTCTGAGCCTCCTCCTCCCCCCAGCCACGCCCCCCCCCCTCTCGTTTATTCACTCGCCGACTCCCACAGATTCCCTCAAACCCCCCCACGGGAAACCTCACCACCCCCCCCTCCCCAAAACAGCAACCCCCAGAAACCATTTCACACAATGCGAAAAGCACCCTTCGCCAACGCGACGCTCCCCTCCGCCTTCCTCCTCTACTCCCCCCGCGATTCCCTTCCCTTCTCCGCGGCCTCCCCAGCCTCTGCGCACCGCCGTTCCTCGTCGACGCCTTCGCCTCACATACCCTTCCCCCGCGTGCAAACTCCACATCCCTGGGTCCCCTTTCCCGCCTCCTCCCTGCGCACGATGGTTTTGGAGGATCAGCAGTGCGGGCATTTATCGGCTAATCGCATTTGTTTTGGGGGTAACGGGGGGCTGGCGAAAAAGACAAACCCGCCCGCCCGCCCCCTTTGCGGGATTATCCTCGGATCGGAAAAGGTTTGGCTCAATCTGTGGTTTTACGTTCCAGGGAGGTGCCCCATGCGAAGAAAAAAATGGATCGCGTTGGTCGCAGTTTATTTAAAGTTACTTATAAAGACTTCCCAGTGGTGGAGTGTTTTCCGGTTTTAGAGAATAGAGTGGAATATTATATATCGATGGGTTTTGTCGCAAAATATCTGTGTTTTACACAGCGTGAACTTAGGGATAAAAGGTGGATATCGTTTTTCGGCGGTTATTTTAAATTGTACGTAAAGACTTAGTAAAGTTGGGTTGTTTCACGGCTTCTTGGAGGTAGAGTGAATGGTTCAAACACATGCCCCTCCCATTAAACTTACGTGAACAAATTAGTATCTCAGTAAACATGTCATTGATTAAAATACAGAGCATGACATAATTGCATTGATTTCTCAATACTAGAAAGGTTTGTAACTCAGGTTTCAGAGGGTTGGCTCAATCTGTGGTTTTACGTACCGAGCAGGCGCCCCATATGAACTTCAGAATAAAAAGTAATGAAGCTCATAAGATTTCGTACTGTCTACTAATTTTTTATTTCACCTCTTGCTACACGTGTTTCGACTGACTAGCAGTCATCATCAGGCAAGACTAATACAACAAAAACAGATATGAGCTTATATAATACGTGAAACACCACATTTACGTCACACATTTTCCGTCCCCCCCCCGTTTTTAGCCGGGGGTCAAAAAGGACCTTTGGCATTATTGAATATTGTTCCCAGAGTTCTTGGAGTTAAAAACTCACTCTGTATTTGTCTTAGGGAATGATTTAACTGCATCGTAAGACAACTTTGACCCCCCCTACTAAAATCGGGGGTTTATGAACTTAAGTGTGACACATGTGGTAGTGTTTATGTCGGTCAAACTGGGAGAAATTTTTTTAACCAGGGTGTCGGAACACAAAAGGTGTTTGGCGAACAGCGACCCTAAGTCTTATTTCGCCAAACATCTATTGGAAGAATCCCACCACTCCACATTTAATGTGAAAATCCTCCGTTCTCTGGTTTAAGGACACCGTTTAGATGTTTCGGAACAGTGGGAAATAGTCAAAAGGAAACGAAAGAAAATGAATTTATTAAATGAGAACGAATTTGTTTGTTATTCTCCTATTTTTGACTCCATTGTTAAATAACTTTACCTCCTCCAACAAACCACCCTCTCCCCTCACACCACCCCCCCCCCCTTTCCATTTTCTCCTACTTGCCCTTCTATCCTTTCCCAGTGTGACGTAAATGTGGTGTTTCACGTACTATATAAGCTCATATCTGTTTATGTTGCATTAGTCTTGCCTGATGATGACTGCTAGTCAGTCGAAACACGTGTAGCAAGAGGTGAAATAAAAGAAATTAGTAGACAGTACGAAATCTTTTGAGCTTCATTACTCATTATGCTGTTCTACGATATCTCGCCTGAGAAAGTGGAGTTTATTCAGAATAAAAAAAACTGATCGCGTTGCTCGGTTTATTTAAAGTTACAGATGAAGACTTCTGTAGTGTTTTCAGGATTTAGGGAATAGAGTGGAATGTTAGATTTAGATTGGCTTTGTCTGAAAAATTAAATTTATCAACCATTTAGTCTTCTCTTTCAATTGGTTCGATATCGCAAAATATCTGTTGTTTAAGCAGCTTAAATTTTGGAATAAAAAGTGGTTATCACTTTTCGACGGTTATTTAAATTTGTATGTACGTGAAAACTTACCAGAGTTCAGTTGTTTCCCTGCTTCTTGGAGCTGTGGTGAATGGTTCAAAGGTATACCTATCCCAATACTGGAACATACGTCAACAAATTAGTGCCTCTGTAAAAATATCATATATTTAAACACAGAGCATGACATTAATGCAGTAATATCTTAAACCTCGAAAGGTTATGTAAATCACGTTTCCGAGGTTTTGCTCAATCTGTGGTTTTACGAACCGAAAAAAAACGGATCGCGTTGCTCGCAGTTTATTTAAAGTTACTCATGAAGAATTTCCAGCGTTGGCGTGTTTTCCGGATTGATAGAATGGAGTGGAAGGTTAGAAATAGATTAGTTTTGTCAGAAAAATTAAAATTTTCTTCCATTTAGTTTTCTCTTTCAATTGCTTCGATTTTGCAAAATGTGTGTGTTATACTCAGCGTTCAAATTGGAATAAAAAGTTGATATCTTTATTCGGCGGTAATTTTAAGTTGTACTAAAAGAATTACCAGAGCTGGGTTGTTTCCCTGCTTCTTGGAGGTAGAGTGAATGTTTCAAACACATGCCTATCCCAATCAAGTAAATACGTCAACAAATTAATGTCGCTGTAAAAATATCGTAGATTTAAATACAGCGCAGGACATTATTGCATTCATTTCTCAATAATCAAAATGGAAGCAAAAACAGTATTATAAAAGTGGCAGTTTTTGTGGTAAAAATTTCGGAAAACCTTAACTATATGCGGTGATTGGGCATATGACTGATCTAATCGAATAATTGGCAAACCTCCATTTAACCTTGCCCAAAGCATCGATGAATTCATCCATAAATTAATGACAAGACCATATTTGCTAGAATAACGCACTCTCGAGACCAGCTTTACACAAACTAAACCATTTATTATGGTAATAAGAACGCTGGAAATGGAAAGAAATTTCAATAAAAGATTTACAGCACTCGGCTATCGCTTAAACAGTTTAAATCGAAAAAATGAAATGATGGATGAGATATTTGATGGGAATTTGGAGATACATAAGTTACATTTTTAGGTTTTTACTCCCTCGACCGAAAAAATTCGATAAATCACGTTTCAGAGGAAATAACTACTGATATTAGATCAATGATAGGTCGTACGCCTCAGACGGACTCGAGGCGAGGTCGAGACTGAACAAGCGCCACTTAGCGAGACACACACTATCTTATCTTAGCGGACCAAAGAAACTAGATTTTATTTAGCCCCTGCACCGAGATTTTGAACAATTAACAATCGTATGACAACTATCGTGTTAATGATGACGAATAGCCGACCTAGTCTGAAAAAGAAACTCACCAAGGGGGAAAAGATTAGATGTGCTCTCCTCGTTAAAAAAAGCGAACTCTCGGAAAATAATGACTCAACCTTCGTGCCATAACCTGATAGATCCCTCGAAATAGATGCAAGTAGGCTCAGTTTCTAGCAGTCGGATTTCCTGGAAAAGTTTACAGTTATTTTGTGTGACCTTCAAGAATTATTGACAGTAATATTGTTGAGTTGTAGTCAATAAATATATTCATCAATGCCGACATTTTGCCAAACTTTTAGTCATCTTCAGCACATTAAAATCAGAAAAATGAATCATCAAACAACCTGATAGATCCCTCGAAATAGAAGCAAGTAAGCTCAATTCCTAGCGGCCAGATTCCCTGGAAAAGTGTACAGTTTTGTATGACCCTCTAGATTTATGACAGCAACATAACAACGTTCTTGAGTTATGGTCAATGAATACATTTCTCAATGCCGACATTTTGCCAAAGTTTTGGGCATATTTAGGGCATTGAAATCAGAAAAAATGAATCATCAAACAAAATTAATGCATACTTCATGCAGTAAAGAAATTGAACTTCGGAATTGAGAAGTATAATTCACGCAAAACGTACGCGATTAAGATTCTGAAGTCCAGACGGATTCCAATAATGATAACTCAATTTCTTATGATATGATTTATATAACTGAACGACTTCAATGATCGCAACTGTTCGGGACGACGTCTCACTGCTGAGTGACTGACACAAGACACCCGAACACGAAGCTGTGCAAACAGAAAACTTGGACCTCCTTAGGCACAAGAAACACTACGATTACTATACACACTTTCTAGGTGGAAATTCAAATTTAAAAAAGCCTTCTCAGACATATATTTATCGACCACAACTCAAGAATTTCGATGAGGTAAATAGAAATGCTTGATAAAGTCTACATTAACTTCTAGAATTTCGGTGGAGTCGGAAATCGAAAGTCCCTTTCCGCTTTAATGAATGACGTTTAATAAAATAAAGATAACCCGATGCCTGCATCAGATTATCTCTAACCTTCCGTGGAACTTTCCTCCTTTATATCGCCTTATTTTCCTCACTTACGGCTTCACAAAGAGCGGAGGGGGAGTGTGGATGGGGTGGGCGGGAGAGGTGGCCGGCCAACCGACTGTGGGGTGGCGGAGGGAATAATTTTAGTGAGGTTCGTGGCATAATAAGCGGGTGGCAGGACTGACGAGGGAGTCGGGGGAGAAGACGCTTCGATGCACCCGTGGCTCCGCCCTCACCCGGCGGCGGCAGCAATCGCCACCTCTCTCCCTCATAGGGCATTGCACGTTTTATGTGTCTCGCCGCCACTTCCACGCGGCAAGGGGGGCGCGGAGGGGGGGGGGGGGGACGGGAATTTGGATGTGCTTTTACGAGTGTGCGTTTGAGCGAGTGTTTGCTCGATGGGAAGTTGAACAAACATACGCAGAGGTACTGAAAATAGCGCGTGGGCTCGCTTACCCGGCGCCACCCAGTTAATGATCCCTAATTAGGAGAAAAGATATTTGTAAATACATTTTTTCGTCCAAAAGAATAGGACATCAGCCTCGGAATCTAACGTATCACCAACCTACAATATTTTTTCCTGGGTCATGAACAAAACTACTCGTCCAGGTTTGAATTAACCATACTTTTTTCCCCCATACTTCTTTTATTGGTGCCCCGGCCAACCGTTCACCTCAAGCGAGTTGCAAAGTGTATCGGCATACATACCTACTGGTTATATATATATTTCCCAATATTATTATTATTATCATTATTTGTTTCTATGTAATGTAGCACCTGAGAGAGTGAAACCATTATTTTTCTTTTTTTCTTTCTTTTTTGCCATTCTGTTGTTTTTTCATTCGGTTGATTATCCACAGTGTTTATGTTCTTAAGTTTTTGTAATTGCTTTTCTGTAATTTATGTAAAAGTAATTGAGAGAGTGTGTTTATTTCTAAAAATGTAATTTTTTTGAAACAAGAGTCCGAAGGACTAGGTTCTTGGAATAAATTCTATTCTATTCTATTCCATTCTTATCCCCAAAGCAGAACATCGAGCGACGCCGCGACATTGGCGCAGATCGAAAATGGGGGCTGCAGAAAGATATCGTATGCGCTGAAAAATATTGGTACGCTCTTCAATAAGCTCAATAATAACAAAGTATTGGTCATGTGTGATTTGCTTACTTATTCACCTATTTATTTATTTATTTATAGAGTTTAGCGTTTGCCCAACAAAATAATTACAGGGCAAACAAAACAAAAAAGAAGAAAATACACAACATATTGGAATCATTGAATTTTACAGAAATTTCGAAACATTTCAAGAAACTATATCATTTATCAATTACCAAAAGAGACTTCTTTTTTGACATAAATCAATTATATCACAGTACATGTTAAAAGAAACCTCTATGATTAATTTATTACTAAAACGGCCGCACTCGGAGAAATTTTTCGTCTTAGCATCAACCGTTGCAGAAAGATAAACTACGTTCCGCTTTGGGGCTTCTTTTGAATAACTCATGGCAAAAAAGACATGAAAAACTAAGAAATGCCAACATAGTCGGTATACATACTCGGTAATATAGTCGGTAATCACGCTCAGAAACACCGATAGTTAAATTAGTAAGTGGGTCCAAATAATTAAATTTTGATGTATTACTCTATAATTGCATACGATTAAGCTGGTGTATTAGCTGAAGACCGGCGTGTTATCTCTTAGAATGATAGTGTGTTGGTACCTTGGTTTTGTGTACTGCAAATGGATGAAACAAAATAGGGTGTAAGTTTTGTTTGCAGACCTATAAAGCAACCTTTATCGTCCTGAATTTTAGGCACCATCATTAAAAAGGCGAGTACTGCCATAACTTGCCGGAAACATTAAAACAATATTATAACACAAACAACAATTGCACTTTTCCCCAACACACATATATATATATTGAAACTGAACTGAAACGCATTGTACCCATATATATATATATGTATATATATATATATATATATATATATATATATATATATATATATATATATATATATATATATATATATATATATGGGTACAATGCGTTTCAGCTCACAGAGCTATCATCAGATACAAGACCTTGTACTGTACAGGACTTGTACCTGATGATGGTTCTGTGAGCTGAAACGCGTCGTACTCATTAAAATATCCTGTGGAAAAGTGCAATTGTTGTATCTGTTCTAATATAACGAACTTCCACGATATCTCGCCTAAATCTCTTGAAAACATTAAAACCTTTCAGGAGGGTGATTAAGTCTACTCCTCAAAATCTTATACATAGATTTCATCGCTAAGCCTCCACAACTCCAACGTTAAATGTGTCCACACGTTAAATTGTCCTTTGAGGCAAGTGTGTAACCACGGAATGAATTATTTATCACTGACGAATGGGAAATAAATAAGCCGACGTCGTTTCGAATTTGATGGGGTCTAAACACGTCGTCAAAGACGGGGCAAAGCACTCGAGTCCCAGAGGTCCTAGGCAGGCTTAAAAAAAATGTTAAGCTTGTGGGAGAGGGGACGGACGGAAGGGGTCGACGCGGTTCATATGTATTCTGTCGTGACTCCCTTTAACACGAGTACCTGCGTTTCTTCCCTCCCTTCCTCGGTCCTCCCCGCCTCCCTGCAGCCCCGCCGCGTTGCATCGTGGGAATGGTTCCTCCACAGCACACGTGGGACGCGAGAGGACCCCACGCGTGGCCGTAACCCGTGTGGTCCGAGTCGCCAGCTCCCAAATGGACGATTGGATGCCTCCCGGGTCCGTTTCCGATTCCCCGAAACATGAGCTATTTCACGTCAAATCAAGTTTTAAGTCCCATAGATGGCATTATTTATTCCCCTCGCCAAAACCCTGATCGAGGTAAGGTCATTAGAAAGGCTATAAAGTATATGATCTCAATCACAGGTCGTCGAAAAGCGGATTTGGTCGTCGTAGCTGGGTAACAATGAAGCACCGAGGAAGGATGAAGAGAGAGAGACGTAATCGTTCTCTGTGCTCTAAAACTGACTCTAAAAATGCTTCAGAGTGAAATAGATAAAGAGTTTTATTAATTCCATGTAATTTGAGCTGTTTGAGTTTTATTAATGCGTAAAATATGGAATGTGTACGTCCATGAACATCACCAAAGATTCTGCCTCCGTTTATATTTTAGGTAAGGGTTTTGTATGTCGGATGTTATTTGAATTTGATCTCTCCAGTATAGAAGAATTCCGTGATATATCACAGTGTAATTTTGCTCTATTATAAAAGCTAAACTGGAAGCTAAGAATGTCATTAAAGTACACCAGAGATATAAATCTATTCAAATCATGGTAACTTGAGCTCTACGGTCTCGTAATGCAACAGAATTAGGTAAAAATGTGCCCTCCAATGGCTGTAATTATTGGCACCACTCTTCAAAAGAAAGGGAAATATTTGCTGTGCTGGTTTAACATAAACGTCAGTGACCAACCACAGCCTCTCAACCAGAAAACCCCTCTATGGTGGTTTACGGGAATGTTAATTCCTCGTCAGTGACCACTCACAGACACACTCAACCCAAAATGGGAGCCTTCTCAGGGCTAAAGAGACCGTTAAGGATTCTTGGGTTATAACCACAAACACACTATGTGTGAATGTTAACGTTATATTATCTTAAAATTACAAATAGAGATTATTTGTATATAATTATTAATTGTCATTAATAACAAATCTATTTGTTCACAAACTAGCGTGTCGCTACTGGATCACTGGAGAATATGAAGCATGACATATGCTATCATTCATTTGTCTCAGAGCATTGCTTTAATCGTGATACTGACATTTCCAGTATGTTGACTCAGCACATTTTTTTAAGTTCTCAGTTTAGGGAAATTATTCCAAAAAATAGCCAAGCCTTACTAGAGCTCCTTCGTATACTTCCAAACACCGCTTCAGTCAACTTCAAAGTCAGCATTTAACATGTTGGCTTGTTTCAAATATTAAGTTGAATCTGGGATTGATATATTGGAAAAATGTCCATACTTAAAGAATACAATTTTGTACTTTTCCACAGAATTTTATTTAGGATGATATGAGGCGTTTCACCGACTTACGGCATCATCAGGTCGGTGAAAGGCGTCGTAGCATCCATAGTAAAATTCTGTGGAAAAGTACAAAATTATATTCTTTAAGTATGGATACTATTAACTTCCACGAAGTAAAGCCTGAATCTGTAGAGCGTATTAGGAAACCTTTTCTTGTTAATGTACATTAAGTGTAAATATTACTCAATAGCCATTACCAATTATCTGAAACATGTTTAATATTTCATCGACATGTTTTCAAGAAAACCAAATAACCCTGACATACATACCAGAGCTGATCCAAATTATTTATATTATCCTGGACATAGAACTAAGACATATCATAATTCATTTTTGTATCGGCTATTCCCCTGTGGAACTCCATACCATTGCACGTAAAAAATTCCAACACCCTTCATCTATTTAAGTCTAAACTATTTAATTTATTGATGGAGACGCAAGAAATGTAACCGTGTTACACACCTGTACATCTTTTTTATTGTTTTCTGTTAAATTATTTTGGGAGTAAATTATTATTAATTTAAATTTAAATTGTTTTCAATTGTTACCAAATTATTTGTTGATGCAATGTATAACTTGAAACATCATCACAATTTTGCTATTCGATGCCATCTATTCATTAATTGAAGTAATAAATACATAGTAATTTAAAAGTGATAATATTGATTGTTTTGATAAATTGATAATTCATTTTCTCTTTTTCTGTTTATTTGTTTTCTTATGCAAATTTGTTTGTTTTATTATATATATAGTCAGAAATAATTTAATCATTGTAATCCTTTTGAGAGTTCTTTAACTCTAATATATGTATTTTGTTCTAACGGAGCAGTTTGCTTCAGGACAATAAAGGTTATTCAATTCAAACATATTTTCTCCACAAAACCATGATATTTTCCTCAATTTGTGATTTTGGAATACCCCTTCGTTGAACAATATCACGCGTTGTCAAGTATTTTGACATAACCAAGGTCTATCATTCCAAGGAAAGCCTGGCTAGCCTTCTCGCAAGGGGAAACGACAATCTTCCGGATGAAGTTATTGAAGGTTGAGGCGAAAGGAAAACTCCGACCTGCCACCACAAATATCTCAATTCCAAGAGCTCGCTCTCCAATTTCTCCCTTGGCGTGTCATCTTTCAAACGATGGACGCTTTCCCACGTGAAACCGCCAGTGAACCGAGGAATCAACCCACAATGTGTTCGCCCCGGCCCGATTTCTTTTGAATTTTTTTTCCTCCATCGCCCAATAGCAATAGTGACCCTTCTTGGTACCATTCGCTCCTCCTACCGTGGTCGGCAATCATCCTCCCAAACGGTCTCCGCGTCAATGCGGCACCCATTGGGTCCCCTCGATCACGCCCACAATTTGGGACCGTTTCTACGACGCGGATAAACGATTGGTGTCCCTCTTCGTGGCTTCACGCTGTGATCTCCTGGTGAGCGACTGGTAGCAGCCCAAAGCAATGGTAAGGGTTCAGCGTGGGAAAAACTTCTAAACACCGCTTCAAAAAACTCCCCTTCTAAACAACTTCCTCTTCGATTACACATGTCTGATATTACCCCCTACCGATCAAATTTAGTACATCTGCCGAAGATGGCGATAAATGCTGTTGGGAAATCATTCTTTTCCAAAGTACTACGGAACTAGCCGCGCAGTGACTTAAACCGAGTCACCCGAGATTCGCAGAAGAAGGGGATGCCTGGGTAGCTTATTTGGTTAGAGCACTCGGCGCGAAATCGAGGGATCTGGGTTCGATTCTCAGTCCTGACGAATGATTTTTCCACTGTAAATTTCACACAATCGGAGGAAATCTTTCATTGAATGTATCTGTGATTAGAGGACATTAATTTCAAATCCGGCTCTATAATGACACACATTTGATACTATATGATTTTAAACGTTAGTCTCTTTGAATTGAGAATGCTCGCTACGTACCCAGGGTGAATGAAGAAATTGCCAAGTTCATTATAATGGTTGCACTAATTTTTTTTTCCATTTACATAGTGCTACAAAACAATTTACGGTAAAATATCAATTTTTTCACTTAGAGTAGGATATTAACTTTCGGGGGTTTCATTGGGAGTTAGTCTTTTGAAATCGGTTCAAATTTATATTTTTATTGGATTGGATTAGATATTTGGGGAGGCGACCGACTACTAAGGTCATTCACGCCATAGGGGATAGGTGAGGGAGGAAGGGTGGATAGGAACCTGGCGTCGGCATTAGCCTGCTCTTATCGAAAGGCGCCAAGGGGACCACGGTTTAACGTCACATCCGACAGATGGAGTACAATACTTAAAGTGCCCTCCACAAGGCACTCAAGTAGGGATCGGGTGTTCTCTGAAAAACATCCTCCTTTGCGGGAATTAGAACCCTAGCCGCCCGTATGGTTAGCCAGTACTCTAGCCACCACACCCACCCAATCCCCATATTTTTATTTGTAATGACGAATAATGCTTAGATATTCTCAAAGTGCATGCAGATTCATAGCATTAACCAAAAAGTTACACATTAGAATAACTTTAAATTATACGTGTACCTCCCAATAGTAAACGATTTTAGCCGTTTTCAAGAACCGGAAACCCATCAAGTATAGAGAGACGCTACGGAGGGAAGTTAGCTATGGAATATCAGCCTTCATCTACATCTGCATCTACGAAATACCGTGCAAGTCCCCACTAGGGTGTGTGGCACGGAGTGTTTCCACACCAGGCACGAAGCTCTCAACCCAGCTGAAATCCAATCCGCGTACGTTTCCCTGGAATGCCAAGCGCAGGCCAAAAGCAGTCGGAATAAAAGTGCTCGGTCAGACCAGAAAGTAGGAGAGTGCTACGTGGACAAACATGCTACTATGCAGCACAATAGTTAATATACGACCACTGGTTTTAATTACTGCGACAGATAAATGGTTCTACAAGGTACAAAATCATGGTACAAGGTACAAGGTGCATGTTTGGTGATCTTCACCCCCTGCCACACACCCTCGTGGTGGCTCGTAGGGAATCACGTAGATGTAGATCATGAAACAGCTACACCATGCCGGAAACTGCATGCGCGGTTAGTAGCTAATAATGATGTTAGTAGCTAATAATGATCTTAGCACAAGTGTAAAAACCTATTTCACCTTACTACTTTGACGCATTCTTTTGATATTCGTCTGATTCGTCATGATACGGAAGGATAGCAATTACTTTAGCACTTATCATATAAGATACTTTATTGATAACCTTAAGCTGACATTCTCAGTGATAAAGCTTCCATATTCAGAGCTATAAATGTCTTGTCGAAAACGTCATGCTAAATTGATTTGACGTCCCAGTTGCAACCGATCGTTATCGATCCTGGTTCCTCTTTTAAGCAATGAAGAAGGGAAAGACTGTTGAAAGTTTAACTCGCGGTAAAGCGATCTGCTGCTTGTCCCGTCTTCGTCCATAAGTCATCAATGGGAGAGGTAATTGAGGGTCACTATGCGTGACGGATATGGAAATGACGTAAGGGATGAGGATGGCGTGATGAAAGCGCTGTCGTCTAAGCAAACATTCTCCAAGACGACGAAGTCCGGTTCAAAATTTAGAAATGCCTCAAACATCATTAGTCATCGATAATTTAAGACTTATAATTTTTTCTGCGTGTGCTAGTTCTTAAGTCAGAGAGGCGCGGTATCTTAAAAGAGTACGCGCCTTATAATATGCAAATGGTAGTAAGAAAAGGTGAAGTAAAGTCTAGTTAATCCTGGAATGAATCCATGGAATCCATGAAATTGCCTTAAAATAAATTCCAAGGAGAACATTTTTACAGTCAAATAAACAAAAAATATTTTCATTGGTTTGAAGAATATTCATCATTAACTCAGTCAAAACTATGGATTATCTAGAACAAACCAAGTACTTTGAAATATCGTGCTCGAATATGGCAGTGAATTATGATTGATAGCTGCAGCGGAACAAAGATCGCTTGGGAGAAGTGGCTTTGTGGTTTTTGGAAGAAAGATGAGGATATGTTAGAAGGATAGAATCATCAGTTCATTAAAGAATATTCCTCACTGACTCGGTCAAAACTATGGATTAACTAGAACAAACTAATCACTTTGAAATATCGTGTTCTAATATGTCAGTGAATCTTGACTGATATCTGCAGCGGAAAATGAATGCATAAGGGAAGGAGAATTGATATTTTTGGAAGAGTTATGATGCCCTATTAGAGGGAGAGAATCATCAGTAGAGAAGTGCTGATCAAGAATGCAATCCTCGTAATGGAGAGGAAGGAATCCATGACCAAGCAAATCAAGAGGGGATTTATTTATTTTTGATTTATTTTTATTTCACTACCACGAATACAGAGCATTTGACCAATATATACTGGGTGAATAACAGCAATAATATGACAACACAAACACCCATGCCCTGAGCAGTGATAATTCTAACCAGGCGGCATTCGAACCCGCGACCCTCGGTTTGGCAGGCGAGGACTTCACCCCGTTGCCATCGGGACCAGGAAATATTATAAATTAAAAATAAATAAATTGTCGTTTTTGAAAGAGTTATGAGGGTATATTAGAGGGAGATAAAAATCAGTGAAGAAGCGCTGATCAAGAATGTAATACTAGTTATGAAGAAGAGCTAAAGAGTAAAATGCTTCACGAAACTCTGAGTAATAGAATATATCAGTAAATGAGATAAATTCCATTATATAAAATCAATATTTTGAGGAGGAATGAAACGAAAAAATTAAGGAAAAAACGGAAAATCAAGGATGAAATCAATTTAACAAAGCAAGAGGAAAGTGAAAGCGGAGAATTTGGAGGATAAAAGTGGCAGGCTGATAAGAGAGCGGAGTGGAAATACCTGCACCTGTGCTGTAAACCAATTTTCGGATAAATGTTTGGTGAGGATAACATAATGGAGACAGCATTCCGATTTCCAAAGAGAACTCCCAACAAAAATTTTGTCTCTCGTTAAAAATTAGGAAATCTTGTTCAAAATATCAACTCTATGGATCAGAAGCATGGACCATTGGAAGACCTGACCAGAATAGTCTCAAAGCCTTCAAAACCTGGCGCTTCAGGAAGATACTGAGGATAAAATGGATGAACGAAATAATAAATGATGAAGTTTACAGAAGAGTAGAAGAGGAAAGGACCATATGGAACACCATACAGAAAAGAAGAACAAGATGGATTGGGCACACCCTGAGGCACAATGGATTCGTGAAGAACATAATTGAGGGTAAAATAGAGGGAAAAGTCCCCAGAGAAAGATCTAGGAATTATTTCATGGATCAAATAACGAGGAAAGTACATAGGATACCTAGAGGTAAGGGAGCTAGCATTAGATAGGGAAGGGTGGAGGGTTGCAGTCAATCAATCTTAGGATCGAACGACTAGTGATGATGTGAAAAATTAATTTCGATCAATGATTGATGAAGAAGATGATTTTCGGAGCAGATAAACTTACCCACGGTTTAAATTTAAAGAAATGATAGTGTTATATAACTAACTATCTTTCAACCCATGAGTACCGATATAGCTTCAAGCATTTGAGTCCAGTAGGTAGCGTGTAGCATCCGGCTTCTACAGGATTCACCTCATTTTAGCTTAGCCTCACTCTGCCCGAATACGAGACGATTACGATGATGGAGGTGACGTCAGTCACGCCACGGAGCTCAACCGCGACAAAACTGGCGGAATACACCCTCTGCGACGGTCACTCTTGCTCCCTCTCTCTCATATGCAAAGCCCTTTTGGGAGAGGCACGATGTGGATCGCGCGGCGAGGAAACGGCAATCATTTCTTACTTCCTTGCGTCGGACTCGGTCCACTAGAGTCGACACTCAGCGGTGGCTCTCTGAGGAAGGCAGCGCGAGGTTGGTTTTCACTTGAAACGCGGGAAAAATTTCCGCGGCAGTCGGCGAAAGGGTTTTTCGAGGAGTCGGAAAAGGAAAACGGGAGAGTAAGACGGAGGTGTTATGAAGTGGGGGGACCGCGAACCAGGTCACCCGACGGCGTGTCACTTCCTCGTGTCACCCAATTTGTAAAGTCGCTGGAATATCCCGGGGAAAACGAGCGTTGCAGCTCTTGAGACTCGAGTCGCGAGGATTTTTAAATAGGAAGCAGGAGGAGGAGGGAGGAGCAGGAGGTTAGTGGGGGGAGTGCCGGGGGGGGGGGGGGGATGGAGAAGGAGGAGGGATTAGCGCTTTCGAAAAAGAGCCTCGTGCGGCGCGTGAATTTGTTTCGCAGGCTGCGGAACCGATTGCCAGTTAAGGTGGAGGAGGGGCACTTATGAAACGACTCCCCGAGCCGACGCGACGCGGTGGTAGGGAAGAAAGTGAAAACTTTCTCTCGTTCAATCTTTCACGGCGGTTTGAGATGTTTTTTTTACATCACTTCACGCCGAGCATGGAAAAAAGCCGCGACTAACTCGTGAGAGAGAATTTTTTTTACAGGGGAGCGAATCTAAAGTTTTGGAAGCTCTTCAGAAACAGCAGCTTTCCCACTCTTTTTCTAGGAAATACTTATATATTTTCGACTATTAAAGCTTAATTATTCTTCCAAAAGCCCTTCTGTGGAAGGAAAATTTTCCATGGATTCGTGAGCTCACCTAGTGACTAAAGATACGCCAAACTTGCTCACGGCAGTAACAATTATATATTTGACTAGAGTACTGCAACGGTGTTTTGATGCATCCTCTTAAGCAGTAAACGTTAATAATGACCGTAAGTTCCATAATATAACTTCATGAAGACATCTTTTGAACAACAGAGGTGGCAAATTAAGACTTTGACATTAAAAATGGGAATGAAATGACAGAATTTAATGTCGATTTTGGTTAAAAGTTTAAGAAAGTTTGAACGAAATATCATTTAACCTAAAATACAATGAGTATGATCTCATTTTATATATAAATAACTCATCCTTCTTATGACACAAAAATATCTGCCCCTTAACGAACAACTTTCCGAGATTTTTGAGGAAAAATACCTGCCATTTTACATAGGAAATGGTACGTATATGCACTCCAACGAACCCATATTTAAAAAGAATAAGGAATTTATAACACCTAGATCTCGTTAAAAAATTAAAAGTGTGTACTCTGCATGTTTTCACAACTATTTTTGAAAATGAATCATATTGTCACCGCAGTAATTTCTTCGGGATCCCAAAAAAAAACATTCCGTTTTGAAGGAGATTTAAACGTGCCGCGCGAAAGAAATGAGTCAAGTAAAAGACTTATCTAGATATCTTCATTTAATTACTAAGAATAACTGTCATATAAAACATAAACTAATATTATACCGTTAATAGTTTAATATTTAATTCATATGTTCCACTGGTGAAACTAAAACGTATTATTTAAATATAGTTTCTATTTTACTAGGAAACTATCTCACTCAAACTACCTTAAGAGGGAACGGTAAATTTTGTTGTAAAGAATTACATAACTATGTTGTCAAAATTATTACACAATTTTTCTGAAGGATTGGTTTCATTTGTATAAATGAATTCAAACACAATTTAGATTAATGAGATTGATCTTTCGGAACAATTGCAAAAATAATATGCATAAAATGGTCAAAATCAGCCTACATTAAACTCTAAATTATTGGGAGAACTTTATTGAAATTAGATGCCGGATCCAAATAATCACCAGTAAACAATCTAGCATCCGTGAAATTAATGAAAATATTTAAGTAGGCTTGGCTATTTTTCTTGGATGTCCGCCGCGTCGATTCATCTTCCTATGACAGTTTCGCCGGCGTTTGAGCAGGCGTCTTCAGGTTTGACGTGTGGAAGCAGGTTTCTGCCCGTCTTATATAGGCATTGGTATTTCCCGCACTGCGCTCTGAACGGCCAGAAAAACCAAGAATTATGTAAGACGGGCGCAAACCTGCATTCAAATTTTAAACCTGAAGATGCCCGACGAAAACATTTATTAGTAAATTCCACACTTAAAATTTTATTTCCGACCAAGGTTTCAACTGTACAGCAATCATTTTTAAGATCTTGAAAGTGCGAAATTAAATAAGAAATGTTTTCGTTATGCCCGTGAAAACCTTCCACAAAGTTACGCCTTCAACCATAAATTTTACTGAAGGCGCCTGCTGAAACGCCGGCGAAACAGTCGTACGAATCGTACGAAAACAACGAAGATGAAACGACGTGGATGACATACCGGAAAATTAGCCACGCCTAATCCACCACACCGTCTTCATGAAAAACATTTAAGAATCAACATCTGTTGTTAAAAAAGGGGCATGGAGAAAGAAGAAAATTAAGAGTTTGTAACAGTTTGTTAAATTGAATGAAAATTAGAATCATTTGATGGTTTACGATAATCGGGGAAGAGTAGAAGAGATTTCAGACGGCTTAAAAGCAGAAAATGAGGTAAGCAGTGCCCATTTCTTAAGATACAAGTAGATCGATCGATCATTGTCCGGATGTCGTGGCTAAGGATGCTTAAGTGAGCACCGTTGGTCCGTCCCCTTCCGGCAAATGGCGATATCAAAGGAAAGAGACCCTTAACACAGCATTGAAACGACCGTGCCATCCGATCGCTAGTCTCGAAGGTGACGGGGGGAAATTCACCGTTCCAGTTTCGCAACACAATGGAGGAGGGCTAAAAATTTTATCGAGCCTCGAGAACTGAGAGAGGAGAATACGTTTTTCCGAAATTTTCTCGATAAAAATGCCCCGCACGCCTCAGAAGAGATACGGAAGGCAAAAGGGATGAAATGTAAATGACGTCCCGGGGGATGTGTCCTCCCAGACCAGACATTTCCAACCCCTTAAACTCTTCCGGCCCCACTTCTTCCCTCGGCTTCTCCACACCTCAACCCAAATCTTCCCTCCTCTATCTCTCCACAAGAACCCTATTCGCTCGATCTACACTCCACCGCCGCCGGATTGCATTATACGGCAGATAATATCTCGGACGCTTCTTGAACGGTGGCGAGGCAGAGAGAGACCCTTGCCACTCCGTCGTCCTTACAAGGCCCTCCCCCTTGCGAAACGCCCCATCCCATCTCTGGGTTCCTCATTCCCCCGCCCCCCTCTCCCCCCCTCGCCCGAACCCTCTTTGCAAACCCCTCGTCGAGGAGCCGGGTGCATGTGTTTGTGGAGTTTTGGTCGGTTTCCTCTTTGTTTTCTACATTTATCGGCTCCGCTAACCCTTCTTGTGCCCCCCCAGAATCAAAACTCACCCTTTTTGCACTGTCTTCCGTTCTCTCTCTCTCTCTCTCAAGACTTGAACCCACTTTCCATCCATCTCTCCGGCATCCGCTCACACCATTTGCTTTACTTTGCTCGGGAGACTTGCCAAGCCAGGGGCCGGGGGGGGGGGCGGTCTCCGCTCCTCTTCGACCCTATCTCTCTCTTCCTTCTCTCTAGCATCACGAGGAATTATGGCCAGAGGGGGAGGGTGAAGGCGAGGAGGAAAGGGAAAAAAAGTTCGCGGAGGTAAAAGACGATCTTTTCCCCGTTCCCTTCCTCCCGCGCCCGCCCGCTCCCTTTCCCACCCGTCCTCCTCCTCCCCCACCGCCCCCCGCTGCGCCTCCCACCCCGCCCGAGGAGGAAGCCGCAGAACCCTCCCACTCCTCCATCCAGCCATTCTCAACTCGTCCGCCCGCCGCCGCGTCCCCACACCAAACCACCCGATTGGACGCGGTAGGCGTGCTATTTTCGCCACGAACCCGCCGCCTACACGTCTCCCGGCCACAGGAAAAGGAGGAAGGAAAAAAATAAATGAAAAGGAAGCAGCCCGACTTTAAACCAACCCGCCCCTCCGGGGGAACTCTCCTGCTTCCTCCGCTGCCTCCCACCGCCACCGCCACCCCTGCCTCCTCCTCCTTCTCCCCTTTCAACCCCCGGCGAAAAAAAAACCCTGTCCGCATCTCCAAGGGAATCGGGTAGAGTACCTTACAGCCTTCCATTCTTGAGAGAGTGAGTTCTACTCCCGGAGATATTATTGCCTAGTTCAAAACGATTTAGTCTAATAGTATGAAAGGACTTGGTTTAATTCCTTCATAATGAAATTATGAATTACTTAGTTTTCCACAAATGATTACTTTGTCTGTACCGGATGGTGTTGCGCAGCGAAGAAACTCGGGTGTTAAGGACGTGATAAATCTTTTGTGGTAAACTAAGTGATTCATCATTTCATTACGATTTAGTCTCGTTAATCGTGAAACATGTTTCTTGCAAATTTTGTCATTTTACACTGATCATACAAATGTAGGAAAGCACACAGAGAAGCTTCCAGGAGTACCACAACATTTGGAATTTATGACAGATGTTACAAAAATGAGCTAATTTTTTTATATTTGCGCACTGGATATTAATTTTCAAAGGTATCGTTTTAAAAGGACGTCGAGCCTTAAAAAAATTACTCTTTGAATTGAACGTACTACATTTCCGTTTGCATGTTTATAATTTTATTCTTTCCATACCTACCCACACTTTCATACACTCATTTTGCATTTAAAATGTATGAAAGTATAGATTTTGACGATTTAATGTATGAGAACGACTGCCAAAATTTTCATCTTAAATCCTCAGTCTTAACGGAAAATATGGATCATTTCTAGTTTTTGGTTGCAAACAATGCATACCGTTTCAATTAGATGAGTCTTAAATGCCGGCGCATTCTAAACCACAACAGACATCCTTTCTTGAATCGTGGAGGTGGTGGAGATTTTTCTCATGAATATCGATCACTACTTGGCCTTTCGAGCCATGTTCAGAGCACTTCGACTCCTTCCGTCGGATGAGACTTAAAATTGTGCGATCCATTCGCATCTTTTAATTACCGCTACATCGGGTGGACTGCTGCACACATTATACTTCTTTTAATCCTCTCTCCATTTTTGAAATGATAGACCTCTCTTACCAATTTACAATCATTGACTTGACAAATGATGTGGTGAGAAGTCACTCGCGCGGGTGCATATACACCAAGGGGTTAAAATCGCCATGAAAAAAAATTTTACTTGACCGGGAAGAGTAGGGGTGTCTCCCAATTCCCAGTCAGATGTGTTAGGCATTTACACCAGCAAGCCATCTTCCTTCAAGGCAAATTTGGAGGGGGGTTTATCCGAACTAGATGCTCAAGCATCAAGTCTATATTGTAGTACATGAGACGATCGTAGTGCTTACAAAGCCACTGTCGCGGTGGTTAAAGCCAACATTTTCGCTTATATATGTTATTATTACAGATTACACTAAACGCCGTGGGTATGTGTTATCTGAAGAGTGTTTGAGTCAAAAGTAGGACAGATAGGGTCAGGAATGAGTGGGTAATAAATGAATTTGGGTTACATGCTCCAGTAATGGACATAGATGAAAGAATTGTGCTTCGTTGGTTTGGCCATGTTGAGAGACTGGATGAGAGACGAATAACTAAACAGATATGTAAGAGTGAAATGAATGGTGCGAGAGGTAGAGGTAGGCCGAGAAAGTTGTGGTTGAATGTGGTCGAGGAAATTGTTAGGAGGAGGAATATTAGGAGTCTGAAAAACAGGAGGGCGTGTATGAAGCAGCGTATGGGGGTAAATGAGGCAAAAGAGGTTTGCAAGAATAGGTCACTATGGAGGAAATTATTGAAGCAGAGTTAAGTGTACAAATATGCATTTATGAATGAAACTTTGTGACTGTGCCTACCCCGGAAGGGAACGGCGTGATTGGTATATACGTAAGTATGTAAGTTATTATTTTCGTCGTTATGCAAACCATAATGTTGGGTTTATCCATCGCGACATCGGCTTTGTAAGCACGACTTCGTCTCTGGTGCCACAAGGTAGACATGAAGCGTGAACATATAGTTCGAAAAAATCCCCCTTGAAATTCGCCTTGAAGGAATATGACTTGGTTGAGTAACTGGTTAACACTCCTGACCGGCAATTGGGAGATCCGGGTTCGGATCCCGGTCAAGTCAAATGATTTTTTCATGGCGAATTTCAACCCTCAGTCTATCTTACCAAGCCTCCATACCAAACCAAACGTCCGCCGTTGTCGCCCACCTACCTCAAATTATCAAGCGACCGCATTCCTCACTTCCCCGCCTGCTCAAACCCCGACTAAACGCTCAACTCCTGACTCCACGAAACACCTCCCTTTTCCGAAATAATTCGCTCCACATAGCTTGTGGCGGCGATGGCGGTGGTGTCTCTCGACGGTGCGAGCCTCCCCCTCCTCGCCCCCTCACCTCCTCTTCATCCGCTCTTTCTCTCATCTCCGTGGAAGAGGGAGTGTCGGGGAAAGCATTATAACGCCCCCAGAGTGGAGACGGCGGGGAACATTGCGAGCGCTATATCACGTGAAGGAAAGGGATGGCCTCTTACAAGGGGGACGTTGGTATTCCCTTGCCGTGTTCCAAACCCCTGTTCCCGAGTGGAAGTGGGAGGGTCTGGGTAATGCTGTCTGGATCCTTTTCTCCTCTGCGACGAAGCACTCACGGTTCTCCACCTCCCCTCGGCCACGCCCTCTCCTCTCCCCCCGACCCGACACTCTCGGGATCTCTTAAAGACGGGAGTACCACCTATATAGAACTACTGGCAATGGAATAGTAATACACGAAATATAATGATTACTATCACAAACTGTTGGAAATAACGATGAAATCTCGAAGGAGTGAACGCAGAATGGGATACTAATAACCAGAAATGACCGAAGACAGAATATCGTATTTCACCGCATAATCGTCGCAGATTTTATGCCAATTTTTGTCGCTAAAAGTAGGGTGCGACCATTATGAGGGGAAAAAAAAATTAAATTGCGCCGGTATTAGTTATATATCAGTCATTTATTAAATAAATAACTGCCTTGATTGCAAAGCTAGGATCTCATGAATGGTAGGCCTACATAAAATACAATGCATTAAAATTTAAGACTACAAATCGACACTATTTTCTTCCTGTTTAGCTGCATTTGTGAATGGCTGGTAGAAATCTATGTCAGGTAGAGTGCAAAATTAGGCAAAATTTTCCTTTTACAGCAAGTGTCTTGACGAACAAAATTAACATGCGATGAAAAGTTGTGAGGCAATTTTTGGACTGAAAAAGTAGGGTGCGACGATTATGCGGTGAAATACGGTACTTAAAGGAAATTTTGAAAGTTATCAGAGTAAAAAGGTACGCGGTTGGTCATCTGTAGATAAGAATGGTGTGGAGCGCTGCATCTGGGTAGTATTCAGACTGATGACTGCAAATGATACTGATTTTAATCCGCTAAAAATTTTCCATTTCATACAGCCGACTGAAGCTAAAGAACCTTGGCGTTGCCTTGCAATGCCAGCTACATCTCTAGCGCCAAGGCGCACGCCCAAATTAACTAAAATGACTCTTTTAATACCCAAAAAAATATTTTTTTTAAAGGATATATTAAGTCCTACCTCATTTATTTATTTCATATACAATAAAAATATCTTCATTTACACCACAGTACTTGCGTGTAACAAAAATAGTGTCGAAGGCTGAAGTACAAACCTCTTTCGGCGCAGATCTGACTTATCAAATAGTTGATTTTATTTTGCTCAGAGTCGGTTATTTCAAGAGATGAGCTTCAATCCAGAATAGTATAAAAATAATTGAAAATGTGCACTTGAAAAACGAAAATGGATCTCAAATAAATACTTTAGCATTATTAACTGAAACTTATTTCTGAAAAGCTAAAAATAATTCTAGCGTTCAGAGGTACACTATCACAGTGTTCTCGATATAAAAAGTGAAGAAATAATTTGACATAAACTTAACTAAACTAGTTTTTGCAGTTCTAAAGCGAACATATGGTCCTAGTAATTTCCTTAAGGTTTTTGCTGTTTAGCTTCAATGCCTTCCATTCAAATCTTTCCGTAATTTAAACTATTCTGAAAAATGTTTTATGAACGTTTCACGATTGTATTGTGCGGTTGATGCTACTGAATTTCTTAAATTCCACTCTACGATGGATGTTTGAAGTACAAAGAAAAATCAATAATGGAACAAAAACTGGGAAAATGTCTTGTATACATTTGATTCACAGAAGCAGAACGGGTTGATGCTGAAATTTTCCCTGTTACCCAGATTTATTAAAAGCGTGGAATAAGAAAACACCAACACACTACTCCGCGAGCGGCCACGATGGCATGTTGCAGAGGATTCAACAACAAGAGCAATGAAAAGAGAGGGTGCATGATAAAAAGCATTGAAGGGGAAAGAGATAATTAATGATGCGTGTTTTCGAATAATTTGTGTCTCCATATCTTCTTGCAGTTCTAGTTCAACGCTTTCTTACAGTCGTCATAATCATTGGTCGTTCAATCCTAAGACAGGTTTACTGGAGCCCTCCACCCTTTCCTATCTAATGCTAGGTCCCTTACTTCCTCGTAGGTCTTCCTATATTCTGAACTATTTATTTAGCCCATGAAATTATTCCTGGGTCTTCCTTATGGGGGCTTTTCCCTCTATTTTTCCTTCAATTATGCTCTTCAGTTCTTACGTTATTGCCAAAAATTTCTTGCTCATTAAATTCTTAAGAGTACCTTTGTATTACGCTCCAAGAATTACTTACTAATTAGGCTATTTACGGATATAAAAATATGAGGCGGCATTATTAATTTAGAACAAGCTGTCAGACAAACCCCTTATATCATCAAAACTCATCGAGAAAGAAATGACTAAGTTTTTTTTTAATAAAATAAATATTTTTATAGAGATTAGAGAATAGTAATAGCTAAAATTCTTCAAATAGAAAGCTTAAATATATAAAAACAGAAAAAGGCCATCTTGGAATAGCCAGAGAACGAGTATCTTCGAGGCTATTAAGAAAAACGGCACTATTGCCGGAGAGATACGGAAATGTTTACGAGTCATAAACTGTGAATAATGGCTATATTTTTATTGGCTCCGCGAGGTGATTAAGTCGTAAATTTTATGCGCACGCGATCGATAGGTATGCAATATATATAAGCAATATCACGATCTTGAAATCATTCGGGAAATAATATCATCATCTCCAAGGCATCGATTCGTAAAATAAAATAAGATAACGGGCGAAAAGCGTCGGAGGGAAGAAAGAGAGGGAATTCCCGTGTGAAATCCTCTGAGAATTATCTCAAAATTATCATTATTATTCCACGAGTGTCGGATTACGGAGGACTCAGCGGGCGGGAGAGATAAAACTCGTGAATGACGGCGGGCGCAAGAGACGAGATAAGGTGAAAACATTTGGAAGGGAGGAGGAGGAGGAGATAGCGGAGGTGCGATTAAATGTCCGACGGGTCGAGTCAGGAGAAAGCAGAACAAACGAAGATTGAACTGCGAGTGGGACGATGAAAAGTATCAAAATGGCTCCGCTGTGTCAGGCTGACCAATAAGATTCAATTTGAGCCCTGCGCCACGCACTGTGACTTGATATGAAGGGGCGGGACTTCGATATGATCGGTTGGTAACCGAAATTTTCCATTTTTGTGGGCGAATTTGACAATGAGATAACGTTTTTTTATTACTTTTGGATAATGATTGAAGCTACTAAAGCACAATTTTTGGCGCAAAAACGGTGAAATAGCTAGCTCAGGAATACAGCATTTGAGGAATAAAACAAGTATTATATTCTATACCATTCTGTTTACTTAAAAGACAAACAATTAGTTTGACACGACAGTGGAAAAGGATAACTATGGCTTTAATCGAGCTTGCCTATCTTCCGAAGCTATTTAAACTATCTTGGTAGAGCTAATTTCTACAAACAATATTTTTAAAATATTTATCGACAATTTCACATCGATCCAAACTTTTGGGCGTTAAAACCCTGATGCAAATGCAGACATTTTTTGAACTAATCCATCTTTGAGGCGCAGTACTTTGAATTGCGCCAAAATTCAAAGATATTTTTCATTGAGAGCAATTATTCCTCAATAATACATATGTATAACCGCAATAAATAACCTCACTGCTAAAAGTTGTTAAAAACGTTGACAGAGGGAAAGGTGGCGAATTTTTTAAAGGGCTTTAGGATAGCCTGTCGCGATTCCTGCTCTCTCTTCAGTATTTGTAGATTGCAGAAAGAGGAAAACACTGTTAGAAGGCCATAATGACGAACCTACTTGACTTATTGTTATCAAGCCATCTATAAGTAAAACTGTAGCAGATGTGATTCAGAATTTTTATATTTTCCAAGTCACAAGTGACCGAAGTTCCGAAATTCATTTATCGTAACAGCGAGCCATCTGTGGAATAATCTACCAAGACATATAAAAAATAGTCTCTTTCTCTCTCAACATTCAAAATGAAATATTATGATGTGTTTCCTTCTAATTCTTAATGTTGTAGTAGTACCTTTATATCATGATCTTGTTTGCAGAATATCCTACTTAATTATATGTAATGCTTCGCACTTTACCTTGCATACTTGTGAACTGTTCATAATTTGCATAGTACAATTTCTATGTAAAATCTAATGTTTCATACTACCTGGCGCCATTCATCTTTGCCATTCATACTTTATATATTTGTCCGCTAACTCGCATGGCTGTGTAGGTATATTATTATAATTTTTTGTTCTTAAGGGGCATGACCTGTGAAAAATCAATAAATATTCTAATCTAATTTATGAGTGCTATCCGAAATGAAAAGTGTATTTCTGTTACGAACATAGATGAAAGTGGAAGAATGTCATAATTTCGTATCCACTGTGTTATTACGTTAATTTGGATTGATTTAATCGCAACGTCAACGAGTTGAAACCTTAAAATAGCGTGAGGAGCCGCCATTTGTGTATACTAGTGAAGTATCCGACAGAATGCTCCCAGGGAGCAAACATTTCGTGATACCTTCCGGTAGCTTTTTAGGTCGCCGATGAGCGTCTCCTAAATGGTCACCTCGCAAAAAAAGGGGAGGTTTTGAGGATGGTGGCGGAATGCTGAAGTATATATGACGCGAATGCCTACGTGTCGTGGCCTCATGAGAAGAGTTACCTACGTAACTCCACAATATCGCGAAAAATCAGAAACATTCAGAGGCTTTATCATTCATGTTCACCAAATAATTCCGCCAAATCTGAGATGGATTTCGTAATGAGATTATTTGGAGGGATTTAAATAGCGGAACTACGAAAATTCTCATTTCACGGAAGATAATTGGGGGACTAGATGTGATCGTAGACGAAACATCAAAGGACTGGAAATTGAGGGCAAAAATTTTGAGAAATTTGAGCGACGAAAGATAGGGAAAGTGGTTAATCGAAACTCTCAAACTATACAATGTGACGTAGAAAAAGGAAAAATTGGAGAGATAAAATTAAACGGAGAGCAGGGGAGGAATCAGATATTCCTATACATTTTCAAATGCTTTCAAATGAGTCGCAGACGGACGTATCGGTCAGAAGATAGATAAACTCGCCAGGGGAGACGCTTGTAATTCCCTGCAATGACAAGTGGCTAGGGGAAACAAAATATTACAGGCTTGGTGTAAAGGAAAGACGGTTTGGGTCCAGAGAGAGAAAATGAGGTTTTATAAAACAGTGAGTGATATTTTGTACTTGATTATCTGGGTGTGAAATGAATAATGGGCGTGGAAAAATTGAGTTGTAAAGGCAAAAAATGAAGAGCCAAGAGATAATAGTGATAATAATAATGCGTTTTTATTGGAGTGAGATTGAGGCTAAGGCAGTCCCTTCTTCTATCTAGCCCCTCGTCATAAAAATACATGAAATAAGCATGAAGAAAGATGTATACATTTGCGGGAAATACGTAAGGAAATATGGAGGTGATATCCTTGACGAAAAGACCCACTGCAGGAAAACACCATGAAGGTGAGTGTGAAACCTTACAGACAGATTAAGCAAATGTAACAACAACAAAAACAATACGTGAAATACACATTAAATAACACTAATAATAAACGGATAATCTATACATAACCGCAAAGTTAACAGTAAAAAAATAATAAGAAAATAAAAATAAAAATATAATAACAAGGTAAAAATAAACAATTAAATAAACAATGATATTAATGAATAAAAAAAATAAATATCAATAAATAAAGAAAATAAAGACAACTAAAGAAAATAAAAAAAAGATAAATTTAAAAAAAAAATCGTAAACAGTAAAACGATAATAAAAAAGAGAGTCTTGAGAGATGTGTAGAGATCAGGGCGAGGAGAGAATAGCCAGGAGAGGCAAGTCCTGATTTCTGATGGAGGACATTAATTGTAAAGGAGAAATATTGTTAAGGAACACTTCGGTAATCGAGGAGAATTCAAGTTACGGAAAATTTACTTCACGGAGTAAGGACTATAGGCTGAGCATCCATATGAGAGGAAATACATACACATGCAAAACATATGCGGCACAATATTAAAGAAACTAGGATTTGCTAAGCGTAGAATTGGAAGGTCCTCGGAAGAAAAAGTAAAAGAGAGATGCTACTTCTCTCTGGTTAGGCCACGCCTCGAATACACCGCGAGAATTTAGAACCCTGGTCTTAAAGATTTAACCAACAAAATTAATAAAATACAAAGAAAAATCTGCATGCTTCGTTAAAAACTTCTACGAGCGAACATATAGTGTCTCACAACTTTTATAGGGATTAAGGTGAGAGCACCTAGAGACTCGGAGGCTACGCGCTATGCTAAGCGTGCATGAGAAATTCAGAACTGGTGTGTTTTGAGAGCGACACAGAGAATATTATCATGACTCCTCACTACATCTGTAGGTCTGACCGAAGCGATAAATAAGAGAGGTACGTTGCAGAACAGATTGGTGCGAAAAATCGTTCTTCCGTACACAATACGCAACCATATTAAAAACTGATCTCAACTTAATACAATCCCATAATAATCGTCACCATTTCACCCTCCAAAACCTTACATTTTTACACGGTTGGTGACCTAACACCCCCAGCCACACGCCCATGAGGCGGCTCGCAGGGTAGTATGTAGATGTAGATGAAACTAGAGAAGTGAAAAGCATAAGGAGGCGTTAAGAAGAGGCTTGAGAGAGGAGTAGACTTGCCGGTTGATAATGTAAAACAGTAGGTACGCGGTGCCGTTTTCCGAGCTAGAGATTGAGGACGGGTGCCTGCCAAGTTTGTTCTCGCAACCTTCGCCGTCTTAAGGTTTCCCCGCATCTTCCGTCTCTCCCCACTCTCTTCCCACCGTTTTATAGATGGCGTCGGGAAAGACTCCAATCTCGTCTAATTAAGGGGTGATATCACCGAATCTAATCAGGATGGCTTCCTGGACAAAGAACATAAATCCCACCTTTCGCCTCCGTCTAAGGTACTCCCCTCGCACCCTTTCCAGCCGCCATACCGGTGGTTTTGCGAGAAAGATTTTTAACTATAAGAAGATGTGTGCCATTTAACTCTACGGTTCTTCGCTCTAGAAATTCATGCCTTTCGATCACGCAAGCTGACGTGAAATACTGGCAGTGCGAGTTAAATGTCGGACGCTCCCGGCGCCGTTAAATGGCGAGAATGAAATATTTGTGTAACTGGCCAATAAAAAAACAAAGAGGACGGCGACCTACCTATATAGAACGCCGTAGTAATGTAGAGAAGCTCACACAGCCACAATTGGAGGCAATAATGAAGGCTGAGTATTAGTCTGCTGATGAATAGCACATTTAAAAACTAACACTTCAAAACAGATGGCAGGAACATTTTCACAGCTTTATGCGATCATGTCGTAACTACCTTATCGCTTTAAGGTGACTCTGGTTTGACTACTTGAGTAAAGACAAGTACGAAAATACAATGTTTTCAGTTTAAAAAAATCAGGGGGTGAAAAGGATCATATGTGG